>CM060916.1:355512496-356777496 GCA_030737875.1 Allium sativum | reverse complement strand
TTAAGAACATACTTCTAAGTCCAAAATCCATTGCATAAAGTTTTCTAATGATTCAAATCATTTATTTGGCTTTATAGATAGCAGTAAGGTAAATATGATATTATGCAATTCAAAACTGAAAAGACTCAAATGTGAGTAAATCATAAGTCATACATATATTTACTAATTTGAGCATGTTATTAAATATTACATACTTCTATACAAACATGTCTAAAGAATACATATTTATAAAGTGATGCAGTCATATTCCATATGATAAAACTATGTGTAAATCCGAACAACTTAAAATGCAAACCTTATTTGCAATAGATTTCCCAATTAAACGCATACAAGATATGAATTTATATGGATCCATACTGCGGTACTTGAGTTAGTTTTACAAACCAATTCAGCATATAGAAACTAGAATATATGTATGTATGTATCCAAATGGTGAAAAGTCCTAAAACCGATCAAATCTGCTTTACTTTCAAGCATGAATTAAGAAAATGAAAGTATTCCATTCAAATTTCAGGCACATTAGCCTTATTTCTACACTACTGACTATCATTTACATCAAAGAAGCTATATATATATATGTATGTGTGTGTGTGTATGTGTGTGTGTCTATGTGTGTGTACGCACGTGCGCTCTTACTAACTGGTGTACTATATATTTATTATAAAGTATTTTCAGCAGGATGTATGTTTACAGAAGCAAACATATGTAATAGAGATGAAAAGAAACTCAATGTAACCTTTTGAGATGTTCTGCTAGGTCAGAAAAATTAAAACCTTGCTCCAAGATTTTATAATCTTCCAAAACAGAATTATGATTGTTTTCAAACAACAACACACTTGAATTAGAAAACAATTTAATATCCAGATGTGATCATTTACAAGAGATGCTAGCAAATATATAAACATATATATCAAAAGCAGTATAATTTTTTTTTAGATATATAACAGACTGATATTCATCAAAGTGTGTCAAGCCAAGTTCGTAACTTTAATCATACTATTCATTATGGATGTTATGATTCAAAATCATCCAGACAAAAATTTGAACATCATTTATCACACACATGTATTCAGACAAATAAAAAAAAATTGATCCAAACAAAATGTTAGGATTAAAAACGTTCAAACTATAAAACATCTTTTATTGTAAAGGTCTAACTGAGTTTACTCATTTTAATAGGTCCAAACACTTGTATCACATACACGTCAAATTCATATAGTGATCCAGCAATATATATATATATATATATATATGTGTGTGTGTGTGTGTGTGTGTGTGTGTGTGTAATCATACAGAATTAATGTTTGACATCAACCATATCATTTTAAATTTCATTTTATATCAAATATAAAATGATTTTACAATGGAAAAATTCCATATCAGAAATGGATGTATATATATACATTACAATCTATTATCATAAATCAGTGTTCATAACATCTGTAACAACCTGTCATTTTCGACCGCTTTGAGTCAATAATTAAACCAACTCAAACCGTTTGAAATGGCAGATTGTTAATTGCTATAGGGTTAAAAATAAATCATCACAGAATCAAAGACACAGAAACATAGAATATCTCACAACAGAAGTGAAATTTATACAATAATACAAGATTTTATTTATACATATCAGAGTACAAAAATAATACAGATATAACGGAAGACTAGGTAAAGATACTTACTACATGAAGAAATAAAATGATTTGAGAACATAAGAATGAATGACTAGACTTCACAAATACTCGAGCTCCAATAAGAAAATCTCCAAAGCTGAAATTGAAACACCCCACCTCCGTTAAGGTCACTCACAAAGGGAATGTCTTAACTTTGGTGGAGGTTTATAAGTAAAAGCCACAGATAAACTCAAGACAGATATAAATACACATATTTTAAACAGCGGAAACCAAACAGACTTTTATTTCATCAATACGTGTTCAAACAAAACATTCCATAATTGTCTCAAAATACTTCCAACATTATAACCTTATTACTGTCTTGATTATTAAAGAAGCATAAAACATAAATAGAGTGACAAAAATCCCCATAGTGATATCCAAAGCCATAATCCGAGCAAAAGAGATCCAAATCATACATCTACGTTCTTGGAGCTTGTAAAGAGTCTGACTGAGCTGGGTTGTTTCCTCCCTGTGGACCTGGGGGGGGGGGGGGGGGGGGAGGGGAACGAAAGAAAATAGAGTCAGACATAAAGCCTGAGTAAATCTAGTAACTTTTCAGTATGTGACTAAGAAAATGGCATGATAGACATAAACTGAAAATAGGAAAGTGTTACAAGCTAAGGAAGTGTCGAATGTACTATCGCACCCATACTATATCTCTGCACCTACTTGAGTTTATTCTAACTGGCATCCCATGCTGAGGGCGAAGTGATCCCCATTTTTATTTAAAAATCGGCTCCTACTCGCGTTAACATGTGTCATACGACCCCTAAGAATTGTAGATACCTATGCTGGTCCCACCATGAGGTGTATCAAGACCCATGGTGGCGGCCCCGACACAAATTCTAGAAGGCATAGGTTATACTACTGGTGTCCCCAGTGCCCTGGTTGTCTGCTCCGGAGTGTGTGCACGCCCGCACCCCGTTAGACCTACACTGTGCACCCACCGCCGTCGTTTGACCGCTTACAATCAGCCCAGTAATCGTGCCCCACCCTACCTAGTTTCAGGGTAACATGATACCTAACTTGGGTTACTGCTGAAACGGGTCCCTCGTTACCAGGATTTTCTAGTCAAACATGTTAAGTGGTTAAGTGTCTATATTTACCTAACCCCCACCCATCAATTCTTGTTAACATGTTTAATTTGGTTAAGTGTTTATAGTTGACTTAACCCTACCACCTGTCCTTAGCCTCTTCGGAGCACCAGACCACTCACAGTAGACAGGTATTGCTACGGTTACTGGATGTGCCGGTCGGTTCCGGGCAGGTTTACACCGTAGCTCAGTCTAACCTCGGTTCATTATTGGCCTCAATGCTTAACCACCCACATTAGATAGGTATTGTTGTGACTACTGGACAGCCGGGCGGTTCCGGGCAGGTTTACATCACAATTCAATCCAACCTCGGGTTAAGCATATCGTGTTTTCTAAATTTACATATTTTATTACTTCTCAATTATATGTAAATGTCATATCTTTTATTCTTGGGTATATCAATTCATACTGCTTAAATGTCATTGTCGTTGGCATGTGCCAAACATGCCAACATATATATTTTCATGTTTTACACCCAACGTTATTACCCCTGTTTGTTCGCAACATGTGTTGGGCTCGTCACAATTCAGCCCAACTTTATAAACGTGAGAAAAAGGGGAAATCAAGAACATATAATACATAAAGGTGTGTGGCGCATGAACTTGCAATTTAGCGATACTAACATAAATGATGGGTCATGTAAACTTGCATTCAAATCAAAGTATAACTAAGTAGGTAACATATGAAATGGCATAGTTTAGGCTAATACAAACTTGTGTTTAAACATGTTTAACTTGGCATAATGTCAACCACAAAACTAGCATGTTGTATATTCACCAAAATGTCCAATTATAACATCTAATCACATAGCCTATTTCAACATGAACTTGCATAGTTTATGAAACCCAAACAGTACTTAACATAGATCCAATTATACTTGCAAATAAACATGAACTTGCATAGTTTATGAAACCCAAGCGATACTTAACATAGATCCAATTATACTTGCAAATAAACATGAGAATGATATCATAGTTTTTGGGTCAAGTAGGCATAAAATGTTTCAAATCTAGAACACGTTTACATAAGCCTTAATTTAGACTTAGTGAATGTATATAGTCCATGCCATAGGTATAAACATAAAGGGATCAAATTCTAGTTTTTGCCACAAACTTGCAAGTGCCATTGTTTTAATATACAATTGTTCAATAGGCTTGCATCAATCAAATTTATGCCACAAACATCAATACACAAGTCATGATAGAACCATTACAATACACAGAATTTATACAATAACACAATTCTATTTTCATTTACATCGAATCACATCACAGTTTTTATTCATATTCAGAAAGGTCACAATACTTACAACGAATGCAGAATCTTGAATTCTGGATTTTGAATTCTGGAATTGAGATGCGCTCCTTTGGGTAGACTAATGTTGCATTGATTTTGATTAAACTTTAATCTTCTTCTTAATTTGATTCGTCTCTTAGGCTTTCTCTCTTGACGGCTATGTTCAATTCCTCCCTGGCAGCATGACGACTCCTTTCTTATTTTTTTGTGTGAATTTTCAGCTGAGACTTAGGGTGTATTTCTAGATTTTTTAAATTGTTTTGAGCCGTCAGATGAAGACAGGAGGAATCTAGACCATACAAAGTTCAAAGAGCCAATCAAGAGGTGACACGTCAGCCCTAGTGACACACAGAGCCACAAAAATTCGAGCCAGAGCCAAACCTAGCCAGCCCTGTCGACTAGGCAGGTCGACCGGCAGGTCGACACCCAGGTCGACACTATGGTCGACTTGTGGTGGCCAGGTCGACACTGTGGTCGACCTGGGGGGGCCAGGTCGACACCATGGTCGACCCTATGGTCGACCTGGTCTCTGGGCGGGAATTTTCCCGCCCAGCCCAGTTTGAACCTGAAATTCGAATTTTCGAATTTAAAACTGAGCTGTTTGAATTTAAATTTTATTCTAAAACTTCCCAAAGTCATAACTCCTTCATACGGAGTCCGATTCGCGCAAACTCGGACTCTATCTCAAGCAGAATTCCGAGACGAAAGCAATGGTGTAACCCATTTCCCTTAATTCTTTCATTTATGATTAATTACTCTTTAATTTGTGAAGATTAATGTTATAGAATACACGGGGTGTTTCATTCTCCCGTCCTTAAAAGGATTTCGTCTCCGAAATCTTCAAGTTAGGAAGAACGTATATCCTACCATCCAACAGTCCATCTACTCAACCAACAAACACAGGAGTCCACTGTCCTTAAAAGACTTCTAATGCTTCGTGATCATATGCATAGTGTGTGTACATGTCCTTATCTAATGCAGAAATCAGGTGGTCTACTGATTCAGTTGACCTCCTTAATGCGAATCATGTAAGTGTCATGAATCCATTATATATGCAAATTTTTCCTACTCATAATTCTACATGAGTGCACAACTATTCATACAAATGCGACGACAATATGACAGCATATCAAGTTTCAATCATATACAAATGAGAATACATATATTCATATGCAATATGAAGTGACTGAGCCGATCTATAACCTAGGGTGTGTGTGTATATGCATCCACAAGCAACCACTAGCAATCACTAGCAACCATTTGCAGCCATCATCCATAACATGTTTTCAAATACATGTTTGCATCCATTTGTTTTCTACCTAAGGAGTTAGGAAAAGGACCGAGGAGATATACCTAAAAAGATAGATAAAGCATAACTTAAGGAAAAAGAGAGATCGAAGATGTACCCTCAAAAAGAAGAGGGTAGGCAGCGCGTATTCTGTCCTCAGTTTCCCAAGTCGCGTCTTCCTCGGCGTCACTCCACTGAACTTTAACGAGTTTTACTTCGCGGCTGCGTAGCTTTTTCACTTCAGTTCCTAAGACGCGGGTTGGAACTTTCCTCACAGTTGCTTCACGTTCCACTTCGGCTTCTTCTAGAATGCTAGGTTCCACCACTTCCGCAGACTCTTGCAAAAACTTCGGAGGTGAGAAACATGAAAGACGTTGTGAACTCCGACCAGTCTCTCGGGTAGCTCTAATCTATAGGCCATCTTCCCAACCTTCTCGATGATAGGAAACAGTCCTACAAATCTTGGTGCTAGCTTTCCTGCGGATCCAAAGCGAACGACGTTCCTTAAAGGAGATACCTTAAGGAAAACCCTGTCCCCAACCTCAAACTCAAGGTCGGTCCTTCTTTTCTCGGCGTAGGATTTCTGTCTGTCTTGGGCAGTCTTCATTCTCCTACGTATCAAGTCTACTTTCTCCGAAGTCTCTCGAATCATGTCTGGGCCAAGTATAAGCTTATCTGTAGACTCCCACCAACAAGTTGGTGATTTGCACGGTCTTCCATACAAGGCTTCGAAGGGTGCCATGCCTATGGTAGCTTGGTAGCTGCTGTTGTAGGCAAATTCTACTAAAGGAAGGTGATCCTCCCACGTCCCTCCAAAGTCAAGAATGCAAAGTCTTAAAAGAACCTCCAAAACTCTATTCACCCTTTCCGTCTGGCCATCAGTTTGGGGGTGATAAGCCATGCTCAAACATAACTGTTTGCCTACAACTTCTTGCAGACTCCGCCAAAACTCACTTGTGAAGATAGGGTCTCGGTCACTAACAATGCTGGAGGGTATCCCATGGAGTCGAACTATTTCCTTGAGATAAAGAGATGCTAGAGATGCGGCAGTCCTTCTACTCTTGATAGGTATAAAGTGGGCGCTTTTAGTAAGCCTATCCACTATTACCCAAATGCTAGTGTTGCCTCTTCTCGACCTAGGCAGTCCATCAATGAAGTCCATTGAAATGCTATCCCACTTCTACTATGGGACCTCTAAAGGATGAAGTAGTCCTCCAGGCTTCTACTATTCTGCCTTGACCTGTTGGCAGGTCATGCACTTAGAAACGAAATCTGCCATGTCTTGCTTCATGCCGCTCCAAAAGAAAGTCCTTTTTATATCCTTGTACAACTTATCACCGCCAGGGTGTATAGTCATCTTGGAATGATGCGATTCCTCGAGAACCTTCTTTGTCAACTCCCTTGCTTGTGGGACGCATAATCTTCCATCTCGCCTCGGCCAACCCTTATCATCGATGGTGTACCTACTGAGGTGACTAGAAGTCTCACCCCTAATAAGTTTATCAATCACATCAACAAGCTGAGGGTCTTCACGTTGTGCAACCCCTATTGAGTCCAAGAGAGTAGGGCGTACTTCGAGAGATGCTAGTAAACCCGGTACAAAATCCGAGGAGGGCCTAAAGTTAAAACTGGCTATATACTCCAAGCTTTGCCTTTCCACAAAGAGCGGGCTTAAGGTCTGTTTCTTTCGGCTCAACGCGTCTGCTACTACGTTGCCTTTGCCGGGAGTATAGGAAATTTCAAAATCATACGAGGCAAGAAACTCCATCCATCTTTGCTGCCTCAAGTTAAGATCCTTCTGCGAGAAGAGATATTTAAACGATTTATGGTCAGTGTATAATTCAAACTTCTCACCTAGGAGATAATGGCGCCAAGACTTAAGTGCAAAGACGATGGCGGCTAACTCAAGATCGTGGGTTGGGTAGTTCTTTTCATGAACTTTCAATTGTCTTCCGCCATAAGCTACTACCCTTCCTTCTTGCATTAGAACAGCGCCTAGTCCCGTTCCACATGCATCCGTGTATACGGTGAACATTTTTCTTCCATCTGGCAAGGTCAGAACTGGGGCTGTTGTGAGAGCCCTTTTTAATCGTTGGAAAGCAAACTAGCAGTCCAAATCCCAAGTGAACGCCAGATTCTTCTTTGTTAGCCTTGTGAGTGAGGCTGAGATTTTCGCGAAATCCCTAATAAACTAGCCCAAGAAAGCTTCGAACTTCGGTTGCATTTCTTGGTGTCTTCCAATCTTGTACTGCCACACTTTCGCGGGGTCCACAGCCAACCCCTCTTTGGACACTATATGCCCCAGAAATCTTACCTCCTTTTTCCAAAAGTGGCACTTGGAGAATTTGGCTTTTAGCTGATGTGAACGGAGAGTTTCCATGATTTCTTTCAGATGCTGAGCATGCTCTTCCTCATTCTTTGAAAAGATTAAGATATCATCTACGAAGACAACCACAAATTTGTTGAGGAATTCTCTGAACACCCAATTCATTAGGTCTACGAAATAAGCGGGTGCGTTTGTCAAGCCGAAAGGCATGACAAGCCACTCGAAGAAACCGTCTGGGGTTCTGAACGCCGTCTTATCAATGCTATCTTCAGCTACTCTTAGCTGATGGAACCCAGTTGCCAGATCTAGTTGGGAGAAGACCGACGCTCCTACAAGTTGATCAAACAAATCGTCGATTCGGGGAAGAGGGTGCCTATTTTTCTTGGTCAATTTGTTTAACTCCCTATAGTCGACGCAAAGGCGAAGCGAACCGTCCGCTTTGGTTACGAACACCACTGGAGCACCCCATTCTGAAAAGCTCCGTCTAATGAACCCCTTTTCGAGAAGTTCTTTAACCTGCTTGTTGAGCTCCTTTCTCTCCTTTGGAGCCATGTGTCTGACAGGTAAAGCTACAGGCTTTGCATTATCCACAAGATATATGCGGAAGTCTATTTCCCGCCTCGGAGGTAAGCCTTTCACCTCCTCAAAGACATCCAGATATTCCCGGACTACTCTAATTGATTGCCAATTCTCATCAGAAGCATCAAGCGACTCTAGATAACTAAGCATAACAACATTCAAGGGATTACAAGAAATTTCTAGAGTGTTACCAAGCCGAGTCAAGAGTCTAACTACTCTTTTCTCACAATCAAGGATGGCCCCATTACTGGATAACCAGTCCATGCCTAAGATCAAACCATATCCCAAGAAGCCCAAAACAAAGGCATTACAACTAAACTCAATGCTGAGAATAGAGATTTTCAAACCCAAACAAACCATTGACAAGTAAGTGGAGCCCCCAATTGGATTTGAAACTACTAAGGGATCTTCTATCATACTATTGTCTAGATGCAGAGATTCTACTAAGGCAGATGAAATAAAGGAGTGTGATGCGCCAAAGTCAAAAAGTGTACGAACTGGATGATCATAAAGATAAACTACACTTTCTACATAAATATTACTACCTCGTTCCTGCTGAGGTGCCACTAGTGCATGAACCTGACCCCCTTAGGTGGATCCGGCTTTCTGTCCCTGCCCTTTCTTCTTTGGGCAGTCCTTAGCTTGGTGTCCAGTTTCTCCACAATGGAAGCAACCACCCATCTTCGCCTTCCTTTTTCGGCAGTCTTTTGATATATGTCCCACAATGCCACAGAAATTTCACCTTCTCTTCTCACGGGGCTTATTGTTCTTCCCTCCTTTCTTGACGTATGTTTTCTTTGTTTGTAGACCCTCTTTCTTCCCTTCCACCTTAGTTTCTTTCTTGCCGTGGTCTTCCTCGTGTACCAACGCCATGTCTACCAAGCTTTCATAAGTCTCTCCCGTGGATACATGGGTCATGGCAAGGCTGTGTAGAGGCTCATTCAAACCTTTGACGAAGCGAAGTGCCTTCTTGTGTTGGGTGTTTACTAAGTCTAGCCCAATCTGGCCAGCTGATTAAACTGATTAACATACTCCCTGATTGTCATACTTCCCCGTTTCAGAGTTAGGAACTTCTCCATTTGCAGGCTTCTTTCAGCTTGGGAGAGGAATTTCATCTCAAACCTTGTCCTGAAGTCTTCCCATGTTTCCACCGCCCTCTGAGCATTGGTAATTTCCCACCAATAGGAAGCTTCATCCTTAAGCAACCATACCGCTAGTTGTATCTTTTGCCTGTAATCAACTCTGAAGATGACAAACAGATCCTCAGTCTCCTTTAGCTAGTTTCTTGCTCCTACAAAGGATTATGTCCCATAAAAGTCTTTTCCACCCATTGCCTTGAAGTCTCTGCATGTTTTTGCGAAGGCATTTCCACGAGGAGGAGAAGGAGGAGGAGGAACCGCGGCCACTGGAGGAGGGATGTCTGCTGGGCCCGCGCCATTGGCCCTTGCTTCTAAATACCTCCTAAACCAGCTGGGTATCGGTACTCCTTCAGGAAGGTTAAGGTCTCCAGACATGCTGAAACAAAAAGGAAAGATTCAAAACGAAGGATAGAGAGAGATAGTGCATATGGCTTTGGGGGATTATGTCTTTTAAAATATAACACTTTTTCTTGAAAAATGCTTCTTTAAACTTTCTTTTTGAAAACAATTTCAAAAACTTTTATCTTGTCTGGTAAACCTATGCTCTGATACCAAGTGAAACACCCCACCTCCGTTAAGGTCACTCACAAAGGAAATGCCTTAACTTTGGTGGAGGTTTATAAGTAAAAGCCACATATAAACTCAAGACAGATATAAATACACATATTTTAAACAACGGAAACCAAATAGACTTTTATTTCATCAATACGTGTTCAAACAAAACATTCCATAATTGTCTCAAAATACTTCCAACATTACAACCTTATTACTGTCTTGATTATTAAAGAAGCATAAAACATAAATAGAGTGACAAAAATCCCTATAGTGATATCCAAAGCCATAATCCGAGCAAAAGAGATCCAAATCATACATCTACGTTCTTAGAGCTTGTAAAGAGTCTGACTGAGCTGGGTTGTTTCCTCCCTGTGGACCTGGGGGGGGGGGGGACGAAAGAAAAGAAGACGAAAAGAAAATAGAGTCAGACATAAAGCCTGTGTAAATCTAGTAACTTTTCAGTATGTGAATAAGAAAAGGGCATGATAGACATAAACTGAAAATAGGAAAGTGTCCCAAGCTAAGGAAGTGTCGAATGTACTATCGCACCCATACTATATCTCTGCACCTACTTGAGTTTATTCTAACTGGAATCCCATGCTGAGCGTGAAGCGATCCCCATTTTTATTTAAAGATCGGCTCCTACTCGCATTAACATGTGTCATACGATCCCCAAGAATTGTAGATACCTATGCTGGTCCCACCATGGGGTGTATCAAGACCCATGGTAGCGGCCCCGACACAAATTCTAGAAGGCATAGGTTATACTACTGGTGTCCCCAGTGCCCTGGTTGTCTGCTCCGGAGTGTGTGCATGCCCGCACCCCGTTAGACCTACACTGTGCACCCGCCGCCGTCGTTTGACTGCTTACAATCAGCCCAGTAATCGTGCCCCATCCTGCCTAGTTTCAGGTTACCATGATACCTAACTTGGGTTACTGCTGAAACAGGTCCCTCGTTACCAGGATTTTCTAGTCAAACATGTTAATTGGTTAAGTGTCTGTATTTACCTAACCCCCACCCATCAATTCTTGTTAACATGTTTAACTTGGTTAAGTGTTTATAGTTGACTTAACCCTACCACCCGTCCTTAACCTCTTCGGAGCACCAGACCACTCACATTAGACAGGTATTGCTACGGTTACTGGATGTGCCGGTCGGTTCCGGGCAGGTTTACACCGTAGCTCAGTCTAACCTCGGGTCATTATTGGGCTCAATGCTTAACCACCCACATTGGATAGGTATTGTTGTGACTACTGGACAGCCGGACGGTTCTGGGCAGGTTTACATCACAACTCAATCCAACCTCGGGTTAAGCATATCGTGTTTTCTAAATTTACATATTTTATTACTTCTCAATTATATGTAAATGTCATATCTTTTATTCTTGGGTATATCAATTCATACCGCTTAAATGTCATTGTCGTTGGCATGTGCCAAACATGCCAACATATATATATATATATATTCATGTTTTACACCCAACGTTATTACCCCCGTTTGTTCGCAACATGTGTTGGGCTCTTCACAATTCAGCCCAACTTTATAAACGTGAGAAAAAGGGGAAATCAAGAACATGTAATACATAAAGGTGTGTGGCGCATGAACTTGCAATTTAGTGATACTAACATAAATGATGGGTCATGTAAACTTGCATTCAAATCAAAGTATAACTAAGTAGGTAACATATGAAATGGCATAGTTTAGGCTAATACAAACTTGTGTTTAAACATGTTTAACTTGGCATAATGTCAACCACAAAACTAGCATGTTGTATATTCACCAAAATGTCCAATTATAACATCTAATCACATAGCCTATTTCAACATGAACTTGCATAGTTTATGAAACCCAAACGATACTTAACATAGATCCAATTATACATGCAAATAAACATGAACTTGCATAGTTTATGAAACCCAAACGATACTTAACAAAGATCCAATTATACTTACAAATAAACATGAGAATGATATCATAGTTTTTGGGTCAAGTAGGCATAAAAGGTTTCAAATCTAGAACATGTTTACATAAGCCTTAATTTAGACTTAGTGAATGTATATAGTCCTTGCCATAGGTATAAACATAAAGGGATCAAATTCTAGTTTTTGCCACAAACTTGCAAGTGCCATTGTTTTCATATACAATTGTTCAATAGGCTTGCATCAATCAAATTTATGCCACAAACATCAATACACAAGTCATGATAGAACCATTACAATACACAGAATTTATACAATAACACAATTCTATTTTCATTTACATCGAATCACATCACAGTTTTTATTCATATTTTGAAAGGTAACTATACTTACAACGAATGCAGAATCTTGAATTCTGGATTCTGAATTCTGGAATTGAGATGCGCTCCTTTGGGTAGACTAACGTTGCATTGATTTTGATTAAACTTTAATCTTCTTCTTAATTTGATTCGTCTCTTAGGCTTTTCTCTCTTGACGGCTATGTTCAATTCCTCCCTGGCAGCATGACGACTCCTTTCTTATTTTTTTGTGTGAATTTTCAGCTGAGATTTAGGGTGTATTTATAGATTTTTAAATTGTTTTGAGCCGTCAGATGAAGATAGGAGGAATCTACACCATACAAAGTTCAAAGAGACAATCAAGAGGTGACACGTCAGTCCTAGTGACACACAGAGCCACAGAAATTCGAGCCAGAGCCAGACCTAGCCAGCCAGGTCGACTGGCAGGTCGAAACCCAGGTCGACACTATGGTTGACCTGGGGGGGCCAGGTCGACACCATGGTCGACCATATGGTCGACCTGGTCTCTGGGCGGGAATTTTCCGACCCAACCCAGTTTGAACCCGAAATTCGAATTTTCGAATTTAAAACTGAGCTGTTTGAATTTAAATTTTATTCTGAAACTTCCGAAGGTCATAACTCCTTCATACGGAGTCCAATTCGCGCAAACTCGAACTCTATCTCAAGCAGAATTCCGAGATGAACGCAATGGCGTAACCTGTTTCCTTAATTCTTTCATTTAGAATTAATTACTCTTTAATTTGTGAAGCTTAATGTTATAGAATACACGGGGTGTTACAGAAATACTCGATATGACCCGAGCATTTGCAAGAAAAACAAATAAAATACCCGAGCCAGGACTAACATTCTCAAGTAACTGAATTAATTCAAATGAAATGTTTAATGAAATGCAAATAACTTAAAAGATGTTTGGGACTCCATCCTTTTAGGATCCGTGAAACTAATACATATAATAATACGCTATTATAATAGTGTCTATTCAGTAAAGCATAATACTTTAAAATTAGCGTAAGCGGGATTACATTTTTACCCTTATGCCATTTACAGACATTGTCGTACATATTGCATATAAGACACTAGTACGTCAGTAGATAGGGATGCACCGTGATACGACAATGTTAAATCAAAATCGTAGGGGCTCGATCAGGATAAATATGACAAGGCACGCGAGGCAATACCCAGGGTAGTATTCTACCAGTTGCACTCTCGGACCGGTGGTAACGCATAGCCGCAACTACCGCCCACCTCGGAACACACTCCTATATCAAAGGGCGCTCCAAATCGATCACAATGTAATAGAGATAGTATCGAAGAAGTGCGTCCGATCGGAGATGCGATCTTACTTAGTCACGGTATAGCTCATGTTTTAGTCATTTTATTTATGACCCAAAGGTCAAGGCCATCCCTTATCGTTCTCTTTCTTCAAATCCAGTAATCTCCTCCATACCATACTACTTCATTCTGGATTATCCACCACATGCACAGTTGTTAAAGTGGTATCGGTATTGGCAGATAGTATGACAATACCGACTCCGGTCTCTTTAACAACCAAACGTTTACATTTTTCACATTAGTCGGTTCTTTTACTTTTCACAAAGGTTCATCTTCATATCAAAATATCATGTTTGTTTTGAACCCAATTTATATTCAAAATATAATATAATTTTACATCAAAATATCGCAATCGTTCCAAAACCGATTTATATCCCAAAGTAGAATATTTCCCATATCAGTATATTATAATCATATAAAATTTCAAAATCGATTTGTATTCAAGTAGAATATACTTCATAACAAAGGTTTATAGTTATTCCAAAATTGATTTGATTCAAAATCAATATATATTCTAATAGAATATTTTTCATATCAACTCATTATAATTATTTCAAAATCCCATCTTATTTTCAAGTAGGATATATTTCACTTCGAAATATTATGATCGTTTTACAATTGATTTAAATTCAAATAGAATATAACTTTATATCAAATCTCAATTTGAATCAATGTTTTAAATCAAACAGTTCCCATTCAGGAAGAAATTACAATCATTTAATATAACTAGGAAAAATAGATAATTATAAAATAAAACCTTTATATAAAATTCTTATGTATAATAAAGTAATTAAAATAATTTAAAACACTAGGTATATACAAATAATAAAAGCATTACTAAATAATTTTAAATAACAGAATATGATAAACTTATTTATAAACAAGATAGTATATTGGTTACAAGATTTACTAAATAACTTTTGAATAATAGAATACAACTATTTGTAAAACAACGTTATATATATATATAGTTTTTTTTATAAAATAAATTTTAAAAGTATGATTATTTCTTTCTTCCAAATTTCAAAACTTGAATATATATATGCATGTATGTATGTATATCCTAGTCTCAATAGAGTTTAGTTAGTTTTCCCATCGCATTTCAAAAACATTGTATAAACCAACTGTTCGATTCAAATGATTCAAATCCATATTCATACCAAATTCGAAGTAATTCCGAATGTAATCAAATAAATTTTATTCCCAAAAATTCGATTCAGGGGGAATTTATTAAATTCAAACTTACACATAAAATTGGATTATTCCATATCATATTCAAAATCCCAATTTAAGAATTTCAATTTTTCTTAACAAATTAAGTAAACATTCAAGGTTCAGATTTAAAAGAAAATAGATTTATCGAGTATAGGCACATTTTTTAAATAAATTTCTATCAAACAAAATTTTTCCAATATTTAAAATCATTTAACCAACCAATATCTGTATATAATTTTCTGTCCTATGGCCAAGTGATATTAAATTTAATTTTTGATATTTCAAGGATGGATATATATCATTTCAATCCAAATCAGGGTCACATATATCTATCATTTCAATCTGTGTTCTTAATTTATTTTAAATCGATTAATCCCGGATTTATTTGATGCCCGTAACATCTAGGGTGAAAAATGGGATTAATCGTTATAGTAAGCATACCATAACCATATACTAAAATAACAAAACATTTTGGAATCAGTACCAATTCAATAACCAAATCAAACCAAGGCATCCATCACAACCATTTTATTCCAATGGTAAATATTAATCGTTTAACTGGTTAACAAGGGTCGGGATTTCTAACTAAAAATAAAATTGAACTAAAATAACTAGTTATCAACTCAAATTTGCACATTAACATATTTGCATGTAAGTTTTAAGCAACAAATCAACAATCAATCACAACCAGACAACCAATTTTATTTCATAATTTAATTTAGCAAATATGGGAATAATTCAGTTAATTGTGAGCGAAAAATTCACTTACCTTGACTCAAGTTGTCACTGAAGCGATTAGATTTTTAAACTAAAACCAAACAAGTGTTTGATTTTAGCTTAAATTCCAAACAACTCAGAATTCCACCTATAAACTTCTCGAAGCATAGATTCCATCTACATGAGTTCAATGCAGCGAACGACGCTCGATTTGGACCTCGCACAAAAGATGTACGTTTCAAATACTTGAATGTGGTCGATATAAATTAAATAACTTCAGTAGCTCATTGAATTTAATTAGAAACATCCTAACAGTTAATTACCACACCAATTAGTAAACCCTCCTTTGTTAGTTGTGCTCGCCTCCTCCCTGGTTCCTAAATCCGAGTGCAAGGCTGCCTTCTCCCCACATTATCAACCATGCAACAACTCATCCTAATATGTCAATCACAAACACAATCACCTCCAGCCCATAATGCTTGCAGTCCTTCCTGGAGTAGTCGACATCACCAAGGACGAGTCAGATGCTTCATGTACGATCTGGATGAGAATTTGATCTCGACGCAAATCTAGGGTTGAACGATTCTTGCAGCTCATGGCTTAGCCGGTGCCTCGAGAGGCGCGACGCGCGATCTAGGGTTGGGTCTCGATGGGAATAGCTTGGAGCTGATGATGTAGTGATGGAAGATATTAATTTCTGATTTTGATTGCCATTTTTTTCAAGAATGATATTGCGTTTTAGGTAAAGTAACATGAAAAAAGAAGAAGATAGCGTCGAGAGAAAAAGGGAAATGTAAAAGAGGCCGCGTGTACTGAGTCGTATACGTGTTCCAACACGTGTTTGCATCATATATATGTTATTGTTCCTATTCTTTTAAGACAAAATCCGATAATAAAGCAACTACTAGACCTTTTTCTATTCTTAAATAAAGTATTTCCAAAAAAAAATTAAACTAGAATATTTGCATTTCACAACATTAGTATTATATATTTATATTAAATATCAATTAATTATCAATTCAATCAAGACCGTTGAGTACCTTCTCAGACTCCGACTAAACATTTTATATTATCTACTAAACTAATACCTTATTCTTATTTAATTAATTATATTAATTTTTATATTTTAAATGATCGAAAATTCAAGTCGTCACATTCTCCCCCACTCAAAACTTTTCATCCTCGAAAAGTAAAAAAGTAAGATATCAAACAGAAGTAACAAAATTTGATTTAACTAATATGAGAGTGATTTAGTATTGATCAGAGTGTTTGTTGTATTTTCTTTTATGCAATACGCTTGGGTCGGATATGAGTTGCAGTTAGCAAAGATTGCTTTGCCTTGGAGGAAGAAGACGAAGATTTGGTATGTATCTATTATATATATATATATATATGAAGTTCCCACTGCACTTTCTTTCCACTGCTTGTATATATCTGTGTAACTCTGATTAGCATTGTACATTATAGTCTAATGTATATTTTTCATCTGTTTTTGAACTGCTATTTGTTTATTATACGTTATCCTTCCGCTGTGAGGTTCTGTCATTGTTCTCTTTTCTTCCTTGCTTTTCTTTATTTTTCCCAATAACTACCTGCATTTGCGATCTGTTTGGGTCGGCTTGTGTTGAGCATTGTCGATTTGAATGGTCAAAAATCCAGGTTGTTACAACATCTGTGTAAATAATGCTTTCAATTTGAAAGTATATCTTAAACATGAGAGTTTGCATTTGAATCGAATTCATATGCTATTTTTCATTTTAACATCAGTGTTCATAACATTGGTCCAAAACAAAGCAAAATATGTGATTGTTTTAATAACAGGAACACAATTCTAAGCTGCAATTCATTCGTCAAATCAATCGAGATTATTAAAATTAAATCATAACTAGAGTCAATATTAAATATCGATCCGTGGATTCAATTCCTAATTTATTTCAAATATAAAATACATCTTCAGAAGAAGAAAAAATAGGTTTCTACATCTGAAATATATTTTAATATTGATCTAAAATTATTTTAGGTTTCGTAACCCTTTTCGATTCTGTAATTATCGAATATACAAAACCTAACTAGAATTCAGAGTACTAATTTTCGCAAGCCTGAAGCTCTAATACCACTGTAGGGTTTTATTGACTAAATTGACATCTAAATTTAACAATTTCTAACCCTAATTTAATTGGATATATGCATAAATTAGTAAATCGAAAATTTGTACTTGTCGAAGCTTTCATCGTTCTAAACACAGTAGAAGCGGGTTTGGGATGAATCAAGTCTGAGTGTGTCAAATGCCACAGCCTCTAGAGGTATCAATGAGAATGCATCCTCCTTCGATTGAATCAAAGAAGAAAGTGGGCACATGCTAGCCGCCATTGTTAGGGTTTTATTTCCTTTTTGATCTTATCATCATTTTATGGTTGTTGTGTATTTTATTTAAAGGTAGCGTGTACCCTTATAAAAAACGTTTATTATAAGCTTAGGAAAATAACCCTTATACCATTTCAATGCCAAATAAAATATCAACTGATTGAAATTCTATTTATCCAATGAATGGCTTACCCCTTGTTACGTTCTATATATGTGACCCTATAGGTTATTACAATGTTGGCAATGATTTTAAATCATATTTAAAATCATAAATAATGATTGGCATCTAGCAATACGTCGCTGCTACCCAAATTATAATAAGATCAACGATTCGATACAACCTTTTTCTATGACCAGTGTCCCAATGTAATATAATCCTTTTAACCATTATGTCCAAGATTAAACTCGAGGCATCATACGTATCATCCTCTTTATAATTTAATCCTTTCATCTTGATCGATGAGTGGACTATATAAAACAAATCAATATTTGAGCACGACCATGCATTTCATAGTTTCACTCAATCAAGAGGCCCATGGATATCATTACAAATATATCGTAGGGTTAAATTCCATATAGATCATATAATTTTCATTTGATTCGAGATGTATCCAATAATCACCTTTATTGTCTACTCGGTCAAAAGTAATTTTTGATGATATCAAAACACAAATATCCTCGAGTAAAATTATAATGATTTCAGGTATGAGGACCATTACATCACAGCTACTATAAGAATAACTTATGATAGTGTTAAATTATATTCCATGTAGTTTTCTCATGTTGGGTCAGCCCAATACGCTATTTTCCAATATATATTTGTGTCTTGAAATTAATATCACTTATACTAATGATCAATGAGATGTGACCTTCTGTTAATCAATATACAAGTCTCAATATTTTATTGTTGCCCTATATAAACATTAAAACTTCATTAGGGACATTTAAGAATTATAACTTAATATATTATATAATCTCAAGTTTAAGTCATTTACTTGTACTATATAAATCCATTTTATTATTCTAAGGAATTCATTTATGTTAATATTTACTTGAACTATATTTACTTGAACTATATATTTTACTTGAACTGTATAAATCCCCCGAGACTTCCCACTTCTCCAATGATCTTTGACGAGCTTGTGAAGCTTTCTCTTTCTTGCTCCGAAACTACGAATGTTTCATCATCTTCCACCCCTTTAGATGAGGAGAGTTGTTATCAACATTTGATCAATTGGCAGCTTTCGGTACATATTTTTCTCCTTCGACTTTTCTTTTGTCTTTAACTTTTTATGATGTCTAGTTAAATCCCTTTTCTCTTCCAGGTTACTAAAAGATGGCTTTTTTCTAAGGCGACTTCCTCATCACCTACCCCCATAGTTACCCGATTTTGGGAAGCTAATGAGGCCTTAAGTGACGAATACGAGAGGTTGAAAGCTACCCTTGAATATGCTGAAGCAGCTCTCGAAAAGGAGAGGCAGACGAAGAATTCAGCGCTTAACTAAGTTTCGGCCTTGGAATACCAAATAGTAGAAAACGTGGTTAATCATACTAACGAACTTAAGAGGAAGGATGAGAAGCGCTGTCCTGCCGAGAAGATAATTTATGAGGAGAAAGGAAGGATTTCCAACTTTCTGCAAGTTCATCTTCCGCGGATCAAGACTAAGTGTTACGAAGATGCCTTATTTCATGTTAAATCTGAAAACCTTCGGATTCTTCCACAGATGCAATTCACCACTATCCCTTCTTATATTAAGGATAGGGTCATGGAGAGGATTAGCAAGACCCAGCAAAGTGTTGAGATGCCAGAGAGGGACATGCCTAAAGCTGAGGATCTCCTATTCATTGAGGATCTCTCTGATGACTCTGGTGAGGGAGAGGAGCTTTCAGCTTTTGCTGAGGAGGATAGAGGTGATAATAGTGACAGCCCCAATGGTAACAAGATGATCATGATAAAGGTGGTAGCGGTCCTTCCGCGACTCCTGATGTCTCACATGATTATACAGGATATAATCTTGATGTTGGAGGTTCTCATGCTGCTCAAGATTCTGAAGTTCCTTCGGTCAAGAGAAGTGGTACTTCTGAATCCTTAGGAAGAGAACAGTCTACCCATATTGAGGTTTCTCCTTCCTCGGTATAGCTTTTGTTTCCGCAATGCTTTCTTCTTTCTCAAATATATAATAGTAACTAGCTTCTTGTCGTTATATTAACTTAGACTAAAGGAAATGTCGCCTCATGACTTAGGGAAGAATTAGATGAAAAACAATGGGAAATAACTCAGGCTTATGTTGAGCAAGGGAGGTTATTAAAGTATTATAATTCATTGTCCCAGAGATATCATGACTTAGAAAAGAGTGTGTCTAAGCTTATGCATTACAAGGAGCACGAGGCTGCACCAAGATTAAGGAAAACCCGTAAGAATAGAGAAGCTCTCTAGGAGGAAAACAAGGAATTAACGACCTTATTTTGAATGTTGATTAAGGATAGAGATATATTAGTTAACTTTCTGTATGAGGTCTACATGTGATACACAAAAGTGGACTTTTCCGTTGAGGCCTAATACATCATCTTCACAGAATTTATTTAGATGTGTATGGAGCTGACCCACATTCCGGGGCTTGTTAGAACCTCAAGAGGGTTCTTTCAATTCTTATGGATCTTCCCCAGAAAGCTTGAGTACAACAAAGATAGGTTTATCACTGAATTGTTTAAAGGGTCAATTATATACGAACAGGAAAAATATTTGTAACCTTGATGTTGTAATTTTATAAAACATGTATGGGATTCTATCTACTATATATGGTTGCTAATTCTTTCATATATGCTATAATAGAACCTTGTTTATCATGAGGATGTGCTACATTTGATTTGTAAATTGAGAAAGGAATATTAGACAATGTCTACTGATGTTTTCAAGAGAAAACGCTTTCTAGGAGAACTCAAAAGTGTTTATACGAAATTTCCTTGGCCTTCCCTTATCTTTTTGGGTAAAGACTAGGAGGCGACTTTAAAAAGACTTAGGATCGAGCATGCTGAGTTGATATGTAAATAGTAAATGTACCGATAAGAGTATGTGAACCCTTGTGATTCTTTATGATACATGTGTTTATCAAAACCTCCGAAAATTGATTTTGAATAATATTTATACAAAGCTTCTTTATATAAAAATATGACACTATTCTGATGAATAAAGTTTTATGCAAAACAGCCCTTTATTCTTATGAGTAGGTGGATCGTCATGAAACTTTCCCGTCTCAGGACGATGCGTTACTAATCAACTAGGTTCCTTCTACATCCCGAGAGAGAACGATCTTATTTCAAACTTTATATATCAGGCAGTCAAGGGAAAGAATAGAAGTTCGAAAAGGTCAACTATAAAAGAGAGATAGACTTATACTCGGATTGAAGACGTATATAAAGACTAAGCCCTCTATTGTATTCGAAGATGACTTAATGTGCTTACGCCAACGCGTCACTAACTTCGAAATTGAGTTTGATAAAGTTAATGCAAAATGCAAGACATGGGAACATTCCTTCAAAAATATCCATATCATAACGGTGTCTTGGCCTTCTAGTGCCAAGACCACGATTAGGGCCTCCATTCCTCAAAAGCATTTTTATTTGAAGAACCCTCCTCATAGGTTAGAAGAATTAGTCATTTCTGACTGGTGCAAGAAGTTGATAGCCGAGATGAAGAGTATTTACGATACCAAATTGATTAAGGATTCATTTGACCGTGTTAGCCGGTACGTTGATCAAATCAGGCTTTAAAAGGGGAAAGACATGGCCTATGTGTAAATGTTTTTGAGTTGGAGAAGGGCTACAACTCTCTTATAGCCATATGTAGAGCTTATGGAAGGGCCTTGAAACTTCAGGTCCAACCTTCTGATAATCTTGGTGAAGTTGGAAAAAAGATGCGTAAGCTTAATAAGCTCCTGAGCATCATAATTCTCCAGGACATTTGATAGTGTTTGTAATTGTAATGTGTACGTATCTATATCTAAATAGTTAATGATGTAATTCTTGTAAATGAATTGGAAAATTGTGTACGTACCATTTGTAGTGTGACTTTCGCTTGTACTGAATAAAGATAATAAAGATTTATACATGATGAGTTTAAGAAATCTCCCTGAACAAGAAAGAGGATTACTTATCTTTTCCAGGAAAACCTTCCGAATAATAGACTTTGCATTTTCCTTCAAGTCTTGTTTCATCCATCCTTCTTCGGAATTTTAAATCTAAGTCTATATGACCCAAATGAGGGTACTTACGAGAGGTGATCAGAATGCCTCTTTTGGTAATTGAATGGATACTTTAGATGATGTTTCAAACTATAATTCTAGGATGAAATCCCGCGATTCTTTTCCGGTAATAATAGAAGCTTTGACCCTGTTCCCGACTTGGGTCGCTACATAATAACTGGGAACTCATTTTTGTTGTTTCAATAGACATCTCAAATTGACCCAGATTCGGATATTAAATAGAAGTCCCGAACTAACCCAAATTCGGGTATTAGAAGAGCCCCGAACCGACCCAGATTCGGGTATTTATAGAAGACCAGAAAACCATTTCTGGTAATTAGCTTTGTTTACCCCTTTGGGTTTGGTTTTAGAAGTAGAGGATGTACGTGCTTCTTGAGCCACTCTCTAGGCTTTTGGTTATCAAAGAAGAGGATATACGTGCTTTGTTGGCCATTTTCTAGGTTTGTGCGTCCAGTGCGCTTGGCCAGATTATTCAGAAGTAGGGCCCAAGGACTTACCTAACCTCCCTCCAGAAGGCGCCTTATCCTGACCAGTGTGGGCGATGATAAGGTCTTAGATGTTTAGACTGGACCATCGTAGATGCAGAATTAAGGCTTACTATTTTGTTGCTCTACCCTGACCATCGTTGACGGTGATAGAGTCTTACACTTCACCCCCCACAAGGGGTGCCCTATCCTGACCATCGTAGGCGATGATAGGGGTTTGCGCCTCCTTTTGCGGGTGACGAGGAACATAAGCAGAGGTAGAATGTGCTCTTTTGTGAGCATGTGTAGGACATGCTTAGTTCATAGCAGAGGAAAGGCGTACTCTTCTACGAGTAGAGGCAAGGTGTGCTAATTAGATGCTCTGTCACGACAATTGTCGGTGTGGGTCGGAGGCTTACGCTTTCGATGCTTTAACCTGGCCCTTTCTGATTTGGGCGCGAAGAAAGGCATACACACCACCCCCACCCCCTCTGGGAGGTGCCTTGCCCTGGGCCACTTGGCGGTGACAAGGGTTTATATCCATTTGATTTGACCCACCTTGGGTTATTTCGAGTTTTGAGAGAATTCTTGCACCCTTAGCCATGCCAACAATCCTTTTCTCAGAGCATCTCCTTCTGTAGTTAGCTATGTTTTCTTTACATATCTATGTGAAGTTGATAATCATTCCTTCTAGGACTCAACAATGGTTGGTTTCGTATCCATTCATTATATGGTAGTAGTAATAAGGTCCTCCCAACTTAGCTTCATTCTTGGGTTTCTTCCTTAACGATGGCCAAAAGTTTAATTCATGTTTAGTCAAGAAGTAGATATCCTCGATTGACGTAGTGAGTTCACACCCTTTCGGTAACCTTGACTCAAAGGCTTTCTTTTGATGTTGTAACGTGATCTTCTTACCACTTGATCCCCCTTATTTCCCAATTATCTTCGTATTTTCTTTTAGTTGTATTCTGACACAAGAGTGTACCCCCTTTTAAAATCTTTTGCAGTGGGGTGAATGGAACCTCTCTTGATTCTCCATTCAAATATTGTTCCTCCACCTTGTGCTTGGATGGTGCCTTTGATATGAAGAAAGGGGTTACATTCTCTTGTTGTAGAATCGCCTCGGGCAAAAATTGGGGTTAGTCCCACATGGAAAGGGTTAATGCTCCAATGATCAGGGTCATAAAGCTCTATGTATTTTTCCTTATCTTGAATACGTAAGGTTTCTATCTTAACCTTCTCGACCATCCATGGCTCATTAATGCTTGATGCAACCATGGGAAACTTATAAGTTACTCGTAGATTCCTTCTATTCATGGTTTATGCTTCTTCAAAGCTTAGTCCAACTGGGGGCGGAACAACAGAGTTAGATATGTGGCTGTTAACCAAAAGGTCGAAGGTTCAAGCCCTCCATCTAGCACCAAAATGTTAACGATATTTTTTGTCAACACCGGAGATAGGTCTACGGAAGTGGATCTAAGGGAAAAATAGGTTTATTTAGCTTTCATGAGTTTGAATTAGTTCACCGTTTCCTGGATGTTAAGGTTTTGAGCCCAAAAGATTAGTTACTCTGCCCTCAATGGGGTGAGTGTCACGCTTAAGTGACTCAAGAACCAACAATTATCTTGGGACAAGGGTTCCCTAAGCACAACCAGCGATAAGGGCTAAATGGCTTATAAAAATGGGTTTTGCACTGACTTTGCGGAAGGGTTCAGGCTTGGGTAAGAGCTTGTAAACATGTAAAAAGCACGCAACATGCGGCATTGGCAATAACTAAGAAATTACCTGAGAAACTCATTAGAAAATGTACTAAGTATTGATTCACTCTTTATTGATCTTTGATTTAGAATACACAAGTGAATACAACCGAAATCCCTAATTTGATTTAGGAATTAGGGTTTACTCTAGAGAAAAGAGTACAAGAATGAGAATCAAAAAAATCGTCCCAAAAATGAGACCCATGGGGTCTTATTTAAGCACAAATTGAGGCCCCTTTTGCTATTAGGACAACAGAAGCCTCTATCAGCCCTTTTTCCTTCGGTTCTAGAAGTTTTGGCTCTCGGCCGTCTTTTCTTTAGGTTCTGAAGGCTTTGCTTATGGCTTTTGGAGATGTCGGCTCATGTTTTCGGGAGGAGTGTTTTGGTCTGCAGATTTCCTTTTTGATTGCTTTTCCACTCATTTTGTATTGGCCCCGAGTTTGTCAGTGCAAATGGCTTTCGGAAGACTTTGGCTCCCGGATGTTGGCCTCCGGATGTAGGTTCTCAGTCTTTCTACTATCACTTTGTAGAGCTCGTCTTTGTGACTCAAGTGAAAGGTTGTCGGGTCTGCCACCCCTGCCGGTATCGACAGTAAGCATATTAGTGTGGATAGCTTGTCTCTCTTTGGGGTTTCGGCTTGCCTGTCGGTAGACTCCCGAAGTGCATCCTTGCTTTCCCGAGATATTGCTTCCGGTGTTTTGCTAATTGTTTATTAGGGTATCTTCTCGGGGACCAACTAATAGAGATTCCGGTAATTGGCTCCCGGATAACCTCCCCATGCTTTAACCTTCGTTACTTCAATGCTTCTGTTTCTTTATGTATCGGTATTAAGCGAATTAATACCGATAACCCTTTCGTTCTTTTTGGTCCCGGTAGATGGGATCTCTAGTTTTTCTCTTTACTAGCTTCTGGTCTTGGGTGACTTTCCGCTGCTTTTCCACCGTGTCAGGTCCATCCTACCACTATCCTTTCTTTGTATAGACTTTGAGCTCTACTGATGGTGTCGGTTGTGCATCTTCCGAATCGCTCCCTTTTGCTGTCGACTTCTTCTTGTGTCGGGCTTTTGTTGACAGAAGTTTATATAAATTTATAAAGGATGTGAATGGCTTGCGGTTTAAGAATGAATGATTTGTAGGAGTATTATTTAATTTTGTATGCAATGTTTTTCCCCAATTTTGGAGTCTACATTTTCATTGGTGAGGCATTTTTTATGTTCGTGGAGGGCACGGATCACTTTCGAATTGTATACAGGGTATGCATATATATAGGCTGGACTCAAGGCTTCTCTTGGAAACAAAGTAATACTTTATATAGATTACAGTAAATTAGCATGTGAAGATGCATATGCATCCATTAATTTTTCTCTGTTTGGGACAGTCGTTGATTTGAACGAATAAGGTGGTAGCCTAATATCCCGCTAACAACTCAGAGTTAAATCGTGAAGTGTTTCACAAGATGTTAGCATGCTAATATTTCTACCCAACCCAATGCTAAATGTAAAAGCTTATTTTGCTCATAAACTGGTCGAGCACAATCCAAACAGTCAATCAATCACAACAAATATCAACAACCAAGTGTATTTGGTTTATACTACTTCTCATGTTTTGGTAAATTTAATCACCATTCATTCATTCCAATCTAATTAAAGATTTATTAAAACTCTAGGTCGGTTTTAATTTCACAAATTATCTGCTTGTGGCGATCTGTTACCCCTTCGCCGCCAGTCTGTTCCAGATGCATTATTTTGGTAGTGGCAAGTATTATGTCGATGACCTTTTGTTTACAGGCAACAACGAAAAATTATTTGGTAAATTCGAGCAAACCATGTTTAATGAATTTGAAATGACAAATAATGGACTTATGTCTTTTTTATTAGCTTAGAGATTATGGGAGATCATGATGGTATATACCTATATCAACAAAATTATGTGGAAGAGCTTTTGAAAATATAAAATGGAAGAATGCAACATTGTTGCAACTCCTGTTGCTGCAGATCTTCATTTAACAAAGGAAGGTACAGGTAAACTTATTGATTTAACATTATACAAAAGCCACATTGGAAGTGTCAGATTTTCAAAAACAACACAACCTGATATTGCATATGGAATTAGTTTACTCAGCAACCAATAATAGCTCTATTCCTTTACAATGCATTTAGCCTTAGTTGTTCTATTCTTATGTTTTATTTTTCACTACAAGAAAAATGATTTTCTGTAGCGCTCAAAAAACGCCACCAATCATTTTTGGTGGCGTTACGATAATTGTTACGAGAAAACATGCCGCTAAAAATCTTCGAGTCTTAGTTGCACTTTTTTCAATGCCACTATAAATACTTTTATTGTTATGTTTTCCAAACGCCACCATAAATATTTTTGTAGCGCTTTAAAAATGCCACAAAAAAGCTTTTTGATGCTACAAATAAAATTTCCAATTTCACCCCTGATTTACGGTTGCGTTTACTCAACGCCACTACATGTATTTCTGTAGCGTTCTTAAAACGCTACTAATAATTATTGATTAATTTGCTGTATTTTTCTGCAATTATTGATTGTTAATTGTCTATTTTTTTCTACAATATCAATCAATAATCATTCACATAATCATCATGTTCAAACAATTAAAAAAACAATAAACCATAAAATCAAATAGAATATGCATAACCATTTCAGTACAATAGTTGTCTGAATAAATGACCAAACTCTCATACAATAACCATTGATATACAAATTTACACATCTAGCACAAAGAAAATGCTATACCTAACTAGTGCTTACAAAACGCTTGACTACCCATAATTCTTTCAGTGATGTAATAATCATCAATGATAATACAGGCGCGGATGCTGTTAAACTTCGGACACTGCCATCACCATTGCTCGGTTGCCGCGATCTCTGCATTGCATTAGTTGAGTCTCTGAATTCACAAGAAACAAAAACGGAGGAAAGAGATAAATTCGTTACACATCAAGTAATGACAAAGACTATATGAAAAGGTGAAGTACCATTTAGGCCGTCTGGACAAAAAGTTACAACAACATTCAACATTAATCATCAATTTTCTAGGATTTATACGTACCCAAAGCTTGAGCTGCTGTTAATCGAATTCGAGGGTTTTTCGCCAGCATTTTCTAAACAAAGTCTTTAGCATTATGGCTTATGGTTGGCCAAGGTTTTCTTTTAAAATCTGGCTTGTTTCTCAAAACCTGTAACAATCAATTTTTACTAGCAATGCATAAATTCTTAATCATCCAAGCAAAATTTGTATATCATTATATCGTCTCTGCTAATGTATAATGTATATCTTTCGTTGCACGCTTCCTTTCCTCCTATATAGTATAACCAGTATCCAAAACTAGAAATTACTACCAATCAGGAACTTTCAACCTACGACTCCGATGCATAGCAAGCCTTGCATAAGGGACATTATGTCTTACCTGCCTCCACAACATATCAACCGCATAACCTTTCTTAGAAGGTACTGAAATTCAAAAAGGTGCGATACATTTTTCAATTTGGTCCATTCATCTTGCATGATGTTTCATAGTTTGGAAACCAAGTAGTCGGGTTAGAGAGCCTCATTAGTAGAGAAGAAGAGGGAAAAGTCAGAGTAGTCAAGTTCATCTTCAAATGGGAGTTCGATGTGCTCGCTTACTATAACAGGGATGCAGTGGCTGATGATGGCATCAAACAGACGGAATGAGGACGGGGTGTCCCCTACTGGGTATAGACATAACTTTGACGATTGCATACCTTCCGATGACTATATTTTAAATTTCAAATTGCACAGATAAGCTAAACCAAAACAAAACATAAACAGTGGAATATTTGAACAGAGTCTTACTATTCTAATGCCTTCTCCATCGGCGACGCTGTCTTCAAAACGAATGTCATCATGGCCCTTCAAGATTGTTAATAGTTTCTTCCGAACCTTTCCTTCCTATGGAAAAAATATACTGCTGAACAACATTTTACGTATGAATAATCAAAATAGTTCATACAAGAATGAGAAATACCAACATATTTTCTAACAGTCCTCCCACGGAAGAAGAGAAGTGTGCTACGGGATTCAAATGGATTAGAACTATCATCATCATTTATTGAATCGACAACATGAACGTATAGAGCTACAACATCTTTATATAAGGAAGATAACTTCCTGGAGTATCTTGCAAAATCTGCAACTACAAGTATAGATGCGTTCAGTTGATCTCTTAAGTATCTGAAGGCATTTGGATGTTGCATGGGAATAACATGGTCATGCCCAGATGAATATTGCCAGAACTTTGATTTTCTAAGGATGTCAAGTAGTTCTACCAGCGTAGAAGAATATTGTATCTGTGAACATCTGAGTCTTATATCAAAGAACATCTCTTACAGAGGTTGGATTGCATATTTCATACTACAATTAGGTAAATATTAAATCCATAATGACAAAAGTTCCTCGACAGCCTACCAGATGCTAAAATGAACTTCTGCTCAATTGGTTCCTAACCACTGAATGTATGTTCAACAAACATCTAGACAATAAGTATAGATGCCTAAGATTAAATGAGATTTAATCATATGTACAATTTTTTTTATTTTTCTATGGCATTATCAAAACCAAATGAATTGAATTTATCACCTGCATATCATCGATATCCACCTGATAAAAATAATCTCCTTTTCCTTTTCAATAAGCTCATTTATAAAAGTCTCCATGTTTTTGCATTTGTCGCTCCATTTCGCAACAAAACAGATCACAAAGTAAATTTGGTAATTTCAGCGTAATGTAAATAATTAATATCACTCCCAGCAAGAGATATTTTAGAATCATGCTTAGCAAGTACATTATCAATAGTGGCATGCCTAGTTTATTAACATTTTTTCCTACTGCAAGGTTGTCATGTTAGTTGTTCTTATTTTCTTTTGATGCATAAATTAAGTACCTAAAAACAAGTTTTCCCATTCAGCAGCTAAAGGATAAAACACATAAGATTGACTGTTTAAGCTAGAAGGGAAACCTGAAAACACCAGCAGATCTATTCGATGGCAGTAGCAACCAGGCATGTAAATATCGACTGGGACAATTCTGTCGCAGAGTAACCTCCGCCATTTGCACAACTGCCCACTGAAATCACCCATCTTGGTTCTAGCATTTTATCATAAACCCTGCATTTTTATATATGCTTTTAGTTTGATGGATTCATTTCAGTTTCAAATAAATCGAAAACTTATCCTATTAATTGTACCATAACAGCTCCCTTAACAAATAAATAAAATAAATAAGTAAATAAATAATACGCTAAAGTCTATAAAGGTAGCTTTGGCTCCCTCAGCACCCTCTTTAGAACTGCACCATCTTCCAAAAAAAAAACACTGATTTATTTCCATCTTGACTATTTCAAGTGATTTTCTTTTTTCTCAATTTGGATGATTTAGCAAAATAATTGCAAAATACGAACCCTTTCTGAAACTGATTATATAATAGACCATTTTGCACTAAGTTCACGCAATTTCATATTGCCTCAGTGTAAAAGTATCTAAACTGTAAATATTCCAAATTATGCAAATTCTCTGATGAACACTAAAGCTGGGCGGCTTTTGGATACAGCTGCACAACTGCCTCTATGAGCTTTTGGAACCTCTAAGTGCACCTTGTGCCAGTGTTCTTGCCACTCTTCTTTATACGGTTGCTGAATACACCACTCAATGTTTTCTTCCAAACATGTCCGTCCTAAAGAGTACTGGAGCTAAGCACTTGTTTAAATATAAAGGTGAGCATGTGCTCGAAAGTGGGGAGTCTATAAAACAGACGCTTTAGAAGCTTGTCAAACAGTCGTCTAGTAATAGTTTAGTACTCAGTACAATTCAACTAACATTAAGCTTAATTGTATTCTGCATTTGATTGTTGAGGAGGATATGGGGTTTAATATTCAGCAATTGCAATTCATACTCTCCATCATTGAATATGATTTTAGAATGATATTAGTGGTATGGGATCGTGACATCTCGTGGTTATTAAAGCAGTGGGAAAAAAGGAAGATGAAATAAACATACCATACCATGGAATTCAAAAGAAGATGTTTTATCTACCCATGAACTGTTCAATTTTACTAGTTCTTCTATGCCTCTACCATCATCTGAACCCTCCATCTCGTGAATCAAATCAAGTGTAAACTCAACTCTAATCTCACTTTCAGGTATAGGATGCCCATGCCCAAAAAAAAAAACTGAAAGCTTCTCCGGAGACCCGTTATACACAGCCTGCCCCTTGGACAAAAACATAACCCTATTAAGCAGTGCAGCAATCCTCGAACTCGGCTGATGGATAGACATGACCACCGCCTACCCCTTTGTGTTATGTTTTCAGAACTTTAACCACCATAAAAGCTGAAGTTGAATCTAAGCCAGAAGTAGGTTCATCTAGAAACAGCACTATCAGGTCATGGATTATATCTTCCAATCGAAACCCGTCTTCCCTGTCTACCAGACACTCCACGATGACCTTCATCTCCTATGATCGTTTTTGAAGCGAAATGAAGGCCGGGTTGGTCGATGAGAGTTTCTACTCTTGCTTTATTTTTTGACTTTGATAGTGTGCTAGGAAAGCCTGAATTCTACTGAAAACATTAATGTCTCTTCAACTATTAGCATTAGGTATAGTAAGTCGTCTTGCTTTACATAGGTCGATATCGATTTTAATAGCTTTTCATTCGCATTTTATCCATTGAGCGTGACGCTGCCTATACAAAATTTAAGAAGAAGAAAAGAGTCTTAGTTAACTTTTTTTTGACTATTTTGTATATCTAGTTAATCAAACAGTCCAGAACATCTTAACTGAATTTCATACTCCATCTCATGATACATGTATAATTGATTCATCTTTTAGCGTTGTATGTCCAAGGAAAGTAACTTTTTTCATAAGCATATTTAATAGGTGTATACATTGTCTTGTGTATATGTATGTATGTACAATATTAGTGTAAAAGTATCTAAATGGATTTTTCATGTGTGCCAGTCTACATCCGAAAACAACGCATGTTGTGCATCAAACTTAAAACCCAATTAGTAAGAAACCAAGAAAACATATGAACTTCTGTTTTAGAAAGATCTTGATATGATGTTTAAGCATAACCCATCCTTACAGTAGAGATCATCTCATCATTAACCACGTTATCTCGCCTACACTTCAAAAACAAGAAGGGTGTTTTAAGCCTTGTTCTATTTTGAAAGAAGAGGGCATAATAATACCAAATTATGGTGCATCTGCAGATAATATAGGGCATCCAATTAATTCTAGGACCCACAAACTCAAACCGATCCAACGAGACCCAAACACGAAGGGCTTCAGGTTGGGTCTAAGTACCGTAAAATACTGTAAAGATCCAATATAATCCGACTCACCTAAAAAGATCCAACAAAGAAAACATATAAATATATTGTGTTATCACCCAACCAAAGCCGAATCGATGAGAACCAAAACCCAAAATCGGATATGGTATAGGTTTTAAAATGTATATTATAAAGCAAGAAAAATCGACTTAACTAAATTTGAGATCGACCAAGTTGGATACGGATCCGATCCAACAGGTTTAACTGCCATTACATATCAAAGTTAACCACATCTATCAGAATGAACCAAGAAATATAAGAACTGATTGTTTCTGAAAAGATCTCAATATGATATTAAAGTCATAACCCATCCTTCATAAACATAGTCTCATTAACCATGCCATCTCATTTTCACAACAGAGTAAAGAGTGTAACTAAGTCGTATGATTAGTAAAAAAAATCTAAAATTGTGTATCTACATATATTACCTGCTTAGGATTGGTTATGTTGTTGCTCAAGATGAATTACTGAATGGACCTGGAAATACACAAAATTTAAAAAATTGATGTAATAAAATGATCTAAAATTGTAGGTAAGAAAATACTGTAAATGTGAACCTAAGAGCTCATGTTTTCTTTTCTTCTCCATGTGAAACTTGCACAGATTTGGCACAAAATCTTTCTAAGTGTGCCATTTATAGACTATGTGCATCTCTAGGAATTTGAGACTTGGTAATCAACAAAAGAGGCCACAGGTAGGTTAAACTTCATCGATAGTCATTCATACTTTTTATCTCACAATAAGTAAAAATAATATCTGATTAACTTCTGTTTTTAGGGTACTCATTAATATTATTGAAACTCCAACTAACACGATTGCTAATTCCATCCAACAACAGCAACATAGCATCGTGGAAACCAAGAAGGAAATGGAAAAGTACTATAAAGGGAAAGAGGCAGCTTGCATAGAGAATGGGTTGGATCTAGGTTGGATATTAAACAGGTTTTAAGTAAAAACGAAGATGAATTCGTAGCAGATCTGAAGCGATAACACAAAGAAGTAAACTAATAGGAAGGAAAAAAATAAAATCGATTTTACCTCTGAATTCGTCGGGTAGGCCGAGTAAGGGTTCATCCAGTTTGGAAGGAGAAGAGGAGTAATCGATCTGGGGAAAAATGGAAGATAAAAGGTAGTTTTGAGCATGGATCTTTGCTAGTGGTGAGAAGAAGGAAGGTGTACTAGCAGATCTGAAGGAAGAAGAAAGCAAGAAGAGAAGTAGCCGATTTGGGAAATTGTGAGAAATAGTTGGTCACGTTTATTTCGAACCACGCGGACTTATTTTTACAAAGGCGGGAATATGAAATATTTTTTGCCGCGTTAGTATTATTAGTAAAAACTCCTTTTCTTTCATTTACGAATAAATGCCACCGATTTTTGCAATAAAAAATCATTTTTCTTGTAGTGTTTTTGATATTTTTCTATCGTAGTTCCAAATCTTTATAAAATGAGATCTTATGAATGAATAAAAAACAAGTTTGTTGACTGAGTGACTAAATCCATTTCTAATTCTCAATTTCATCTCTTTTATCCTGTTAGTTTTATAGCTACCAACATATCAAGGCATTCAATAATAATTTATACAATGTATATCCTAACGCTAAACTGAATTGACATAATATGTAAATCCTAACACTAAATTGAATTAAACATATTAATACTACACAAACAATTTGCACTCCATCCAATAAATTATCAGAACATAGAGTAGACAAGTTGATCACAAGTGTACAATGCAACCCATATTTCAATAAAAGCTTAACATATTTATGCTCGATTCCGCACCTAATAAACATCAACAAAATTTGAACAAATTGCATCCTTTATTATCATTGATGCTTGGTGGGTGATAAAGTATTGTATTGAAATTATCATTGGAAATTTTCATCCGCTGCGCTTGACATTCAAATCTTACAGAATCAGGTACTACTTAAGTTGTTACATATTAAATTAAAAATGCTTGACATTCTATGATTTTAGAATTAGGTATTACGTAGAGAGTTACATATTAAAAAGAAAACAACATATTAAAAATATCAATTCTTGGCACTTCCAAAATGTGTACCTTTATGCGACCTTTATTCTTCTATAGAGCATGTAATTTTAATTCTTTTTAGGATCCTGAGCATTAGCATAATATAACCAATCTGGGACGTAGCATTTCGCGAAAATATTCAAATTCTCTATAGACATTTTATGCTCAAACAATGCTACTACCTACATTTTATATTTGTTAACAAGATCCATCATGCCAATTTTCTAGTCTGGGAGTTCAGACTTCTCGCATTTCAGAATAGAAAAGACATTAATTGGTTAAGGTTGAATCATCCCCAACATTAGCACAAGTGGCGTAAGCACTTACCTTGTTTTGCTTACTCCGTCTACGTTTACGCTTTACCTGATTCATCATTTCTGCCCATACAGGGTTGTCAACAATATCATCCATGGATTGCGTTGCTTGAAACGTACATGGCTCGTTATCTTTTCACTGCAATGGGTGATTCGGAGACTGGAATTGCCAAAATTAGGTGATTACTTGCAGTCTTTCAGCTTACTAGGATCTGAACTTTTCCGAAGTAGATTTTTACTGTCTGTCTTGTTTTACTACATGTTCCTGAGATGTGTGTTCCGTTGCTATAGATGTCAGGTAGTTCGAGTTCTCTGGCTAGTCATGTGACTCCAAGTAGTCAAACATAGCTTCAGCTGGTTTATTTATGCGATCAAAAATATTTGCCTATTATGCACTTTAGAGATCAGTCTTAGGAGTAATTTTTTGTGTATCCCTTACATTTTTATCTGAGATATCCATATTTGTAGAACTCGTCAAGTTTATATTAACTTTTCCATTCTCTGTATTCAATTGTTGCATAGAAAAGTCTGCCAAACTGATTGTAGTCCATTTGTTTGTTAAACTGGTAACCGTATATATTATTCTGGAACTCTTGTTGCTATTAACTTGTTGTATCTTCTCATTTGTATCATTCATCTAAATAGTTCCAAGGTTGCTACAACACATCTCATTATGTACATTTGCGCGTTCTGCTATGTCCACTTGCATTGAATCAGTGTTAGCTATCTTAATTGAAGCAAAAGAAAAATCCAAATCATACCAGTTTGTGTAGCCTTATCCATCAGATTCACATGTAACTTGGGATCTAAAATATATATCAGAGAACTATGGCATGATCACGACTCCAAAAAGTACCAGCATCGACATGAGCAAAGAAATCGATCCATGTGGATGTTGAAACAAAACCCTAGTTTGTGTTAGAAACAGTTGGTGGTCATTAAAGTGGAAGAAGAGACCACTAGCAGACAAAAAAGTGTACAACAAAAAAAGAAGAAGTATATATACCTCGCTGAAGAAGATAAGTTGCGAATTTCGGGAAATTAGAGGAAGATTGATTTCGCTGAAAAAGAAAAAGCGTACAACCTCAATCTGGGGAAATTAGAAGTTGATTTTGGTGGAGTAAAGGTTGATTAATTGCAAACTGAAGAAGCATGTAAGGGATCATATAGTGGAGAAATGAAAAGAAGTACCGCTGGAATGAAAATCTAGTGGGAAATAGAAGAAGGGTAATGCAGATTGATCAACGTGGATCAAAGGTTGTGATTTTTCGTTTAAGAGGGCATGGATTGATGAGGGGTACATCTAACCGGTGTAACACAACGTTTTTAACTGGTGTTGCACGTCACAACACTAGAATTCACACCGCAACAGTGCGTTCACATCTAATGCAACGACCACAAAAAGCATTGAATGTGCCCATTTATGGCGTAATTCGCCTAAAAAGAAAGAAAGATAAGGTTGCATAGTATAACTGCATATATTTTGGAGGTATAATACTTATATATATATATATATATATATATAGTTTTCAAAATCTTTTCAAATAACAAATACGTCTCTCATGCACATATGTCTCTGTAATCGGGTGACCTCACTCTGATACCAAATGTAACAACCCATCCAGAGTGGGCCAAAATTATGACTTAGAAAAGTCCCATTGAAACTTAGAGCTACTCTAAATGGATCATTGGTTCGTATAAAGATTAACTTAAATAGACATACAAAGCAGTCTAAAACAAAAATCAAAATCTCACACAGTAGAAGGGACAAATATAATAGCATAAATATAAGACATACCATTATTAAAACCCAGGATTGGTCAATTACAATATGTCTCACAAATTAAAAGGTACATCATCATTCATCCCAATTACATAGCAATAATAGTAATAAAAAATAGCTGTAATAACTAGATCTTCAAGAGGCTCCTCCTCCAAGAGATCGTTCTCCTTACTTTGTCACATGTCTCACGTATTGTCCTATTAATGTTAAGAGGAAGGAGGTCAAAACATAAAGTTTTGGCGAATGAAATACATGTAAGTTAAAAAAGGTTATTTCCTATATTTGATAATTGTAAACTTTTCATGTTATGTCTACGTAACAAACACACAATGCAAACATATGAAGTGGATGTCCTAGAAGTCACTTAATACCACAAAGCAAATTTAAGGGCAGGCACTCTTATGGTCACCCAATACAATATTTTAGTTTATTTAGGGACGAATTCCCTTTATTTACTTAATACCTAATGGCAGACCTCAAGCAACTTAAGATCTTGTTCTAATGCTAACTTTACAATTGATTACTCTCCTTGTAAGGAAGGAAATAGTAACGGCTACTTATTACCAGGATTTGGGTCAGGAACACGGCTTCTTTTAAGAAGAACCCCCTGGCAAACCCTCTTATTACTATCTAGCTCTCCCTATAGGTGAACTCGTAGTCACTTAATACTTCCCATAGTTGGTGGTTCCTTCGGCCATGTATACATAGTCGTCCCTAGATTATACCTTACTTGCCCCTAAATAAGAAGCGAATTTTACTTGGAGAACTACCCTACATACGTTATCGTCTACTAGGACCTTTTAATAACTTACAGGAGAAAGGAGGACCCAATAACCATTTAATTCTCGAAGGGCAGGCCCAATGACTTAGGTTCTGAACCAAGGAGTGAACCTTATGAACGAACTTAGTCCTAACCACTTAATACCCAACATGAGATAGGTCATCCATTTAATACCTTTTTCCAATGGCAGGCCTACTCTATACACAACATATATATATTTGCACATTAGACATCTCACATTAGGCCTAAAACCTATAGATGTTGGATTTTTCAGGCATTTCTGACTGGCTTCTACTACAAGTTGGGCCTAACTTGCATCATAGTGCATGTGACGACACATACTTCCCCAAAAAGGAAAGCCCGGATTGAGTTGAGAACACAACAAATCAGAATGCAAACAGAAGAACATTTCATTGCTTATTACAACAATTTACATCAGAGTACAAGAATATACAGAGGATGAACAAATAATATACAATTGATAAATATTAGAGATTTACAAATTACAATGCAGTGGAAAATAATACAAAACACAACTGAAAGAGATACATGGATACAGAGCTTTCCGAATATCATTCCAGCTATAAATCAGGATCCTATGAATATAAATCTGCAAAACCAAAACTACAAGCTGCCCATGCGGAAAATAGAGGCACCCAGAGTTTAGGTTAAAACAATAAAATCCCGGCCAGTCATCTGACTGGTGTGAGAACTAAAACAGTTATTTAAAACTTTACTTTAAAATCAGATATATCAAGGGACCACGCCGTATAACACGGAACGAGTTTCCTCCCAAGAATACCAGTGCATAAAACAAACAGTGCAATGCTTTTTGAGAAAAAATGAAGCTATTATAAGACCCTGGACCCATCACACAATGCAACGCAAGCCGGAGGATAGAGCTTTCCCTTATAATAGCCAAACATGCTTGGTACGTTTAAAACAAATCATTTGATACTATTATAAGTGCATAGTGTATAAAACAACTTCAAATATAAATGTATCAATCCTAGACGACATGGGTACCATATATCATGTCGCCGATACTAGGCTCTACAATCAAAACCGAAATGTTACGTATTGGAAGTTGGATTTCCATCTGTAAGCCAAGGCAAGGGATCGTCCTTACCGCTTCGAGACGCTATAGCCCGTGTCTCAGGACCCAGACTCAGGTGGGCCCTTGGATCATCAGGGACAATCCACATGGAGTGGATTAAATTGCCTGAACAATACGTTTCCCAGCCCTGTGGTCGTAAAATTGGTCAGTATATCGACCAAGCCATCCATCGGCACCGTAGTGACCGACATAACCGAGGCGCCTCGCTATCCATCATCCACATAAGTAAAACGCCAAGGATTGCAAAACCCTAACACCACTCCTAGCTAGAAGGAAACACATATCCTCCCTGAGGTCCTCTCCTGTTTCTGGTTCACACCGAGGTGCGAGGCTCACGAATTAACACTATACACAAAGCTATGCTATATTAAAGCCGTGCTTTAATCATCGACCACAAGACTCTGCTTTTCAACAGAAGCCTTGATCATTTGCGTCTTAGCATGCCACACACGCAATTCAAGCCATGCAACTGATGTCTATCAATCACCCAGAATGAAGTCCAATGTCAGACACACAGTCGATATACAAGTTCGTTCTGGGTCTGAACGAAACCGGAGGCACCTTATTCCTCGTACCATATGTCCAATACAAGAGAGAGGTCCTCGCATATCCAGTCAATCTCCAAGTACGTCTAGACGATCACCACTTATTACCTCGTCTTGGTTGTACTGCCGAATCAAGACATCAGTAATCATCCAAACGATGTGAAGACCTCCAGTCTTCAACCACCATCTTCATCGTTAACTCATCGCCGATTCAGTTATTCAGAATAGGATAAACTCGATCTTTCTGAATAACTCGCGTATATAATAAACAAGTGCTATAAAAACACAACATACGCCTCATTCCAATTCTGAATATTCTTTTATTTAAATATTCATATCCTTTGGGAAAAGTTCCCATTAATTTTATTAAAGATAAATTCTTTAAATTTATTCTTTAATCTTCGTTTGGATATCAATTGAAACCAAATTATGGTTTATCCAAACTAGTCGGGATTAGCGAACCGTACCAAAGTAATCATTTGCTTAATTTCCCAATCCCAACCTATTCATCCCATGAAGTAAAACTAGTAATACTTCAAATCTAACACCACAGTGTTATCGGTAAAATTAATTACCATTTCACGTTCAAATCTAATTAAAGATTTAACTATCGCTTCGAGCAAAACTGGTGATACTCCATTCTCGATCATTTCTTGAATTAGATAATTTTAGTTATCAAATTTACCTTTCAATATATTTAAAGATTCATTAAAACTTAATTCAATTTTAATTTCCAAAAATCATTACTTAATGATTATTCAGAGTTAAGAAATTAATCTTATCTTTAACTGGGTTAAAGAACTAATGTCATTTAAAACACAGCTCATGATAAACCCAAAATCACATTCCATTAATAATGGAATCTTCAGGAATACAGATCAATATATATAATCGATATGAACTTCCATATCCAACCGATAATATAAATGGAATAACGGCAAAGCCTTTTAAATTCCATATATATTAACAGTCTTCCTCCACAGAAACTCACTTCGATTATTATCAAATTGGATTCCATTCCATTCCAATATGTTAGATTGGAAAACTATACTTTGGAAAATCTCCACTAAATTTTTAATAAAAAGATTTATAAGTTCCAAATCTCATTTCACTGTAAATCGGGTTAAAGAACGAATGTCGTTAAAAGCACAGTTCACAATAAACCCAATTCACATTCCATTTCAAGTCCAATTAAATGTTAATTGATTGGTAATTCTTCTCTACATCTTAATTAATAGATTTATTCTTTTCACACGAGGTTTAAGAACAGTGTTACTGAAGACCCCATCCCATCAGTCTCTAACCGTAAATTAGTAAGAGAACAATTCCCTATGTATTAATCCCTAAGGCTGAAACCAACATCAGATCAATACGCAGGAAATCATTCAACTTAGCTAATCTCTTGTTAGTTTCTAATTTTCTTAACTACGTTGGGTTTAAGAACAGTATTATTAAAGATACCATTCACGACAAACCCAAAATCTCATTCCATTGTTAATCGGGTTAAAGAACAAGTGTTATTTAAAACACCATCCACAATAAACCCAAAAACCAATTTCAATTTAATTCCAATTAAATGTTAATTAATTAATAAACTTCATTAAATCTTAATAAAAAGATTTATATCTTTTCTCAACTGGGTTAAAGACTATTGTTAATGAAGACACCGTTCACGACAAACCCAAAATCAAATTGGATATTAAATACAAGGCTCCGAATAGAAAATATATCGGCTTATATTCAATATCAAATTCTGAAACCAACAAATATCGTATTGGGAATAACGATACATATATCTTCCAAATTCCTTCAAAATGTCTGTATAATCACGGAATCCAATATCGAAATATTCCGAAGATAATTTCGATCCAAATCCATTCCAATTCATATAATGGAAATTCTGGTTATTTTTAAAACCATTTCAAATCCAATTTATTTATTTAAAAATAATTGGATTATAATTCTAGTTAATAACTAGTTCATTTCGATAAAATATATTTTTATCTTTTCAAATATGGAATTTTTCAACCCAATTCTTTCCAAATCGTTTATTATGATTTTTCACAAATTATTGTTATTTTTAGTAATTTTATCAAGACCCGTACAGTCGATTTCCATAAACGGCCATCGAACTGCACTTACAGTGACCTTTTCCAAATTTGATTTGGACATAATTCCAAATCCAACCGTTAGATTCCTAATTTCTTGAGTTCGTTAGAAAGCTCTTTTAGGTACGAACACAACGGTTCTGGTTTTAGGAGAACCCGACAGTCGGATCTCCCGTAATGTCCATTCAAAGTCAATGTTCGAAATTCGCGAACTACCGTGGCACGACGCGTTCTATTCAGGCCATTATATTATATATATAATATCTATTTCGTTGATTTCCATTTAAAACGTATTTTATAAATCGTTTATAAATTTGTTTTAAAACGATTTCAACTTTATTTTTCAATTTTAAACCAAAATTGAATATTCCTTAATATATTCGTTTTAAATTCATTTTAAAACGATTTCAATTTCATTTCAAACTTCAAATCAAATTTGAATATTCCTTATCATTATATTATTTAAATGATAATATTTTCAAAATATTTAATTTTGAAGTCACTTTTCGATATTCATTATAAAATGAATAAAATCGACCAAATTCTCGTTCATGTTAAAATGCCGGTTAACCACTTAACACAGCATCACATTTCAATATTCACTGAATATTATTTTAAAATATTCGTTAATTTAAAATATTCGTTCTTTCCGAATTGGAATCAGACACAGTCAATTAACATATAATGTTATTTATATGGATTTCATACACACATGTACACAACAATAACTATACACAGTCAACCATCATCTAGAGTGCAGCACACGACTGCATAAGCATTAAATATAAATAATTAACGCTTACAACAGTCTGTCAACCAATCGATTGAGATACAACGAAATATTGGGATTAGTGTATGTCCAATATCATCCCAATACCCGTGTACGGTTTTCAAACAACAAACACTGATTATTATTTGTGTAGTTGGGTGATGTTTAAAATTCATCGTCCCAGTCAATATGAGATAAATAAGTGTACATAAACAAACTGTCCGGTTTGTAAATGAATATTTATTCTATCCATATACAAGTTAAAAATTATATTTTTAATGATAAAATATTTTATTCAATACATGAATATTTTATTTTCCATTTCACATCACAAACCAAATCCACACAAACAAATCAGTCCAAACACACAACCAAAGAAGTCGTCCATGGTCTGTGGATAACGGGGAGCAGTTCATATTTGCAATTATAAAATAAATTAAATAACTGTACAAAAATAATAGTTAGAAGTTCTCACATTCGTTTCTGGCTTCGCCTAAAATCGTAGCGAGCTCTGAAAATTCTCCGGTCTCTTCTAGAATGTAGAGGACGTCCACACAAGTCCAATGTCTCTTGTTTCATCGAATTTCATTATCGTATGATAAAGATACGATTTTTACTCTATAATCACCATTCGCAACGCTTATAAGTGTTAAAAACAGTTTAAATATTATAAACCGTATACCTTTCCTTTTCGTTCCAAACTAGGTTTGGATTTTTCTGCAAATCCGTTGATCAAGGTGACGATCGGAGTTGGCCACGTGGAGGGGCCTGGAAATGCACTGTAACACCCCGCCTCCGCTAGGGTCACTCGCAAAGGAATGCACTAGCTTTAGAGGGGCATTATTGGTAAACATGAACAGAAATATCACAAGACAGAACATATAAAATAGCGGAAGTAAAATCAAACTTTCATAACATGAATAAATAAGGTCTAAAGCCTTTTACATCAGAGTACAACAAAACCTGTCTTGCAATAGTAAAGAAGCATAAAGACTTTTGAATAAATTATTCCCCAAGTAAAAACAGTAAAGTAGCCATAGCCAAGAGAAGTCCAAGCCATCCATGATGACCTTCAAGCAGAAGAAGTCCGAACTAAACTGCATTGTTTCCTCCCTGTAACCTGGGGGGGGAAACGGAAGAAAAGAGGCGAAACAAAATGGGTCAGTCAAAAAGACTGAGTAAGTCCTATCTACTTCCAGTATAAAAACAGGTAAAGGTAACATGACATGCATAAACTGAAAGTAAACATAAGGATAACTACAAGATAGATAAACTAAACCGGGGTAGCCGGTTTAACTACTGTGGCAAGGTAAACTAAGGTATCATGATAAACTACGGTGTTATGATAAGTCAAGGTATCACATCGTCAGATCTTCTATCGAGTACATTATCCCAAGGTATCTGCCCCGTCTAACATCCCACGGTATTCATTATGTATATTAGTTCTAACATGTATATTTGTTCTGCACCTCTCGTACTAGTATCCCTACCCGCGTCATGTGTTAACCATGAATGTCCCTTGCCCAAAGTCGTGTAATGGTCCATGTCAACCTAATATACCGCATATATAGGTTACTCGAAATCATATGTTTCTTTCCATGTATATAAGTTCAGTCCTTTGCCGTACCTCGTACGGGCTTCCTCATGTCGTATTATCCTTGAAATCGTTTGGACTGTCACCCTTGTTCTAGCTAGGCTCTTCCATATGAATCATCGTTTGAACTACTAGGACTTACGCCACCTAGCACCACTAGGGATTACGCTTACCTATTGCACGCTTTCGTATTTCGGTTTGGGTTAAACCACCTAGGCCACTAGGGATTACGCTAACCCTCAACCGCGCCCTTTTTCCCACGCATTCATCGTGAATCGTTTTTCTATAACTGTATGCACATGTATCACATCGTGCCATCCGAGTCCTGTCACAGGGGAAAACAAGAAATACAAGGCTCGGTCGGGAGCTTTAGATTTATCTGCCGATGCAGATACTAAGGTCTGCTTTTCTACACGTGGCTATGGTCCCACGAGACCCCTCCCTCAACTAGTGAAAGGCAACACAAGAGAAAATCTTGCATGAGAACTACACTCCGGCCAGCCCACATCCTACGGCCTACCTCACCCATAATTAGATAGCAATTATGGTCTGTTGGGTGTTCCCTGCCTTTCCGTACGTACACTCTTGACTCAAGATGGTAGATGATCGACGAACTTGCTATCTAGGGCACTATCATGTATTCGTTGACTCACTGCTATCCATCCCAGTCTTTAGGTCGCTCGTATAGCAACCAAGGCATACTCTTGGTTCTTCTAACGCAGACCTTAACCTCTTGTGAGCCCAGGATGATCGTCTGCGACATCACAGAGGGATACCAAGAATATCCTCACGTTCCCCGAAGCCGCTGCTTCGTTACCCAGTTCGCTGGAGCCTTTATCTAAATCAGATAGCCTGCTCCTACACGTATACTTAAACGATGACCTACCGTATCGGGTTACTCATCTATCTAAGAAGTGGTCCAAATTTCCTTGACTAAGAATTATTACTTAGTTTCCTTTAACTAAGGTTTACCACTTAGCCTTATTTCCATTATCCTTGTTAACTATGGTTATTTACCTAATCCTACGAATTAGGGTTTATCTAATGGGTTAAGTGTCACCTAAGTTCATAACTTAGCCCGTCTACAAACCATGTCAAAATTGGCTAAGTATCCAAGTCCAAGACTTAACCCTACAAACCATGTGTCAAGTTGGCTAAGTATATTAAGCAATCCATAACTTAACCTCGTCTAATTATCATTTTTGATTGGTTAATTATATAAATTAACTTGACCTTGTCAAATTACCGAGTCAAATCGGTCAAGCGTATTCAAGTGATTCGTGACTTAGCCTTATCATGTTTTCACGTTAGATTGGTTAAGTATAGATTAACTTAACCTCATCAAATTAACGAGTTAGATTGGTTAAGTATAGGTCACTTAACCTCATCAAATCATCGTGTTAAATTAGTTAAGTGTTTAACTTAACCCCATTAAATTACCAAGTTGGATTAATTAAGTCTAGGCTAACTTAACCCCATCCGATTACCATGTTTAGATTAGTTAAGCCTAATCTTAACCCCATCCATTAACTGTATTATACGGTTAAGTGTCATTAAGAAAATTTACTTAACCTTATCACGTTATCGTGTTGGATTGATTAAGTGTTGGTTAACTTAATCCCGTCCACTAGTCGTATAAAAATGGTCAAGTGTCATTAGGCAAATCAAGTTACTTAACCTACCCAAGCTTATTATGTTTTGTTAAGTATCATTAGCCTAATCAAATTACTTAACCCCTTTGTCCATATCATATTTGGTTAAGCCTCATTAATCAAATTAACTTAACCCTATTATGTGGCATTAATTTAATTAATGCACCCTCAACCTCTCACATTAGACCTTGTTGTGGTTACTAGTTAAGCCGGGCGGGTCCGGGTAGATTTACACCACAACCTAGTCTAACCTCGGGTCTTAAGCGCGACATGACCAACTTCTCACATTGGGCCCTATTGTTTGCAACTACTAGTAAGGCCGGTCGGTTCCAGGTAGTTTTACGTTGCAAACTCAACCCAACCTCGAGTTGGCCACACTTATATTATCTAAGTTCATCATGTTTCCAAAACATGTTACAAGTTTTCAAGCATTTGGGTAGACCTAACTTAATAGGTAAATTCCCAAAGGGTAGACCTAACTTAATAGGTAAATTCCCAAGCTCATGTTTTTATGCATACTTACATGTCATCTTCCATGTTATCTTTCAAGCCATATTTTCAAGTATAAACACATGTCATATTCAAGTTAAGATTTTGCGACATGTTCATGTTTATCTAACTACCCAAAGTCGTGTTTTTCCCAACGCAAGCAAAGCGAGTCAACATAGTAAGGATACTATGTCACATATTGGTCTCAAAACATGCATGATGCTAAAAAAGGGCTTGGCTTCCACATGCATATCATCATAAAGGGATTGGCCATAAACATGCATAGTGTCATAAGGTAATTTGGCCACAAACATGCATATTATCAAAAGGGGTTTGGCCATAAACATGCACAACTTAAAAGAGGGGATTGGCCACGAGCATGCATAATCTCATAAAGGATTTGGCCACAAACTTGCATGTTAGCATAAGGGGTTTGGGTTCATAAACATGCATAAGCCCCAAAATCTTGTCTTAGCCAATGTTTCACAAGTAAAGTGGTTCCTAAAGGTTCATGCTAGCATTTCATGCATAAAGATCCAAACTTGCAAGTTAAACTAGGTTATGCATAGCATGAGAGGCATGATTAAGTCACTCACATGGCCTAAGATCATAAATATGAACACAAGAGGCATGGTAAGGTTCATATGGGTTCGCATAATCATGTTTAGCCTCATTTTATCCCATGTCATTATCAAAACTACCGTTTCCATCTAAAAGTAGCTAGAACTTACATAGTTAGGCCTAGGGAAAGAAGCATGAATCATCTTGGCTAAGAAAGGTGCCTCCTTTGTTGAAGAATCGTCATGGAACTCGCATAGCAACGTTGATTTTGCTTCTCTTAGGGGTAGCAAGCTTGCATCTTTTGATTTGAACTCGATTTGAGTGCATAGGCTCTAGGGATTGGAGATGGAGGCCATGATCAAGATTGATTTTGGCAGCACTTAGTTGCTAGGTTTGATTTTTAGGGATTTAGGTTAGGTTTAGGGTCTTTTTATAGAGATTAGGATAGTTTTAGGCCATAGGATTAGACCTAGGATTAATCTAGACCACAGAAATCTTCACAGGCCCATCAGACCAGACCAAGACTGCATCCAGGTGCACCAGGCCACAAAACACGAAATTGTGTTTTGGACCCAGTCGACACCCAAGTCGACAGCCCTGTCGACTTGGGGTCCAGGGGTGTCGACAGTCCTGTCGACTCCCCTGTCGACATGGGCTTTGGCGGGAAAATTCCCGCCTACCCCAAAACTTGAACTTCCTAGGTGATTTTCAAACTTGAAAACCCTGAAAACTTCGACGGATCATAACTTGGTCATACGGATTCCGATTCTCGAAAACTCGGACTCTATTTCGCATATTTTTCCGAGACGAACGCAATGGCATAGCCTGTTCCACTTGATTCAGAATTTAAAATTAAATTCCGCCTTGATTGTCATTTTAACATGTTATCGAAATACGAGTTGTTACATTCTCCCCACCTTTTAGGATTTCGTCCCCGAAATCTCCAAGTTAGGAAGAACATATCCTACCATCCATCATCCATCTACTCAAAACATCATCCACAAGCAACCATCGTCCTTAGATGATTTCTAATGCTGTATGAATATATGCAAAGAGTGTGTGTATATGTTCCTTAGCTAATGCTAATGATCAGGCCTGAAAAATCTCTTGAATGCAAAAATATGTTTAGTGCCATGAATCCAACATGTATGCAAATAGTCCTAGTCATATACACTATATGCGTGCACAAACATTCAACCATATGCAACATCCGCATGATAACACATTCAATTTCATCCATAAACCAGTATAAATACCCGTGCATATGCAATATGAAATGTGACCGAGTCGAGCTAATATCTAATGTATATTCGCGCATCCACGAGCAACCACTTGCAACCATATCAATCATAACATGTTTCAAATACATGTTTACATCCATAGGGTTCTACCTAGGACTCCCTGAAACAGGGTCGAGAAGATAAACAGGACAAACTCCTTACGGGGTTTGTAACAGAAAATAGGACCGAGAGGATATCCACAAAAGATAGCCTACAAGTAAGCTCTACAGAAAACAGGGATCAAGGATATACTCCCAAAAAGAGATATCATGCGCGTATCTAGTCTTTGACCATCAAAGTCGTCTTTTAACTTCGCGATTTTGTAGCTTCTTATTCCATAACATGAGCTGGAACTCATTTCTTCGTCGCCTCTCGTTCCACTTGCACTTATCCTTTTCCTAGAATACTTGACGCAAATATGACTGCGTACTCATGATCTCACGCAAGCTTTCCAAAATTCACTAGTGAATTCTGGATCTCGTTTTCCGATGCCAATCCATGTTGCCAAGGGTTCTTACTAAGGTGATTCCCATAACTCATACATAATCGAAACGAACCATCCGCCTTATCAGTGAATTTTTATTCGAGCGGATTACCAACAACTGCATTCCGGGATTCTAGGTAACTAACTATGACAGAACCCAAAAAGGTTACACGAGTCTTCGAGGGTATCACCAAGATGAGTCGAGAGTCTAACTACCCTCTTTCCAAAACCGAGAATGCACCCCTTATTGGGTGACCACTTTATCCTTAGAATCTATCCGTAGCTGAGACATGTCATTCTCAAATCCAACAAGTCATGAAGGAATGGACCAACTCTCCAACCAGATTTTTGGGACAAAACTGGGATCCTCTACCATGCTAGTACTTAAGGTGCAGAGACTCAACTACCGAAGCAGACTTAAATGATACGAACAACGAAGTCCTAACGGGATGATAGAGAAGAAAAGCTAAACCTTTGACAAGGTCGTTACCCTCCTTCCGAGGTACTCTAGAAATGAGAGCATACTACTGCCCTCCCGATGATCTTGTCCTTGTCCCATAATACTTAACTGTCCGCCCCGTTTTACCATGCCAAAGGTACTCTCTCGTCAAGGGTTTCATTGTTCATCTCTCTCTCTCTCATTCTGAGTTGAGCCATACCAACAAGTTGCTCATCCTTAAACTCGTATCCTTTATCCTCTTTCTCACTATCCTTTCTTATAACGCGGCCACTGGTCTCCCGAGAACAGCCTCCATCGCATGGAAAGCACTTTCGAAGATAGAAAAGACTAGTCGCAGTTAAAACCACTGTGACTACAGATGGAGGAAAGAAAGGAAAAGAGATTCAATCAAGGAAACCAGGATAGTGCTAATGGCCTTTGGGGAATAGCCTTTTTCTTTTTAAAAGAAAATTTTCTTGAAAAATGCTTCTTTATAAACGATTTTCAAATAGTTTTCAGAAGGTCTTTAAAAACTTTTGCCCAGTCTGGTAACCTTCTGCTCTGATACCAAATGTAACACCCCGCCTCCGCTAGGGTCACTCGCAAAGGAATGCACTAGCTTTAGAGGGGCATTATTGGTAAACATGCACAGAAATATCACAAGACAGAACATATAAAATAGCGGAAGTAAAATCAAACTTTCATAACATGAATAAATAAGGTCTAAAGCCTTTTACATCAGAGTACAACAAAACCTGTCTTGCAATAGTAAAGAAGCATAAAGACTTTTGAATAAATTATTCCCCAAGTAAAAACAGTAAAGTAGCCATAGCCAAGAGAAGTCCAAGCCATCCATGATGACCTTCAAGCAGAAGAAGTCCGAACTAAACTGCATTGTTTCCTCCCTGTAACCTGGGGGGGAAACAGAAGAAAAGAGGCGAAACAAAACGGGTCAGTCAAAAAGACTGAGTAAGTCCTATCTACTTCCAGTATAAAAACAGGTAAAGGTAACATGACATGCATAAACTGAAAGTAAACATAAGGATAACTACAAGATAGATAAACTAAACCGGGGTAGCCGGTTTAACTACTGTGGCAAGGTAAACTAAGGTATCATGATAAACTACGGTGTTATGATAAGTCAAGGTATCACATCGTCAGATCTTCTATCGAGTACATTATCCCAAGGTATCTGCCCCGTCTAACATCCCACGGTATCTATTATGTATATTAGTTCTAACATGTATATTTGTTCTGCACCTCTCGTACTAGTATCCCTACCCGCGTTATGTGTTAACCATGAATGTCCCTTGCCCAAAGTCGTGTAATGGTCCATGTCAACCTAATATACCGCATATATAGGTTACTCGAAATCATATGTTTCTTTCCATGTATATAAGTTCAGTCCTTTGCCGTACCTCGTACGGGCTCCCTCATGTCGTATTATCCTTGAAATCGTTTGGACTGTCACCCTTGTTCTAGCTAGGCTCTTCCATATGAATCATCGTTTGAACTACTAGGACTTACGCCACCTAGCACCACTAGGGATTACGCTTACCTATTGCATGCTTTCGTATTTCGGTTTGGGTTAAACCACCTAGGCCACTAGGGATTAAGCTAACCCTCAACCGCGCCCTTTTTCCCACGCATTCATCGTGAATCGTTTTTCTATAACTGTATGCACATGTATCACATCGTGCCATCCGAGTCCTGTCACAGGGCAAAACAAGAAATACAAGGCTCGGTCGGGAGCTTTAGATTTATCTGCCGATGCAGATACTAAGGTCTGCTTTTCTACACGTGGCTATGGTCCCACGAGACCCCTCCCTCAACTAGTGAAAGGCAACACAAGAGAAAATCTTGCATGAGAACTACACTCCGGCCAGCCCACATCCTACGGCCTACCTCACCCATAATTAGATAGCAATTATGGTTTGTTGGGTGTTCCCTGCCTTTCCGTACGTACACGCTTGATTCAAGATGGTAGATGATCGACGAACTTGCTATCTAGGGCACTATCATGTATTCGTTGACTCACTGCTATCCATCCCAGTCTTTAGGTCGCTCGTATAGCAACCAAGGCATACTCTTGGTTCTTCTAACGCAGACCTTAACCTCTTGTGAGCCCAGGATGATCGTCTGCGACATCACAGAGGGATACCAAGAATATCCTCACATTCCCCGAAGCCGCTGCTTCGTTACCCAGTTCGCTGGAGCCTTTATCTAAATCAGATAGCCTGCTCCTACACGTATACTTAAACGATGACCTACCGTATCGGGTTACTCATCTATCTAAGAAGTGGTCCAAATTTCCTTGACTAAGAATTATTACTTAGTTTCCTTTAACTAAGGTTTACCACTTAGCCTTATTTCCATTATCCTTGTTAACTATGGTTATTTACCTAATCCTCCGAATTAGGGTTTATCTAATGGGTTAAGTGTCACCTAAGTTCATAACTTAGCCCGTCTACAAACCATGTCAAAATTGGCTAAGTATCCAAGTCCAAGACTTAACCCTACAAACCATGTGTCAAGTTGGCTAAGTATATTAAGCAATCCATAACTTAACCTCGTCTAATTATCATTTTAGATTGGTTAATTATATAAATTAACTTGACCTTGTCAAATTACCGAGTCAAATCGGTCAAGCGTATTCAAGTGATTCGTGACTTAGCCTTATCATGTTTTCACGTTAGATTGGTTAAGTATAGATTAACTTAACCTCATCAAATTAACGAGTTAGATTGGTTAAGTATAGGTCACTTAACCTCATCAAATCATCGTGTTAAATTAGTTAAGTGTTTAACTTAACCCCATTAAATTACCAAGTTGGATTAATTAAGTCTAGGCTAACTTAACCCCATCCGATTACCATGTTTAGATTAGTTAAGCCTAATCTTAACCCCATCCATTAACTGTATTATACGGTTAAGTGTCATTAAGAAAATTTACTTAACCTTATCACGTTATCGTGTTGGTTTACTTAATCCTGTCCACTAGTCGTATAAAAATGGTCAAGTGTCATTAGGCAAATCAAGTTACTTAACCTACCCAAGCTTATTATGTTTTGTTAAGTATCATTAGCCTAATCAAATTACTTAACCCCTTTGTCCATATCATATTTGGTTAAGCCTCATTAATCAAATTAACTTAACCCTATTATGTGGCATTAATTTAATTAATGCACCCTCAACCTCTCACATTAGACCTTGTTGTGGTTACTAGTTAAGCCGGGCGGGTCCGGGTAGATTTACACCACAACCTAGTCTAACCTCGGGTCTTAAGCGCGACATGACCAACTTCTCACATTGGGCCCTATTGTTTGCAACTACTAGTTAGGCCGGTCGGTTCCGGGTAGTTTTACGTTGCAAACTCAACCCAACCTCGAGTTGGCCACACTTATATTATCTAAGTTCATCATGTTTCCAAAACATGTTACAAGTTTTCAAGCATTTGGGTAGACCTAACTTAATAGGTAAATTCCCAAAGGGTAGACCTAACTTAATAGGTAAATTCCCAAGCTCATGTTTTTATGCATACTTACATGTCATCTTCCATGTTATCTTTCAAGCCATATTTTCAAGTATAAACACATGTCATATTCAAGTTAAGATTTTGCGACATGTTCATGTTTATCTAACTACACAAAGTCGTGTTTTTCCCAACGCAAGCAAAGCGAGTCAACATAGTAAGGATACTATGTCACATATTGGTCTCAAAACATGCATGATGCTAAAAAAGGGCTTGGCTTCCACATGCATATCATCATAAAGGGATTGGCCATAAACATGCATAGTGTCATAAGGTAATTTGGCCACAAACATGCATATTATCAAAAGGGGTTTTGCCATAAACATGCACAACTTAAAAGAGGGGATTGGCCACGAGCATGCATAATCTCATAAAGGATTTGGCCACAAACTTGCATGTTAGCATAAGGGGTTTGGGTTCATAAACATGCATAAGCCCCAAAATCTTGTCTTAGCCAATGTTTCACAAGTAAAGTGGTTCCTAAAGGTTCATGCTAGCATTTCATGCATAAAGATCCAAACTTGCAAGTTAAACTAGGTTATGCATAGCATGAGAGGCATGATTAAGTCACTCACATGGCCTAAGATCATAAATATGAACACAAGAGGCATGGTAAGGTTCATATGGGTTCGCATAATCATGTTTAGCCTCATTTTATCCCATGTCATTATCAAAACTACCGTTTCCATCTAAAAGTAGCTAGAACTTACATAGTTAGGCCTAGGGAAAGAAGCATGAATCATCTTGGCTAAGAAAGGTGCCTCCTTTGTTGAAGAATCGTCATGGAACTCGCATAGCAACGTTGATTTTGCCTCTCTTAGGGGTAGCAAGCTTGCATCTTTTGATTTGAACTCGATTTGAGTGCATAGGCTCTAGGGATTGGAGATGGAGGCCATGATCAAGATTGATTTTGGCAGCACTTAGTTGCTAGGTTTGATTTTTAGGGATTTAGGTTAGGTTTAGGGTCTTTTTATAGAGATTAGGATAGTTTTAGGCCATAGGATTAGACCTAGGATTAATCTAGACCACAGAAATCTTCACAGGCCCATCAGACCAGACCAAGACTGCATCCAGGTGCACCAGGCCACAAAACACGAAATTGTGTTTTGGACCCAGTCGACACCCAAGTCGACAGCCCTGTCGACTTGGGGTCCAGGGGTGTCGACAGTCCTGTCGACTCCCCTGTCGACATGGGCTTTGGCGGGAAAATTCCCGCCTACCCCAAAACTTGAACTTCCTAGGTGATTTTCAAACTTGAAAACCCTGAAAACTTCGACGGATCATAACTTGGTCATACGGATTCCGATTCTCGAAAACTCGGACTCTATTTCGCATATTTTTCCGAGACGAACGCAATGGCATAGCCTGTTCCACTTGATTCAGAATTTAAAATTAAATTCCGCCTTGATTGTCGTTTTAACATGTTATCGAAATACGAGTTGTTACATGCACGCCCGGCGGTGGTGGTGTAACAACCTGGAAATCTGGGTCAGTTTAAAATTTTTATTTTGGCAATTTTAGTGAATTTTGATTATTTAAAATGAATTATTTTAAATAATATCAACGAGAAATTTATTTTGAATAAAATTCGAACGAATATATTTATATAGATCGTCGTTAGAATATAAATATTTATTTATAATTATAAAAGGAATTGAAAATGGCGTGGTAGTTCGATAATTCGATTTCAAACTTCAATTGAGCATACCGGGTGCAAACTAAACCGGATTTTAGTGAAACCAAAAATAATTGGATCTATTTGATAATATCTTTCCAACGAATCCAAAAAATCAAAATTTCATAGCGGGGATAAAAAGATATGTCCAGTTGAAAATTCTGAATAGTCGCTATGGAATTCAGGCCCCTAAAAATATCCATTTACAAATCGGCCAAATGTGACGGTAAGGAATTTCGCTCGATCCGAATCAGTCGTGAAACCGATCTAGACCGTTCGAAACCCCTGATCGTTTTGAGAACAGGACAAATTGGAACGCAGACGGAAGAACATTTCATTGCTATTACAACAATGCCATCAGATACAAGAATATACAGAGTATAATTGAATAAATTACATTCGATAAATATCAGAGATTACAATAAATTACATAGCAGCAGAAGACAATATAAAACACAACTGAAAGTAATACACGAATACAGAGCTTTCCGATCATCGTTCCAGCTGTAAATCAGGATCCTGTGAATATAAATCTGCAAAACCAAAACTACTAGCTGCCCGTGTCGAAAATAAGGGCACCCAGAGTTTAGGTTAAAAATATTCCAAATTTGATTTGATTGATGTGTGAATGGCGTGGGCCTTCACTAGACCGGGGATAAGGCTAGGCCTTGTCCTGTTTCTAGTATCGTGCCGTTATGCCGCCGAAATTTTCTAAAAATAAATTAGAAAAATAAAAATATCATTTTATTTAATAAATGAACCAAATAAAATATTCTTGTGTTGAAAGAAAATGAAATATTTATATAGTTAAAAATATTTTATCGTTAAAAATATGATTTTTAATGTGAATATGAATCAATAAATATTTATAAACAGATCGGCCGATTTGTTTATATACACTGATTTGACTGATATTGATTGGGTCGATAAATTTTACACATCGCCCAACTGCACAAATTAAATCTGTGTTTGATTGTTTGAAACCCCACACGGGTATTGGGATGATATTTGACGTACACTAATCCCGATTGTTTAGTTGTATGTCGATCGATTGATTGACAGACTGTTATGAGCGTTAAATATTTATATTCGATGCTTATGCAGTGTAGAATGCACTTTGGATGATGGTCGATTATTCATCGTTGTTATTGTGTACATGTGTTGTAGAAAATCCATATAATTAACATTATATGGTAATTGATTGGGCTTCATTCAATATTAGAAATAGAAATATTTGAATAGAAATATTTGAAAAAGAAATATTTAAAATAGAATATTTGAAAACAGAAATATATGAAGCCGTGTTGATTAGATTGACGCCATTTTGACGTGAACGATATTTATATCGATTTTATTCATTTTATAATGAATATCGATTTTATTCATTTTATAATGAATATCGTAAGTGATTTCAAAATCTGATATTTTGAAAAGAATTGAAATTCAAACTGAATTTGAATTGAATTTAATAGAAAACGAATTCGAATTGAATTGAATAGAAAACGAATTCGAATTGAATAGAAAATGAATTCGAATTGAATTGAATAGAAAACGAATTCGAATTAAATTGAATAGAAAACGAATTCGAATTAAATTGAATAGAAAACAAATTCGAATTGAATTGAAATGAATTCGAATTGAATTGAATAGAAAACGAATTCGAATTGAATTGAATAGAAAATGAATTCGAATTGAATTGAATAGAAAACGAATTCGAATTGAATTGAATAGAAAACGAATTCGAATTGAATAGAAAACGAATTCGAATTGAATTGAATAGAAAACGAATTCGAATTGAATCGAATAGGAAACGAATTTGAATTGAATCGAATAGAAAACCAATTTGAATTGAATCGAATAGAGAACCAATTTGAATTGAATTGAATATAAAACCAATTCGAATTGAATTGAAAACCAATTCGAATTGAATTGAAAACGAATTCGAATTGAATTGAAAATGAATTGAAATGAATTCAAATTGAATTGAAATTTGAATTGAATAGAAATGAATTTTAAAACGAATTTATAAGGAAGAATTCAATTTTGATTTGAATTGAAATGGAAGTTGAAATTGTTTTTGAATCGAATTTAAAACGATTTATAAAATTCGTTTTAAATGGAAATCGATGAAATATATATTATATATATAATATTATGGCCTGAATAGAACGCGCCGCGCCGCGGCAGTTCGTGAATTTCGACCATTTATTTCAAACGGACATTACGGGAGATCCGACCGTCGGATTCTCCTAAAACCGGATCCGTTGGGTTCGTATCGAGAAGAGATTTCTAACGAATATTAGAAATTTGAAATCTAACGGTTGGATTTGGAGATACGTCCAAATCAAATTTGGAAAAGGTCGATGTAAGTGCAGTTCGATGGCCGTTGATGGAAATCGACTGTACGGGCCTTGATAAAATTATTAAAAATAGTAATAATATGTGTAAAATCATAAGAAATGATTTGGGAAAAATTAGGATGAAAAACTCCATATTTGAAAAGATAAAAATAGATTTTTATCGAAATGAGCTAGTTTTGAACTAAAAATTAAACCCATTTATTTTTAAATAAATAAATTGGATTTGAAACGGGTTTTAAATAGAATTGATTTGTGGGTTTATTGGGAACGGTGTTTTAAATAACACTAGTTCTTTAACCCGATAAATAAATAGAAAGTGATTTGGGTTTGTCGTGAACTGTGTTTTGAAAAGACATTAGTTCTTTAACCCAGTAAAGGGAGTTTTAATGAATCTGCAATTAGATTGAAATGTGAATTGATAATCTAAATTATCAAATTTGGCAAATGTGTGTGGATGGAGTATCACCAGTTTTGCTCCAAAACGATAGTCAAATCTTTAATTTGATTTGAACATGAAATGGTAATTAATTTTACTGATAACACTGTGGTGTTAGATATAGAGTACTACCAGTTTTGCTTCATGGGATGAATAGGTTGGGATTGGGAAATAAAATAAATAATTACTTCGATGTGGTTCGCTAATCCCGACTAGTTTGGAAAACCATAATTTGGTTTGAAATCACATCCAAAGGAAGATTAAAGGATAAATTCTAAAGAATTTATCTTGGATAAAATTAATGGGAACCTTTCCCTAAGAATATGAAATTTAGAAACTAGTTGTAGGTTAGCTAAGAAGAATGGTTTCCTGGGTATCGATCTGATGTTGGTTTCGGCCTTCGGGGTTAATATTTGGGAAATTGTTCTCTTGTTGATTTACGGTTAGTGGCTGCTGAATTGGAATGAGGCATATGTTGTGTTTGTGTAACATTTGTTTTTAATATACGCGGGTTGTTCAGAAAGTCCGGGTTTATACCCATTCTGAATAACCGATTCGACGATATGTCGAAGATGAAGACGGTGGTTGAAGACCGGAAGTCTTCATATCGTTTGGGTGATTTCTGATGATCTCGATTGGGCTGTACACCCAAAATGAGGGAATCAGTTGGTGGTCGTCCAGACGTACTTGGAGATCGATGGATATGTGAGGAAAGTGCCTCCGGTTTCGTTCAGACCCAGAACGAACTTGTAAATGGATTGTGTGTCCGACATTGGATTTTATTCTGTGTTGATTGATTTCTGTTAAATATATATCTGTTTGGCGGCGAAGAATTTATTCTTTTGCTTAACGCCCTTCTCTGAGACGTACGAGCTTAGAGGTTATATATCGATAGATATCAATCGCATGGCATGAATTGCCTGTGTGGCACGCTGAGTTGCATGAATCAAGGCTTCTGTTGAAAAGCAAAGTCTTGTGGTTGATGATCAAAGCACGGCCTACATGGCGTAGCTTTGCGTATAATGTGAATTCGCGTGCCTCACACCTCGGTATGAGTTAAAAACGGAATACGGACCGTTGGGAGAACACGACGTTTCTTTCTAGCTTTGGTGGTGTCAATGACTTACCAGCCCTGACATTTATATACTTTTCACCTTTGTGGTTGTTGGAATAAGGCGCCTCGATTATAGGTCTGTAAGGACCGGGAAACGTGTGTTTAGGAATTATTAATCCTCAAACGTAAGAGAGGACCGGCCCAACCGATCCAGTGGCTGCCCAGAGTGTGTAGTCCTGAGCATTTGCTAGAGTGTCTCGAAGCGGAGAGGAGCTTGCCCCTTGCCTCGACTCATGACGGAAATCCAATTTCCAATACATGTATTTCGGCTTTATTTGTAGAGCCTAGTATGGCTACATAGTAGCATGGGATGCTATGTCGTCTATGATTTATATTTATGATTGAAATTGTTTTGACACTATACACTTGTTATAGTATCAAATGGTTTGTTTTAAACGTACCAAGCATGTTTGGCTGTTATAAGGTAAAACCCTATCCTACGGCTTGCGTTGCATTGTGTGATGGGACCTGGGTCTTATAATAGCTTCATTTTTCAAAAAAGCATTGCGCTGTTTATTCTATGCACTGGTATTCTTGGGAGGAAACCCGTTTCGTGTTATACGGCGTGGTCCCTTGAATTACTCTATTTTAAAGTAAAGCTTTAAATAACTGTTTTAGTTCTCACACCAGTCACATGACTGACCTGGAGTTTATTGTTTTAACCTAAACTCTGGGTGCCCCTATTTTCGACACGGGCAGCTAGTAGTTTTGGTTTTGCAGGTTTATATTCACAGGATCCTGGTTTACAGCTGGAATGATGCTCGGAAAGCTCTGTATCCGTGTATTACTTTCAGTTGTGCTTTGTATTATTTTCCGCTGCTATGTAATTTATTATAATCTCTGATATTTATCGAATGTATATTTATTCAATTATACTCTGTATATTCTTGTATCTGATGGAATTATTGTAATAGCAATGAAATGTTCTTCCGTCTGTGTTCTATTTTGTCGTGTTCTCATGGTAATTCGTTCTTTCTCTTCTCTTCGGAGATGGGGAAGTTACGGGTCACTACAGGTGGTCCCCCTCAGATCGATGGCTTGGAGAAGTCACGGCGGCGCTGTGAACTTCGGGAGTTTGGAGGCTCGATTCTCGAAGCACGCTCGACGATGAAGGGAGTGGCTTATACAGATTTGAAGATCGAAGGGAGATCTACAAAAACTTCCACTAGGGCATGTGATTATAATGAGAGGAATCACTGGAAAGTTGGAGAGAAGGTCGGAGAAACTGTCATCGTCGATCGCTGAAGGGTTACGGGAAATTTCCCAGAAACGAGGAAGTGAAGATGAAACGTGATTGGCCCATTTAATTTATATTTATATTTTAATTCTTTAAATCCAAAAATACCCCTCCGTCCATACGAACTCCAATTCAAACCCAACGACTGTCGCCCCAAGCTAAATACCCCTATTCTGGACATAATGGAATATGTTTCGTAATCTAATTCGACTGTTTCGACTAGTTTTCGTTAAATTTAAAATATAAATCATTAAATATTGAATTTGAAGGTACATTTTAATTTACCTGGCCCACATACTGACTCTAAAAATTTCCAAAAAATAAGCTATGTTTTGACGATACGGTCCTAACAAAACTAATTTCATCAAATTTGGAGGCCGTTTGAAAAATGGCCATTTTCTGGTCGATCCAAATTGACTAAAACTGTTAAAACACGTTTAACTTCGCCACGCTCACATATTAATTCCAAAAATTATGAAAATTGGAATCTAGCAATAACTTGACATTCTGAATCTAACAAAAGTGGTTTCATCGAAAACGGAGGTCGTTTGCAAAATGGCTATTTTTAAGGGCTATATTTCCATAGCGGCTATTCTGAATTTTCAACAGGACATAACTTTTTATTCCCGCTATAAAATTTAGATTTTTCAGATTCGTTGGAAAGATATTTTCGAACAGATTCTAATATTTTTGGTTTCACTGAAATCCGGTTTATTTTGAATCCTGTACATTCATTTGAAATTTGAAATCGAATTTTCGAGCTACCGCGCCATTTTCAATTCCTTTTATAATTAAAATAAATATTTATATTCTAACTTTGACTTAAATAAATTTGTACGTTCTAATTCTATTAAAATAAATTTCTAGTCATAATTATTTAAAATAAATCATTTTAAATATTCAAAATTCATTAAAATTGCCAAAATAAATTTTTTAAATTAGTTCTAATTTTCCGGGTTGTTACAGTCTCCCCCACTTAAAATCTTTTCGTCCTCGAAAATGAACGTAGTTGAAAGTTGTTTAACTAACCAACTCAACTTTCATTCTGGCTTTCATTCTTTAGCTTTTCAGTTTCTAAGAATTTCTAATTTTTCAAAAATTTGGCTAACACCCTAAATTTTCAAAAATTTCGCCATAACCTCCTTTGTACGGGGAGCATCGGGAAAATCCCCAAACCTCCACATAGGCCCTGTCAACTCAAAAAGAAAAAGAAAAAGCCAAGTGGTTGATAAAATCCTCCAAACCCAATTAGTAAACATGTACCTATTTGTCGGGCATATAATTTTATTCCTCTTCTTAGCTTCCCTAGTATGACCTGTTCACACATATATATGTACATGCATGCAATTTCAAACAATTTTCAATTCAGTTCAATATTTTGATTCGATTTGGATAATGGTTCAAAATTTTAATTAATCAAAACTATAATCATACAACACAACCAGCAATCAATTAGTTGGTTAACGTTTCAAATTCATAATTTTTACATACTCAAAAATCATGTTTTTGTTGCCAAAGCACAACAATATATCCAATCTAGTTTTGGTTCTCACCAGTCTAATGGAAATATATAGATATCTCACTTTCGAAACTCGAACACATACTGCTGATGCTGACATGTTAATCACCAGTATCATCAGAGTCATCTCCGGGCGACTAGAATGTGATTCTATATCCATTTGAGGCTTCGAATACACGTTAATTACGCATATATTCAAAATCTCCATATACTCGATTGTCAAACTTCAATCTAAAATAAATTCAAATACGTATAACATGATTTAAATCTTTAAAACAAAATTTGTTTTAATAAATCTTACTCTTCTGACTCATTCCACGATACTGCTGATCCCATCTGTAATGAGTCATTCTTATTGGATATTCCTAATCCAATCTGATATGAATTCTTTCATTCGGTTCTAATGTGCCTTGTTCTCGAGCTCTGTAAACCAAAGCTCTGATACCAAACTGTGACGACCCAAACTTCCCCGTAAAGGAAAGCCCAGATTGAGTTGAGAACACGACAAATTAGAATGGAAACAGAAGAACATTTCATTGCTTATTACAACAAATTACATCAGAGTACAAGAATATACAGAGGATGAACAAATAATATACAATTGATAAATATCAGAGATTTACAAATTACAATGCAGCGGAAAATAGTACAAAACACAACTGAAAGAGATACACGGATACAGAGCTTTCCGAATATCATTCCATTTGTAAGCCAGGATCCTGTGAATATAAATCTGCAAAACCAAAACTACTAGCTGCCCGTGCTGAAAATAGGGGCACGCAGAGTTTAGGTTAAAACAATAAACTCCCGGTCAGTCATGTGACTGGTGTGAGAACTAAAACAGTTATTTAAAACTTTACTTTAAAATCAGATATATCATGGGACCATGCCGTATAACACGGAACGAGTTTCCTCCCAAGAACACCAGTGCATAAAACAAACAGTGCAATGCTTTTTGGAAAAAAATGAAGCTATTATAAGTCCCTGGTCCCATCACACAATGCAACGCAAGCTGGAGGATAGGGCTTTCCCATATAATAGCCAAACATGCTTGGTACGTTCAAAACAAATCATTTGATACTATTATAAGTGCATAGTGTATAAAACAACTTCAAATATAAATGTATCAATCCTAGATGGCATGGGTACCATATATCATGTCGCCAATACTAGGCTCTACAATTAAAACCGAAATGTCACGTATTGGAAGTTGGATTTCCCTCTGTGAGCCAAGGTAAGGGATCGTCCTTACCGCTTCGGAATGTTATAGCCCTTGTCTTAGGACCCAAACTCAGGTGGGCCCTTGGATCATCAGGGCCAATCCACACGGAGTGGATTAAAATGCCTGTACAATACGTTTCCCCGCCCTATGGGGCATAAAACTGGTCAGTATATCGACCAAGCCATCCATCGTCACCGCAGTGACCGATATAACCGAGGCGCCTCGCTATCCATCATCCACATAAGTAAAACGCCAAGGCTTGCAAAACTCTAACACCACTCCTAGCTAGAAGGAAACGCATGTCCTCCCTGAGGTCCTCTCCTGTTTCTTGTTCACACCGGGGTGCGAGGCTCGCGAATTAACGCTATACACAAAGCTATGCTATATTAAAGTCGTGCTTTGATCATCGACCACAAGACTCTGCTTTTCAACATAAGCCTTTATCATTTGCATCTCAGCATGCCATACAGGCAATTCAAGCCATGCAACCGATGTCTATCAATCACACAGAATGAAGTCCAATGTCAGACACACAGTCCATATAAAAGTTCGTTCTGGGTCTGAACGAAACCGGAGGCACCTTATTCCTCGTCCCATATGTCCAATACAGGAGAGATGTCCTCGCATATTCTGTCAATCTCCAAGTACGTCTGGACGATCACCACTTATTACCTCATCTTGGGTGTACAACCCAGTCAAGACATTAGTAATCATCCAAACGATGTGAAGACCTACGGTTTCAACCACTGTCTTCATCGTCTACTCGTCGCCGATTCAGTTATTTAGAATAGGATAAACCCGGTCTTTTTGAATAACTCACGTATATAATAAACAAGTGCTATAAAAACTCAACATATGCCTCATTCCAATTCTGAATATTCTTTTATTTAAATATTCGTATCCTTTGGGAAAGGTTCCCATTAATTTTATTAAAGATAAATTCTTTAAATTTATTCTTTAATCTTCCTTTGGACATCAATTCAAACCAAATTATGGTTTATCCAAACTAGTCGGGATTAGCGAACCTTACCGAAGTAATCATTTGCTTAATTTCCCAATCCCAACCTATTCTACTTCATATCTGACACCACAGTGTTATCGGTAAAATTATTTACCATTTCACGTTCAAATCTAATTAAAGATTTAACTATCGCTTCGAGCAAAACTGGTGATACTCCATTCTCGATCATTTCTTGAATTTGGTAATTTTAGTTATCAAATTCACCTTTCAATATATTTAAAGATTCATTAAAACTCTTATTCAGTTTTAATTTCCAAAAATCATTACTTAATGATTACTCAAAGTTAAGAAATTAATCTTATTTTTAACTGGGTTAAAGAACTAATGTCATTTAAAACACAGCTTACGATAAACCCAAAATCACATTCCATTAATAATGGAATCTTCACGGAATACAGATCAATATATATAATCAGTATTAACTTCCATATCCAACTGATAATTTAAATGGAATAACGGCAAAGCCTTTTAAATTCCATATATATTTACAGTCTTCCTCCACAAAAACTCACCTCGATGATTATCAAATCAGATTCCATTACATACCAATATATTAGATTGGAAAACTTTACTTTGGAAAATCTCCACTAAATCTTTAATAAAAAGATTTATAAGTTCCAAATCTCATTTCACTATAAATCGGGTTAAAGAACGAATGTCGTTAAAAGCACAGTTCACAATAAACCCAATTCACATTCCATTTCAAGTCCAATTAAATGTTAATTGATTAATAATTCTGCTTTACATCTTAATTAACAGATTTGTTCTTTTCACACGGGGTTTAAGAACAGTGTTACTGAAGACCCCATCCCATCAGTCTCTAACCGTAAATTAGTAAGAGAACAATTCCCTAAGTATTAATCCCGAAGGCCGAAATCAACATAAAATCAATACCCAGAAAATCAATTAACTTAGCTAATCTCCAGTTAGTTTCTAATTTTCTTAACTCCGTTGGGTTTAAAAGAGTATTATTAAAGATACCATTCACGACAAACCCAAAATCTCATTCCATTGTTAATCGGGTTAAAGAACAAGTGTTATTTAAAACACCGTCCACGATAAGCCTAAAAACCAATTACAATTTAATTCTAGTTAAATGTTAATTAACTGATAAACTTCATTAAATCTTAATAAAAAGATATATATCTTTTCTCAAGCGGGTTTAAGAACTGTGTTAAAGAAGACACCGTTCACGACAAACCAAAAATCCAATTTGGTACTAAATACAAGGCTCTGAATAGAAAATATATCGGCTTATATTCAATATCAAATTCTGAAACTAACAAATATCGTATTGGGAATAATGATATATATATTTCTTCCAAATTCCTTCACAATGTCCGTATAATCACGAAATATTCCAAAGATAATTTCGATTCAAATCCATTCTAATTCATATATTGGAAATTCTGTTTATTTTTAAAACTATTTCAAATCTAATTTATTTATTTAAAAATAATTGGACTATAATTCTAGTTAATAACTAGTTCATTTCGATAAAATATATTTTTATCTTTTCAAATATGGAATTTTTCATCCCAATTCTTTCCAAATCGATTATTATGAATTTTCACAAATTATTGTTATTTTTAATAATTTTATTAAGGCCCGTATAGTTGATTTCCATAAACATCCATCAAACTGCACTTACAGCGACCTATTCCAAATTAGATTTGGACATAATTCCAAATCCAACCATTAGATTTCTAATTTCTTGTATTTGGTAGAAAGCTCTTTTCAATACAAACCCAACGGTTCTAGTTTAGGAGAATCCGATGGTCGGATCTCCTGTAATGTCCATTCGAAGTCATTGGTCGAAATTCGCGAACTGCTGCGGCGTAGCGTGTTCGATTCAGGCCATTATATTATATATATAATATATATTTCATCGATTTCCATTTAAAACGCATTTTATAAATCGTTTATAAATTCGTTTTAAAATGATTTCAACTTCATTTTTCAATTTTAAACCAAAATTGAATATTCATTAATAAATTCGTTTTAAATTCATTTTAGAACGATTTCAATTACATGTCAAATCAAATTTCAATATTCCTTTTCATTATATTATTTAAATGATAATATTTTCAAAATATTTAATTTTGAAATCACTTTTTGATATTCATTTTAAAACAAATAAAGTCGACAAAATTCCCGTTCGTGTTAAAATGGCGGTTAACTACTTAACATGGCTTCACATATCAATATTCACTGAATATTATTTTAAAATATGCGTTAACTTAAAATATTCGTTCTTTCTGAATTGGAATTAGACACAGTCAATTACCATATAATGTTATTTATATGGATTTCATACACAGATGTACACAATAATAACTATACACAGTCAACCATCATCCAGAGTGCACCACACGACTGCATAAGCATTAAATATAAATAATTAACGCTTACAAAAGTATGTCAACCAATCAATTGACATACAACTAAATATTGGGATTAGTGTATGTCCAATATCATCCTAATACCCATGTGGGGTTTTCAAACAACAAACACTGATAATTATTTGTGCAGTTGGGCGATGTGTAAAATTTATCGTCCCAATCAATATCAGATAAATAAGTGTACATAAACAAACCGTCCGGTTTGTAAATGAATATTTATTCATTCATATACATGTTAAAAATTATATTTTTAACAATAAAATATTTTATTCAATACATGAATATTTTATTTTCCATTTCACATAAAAAACCAAATCCACACAAACAAATCAATCCAAACACACAACCAAACAAGTCGTCCATGGTCTGTGGACAACGGGGAGCAGTTCATATTTGCAGTTATAAAACAAATTAAATAACTATACAAAAATAATAGTAAGAAGTTCTCACATTCGTTTCTAGCTTCGCCTAAAATCATAGCGAGCTTTAAAAATTCTCTGGTCTCTTTTAGAATGTAGAGGACGTCAACACGAGTCCAATATCTCCTGTTTCATCGAATTTCATTATCGTATGAAAAGATACGATTTTTATTCTAAAATCACCATTTGCAACACTTAGAAGTGTTAAAAACGGTTTAAATATTATAAACTGTATACCTTTCCTTTTCATTCCAAACTAGGTTTGGATATTTCTGTAAATCCGTTGATCGAGGTGACGATAGGAGTTGGCCACGTGGAGGGCCCTGGAAATGCGCGTCCGACGGTGGTGGTCCCCCTCAGATCGATGGCTTGGAGAAGTCACGGGGGCGTTGTGAACTTCTGGAGTTTGGAGGCTCGATTCTCGAAGCACGCTCGACGATGGAGGGAGTGGCTTATGCGGATTTGAAGATCGAAGGGAGATCTACCAAAACTTCCACTGGGGCATGTGATTTTAATGAGACGAATCGCCGGAAAGTTGGAGAGAAGGTCGGAGCAACTGTCGCCATTGATCGCTGAAGGGTTACGGGAAATTTTCTAGAAACGAGGAAGTGAAGATGAAACGTGATTGGCCCATTTAATTTATATTTATATTTTAATTCTTTAAATCCGAAAATACCCCTCCGTCCATACGAACTCCAATTCAAACCCAACGACTGTCGCCCCTAGCTAAATACCCCCATTTCGGACACAATGGAATATGTTTAAGCAAATTCAACTGTTTCGACCAGTTTTCATTAAATTTAAAATATAAATCATTAAATATTGAATTTGAACATACATTTTAATTTACCAGGGCCACATACTGACTCTAAAAGTTCCTGAAAAATAATTCTAGCTATGTTTTGATGATACGGTCCTAACAAAACTAATTTCATCGAACTTGGAGACCGTTTGAAAAATGGCCATTTTCTAGTCGATCCAAATTGACTAAAACTGTTAAAACACGTTTAACTTCGCCACGCTCACATATTGATTCCAAAATTTATGAAAATTGGAATCTAGCAATAACTTGATATTCCGGATCTAACAAAAGTGGTTTCGTAAAAAACGGAGGTCGTTTGCAAAATGGCTATTTTTAAGGGCTATATTTCCATAGTGACTATTCTGAATTTTCAACTAGACATAACATTTTATTCCCGCTATAAAATTTGGATTTTTCAGATTCATTGGAAATATATTTTCGAACAGATTCTAATATTTTTGTTTTCACTAAAATCCGGTTTATTTTGAATCCTGTACATTCATTTGATATTTGAAATTGAATTTTCAAACTACAGCGCCATTTTCAATTCCTTTTATAATTAAAATAAATATTTATATTCTAACTTCGATTTAAATAAATTTGTACGTTCTAATTCTATTCAAAATAATAAACATGTACTGCTTAGCTTCCTTGCTTAGCTTCGATTTAAATATTTATATTCTAACTTCTTTCGATTTTCAATTCCTCCAAACTCAATTAGTAAACATGTACATATTTGTCGGGCATACAATATTATTCCTTTGCTTAGCTTCCTTGCTATGGCATGTTCACACATATATATGTACATGCATGCAATTTCAAATTTTCAACTCAGTTCAATATTTTGATTCGATTTGGCTAATGGTTCAAAATTTTAATTAATCAAACCAATAATCATACAACACAAACAGCAATCTATTAGTTGGTTAACGTTTCAAATTCATAATTTTTATATACTCAAAAATCATGCTTTTGATGCCAAAGCATAACAATATTACCTATTTAGTTTTGGTTCTCACACCAATCTAATGGAAATATATAGATATCTCACTTTCGAAACTCGAACACATACTGTTGATGCTGACATGTCAATCACTAATATCATCAGAGTCATCTCCGGGCGACTAGAATGTGCTTCTATATCTATCTATTATATTTGAGGCTTCGAATACACGTTAATTACGTGTATATTCAAAATCTCCATATACTCGATTGTCCGACTTCAATCTAAAATAAATTCAAATATGTATAACATGATTTAAATCTTTAAAACAAAATTTGTTTTTAATAAATAATACTCTTCTGACTCATTCCACGATACTGCTGATCCCATCTCTAACGAGTCATTCTTATTGGATATTCCTAATCCAACCTGTGATGAATTCTTTCATTCGGTTCTAATGTGCCTTGTTCTCGAGCTCTGTAAACCAAAGCTCTGATACCAAACTATGACGACCCAAACTTCCCCGTAAAGGAAAGCCCGGATTGAGTTGAGAACACGACAAATCAGAATGGAAATAGAAGAACATTTCATTGCTTATTACAACATTTTACATCAGAGTACAAGAATATACAGAGGATGAACAAATAATATACAATTGATAAATATCAGAGATTTACAAATTAAAATGCAGCGGAAAATAATACAAAACACAACTGAAAGAGATACACAGATACAGAGCTTTCCGAATATCATTCCAACTGTAAACCAGGATCCTGTGAATATAAATCTGCAAAACCAAAACTACTAGTTGCCCATGCGGAAAATAGGGGCACGTAGGGTTTAGGTTAAAACAATAAACTCCCGGTCAGTCACGTGACTGGTGTGAGAACTAAAACAGTTATTTAAAACTTTATTTAAAATCAAATATATCAAGGGACCACGCTGTATATCACGGAAAGAGTTTCCTTCCAAGAATACCAGTGCATAAAACAAACAGCGCAATGCTTTTTGGGGAAAAACGAAGCTATTATAGGACCCTATCCCATCACATAATGCAACGCAAGACAGAGGATAGGGCTTTCCCTTATAATAGCCAAACATGCTTGGTACGTTTAAAACAAATCATTTGATACTATTATAAGTGCGTAGTGTATAAAACAACTTGAAATATAAATGTATCAATCCTAGACGGCATGGGTACAATATATCATGTCGCCAATACAAGGCTCTACAATCAAAACCGAAATGTCACGTATTGTGAAACACCCCACCTCCGTTAAGGTCACTCACAAAGGGAATGCCTTAAATTCGGTGGAACATTTTAGGTAAAAGATGCAGATAAATTACAAGACAGACAAATATAGCAGCGGAAAATAAAGTCATTTTATAAACAATGTGGTTCAGGTCAAGCTTTTACAATAGTTATCTCAATCATACTTAAAAGTAATACATAGAACTTCTGTCTTGATTTAAAAACTTCCAAATATAAAAGAAGCATAAAAATAACAATGATATTCCCCAATAAAGCATGAACCAGCCATGGCAGTGGAAGAGAGAGTCCAAAGCAATACATCAACTATCTTCGAGCTTGGAAAGAAAACTGAGCTAAGTGGTAACATTTCCTCCCTGTAAACCTGGGGGGGGAATGGAAGAAAAGAGGCGAAAAAAACTAGGTCAGACATAAGTCTGGTAAGTCCAGTGACTATTTAGCATGTAAACAAAAAAAGGATTATGACATGAATAAACTAAAACTAGGACAACACCCAAGAAATAAGATAATAAGACTGAGTATAAGACAATACCGTGATAACAAGGATAACAAGATAACATAAGATTAGCACAAGATATGACAAGGAAAGATAAACGGAATGCGCTTCCACTCTTTCTCTTCTTCGCTACTACCTTGTTATTCTGATTTCTATATTTCTGCACCACCTAACTAGTGTCCCAACTAGTAATCTGTATAAAATGATAACGTGATCCCAATCCCCGCAATTGTGGTAGCCTTCAGGTGTACATCTATTATGAGGATTCCACCTCAATCTGCCTAATTGCCATGAATGTATTAAATGTACCCTTACTACCCTATCGATCGGCTCCCTACTTGTATTAATTTCTCTTGTATCTGTGTCAATCGGTCCTCTCTTGCGTGTAGATACCCTGTGCTGGTCCCACCATAAGGTGTATCAATCCTTATGATAGCAACCCGACACGATTCAAGATGCACAGTGTATAACTACTGGTACCCAGTGCTTGCTTTTTCCCACTCCGGAGTACATGCACGCCCGTAAACCGTCGGAACCTACACTGACGTACCCCATGCCATTGTTTTGACTGCTTATAATCAGTCCAGTAATCGTGCCCCACCCTGCCTAGTTCAGGGTACCATGATACATCTATGTGGGTTACTGCTGAAATAGATCCCCGTTACTAGGGTTTCCTACTGGTTAAGTTTGCGGACCTATATTTACTAATATTACCCACCAGCCCGATGTGTACTTCACCCTCCCACTAATTCAAGCATGTTTATTTAATGGTTAAGTTTTGTTGGCCTATATTTACTAATATTACCCACCAACCCGATATGTACTTAACCCTCCCACACATTATGTCATATGGGTTAAGTGTTGTCCATTCATGTTAACTTAACCTACCCATTCATCGTGTCATGTTGGTTAAGTGTTTCTTATTAATTTAACCCCATTCGTTCATCAAGTTATATTGATCAAGTGTTTCTCATTAATTTGACCCTAGTCATTCATGTTATATTGGTTAACTGTCATCAATCAATTCAAGTTACTTAACCCACATACTTGTCATGTTACTTTGGTTAAGTGTTGTCGTCTTGTGTTAACTTAACCCTACCACAAATCAAGTCATATTGGTTAAGTGTTTCCCTTTTGTTTTAACTTAACCTTACCACAAATCAAGTTATATTGGTTAAGTGTTGCCCTCTTATTTTAACTTAACCTTACCACAAATCAAGCTATATTGGTTAAGTGTTTCTTATTACTTAACCCTACCCATTCATCATGTTATACTGGTTAAGTGTTTCCTATTAACTTAACCCTAGTCATTCATCTTGTTATATTGGTTAAGTGTTTCTCATTAGCTTAACCCTTGTCATTCATCTTGTTATATTGGTTAAGTGTTTCTCATTAACTTAACCCTAGTCATTTCTTAGCATGTCTTGTTCATTAGCATTAATTGATTTATTAATGAACCAACCTCTCACATTAGATATGTGTTGTTACGGTTACTGGATGTGCCAGGCGGTTTCGGGCAGTTTTACACCACAATTCAATCTAACCTCGGGTTTTTCTTGGGCATGATGCACTAACCTCTCACATTAGATAGGTGTTGTTGTGGTTACTGGATGTGCTGGGCGGTTCCGTGCAGTTTTACACCACAACTTAATCTAACCTTGGGTTAGGCATGTTCATCTTTAATTTACACATTTACATTACATATTTATATGTAAATTATCCATAATTATTGCCATTCAAGTCATGCCCCATTTACCCACTAAATCATGTTCATAATTTTTGGTATATAAATTATATTATTTTTATGCCACTAACCATTCATCTACTTATGGGCCAAATTATGCCAATAATAATAATTGCTAAGGTTTTCCCAACGTTACCCCCATCATTCGTTCGCAAAATTCACATAGAATGTTAGGCCCGTAACTTAGCCTAACTTATATACAAAAAGGGAAAGAAGGGAGCATGTACCATTCACATAGCATAAAATAATAAGGATCTAACTAAACATGTGTCATGTAAATGTGGCATAAAATAATGAACTTGCATTTTTGGATCCAACTAACATGAGTCTTTATGCATATGAAATTACCCAAATCCAACTAGGCATGTAAATGTAAACTTTTATTTTGGGTCCAATAAACATAAACCTTAAGCATATAGAATTACACAAGTTCAACTAGACATGTGAATGTGAACTTTTAATTTGGATCAAATAAACATGAATCTTAAACATATGGAATTACACAAGTTCAACTAGGCATGTGAGTGTGAACTTTTATCTTGGATCCAATTTTCATAGATCTAAATGTCGATCTAAACATAATACATGTCTTGGCCTAACAACTTGCATGTAACATAACATGAATAAGTCACCAATTTTACATGATTGGTTTACATCATCATATTAACCACAATAGCCTAACAACTTGCATGTAACATAACATGAATAAGTCACCAAACTTTATATAATACATGATTGGTTTAACACCAACATAATAACCACAATAGTCTCATAAGAACATACGGTAGAATCGTTACAAGAATAGGCATGAATCAGCATCATCATTATCTTACAACTAGGAATAACGCTAGTTTTCACTTTATTACAAATCATAACTTTTTAATCGTTCACATATAAATAATAACAGGACTTACAAACAAAAGAAAATCTTGTTTTCTGGGATCTGTGAATTTGCAAAGCAATCCCTTGAAGAAGACTATCAATTCTCTAAGTTAGTTTTGATTCATAGCTTTTAACTTGCTTTCAATTGAAGAAGAAATGGTGGCTAGGCTAGAACGGTCATGGACAGCATGGTGACTCCTTGGAATGAATTTGTGTGATTTAGGGTTTGAGGATTAGGGTTGCTTATATAGAAATCTAGGATTAATTCTAGCCTTTGGATATTAGGTTTTTAATCCATATCGTACACCTAGTGCTGAGTCAGCAAATGTATTTTATATATTAATAACCTTCTATTTTTCTTCCCTTAAATTAATATGAATTGAACTTAAACATCTAATTGCATGTTTTCTCCGATTAGCGTGTTCTTCTTAATTGACGTCAATTAACATGTCCTTATTTTTTTATTGTTAATTAACATAAGTGACCAATTTACTATATTCCTCAAATTAACATATTCTGTTTAATGTTAATTGACATAAGTGAAAAAATAGCATAAGCATTTATACAAATTAAGATTAATTACATGGTTTCCTAACAATACCCTATTAACGTGTTTTCAATTTGATGTCAAATAACATGCTTTTACAAATGAACATAAATGACTAATTAACATATTTTCTTTAATTAATATCAATTAATATGGATGACAAATTAGCACAGACACATATACACACCAAGGTCAATTACATGTTTTTCAATCAATGCCATATTAACACACATCTACAAATTAATTTCAATCTATTCATGTTTACATATTCCTCCTTTACTGTATACATTAATTGCCCATATATATAAATATATATTTATATGTATACGCACCTACTCATAAGTTCTAATATTGACAACTAATGCAAATTCAATGCTTACCTATTTTAAAAAGTGGAAATCGAGTATATAATTCAATTCCCCTTTTTTTCTACTTTCCTCGTAACATACAAAGTCAATGGATAATGAAGTTACATACATACATATATATATATATATATATATATATATATATATATATTTATGCGTGCATAAATCTTTCTGTTTACTGCATGCATCCACACATTTCCTTCCACTTTTTGTATTAATTGCATATATATATATATTCATTTTTTTTTCTTTTATTTTTCTTCATTAATTAATTAACCCTTTACTTAATTATCTTTACGGTATAGTATATCTAATTTTGGGGTGTCACATTCTCCCCTACTTAAAGGATTTCCTCCCCAAAATCTTCAAGTTAAGAAGAATGTTACCATCCTACCAACCACAACCATCTATTCATTCATTATACCCAAGCATCCATTGTCCTTAGGAGAATTCTAATGCTCGTATGAACATATGCATAAGTGTGTGTATATGTTCCAATATCCTAATGCAGAAATCAGGCGATCCACTGATTCAATTGACCTCCTTAATGCAATATATGTTTGTGCCATGTATCCAATATGTAGGCAAAAGAATCCTAATGATACATATAAATTCTTTATGTGTGCACACCCACCACCAATATGCAACATCCATGTGATGAGCCAACCATATTGCATCTATAAAAAAATACACACATCCATATGTAATATGTAAGTGATTGAGCCGATCTAGTGGCTATTGTGTATATATGCATTCACGAGCAACCACTAGCAACCACTTGCAACCACCAATCATAACATGTTTCAAACACATGTTTACATCCATTGGCTTCTACCTAAGGATCGAAGATATGACCTAGAGGATATACATAAAAAAGATAGAAATAAACATGCATAGAATTCCTAGAAAAAGAGATCAAGGATATACCCTCAAGAAAAAGGGTATGATGCGCGTGTCTTATCTTCAGTCTCCCACGTCGCGTCTTCTTGAGCTTCACTCCACTGTACGTTCACTAATTTAACTTCACGGTTGCGAAGCTTCTTGACCTCCATTTCCAAAACTCACAAGTAAAGATAGGACCTCGATCTGCTGAAGGGTATCCAATGTTGTCAAACTATCTTTCCAAGATAAACAGATGTTAACCATGATACCAAGTGTATATACTAAGATGATTAGAGGTCTATCCTCTACTTAGCTTATCCATCATGTTACAAATCTGAGGGTCTAAAGCTAAAGGTTGCTATGTACTTTTTACCTCTCTTAAGGTCAGTCTTTTTCTACTTAGGGCGCTTTCCACAACCATTTATCTCTCACGCAAACCATCCTAGTCGAACTCGACATCCCTCAAGTACAAGCCCCAAAGGCCTAAACCAATATCAGACAAGCACCCAAGGAATACCTCCTCCGAATTTGGACGATCTACGTGAGATGATACTAGCAAAACAATCAAACAATTGAGCACTTAACCGACTCTGGCTATGCTCGCCAATCTTGCTCCAAAACTATCGTTGGTCGCATAACTGGTTTTGCACTTTCAACTAGATATATGCGGAAGTCTATCTCGAATTTTAGGGGGAAAACCCCTAACCTAATCCAAAACATCTGCGTAGTCATGGACTATTCTAACGGATCGCAAATCGTCGATAGATGCATCAAGTGATTATTGGTAACTAAACTTAACTGATCCCCTTAGGATCGCACGAAGTCTCGAGGGTATTCCCGAGGCAAGTAAAAAGTCCAACTACCCTCCTTTCACAATTACTAGCTAACCAACCCATGCCTAGAATCAACTTATAGCCCATGGAACCAAAAACATAAGCATTATACTTAAACTCAATCCTTAATATAACTATTCTCAAATCATTACAAACCAAAGATAAATGAGCCGAACCACTAATTGGATTTGAGACAATGATGGGATCTGCTACTATACAAGTACTAAGGTGTAGAGACTCAACTGTGGAAGCAGATATAAACGAATGTGAGGCGCTAAAATAAAAAAGAGTACTAACAGGATGATCAAAAAGATAGACTAAGCTCTACCTCTCTCTCAGGTACGCTGGCGGTGAGAGCATGCACTTGCCCTCCTAAAAATCCTGTCCTTTGTTCTTACCCTTGTCCTTAATTATATGACCCGTTATACCATAATAAAGACACTTTCTCTTGTTTTAGGTTTTGCTATTCTTTCCTCTTACACCTCTTTCTTTTTACCTTCTTTGTGAACCAAGTCCATATCCACGAGTTACTCATCCTTGGGTAGTGCTCCTTAACCAAACTCCCTTATTCTCATCTTTACCATCTTTGTGTAACATGTTGACAAGTCTCTCGAAAGCTGCCTCCATCACACGGAAAATCCTACAAAGCTCGAAATAAAATTAGCCATAGGTGAAACTACTGCGGCTATAGATGGAAGTTAGGTGCTTATTTCCCTTTGACAAGTGTCGTAGTCTCATCAAGCCTACAGAACCATGCCGCGATAAGGTTACCTCCCAGAAAGCCATGAGCCCCGGAGACTCAGGGAAGAAGGAAACAAGGATTCAAACAGAGGATCAAAAGATAGGGCATATGGCATTGGGGAATGTGCCTTTAAAACAAAACTTTTCTTTTGAAAATGCTTATTTTAAAACCGTTTTGAAAATAATTTTTCAAATCTTTTATCTGATCCGGTAATGTTCAGCTCTGATACCAAGTGAAACACCCCACCTCCGTTAAGGTCACTCACAAAGGGAATGCCTTAACTTCGGTGGAGCATTTTAGGTAAAAAATGCAGATAAATTACAAGACAGACAAATAAAGCACCGGAAAATAAAGTCATTTTATAAACAATGTGGTTCAGTCAAGCTTTTACAATAGTTATCTCAATCATACTTAAAAGTAATACATAGAACTTTTGTCTTGATTTAAAAACTTCCAAATATAAAAGAAGCATAAAAATAACAATGATATTCCCCAATAAAGCATGAACCAGCCATGGCAGTGGAAGAGAGAGTCCAATGCAATACATCAACTATCTTCGAGCTTGGAAAGAAAACTGAGCTAAGTGATAACATTTCCTCCCTGTGAACCGGGGGGAACGGAAGAAAAGAGGTGATCGACGCTTTCTAATGAATCAGAAAAGCGCGAATTTTAAATTAAATTACTGCAAGCGCACAGGTGTGTAGCATACAGGTCGAACACAAGGAGGTAGATTAAAATCAAATTATTTATTTGATCTCTTGGCGAGTTAGACGATTTTCGAGGTTGGTTTTGAATACAATAAAAATTGAAACTGCGATCCGATTCAGAACAAATCTAATTGAACTGACGATCAAATCACAACTATCAATTGGAAATTAAAATGCAAAACAAAAATAAAATGCAGGAAGTAAAATGGCAGGAAAAGAAGAACAACAAAAAGTAAATTAGGATTGTCGTTGAAACTAATCAAACGACTAATCACTAATAAGCAATAGAAATAACAATTTCTGTCTACCAAAACTAATTGAGTAGAACTCAAATTGTTATGAAAGTAAAGCAAATAAACTAAACGAAGAAGTGCTTTATTAAAACTAAAAGAGAGTACAGAAGAAAAATGGATCTTTTTACAATGGGATGTACATGTGCTTTTATAGGTGAACTGGAAACCCTAATTAAGTCTATGAATAACTGGGCCTCATCATCCGTTGTATTTCTTGCCTTCCTTGCCCAAGCTTGATTGGAAAGCAAAACATGGTGAATATCTTCTAAATCTTCCTATCTTCCATGTAGCAAATTGATTGATTGATTGATGAGCAGATTCCATGTGATTAATTCTTCCAAACAAGGATACTCAATAGACTCCAAAGGCTACAAAGGATAAAATCTTCAAAATTGATCTTTTCTTGGCAATAAATCAATCAGAAATTCTTCTAATTGAAAAATGAATGTTCTGAATTGATTTCCATGACTACTCTTGAAATGTCTATTAGTGAATATTATACATACACATGAATATGTATATATATAATATAACACTAATTAATATATTCTTCATAGCAAAAGGGTAGTGTGAAAGTTCCGTTCTTGGGCAAAAAGTGAGCTTGACGGGGATCAAACCCAGGTCTCTCAGTACAAATCTCTATGCATTTACCAGTGAGCTACAACGTCTTTTGTAATTGAGATGGCTTTAATATGGGGAAGTAGCTTTTTATTTGTAGTTGGCCTTTAATTTGAAACGAAGGAGGCATTTCTTGACAACCTGTAAAAACACATAAAAGTACCCAAAGTATCATGTATTTATTTACAAAAGATAAAATATAAGAGCATAAAATAAACACATTTCTATGTTAATCAAATACCCCCACACTTATCTTTTACTCGTCCTCGAGTAAAAAGAAAATGAAAAACTAACTAGATAGGTCACACTTTCGTAGGAAACACAATTGCATTGAGCGTATGCAACAAGCCGTTGAACCTCTAGTTGTCCCTAGTAGGACGAGTGGTGTCCCGTGAGGGTTTTCAGCGGATACTACCCACAAAATCCAAATGCAGTATGTGTGGATCTAATGTAACTACATGAATGCAATGGACTTATGCAATTGAAAACAAAAATTGAAAACACGACTTGTTTGTGGTACAACAAATTAAATTAACAATTTCTAGTCAGTTGATTTTATTTTAGATACCTCAACTTGTCACAAATTTTCAATATAAATCAAGTTTTCAAATGTTAAATTCCAGTTTGGCCAGTTGTTTCGGTCGATAACATAGTGCAGCCATGAAATAAATTCTTAGTTGCTTGGCACAGTTTATAAAGTGGTATTCTAATTTCCTTGTGTATGACTATTCAAATCAATAAGGTCAAGAAGTGTTTGGGCATCATCGCTTATTCTTTATTCTATAAAATTTTAAAATTTATGATTAAATACATACACCTAACTTAGAAGACCAAGGTTTACCACCCATGCACTGCCTCGCGAACTAACGGAGAGTGGGTAAAGAGCTTGGCGGATTGTGCAGGCCGACTTTGACTTTGTCAACAACGTGTCGGTAATCCTTAGGTGTCCAATCTCATAAAATGAGACCAAGATATTCCAATGTTGACTTTGTCAACAACATGTCGGATAGAGCTTGGCGGGTTTGCACACCAACGCTTGATATACAAGCAATGTTGGATACCCTAGGATTACTATTATTATTATTGAATTTATAAGCACAAAAGAGAGAGTTACGCGAATTCAACTTAACACAACTTAGTTTTAAAGATTCGAAAAGCCAATATAAGTATTTTAAGTCCTCCACTTATTTAAACAAAGTCTACAATATAGAACAGATTTCATGGCCATCACCTAAGAATCTCCCTATGTACCGGTTACACTATTATCCCTCAAAATTAAACTTTTCACTATATTTCTTATTCGATCTAAGTTGAGAGAAAAAAATACTATCAACTGACTAAAAGTTGTAAACTTATTTCGTGGTATCACTCTAAAATGAGTCGTGTCGGTGTGATTGTGTATGTGTGTTTTTTTTTTAGAAGAAGATGGAGGAGATGTGATGCAGACTTGGCTCCCCCACACTAGAATGAGACAGTGTCCCAACTGTCTAAGGTATGCAGACCAAAATGGCAGAAAAACAATAATAACAATAATAAAATGAAAAAGAAAAATAAAAGAAAAAGAACGTGTACCACCTGATTTCATGGTGGATGATCAGGCTCATGAAGATCGATAAGGTCATCTTCGTCATATTGCTCGAATTCTAAAAATGGTTTCAGTCGTTGACCATTTACTTTGAAGACTTTTCCATCCCTGGGATTTTCAATTTCAACTGCTCCATGAGGATATGCTGTTTTCACAACATAAGGTCCAGTCCATCGAGATCTGAGTTTTCCTGGAAACAAGTGAAGCCTAGAGTCGTATAAAAGAACTTTTTGACCTACGTTGAATTCCTTGCGAAGTATGTTTTTGTCGTGTTGGGCTTTGGTTCTTTCTTTGTAGATTTTCGCATTTTCATATGCCTCATTTCTTAATTCTTCTAATTCAGAAATTTGTAACTTCCTATGTGAGCCGGCTTTCTTTAAGTCAAAATTCAAAAATTTTATGGCCCAAAGAGCACGATGCTCTAATTCAAGAGGTAAGTGACAGGGCTTTCCAAAGACTAATCGATATGGTGACATCCTTAGATTGGTTTTATAAGCAGTGCGAAAAGCCCAAAGCGCATCAATCAGTTTTACGGACCAATCTTTTCTATTGGAATTCACGGTTTTCTCAAGAATTTGTTTGATTTGTCTATTGGAAACTTCTACTTGTCCACTAGTTTGTGGATGGTAAGGAGTTGACAGCTTGTGTGTGATTGAGTATTTCTTGAGCAAGGACTCAAAAGCACGGTTACAGAAGTGAGTGCCATTATCGCTAATATAGCTCGGGGTGTGCCAAAGCGCGAAAAGATGTTTTCTTTGAGGAATTTGACAACAACCTTGTTGTCGTTGGTTTTGGTCGGAATGGCTTCAACCCATTTTGAGACATAATCTACCGCAAGCAAGATGTAAAGATTCCCAAATGAATTAGGGAATGGTCCCATGAAATCGATGCCCCAAACATCGAATAACTCAATCACTAAAATGGGGTTGAGAGGCATCATGTTTCGCTTAGTGATTCGACCCGTCCTTTGACATCGATCGCATTTAGAGCAAAATTCGAAAGCGTCACAAAATAGTGTGGGCTAATAAAAACCGTTTTGCAAAACTTTTGCAGTAGTTTTTCTTGCTCCAAAATGACCGCCACAAGCATGGTCATGTGAGAAAGAGAGAATACTTTGGTGTTCATGATCAGGCACACACCTTCGAATGATTTGGTCTGGACAGTATTTGAAAAGATATGGGTCGTCCCAATAGAAGTTTCGAACTTTCGAGAGAAATTTTTGTTTATCTTGATTCGACCATTCAGCAGGTGTTTGTTGCATGACAAGATAATTCACAATGTCAGCGTACCAAGGGGTGTTAGAGATGGAAAGAATTTGTTCGTCGGGAAAATAGTCATCGATTTGGGTGTCGTCAACATTTTCGTGCACAATTCGAGAGAGATGATCTGCTACAACATTTTCAGAACCATTTTTATCTCATATTTCTATATCGAATTCTTGAAGAAGAAGGATCCAACGAATCAAGCGGGCCTTGGCATCCTTTTTAGAAAGCAAATATCATAGGGCAGCATGGTCAGTGTAAACTATGACTTTGGATCCTATGAGATATGGTCTGAATTTCTCAAGAGTAAAGACAACTGCCAAAAATTCCTTTTCAGTAGTTGAGTAATTCAATTGGGCCTCGTTTAAAGTTTTGCTAGCGTAATAAATGACTCGAGGGAGTTTATTGATACGCTGACCCAAGATGACTCCAATTGCAAAATCAGAAGCGTCACACATAAGTTCGAAGGGTTGAGTCCAATCAGGAGGTTGAATGATGGGAGTTGTGGTCAAGATTGACTTAGGAATTTGACTTGGGTCCACGACATGCACTCCTCTAGTAGAAGTATGAATGGGAACACGAATCGATTCCCACTGCATGTCCTTTTCAGAATAATCTTCTAAGAACCGCCAAGCTTCATCGGCTGTTTTAGACATAAAGTCTCCTCCACACATTGATTCTAGTTGAGTTCTAGTCTGATAGTTTAGCCCTTCATATGCAATTTGACATAAGTGGTCTTTTAGAATTCCATGGTGAGGACAACTATATAATAGTTGGTTGAATCTTTCAAAGTATTTTGAAAAAGTTTCCCCCTCATTTTGACAGAATTGGTTTATCTCAGTTCGAATTTTTAGAGTTTTATGGAAAGGGAAAAACTTTTTCAAGAATGCAGTGACAAATTCATCCCAACTTATTATGGAATGTTTTGGAAGAGAATTTAGCCATCTTTTAGCACTTTCAAGTAGTTCAAATGGAATTAGCCTCAGCTTGATCGATTCGTTAGACAATTGTTGCATTTTTGTTGTGGACGCATACAATTAAAATTCACTTAGAAATTCATAAGCATTTTCAGACCCAGTAAAATTTGGTACCCCTTGAATAAAAGAATGTTTAAGCTCAAAATTGTTTCCTTCAGCTGGTGGGAACACGATGACAGAGGGTTGAACGGTCCTAGTTGGATAACATCGATCACGAAGAGATAAGGGTCTATCCATTTCGATATTGAAATTTTGAAATTTTTGATTTACTCGATTTTGATCCCCAAAGTTTGGAAAGTTTTGATTCACTCGATTTTGATCCAATTCGGTTGGAAAATTTAGGTTGATTCGAGAACCCCTAGGAGAATTTTGTTGGCTCACGCTTTTTTCACTCATTGTTGTTAAATGCAAGCACAGAAATCTGCTACAATGAAATTTTCTGTCCTTATTGGCTCCTAACCCAAAATTATAAAGTGACGCGTTTGATTACTTTGATCAAAAGATTTCTTAGCCAGTTAACGGACAGGAGTTATCGGTGCATCAGGAATCACCCTAGCAATGCAGCCGAAGGTTTAAGTACCTTCAGAGTAACAACCGATATAATATTTATGAATCACCGTAATATTTATAAACGGTTATTTCTCTGCCGTAGTCTAGACACCAAGAAATAATTCATTCCAAATGAATCAACTATCACAATACAATTAAGCCCTAGATGAGCCCGTGACTCCCTTAAGTCCAACATCTAACCGTTATTATTAGTCAGATTCTACGATGAAATGCAATTTGTGGGCTAAGGAAAGGGTGATGAAATCCCTCACCTTATGTAAATTGGGGTATTGCCCTTAACAGAATGAATAAAAAGTGCAGAATTGACAACAATCACACAAAATAATTGCAGAAATTAAAAATTGTACATTCAAGCCGCTGGCCATGCAGAATTTTTTTACAACAATTGTCTATATTTTTTTCTTTTTATAGCAGAGCACCTGTAGAGTTTTAGAAAATTTTCACCTTGATCGGCAGTCCGTCCAGTGAATTTGGGAAGCGCTAGTGCATTCACACCCCACTTGGTGTGCAACCGCTCCAACAATTCAAAATTCACTGTTTGCAGTTCTTGACTCCGATATCCTTTTTGTTGCTTTGATTGAAACACCTTTCTATTTTATATTATATTTTTTTTAAGAAAAGTAAAACAAGGGAGAAATTGCAAAAAGAAAGAAAAAAATGGATTCAATAGAAACAAAAACTAAGAACTAAGCTGAACAAGGATAAAACAAAATTAAAAACCAAGCTCAAAAGAAAAAGAAAACAAGGAATTTGCGTTAGAAAGGAAAACGGAAAAAGAAAAAAAAACTCTCTCAAAGTAAACTTGGTCTGGGTCTGGTTAAACACTTGGTCACAAGACTCACAAGTCACAACGGTTCCTCACGTGTTAAATAAACCCAATGACCGTCTCAACTCAGATGTCCTTCTCAAAGAACAAAGGGAAAACGCAGAAAATATTCAATTCCTTTTCCTCAAATCCAACCAAAAATGGAGATCGCACCTTTTTTTTTGAATTCGAGATGAATTTATGTGTTTGAACGGTGGATCCTGCTGTTTTGTGCGTGGTGTTGGAATGTGAGGGTGCGAATAGGGTTCGATCCGGTGGTAGGGTTCGGTAGGCCTGGGATTGTGGGGAGGGACGTATGGGTGCAGTTCGGATCTGCTCGGCTGTGGATGGACTTTGGGTAGGAGTATTGTTGTGCATTGGGGGCTTGAACTGAAGGTCGGCTATGGTCTGGACGTGGTGTTTGTTGAGGGGGATGGGTTTCGGTGAAAGGCAGAGGAGATGGTTGTGGTGGTTGATGGCTTCTCTGGAGTGGATTGAATGACCGAGAGGGGTTGAGTTGTGATGGCAGAAGGTTTCTGTGTTAACGGAGAGCTGCTAAATTTGTGGACTGGGATTGGCACTATTGCGTGATGAACTTTCTGGGGGTATTGATGGTTCGATTCTTGTTCAAAGGGGAGGGAGAACAATTACGGTGGTATATAATTTGGCTTGGGGGTGGTTGCGTTTGTAAAGGTGTTCTAATCGATGGTGGGTGGTGTTAATTGTGGATGGTGTATGGTGAGCAAATTGGGTACTGGAAGTGGACTGCGGAAGTTTGTACGGTGGCAGAGGATGAAGTGTTGTATGGAGCTGTGATTGGGGTGATGTGGTTATGATAGGGGTTTTGTTGGATTAGTTTCGGATGTTTTGGTAGTTTGTTGGACAGTGAAGGATGGAGGTATTTATGATGGAGGCGAATTGTTATTGAAGATATGGGTTCGAAAATTTTTGCTGTTTGGTTTTGTAAAAAGGAGAAACAAAAATGGAAAGAAATTAGATTTTTTTTAGACTTGTAGAAGAAGAATTGAATTTGTAAAAGAGAAACAAATAAATGAAAGAAAGGAGAAAGAAGAAAGAAGTTGAAAACAGGAAAGAATTAAAAGAAAAATGAAAAGATTTTTTTTCTTGTTTAGATGATTACAGCATCAATAACCAATACCAAATCAACTAATTGAGAATTTATTTTTTTCTATATATACAAGAAAATGAAAGGAACAAAATAAAATAAAACTAACACGAATCAGAAATTAAATAAATAATAAAATTTAATATTGCCTCCCCGGCAACGGCGCCAAAAACTTGATCGACGCTTTTAATGAATCAGAAAAGCGCGAATTTTAAATTAAATTACTGCAAGCGCACAGGTGTGTAGCATACAGGTCGAACACAGGGAGGTAGATTAAAATCAAATTATTTATTTGATCTCTTGGGCGAGTTAGACGATTTTCGAGGTTGGTTCAAATCTTTTATCTGATCCGGTAATGTTCAGCTCTGATACCAAGTGAAACACCCCACCTCCGTTAAGGTCACTCACAAAGGGAATGCCTTAACTTCAGTGGAGCATTTTAGGTAAAAGATGCGGATAAATTACAAGACAGACAAATAAAGCAGCGGAAAATAAAGTCATTTTATAAACAATGTGGTTCAGTCAAGCTTTTACAATAGTAATCTCAATCATACTTAAAAGTAATACATAGAACTTTTGTCTTGATTTAAAAACTTCCAAATATAAAAGAAGCATAAAAATAACAATGATATTCCCCAATAAAGCATGAACCAGCCATGGCAGTGGAAGAGAGAGTCCAATGCAATACATCAACTATCTTCGAGCTTGGAAAGAAAACTGAGCTAAGTGGTAACATTTCCTCCCTGTGAACCGGGGGGGAACGGAAGAAAAGAGGTGATCGACGCTTTCTAATGAATCAGAAAAGCGCGAATTTTAAATTAAATTACTGCAAGCGCACAGGTGTGTAGCATATAGGTCGAACGCAGGGAGGTAGATTAAAATCAAATTATTTATTTGATCTCTTGGCGAGTTAGACGATTTTCGAGGTTGGTTTTGAATACAATAAAAATTGAAACTGCGATCCGATTCAGAACAAATCTAATTGAACTGACGATCAAATCACAACTATCAATTGGAAATTAAAATGCAAAACAGAAATAAAATGCAGGAAGTAAAATGGCAGGAAAAGAAGAACAACAAAAAGTAAATTAGGATTGTCGTTGAAACTAATCAAACGACTAATCACTAATAAGCAATAGAAATAACAATAACAATTTCTGTCTACCAAAACTAATTGAGTAGAACACAAATTGTTATGAAAGTAAAGCAAATAAACTAAACGAAGAAGAGCTTTATTAAAACTAAAAGAGAGTACAGAAGAAAAATGGATCTTTTTACAATGGGATGTACATGTGCTTTTATAGGTGAACTGGAAACCCAGGTCTCTCAGTACAAATCTCTATGCATTTACCAATGAGCTACAACGTCTTTTGTAATTGAGATGGCTTTAATATGGGGAAGTAGCTTTTTATTTGTAGTTGGCCTTTAATTTGAAACGAAGGAGGCATTTCTTGACAACCTGTAAAAACACATAAAAGTACCCAAAGTATCATGTATTTATTTACAAAAGATAAAATATAAGAGCATAAAATAAACACATTTCTATGTTAATCAAATACCCCCACACTTATCTTTTACTCGTCCTCGAGTAAAAAGAAAATGAAAAACTAACTAGATAGGTCACAATTTCGTAGGAAACACGATTGCATTGAGCGTATGCAACAAGCCGTTGAACCTCTAGTTGTCCCTAGTAGGACGAGTGGTGTCTCGTGAGGGTTTTCAGCGGATACTGCGGCTATAGATGGAAGTTAGGTGCTTATTTCCCTTTGACAAGTGTCGTAGTCTCATCAAGCCTACAGAACCATGCCGCGATAAGGTTACCTCCCAGAAAGCCATGAGCCCCGGAGACTCAGGGAAGAAGGAAACAAGGATCCAAACAGAGGATCAAAAGATAGGGCATATGGCTGCGAGGTAGATTAAAATCAAATTATTTATTTGATCTCTTGGCGAGTTAGACGATTTTCGAGGTTGCTTTTGAATACAATAAAAATTGAAACTGCGATCCGATTCAGAACAAATCTAATTGAACTGACGATCAAATCACAACTATCAATTGGAAATTAAAATGCAAAACAGAAATAAAATGCAGGAAGTAAAATGGCAGGAAAAGAAGAACAACAAAAAGTAAATTAGGATTGTCGTTGAAACTAATCAAACGACTAATCACTAATAAGCAATAGAAATAACAATAACAATTTCTGTCTACCAAAACTAATTGAGTAGAACACAAATTGTTATGAAAGTAAAGCAAATAAACTAAACGAAGAAGAGCTTTATTAAAACTAAAAGAGAGTACAGAAGAAAAATGGATCTTTTTACATTGGGATGTACATTTGCTTTTATAGGTGAACTGGAAACCCTAATTAAGTCTATGAATAACTGGGCCTCATCATCCATTGTATTTCTTGCCTTCCTTGCCCAAGCTTGATTGGAAAGCAAAACATGGTGAATATCTTCCAAATCTTCCTATCTTCCATGTAGCAAATTGATTGATTGATTGATGAGCAGATTCCATGTGATTCATTCTTCCAAACAAGGATACTCAATAGACTCCAAAGGCAACAAAGGATAAAATCTTCAAAATTGATCTTTTCTTGGCAATAAATCAATCAGAAATTCTTCTAATTAAAAAATGAATGTTCTGAATTGATTTCCATGACTACTCTTGAAATGTCTATTAGTGAATATTATACATACACATGAATATGTATATATATAATATAACACTAATTAATATATTCTTCATAGCAAAAGGGCAGTGTGAAAGTTCCGTTCTTGGGCAAAAAGTGAGCTTGACGGGGATCAAACCCAGGTCTCTCAGTACAAATCTCTATGCATTTACCAGTGAGCTACAACGTCTTTTGTGATTGAGATGGCTTTAATACGGGGAAGTAGCTTTTTATTTGTAGTTGGCCTTTAATTTGAAACGAAGGAGGCATTTCTTGACAACCTGTAAAAACACATAAAAGTACCCAAAGTATCATGTATTTATTTACAAAAGATAAAATATAAGAGCATAAAATAAACACATTTCTATGTTAATCAAGAGGCGAAACAAAACTAGGTCAGACATAAGTCTGGTAAGTCCAGTGACTATTTAGCATGTAAACAAGAAAAAAGATTATGACATGAATAAACTGAACCTAGGACAGCACCCTAGAAATAAGATAATAAGACTGAGTATAAGAGAATACCGTGATAACAAGGATAACAAGATAACATAAGATTAGCACAAGATATAACAAGGCAAGATAAACTGAATGTGCTTCCACTCTTTCTCTTCTTCGCTACTACCTTGTTATTCTAATTTCTATATTTCTGCACCACCTGACTAGTGTCCCAACTAGTAATTTGTATAAAATGATAATATGATAACGTGATCTCAATCCCCGCAATTGTGGTAGCCTTCAGGAGTACATCTATTATGAGGATTCCACCTCAATCTTCCTAATTGACATGAATGTATTAGATGTACCCTTACTACCCTATCGATCGGCTCCCTGCCTGTATCAATTTATCTTGTGTCTGTGTCAATCAGCCCTCTCATGCATGTAGATACCCTGTGCTGGTCCCACCATAAGGTGTATCAATCCTTATGATAGCAACCCGACATGATTTAAGATGCACAGTGTATAACTACTAGTACCCAGTGCCTGCTTTTTCCCACTCCAGAGTACGTGCACGCTTGTAAGCCATCGGAACCTACACTGACGTACCTCGTGCCGTTGTTTTGATCGCTTATAATCAGCCCAGTAATCGTGCCCCACCCTGCCTAGTTCAGGGTACCACGATACATCTATGAGGGTTACTGCTGAAATGGGTCCCCGTTACTAGGGTTTCCTACTGGTTAAGTTTGTGGGCCTATATTTATTAATGTTACCCACCAACCCGATGTGTACTTAACCCTCCCACTGATTCAAGCATGTTTATTTAATGATTAAGTTTTGTGGGCCTATATTTACTAATATCACCAACCAACCAGATATGTACTTAACCCTCCCACACATTATGTCATATGGGTTAAGTGTTGTCCATTCATGTTAACTTACTACCCATTCATCGTGTCATGTTGGTTAAGTGTTTCTTATTAACTTAACCCCATTCGTTTATCAAGTTATATTGGCCAAGTGTTTCTCATTAACTTAACCCTAGTCATTCATGTTATATTGGTTAAGTGTCATCAATCAATTCAAGTTACTTAACCCACCTACTTGTCATGTTACTTTGGTTAAGTGTTGCCTTCTTGTGTTAACTTAACCCTACCACAAATCAAGTCATATTGGTTAAGTGTTTCCCTCTTGTTTTAACTTAAACTTACCACAAATCAAGTTAAATTGGTCAAGTGTTGCCCTCTTGTTTTAACTTAACCTTACCACAAATCAAGTTATATTGGTTAAGTGTTTCTTATTACTTAACCCTACACATTCATCATGCTATACTGGTTAAGTGTTTCCTATTAACTTAACCCTAGTCATTCTTCTTGTTATATTGGTTAAGTGTTTCTCATTAACTTAACCCTAGTCATTCATCTTGTTATATTGGTTAAGTGTTTCTCATTAACTTAACCCTAGTAATTTCTTAGCATGTCTTGTTCATTAGTGTTAATTGATTTATTAATGAACCAACCTCTCATATTAGATATGTGTTGTTGTGGTTACCGGATGTGCCGGGCGGTTCCGGGTGGTTCCGGGCAGTTTTACACCACAATTCAATCTAACCTCGGGTTTTTCTTGGGCATGATGCACTAAACTCTCACATTAGATAGGTGTTGTTGTGGTTACTGGATGTGCCGGGCGGTTCCGGGCAGTTTTACACCACAACTCAATCTAACCTCCGGTTAGGCATGTTCATCTTTAATTTACACATTTACTTTACATATTTATATGTTAATTATCCATAATTATTGCCATTCAAGTCATGCCTTATTTACCCACTAAATCATGTCCATAATTTTTGGTATATAAGTTATACTATTTTTATGCCACTAACCATTCATCTACTTATGGGCTAAATTATGCCAATAATAATAATTTCTAAGGTTTTCCCAACGTTACCCCCATCATACGTTCGCAAAATTCACATAGAATGTTAGGCTCATAACTTAGCCTAACTTATATACAAAAGGGGAAAGAAGGGAGCATGTACCATTCACACAATATAAAATAATAAGGATCTAACTAAACATGTGTCATGTAAATGTGGCATAAAATAATGAACTTGCATTTTTGAATCCAACTAACATGAGTCTTGAAGCATGTGAAATCACCCAAATCCAACTAGGCATGTAAATGTAAACTTTTATTTTGGGTCCAATAAACATAAACCTTAAGCATATAGAATTACAAAAGTTCAACTAGACATGTGAATGTGAACTTTTAATTTGGATCAAATAAACATGAATCTTAAACATATGGAATTACACAAGTTCAACTAGGCATGTGAGTGTGAACTTTTATCTTGGATCCAATTTTCGTAGATCTAAATGTAGATCTAAACATAATACATGTCTTGGCCTAACAACTTGCATGTAACATAACATGAATAAGTCACCAATTTTACATGATTGGTTTACATCATCATAATAACCACAATAGCCTAACAACTTGCATGTAACATAACATGAATAAGTCACCAAACTTTACATAATACATGATTGGTTTAACACCAACATAATAACCACAATAGTCTCATAAGCACATACGATAGAATAGTTACAAGAATAGGCATGAATCAGCATCGTCATTATCTTACAACTAGAAATAACGCTAGTTTTCACTTTATTACGAATCATAACTTTTTAATCGTTCACATATCAATAATAACAGGACTTACATACAGAAGAAAGTCTTGTTTTCTAGGATCTGTTTTCTTAATTTGAAAAGCAATCCCTTGAAGAAGACTATCAATTCTCTTAGTTAGTTTTGATTCATAGCTTTTAACTTGCTTTCTAATTGAAGAAGAAATGGTGGCTAGGCTAGAACGGTCATGGACATCATGGTGGCTCCTTGGAATGAGTTGATGTGATTTAGGGTTGAGGATTAGGGTTGCTTATGTAGAAGTCTAGGATTAATTATAGCCTTTGGATATTAGATTTTTAATCCGTATCGTACACCTCGTGCTGAGTCAGCAAATGTATTTTATATATTAATAACTTTCTATTTTTCTTCCCTTAAATTAATATGAATTGAACTTAAACATCTAATTGCATGTTTTCTCCAATTAGCGTGTTCTTCTTAATTGATGTCAATTAACATGTCCTTATTTTTTTTATTGTTAATTAACATAAGTGACCAATTTACTATATTCCTCAAATTAACATATTCTGTTTAATGTTAATTGACATAAGTGAAAAATTAGCATAAGCATTTATACAAATTAAGATTAATTACATGGTTTCCTAACAATAACCTATTAACATGTTTTCAATTTGATGTCAAATAACATGCTATTACAAATGAACATAAATGCCTAATCAACATATTTTCTTTAATTAATATCAATTAATATGGATGAGAAATTAGCACAAACACATATACACACTAAGGTCAATTACATGTTTTTCAATCAATGCCATATTAACACACATCTACAAATTAATTTCAATCTATTCATGTTTAGATATTCCTCCTTTACTGTATACATTAATTGCCCATATATATAAATATCTATTTATATATATATATACGCACCTATTCATAAATTCTAATATTGGCAACTAATGCAAATTGATTGCTTACCTATTTTAAAAAGTGGAAATCGAGTATATAATTTAATTCCCCTTTTTTTTCTACTTTCCTCGTAACATACAAAGTCAATGCATAATGAAGTTACATATATATATATATATATATACATATATATCTGTTTATACATGCATAAATATTTCTTTTTACTGCATGCATCCACACATTTCCATCCACTTTTTGTATTAATTGCACATATATATATATTCATTTTTTACTTTTAGTTTTCTTCATTAATTAATTAACCAGTTAATTAATTATCTTTACGGTATAGTATATCTAATTTCGGGGTGTCACATATTGGAAGTTGGATTTCCATCTGTGAGCCAAGGTAATGGATCGTCCTTACCGCATCAAGACGCTATAGCCCGTGTCCTAGGACCTAGATTCAGGTAGGCCCTTGGATCATCAGGGCCAATCCACACGGAGTGGATTATAATGCCCGAACAATACGTTTCCCCACCCTGTGGGGCGTAAAACTGGTCAGTATATCGACCAAGCCATCCATCGGCACCGCAGTGACCGATATAACTGAGGCGCCTCGCTATCCATCACCCACATAAGTAAAACGCCAAGGCTTGCAAAATCCTAACACCACTCCTAGCTAGAAGGAAACACATATCCTCCCTGAGGTCCTCTCCTGTCTCTGGTTCACACCTGGGTGCGAGGCTTGCGAATTAACGCTATACACAAAGCTATGCTATATTAAAGCTGTGCTTTGATCATCGACCACAAGACTCAGCTTTTCAAATGAAGCCTTGATCATTTGCATCTCAGCATGCCACATAGGTAATTCAAGCCATGCAGCCGATGTCTATCAATCACACAGAATGTAGTCCAATGTCAGACACACAGTCGATATACAAGTTCGTTCTAGATTTGAACTGTAACGACCCGCATTCTACGCATCGCAGGATCGTAGAATATTTATTTCTTTCACATACGAAGTCGTATGGTCATATAACTTTGGGAGACGACTATTGGAGTCATTTCCCATGTTCATCATTTTTTTCGATTTTTAAATGACTGTTTTGCCCCTAGCTAAAACTGTTTTGGCCATTACTTTTGACTGGAAAGGAATTTTGACCTGAAACAACTTCCATTAGATTTGTTTGATGGTTTACAATTCCGTAGAGTGGTCACATTAGCCAAACGGACTCACCGTTGGGGAGATATGGCTGAAACAAGTTTCAGATAGTGAAAAACAGCTTAATTGGGCTTAACCGGGTGATTAACAGCTAGGCCCAATGGGGGATTTCGGGATTAGAGGTATTTGAGTGCTTCTAGGGTTAGGATTTCGGTTTTTCACTCATTTTCCAGCCGCCACAAACTTTCTCTTCAATCTAACAATGGTCTCCCACATCTAAATACACCTCTAATCACCTCTTAATCAAGTTTTGGCTTAAACTACATCAAATTTAGGCGGATTAGCACGAGAATTGAGGTAGAGCTGCTGTGTAAGATTGGGAAAAACGCCAAATCGAAGAATATTTCAGTTTTGGGGTTTTATTTGTGGCTAAGGTGAGTGATTTGCATAGTTTTGCACTAATTACGGTTAATTAAGGGTAATTAGTGAAGATTAGCGAATTTATACACTAATAAATTCTGGAAAAATATTTATAAATTCTTAAATAATGTTTTAGACCTCTTTTATAAATTGGGTTTGATTTGGTTAAGTTTTGCTAATCATGTCACTAGTTTTACTTAAATATGTTTAAAGGAAAATATGGGGTTTTGGCTATATTTGATGCGTTTTACATGTTATGGTTGATGTTCTGGTGTTTATGGTCACTTCTATTTGTTGCTATGACTGTATGACTTGTTTTGTGATTGATTAGTATAGTTAGATTGGTCGAAAACGTCGTCGAATGGTGTAAACAAGTTGCTATAAAAAGTTGTGAGGGTTTCGGATCGGATCGGGTATGGGCTCGGATCGGATAGGAGAGCTGGGAAAGGAATCCGAATCGAACTGAAGTCTGGCACAAAGGAAGTTTGGTAGGAAGGAAGGCCATTGGTTAGAGTTGGAGTTGGACAGAGGATCAGATCGGAGCTAGGAAGCGGATCGGATCGGAGCAGGCAAGCTGGAGCAGGAGAGACGAACCGAACCGAATGGAGCGTGGAACCCGAACCGAACCGGATGAGGACAACCTAACCGAACCGAGGCTGGAGCACTTGAACACGTACGAACCGAACCGGATGGCCAGAAAGTGGAGTGAGCCGAACCGAACTAGGGAAGAACAACCGAACCGTACATGTGCCATTACTACTACGCGACGACTCTTCTGAAGACCAACTCCAATTCGACCAAAACCCGAGATGCAAAGAAAGTCCAAACGAGGGGCTTTGACTCAGGATCCAGTTGGGAACCAATGAGTGAGCTTCATGATTGGACTTTGCTGCGGGACGTGTGCTAAGGGGTTGTCGATGTCAGTAACTTTGAATCACTATGTATAGGGAGTACATGAACGGATTCAGGGCCACAGTGGTCTAGGTACGACTAAAGAGCTATAGACCAATGAAGTGGGGTCATTTGTAAAGATTTGGTCATGACTCCATGTGGTAAGCTTGGTAGTAGCAGTAGTTGTACAAGTCGAACTCCGTCACTACTTCGATGGGTCTAGTGATCGACAGTGGTGGACATCGTAAGCTTTACACACTGAGTGAGAGAGGTGAGGATGGTTGCTATGTTTGATTTGTTTGCCATCATTATGACATGCACACCCCCACCCCCGTATTCTTTACACCATCTGTTTAGTGGCACCTTAGAGTATTGTACGGTATGTAGTGCTAACTCTTTGGTTGCAGGTCCAGGTTCAGGTATGGTTTAGTATACCTGTCATTGTTCTGTTTAGCGGCTTATCGCTCATACCAGACTTTTTGTCTGACCCAGAGTTTTATGTCTCTTCTTATTACTCTGGGTGCTCTCACGAGCAGACTAGAGACAGGTTAGCTGGGTATGCACGGGTAGCTGATCCGGAGACGAGCAGGAGGCTTCCACGTATGATATATATAGTATTCTCCCTGTGTTGTTGAAGATCACTGCTTGGGCATTAGTAGTGCATCTTCTACTTTAGCTTTCTTTTGTTTTAGAGACAGTAAATTTGAAAAGTTGTAATAAGCTGTATTTGGATTTCTGCTGCTATGTTGGTTTAGTTTTCAGCTTATGCACTGTCTCGCCTGTTTTATGTCAAGATTATGTTATTATTATATTTTTTCCATGCGCTGTGAGACATTTTACAGGTTCCTTGTTAGTTCATTCTCTTCTTTCCTTTCTTTGGCGACCGTTCCGTGCTAGTCGGGCATGTGTACAGCGCACCTTCGGAGGAAATGCAGGCTAGTGCGAGGCGGGTCGTTACATTTGGTATCAGAGCTCTAGGTTGCGTAGTTAACCTAGGGAAGTTATCAGGGAGAGATAGTATACGTATATGAGAGCGCGTACTTGTGATTATTTTGGTTTTCAAAAGCTATATATATATATATACTATTAGTATAACTAAGGATGAAGTCGCACTGCACTAGCACCACTATGGAGATGGTTAATCGTTTTCTCTTTACAGATTGAACGATGAGCCGATACGCAAGAGGTTCCGGTAGAGGAGCCAATAATGGGAATGTTGCTGACATGAGGACAATGTTTACTGACCTCATGAGAGAGATGCTTAGGGATGTGCAGAGGGAAGCTCCCAATAATGGTAATGGTGTTGTTCCAATAGTGCAGGCGCCTAGGGCCGATTTCGCCAAGCTGAATAAGGATTATACTAGTCTTGGTGGGAAGCCGTTCCACGGAACGGAGTCGGCTACGGATGTTCAGAATTGGTTGGATAGCTGTGAGCGTATCTTCGAAGACTTGGGTATCGAGGATGCGATGAAGAGAAGGCTAGCATCCCGTCAGCTGCAAGGACGGGCAATGAATTGGTGGAATGCTATAAAGGCAGCTACTCCCGAGGATCAGATTACTTGGGAGCAGTTTAAGGTTCGCTTTAGCGAGAAGTTCATTCCAGCTGCCCAGAAGTCAGTGTTGTTTAAGAGATTCTTGGAACTCAAGCAGAATGGCAGAGCTATCTCGGAGTATATTGCCGAATTCGACACTTTGTCGAAGTATGGGTTATCTCTTGTTGATACTGCTGAGAAGAAGAATGAGAAGTTCATAACTGGTTTGGATCAGTGCTTGGGGGAAAGGCTCATTAACCACATTGATGAGACGTCTGAATCGATTGTGGGGAAAGCATTGAGATCAGAGAGTCTTTACCCTAAGCCGAAGACTGAGGTTGCATCTATAGAGGAGCCAAAGCCGCAAGCAAGTGGTGGAGGCAAGAGTAGTTCTCAGAATAAGAGGAAGCAGAATCAGAATAAGGATGGCTAGAAAAAGAATAAGAAAGATGTTGAGTGCTTCAGCTGTGGTAAGAAGGGCCATTATGCTAGTAATTGTCGGGCCAATCCGGCGGATAGGAAGTGCTTCAACTGTGGCCAAGTGTGACAAGGACAAGTGTCCGCAACCCCCTAAAGAAAAGCAGATGGTGAAAGCATATGCCCTTAATGCTATTCCTTCTTCGTTGAATGCCCCAACCGCGGCGGAGAAGGGAAAGAATGTCGTCATTCAAGGTATGATTTCTATTTTTGATGTTCCTGTTAGAGTTTTGTTTGATACCGGGGCTTCCAGTTCTTTCATATCTAGTGACCTGGTAGATAGGTTTGGATTGGAGCCCGAGATTGTCGATAGACCTTTAGTAGTGACGAACCCGATTGGTGGTTCGACTAACCTTAGCATGATTTGTCGTAATGTGGTCTTATCGAGTCATGGATGCATGTTTGTTTGTGATTGCTTTGTTTTGGGCTTTACTGGGTTTCGCATTATTTTGGGAGTCCATTGGCTCCAAAGATACTGGGTGGTGGTAGACTGTGAGGGCTTTTTGGTGACAGCTAGAGCGAATGATGGGCGGAGGGTAGTGTTTGGTGGTCTACCCGGTGATGGGGTAATGGCTAGTTTTCTAAATTCCCTCGACATCCCGCATAGTGAGTTGTCAGGGTTGCCCGTGGTTGGCCAGTATCCGGACGTTTTCGAGGAAGTGACCGGGCTTCCACCACATCGAGAGATTGAGTTCTGTATTGACTTGGTGAAAGATGCCAGACCTATAGTGATACCACTTCGTCGTATGGCGCCAAAGGAGCAGCGAGAGCTCGGAGTGCAAGTCAGCGATCTTTTGAAGAAGGGATTTATCAGAAGGAGTGGTTCTGAATGGGGAGCACTAGTTGTGTTTGCTACCAAGGTGGATGGTTCCCTTTGTTTGTGTGTAGACTACTACGAGTTGAATAAAGTGATGAGGAAGAATAAATATCCTCTACCGCGGATAGATGATTTGTTTGATCAGTTGATTGGCGCGAGAGTATTTTCTCGGTTGGATCTCGCGACAGGTTTTCATCAGCTTAGAGTGGAAGATGAGAGTATAGCTAAAACGGCATTTCGGACGCCGTCTGGGTTTTATGAGTGGTTGGTCATGCCATTCGGGCTGACCAATGCCCCAGCATATTTTGTGGATCTTATGAATAGGGTATTCAGAGATCAGTTGAATAAGTTTGTCCTTGTGTTTGTGGATGATATCTTGGTCTACTCGAGGACAGAGGAAGAACACAAGGAACATTTGAGGATAATGATGGAGGTGTTGAGAAAACACCAATTGAAAGCAAAGTTTTCTAAGTGTCACTTCAGGAGGAGGGAAGTGAGATTCTTGGGCCATGTTGTTTCAGAGAATGGTATTGCCGTGGATCCCGCGAAGGTGGCTACGGTACAAGATTGGTCTACGCCCAAGAATGCAACGGACATAAGAAGTTTCTTGGGATTAGATGGATATTATCGTAAGTTTATCCAAGATTTCTCCAAGATAGCGGCACCGTTGACTCAGTTGACAAAGAAGAATCAAGCTTTCGCCTAGGACGAGAAGTGTGAAAAAGCATTCAAGAGTCTAAAGGACAAGTTAACATGTGCACCAGTGTTGGTCATTCCTAAGGGGAATGAAGAGATGACGGTATACACAGATGCATGTGGTACCGGACTAGGTGCTGTGTTGATGCAAGGAGGTAGGGTTGTAGCTTATGCAAGTCGGCAACTGAAACCACATGAGAGAAGATACCCTACCCATGATTTGGAATTAGCAGCGATCGTGTTCGCGTTGAAGATGTGGAGACACTATCTCTTGGGAGAAAGATTCGAGTTGTTTACGGATCATAAGTCGTTGAAGTATCTTTTCTCTCAGAAGGATCTAAATCTCCGACAGCAAAGATGGTTAGAATTCTTGGCTTCCTATGATTTCGACATCGCATATACACCAGGAAAGGGCAATGCGGTGGCTGATGCATTGAGTAGAAGACATGCCAGTTTAGGGGCTATGTTTCTTTAATGGAAGCAACTGGAGTACATCGCTGGGTATGATTTCAGACCAAAGTGCGAATTGGATCCAGAAATGTTAGCAAGTTTGATGATCAGACCCACTTTGATTGAGCGGACCGGCTCTAGTCAGAGGGACGATCCTAACCTATTGGAAATCATCTCCAAATTAGAGATGGGTATCGATGTGGAGATGAATAAGTATGGGCTCGATCGAGATGGATGGCTTAGAAAGAATGGAAGACTTGTTGTACCCAGTGTCAATGGATTGAGAGATGAAGTGCTTAGAGAGTGTCATCACTCAAAACTGACTATACACCCCGGTGGTAACAAAACGTATCGAGACATGAAGCAGACCTACTACTGGGAAGGGATGAAAAGAGACATTGGGAAGTTTATATCCAAATGCATGAATTGCCAGCTAGTTAAAGCTGAGCAAAAGAAACCTAGTGGTTTGCTACAACCATTAGAAATTCCAGAATGGAAATGGGAACAAGTGTCAATGGATTTCATTGATGGGTTACCAAGGACTAGATCGGGCCATGATAGCATTTGGGTGATTGTGGACCGATTGACCAAAAGTGCAAGATTTATACCCATCAAATCAAACAGGACGGCAGCTAAGTTAGCAGAACTGTATATGAAGTGGGTAGTGAGATTTCATGGAGTACCTAAAAGCATTGTGAGTGACCGAGACCCGTCGTTTACTAGTGGGTTTTGGAAGAGCTTACAAGAGGCTCTAGGGTCGGAATTATATCTCAGTACCGCGTATCATCCTCAAACCGACGGTTAGACAGAGAGCGTGGATCGTATATTGGAAGATCTCTTGAGGGCTTGTATATTGGATTTTGGTGGATCATGGGATGACCATTTGCATCTAGTAGAGTTTGCATATAACAATAGCTACCAGTCCAGTATCAGTATGGCTCCATATGAAGCTTTGTACGGAAGACCGTGCAACTCACCATCATGTTGGATAGAGACCAGTGAGAAGTTTGTGCTTGGACCAGATGTAGTAAGAGAAACTTCAGATAAGATTAAGATCATTCAACAACGAATGAAGGCTGCCCAGGATAGGCAGAAGCGTTATGCTGATAAGAGGAGAAGAGACTTAAAGTTCTCCGTTGGTGACTTGGTGTTTGTCAAGATTTCTCCGTTGAAGAGCGTGATACGATTTGGCAGGAGAGGCAAGTTAGCACCAAGATTTGTTGGCCCATTCCCAGTTCTCGAACAAGTTGGGAATTTGGCGTATAGAGTTGACTTACCCGAGAAGATGGAGGGAGTTCACAACGTATTTCATGTTTCCCAGCTCAGGAAGTTCGTACATGACCCAGATATGACTATTTCACCTGATCAGTTAGAGGACTTCGAAGTGGAACCCGAGGCGGTTGGGAACCGCAAGCCGATTCGTATTGTCGAGCACGATACGAAGCAACTTCGAAGGAAGGCGGTAAAGCTAGTCAAAGTTCAGTGGGGCGAGAACGAGAATGACTGTACTTGGGAGACAGAGGAGGGCATTAGGAAGACGTATCCAAAACTCTTTGCCTGGTAAGATTTACTTTACGATTTAGTTATTCCGCATGCTAGGATAGACTTGTTTTGCATGTTTGATTGTTGTTTTATGGCTGATAGGCATGCGGGACCCTTTGTGTGTTTTGGTTAGGGAATTTCGGGGGCAAAATTTCTTAAGGGGGGGAGAATGTAACGACCCGCATTCTACGCATCGCAGGATCGTAGAATATTTATTTCTTTCACGTACAAAGTCGTATGGTCATGTAACTTTGGGAGACGACTATTGGAGTCATTTCCCATGTTCATGATTTTTGCCGATTTTTAAATGACTGTTTTGCCCCTAGCTAATACTTTTTTGGCCATAACTTTTGAATGGAAAGGAATTTTGACCTGAACCCACTTCCATTAGATTTGTTTAATGGCTTACAATTCCGTAGAGTGGTCACATTAGCCAAAAGGACTCACCGTTTGGGAGATATGGCTGAAACAAGTTTCAGATAGTGAAAAACAGCTTAATTGGGCTTAACCGGGTGATTATCAACTAGGCCCAATGGAGGATTTCGGGATTAGAGGTATTTGAGTGCTGCTAGGGTTAGGATTTCGGTTTTTCACTCATTTTCCAGCCGCCACAAACTCTCTCTTCAATCTAACAATGGCCTCCAACATCTAAATACAACTCTAATCACCTCTTAATCAAGTTTTGGCTTAAACTACATCAAATTAAGGCGGATTAGCACGAGAATTGAGGTAGAGCTGCTGTGTAAGATTGGGAACAACGCCAAATCGAAGAATATTTCAGTTTTGGGGTTTTATTTTTGGCTAAGGTGAGTGATTTGCATAGTTTTGCACTAATTACGGTTAATTAAGGGTAATTAGTGAAGATTAGCGAATTTATACACTAATAAATTCTAGAAAAATATTTATAAATTCTTAAATAATGTTTTAGACCTCTGTTAGAAATTGGGTTCGATTTGGTTAAGTTTTGCTAATCATGTCATTAGTTTTACTTAAACATGCTTAAGGGAAAATATGAGGTTTTGGCTATATTTGATCTGTTTTACATGTTATGGTTGATGTTCTGGTGTTTATGGTCACTTCTATTTGTTGCTATGACTGTATGACTTGTTTTTTGATTGATTAGTATAGTTAGATTGGTCGAAAACGTCGTCGAATGGCGTAAACAAGTTGTTGGAAAAAGTTGCAGAAAGTTGTGCAGGGTTTCAGATCGGATCGGGTATGGGCTCGGATCGGATAGGAGAGCTGGACAAGGAATCCGAACCGAACTGAAGTCTGGCACAAAGGAATTTTGGCAGGAAGGAAGGCCAATATTTAGAGTTGGAGTTGGACAGAGGATCGGATCGGAGCTAGGGAGCGGATCGGAGCAGGCAAGCGAGCGGGATCAGATCGGAGCAGGCAAGCTGGAGCAAGAGGGACGAACCGAACCGAATGGAGCGTGGCACCCGAACTGAACCGGATGAGGACAACCTAAACGAACTGAGGCTGGAGCACTTGAACATGTCCGAACCGAACCGGATGGTAAGAAAGTGGAGTGAGCCGAACCGAACTAGGGAAGAACAACCGAACCGTACATGTGCCATTACTACTACGCGACGACTCTTCTGAAGACCAACTCCAATTCGACCAAAACCCGAGATGCAAATGTAACACCCCACGTCCATTAATGTCACTCACAAAGGGAATGCATTGACTTCCATGGAGGTTATAAAAGAATATAGAACAGAAAAATTACAACAAGACAGATAATAAGTAGTACTTGGAAATCTAAAACTTCAATTTATTGCAGCGGAAATTAAACATGTTTATTATATCATAAAAACCATAAATCAGAGTCAAGTACAATATCCATCTTGATCAACTAAAATACATAATCCCATTACATAAATAGCCATAAAAAAAAAATAACAAGCTGGACTTTACTTCAACGGTCCAAGCTTTCCAAAGAGATGAAGCAATCCAATCAAACTCCACTAGAGCTGGGTCCAACTTGAGGACCTGGAGGGGGAAAAAGGATAGAAATAGAGGGGGTCAGACATAAAGTCTGGCGAGTATGATAATTCTAACAATACTATTATCAAAATAACAAGACTAAGGCATAAACTGGAAGACAAGTAAATGTCTATGAACTCTTAGGTATGGAATGAGAAGATGAAGATAACGTGAAGGATAACGTTAAAGGCATACCTAATTACTATCGAATAATTACTACACTGCACCGCACATTACTACACTGCACCGCACCAGTCACCCTAAAGGTTGATCCCACTTGCTTCACACAGAAACTATAGCCTTGCGTACCCCTAGCTGACTATATAGGTGTCGTCTGCCCCTACCTCCATTAGGTGTACCCCACTACCCACTTTCGATCGGCTCCTTACTCGTAGATACCCGTGCTGGCCCCACAGTGGGGTGTATCACTCCCCTAATGTGGCAACCCGATACAACTTGAGAATGCACGGCTTATACCTACACGATGCAACAACGTCTTACCTACCAGCCCGGGTCCACACACGCATATGAAACCCGTTGGACTTGCGTTGCCACCGCTCCCTGTTTTGGCCTCTTATAGTCAAGCCCAGTATGCGTGTCCCGTCCTCGACTTGGGTCGAGCCCACAAAGATACGTTTGGGTTACTGGTTGAAATGGGCCCCCACAAGCTACCCATCTAAGCTTGTCACCATTAGTATATCCCACTTAACCCTCTTAGTCATGTTCTTTTACATGTGTATTTGGTTAAGTCTTACTAATCGTATTTCACATGCCACTAAGGGCACCCACTAGATTCCTCATGCCACCCAAGGCACCTACTTAACCCCCATGTCCCACCTTACATGTTTATCCGGTTAAGTATTTCTTAATTCATTCAGGCCATAACCTCGTAAAGACCTCTCACATTAGATTGGCATTTATGGCAGCTGGATTTGCCGGGCGGGTCCAGGCAGTCTTACACCATAAAAGAGTCTAACCTCGTGTCTTTACAATTGTTATGCTTTAGTTTAGGCCTAGGACCTCTCACATTGGGCTGACATTTGTGACCACTGGATTTGCTGGGCGGGTCCGGGCAGGTTTACGTCACAAACGAGTCCAACCTCGTGTCCTAAGCATTGATTATCACTCATAATCTTTTACCCCAGTTTTAATAATTCCCTATCCAAATTATTAATTAAGTCCACTTTTATTGATGTCCATAATTGACTCAATTATGGTCATCCACTCATGGAATGCAAAATAATATCAATTGCACCCCAACTTCTTATTATTAAATCCTTAATATTACCCCTACCCCACGTTTATACGTTCACTTATTCAACGCATAATATAGGCTAGACTTGAATAGTCTAACACACAGCACAAAGACAAATTAACATATAGACAATAAAATAAATCTAATCATAATAGGGGTGAAACTTGCATAGACTACACATGTTAAGGATCAAAAGGTGTCAACTTGTTAAATGTCACAATTCACATGATATGATCATAGCCCAAATCTATACATAAACTTGCATATGGGGTTTTTAGGCAACATAATGATGGTGTGAACTAGCATAGGGTATCACATATATCATATCATAATTCTAGATGTCATAATAGATGTCATGGCATATGTTCATAACTTTTCTAATCAATCTAACTTGCATATGTAACTTGTCATATAGATCAACATAGCCCAAACATGATGATTTAATTAATATGAACTAACTAGCATAGATGGCTTTCTAACATGTACGATTCATCACAACTTAGCATAGAAACTTTCAACATACATAACATCATCATAGCATGATTTACAACATATAGGATATCATCACCACATAGCATAGGATTAATAACATACATGATAACATATACGACAATTCACATCATCTACTCATAATCCATTCATGACTTAACCTAATTAAAATGATAATAATCTTGTTATGACTGTCATACTCACAATTTAGAGAAGAATAGAGAGTCTTTCTTTGCTTTAGAGTTGATTAGAATTAGAATTGAATTAGCTTTTCTTCCTTCTTAGTTGGCGGCGGCTCCACTGATTTCCATGGCGACGGTATGACGGTAACTATTTTATTTTTCTTATGAATTAGGGTGAGAGACTACCTAGGTATTTATAGAGTTAGGATTTATTTTAGACCGTCAGATCAACTCAGGACTAATCCCAGCCAACCAGATTAGGTCAAAACCCTAATGGGTCATTACTCAATTAAAAACAGGTCGGCTAGAAACCCTAGCCGCCAGACCAGGTCGACACTACAGTCGACCTGGGTGGGAGGTTGACATGGTAGTCGACTTGGGGAGGGGGGGGGGGGAGGTTGACACTAGTGTCGACTCCTTAGTCGACCTGCCTGGGCGGGAACACTTTTCTATTTGAATTTTTAAATTTCCTGCAAGCTATTTTGAATTTTCTGAAACTTCCGATGGCCATAACTTCTTCATACGAAGTCCAATTCACGCAATCTCAGACTCTATTTCAAACAGAATTCCGAGACGAACACAATGGCGCAACCCGTTTCCCACAATTCTCACGTCTGAGATTAGTTATTCTTTAATTTTTGAATATTAATATTAATAGAACTACGGGGTGTTACATTCTCCCCTCCTTAAAGGATTTCGTCCCCGAAATCTTCAAGTTAAGAAGAATGTATATCCTAACATCCAATCGTCCATCTACTCAACCATCAAAAACAGGCATCCATTGTCCTTATAGACTTCTAATGCTTTCATGTTTAAATGCACAGTGTGTGTATATGTCCCTATTTAATGCAAAACCAGGCGGTCCACTAATTCAGTTGACCTCCTTAATGCAAACCATGATAGTGCCATGCGTCCATTATGTATGCAAAAGTTCCCTAATGCTACATATTATCTCTATATGCGTGCACAATCATCATCTGAATGCAGCATCCATCTGATAATACAATCGTCATACATCCATTTTACTAAATACAGCCATTTATATGCAATATGCAGTATGAAGTGACTGAGCCGATCTAGTGCCTAATAGTGTGTGTATATGCGTCCACGAGCAACCACTAGCAAACACTTGCATCCACTTTGCATCCATCATACATAACATGTCTCAAACACATGTTTCAACCATAGGATTATCCTAACTAAAGTTCAAAGATACTAGCGAGAGGATATACTAAAGATAAGATAAGTACAAGATAAGCGATAAAGGAGAAATTAAAGGACATACCCTCGAAAAGAAAAGGGTATCGTGAACGCATCTTCTCTTCTGTCTCCCAAGTAGCGTTGCTCTCGTCATCTCCCCGTTGTACTTTGACCAGTCTGACCTCTCGATTCCTCAACTTCTTGATCTCTGACCTAAGAATGCGCGTAGGAGCTCGTCGAATCGTCGCATCACGCTCTATTTCCACCTCTCTAAGAAAGCTCGGCTCTACCACTTCCGCGGTCTCGTGCAAGCACTTCCTCAAATGTGACACATGGAATACGTCGTGTACACCACTAAGTCTCTCAGGTAACTCCACTCTACACGTCATCTGTCCAATCTTCTCCTTAATAGGAAACGGCCCTACAAACCTTGGTGCTAACTTCCCAACGGACCCAAAGCGAACAACGTTCCGTAATGGAGACACTTTGATAAAGACCATGTCCCCAACCTCAAATTCAAGATCCGTCCTCCTCTTATCCGCATAAGATTTTTGCCTATCTTGCGCTGCCTTCATCCTTCTTCGAATCAAATCGATCTTCTCCGAAGTCTCCCTAATCATATCAGGCCCAAGTAAGATCTTGTCCGTAGATTCCCACCAACATGTAGGTGAACGACAAGGTCGTCCATAAAGAGCTTCGAAAGGTGCCATGCCAATGCTAGACTGAAAGCTATTATTATATGCGAACTCCACCAATGGAAGATGCTCTTCCCATGTACCCCCAAAGTCTAGGATACATAGCCTCAAAAGATCCTCTAGAATGCGATTCACCCTCTCGGTTTGGTCGTCCGTCTGAGGATGATATGCGGTGCTCAAACATAACTGAGTCCCTACCGCCTCTTGTAAGCTTCTCCAAAATTTGCTAGTGAAAATAGGATCGCGGTCGCTCACTATGCTAGAAGGAACACCGTGCAAACGAACTATTTCTCGAACGTATACAGAAGCTAACCATGGAGCAGTCCTCTTACTCTTCACGGGAATGAAATGGGCGCTCTTAGTAAGTCTATCTACTATAACCCAAATTCCCGTATTACCCTTCCTTGATCTTGGTAGTCCATCCACAAAGTCCATCGAGACACTTTCCCACTTCCATAGTGGAACCTCCAATGGGTGAAGCAACCCACCAGGTTTCTTTTGCTCCGCTTTTACTTGTTGGCACACCAAGCATCTAGCGACATACTCGGCCACATCTTTCTTCATGCCGGCCCAAAAGTAATCTCTCTTCATGTTTTTGTACATCTTGTCCCCGCCGGGATGAATGGTCATCTTCGAGCGATGTGCTTCGTCAAGAATAGTCTTCCTTAGGTCATCGTCTTTTGGTACACAAAGTCTACCGTCCCTACGTAACCAACCCTTATCATCTAGGGTATACCTACAGAGATGGCTTGATGACTCCCCTCCTTTGAGCTTTTCTACTAACTCAACCAACTGCGGGTCGTCTCGCTGTGCCTCGCCAATCCGTCCCAAAAGCGTAGGTTTGACCTCCAAGGATGCTAGAAAACCAGGTACGAAGTCAACGGAAGGTCTAAAATCAAACATAGAGATGAACTCTAAACTTCGCCGCTCAACAAACAAAGGACTTAAGGATAATCTTTTTCTACTTAAGGCATCGGCCACCACGTTACCCTTGCCAGGGGTATATGCTATCTCAAAGTCGTAGGACGCCAAGAACTCCATCCACCTTTGCTGCTTAAGTTCAAGTCCTTCTGAGAGAATAAGTATTTTAAAGATTTGTGGTAAGTGAATAATTCGAATTTCTCGCCAAGAAGATAATGACGCCAAGACTTAAGCGCGAAAACAATAGCGGCCAACTTTAGGTCATGCGTGGGGTAATTCTTCTCATGCGCTCTCAACTACCTTCCACCATAGGCTATTACCCTACCCTCTTGCATTAAGACTGCGCCTAGTCCTGTCCCACAAGCGTCAGTATATACGGTAAATGGCTTACTCCCGTCTGGCAGCACTAAGACTGGGGCTGAGGTCAAAGCTCTCTTCAAACGTTGGAACACATCATCACAATCTACGTCCCATGTGAAAACTAGGTTCTTCTTCGTCAGACGTGTCAATGGAGCTGATATCTTTGCGAAGTTTTGATAAACTTCCTATAGTAGCCAGCCAACCCCAAGAAACTTCTCACTTCGGTAGCATTTTTAGGGACCTTCCAATCTTGGATGGCCACCACCTTCGCGGGATCCACAGCTATCCCCTCTTTGGAAACCACCTGCCCCAAGAACCGTACTTCCTTCCTCCAGAAGTGACACTTAGAAAATTTTGCTTTAAGGCTGTGCACTCGTAGGGTCTCCAACACTTCCCTAAGATGTAGGGCATGCTCTTCTTCATCCTTAGAAAAGATCAAGATGTCGTCTACAAAGACTACCACGAATTTGTTAAGGTACTCCCTAAACACCCTACTCATCAAATCAACAAAGTATGCGGGGGCGTTTGTCAAACCGAAGGGTATCACTAGCCATTCATAGAAACCGTCTGGAGTCCTAAAGGCAGTCTTGTCAATGCTATCCTCAGCCACTCTCAATTGATGGAAACCAGTGGCTAAGTCCAACTGCGAAAACACTGAGGCGCCAACTAACTGATCGAAGAGATCGTCAATCCTCGGCAGTGGGTGTCTGTTCTTCTTAGTAAGCTTATTAAGTTCTCTATAGTCCACACAAAGTCTAAGGGACCCATCCGCCTTCGTGGCAAATACCACTGGAGCACCCCACTCCAATATACTTCGTCTTATGAACCCCTTCTCAAGCAACTCCTTCACTTGCTTATCGAGTTCCCTCCTTTCAGAGGATCCATGTGGCGTACTGGCAAAGATACTGGTTTCGCATTATCCACAAGATATATTCGAAAATCTATCTCCCACTTCGGAGGCAAGCCCTTCACCTCCTCAAACACATTCGAATACTCTCGGACCACTCTAACAGATCGTATATTTTCCTCAGATGCATCGAGCGATTCTAGATAACTTAGCATAACAGAATTTATGGGATTACAAAAGATTTCGAGAGTGTTGCCAAGGCGAGTCACGAGCCTAACTACTCTCCTTTCACAATCAAGAATGGCCCCATTTCTAGATAGCCAATCCATTCCTAAAATTAGCCCATAGCCCGTGAAGCCCAACACATAAGAATCACATCGAAACTCAACGCTAAGTATAGAAATTTTCAAATCCAAACACATCATGGACAAATGAGCTGAGCCCCCAATTGGATTCGAAACAACTAAGGGATCCTCTACTAAACTGGTGTTTAAGTGCAGTGATTCAACTAATGATGTAGAGATAAACGAATGCGATGCGCCCGAATCAAATAAGGTACGGACATGATGATCAAACAGAAAAACTAAGCTTTCAACAGAAATGGTTCTACCTCGTTCTTGCAGCGGTGGGACCGCGAGAGCCTAAACTTGTCCCCTTGCCTGCCCTGGTGCTATAAGAGCCTGCACCTGTCCTCCCGAGGTAGTCCCTGCCCTCTGCCCCTTCTTTGGGCAGTCCTTCACTAGATGGCCCGCATCGCCATAATGAAAACAACCAGTCTTCTTTTTCTTTCGGCAATCCTTGCTGAGATGGCCTGGGGTTCCACAGTTAAAGCATTTATTCTTTCCCTTGCCATTATTGTCTTTACCACCTTTCTTGTTTTGCTGTTGTGGTTTCTTCTGATCACCTTTCTTCTCGGGTGCCTTATCAGCTTTAGCGCTTTTCTCCTCATGTATGAGCGCCATTTCTACTAACTTCTCAAAGGTGGCCCCCATAGGGATGTGGTTCATAGCCAACCCTTGCAATGGTTCATTCAACCCATTAAAGAACCTCAGAGCCTTCTTCTCCGGCGTGTTTACTAAGTCCAAGCCAAACCTTGCTAACTGATTAAATTTATTGACAGATTCTTTCACTGATGAGCTTCCTTGCTTCAATGTCAAGAACCTTTCCATATATAGATTTTCTTCCGCCCTTGAGAGAAACTTCGCCTCGAACCTACGTCTAAAATCCGCCCAAGAGTCAACAGGACGCTCCCCATTAGTGACCTCCCACCAAAACGAGGCCTCTCCCTTCATTAGCCAAGCTGCTAATCTAACTCACCTCCCTTCTTCCACTTCAAAGATTTCTAGCAATTCTTCCACCTCCTTAAGCCAATCTCTAGCTTCCACAAACGTTTCTGACCCTTAAAAGGGTTTTCCACCCACAGCCTTGAATTCCTTGCACGTCTTTGCAAAAGTATCTACACGAGGAGGAGGAGGAGGAGGAGGAAAGGGTGCAATTGGTGGTGGAGGAACATTAGCTGGACCTGCAGCGGCCCTAGCCTCCAATAACCTCCTATACCATCCTGGTATCGCTACACCGTCAGGTAGGTTAAGATCTTCAGCCATGCTGAAACGAAAAAGGAAAGATTCAAAATGGAGAATTCGAAAGATAAAGATATGGCTTTTAGGGATTATGTTTTTCTTTAAAAAAACTTTCCTCTCTAAATTACTCACTAAAACATGTTTTTGAAAGCACTTCTTTCAAAAAAATACTCTAGAAAAATAGTTTTTCTAAAAATTTTATCTGTTCTGGTAACCTTAAGCTCTGATACCACGCGTAACACCCCACGTCCATTAATGTCACTCACAAAGGAAATGCATTGACTTCCATGGAGGTTATAAGTGAATATGGAACAGAAAAATTACAACAAGACAGATAATAAGTAGTACTTGGAAATCTAAAACTTCATTTTATTGCAGCGGAAATTAAACATGTTTATTATATCATAAAAACCATAAATCAGAGTGAAGTACAATATCCATCTTGATCAACTAAAAAACATAATCCCATTATATAAATAGCCATAAAAAAAAGATAACGAGCTGGACTTTACTTCAACGGTCTAAGCTTTCCAAAGAGATGAAGCAATCCAATCAAACTCCACTAGAGCTGGGTCCAACCTGAGGATCTGGAGGGGGAAAAAGGATAGAAATAGAGGGGGTCAGACATAAAGTCTGGCGAGTATGATAATTCTAACAATACAATTATCAAAATAACTAGACTAAGGCATAAACTGGAAGACAAGTAAATGTCCATGAACTCTTAGGTATGGAATGAGCAGATGAAGATAACGTTAAAGGCATACCTAATTACTATCGAATAATTACTACACTGCAACGCACATTACTACACTGCACCATACCAGTCACCCTAAAGGTTGATCCCACTTGCTTCACACAGAAACTATAACCTTGCGTACCCCTAGCTGACTACATAGGTGTCGTCTGCCCCTACCTCTACTAGGTGTACCCCACTACCCACTTTCGATTGGCTCCCTACTCGTAGATACCCGTGCTGGCCCCACAATGGGGTGTATCACTCCCCTAAAGTGGCAACCCGATACAACTTGAGAATGCACGGCTTATACCTACACGATGCAACAACGTCTTACCTACCAGCCCGGGTCCACACACGCATATGAAACCCGTTGGACTTGTGTTGCCACCGCTCCCCGTTTTGGCCTCTTATAGTCAAGCCCAGTATGCGTGTCCCGTCCTCGACTTGGGTCGAGCCCACAAAGATACGTTTGGGTTACTGGTTGAAATGGGCCCCCACAAGCTACCCGCCTAAGCTTGTCACCATTAGTATATCCCACTTAACCCTCTTAGTCATGTTCTTTTACATGTGTGTTTGGTTAAGTCTTACTAATCGTATTTCACATGCCACTAAGGGCACCCACTAGATTCCACCCAAGGCACCTACTTAACCCCCATGTCCCACCTTACATGTTTATCTGGTTAAGTATTTCTTAATTCATTCAGGCCATAACCTCGTAAAGATCTCTCACATTAGACTGGCATTTAAGGCAGCTGGATTTACCGGGCGGGTCCGGGCAGTCTTACACCATAAAAGAGTCTAACCTCGTGTCTTTACAACTGTTATGCTTTAGTTTAGCCTAGGACCTCTCACATTGGGCTGACATTTGTGACCACTGGATTTGCCGGGCGGGTTCGGGCAGGTTTACGTCACAAACGAGTCCAACCTCGTGTCCTAAGCATTGATTATCACTTATAATCTTTTACCCCAGTTTTAATAATTCACTATCCAAATTATTAATTAAGTCCACTTTTATTGATGTCCATAATTGACTCAATTATGGTCATCCACTCATGGAATGCAAAATCATATCAATTGCACCCCAACTTCTTATTATTAAATCCTTAATATTACCCCTACCCCACGTTTATACGTTCACTTATTCAACGCATAATATAGGCTAGACTTGAATAGTCTAACACACAGCACAAAGACAAAATAACATATAGACAATAAAATAAATCTAATCATAATAGGGGTGAAACTTGCATAGACTACACATGTTAAGGATCAAAAGGTGTCAACTTGTTAAATGTCACAATTCACATGATATGATCATAGCCCAAATCTATACATAAACTTGCATATGGGGTTTTTAGGCAACATAATGATGGTGTGAACTAGCATAGGGTATCACATATATCATAGCATAATTCTAGATGTCATAATAGATGTCATGGCATATGTTCATAACTTTTCTAATCAATCTAACTTGCATATGTAACTTGTCATATAGATCAACATAGCCCAAACATGATGATTTAATTAATATGAACTAGCTAGCATAGATGGCTTTCTAACATGTATGATTCATCACAACTTAGCGTAGAAACTTTCAACATACATAACATCATCATAGCATGATTTACAACATATAGGATATCATCACCACATAGCATAGGATTAATAACATACATGATAACATATATGACAATTCACATCATCTACTCATAATCCATTCATGACTTAACCTAATTAAAATGATAATAATCTTGTTAAGACTATCATACTCACAATTTAGAGAAGAAAAGAGAGTCTTTCTTTGATTTAGAGTTGATTAGAATTAGAATTGAATTAGCTTTTCTTCCTTCTTAGTTGGCGGCGGCTCCACTGATTTCCATGGTGACGGTATGACGGTAACTATTCTATTTTTCTTATGAATTAGGGTGAGAGACTACCTAGGTATTTATAGAGTTAGGATTTATTTTAGACCGTCAGATCAACTCAGGATTAATCCTAGCCAACCAGATTAGGTCAAAACCCTAATGGGTCATTACTCAATTAAAAACAGGTCAGCCAGAAACCCTAGCCGCCAGACCAGGTCGACACCCAGGTCGACACTACAGTCGACCTGGGGGGGGGGGGGAGGTCGACATGGTAGTCGACTTGGGGGGGTGGAGGTCGCCACTAGTGTCGACTCCCCAGTCGACCTGCTTGGGCGGGAACACTTTTCTGTTTGAATTTTTAAATTTCCTGCGAGCTGTTTTGAATTTTCTGAAACTTCCCGATGGCCATAACTTCTTCATACGAAGTCCAATTCACGCAAACTCGGACTCTATTTCAACCAGAATTCCGAGACGAACACAATGGCGCAACCCGTTTCCCACAATTCTCACGTCTGAGATTAGTTATTCTTTAATTTGTGAATATTAATATTAATAGAATTACGGGGTGTTACAGCAAAGGAAGTCCAAATGAGGGGCCTTGACTCAGGATCCAGTTGGGAACCAATGAGTGAGCTTCATGATTGGACTTTGCTGCGGGACGTGTGCTAAGGGGTTGTCGATGTCTGTAACTTTGAATCACTATGTGTAGGGAGTACATGAACGGATTCAAGGACACAGTGGTCTAGGTACGACTAAAGAGCTATAGACCAATGAAGTGGGGTCATTTGTAAAGATTTGGTCATAACTCCATGTGGTAAGCTTGGTAGTAGTAGTAGTTGTACAAGTCGAACTCCGTCACTACTTCGATGGGTCTAGTGATCGACAGTGGTGGACATCGTAAGCTTTACGCACTGAGTGAGAGAGGTGAGGGTGGTTGCTATGTTTGATTTGTTTGCCATCATTATGACATGCACACCCCCACCCCGTATTCTTTACACCATCTGTTGTGGCACCTTAGAGTATTGTACGGTATGTAGTGCTAACTCTTTGGTTGTAGGTCCAGGTTCAGGTATGGTTTAGCATACCTGTCATTGTTATGTTTAGCTGCTTATCGCTCATACCAGACTTTCTGTCTGACCCAGAGTTTTATGTCTCTTCTTATTACTCTGGGTGCTCTCACGAGAAGACTAGAGACAGGTTAGCTGGGTATGCACGGGTAGCTGATCCGGAGACGAGCAGGAGGCTTCCACGTATGATATATATAGTATTCTCCCTATGTTGTTGAAGATCACTGCTTGGGCATTAGTAGTGCATCTTCTACTTTAGCTTTCTTTTGTTTTAGAGACAGTAAATTTGAAAAGTTGTAATAAGCTGTATTTGGATTTCCGCTGCTATGTTGGTTTAGTTTTCAGCTTATGCACTGTCTCGCCTGTTTTATGTCAAGATTATGTTATTATTATATTTTGTTCCATGCGCTGTGAGACATTCTACAAGTTCCTTGTTAGTTCATTCTCTTCTTTCCTTTCTTTGGCGTCCGTTCCGTGCTAGTCGGGCATGTGTACAACGCACCTTCGGAGGAAATGCAGGCTAGTGCGGGGCGGGTCGTTACATGAACGAAACCGGAGGCACCTTATTCCTCGTCCCATATGTCCAATATAAGAGAGAGGTCCTCGCATATCCGGTCAATCTCCAAGTACGTCTGGACGATCACCACTTATTACCTCGTCTCGGGTGTACGGCCCAATCAAGACATCCGTAATCATCCAAACGATGTGAAGACCTCCGGTCTTCAACCACCATCTTCATCGTCGACTCATCGCCGATTCAGTTATTCAGAATAGGATAAACCCGGTCTTTCTGAATAACTCGCGTATATAATAAACAAGTTCTATAAAAACACAACATACGCCTCATTCCAATTCTGGATATTCTTTTATTTAAATATTCATATCCTTTGGGAAAGGTTCCCAATAATTTTATTAAAGATAATTTCTTTTAATTTATTCTTTAATCTTCCTTTGGATATCAATTCAAACCAAATTATGGTTTTTCCAAACTAGTCGGGATTAGCGAACCTTACCGAAGTAATCATTTGCTTAATTTCCCAATCCCAACCTATTCATCCCATGAAGTAAAACTGGTAATACTTCATATCTAACACCACAGTGTTATCGGTAAAATTAATTACCATTTCACGTTCAAATCTAATTAAAGATTTAACTATCGCTTCGAGCAAAACTAGTGATACTCCATTCTCGATCATTTCTTTAATTTGGTAATTTTAGTTATCAAATTCACCTTTCAATATATTTAAAGATTCATTAAAACTCTAATTCAGTTTTAATTTCCAAAAATCATTACTTAATGATTATTCAAAGTTAAGAAATTATTCTCATCTTTAACTTGGTTAAAGTACTAATGTCATATAAAACTCAGCTCACGATAAACCCGAAATCACATTCCATTAATAATGGAATCTTCACGGAATACAGATCAATATATATAGTCGATATGAAATTCCATATGCAACCGATAATATAAATGGAATAATGACAAACCCTTTTAAATTCCATATATATTAACAGTCTTCCTCCACAGAAACTCACTTTGATTATTATCAAATCGGATTCCATTCCATTCCAATATATTAGATTGGAAAACTTTACTTTGGAAAATCTCCACTAAATCTTTAATAAAAAGATTTATAAGTTCCAAATCTTATTTCATTGTAAATCGGGTTAAAGAACGAATGTCATTAAAAGCACAGTTCAAAATAAACCCAATTCACATTCCATTTCAAGTCCAATTAAATGTTAATTGATTGGTAATCCTTCTCTAAATCTTAATTAACAGATTTATTCTTTTCACACGAGGTTTAAGAACAGTGTTACTGAAGACCCCATCCATCAGTCTCTAACCGTAAATTAGTAAGAGAACAATTCCCTAAGTATTAATCCCGAAGGCCGAAACCAACATCAGATCAATACCCAGGAAATCATTCAACTTAGCTAATCTCCAGTTAGTTTCTAATTTTCATAACTCCGTTGGGTTCAAGAACAGTAGTATTAAAGATACCATTCACGACAAACCCAAAATCTCATTCCATTGTTAATCGGGTTAAAGAACAAGTGTTATTTAAAACACCGTCCACGATAAACCCAAAAACCAATTTCAGTTTAATACTAATTAAATGTTAATTAATTGATAAACTTCATTAAATCTTAATAAAAAGATTTATATCTTTTCTCAACTAGGTTTAAGAACAGTGTTAAAGAAGAAACCGTGCACGACAAACCCAAAATCCAATTTGGTATTAAATGCAAGGCTCTGAATAGAAAATATATCGGCTTATATTCAATATCAAATTCTGAAACCAACAAATATCGTATTGGGAATAATGATATATATATATATATCTTCCAAATTCCTTCACAATGTCCGTATAATCATGGAATCCAATATCGAAATATTGCAAAGATAATTTCGATTCAAATCCATTCCAATTCATATATTGGGAATTCTGGTTATTTTTAAAACTATTTCAAATCCAATTTATTTATTTAAAAATAAATGGACTATAATTCTAGTTAATAACTAGTTCATTTCGATAAAATATATTTTTATCTTTTCAAATATGGAATTTTTCATCCCAATTCTTTCCAAATCGTTTATTATGATTTTTCACAAATTATTGTTATTTTTAATAATTTTATCAAGGCCCGTACAGTCGATTTCCATAAACAGCCATCGAACTGCACTTACAGCGACCTTTTCCAAATTTGATTTGGACATAATTCCAAATCCAACCGTTAGATTTCTAATTTCTTGTATTTGTTAGAAAGCTCTGTTCAATACGAACCCAACGGTTCTGGTTTTAGGAGAATCCGACAGTCGAATCTCTCGTAATGTCCATTCGAAGTCAATGGTCGAAATTCGCGAACTGCCGCGGCGCGTTCGATTCAGGCCATTATATTATATATATAATATATATTTCGTCGATTTCCATTTAAAACGTATTTTATAAATGTTCATAAATTCGTTTTAAAACGATTTCAACTTCATTTTTCAATTTTAAACCAAAATTGAATATTCATTAATAAATTTATTTTAATTTCATTTTAAAACGATTTCAATTTCATTTCAAATCAAATTTCAATATTCCTTATCATTAAATTATTTAAATGATAATATTTTCAAAATATTTAATTTTGAAATCACTTTTTGATATTCGTTATAAAACGAATAAAATCGACAAAATCCCCGTTCGTGTTAAAATGGCAGTTAACTACTTTACATGGCTTCACATTTCAATATTCGCTGAATATTGTTTTAAAATATTTATTAATTTAAAATATTCGTTCTTTCCAAATTGGAATCAGGCACAGTCAATTACCATATAATGTTATTTATATGGATTTCATACACATATGTGCACAACAATAACTATACACAGTCAACTATCATCCAGAGTGCCTCACACGACTGCATAAGCATTAAGTATAAATAATTAATGCTTACAATAGTCTGTCAACCAATCGATTGACATACAACTAAATATTGGGATTAGTGTATGTCCAATATCAACCTAATACCCACGTGGGGTTTTCAAACATCAAACACTGATTATTATTTATGCAGTTGGGCGATGTGTAAAATTTATCGTCCCAATCAATATCAGATAAATAAGTGTACATAAACAAACCGTCCGGTTTGTAAATGAATATTTATTCTATTCATATACATGTTAAAAATTATATTTTTAACGATAAAATATTTTATTCAATACATGAATAATTTATTTTCCATTTCACATCAAAAACAAAATCCACACAAACAAATCAATCCAAACACACAACCAAACAAGTCGTCCATGGTCTGTGGACGACGGGGAGCAGTTCATATTTGCAGTTATAATATAAATTAAATAACTATACAAAAATAATAGTAAGAAGTTCTCACATTCATTTCTAGCTTTGCCTAAAATCATAGCGAGCTCTAAAAGTTCTCCGGACTCTTTTAGAATGTAGAGGACGTCTACACGAGTCCAATATCTCATGTTTCATCGAATTTCGTTATCGTATGATACAGATACGATTTTTATTCCAAAATCACCATTCGCAACGCTTAGAAGTGTTAAAAACAGTTTAAATATTATAAACCATATACCTTTCCTTTTCCTTCCAAACTAGGTTTGGATTTTTCTACAAATTCGTTGATCGAGGTAACGATCGAAGTTGGCCACGTGCAGGGCCCTGGAAATGCGCGCCCGATGGTGGTGGTCCCCCTCAGATCGACAGCAAGGAGAAGTCACGGCGGCGCTGTGAACTTCAGGAGTTTGGAGGCTCGATTCTCGAAGCACGCTCGACGATGGAGGGAGTGGCTTATGCGGATTTGAAGATTGAAGGGAGATCTACAAAAACTTTCACTGGGGCATGTGATTTTAATGAGAGGAATCGCCGGAAAGTTGGAGAGAAGGTCGGAGCAACTGTCGTCGTCGATCGCTGAAGGGTTACGGGAAATTTCCCAGAAACGAGGAAGTGAAGATGAAACTTGATTGGCCCATTTAATTTATATTTATATTTTAATTCTTTAAATCCGAAAATACCCCTCCGTCCATACGAACTCCAATTCAAACCCAACGACTATCACCCCTAGCTAAATACCCCCATTTCGGGCACAATGGAATATGTTTCGTAAGCTAATTCAACTGTTTCGACTCGTTTTCATTAAATTTAAAATATAAATCATTAAATATTGAATTTAAACGTACATTTTAATTTACTGGGGCCACATACTGACTCTAAAATTCCCAAAAATAATTCTAGCTATGTTTTGACAATATGGTCCAAACAAAACTAATTTCATCGAATTTGGAGACCGTTTGAAAAATGGCCATTTTCTGGTCGATCCAAATCGATTGAAATTGTCAAAACACGTTTAACTTCACCATGCTCACATATTGATTCCAAAAATTATGAAAATTGGAATCTAGCAATAACTTGACATCCCAGATCTAACAAAAGTGGTTTCGTCAAAAAACGGAGGTCATTTGCAAAATGGCTATTTTTATGGGCTATATTTCCATAGCGACTATTCTGAATTTTAAACTGGACATAACTTTTTATTCCCGCTATAAAATTTGGATTTTTCAGATTCATTGGAAAGATATTTTCGAACAAATTCTAATATTTTTGGTTTCACTAAAATCCGGTTTATTTTGAATCCTGTACATTCATTTGAAATTTGAAATCCACTTTTCAAACTACCGCGCCATTTTCAATTCCTTTTATAATTAAAATAAATATTTATATTCTAAATTCGATTTAAGTAAATTTGTACATTCTAATTCGATTCAAAATAAATTTCTAGTCGTAATTATTTAAAATAAATCATTTTAAATATTCAAAATGCATTAAAATTTCCAAAATAAATTTTTTAAATTGGTTCTGATTTTCTAGGTTGTTACAGTGCACTAATTATAATGTCCCATTACTTGTAGACGTTGGATATGCCGACAGGTTATGGGCAGTCTACTACTACAAGTAACATTTAACCTCGTGTCTACGTGTCATTAATAATAATTAAGTCATTAAATCATACACATACAAATTCCTATAGGGACATTCAAATTCTATTCCTAATTAAACCATTTTTTTTACGCACTTAATACGTATTAATATTACATTGATTGCATTATATATATATGACGTAAATTAAGAGAACTAGATTAGAGTTCTTACCATGTTTTTGAAATGTCAATCCCTATTAAATTTTAAAGGTATACAAGTCATTTCCCATGTTTTCCTCAACCACAGCATAAATGCGCATATTTACATATGATGATAAAATGGGAAACATAATCACAACAACATACAAAATTTGCAACCCAGGTTTTAACTAGATTATTGCAACAACAAATATTAAACATAACATCAAATATACATATAAGTTTATGATTCCTTTTTTGAATAGGTTCCTTTTCTTGTGTTTCTTTATACATAAATTCTTAATATTTAGATATATTGTAAATAATACGTTCAAATTTTCGATTTGGAAAAATAGAGATTTAAACCTATTAGATTTACAAATCTGTCCAAATCATAAACTTTTCCACAAAACAAAACATATGAATTTACATGAAAATAGAACAAAAAGGAATCCAAAAATGACAGAAAACCATACAACTAGAATCATGATTTTCTTTTATTATTACAACAACCCAAAACCACAACTATAACTAGATTGATCATTTCTACAAATAATTAAATAAATGGAGGATTTGGGGGGTTCAATCATGTTTTCTTTTCGTAATATCCAAATCCTTCTAGGCACAACAATCCAAACTTATAACTATCAAATTACAGAAAATAGTAGTTCGGATGGGTTCCACTCACAGAGCTATTAGGAAGACTAATAATAAGATTGAATAAAATGAAATTTGGATTTGGCCTTTAAGAACGAATGTATGCTCTTATCCTTTCAAATATATATATATATATATATATATATGTATGTTTGTATGTATGTATGTATGTATATCGCCATTATAACCTTATATCTATATAAATTCCAGGTTAATCCTAAATTTATGTTATAATAAGATAGAGAAGATATAACAAATTTAGAGAAATAGAAGAAACCTAAATCCTTTAAGCTTTCTAGAATTAGAGAAGGAAGAAAGGCATCATGGAAGCATTGAGAGAAATGGTATAGGTTTTAAAATGAGGCTTTGAGGGTCCATTTATAGTTAACATCGTGTGTATGGACCATTGATTAGTTTGATTAAATCTAAGCAGTCCATATGATATAAATTATAAATAAGTCCCCAATAAAACAACCCTCATTGGGCTTCCCTATAATAGGGCGGTCGACAGCCATCTAGGAAGGCGGTCGACACCCTTCCTAGAGGGGCGGTCAACCCCCCTTTTGGGTTCAAGCCCGGAGTAATTTCCTCCAGAACGTTTCTTTTTGATTGTTCATTAATTAATTTAGTTTATTTCTTGCCTTAATTATATTATTCTTATCCCCAGCTGTGCGTGAATATATAAACATAAGTTTGAAATAGAAAGGAATATTCTTTTCATGTTTATAGCATTTAATATTCCCAATTTGTATATTTATTTATTTGAAATTTATACTTTGCACGCATATATATATATACAAATTAAGTAATTAATATTTTTTGCATACAGACTCTGTTTTCAGCAAATAAAATATGAAAACGGATCCGAATTTCGCTACGAATGCAACTATAATACTTTCGTGACCAAATTTCATATTGTCCAAAATTCGAATTTCTTCCAATTAATATATTATTAGTAATTATTGTTCATTTTATATTAAATTAACTTATGTCTATATTAAGTATATTTTATGGGGTGCTACACAAATCCAGCTCTATTTATAGTTGTAATGTTACTTGGGTCAACCAGAATAATAGGCATGAACCTAAGATCACGAAGAGATCAACTCTAGAGTGGAGAAAGCCCGGATCTTCTAATCCAATACGTCTCAGATCGATACAAATCCGGATCGATGGTGATCTGAGCATACCGATCTGGTGGATCGGGAAATCTTTCACCTTAACTAATTTCCAAAGTCCGATTAGCTGAGTTACTGAAGTAATATCGAACCGATGTGATTGGTTTATTCATCGATCCAAGCAAGGTGGTTTCATGTCAAACCTGAACTAAATGAGTAGAGCACTGATCCGAGCTAATTGCAAAATACCGATCTAAGGTCTTGTGAGGACTACCGATCCAATGAAGGGGACTAATACAGTCCGGGGGTTTTGGGATTCATACTAACCTCAGAGTGAGGATTCCTACCAATCCAAATAAAGCCCATCAAAACTCCAAGTTTTTTTGCAAACTCCACAAATTCAACCAAGTATATACATGTTCATCTAAGTCGATGCTCAAGTCCTGAGCACTCTGATAGACAGAAATCCAAAGAGTAACTAACTTATAAAAAGGAAGGTCAAAACCTCCCCCTAAAACTGTCTTTTTGTGGAAGACATGTTTCGGATAATCCAAAAATCCATGAACCAAGAAGCCGTAATTTAAAAGAAGTCAAACTATAAATCCAATAACTGAAGACTAGAAATCCGGATAGCCACGACCAAGATGTATTGTGTTAAATAAAAAACAAGAATTTGTAAACCAAAGAAATCCAAGATAGCAGAATCCCGTTGTCACTCCAGTATTTATAGGAGAAAACCAAATATGAAATCCAAATCCAAAAAATCCAACATTCAGGAAACCATAGAAATATGATAAATCAAAGAACCCCGAAATCTAGAATATCCAATCAAAAATCCATATTTGAAATCCGTGGCCTTTTTAGGCCTAGCCAGTGTGGGTATAATCCATTTGCACAAAAAATCAAGTGAACTACTTTGCAAGTCCCAATAAAATAGTTCAAGTCCAATCAAGTATAATTCATACTCGAGTCATGACCGAGCGATCTTGCCAAATCTTGACAACACGGTCCGACACGCCCCAAACGTATTCAATATAAAGGAACAATTTTATTAAAGTTTAAAATTCCAATTTTCAATTTCATGCTTCGCGAGCATATTCTATGTAAGCGAAATAATTTTATTGAAGTTTCGAAAATTCTGTGCTATTCCAAGTTCAAAAAAACATTACAATTTGTCATCGGGTACATAACAATTCTAAGGATTGAATCTTAATGTCGTACATGGATGGGCCGACGTAGCCATCCAAACCCAAAATCCAAAATGACTAAAATCCAAAAACCAAGATCCTAAAAACCAAAATCCGAAGAGTCCAAAATCCTGAAAGACAAATGTAATAGGAGTCCAAAGTTCACGGAATCCAGATCAGTTTATAATTAATCCGTGAGGGCTAGGTTGTGGCTCATTCTAATTCTGAGGGAGAGGAGGCACCTGCACCTGTTCTGCTACTCATGTCCTATTCCTAACATACTGTGCCATCTGTCTATTTCTGAATCGCTCCTCAGCCATATCTCGGAAATTTCGGCACTCATTTGTATTGTGGTCATCCGGCGTGTGAAACAAACAGCGTTTTCCAGACACATGTTCCTTTTGTCTTAGCTCCCTCTTAGGAGGCTTTCTGAATAGACAAACCACTTGAAAAACCAGATAGATGTCTTCCGTAGAAGTAGCGAGTTCCATATAATAAGAGAATTTAGGTTCTCTCTGTTGCTGAACATTCCGATCAATCCCAATAGAGGCTTTTCTTTGCCTTTATTCTTTTCTATGCCAGATCAAAACAGTCCTCCGCCCTTAGCCATAACAACCTTGAGAACTTCCTTATCATCTATCGCATCCTCTTCCTATATAAATATGGCTGCTTCAAAAAAAAATTGTCAAGATCCTTCATGGACACCTTTAGGGTAAGATGTTAAAATCCGATTTATATAGTATTCCAGAGATAGCATCCATAAGCACCACAGATGGGCCCGGTCGTTCCACCGACACCACCGTCTCATTAAGCTTTCCAAAAAAGCGCATAGTTTCTCCAACCCTCTACTTAATCATTGTGAGAGTCGTGACATTCTTGGATCAAGGGAGTGGGCCTTAACTGTTCAATAAAATGTTCGACCAAAGCTTTCTAACTACTAGTTGACGTTAGATAATGCAGAATGGATCATTAAGGAAAAACTAACACTAGAGGGGGTGAATAGTGTTTTGAAGAAATTTAAGAAAATCCGAAACTAATATGATCTACTATATAAATAACACACCGCAGAGATAATCACAGACACAAAATCAAAAACAAACACAGAAGTAAACCAAAAAATGCAAAAAAGGAAAGAACACACCAGATTTTATACTGGTTCGGATTACTCCTACGTCCAGTCCCGCGCAATGCTGGATTGCGAAGAGTTATATTACAATATCAATATCTGGGTACAAAACCCTTGATTTCACGACTACAAGGTTACCACCGTTTCCACTACCATTGATTTCCCGGCTACTAGGTTAACACTGTTTCCTTCCTTGATTTCCCAGCTACAAGGTACACACTGTTTCCAAGACTATCCCAAAATAATCCCAAAAGATTACAACATCCCTTTAACTCTTCACTAGCACTTCAATTCAGAGAGTAATGAGTAAAGAGTGAGAAAAGAAGAAGTTTTATATATTTAGAATTGAAATCGGCAGAGAAGAAGCATAGAAATCATAAAAATATGAAATAATAATGGAGGAATGAAAAGGGATGAAGATGAAGAAGAATAATGAATAAAAAGTTCGAAATCAGCCCCGATTTATAAGACTTGAAAGGTTGAAATGCTTCTGGAACGTTACATATGGTGAAAGACACTTCCTTTCAAAACTGAAAATATGACAGTTGTATGTCGACATGCCAACTTATGTATGTCGACATAAATCTAAAAATTGAATTTTTTTTAAAGTGTTTTACTATATATGTAATTCTGAAAATTCTTAAATTAAAACATAGTGATATTAATAAGTATCATAAAGTAGAAAATCATATGAAATCATAAAAATAAATTATATAAACATATTTATAAAATTATAAAGTTTAAAACTATATAAATATAAAAGTATAAAAGTATATAACTTATATAAATATATATAAACTTATAAGCTTTGAAACTCAAGTTTAAAATCAAAATTAAAATAAAAGAACTTAATTGAACTTTGAATAGAATTTGAAAATAGAATTGAAAATTGAAAATTAGTATTTGAAAAACAGAATTTAAAAATGAATTTTAATTTGAACCTGGAGTGTTATTCATTGTTTTACATAAACTATACTCTACTTGTAGTGATCTGCAAATCCGTAATATCAGAGTTGACTACATACACCATACATCCAACCCAAATATCACGAAAATACGAATCATTTTTTTTAGAAGAAAAAGGTAGAAGAAGAACATAAATAACAACACAGAATCTCACATCGCAGTGGAACAAAATATAATATATCATAACTTTTGAAATACAAACTTCAACGGTATAACATACACTTACCAGAATACAACACTTACAACACAGCGGAACAAAACTATATAACTAACGCTGAAGCCTCCTGCTCCAAGCTCCTTTAGATAGATCTGTAAAATCCTGAACTACTTGTCTGCCCGTATAAATTTAGGCACCCAAGAGTTTAGGTAGAACAAAACAAAATAAACTCTGGGTCAGTCATGGGACTGGTATGAGTAAACAGTTTAAAATAGTTTCAGAGACTAAATGATATCTCATAAGACCACGCCATATAACACGGAACGGGTTTTTCCCTTATGGGAATCCAAACACTTGACTTAACTTTCAAATCCTCTTTGAAAGAAATGGCAATCTTTATATCAAAACTCTTTTGATATTATAATAATGTCTAAATCAAGTAAATAACAATCTAGTGGAACGTTTGCATATCGCATTCCACATATATATACAATCTAAACCGCAAGCACTTATTGGGTAATGGATTTCCAACTATAACAAGGTATGGAACCACCTGCCGCTGGTGTATCTCTAGAGGATAATACACCGAGTTCAACAAGAACATCATGCAACTCAGCCACACATGACCGACCACTCATTTCGCTTGAGTGTATCGAATGTATATCACCAACGGTTGGGATCAGCAACCGTTTCCCGAATTGGACAGCATCGACAATAGATTTTTAGAAGTAAATGAAACTCTAGATCAGGTGATTATACACCCTAATAGGTGCGACCTACATAGCCATGCTGCCTGCCCGATTTTTGTCATTTCCCGGTTGTTGAGGCCAGAGGCTACGATTTCTTTTCATTCATTGATAACACGATCACTTTGAATGCCACATTGTCAGATCCGTTAATCATTTATTGATTTTCACAAATATTCTGGATGTTATGCTAAGGGAATAAATCTGTTGCAACCATATATATTTATACAGACCAACCCATTCGATCATTGGAAATACTCTGTCAGACACTCGTCCATATACGTTCATTCTGGGACTGAACGAAACCGAAGGTACTATTCAGTATATCCATCCTAGGCAATCTCTACCCAGGACTTATACAACAGCCCTTGCACTTTACTCCATCTTCAATATATTCAGCATACTTGGTTCGCAACGCTTATGCCAATACGTAGTGGTTCTTCGGATAATAATCCAACCGGTCTCTCCATATTGACAACGATGGTCAAACAATTCGATAGTCTGTGATTTAACTATCGAATAAAAACAAGTGTTTCGATGGTCGGTGATTTAACTATCGAAGAAAACAAGTGTTCATTCAACATATCAAACAAATCACTGGGCTTTTTAATTAATATTTCATTAATTAAATCTCTTTTCCATTTCCTTATAAATATTTATTAACCAAATATTTTCAATAACCATATTGACCTTTTACGCTATTTGGAAAACATTTCTGAATATCGCCTTCCTTTATTTTATTAAACTTAGAAAATATATGCTAGTTATAATTGGAAAATATTCCAATTACTTATCTCTTTTCCGATCTCATTTATTTCTATACTTAGGAAATATTTATTATTCTAATTCCAAGTTTACACTTATTTGGGTTAAAACGGATGTTGTGTAAAACATCGTTACGACAACCCAAATACTATATTCAACTAACTCTTATCCAACATTGATCTTCGAGCCTGAAATCTTACTATTTATTTGTTAATAATGAAATCAATCAAGTTGGGGTATAACTACCTCTCAGACCTTGACTGAATAACATTTATAACGTCAAAACAGATATGACTACTTACTCGAATAATCAATACCATACAACTACTTATTCACTTTTAAACACGTATACACTTTCTCTTTCTATTCTTACAAGATTTTATTCCTAGTCTTCCTTTTTTATTATACTATTCTATTTTTAAGTTCGTTTTCTTATCGACTTCTATATATATTGATATATAGATTCTAGTTATCAAACTTCTTAAAAATATTCTAACTCCTTAAATTTCCTGAAAAATTCGCCATAACCACCTATGTACCGGGAGCATCGGGATATTTCAAATAGCCTCCCATGGCCCTCACCAATCCAAAAGAAAAAGAAAAGGCCAAGCGGCTTGCCGATACGGCGCATAAAATCTCATATATGAATTAAATACGTACCTTTTTGTCGAGAATTCTATTTATATACCTTCATACCTTATCCATACCTGTCTCCTGTATGTCTATACCTGTCCAATTTATTTCAACTATACCTGATCGTTTTAACTTAATTCGTTAATTAACTCTTTAGTCTATTTCACTTTTATATTTGAACATATCACATTCAAATATACTTTAATCTACTCTTGAACCAAATCTAATTCTATTTTCAACTCGAGTTATATATTCGATTTCGAATACAAATTCTCAATTTCTTTCACTTATCCAAAAACCCAATTTCGATTCAAATTTCATTTAACTAATTATTCTCCAATTTAGTTAATTCTATTTAACCATTTAAAATATGATTTCTGTCTCAAAAATCATTTCACTTACTTCACTGGAGTTCATATTTATTTTTTATCTCCAGTCTGGATTTTTCTAATGTCAATTCGGATTTTATTTCGTTAAAATCCTTTTATTTATTTAAATAAACCGTTATTGTTTTTAAAACGATTATGGCGCTGTTTTTCTAAAAAAATGGATCTAGATGTAACTCAAAATCTACACGACGAAATACAGATTTTTCCCTTCTATTAGAAAACTATTATTCAACCGGTCCCGACGATTCTTGTTTCAAAGAATTCCGACTTCAATTGAGTTCTGTATACTCAACTGAAGTTCGAATCGCCAATTTACGAACTGCCGTGCTGCAGCGAGTTCGTTTTAAATTATATTTATATATATATATACGTTTTAACTTCGTTTATAATAAATTCAACTCCATTCTGATATATTTTTAATATATATCAAATCCAATTTTCCAATTCAACATAATATTTCCGATCTTCTATAATTGTCGATTTTTCCTAACTCGAAAATAAATTTATTTATACTTCGATCTTCTATATTCAAATTCTATTTTCAATTCAAATTGAATTTCCTATATTCAAATTCCATTTTCAATCTCCATTTGAATTTCTATTTTCAAATCTATTTTCAAACTTCATTTGAATTTCTATATTCAAATTCAATTTTAACTTTATTTGAATCCTATATTCAAATTCAATTTTTAACTTTATTTGAATTTCTATATTCGAATTCTATTTCAATTCTATTTGAATCATATATTCAAATTCCCATTTCAACTCTATTTGAATTCTATATTCAAATTCCCATTTCAAATTCTATTTTCAAATTCCATTTCAATCTATTTGAATTCTATATTCAAGTTCCATATTCAAACTATTTCAATTCTATATTCAAATTCCATATTTAAACTATTTGAATTCTATATTCAAATTCCATATTAAACTATTTGAATTCTATATTCTAATTCCATATTTAAACTACTTGAATTCTATATTCAAATTCCATATTTAAAATTTCTTTATTCAAATTCCATTTCACTTTCGATATTCAAATTCTACATTTGAATTTCCTTTATATTTTCTATATTCAAATTCTATTTTTGAATTCCATTTGAATTTCTATATTCAAACTCTATTTGGATTTCTATATTCAATTTCTATTTGAATTTTCCTTATTCAAATTTTATTTCAAACTTTCTTTATTCATTCTTTAAACAAGTCTCGATTTCAATTCCTTTTGAAATCGATATTTCTAATTTTGGAAAATAGATTTCCCTTTTTCAATTTCACACTTGTATTTTTATTTCTGAATTATCCAATGATAATTCTTTTCACTTCATTTATAAAAGAACTATTTATAAACTTCGTTTATAAAGGAACTACTTGTTTTATTTCTTTTAAAACAAGTTAATATTTCAAATCTATTTAAAAATTCAAATTCTATTTTAGAAAAATAGAATTTCCCTTTTAAATCTCAAATACCCCTTTCAAGGTATTTTTTATAAATTAACACTTAGGCCCAGTGATATTTAAACACCAAACAACCAATTATTTATTTCAGGTTTTCTAACACATCATATATGATAGTATATATGCAAACAAATAAACAAACAGATAATATATTTTTGAGGAATCCAGTCGGATTCCTCTAACCTATTTTTCCTGCATCCACAGACGTTAGTCAACATAGTAATACCCGTCCTGCTTCGAGGCAGGATATCGTGGTATGAAGGTCATCCACTAATATATTTGTGGGGCGCATAGGGAAATCATCCACTATGAAACTGCGGGAATCCAACCAATCATCAACCCAATATATATATATATATATATATATATATATATATAATAGTCAACCCTAAATAACTAATATATTTAAAGCAACAACAATTATTTTTAATGACATAAAAATAATTCTAATAAAGGTGAGTGAGAATTTACTCACATTTATTTTTCTTATCGAATATCCATTATGATTCAACTCAGTCTCGTCTAGCATTGACTTGAATTGTTTCACTTAATTCTTCTCGAATGGATTACGCCTAAGATCATATGATTTTATATTTATCGATTAAACGATTATCCCATTAAATTAACTACTATACTAAATGAATTAAATATGGACTAAAAAATTTATTTAATTACCTTTCCCATTTACTTTTGATTACAGCAGCTTCCCCAACTGCCCTCAGCCCCTTCTAATACCTGCTCCATTTTAAATGGCATTCCGTCGAACACCATACGGTCATCAACAACTCTCACCTCTCCGAACTGTTGCGGCACCAACTTGGCAGCATTCCACTCTACACAATCATATCATCATCTTATGCCAACATCGCACAACTTCGCCACAACCTGCATCCATTAACTCGACCTCAGCATCACTAACCAGTCCATCATCAAGTTCGTCGAGCTGCAGACCAGGCTCAACGCAAACCTCATCCTCCACCACCACACCCCAGAAGGCGTCACGACTTAGCCGTACTCCACCATCATAACAGCGGCTTCGACTTCCACAAAAAAAATTACCCAACGTCGATCCCGTAACCCAAGGAAAAACCGATCGCACCACCTTCCAGTACACACAATTACCTTTTCAACCTCAGGCCCAAAATCGAATGGCATACCAGATGCGCCCACCTTCCCAAGATTGTCGCGATTTCCTGATTTCGATCCTCCGAATCGCGAACGCCTTTGTCATCGTTCGAGTTCCCGAGTTCCGGGAATGAATCAATTTCAATTTTCATTTTGGTTTGAGGAAATGGGAAAAAGAAATGGTCGGCTTCGATTTAACAGAGGAGTGGAATGAAAAGGAACGGGGATAAAAATAGGAAAGGGGCGTGGTTTTAGTGTGAACTGCGTGGCCCATTTAACCCCTTTCATTTTTAGGCTTTGGTGTTTCTTCTAGGACCAAGGGAAAAGAATTAGTATACGTTTATTTTATTTAAATTGGTATCTTTTAATTTAAATTATCATGTTGATTCTGAACTCCTTCCTGAACCCAACAACTGACAATTTTAGGGTAATACCCCTATTCCGGACACACTGGGATAGGTCACGAAGTCCAATTCGATCATCTGAAGAAGATATTAATTTAAATCAATATAAATTAATTTCATACAATTTATTCTCCTCGATAATAAATAAATATTATTATTGTTATAAATTCAAATAAAATTTCGTATTAATTATTTGAACTGTATTTAATTCAAATTAAATTTTGAATGCAACTAAATCCATTTTCGTATTCTGATAATTTAATATTTTTAATATTAAATCGAAATTGATTACTAAGAAATGATACCTTAATATAAATAATTCATTTATATTATTAACTCAATATTTAAATCCAGATTAATTATTTAAAATTAGTTGACCGAAATCCCGGGTCATTACAATCTTTCCACCTTAAAAGAATTTCGTCCCCGAAATTAGTAAGGTAGATAAAGTGCTACAAACCCATTTATCTTTTCAAAACTTATTTATGTTGATACTCAACATTTCATTTTCCATTCATATGCAATCCAATTTTATTCAAATTGATTCTGATCAATTTTATTCACTTCGATCCATTTAACTTACTTAAGTTAAATTTAATTTCAAAATTCAAATTCCTAGGTCTTTATTACAAGTCCTTCTAAAATCACATAAATATATATAAATATATTTATTTCTTTTCCTTTCAAATTCAAAACATTTGAATTTTCAAACCACTTGTTTTCTTTTCAAACAAATTCCCTTCAAAAACTTTTCTAAGGCAGCAATCCCCCACTTAGAAACTCAAAAATGAACACGATGATGGTCGACTCATCACCAGAATTATTTCCCAGCTACTGAATGGGTTCAGTGCTATATTATTTGATATTCATTTAGAAAAATATTTTTCCAAACTCCCAGGATTTTAAATTCTGAATTCTGGTTTGAATTCAATTCTAGTTCATCTTATTTGTATATTTCATTCATATACAAATTTCTAATTGGTTATACATAACCATTTAAATTTTATAATCTCATTCGATTATAATCCTAACAATCAACTCAACCATCTAAAAATAATATCGTGTCCAATCTTCTGTTCAAGTGTTTATAAACTCCTATCGACATCGTGGCATCCCATGATTCGATCAGAATTCATAATTCACTCAACAGACTAGTCAACACAATATAAAACAGTTTTTATATCAAATAACAAATACGCTCTTTCGTATATATATACACTCAACTCATTCTAGGGTACTACTGACCCTATCTCTAATGAGCACAACTCCACAGCCTAAGTATTCACTCAACCTAAGCTCTGATACCAATTGTAGTGAACTGCAAATCCGTAATATCAGAGTTGACTACATACACCATACTTGCAACCCAAATATCATGAAAATACGAATCATTTTTTTTAGAAGAAAAAGGTAGAAGAAGAACAGAAATAACAACATAGAATCTCACATCGCAGCGGAACAAAATATAATATATCATAACTTTTGAAAAACAAACTTCAACGGTATAACATACACTTATCAGAGTACAACACTTACAACACAGTGGAACAAAACTATAAAACTAACGCTGAAGCCTCCTGCTCCAAGCTCCTTTAGATAGATCTGTAAAATCCTGAACTACTTGACTTCCCGTATAAATTTAGGCACCCAAGAGTTTAGGTAGAACAAAAAAATATAAACTCTGGGTCAATCATGGGACTGGTATGAGTAAACAGTTTAAAACAGTTTCAGAGACTAAATGATATCTCATAAGACCACGCCGTATAACACGGAACGGGTTTTTCCCTTATGAGAATCCAAACACTTGACTTAACTTTCAAATCCTCTTTGAAAGAAACGGTAATCTTTATATCAAAACTCTTTTGATATTATAATAATGTCTAAATCAAGTAAATAACAATCTAGTGTAACGTTTGCATCTCGCGTTCCACATATATATACAATCAAAACCGCAAGCACTTACTGGGTAATGGATTTCCAACTATGACAAGGTATGGAACCACCTGCCGCTGGTGTATCTCTAGAGGAGAATACCCCGAGTTCAACAAGAACATCTTGCACTCAGCCACACATGACCGACCACTCATTTCGCTTGAGTGTATCTAATGTATATCACCAACGGTTGGGATCAGCAACCGTTTCCCGAATGGGACAACATCGACAATATATTTTTAGAAGTAAATGAAACTCTAGATCAGGTGATTATGCACCCTAATAGGTGCGACCTACATAGCCATGCTTCCTGCCCAATTTTTGTCATTTCCCGGTTGTTGAGGCCAGGGGCTATGATTTCTTTTCATTCATTGATAACACGATCACTTTGAATGCCACATAGTCAGTTCCGTTAATCATTTATTGATTTGCACAAATATTCTGGATGTTATGCTAAGGGAATAAATCCGTTGCAACCATATATATTTGTACAGACCAACCCATTCGATCATTGGAAATACTCCGTCAGACACTCGTCCATATACGTTCGTTCTGGGACTGAACGAAACCGAAAGTACTATTCAGTATAACCATCCTAGGCAATCTCTACCTAGGACTTATACAACAACCCTTGCACTTTACTCCATCTTCAATATATTCAACATACTTGGTTCGCAACGCTTATGCCAATACGGAGTGGTTCTTCGGATAATAATCCAACCGGTCTCTCCATATTGACAACGATGGTCAAAAACTTCGATAGTCTGTGATTTAACTATCGAATAAAAACAAGTGTTTCGATAGTTGGTGATTTAACTATCGAAGAGAACAAGTGTTCATTCAACATATAAAACAAATCACTGGGCTCTTTAATTAACATTTCATTAATTAAATCTCTTCTCCATTTCCTTATCAATATTTGTTAACCAAATATTTTCAATGACCATATTGGTCTTTTACGCTATTGGAAAACATTTCCGAATATCGCCTTCCTTTATTTTCTTAAACTTAGAAAATATATGCTAGTTATAATTGGAAAATATTCCAATTACTTATCTCTTTTCCGATCTCGTTTATTCTATACTTAGGAATTATTTATTATTCTATTTCCAAGTTTACACTTATTTGGTTTAAAACGGATGTCGTGTAAAACATCGATACGACAACCCAAATACTATATTCAACTAACTCTTATCCAACATTGATCTTCGAGCCTGAAATCTTACTATTTATTTGTTAATAGTGAAATCAATCAAGTTGGGGTATAACTACCTCTCAGACCATGACTGAATAACATTCATAACATCAAAACAGATATGACTACTTACTCGAATAATCAATACCAAACAACTACTTATTCACTTTTAAACACGTATACACTTTCTCTTTCTATTCTTACGAGATTTTATTCCTAGTCTTCCTTTTTTATTATACTATTCTATTTTTAAGTTCGTTTTCTTATCGACTTCTATATATATTGATATATATAGATTCTAGTTATCAAACTTCTTAAAATATTCTAACTCCTTAAATTTCCAGAAAAATTCGCCATAACCTCCTTTGTACCGGGAGCATCAGGATATTTCAAATAGCCTCCCATGGCCCTCACCAATCCAAAAGAAAAAGAAAAAGCCAAGCGGCTTGTCGATACGGCGCATAAAATCTCATATATGAATTAAATACGTACCTTTTTGTCGAGCATTCTATTTATATACCTTCATACCTTATCCATACCTGTCTCCTGTATGTCTATACCTGTCCAATTTATTTCAACTATACCTGATCGTTTTAACTCAATTTGTTAATTAACTCTTTAGTCTATTTCACTTTTATATTTGAACATATCACATTCAAATATATTTTAATCTACTCTTGAACCAAATCTAATTCTATTTTCAACTCGAGTTATATATTCGATTTCGAATATAAATTCTCAATTTCTTTCACTTATCCAAAAACCCAATTTCGATTCAAATTTCTTTTAACTATTTATTCTCCAATTTAGTTAATTCTATTTAACCATTTAAAATATGATTTCTGTCTCAAAAATCATTTCACTTACTTCACTGGAGTTCATATTTATTTTGTATCTCTAGTCTGGATTTTCCTAATGTCAATTCGGATTTTATTTCCTTAAAATACTTTTATTTATTTAAATAAACCGTTATTGTTTTTAAAACGATTATGGCGCTGTTTTTCTAAAAAATGGATATTGACATAACTCGAAATCTACACGACGAAATCCAGATTTTTCTCTCCTATTAGAAAACTATTATTCAACCGGTCCCGACGATTCTTGTTTCAAAGAATTCCAACTTCAATTGAGTTCTGTATACTCAACTGAAGTTCAAATCGCCAATTTACGAACTACCGTGCTGCGGCGAGTTCGTTTTAAATTATATTTATATAGATATAAATGTTTTGACTTCGTTTATAATTACTTCAACTCCATTCTGATATATTTTTAATATATATCAAATCCAATTTTCCAATTCAACATAATATTTCCGATCTTCTAAAATTGACAATTTTCCTAACTCAGAAATAAATTTATTTATACTTCGATCTTCTATATTCAAATTCTATTTTCAATTCAAATTGAATTTCCTATATTCAAATTCCATTTTCAATCTCCATTTGAATTTCTATATTAAAATCTATTTTCAAACTTCATTTGAATTTCTATATTCAAATTCAATTTTAACTTTATTTGAATCCTATATTCAAATTCAATTTTTAACTTTATTTGAGTTTCTATATTCAAATTCTATTTTAGTTCTATTTGAATCATATATTCAAATTACCATTTCAACTCTATTTGAATTCTATATTCAAATTCCCATTTCAAATTCTATTTTGAAATTCTATTTTCAAATTCCATTTCAATCTATTTGAATTCTATATTCAAATTCCATATTCAAACTATTTGAATTCTATATTCAAATTCCATATTTAAACTATTTGAATTCTATATTCAAATTCCATATTTAAACTATTTAAATTCTATATTCAAATTCCATATTTAAACTATTTGAATTCTTTATTCAAATTCCATATTTAAAATTTCTTTATTCAAATTCCATTTCACTTTCGATATTCAAATTCTACATTTGAATTTCCTTTATATTTTCTATATTCAAATTCTATTTTTGAATTCCATTTGAATTTCTATATTCAAACTCTATTTGAATTTCTATATTCAATTTCTATTTGAATTTTCCTTATTCAAATTCTATTTCAAACTTTCTTTATTCATTATTTAAAAAAATCTCGATTTCATTTCCTTTTGAAATCGATATTTCTACTTTTGGAAAATAGATTTCCCTTTTTCAATTTCACACTTGTATTTTTATTTCTGAATTATCCAATGATAATTCTTTTCACTTCATTTATAAAATTCGTTTATAAAAGAACTATTTATAAACTTCGTTTATAAAGGAACTACTTGTTTTATTTCATTTAAAACAAGTTAATATTTCAAATCTATTTAAAAATTCAAATTCTATTTTAGAAAAATAGAATTTCCCTTCTAAATCTCAAATACCCCTTTCAGGGTATTTTTTTATAAATTAACACTTAGGCCCAGTGATATTTAAACACCAAACAACCAATTATTTATTTCAGGTTTTCTAACACATCATATATGATAGTATATATGCAAACAAATAAACAAACAGATAATATATTTTTGAGGAATCCAGTCGGATTCCTCCAACCTGTTTTTCCTGCATCCACAGACGTTAGTCAACATAGTAATACCCATCCTACTTCGAGGCAGAATATCACGGTATGAAGGTCATCCACTAATATATTTGTGGGGCGCATAGGGAAATCATCCGCTATGAAACAGCGGGCATCCGCTAATGAGACTGCGGGAATCCAACCAATCATCAACCCAATATATATATAATAGACAACCCTAAGTAACTAATATATTTAAAGCAACCAGAAAAATACAAACAAGCAACAACAATTATTTTTAACGACATAGAAATAATTCTAATAAAGGTGAGTGAGAATTTACTCACATTTATTTTTCTTATCGAATTTCCATTCTGATTCAATTCAGTCTCGTTTAGCATTGACTTGAATTGTTTCACTTAATTCTTCTCGAATGGATTATGCCTAAGATCATATGATTTTATATTTATCGATTAAATGATTATCCCATTAAATTAACTACTATACTAAATGAATTAAATATGGACTAAAAATTTTATTTAATTACCTTTCCCATTTACTTTTAATTACAGCAGCTTCCCCAACTGCCCTCAGCCCCCTCTAATACCTGCTTCATTCTTCATAGCATTCCGTCGAATACCATACGGTCATCAACAACTCTTACCTCTCCGAACTGTTGTGGCACCAACTTGGTCAAAGACTGCAAAAGGAGGGAGAATGCTTGTTTCAATTGTGGAGAGGTCGGACACTTTTCTAAGGAGTGCCCGAAGAAGCAAGGACATGGTCAAATGGCAGGATCTTCGGGAGGGCAGGTGAATGCTTTCGTGGCCGGTCCGCCAGATAGAGGTAGGGAAGTTTCCGTTGAAGGTTTGATTTTTATTTCCAATCATCCTGTCAAAACTCTTTTTGATTTGGGCGCTTCGCATTCTTCTATATCTGATTCTGTCGTTGAGTCTCTGCACCTTAGTACTAGTATGGTTTTGGATCTCGTTGTTGTCTCAAACCCCATTGGTGATATGGCTCATTTATCTATGATTTGTAGGGGTTTGAGAAAATCCGTATTAGGCGTCGAGTTTGAATGCAATGCATATGTGCTTGGTTTCATGGGCTATGGTTTAATTCTAGGGATGGACTAGCTGGCCATGCATGGTGCCATTCTAGGTTGTGAGAGGAGGGTCGTTAGACTTTTAACTTGCAATGGTAGGACCCTCGAGATTTCTTGTGACCCTAAGGGGGTCTGTCATGCTTAGTTTCCTTGAGTCACTTGATTCATCTATCGATGATCTGCGATCTATACCAGTAGTCTATGAGTATCCTGATGTTTTTGAGGAGGTTCGGGATTACCTCCGAGGCACGAGATTGATTTTCATATATACTTGGTGGACAATGCAAAGCCAGTTGTCTTGCCTATGCGCCACATGGCTCCAAGAGAAAGGAGGGAGCTTAGCGAGCAAGTAGGGGAGCTAGTTGAGAAAGGATTTATTAGACGAATCATATCTAAATGGGGTGTTCTAGTAGTATTCTCCACTAAGGCGGATGGTTCGCTTTGCTTATGTGTGGATTGCAGGTAGTTGAATAAGCTCACTAAGTAAAATAGGCTCCCACTTCCGAGGATAGATGATCTATTTAACCAGCTTGTTGGTGCATCTTTTTTCTCCCAGTTAGACTTGGCCACGGGGTTTCATCGGTTGAGGGTGGCCGAGGACAGTATAGATAAGACCGCTTTTAGAACTCCATATGGTTTCTTCGAGTGGCTAGTCATACCTTTTGGTTTGACGAATGCATCTGCCTATTTTGTTGACCTAATGAGTAGGGTGTTTCGAGAGTTTCTAAATAAGTTTGTTGTGGTCTTTGTTGATGACATCTTGATTTTCTCGAAGAATGAGGAAGAGCATGCCCTACATTTGAGGGAGGTTATGAAAACTCTCCGTGCACATCAGCTTAAGGCGAAATTCTCCAAATGTCATTTTTGGAGAAAGGAAGTGAGATTTCTAGGGCATGTGGTCTCTAAAGATGGGATAGCAGTAGATCCAGCGAACGTAGTTGCAGTTCAAGGTTGGCAGATCCCAAAGAATGAAACGCTGGTGAGGAGTTTTCTTAAATTAGCGGGCTATTATAGGAAGTTCAATAAAGACTTCGCAAAGATATCGGCCCCACTCACTAGACTGATGAAGAAGAATCTGACATTTTCTTGGGGTATAGACTGTGAAGATGCTTTTCAGCAATTGAAGAGGGCTTTGAAAACAACCCCAGTTTTGACCTTGCCAGATGGGAACAAGGTGTTCACAATATATACTGATGCATGTGGAACAGGGTTTGATGTGGTTCTAATGCAAGAGAGAAGGGTAGTATATTATGGAGGTAGACAGCTAAGAGTCCATGAGAAGAACTACACTACCCATGACTTCGAGTTAGCTACCATAGTATTCACGCTTAAGACTTGGCGCCATTATCTACTAGGAGAGAGGTTCGAGTTGTATATCAGTCATAAATCTCTCAATTATTTGTTCTCGTAGAAGGATATCAATTTGAGGCAACAGAGATGGATGGAGTTCCTAGCATCTTATGACTTTGAGATTATTTATACTCTTGGAAAGGGTAATGTGGTGGCAGACGCATTGAGTAGACAAAGGATGACACTTAGTCCTCCATTTGTGGAGAGAAAAAGTTTGGAGTTTATATCGACTTTTGATTTTAGACCCTCCATCGAGTGTACACTGGTTTATTGGCATCATTAGAGGTGCGACCTACTATGTTGGACCAGATAGGAACTTCGCAGCGAGAGGACCCACAGCTGGCAGATATCTTGGAAAGGCTCAGTAGAGGGGAGACTTCTAGTTACCTCAGTAGATATTACACAAACGATAGAGAGTGGTTGCGATGATATGGAAGGCTTTGTGTTCATCGAGTTGGGAGTTTGTGGTAGACAGTCCTTGAGGAAGCCCATCATTGTAGGATGACTATTCATCCAGGCGGTGATAAGATGTATAAAGATATGAAGAGCGTTTCTTCTAGGCTGGAATGAAGTGAGATGTATCAGAATTTGTTTCTCGATGTTTGATTTGCTAGCAAGTCAAAGCTGATCAAATGAAGCCCGTTGGTTTACTTCATCCTTTGGAAGTCCCAGTGGGAAAGCGTCTCTATGGATTTCATTGATGGTTTTCCTAGATCGAGAAAGGGCAACACCAGTATTTGGGTCATAGTGGAAAGGCTTACTAAGAGCGCTCATTTCATTCCTGTTAAGAGTAAAAGTACGGCAACATGGTTGGCAGCAGTTTACCTTCGTGGGATAGTCCGTCTACATGGAGTACCTTCCAGTATAGTAAATGATCATGACCCCATTTTTACCAGTGAATTTTGGAGGAGCTTGCAAGAAGCATTAGGTACACAGTTGTGTTTGAGCACTGCTTATCACCCTCAGATCGATGGACAGACGGAAAGGGTGAACAGAGTTCTTGAGGATCTTTTAAGACTGTCTATCCTAGACTTCAAAGGGACTTGGGAGGAGCATCTTCCTTCGGAAGAGTTTGCCTACAACAACAGTTATAAGGCTAGTATTGGCACGACACCCTTCGATGCATTGTATGAGTGACCTTGTAGATCACCGACTTGTTGGTGGGAGTCTACAGAAAGACTTCTACTTGGACCAGATATGGTTAGAGAAACCTCAGAAAAGATTGATCTTATCCACAGGCACATGAAGATAGCTCAGGATAGGAAGAAGTCCTACGCATATAGGAGAAGGACTGACATTGAGTTTGAAGTGGGAGACATGGTTTTCATTAAGGTATCACCTTTGAGGAATGTGGTTCGTTCTGGATCTATTGGGAAATTGGCACCAAGGTTTGTGGGACCATTTCCCATAACAGAAAGGATTGGCCAAATGGCATGTAGAGTAATGCTACCAGAGAGACTGTCCGACGTTCATGATGTTTTCCACATTTCTCATTTAAGTAAATGTTTGCATGATACCGCAGAAGTAGTTGAGCCGAGTATGCTTGAGGAAGTAGAAATGGAACGGAAGGCGACAATTAGGTGATTTCATACCTATATTCTTGGATCAGAGATTAAAAAGCTACGAAACCAAAAGGTCAAGTTGATGAAAGTTCAGTGGGAAGATGACAAAGAGGATGCAACTTGGGAAACCGAAGACAAGATTCATGCTTCGTAACCTTTTCTTTTCAAGGGTATCTTCTTAACTTCTTCTTCCAAAGCTTTTATTCATGCTTGTTTCTATCATTAAGCATATCCTACTGATCGAGTCTTCGACCTATAGATAGAAATCCCATGGATGTAAACATGTGTTTGAGACATGTTATGCTTGATGGATGCAAGTGTTTGTTAGTGGTTGCTTGTGGATGCCTATACACACAGATTTGGCACTAGATCGGCTTAATCACTCTCATACTGCATGTGGATGCATGTGCATTTTTCTTTCTTTTTGTGAATGGAAATGGGTGTATCATCATATGGATGTTTCATTTTGATGAATGATTGCGCACACATATATTACTTATATGTTATAATAGGATTACTTGCATACATGTTGGATTCATGGCACTGACATACATTGCATTAAGGAGGTCAACTGAATCAGTAGACCGCCTGATTTTTCACATTAGTATAAGGAAATATACACATACACCTTTGCATATGTTCATATAAGCATTAGAAATCTTTAAAGATAATGAATGCCAGTGATTGGTGGATGAGTAGATGGATGATGGATGTTAGGATATACATTCTTCTTAACTTAGAGATTTCGGAGACGAAATCCTTTAAGTAGGGGAGAATGTAACTCCCTGTAATTTTAAAAGACAATAAAATGATAAATTAAAGGATACTTAATTATGGAATTAATTAAAATGGGCTACACCATTGTGTTCGTCTTGGAATTCCACTTAAGATAGACTCCGAGTTTGCGTAAAACAGACATCGTATGAAGAGGATATTAAGGTTTGAAGTTTATATACATATAAGCCATTTATATATAAATAAAACTATTCAAGAAATCAAATTAGAGGCAGGAAAAATAGGGGTAATCTACCCATTAGGGTTCGACCCCGCCCCTATGGGTGTCGATCCATGGGTTGACACCACAATAAGGGTGTCTACACCCATGTCGACCCCTGCCAAATTTGGGCAGAATTCAGTTTCTGAACGTGGACTCGTTTCTTGACTAGATTCGTTGACCCTAGGCTATAAATAGGACCTCATTCTCATTTTTTTATTCATCAAAATCACTGCCAACAATGAGGTGTTGCCCCAATTCAGATTTAAAATAGCCTATTCCGCTTCAACAACAAGTTATACGAATTCTGAGATCTGTGCTACATCATTTACGATTAATTCAATGTTTTTTAGATCCAATCACAGTGATATCATGTTGCTTTTAGATGTAAACTCCTAAAATGTAATCTTTACATCTTTATAAGTTTGGATCCAAGCCTACGCCTGTTAGTAACCTAAATCATAACAGATCTACCATTACTTGTACACATGATCAATTGATTAGTGCCTATATGCCTATTCATGATGTCCCTATTCTGTTAGTTTGCCTAATCATGTCACCTTATGCCTATTATGTTAGTTTGCCTACTTATGTCATCACATGCCAGTTTTATTTACTATGCCTATTCTTGTTCTCTTCTCTCCCTCTTTCCCTTTTTATTTTATAGTCAAACTAACTTCGAGACTAGGCCTATCGCTGAAATGCGCAAACGTACGAATTAGGAATGGTTAGGAATGATTAATTTGGGGTATAATTCATATTGTAAACATGATTGGAAATTTCGGACATAATTTGTACTTTGAACCAAAACTAGGGATTTGGGGCCATAACCTATATATTGGTCTGAACCTATCTGAGGCATGACTGGTATCGTAGTTCGGACAGGGGTTTGGGGCATAATAAACATGAAAATTTGTTAGTAATGAAAATGCCTAGACTTACAGTAATTAAAAACTGTAACCACGCTTGGACACGAGGTTAGATTACACTTGTGGTAGAAGTCTGCCCGGAACTGCCTGGAAAATCCAGCATCCACAAGTGGTAGACTTAACGTGGGAGGTCTAGTGCATTATAATCATAAATGAATGAATGGTGATGAACTTGTAATACTTAACCTGTTTGAATCCATAAGAATTACATGAACCTGTTAACTTGAGTAGGGGTTAAGTAAACTTGCTTGAATTAGTGGGAGGGTTAAGTTAATCTTGTTAAATATATGTGGATGATTTATAAATATGAACCCGACAAACTTAACATGTTAGGGTTATCGATCTTGTTCAACTAGTAGGCATAACCTATTGAAATCCTTGTAGTGGGTATGCAAGCCTAGAGGGAAGCTTTTATCATCTGTTGTGTGGGATCCATTTCAATTAGTAACCCATCTTCGTATCGAACGAGTACTCCGAACTAGGTCCGAGTCAGGGTATGTTTACTGAGCTGATTATAAGAGGTCACTTGGGGAAAAGGTTTCTGATGGCGCGTTCCATCGGGGTCATGTGCGTGTATGGATCCTCCTGCTCATGAAAATAAGACGTTGTGACATCAGTAGATATAGCTGTGCATCCTGAAAATAACTGGGTTGCCACTTTAGGAAGTGATACATCCTACTATGGGGCCAGCACGGGTATCTACGGAGTTAGGGAGCCGATCGATTGGGGTAGTAATTAGGGTACAGCTAGTCTCGCTTATTTAAGAGCCCGTTATTATCGTTGGGGTAACACCTGTTAGTTCTGTTGGGCTACCTGTTATTGTATGGGGTAAAACCTCACACTAGAAGTACACCTAAGTCTACCATCTTGGACTTGTTGGGATCATCTTGTTTCGGTTATACTAGTACTTATGCAGAGAAAAGTGTTAGAGAAATGCAATATATTCTATTCTTTTTGTCCTAATTACCTTGTCATACCTTCCTTATATATTGCTATCTCTCTTATCCAGTTTATATGCCTGTCAGGATGCTTTTACTTATTTATATGATAAAAGTAACTGGACTCGCCAAACTTATGTCTGACCCATTTTGTTTCCTCTTCTTTCTCTTCCGTTTCCCCCTCCCTAAGTTCTCAGGGTGGGAATATTCAAGCTTGATGAGGATTCTTCTTTCATTCTACTTGGAGCTGCTTAGATGTACTGAATGATTTCGTGCCTTCTCTACTATGGCTATGTTTGGGGATTATGCTATTTTTATGTATTATTGTACTCTGATGATAATTTTGTAAAAGGCAGAAGTTTTATGTTTTCAGTATTCCAAACTTATTATGTAATTGGGTTTGAACCACGAAAGCTTTTCTATTTAGTAAAGTTTTAATTCCGCTGTTATTTTATATCTAACTTGTAATGTTCCTGTTTCTGTTTACCTAAAGCACTTCATGAAACTTAATGCATTCTGATAAAGTGTGACATTAACGGACGTGGGGTGCCACAGTTTATATCAAAATAGTACTTTATATGATCCAATTTTTAAATTCTCATTGAAATTATATCTTAAATTTTAATTATAAGAAGTACCCTATTAAGATTATTTAACTACAAAAAATCATTTTGAATATTTTACTACTTATCATGAATATTTTTTAATTAAACTCTTTTCTTTATCATTCCTTCAATCACTTTAATTAGTATAATTAACCTAAGTCTAGAATTTAACATTATCTTCGTTTTATTCAAATAATTTATAATATGCATAATAGTTAGATATTACTTTAAATATCTTTTACAGAAGTACATATCATCATCAAATCATTATTATCATAATATCATTACACATCTTATTTCATATCATACATCATTATAAATTACAGTGCATCTCGAATTAAAATCATTCACATCCTAATTTGCATCTCATTTAAATATATCAATTCATATTGTTTTGCATATGTCATACTGCATTATCACCAACACACCACATTACATGTTAACTTTAACTCCACACATAAGAAGTATACATAACATATTTACTTTGTCTTGATTAACTTGATTGACTTATTTGGCTTGATTGAAATGATTGGCTTGATTGAATTGATTGAATTAATTGGATTGATTGAATTGATTGGATTGATTGACTTGTTTGGTTTGTTTTATTTATTCGACGTGAATAACTTAATTGACTTACTTGACATGGTTAAATTTCATTAGTGGTTGATAGGTTTGTTAGAAAAATACTTATGCATTTGTAGTTGATAGGAGCTATATAGGTTTTAGGATAAATAGAAATTACAAGAAATGTTTGGTAATATGTTTGAATTTATTTGAGTTGATGTTTTGTGACAAACAAAACTTAAATTAACTGATTATTTGGATTAAATTGCTTTATTTAACTTATATCATAGTTTTAAGGATATCTTATCAAAGTTAATTCTTAGTCAAGATTAAAGTCTTATTTTAGTTTTAAGGGAATTAGAGTTTAGGATATGTTTAGTCTTGTATTAGATTAAGGGGGAGTTTAGAGTTTCTAAGGATTAGTTGAAGGTTTAAGAAGCAATTTTTTAATAGACATGTATTTTTGCTTCAGTTGATTGATTGTTTGAATTTCTTGTTTGGATTTATTTTTTTGTTTCATGAATCGATTATAAAATTTGATTGGTTTTTAGTTTATTATCCTTTTATTTAATTTTTTTAGACTAGTATATTCATAATTTTAGGGGTAGTTACAATCTTTTAGGCTTACAATCATAGATTTAGAAGGAGATATAAGGATATTATAGAATGAGGGATAGTTATATTAGAAACATTTATAACATAAATTTAGCGGGAGTTATTTATACTATTACTTTAGAACAGAATCAAATATTATAGGATATGTTTTGATAGATATAGTAAGAGAAGTATACTTAGAATTTCTTTTTGATAATGACAAAGGGGGAGAAACTATAAAATATAGACTTTGTTTAAGTAGAATATATAGGAATCATATTGACGGGGGAGTATTAGAAGAATCGGCATCAACATGTATGGACAGGTATAAATATTTTATAAACTAAGGTTGTCATCATCAAAAAGGGGGAGATTGCTGGAGAATGGGGTTTTGATGACAATAACCTTATTTCAATATTAATTAATTATAAAATATTTACTAACATCTCTATTTAGAATATATATATACATACATATATGCAGGATTTGTATACAGGAATTTACACTGAAGACTGAATAATTTTAGAGTTTTAAAGATTCAAGAAATTCAGAATTCAGAGAAGATTCAAAACTCAAGAGTAATAAAAAAAAATCAAGATTTCAAGAGTTCAAGATAAATATAGTAATAGAGTCTAGTTTATATGTAAGACTTTGAATAGCACTCCAGGTTCAAAATTCAAATTCTAATTAAGTTTTTCTATTTTACTTTTGATTTTAAACTTGAGTTTTAAAGATTATAAGTTTATATATATTTATATAGTTATATACTTCTGTACTTATATATTTATATAGTTTTAAACTTTATAATTTTATAAATTTGCTCATATAATTTAATTTATGATTTCATGTGATTTTCCACTTTATAATACTTATTTATATCAGTATGTTTTAATTCAAGAATTTCCATAATTGTGTATATATATATATATATATATATATATTAAAACACTTGAAAAATACTCAAATTTCAAATTTTGAAGTAACATATATCGACATACATATGTGGCCATGTCGACACAAACTGTCATATTTTTAGTTTTGAAAGGATATGTCTTTTCACCATTTGTAACGTTCGAGAAGCGCTGCAACCTTTCAAATCTTATAAATAGGGGATGATTTCGAATTTTTTGATCATTCTTCTTCTCCGTCTTCATCCCTTTTAATTCCTCCATTATTATTTCATATTTTTATGATTTCTACACTTATACTCTACTGATTTCAATTCTAATTATTTAAATTTTCTTCTCTTCTCACTCTCTACTCATTACTCTCTGAATCGAAGTGCTATTGATGAGTTACAGGGCTTTTCTAATCATTTGGAATGTTTTGGGATAGTCTGGAAACGGTGTGTTCCGTGTAGCCGTGAAATTAAGGAAGGAAACGATGTTAACCTTATAGTCGGGGAAATTAAGGGTGGTCGAAATTGTGACGACCCCAAACCCCATAAGACGGTGGCAAGGGTAATCTTTGGAATATAACACATAAACAGATAACAGCAGAACAGAAATAAATAAACACACCAAATAATGTACAATAGAATACACTAGATAAACATAATCATCAGAGTTACACAGTATATAGGATTATACTTAGTACAAAATACAGTTCAGCTATACATAAATGTCTACAGCGGAAAACAAAACATAATATGTACAATAGGAGTTGAACAGCATAAAAAGAGATAAATGATAGAATCCATCTTCAGCTCCAGCTATCTAGAAATAGCCTCCTAAAACCTGAATACAAGGTTGCCCGTGTAGAAAAAGGGGCACCCGAGTTTGCAAGTGAAACAAACTACGAGTCAGTCATGGGACTGGTATGAGAAATCTACTTAACACATTTTATAATATGGCCAATCACAGGACCACGCCACTTTCGCGGAGCGGGTTTACTCCATTGGATTGCCAGTTCTTTAAAACAAGTAAATCTTTTAAATATTGCAATGCTTTTTATAAAAATGAAGCCATTATAAGACTCAGTTCCCATCACACAATGCAACACAAACTGGAGGATAGAGTTTTACCTTATAATGGCCAAAATATGCTTGATACGAGCAAAACAAATCATTTGATATTATTGCTAGTGTATATATGTTTCAAAAACAATTTCAATCATAACTATCAATCATAGACGGCATGGGTACCATATATCATGTCGCCATATATATATATATATATATATATATATATATATATATATATATATATATATATATACAATCAAATCCACCCGGTGTCGTATTTGGAAATTGGATTTCCATCATGAACCAAGGCAAAAGATAGTCCTTACCGAATTCGATACTCTCTAGCCCACCCCTCAGGATCAGAGCTCGAGTGACCCTTCGATCGTCAGGGCCGGTCCACCGATGTGGATTAAAATTCCTGAACACTGCGTTTCCCCGCCCTATGGGGCGTAAACAGGTCATATCTGACCACACCATCGGCTCCGAAGAGACCGAATCAACCGAGGCCTCGCTTTCCATCATCCACATAAGTAAAATACCCGGGCGTGCAAAACCCAAAGCACCACTCCTAGCTAGAAGGAAACGCATGTCCTCCCAGATGTCCTCTCCCGTTTCTGGCTCATACCGGGGTGTGAGGCTCGCGAAACAATGCTATACACAAAGCTATGCCACACAGGCCGCGCTTTGATCATCAACCACAAGACTTTGCTTTTCAACAGAAGCCTTGATCATCTGCCACTTAGGTAAAAATGTGATTTTTATTGTAAAACAATTTATTTCAAAACACGATTATTTTATATAGTTCATATATAAGGTAAAAATATTATTTTTATATTTCAAAGAATTTATTCAACACATGAATTTCATTCAACACATGAATTTCTACTCAACACATGAATTTCTATTCAACACATGAATATAGTTTCAACACATGAAAATAATTCTAATACATGAATATTATTGAAAAGTTCGGCAGCATAACGGCAGGGTTGTTAAAACCGGGACCGTCCCTAGTATGGCTCCTCGCTCTACCTTAAAACCTCGTGGTTTTTGACAATGGGGATTTTCAATATCTAGTTCGTACGCAGACGAATTTTCCCATATACTAATCCTATTGGGATTTCAACCACAATCAATCATTTCAAATCAACCATTCATGATATTCACCAAATTTCACATCAACCAATAATCCAAACAATATCACAACCAATATATATCGTCCATGGTCTGTGGACTAGGGGAGCATATATATATATATATATACGTATATAACTATATTTCAATTTCATTTCAATTTATTTCAACGCATATATAATTTTTACAATGCATATATAACTTATACATCGAACATACAACTTATACAACGCTTATACATGTGGTGTACAACGCTTATATAACTCATACATCGAGAATATAATTTATACATCGCTGTTTTCCGTATCGTTTATAATTCAGAAATCTCACATTGGGTTCCACTCCACCAAAAATAGCAGAAGGCTCAGAAAAATATGCGGTCTCTTCTAGAATGTAGAGGACGTTCACACGAGTCCATTGTCTCTTGTTTCACTGGATTTCGCCAACAAACGAGAAAGATATGAATTTTACAGTGAAATCATAAACCGTAGCGTTTTAAAGTGCTATTAAACCATTTAAAATAATTAAAGTCGTTACCTCCACGATACCTTCAAAACTAGGTTTTAGTTTTTCGTGAAATCCGCGAAGCTAGGGGCAATTGGCCAGCACCCCAGTGTAGAGCGTCGAGAGGGCTTGCAGGCGAGGGTGGTGAGGTCGAGCTCGCACCACCGTGGGCGGCGGAATTCCATTCGATGCGGCGGTTCTTCTCGGGCACGAATCTCGAGAACGGCGCCACTAGAGGTGCCAATACCAGTATGGATTTGAAGGCCTTGAGGAGTACTACAAAAATCTTAACTGGAACATATGATTTTATTGAGAGATTGGAGAGTTAAAGAGGAGGGAAGAAATGAAGAACAACCGTCGTTCGCTTCTGATGATTACGGGGAGAGAGAAATTGTGTTAGCCAATAGGATTTTTTATTTTATTTATATATTTTCAAAATTCTAAAATACCCCTCCTCACATACTAACTCCAATCCAAACCCAACGACTGTCGTTCCTAGCTAAATACCCCCATCCCGAACACAATGGGATATTTTTCATTGGCCCATTCGACTGTTTCAGTCAGTTTCTCTTCAAATTAAAATATAAAACATTCAATGTTTGTTTTGAACGTACATTTCAATTTGCCGGGGCCACATACTGATTCTAAAAATTCCAGAAAAATAAATCCAACTATGTTTTGACGATACGATCTCAACAAAACTAGTTTCGTCGAATTCTGAGACCGTTTGAAAAATGGCCATTTTCTGGTCGATCCAATTTAACAGAAATTCACCAAACACATTTTCTTTTGCCACACTCACATATTAACTTCAAAAATTATGAAATTTGAAACCTAGCAATAATTTGATATCCTGGATCCAACAAAAGTGGTTTCGTCGAATTCCGAGGTCATTTGCAAAATGTCTATTTTCACGGGCTATATATTCTTTATAGCGACCTTTCTGAAAATTCATTTGGCCATAACTTTTGACTCCCGCAATGAAACTTCGATTTTTCAGATTCGATAGCAAGATATTCATAAACAGATTTAAGTATTTTTGATTTCGCTAAAATCCGTGTTATTTTGCACCCGGTACAGTCAGTCAAAGTTTGAATTGAAATTTTGAAACTACCGCGCCATTTCAGGCCTTGTTTATAATTTAAAATAATTATATTTATTTCCAACCATCGATTCAAACATACTTTTCGTCGTTATTATTTAAAATAATTATTTTAAATATTTAAAATCCACTAAAATAGCAAAATTAAAAATTTTAAACTGGCTCAGATTTTCCGGGTTGTTACAGAAATGGTGGTAACCTTGTAGCCATGAAATCAAGGGTTGTACTTGGATATTGATATAGTAATAAAACTTTGTTCAATCCAGCATTGCGTGAGATAGGACATAGGATTAATCCGAACCAGTATAAAATCCGGTGTGTTCGTTCCTTTTCTGCATTTTATTTCAGTGTTTGTGTTTGATTTTGTGTTTATGATTATATCTGTGGTGTGTGATTCATATAATAGATCATATAAGTTGTAGATTTTTCTTAAATTCCTTAAAAATACTATTCACCCCTCCTCTAGTGTTATTTTTGCCTTAATGATCCATTCCGCATTCCCTAACCATTGGTATCAGAGCAAGGTCTTTCAAAAATTCATAATCTGATTTTTGAAAAATATTAAATGGCAAATCCCGAAACGATTCATAACACTAGTTTAAACTCATAATTTGATTTTTGAAATTTGAATTTTTTTGACATATGGATATGTTACAAAACCATCATGATATTATTATTGTAGTAAGTTATTTTGAAAAGTCATTTGAATATTTGAAAAGTTATTTGATTATTTTGAAAGGTCATATGATTATTTGAAAAGTTATTTTGTTCTGTAGGAGAAGAGTAATGACGGTTGGTGAAAAAACATCAAGAAGAAATGGATATATATATATATATATAATGTAAATCAACAAATAAATGGTTACCAGATCAATTTACAACTTTAGATTCTCTTCTACAACTTAACTTCATACTGTGCTTCTCTTCATAATGCCGCCGGTTTCATGAGAATCCATCAAAAATTGACCAAATAATTATCAAATGAAGTTTTGGTGAATAAAGAGAGAAGAAAACCAAAATTGTCGATGATTATCTTCAAATTGCACCCACAGGTTAGACTATTTTTTCCCAAATCCTGTTACACATTGTAGTTCTCGTTCTCGCAGTCTTTTGGATGGGTAGATCATTGAATTCTGATCAAAACTGAGTGAGATATGACTATTTGAAGTAGGCTATGCAAAACTGAAAATTGTGTACGGGATTTCTTACATCTCTCCTACTGTTTCGACTTTCTGCACCCCCAATATCTTCCAAATTCATCTCCAAACTATTACTAGATCATAGTCCTTGAATTTCTCTTTTATTTGCTGCTGGTTTCATCCAATTCCGTTAAGAAACGAAGAAGTCATGGCTCTTGCAAGATTGATTGAATATGGAAAATTGGGAAGAAGAAGAAGAAGAGAAAAAATTGTGAACAGACATGACTTTTGGGCCTTTATATAGTAGTTGAAGTGTCCATTCATTCAAAATTCAAATTCAAATTGTTGGTTGAACTACTAAATCATCAATATCTTTCTTATACGATCTTCAAATTCAGCAAATGAATATACTATGTGTAACACCCCGTATTTTCTGTGAACTTAAAAATTACAAATCTGAGTATAATTAAAATATAAAATCAGAATCAAGGGAAACGGGCTGTGCCATTGCGTTCGTCTAGGAAAAATACGCGAAATAGAGTCCGAAATTTCGTAAATCGGAGTCCATATGACCAAGTTATGGCCTCCCAAAGTTCAGAAAAAAAATTAAACAGCACAGACCAGGTCGACTGGGGAGTCGACCCTAGAGTCGACCTGCCCCCAGGGGGTCGACCCTAGAGTCGACCTGCCCCAGGGGGTCGACCCTAGAGTCGACCCTAGAGTCGACCTGCCCCCAGGGGGTCGACCCTAGAATCGACCCTAGTGTCGACCTGGGGGTCGACCTGCCTCCCGAATCTGCTTTTCTGCCTGGGTGCGTTCTGATGTATCTGGTGTCGTTTTCTGCCTAGATTCGTCTGCCTAAACCTATTTAAACAGCCCCAAACCCAGCCTTCTCTGCACACAATTCTATTCTGCTTCTTCTCTGCCTCTGTTCTAATAAAAATAAAAATGGCGTCGCTACTCTGCTGAAATCAAAACTAGAAGCTAATCAACATCAACCTAAGCAACTCAATTCAAATTAGAGATTAAAGCTTCTGCAACAATTCTACAACGACTAAAGTTCTTTCTTTAATCCAACCAAGGCAAGTACAGTTATTCTCCGCTATAAACGGTAATTTTGATTGTGACATGAATTCTAAATCTGAATCTGAGGTTATATCTGTTCTGATTTGATTTATCTTATTCTGTACCTCTTTCCTCTTTCTGTTCTATAGCCAGGCTACCACGAGCCTGAGCCAATCTCATAAGAGATTAATATACACTAAAATGTTTGGGACAGTAAAATGAATGATGCATGAATTTTGCATGGCCAATAGGTGACTGATTTGAGGAAAGAACATGGACTGTAGCTAGAACATAAATCTGAGATAATTTGACATGTTATGTTTATAACATAAAAAGGTATTGAACATATGATTTGTGGACACAACATAAAAAGGTATATAATTGAACCTATGACTTGAGTTTGTGGCATAAAGACTATTGAACATACGACTTGAGAAGTTGGTTAATCTGTGACTGATTTAAGAAAAAGGACATAGGTTGTAAACTAGATTTAGATCTATGCATATTATGTGAATTGGAAGAAGAGGAACCATGGTATGTAAACATATGACTTGAGATAAGGAGAATATGGTTTAGGTATAAAGATTTACATTAAAGTAGGATATCTATCAAATATGAATAATACCTAAGTAGGAGATTTTTGTCAATAGCTATATTTGGTATAATTTATATGTGAATCTTTTGTACTAGGCAAGTTGAACTAAATTGGGACATGTAAATTATGACCATAATCTGTGACATGCAAATTCAATGCAAACGTAGGGTATATGATCCTAGTGTGAATCATGACCACTATTTAGGCATGCAAATTTAGGCCAAATTTATTAGGCAAGATATGTGAAACTTTAAGGAATGATGAAAATCAGTTATAATTGCCTAATTTGCTAGTTCTGCTATATTTGCCTAATACGATAGTTTTATTATATCGCCTAATCTGCTAGTTCTGTTATATTGCTTAATCTGCTAGTTCTGCTCTACTGCCTAGTTTACTAGATCTATTCATCTGCTGGATATGCCATCCTCTAAGTCTGTTAAAAATGCCTAAATCTGTTAAATTTATTTGTTTAAATGCCTAACCTGTTATATGCCAAAATCTGCTAAGTTGCTAAATCTGTTAAATCCGTTAAGTCATATAATCTGGAAAATCTGTTATCTACTAAAATCTGTTATCTGCTGTGTTGATATAATCATCCTGTTATTGATAAAATCTGAATTGGCATATATATTGGGCGTGCGCATAAACGGTAAATTATTAATTAATTGGCCGCAAAGATAAACGTGACTAACTCGAGGTTAGAATGAGTTTGCGGCGTAATTCTGCCCGGAACCGGCCGGCACATCCAGTGGCCGCAAACAATAGGTTCTAATGTGAGAAGTTAGTCATAACCTGCTTAAGACACGAGGTTAGGTCTGGCTTGTTGCAGAAGTCTGCCCGGAACCGCCCGGCCCATCCAGCGGCCACAAGCTAGCGACCTAATGTGAGAGGTCTGCGCATTAATAGTTAATTAATGCAAATCTAAGATAAGAATGACGTCTAAAATGTATTGGGGGAAATAGGGTTAAACCAACTGGATTAATAGGTGTAGCAAACCCGTCCAGGAATCTGTAGGCCCAATACAAAGTTAGACAAATCTGAAAAATCTGTACATCTGATCTGTTAGTCTGAAAACTTGTTAACTTAATCTGTGAACTAGTAAATCTGAATTCTGTATGTCTGAACTTGTAAACAAGTTAATCTGAAATCTGTTAGTCTGGGGACACAAGGTTAGGAGGGGAATTACTTGTGTCATCTGTTGTTTGGGACCCATATTAGTCAGTAACCCTTTCTGGTATCAAAACTTTGACCCAACAGTAAGTAGGGTCCGGGCACGCTTACTGAACTAATTATAAGCGGTTCATTCTGATAATGGCGAGGGGTGTTGATGGTGCGTTCCAACCGGGTCATGTGCGTGCATGGATCCCGGTCTTCCTCTGAGGATGTAAGACGCTGTGACATCTGTAAATAGGTCTGTGCCAATTGGTTGTCACTTTAGGGAGTGATACACCCTACTGTGGGGCCGACACATGATATTTATGTATTAGGGAGCCGATCGCTTGGGGTAAGGTTTTAGGGTACACTTAGTTCTGTCTGTTTCTGTTGGTACCGTCTGTTTCTGTTGGGTGGTAACACCTGTCTGTTTCTGCGTGGTACCGTCTGTTCGGGTGGTAAAGGCCCATTACTAGTGTACACCTAATTCTACATTCTGTTTCCGTAGGGATTAATCTGTTTCTGCTTCTGTCTGTTTCTGATCGGGTAGTAAAGGCCCATTATTAGCATTCTGTTTCTGTTAAATTATTCAGTACCCGTTCCTGTTTCAGTTTAGACATTAGGATGACACCTAATTCTGTTATACTAGTATTAGTGCAGAGAAGTGTAAAGCAATAGTTTATGTCATTCTGTTCTTCTGTTATATCTGATACACCTGTTACAGTTATCTCTCATCCAGTTTTATGTTCATGTCATATTATTATTATCTGTTCATATGCTGAAAGTCACTGGACTTGCCAGACTTTTTGTTTGACCCTTGTTGTTTCGCCTCCTTTCTTCCGTTTCCCCCCCCAGGTTATCTAAGGAGGGAATACTTTAGCTTGATCCAGATTTCTCTTTGCTTGAAGTGCTTAAAGTATGGCTTGGCTCTGTATAGCTTCCGTTCTATGGGGATCATGATTTTTAAACCATGCATTTTGAAGGCTTTTGTACAAGACTTATATTTTGTACTTGAATTCTGAGATTTGAAAGGATGTAACCATATTGATTTCTGTTTCCGCTTTAATAAAGTTAAATTTTTTTTTAAGTACTGTTTTATCTGTCTTGTAAGTTTCTGTTCTGTTTACTAAAATGCTCCACCAAAGTTAAGGCATTCCCCTTGCGAGTGTCCTTAACGGAGGTGGGGTGTTACACTTGGTATCAGAGCTGAAGGTTACCGGATTTGATAAAGAATTTTTGAAAACTATTTTCAAAAAGGTTTTGAAAAAGAAGTATTTTCAAAAGTAAAGCTTATTTTGAAAAACATAGTCCCCTAAGCCATATATCTATCTTTTGATCCTCTGCTTGAATCCTTGTTTCCTTCTTTCTTGAGTCTCTGGGGCTCCCGGTTTTCTGGGAGGTAACCTCGTCGAAGGGCAAAGTAGTGCCCGACTTCCACCGATAGCTGTAGTAGTTTCACCTGCGGCTAGTTTTCTTTAGAGCTTTGAAGGATTTTTCCGGGCGATGGAGGCAGCTTTCGAGGTTGGATTGACTTAGGGCCTAACATTGTTTCCGAATGGTGCTGAAACAGAAGTCTTAGTAGTCGGCAACATTGAATACTTTAGAATGCCCCCAGAAAGAATGGGAAAGAAAGGAAAGAAGAGGATTCCTAGGAAGGATAGAGTATATCAGCAGGTTCATCGCACAGCTCACTCCCTTCAGGGAAAAAGGATTTGAGTGGAAGGTTGAGCGCCCCTTAACGTTTAGAAGTATCCTTTTTCAACGGCCTTTCTATTCTAAGACGGCAAACATGTTACACAAGGATAGTAAAGATGAGAATGATGAGGTTTGGCTAAGGAGCACAACCCAAAGGTGAGAAACTCATATAGACTTAGTTCACAATGGAGGCAAAAGGGAAACACAAAAGAAAGAAGGAAAGTTTGAAGATAAGGAGGAGGAAAGTGTTTTACTTATGGAAGCTCGACTCATCTGAATAAGGACTACCGAAAGAGGAAGGGGAGGGTGCTTGCTTCAACTGTGGTGAGATGGGGCACTTTACTAGGGACTGCCCGAAGAAACGAAGGCAAGGACAGAGGACAGGACCAACTTCTGGAGGGCAGGAAAACACTCTCAAGGCTAGTGGATAGGATAGAAATAGGGAAAATTTCTGTAGAAGGTTTAATTTTCTTATCTGGTTATGGAGTTAAGACTTTTTCTGATTCTATACTTGATACTCTGCACTTGAATACTAGTATTGTTTCTGATTCTGCTGTAGACTCAGACCCATAAAGGGTATGACTCATCTGTTTTAAGTTAAGGTTTGAGGGATATCTGTGTTAGGCGTCAAATATGACGCATATATTCTGAGTTTTTGTGGGATGTGATTTTATCATGCTTAGCTTTCGAAGAATCATTAGGGAAACTGATCTGTACCAGTAGTCTGTAAATATCTGAATACTTCTGATAAGACTTCCAGCTTTGACATTGTCTAAAGAGGGTAACCCTCTGGGTGTCAATCTGATGTTGATTTCGGTCTTCGGGGTTGACACTTAGGGGAATTATTTTCTCAACCAATGTCTGATAGGAATCAAGTTTTTGTTTTATCTTTACTCGCTTCCATCACTCGACTGTATCCTATCGATCGAGTGTTCAACTTATAGATAGGAATCCTAATGGGTGTAAACATGTGTTTGAGACATGTTATGTTTGATGGTTGCAAGTGGATGCAAGTGGTTGCTAGTGGTTGCTCGTGGACGCATATACACACACTAGGCACTAGATCGGCTCGAAAACACTCTCATACTGCATATGGATGAGTGAGCATTTTAAATTTTTATGGATGCAAAATGGTTGAATCAGCACATGGATGTTGCATATGAGTGGATGGTTGTGCACTCATATAGAAATGATATGTATCAAATAGGAAAATTTCATACATATTGGACTCATGGCACTGACATAATTCGCATTAAGGAGGTCAACTGAATCAGTAGACCGCCTGATCTTTGCATTAGATAAGGAACATATACACACACTTTTGCAAATGGTCATACAGCAGTAGAAATTTCTAAGGACAATGGATGCTTGTGGATGATGACTTAGTAGATGAGTGATTGGATGGTAGGACACATTCTTCTTAACTTGAAGATTTCGGGGACGAAATCCTTTAAGGAGGGGAGAATGTAACACCCCGTATTTTCTATGAACTTAAGAATTAAAAATCTGAGTATAATTAAAATATAAAATCAGAATCAAGGGAAACGGGCTGTGCCATTGCGTTCGTCTCGGAAAAATACGCGAAATAGAGTCCGAAATTTCGTAAATCGGAGTCCATATGACCAAGTTATGGCCTCCCAAAGTTCAGAAAAAAATTAAGCAGCACAGACCAGGTCGACTGGGGAGTCGACCTACCCCCAGGGGGTCGACCCTAGAGTCGACCTGCCCCAGGGGGTCGACCCTAGAGTCGACCCTAGAGTCGACCTACCCCCAGGGGGTCGACCCTAGAGTCGACCTTAGTGTCGACCTGGGGGTCGACCTGCCTCCCGAATCTGCTTTTCTGCCTGGGTGCGTTCTGATGTATCTGGTCTCGTTTTCTATCTAGATTCGTCTGCCTAAACCTATTTAAACAGCCCCAAACCCAGCCTTCTCTGCACACAATTCTATTCTGCTTCTTCTCTGCCTCTGTTCTAATAAAAATAAAAATGGCGTCGCTACTCTGCTGAAATCAAAACTAGAAGCTAATCAACATCAACCTAAGCAACTCAATTCAAATTAGAGATTAAAGCTTCTGCAACAATTCTGCAACAATTCTGCAACAACTAAAGTTCTTTCTTTAATCCAACCAAGGCAAGTACAGTTATTCTCCGCTATAAACGTTAATTTTGATTGTGACATGAATTCTAAATCTGAATCTGAGGTTATATCTGTTTTGTTCTGATTTGATTTATCTTATTCTGTACCTCTTTCCTCTTTCTGTTCTATAGCCAGGCTACCACGAGCCTGAGCCAATCTCATAAGAGATTAACATACACTAAAATGTTTGGGACAGTAAAATGAATGATGCATGAATTTTGCATGGCCAATAGGTGACTGATTTGAGGAAAGAACATGGACTGTAGCTAGAACATAAATCTGAGATAATTTGACATGTTATGTTTATAACATAAAAAGGTATTGAACATATGATTTGTGGACACAACATAAAAAGGTATATAATTGAACCTATGACTTGAGTTTGTGGCATAAAGACTATTGAACATACGACTTGAGAAGTTGGTTAATCTGTGACTGATTTAAGAAAAAGGACATAGGTTGTAAACTAGATTTAGATCTATGCAAATTATGTGAATTGGAAGAAGAGGAACCATGGTATGTAAACATATGACTTGAGTTAAGGAGAATATGGTTTAGGTATAAAGATTTACATTAAAGTAGGATATCTATCAAATATGAATAATACCTAAGTAGGAGATTTTTGTCAATAGCTATATTTGGTATAATTTATATGTGAATCTTTTGTACTAGGCAAGTTGAACTAAATTAGGACATGTAAATTATGACCATAATCTGTGACATGCAAATTCAATGCAAACGTAGGGTATATGATCCTAGTGTGAATCATGACCACTATTTAGGCATGCAAATTTAGGCCAAATTTATTAGGCAAGATATGTGAAACTTTAAGGAATGATGAAAATCAGTTATAATTGCCTAATTTGCTAGTTCTGCTATATTTGCCTAATCCGATAGTTTTATTATATCGCCTAATCTGCTAGTTCTGTTATATTGCTTAATATACTAGTTCTGCTCTACTTCCTAGTTTACTAGATCTATTCATCTGCTGGATCTGTCATCCGCTAAGTCTGTTGAAAATGCCTAAATCTGTTAAATTTATTTGTTTAAATGCCTAACCTGTTATATGCCAAAATCTGCTAAGTTGCTAAATCTGTTAAATCCGTTAAGTCATATAATCTGGAAAATCTGTTATCTGCTAAAATCTGTTATCTGCTGTGTTGATATAATCATCCTGTTATTGATATAATCTGAATTGGCATATATATTGGGCGTGCGCATAAACGGTAAATTATTAATTAATTGGCCGCAAAGATAAACGTGACTAACTCGAGGTTAGAATGAGTTTGCGGCGTAATTCTGCCCGGAACCGGCCGGCACATCCAGTGGCCGCAAACAATAGGTTCTAATGTGAGAAGTTAGTCATAACCTGCTTAAGACACGAGGTTAGGTCTGGCTTGTTGCAGAAGTCTGCCCGGAACCGCCCGGCCCATCCAGCGGCCACAAGCTAGCGACCTAATGTGAGAGGTCTGCGCATTAATAATTAATTAATGCAAATCTAAGATAAGAATGACGTCTAAAACGTATTGGGGGAAATAGGGTTAAACCAACTGGATTAATAGGTGTAGTAAACTCGTCCAGGAATTTGTAGGCCCAATACAAAGTTAGACAAATCTGAAAAATCTGCACATCTGATCTGTTAGTCTGAAAACTTGTTAACTTAATCTGTGAACTAGTAAATCTGAATTCTGTATGTCTGAACATGTAAACAAGTTAATCTGAAATCTGTTAGTCTGGGGACACAAGGTTAGGAGGGGAATTACTTGTGTCATCTGTTGTTTGGGACCCATATTAGTCAGTAACCCTTTCTGGTATCAAAACTTTGACCCAACAGTAAGTAGGGTCCGGGCACGCTTACTGAACTAATTATAAGCGGTTCATTCTGATAATGGCGAGGGGTGTTGATGGTGCGTTCCAACCGGGTCATGTGCGTGCATGGATCCCGGTCTGCCTCTGAGAATGTAAGACGCCGTGACATCTGTAAATAGGTCTGTGCCAATTGGTTGTCACTTTAGGGAGTGATACACCCTACTGTGGGGCCGACACAGGATATTTATGTATTAGGGAGCCGATCGCTTGGGGTAGGGTTTTAGGGTACACTTAGTTCTGTCTGTTTCTGTTGGTACCGTCTGTTTCTGTTGGGTGGTAACACCTGTCTGTTTCTGCGTGGTACCGTCTATTCGGGTGGTAAAGGCCCATTACTAGTGTACACCTAATTCTACATTCTGTTTCCGTAGGGATTAATCTGTTTCTGCTTCTGTCTGTTTCTGATCGGGTAGTAAAGGCCCATTATTAGCATTCTGTTTCTGTTAAATTATTCAGTACCCGTTCCTGTTTCAGTTTAGACATTAGGGTGACACCTAATTCTGTTATACTAGTATTAGTGCAGAGAAGTGTAAAGCAATAGTTTATGTCATTCTGTTCTTCTGTTATATCTGATACACCTGTTACAGTTATCTCTCATCCAGTTTTATGTTCATGTCATATTATTATTATCTGTTCATATGCTGAAAGTCACTGAACTTGCCAGACTTTTTGTCTGACCCTTGTTGTTTCGCCTCCTTTCTTCCGTTTCCCCCATCCCCCAGGTTATCTAAGGAGGGAATACTTTAGCTTGATCCGGATTTCTCTTTGCTTGAAGTGCTTAAAGTATGGCTTGGCTCTGTATAGCTTCCGTTCTATGGGGATCATGATTTTTAAACCATGCATTTTGAAGGCTTTTGTACAAGACTGATATTTTGTACTTGAATTCTGAGATTTGAATGGATGTAACCATACTGATTTATGTTTCCGCTGTAATAAAGTTAATTTTTTTTAAGTACTGTTTTATCTATCTTGTAAGTTTCTGTTCTGTTTACTAAAATGCTCCACCAAAGTTAAGGCATTCCCCTTGCGAGTGTCCTTAATGGAGGTGGGGTGTTACACTATGCTGATCAGAAAAACGAGCCCATCGCAATAGAGCAGATCTCATCGTCAAATTCTGAAAGATGTGAACGTACGTGAGTTTTAACAATGGAAGAACAACAAAAAGAAGGATTGCGGAAATAGGTACGCCTTACAATTATTTCATAATTATCATAGAATTAGAGAATATATACATCTATACATATAGTTAAATATAGAAATTTATCTTTTTAAAAAATTATAGATAATTTGTTCGAATATCAATACACCATAGTATACTTATCAATATACCAATTAAAATCTCTTCTTATTTAAATTTAAATTTTATTTGATTTGGATTTTAAAGAATTGAAAAGACATCTTTTCAGTATAAAATATCTATTCAAACACTAATTATCAGTTTTGTTTATCTACTTATGTTTCATATACTTTATTTCAAAAAAAAAATTGAAATTGCAAACTTATATATAGTATATAGATATATGCTTGAAATAATTCAATTTTTTATATATATTTTATATTATTATGAAATATAAATTTATAAATATTTTATATATATAGTTTAAACATACTTAATTTAAATTATATAATTTTCACATATAATTTCATAAGAATTTTGGGTTACACAATCATAAAAACTATTTGCAAGTTAATACTAATTTTGATTTCTTATTTTATTAAACTTTATAAAACTTGTGTATTTAACTTTATTTTTTGGTATTGTCTTAAATATGTTTAGAAATTATAGTTTTACAGTTTACTTTAAAATACCAGATTTCATCAAAATTTATTTTATCATAACTATTGATTTATTTTAAAAGTTTTAACATATAAATGGTTCTTTCAGCAAATTAATATGTTTTGATTTCTAAAGTTTAAATTTAAAATTTCCTTGTATCAATATATTGATGTATATCTCATTATAAATTAAATTTTAAATCCGTTTTTAAATTAGTTTTTATATATACTTATGAATATATGTTTATATCAAAATAGTTTACTTTATATGATCCAATTTTTGTATTCTCTTTATAAATATCTTCAAATTTTATTATAAGAAGTACCTTACTAAGATTGCTTAACTTTATAGAATCATTCTGAATATTTTACTACTTATAATGAACATATTTTAATTAAACTCTTATCTTTATTATTCCTTCAATCACTTTCATTAGTATAATTAACCTAAGTCTAGAAATTAACATTATCTTTGTTTGATTCAAGTAATTTATAATATGCATAATAGTTAGATATTACTTTAAATATCTTTTACAGAATTACATATCATCATCGAATCATTATTATCAGACTACCATTACACATCTTATTTCATATCATACATCATTATAAATTACAGTGCATCTTGAATTAAAATCATTCACATCATAAGTTGCATCTCATTTAAATATATCATTTCATATTGTTTTGCATATGTCATACTACATTATCACCAACACACTACATTACATGTTAACTTTAACTCCACACATAACAAGTATACATAACATATTTACTTTGTCTTAATTAACTTGATTGACTTATTTGGCTTTATTGAAATGATTGGCATGATTGGATTGATTGACTTGTTTGGTTTTTTTGATTTATTTGACTTGAATAACCTAATTGACTTACTTGACATGGTTATATTTCATTAGTGGTTGATAAGTTTGTTAGAAAAATACTTATGCATTTGTTGTAACGACCCAGATTTTTGACCGTTCAAATCGACAATAAACCACACATGTCGACCCGAAAAAATCATAAATACAGGCAGTTATTGGGAAAAGAAGGAAGAGAAAACAATAACAGAATCTCACAGCGGAAGGACAACATATAATACACAATAGTAGTTTTAAAACAGTTGAAACATATATACATTGACTATCTGAGTTATACATATACAGGTTTCATCACATGGCAGCGGAAATAAAATGCAGCGGAAATATATATATATATATATATATATATATATATATATATATATATGCGTGTGTGTGTGTGATAGATATATACCAATCTTCGTCTTCAATCTTCAAGGCACAGTCATCTTCGGTAACTCCAAACGTCTGCTGACCCGAGCGTATTACATAAACAGGAAAACACAACAAACACTCGGATCAGCACTAAATCATTCTCATATTAGTCAAATTAATATACAAAACAAATTTGAGTGTCATGGGTGCAGTAACTCAAGGGATATTACGGGATTTTTCCATCTCTCAAGGATCCATTAAACTAATACATACATAGTATAATACGCTATTACGATAGTGTCTATCCAGTAAAGTAAATATCATAAAAAATAGCATAAGAGGGATTACCATATTACCCATACACCGTTTATAGGCATCAACAGTCTATACAGTACCGTAAATTAACCGTACTGGTGTTATCAGAGGGCACTCCATAGAAGGCAATGCTAAATCAAAATCATATGGGGCTCGATATGGATAAATATGACAAGGCACTTGAGGCAATGCCCAAGGTAGGATTCTACCAATTGCACTCCCGGACCGGTGGTAACGCAAAGCGGCCACTACCGCCCACCTCGGATCACACTCCCAAAATCAAAATGGGCTCAAATCATCATCATAGTCATAGAAATAGTATCGAAGAAGTGTGTCCGATCAAAGGAGCTACTTCAATTAGTCACGGTATAGCTTCTGTTTTAGTCATTTCAATTCTGACTCGAAGGCCAGGGCTATTTCGTCATCGTTCATCTTCATCAATCCAGAATTGCCTCCAAGTCATCATATTTCTTTCTGGATACGTCATAACATCTATAGTTGTTAAAGTGGTATCGACACTGACAGAGAGTATACCACTTGTCGACTCCGACCACTTTAACAACCAACGTTTACATTTTTCCACATCGGTCGGTTCTTTTACATTTCACAAAGGTTCGCTTTATATCAAAATATCATATTTTGTTTCGAACCCAATTTACATTCAAAATAGAATATAATTTCATATCAAAATATCCCAATCCTTCCCAAACCGATTATATTCCAATTAGAATATATTTTTTCACATCCATATATTATAATCATATAATATTTCAAAATCGATTCATATTCGATAGAATATATTTCATATCAAAAACCATAATCATTTCAAACATCGATTTATGGTCGGAAATGCATTCATATTCAAATAGAATATATATTTTCATTAAAACTCATTGTAACAACCTTGAATTTTGGGGTAAATTTAAAATTTTATTTTAACTAATTTTAATGGGTTTTGATATTTAAAATAATTTATTTAAAATAATAATGATTAAAAATTTATTTAAATCGAAGTTAGGATGAATAATTTAATTTTAATTATAAAAGGAGTAAGAAATAGCGCGGTAGTTTGAAAAGTCAAACTTGAACTTTGACTGACCGTACAGGATGCAAAATTTAACGAATTTTAGTGAAACCAAAAATATTAGAATCTGTTTTAAAATATTTTTCCAACGAATCTGAAAAATCGAAATTTTATAGCGGTAATCAAAAGTTATGCCCAGTTTAAATTTCAGAATAGTCGTTGTAGGATTTATATATATATTTTAATATTAAAAATAGCCATTTTTCAAACGACCTCTGTTTTCGACGAAACCACTTTTGTTGGATTCGGAATGTCAAATTATGTTTACGTTTAATTTTTCATAATTTTTACTATTAATTTGTGGCCGTGGTGAAAAGATTTCAGTTTTGTCAATTTTAATCGACTTGAAAAAGGCCATTTTTTAAATAGGCTCAGAATTGAACGAAATTAATTTTCCTAGGTCCGCAGCGTCAAAACATAGCTAAATATATTTTTCGGGATTTTTCGAAGTTAATTTGTGGCCCCGGTGAATTTATTCGTATGGTTGAATTAATAATAAAACTAAAAATATTTTAAAATAAAGAAAACTGGGTCAAGATAGTCATTTGGGCCTGCGGGACATAGCTAGATGAGTCCGGAATAGGGGTTAATAGGTAAGAACGACAGTCGTTGGGCTGAAATCGGACAAAGTTGATAAACGGGCCTTAATTGGATAATTAGTGAATATAATAATATAAATATTAAGACAAATTAGAACCCTAACCCTAATCTAATATGACCAGCCGCCACTTGCAATTTCCATGGCCTAGAATGGCCGATTCTTCCTTCCTCAAATTTTCCCAATCCACAAAGAATTAACACCTCCTTCTTTAGACAATATTGGAGAGATTTTCGAAACCTTCGTTTCCATACGGATACGATTGATTTCATGAAGTAAAATGCCCGGATTTCACCTCCAAGCCCGCGCCCAACTCAGCCCCACCGCCCCTTGTAGGGCCCACCGCGGCCACCCATACTCCCGGCGCACGTAGCCCTTTCCTCCCTCTCCGATATGCCACCCTCCGATCGTCTTCAAGCTCCTCCAGTTCTGAGATAAATGGATACCTAATTTTGAGCATAATGGGTTCAAAAAGATGAAAGGAACGGTCTTGGCAACGTGGTGGAGAAGATGGAGAGAAGGGTTGACTTTTTCAAACTTAGGTTGACTAATTATTTTAATTCAAAATTTTCCAATCTTGTTTAATCCATGTCTTACTCATACGAAATCGGATTCAAACGATTTCAGGTGTGTCACGATCGTGAGACCGAGATCTTCCCGATGGAACTGACTAGACCTGATTCTGAACAAGTTGAATTTTTGATAAATTTTGGATCTGAACAGCGCAGAACTCAATAACGATGTGAGATTTCTGAATTTAATTATTAAAAATTTAATTTTTTCTTGCGATATGAATTCCATCTATGTACGTTATGAAATCTGTATTGTTTGTGGTTGGGAAATTTGAATTTATTGATGTTGTGATGTGAATTGGTTGACGCTGTGATATTGCTATTTGAAACAAAATCATTGAATCCAGATGTGTAATCTTGTTGAAAACAAAAGATTAAATTTTCACTGTAATATTGATTATCATAAAAAGATATCATTTTGTTGATTATTATAAAAAGTTATTATTTTTAAAAGAAAAAGTAACATTAATTTCATTGTTTTGTAAAAAGAAAGATTTCACTTTTGTTTTGTTAAATATAAAGATTTCGCCTTTGTTTAATAATATAAAGATTACTTTTTGTTTTTTTATAAAATAAAAAAAAAAGTTTTCATTTTTGTTTGTTTAAAGATAAAATAAAAAGTTTTTACCTTTGTTACTTAATAAAAAGATTGGAACTATGTTTGTAAATATAAGGAAAAGATTGAAATTTTGTTTGTAAACTTAATAAAAAGATTGAAACTTTGTTTGTAAACTTAATAAAAGATTTTAACTTTTGGTTGTGAACGAAAAGAATTAACCTTTGTTTGCAAATGAAAAGAATTTACTTTTGTTCTTAAATACAAAGATTCCACCTTTGTTTATAATTAAAAGATTTTACTTTTATTTAGAATGAAAAAGGACATTTTGTCGTTAAGAATGAAAAGAATGAAAATATACATGATTTTTGTTAAGGATGAAAAGTGACATTATTACACTGATATTCATTGAAAGATTAGTAATAAACATTTTACACTGTTATGTTTAGATTAGAAAAGTATAATTTTCACCGTCATGTTTTATAAATTTGAAAATGAATATTTACACCATCATGTTTTAATCAGAAAATGAATATTTGCTCCGTTATGTGTTACATTAGAAATGACAATATTTGCACCGTTATGTATTACATTAAAAATGACAATATTTGCACCGTTATGTATTAAATTAGAAAAGGCGTTATGTGTTAAATTAGAAATGAACATGATTGACACCGCAAATAAATAAAAAAAATTACATTTTTATGTAATTAAAAAGATAAGATTTGGTCATTAAAATAAGAATTACATTTTAATGTAATTAAACAGAAGAATTTGACGTTAAAATCAAAATTACTTTTTTAATGTAATTTAAAAAGATAGAATTTTTCACCGTAATGTTAATTACATTTTTAATGAAATTAAAAGGAGAGAATTTTACATTGTAAATTAAAAGACAAAATTTGACATGTAGTGTTAATTACAATTTACATTGTAATTAAAAGAAAGGAATTTTACATTATAATGTTAAATACAATTTACGTTGTAATTAAAAAGGAGATTTTACAGTGTAATTAAAAGAGTAGAATTCAACATTGAAATAGAATTTACATTTTTCTAATGTAAATAAAAGAAATTAAAGGAAGAATTCATCATGGAAAGAAAAGTTACATTTTTAATGTAATTTAGATTAAAAAAAAGGAAAAGTTACATTTTTAATGTAATTTAGATAAAAAGAAAAGTTACATTTTTAATGTAATTAAGATTAAAAAGAAAAGTTACATTTTTAATGTAATTAGATGAAAAAGAAAATTTACATTTTTATGTACTAGATTAAGAAGAAAATTTACATTTTTATTGTATTAAGATTTAAGGAGAAAAATTACATTTTCATGTAATTAGATTTAAAGTAAGTGAAATTTACATTTTAATGTAAATAGATTTTCATTAAAAGAATTTAGAAGTGAAATTTACAGAATTAAGAAAAAAATTACATTTTTATGTAATTGGATTTTCATTAAAAAGATTAAAGATATGGAATTTACATTTTTATGTAAATAGGTTTTCAATGAAAGTCATGACGATGGAAATTTACATTTTAATGAATTTGATTTCATTAAAAAGAGTTGTAGTAACCCGGATTTTGAGCGACTTTGGTTATCGACGTAAGCTCGACGTCGATAACCAAAACATCGAAAAATACCGGTAATTAATGAAAGAAATTAGAAGGTGAGGATAGATAAGATAGAACTTATAGAATAGAAGAAGAAGAAGAACATCATCATCAGAGTAAACACGAATCTCACAGCGGAACGAATAAAATATAACATAACATATCTTTGAAATAACATCAGTATATGTATACAATAACACTTATCAGAGTACAACACTTACAACAACAGCGGAAATAATAATAGCTATAGAATTCTGAAGCCTCCTGCTCCAAGCTTTCCAAGTGTATCTGAAAAATCCCGACTACTTGACTGCCCGTACAAATTTAGGCACCCAAGAGTTTAGGGAAAACAACAAAATAAACTCCGGATCAGTCATGGGACTGGTGTGAATAAACTCAAATCATTTAAACAGGTATATGATATCTCATAAGACCACGCCGCAGAACGGAACGGGTTTTTCCCTTATGAGAATCCAAATAACTTTTCAAAGCAATATCATTCTGATATTATAATAATGTCTAAGTACAAATAAATATCAATCTAGCAGCAACGCTTGCATCTCACGTTACTACATGTATAGTATACAATCAAAATCGCAAGCACGTATTGGATGATTGGATTTCCAACTATGACAAGGTATGGAACCACCTTCCGATTAGTGTACTCTAGGAACGATACACTGGAGTTCAACAAGAACATCTTGCAACTCAGCCACACATGACCGACCACTCATTTCGCTTGAGTGTATCGAATGTACATCACCAACGGTTGGGATCAGCAACCGTTTCCCGTATATATATGGGACAACATTGATAGATTAAAGAAGCAAATGAATATTCTCCAGATAGGTGATTATACACCCTACTTCGGTGCGACCGACTTAGCCATGCTGCCTGCCCGATTTCTGTCATTTACCGGATGTGAGGCTAGAAGCTACGCTTTATCATCACAATAGATTCACTTCGAATGCCACATTGTCAGATCCATCGAAAATCACTAATTGACGTCTACAACAATACATTACGTGTCAGCTAAAAGAAGTTTCCTTCTCCGCTTCCACTCTTGGTACGGTTGAAGAAATCAATGTACGTAATTGTCTGGAAATACTCTGTCAGACATCCATCTTCATTCACTTAGAATGTCACATCGTCATACCCGCCAAATCACAAATTGACTTATCCAAAAATAACACGGGTATACAGCTAAGAGAAACGAATTCCTCCGCCACCAAACGTGAATACGTTTGAACAGATCAACTTACGCGATCCATTGGATATACTATGTCAGACCTTCGTCCATACAAGTTGTCCTGGGACTGGACAAACCGAAGGCACTATTCTGTAAACAGGATAGCCCTTGCATTTTACTCCGTCTTCAATTATCTTTGGCATATATGATTCGCGACGCTTATGCCAATACAGAGTGGTTCTTTGGATAAAAATCCAACCGGTCTCTCCATATTAACAACGTTAAAATGGTCAAAACTTCGATAGTCTGTGATTTAACCATCAAAGAAAAACAAGTGTGTAAACAATGATATTATTCCCAGATGGAAATTATATCGAACAAACATCATTTAACATTAATCTCTTTAGTTCATTTATTTTACTTATCTCCTGTTTCCCTATATTCTAAATTCTTATTTTTCTTTTATCAGAAAACATTTCTGATTCTCGTTTGGAAAACATTTCCAAACTCCTTTACGATCAAACCATACCATTTCTTAGTTAAGAAGGAAGTCACTCAAGTTGGGGTATAATTACCTCTCAGACCTTAACTGAACAACGTTATAACTTCAAAATGGTCAAAGTTTATCTTTTAAATCTTTAACAACTTCTTTACGTTTTTCTCGGATTCAAATTTTTCTGATCCTCTTCTATATTTAGAACATTGGTTATAACGATAACGTTATAATCCCTACTTTCGAATTATCTAACTTTAATTATAACTTCTATTCTTATTAGTGAAAAATTTACCTAACACTTATTTATTTATAAATGAATAAAACTCTATTTAAACACTGGAAAGTATAAGTACTTTCCCGAATTCGATATAATCGAATTTGCTGATTAACTCTCTTCGAGAAATCTCTATTTGATTAACTCTTCTTCGAATACCCTATATTCGATTAACTCCTTCTCGAATAAACGATATTCGATAATCTCTCTTCGAATAACTAATATTCGATAACTCTTCCTTTTCAAATATCTCACATTTGAAAATTTCACTTCGATTAAACTATAATCGATAACTCCCTTCAATGAAACTAACATCGATAACTCCTTTCGATGAAACTAACATCGATAACTCCTTTCGATGAAACTAACATCGATAACTCCTTTCGATGAAACTAACATCGATAACTGCTTTCGATGAAACTAACATCGATAACTTTAACTCGACTAACTTAACTTGACTCGACTAACTCGACTTACTTGGTTCGACCAATTCGATTCGATTAACTAGGCTCGACTAACTCTATTGGTTTAACTCTAATCGATTAGTTCTATGGTTTAACCCTAATCGATAAATTCTATTTGACTAACCCTATTCGGCTAACTCGACTAACTTGGTTCGACCGACCAGGTTTGACTAACCTGACCCATTTGGTTTGACTGACCAGGTTTGGCTAACCTGACCCATTTGGTTTGACCACTGGGCTTGACTACTTGGTTCGACCACTTGGTTTGACCATTTGGTTCGAATACCATATTCGACTAACTCCTCTCGATTCATTAAAACCGATTAACTCATCTCGATTGACTAAATCAATTAACTCCTATCGATTAACTAAATCGATAAACTCCTTTCGATTAACTAAGTTTGATTTACTCGACTCGACTGACCAGGTTCGACTAACTTGACCAGCTTGACTCGATTGGTTCGACTTGACCAACTCGACTCGGTTGGTTTGACTCGACCATCTTGACTCGATTGGTTTGACTCGACCATTTGGCTCGATTTGGTTCGACTCGACCATTTGGCTCGATTTGGTTCGACTCGACCATTTGGCTCGATTTGGTTCGACTCGACCATTTCGACTCGGTTGGGTTCGACTAGCTTGACTAGTTTGGTTCGACTAGCTTGGTTTGACCACTTAACTAGCTTGATTCGAATATTTATATCCGACTAACTAGCTTTTCTTTTATTTCTATTTATTTTAACTTCTATTTATTTCCTAAATAGATTTCCCTTTTGTATAATCTATTTATTTTCCTAAATAGATTTTCCTTTTGTATAATCTATTTATTTAATCTAAATAAACATTCCTTTATTTTATTTATTTATTTCTAAATAAATATCCTTTTATAAAATCCTTCGATTTTATAAATAGATTCATTTTCAATATAAATATTTGAAAATCCCCTTTTCTATATTTTCAGTGTTTTCTATTGTTTTTAAACAACCAACTGTCAATGATCAATATCATCCAAACATATACAATCAACAACAGATTATATATCACAGTATATATCACAATATACAAATAACAGTAAAATAAATGTTGAGGAATCCAGTCGGATTCCTCCAACCTGTTTCCCTGCATCCACCGATGTTAAACAACGTATATAACATCACTTGCATTTCTAATGAAATACACTGATAACAAAATCACCGTTTAATAATGATATATATATATAGATATATAGATATATAGATATATATATCCATACTGTTTTCAATCAATTATTTAACAGTCCAATCTACAGTCCAATTTAACAATACAACTTAACAGTCCAAATTAACAGTACATAACTAACAGTCAAATACAGAAATAAAATACAATTTATATTAAAATATAAATTGAGGAGAGTTAGTGAGTTTTTACTCACATTGACGCGTTAACCGTTAAATAACGGTTTGCGTTATTCGATTCAGTTGGACAATTTATTTCGCCATAAATTGTAACGAGCTCGGATTCACTCTCGGTCAGTCTCATTGTGTTGCTCCCGTCCATATGATCCCAACGCAACTTGTTTCGCTGAATTCCGATTACGAATGGACAAGTTATAAAATTTCAAAGTTAACACTATTTAATAAAGTAAAACTTGAATTAAAATATACTTGGGCCTTAGCTCATGAAACCGGCCCACTCCATCAATTTAAAAGCCCGTCCGCACTTGGCTTTCCTCTCCCAAACTGATTCGATCTCCAGGAACCCAACCACGAACGAAAATGGCCACCGTTGACCGCCGATTGCTCCTCCATCCCTCAACCGAACAACTCGTTGTTGCCACCATCGTTCACCTCTTCTATTTCTCTTCACACTGATGCCATAAATGATCAGCTCGGTGGTCATCCCTGAATCCCGTCGTTCATGGTCCTCCACGGTGCCTCACACAGTATCGACATCAATGGTGTCGGAATCCCACCCAACCAATCCGACATGTGCGCCTCAACTTCCATAACCCGAATCTGATGTTCGATTTACACCTCGTTGCTTCAATGATGCCACAGATCGAACCCTAATTCTCGCTGTCAATTTCCAGCAAACCGAAAATGACGTCGAGCCATCTAATATTGGTACTAGGTCGAAGCCGAACATAGCAGGAATCAACCCATATGTATTTCATGATTTTAGAGAATTTTTCCAATTTGATATTGATTCTTGAAAGAGGATTTTTATTTTGTTTTACTGTAATGAAGAACGGCGGAAAAAATGTGGTTGACTTGAGAAGTGAAAATTTTAGGTTTTAGGAATTTGTTAAGGTGTTTATATAGAAATTTTACATGATTTTTATATTCAATTTTATATTCAATTTTAATCCAACGTTATTTATATCCATCTTTAAAAATCCCCATAGTCACATACGATACCCAAAAATCACGAAACTGGACTTGCAGCTACAGCTCGACATTACAGTCCCAACAAAACAGGTTTCGTCAAATTCCGACTTCGTATGCTCACACAGCGTATTTTTAACTGTCGAAATACTGACTGTTTCTCACTCTAAAAATCTGTATGGCCACACAGTGACTCTAAAAATCACGAAACCTGGAATCTAACAACTATTTGACATTGCGGATCCAACAAAACTGGTTTTGTTGAATTCCGACTTCGTTTGCAAAAGTGGCTATTTTTAACGCTCTAAATAGCCGATTTAAATACATAAATATATTTAAATATTATTAAATTAATTGTTTAAAATTATTTATTATCGTCTATATTCACAGTGGCATACCATACAGCTCCAGAATATCATATCAGAATTTACAGCTTGATATTTCAGATTTTCAGATTTATCGATATTCAATTTATATCGAAAATCCTTTTATAACGTATATAAAGCGTTGCAAATTATAAAGGAATTCCATAGCGACTTTTCTGAAATTTGATTTGGACGTAAATCAAAATCTACACAACGAAATCCAGATTTTTCCCTTCCACTAGAAAGATATACTCCACCAGCTCCACACGTTTCTTGTTTCACAGAAATCCGGCTTAAAACGAATCCTGTACATTCAGTTGAAGTCTGAATCGCCAAATAGCGAACTGCCGCGTCGTTTCAAGCTCTATTTTAATTATATTATAATTATACGTTCAAATTGTCGTCGATTGAATATATTCGTCAATATAATTCAACTCTAAGCTGAATTACATCTTAGGGATGACCCAGTTCACAGAATATTGTATTTCCCATATTTTTGATTACTTCGACATTATAATATATTTTATTATATTATAATTATTAATTAAATATTCAATATTATTTAATTCATGTTCTCGATATCGATAAATCGATATTTAATAATTAAATAAATAAATTATTCAACAGCAAAAAATGCGGGTCACTACAATCTTCCACCCTTAATAAAATTTCGTCCTCGAAATTGCTAAGCTAGGGGACGACCCTATCTACTGGGTAAAAATTTATCTGTTTACCTCTTATCTCCGGTTTCAACTGAACCAATTAATATCGACTAAAATATTAATTTATTCTGACTAACTAAATTTTCAAAAATTTTGAAAATTTTCTAACACCTTAACTTTTCAAAAAATTTCGCCAGCACCTCCTTTGTACTGGTCAATATCCCAAACTCCAACTCGCCTCTCTGGGCCTTCTTTAACCCAAAACAAAATCAAACAGCCAAGCGGCTTGCCAATTTGGCTCATAAATCTCATATCCATATATAATATAAACTTGTACCTTTTTGTCGGGAATATCAACTCTATCACTTCCATATGCTATCAACTCAGCATATACCAGTGTTATTTCCATCAAATTCCAATCAGTTCATATCCTCAAAACCAAATCGAATTTCATTCGAACCCGAATATCAAATTTCAAATTCTTAACTCATCAACCCAATTCCATAACAGATTATTCTCTAATCCAATTCAATTCTGTTTAACTCAGTTCAAGTTAATATTTCAATTTATTTCTACTATCTTATTCTATTTAACTTCATAAGTTAAAATTAAATTCCGAAACTAAATTTCCTGGGTCTATTTCAAATCAACTTGAAATTACAATGCCAATTCAAAACCTTTGAGTTTATAAACAACTTGTTTTCTCAAAACAATTCAAAAACAAAACCTTTGGTAGTAGTCCGTCACTTAGAACTCGAAAATGAATACTGATGATGTCGCGATTCATCATCAGAATCTATTTTCCAGCTATCGAAGTGAGTTCAATACTATATCACCTTCAGTTTGAAAAACGTTTTCAATATCTCCTAGGAACTTAAAATTTCCTTATTTTAATTCCAAATCTGATTTAAATTCACATTTAATTCATCTTATTTCATATACTTTACTTATATGAATTCTGATTTGTCATGTATAATCATTTTACCTTTTTATAATCTTACTCGATTATAATAACAACCAACACAACCAATATACTATATCAAATATATTCGGGTAAAATTATTCCATTTACCCTCTTTCAAAACATACCATGACGGTTCATCGTATTCGAGTGTTTAGTAACCCCCATCGATACAGTGGATCAAACCGATCGACCAGAATTCACCAACAACTCAACCAATAAAACTCCACAATATAAAATCATTTTATATTAACTAACAAATACGTTCACTCGTATATATACACTCAAACTCAGTCTAGGATATTACTAATCCCATCTCTACTGAATCGCGCCACAGAGCCAAGGTAATTCTTAACTTAAGCTCTGATACCAACTGTAGTAACCCGGATTTTGAGCGACTTTGGTTATCGACGTAAGCTCGACGTCGATAACCAAAACATCGAAAAATCCCGGTAATTAATGAAAGAAATTAGAAGGTGAGGATAGATAAGATAGAACTTATAGAATAGAAGAAGAAGAAGAACATCATCATCAGAGTAAACACGAATCTCACAGCGGAATGAATAAAATATAACATAACATATCTTTGAAATAACATCAGTATATGTATACAATAACACTTATCAGAGTACAACACTTACAACAACAGCGGAAATAATAATAGCTATAGAATTCTGAAGCCTCCTGCTCCAAGCTCTCCAAGTGTATCTGAAAAATCCCGACTACTTGACTGCCCGTACAAATTTAGGCACCCAAGAGTTTAGGGAAAACAACAAAATAAACTCTGGATCAGTCATGGGACTGGTGTGAATAAACTCAAATCATTTAAACAGGTATATGATATCTCATAAGACCACGCCGCAGAACGGAACGGGTTTTTCCCTTATGAGAATCCAAATAACTTTTCAAAGCAATATCATTCTGATATTATAATAATGTCTAAGTACAAATAAATATCAATCTAGCAGTAACGCTTGCATCTCACGTTACTACATGTATAGTATACAATCAAAATCGCAAGCACGTATTGGATGATTGGATTTCCAACTATGACAAGGTATGGAACCACCTTCCGATCAGTGTACTCTAGGAACGATACACTGGAGTTCAACAAGAACATCTTGCAACTCAGCCACACATGACCGACCACTCATTTCGCTTGAGTGTATCGAATGTACATCACCAACGGTTGGGATCAGCAACCGTTTCCCGTATATATATGGGACAACATTGATAGATTAAAGAAGCAAATGAATATTCTCCAGATAGGTGATTATACACCCTACTTCGGTGCGACCGACTTAGCCATGCTGCCTGCCCGATTTCTGTCATTTACCGGATGTGAGGCTAGAAGCTATGCTTTATCATCACAATAGATTCACTTCGAATGCCACATTGTCAGATCCATCGAAAATCACTAATTGACGTCTACAACATTACATTACGTGTCAGCTAAAAGAAGTTTCCTTCTCCGCTTCCACTCTTGGTACGGTTGAAGAAATCAATGTACGTAATTGTCTGGAAATACTCTGTCAGACATCCATCTTCATTCACTTAGAATGTCACATCGTCATACCCGCCAAATCACAAATTGACTTATCCAAAAATAACACGGGTATACAGCTAAGAGAAACGAATTCCTCCGCCACCAAACGTGAATACGTTTGAACAGATCAACTTACGCGATCCATTGGATATACTCTGTCAGACCTTCGTCCATACAAGTTGTCCTGGGACTGGACAAACCGAAGGCACTATTCTGTAAACAGGATAGCCCTTGCATTTTACTCCGTCTTCAATTATCTTTGGCATATATGATTCGCGACGCTTATGCCAATACAGAGTGGTTCTTTGGATAAAAATCCAACCGGTCTCTCCATATTAACAACGTTAAAATGGTCAAAACTTCGATAGTCTGTGATTTAACCATCAAAGAAAAACAAGTGTGTAAACAAAGATATTATTCCCAGATGGAAATTATATCGAACAAACATCATTTAACATTAATCTCTTTAGTTCATTTATTTTACTTATCTCCTGTTTCCCTATATTCTAAATTCTTATTTTTCTTTTATCAGAAAACATTTCTGATTCTCGTTTGGAAAACATTTCCAAACTCCTTTACGATCAAACCTTACCATTTCTTAGTTAAGAAGGAAGTCACTCAAGTTGGGGTATAATTACCTCTCAGACCTTAACTGAACAACGTTATAACTTCAAAATGGTCAAAGTTTATCTTTTAAATCTTTAACAACTTCTTTACGTTTTTATCGGATTCAAATTTTTCTGATCCTCTTCTATATTTAGAACATTGGTTATAACGATAACGTTATAATCCCTACTTTCGAATTATCTAACTTTAATTATAACTTCTATTCTTATTAGTGAAAAATTTACCTAACACTTATTTATTTATAAATGAATAAAACTCTATTTAAACACTGGAAAGTATAAGTACTTTCCCGAATTCGATATAATCAAATTCGCCGATTAACTCTCTTCGAGAAATCTCTATTTGATTAACTCTTCTTCGAATACCCTATATTCGATTAACTCCTTCTCGAATAAACGATATTCGATAATCTCTCTTCGAATAACTAATATTCGATAACTCTTCCTTTTCAAATATCTCACATTTGAAAATTTCACTTCGATTAAACTATAATCGATAACTCCCTTCAATGAAACTAACATCGATAACTCCTTTCGATGAAACTAACATCGATAACTCCTTTCGATGAAACTAACATCGATAACTTCTTTCGATGAAACTAACATCGATAACTTTAACTCGACTAACTTAACTTGACTCGACTAACTCGACTTACTTGGTTCGACCAATACGATTCAATTAACTAGGCTCGACTAACTCTATTTGTTTAACTCTAATCGATTAGTTCTATGGTTTAACCCTAATCGATAAATTCTATTTGACTAACCCTATTCGGCTAACTCGACTAACTTGGTTCGACCGACCAGGTTTGACTAACCTGACCCATTTGGTTTGACTGACCAGGTTTGGCTAACCTGACCCATTTGGTTTGACCACTGGGCTTGACTACTTGGTTCGACCACTTGGTTTGACCATTTGGTTCGAATACCATATTCGACTAACTCCTCTCGATTCATTAAAACCGATTAACTCATCTCGATTGACTAAATCAATTAACTCCTATCGATTAACTAAATCGATAAACTCCTTTCGATTAACTAAGTTTGATTTACTCGACTCGACTGACCAGGTTCGACTAACTTGACCATCTTGACTCGATTGGTTTGACTCGACCAGCTCGACTCGGTTGGTTTGACTCGACCATCTTGACTCGATTGGTTCGACTCGACCATTTGGCTCTATTTGGTTCGACTCGACCATTTGGCTCGATTTGGTTCGACTCGACCATTTGGCTCGATTTGGTTCGACTCGACCATTTCGACTCGGTTGGGTTCGACTAGCTTGACTAGTTTGGTTCGACTAGCTTGGTTTGACCACTTAACTAGCTTGATTCGAATATTTATATCCGACTAACTAGCTTTTCTTTTATTTCTATTTATTTTAACTTCTATTTATTTCCTAAATAGATTTCCCTTTTGTATAATCTATTTATTTTCCTAAATAGATTTTCCTTTTGTATAATCTATTTATTTTCCTAAATAGATTTTCCTTTTGTATAATCTATTTATTTAATCTAAATAAACATTCCTTTATTTTATTTATTTATTTCTAAATAAATATCCTTTTATAAAATCCTTCGATTTTATAAATAGATTCATTTTCAATATAAATATTTGAAAATCCCCTTTTCTACATTTTCAGTGTTTTCTATTGTTTTTAAACAACCAACTGTCAATGATCAATATCATCCAAACATATACAATCAACAACAGATTATATATCACAGTATATATCACAATATACAAATAACAGTAAAATAAATGTTGAGGAATCCAGTCGGATTCCTCCAACCTGTTTCCCTGCATCCACCGATGTTAAACAATGTATATAACGTCACTTGCATTTCTAATGAAATACACTGATAACAAAATCACCGTTTAATAACGATATATATATATATATATATAGATATATAGATATATATATATCCATACTGTTTTCAATCAATTATTTAACAGTCCAATCTACAGTCCAATTTAACAATACAACTTAACAGTCCAAATTAACAGTACATAACTAGCAGTCAAATACAGAAATAAAATACAATTTATATTAATATATAAATTGAGGAGAGTTAGTGAGTTTTTACTCACATTGACGCGTTAACCGTTAAATAACGGTTTGCGTTATTCGATTCAGTTGGACAATTTATTTCGCCATAAATTGTAACGAGCTCGGATTCACTCCCGGTCAGTCTCATTGTGTTGCTCCCGTCCATATGATCCCAACGCAACTTGTTTCGCTGAATTCCGATTACGAATGGACAAGTTATAAAATTTCAAAGTTAACACTATTTAATAAAGTAAAACTTGAATTAAAATATACTTGGGCCTTAGCTCATGAAACCGGCCCACTCCATCAATTTAAAAGCCCGTCTGCACTTGGCTTTCCTCTCCCAAACTGATTCGATCTCCAGGAACCCAACCACGAACGAAAATGGCCACCGTTGACCGCCGATTGCTCCTCCATCCCTCAACCGAACAACTCGTTGTTGCCACCATCGTTCACCTCTTCTATTTCTCTTCACACTGATGCCATAAATGATCAGCTCGGTGGTCATCCCTGAATCTCGTCGTTCATGGTCCTCCACGGTGCCTCACACAGTATCGACATCAATGGTGTCGGAATCCCACCCAACCAAGCCGACATGTGCGCCTCAACTTCCAGAACCCGAATCTGATGTTCGATTTACACCTCGTTGCTTCAATGATGCCACAGATCGAACCCTAATTCTCGCTGTCAATTTCCAGCAAACCAAAAATGACGTCGAGCCATCTAATATTGGTACTAGGTCGAAGCCGAACATAGCAGGAATCAACCCATATGTATTTCATGATTTTAGAGAATTTTTCCAATTTGATATTGATTCTTGAAAGAGGATTTTTATTTTGTTTTACTGTAATGAAGAACGGCGGAAAAAATGTGGTTGACTTGAGAAGTGAAAATTTTAGGTTTTAGGAATTTGTTAAGGTGTTTATATAGAAATTTTATATGATTTATATATTGAAATTTATATTCAATTTTAATCCAACGTTATTTATATCCATCTTTAAAAATCCCCATAGTCACATACGATACCCAAAAATCACGAAACTGGACTTGCAGCTACAGCTCGACATTACAGTCCCAACAAAACAGGTTTCGTCAAATTCCGACTTCGTATGCTCACACAGCGTATTTTTAACTGTCGAAATACTGACTGTTTCTCACTCTAAAAATCTGTATGGCCACACAGTGACTCTAAAAATCACGAAACCTGGAATCTAACAACTATTTGACATTGCGGATCCAACAAAACTGGTTTTGTTGAATTCCGACTTCGTTTGCAAAAGTGGCTATTTTTAACGCTCTAAATAGCCGATTTAAATACATAAATATATTTAAATATTATTAAATTAATTGTTTAAAATTATTTATTATCGTCTATATTCATAGTGGCATACCATACAGCTCCAGAATATCATATCAGAATTTACAGCTTGATATTTCAGATTTTCAGATTTATCGATATTCAATTTATATCGAAAATCCTTTTATAACGTATATAAAGCGTTGCAAATTATAAAGGAATTCCATAGCGACTTTTCTGAAATTTGATTTGGACGTAAATCAAAATCTACACAACGAAATCCAGATTTTTCCCTTCCACTAGAAAGATATACTCCACCAGCTCCACACATTTCTTGTTTCACAGAAATCCAGCTTAAAACGAATCCTGTACATTCAGTTGAAGTCTAAATCGCCAAATAGCGAACTGCCGCGTCGTTTCAAGCTCTATTTTAATTATATTATAATTATACGTTCAAACTGTCGTCGATTGAATATATTCGTCAATATAATTCAACTCTAAGCTGAATTACATCTTAGGGATGACCCATTTCACAGAATATTGTATTTCCCATATTTTTGATTATTTCGACATTATAATATATTTTATTATATTATAATTATTAATTAAATATTCAATATTATTTAATTCACGTTCTCGATATCGATAAATCGATATTTAATAATTAAGTAAATAAATTATTCAACAGCAAAAAATGCGGGTCACTACAAGAGTGAAGGTATGAAATTTACATTTTCATGTGAAAAGATTAAAACACAAGATCATCATTTTGTTTGTATAGAAAAGATTGACACAAAATTATCATTTTAGTTTTGCATTGAAAGATATAAACAAAATTATCATTTTAGTTTTGCATTGAAAGAATAACAAAGTTATTATTTTTGTTACATTGAAATTAAACAAACAAAAATATATTCATTTTTGTAGAATTGAGGTTGACACCAAAATATATTACATTTTTGTTAGAAAATTGAAACGACACAAAAATCTTCATTTTTGTTAAATTGGAATGATACACGAAAAATACATTTTTGTGTGAATTGAAGGGTAAAAGAAAATATACATTGTTATGTTTAGGATGTGTATGTGAATTAAAATAAAACAAACATTGTTGTGTGTTATGTTATATATAAAAGAATGTTATGAAACCAAGTGTTCTTTACTTGTTATGATAATCACAATAATGAAATGGACGAAGGAATTATATTTATATAATTATGTGTATAAAAATTAAAAGTAAACGAATCGAGCGTGGTAGTTTGCATTTTGGAATTGTACTTTTAAACGATTATACCGAAATATCCGACCGTCGGATTTTCCCAAAACTGAAACCGTTAGGTTCACCTTGGGAAGATCTTTCCAATGATATGAATTGTGTTAAAATCCAACGGTTAGATTTAGAGAAATTTGTAAAACAAATTTGGGTGAAAACAGCGCCAAGGTCGCCTATTGACATGAAGTGTTGTTAAATAAAATTCAATTATTTTTATATAAATAAAAATAGAGATTAATCGTTATAAATTAATATTAACGATAAGAAATGATTTGAAATGATATATATGCGAGAATCATTTGAAAGGTCCGAGTTCAATCTCATTTCAAATGATTATTCGTCAATCTAAGTCGAAGAGTTGACAACGGTGATTGAAGACCGGCGATCTTCACGTCGAATGGATGAGTTACCATTGACGCCCATGATTGGAGTAGCTACCTTGAAGGGGCTACAATGGTGGCCGTCCAGACTACTTGTTAGTTGTTCGGATATGCGAGGTATAAGGTGCCTCCGGTTTCGTTCAGACCCAGAACAGACTTGAAAATGGATTGTATGTCTGACGTTGTATCCCTTTATACGGTATTCGTTGATCTCTGCTAAATATATATATGTTTGGTGTCTAACACCCTTCTCTAAGACGTACGAGCTTAGAGGTTATATATTGGTAGGAATTAATGGTACGGTATGGATTGACAATGTGGCATGCTAAGATGTAGATGATCAAGGATTTTGTTGAAAAGTAGGCCTTGTGGATGATGATCAAAGCACAGCTTGAAAAGCATAGCTTTGTGTATTACGTAGCTTCACGAGCCTCACACCCCGGTTGAGTACTCTAAAACGGAGCAAGGGAACGCAGGGAGAGCAGCACGTTTCTTTCTAGCTAGAAGTGGTGTTTGGGTTTTACACGGCTCGACATTTTACTTATGTGGATGATGGAATGAGGCACCTCGGATATTAGGTCCTATAGGACTGGGAAACGTGTGTTCAGGAATAACTAATCCGCAAAATCGTATGTGCGGACCGGCCCTGCAGCTTTCCAAGGGTTCACTGCGGGGGATCCTGAGACATTAGCTAGAGTGTCTTGAATCGGTAAGGAGATCGTTCCTAGCCTTGACTCATGATGGAAACCCAAATTCCCAATACGACCCTACGGACTTGGTTGTATTACTAGTATGGAGGCATAGTATATGGTAGCTATGCTTCCTAGGATTGATACATTTACTTTGAAATGTTTTTTTTTAAACATATATACACTAATAATAATATCAAATTCATTTTTATCGTACCAAGCATGTTTAATCATTATAAGGTAAAACTCTATCCTCTGGTTTGCGTTGCATTGTGTGATGGGACTTGAGTCTTATGATGATTCAAAAGCATTGTGTTGTTTTGACGATTCTCTTTATTTTGTGCACCGGCAATCCATTGGAATAAAATCCATTCCGCGTTAGCGGCGTGGTCCTTGGATTTGCCTTATTACTGTTAGTTAAATTAGTTAAGAATTCTCACACCAGTCCCATGACTGACCCGTTGTTTGTTTCCACCTTTGCAAACTCGGGTGACCTCTTTTCCACACGGGCAGTCGAGTAGTTTGTCTACAGGTCCTTATCTCGAGCAGGATTCTGGATTGAAGCTTAAAGCTGTGTCCAAAGTATAGTTGTCTTCCGCTGCCTTAGTTATTTTATTTCAGCTACACTGTATTGTATTATAATTTGTTGTAATTTATCTTCCGCTGTATTTTAAATCGATGTACTCTGATATGTTCTGTACTCTGATGTAACATTACTGTAATGTTTATAAAAGTCTGTTGTTATTGTTCTGATGTTGTTGTATTCCCAAAGTTAACGTATTCGGGTTTTGAACGGTCTTAGTCGATTAGGTCCGGGCAAACCCGAAGCTGTTACACTCATTTCAATCCCTTAGGAGATCCATTTGTATTCGAGAAGAATATAATTTATATTTTCATATAATGTCGGTTTAAATCGATTCATATTCAAATAAAATGAATTTTTCATCTCGACTCCATTTTTGAACCAACGGTTTAAATCCAAACACTTTCCATTCGGAAGAAATTTACAATCATTGAATATAACTTGAAAATAGGTAATTATAAGAAAATCTTTATATAAAACATATGTATATAGAAAATAATAGTTAGAATAAAATAAGATAAATTTAGATTACTATGTATATACAAAAATAAAAGTTTACTAATTAGTTTTAAGTAACAAAATATAAGGAAAACTTTAATTATAACAAAATAGTTTATAAGTAAAAAGTTTTTGATAAATAAATTTTTAAGAAAAGGAATAGTCTATTAAAATCAATAGTGTATATATATGTATAATAAAATTCTTAAACCGAAATTGTTCCTTTCTTCTGAATTTCAAATACTTGAATCTATACTCCAGTCTCAATGGAGTTTACATAGTTTCAATATCTTGTTTCAATCCCTATTCAAACCAACCGTTTGATCTAAATGATAAAATTCATATTCATGCCAAAATCGAAATAGTCCCGAGTATTAGCCAAACTCTTACTCCAAAACTAAACTTAATAGGAATCTATTAATTTTGAATCTACCCCAATTATTTGAATAAATTCCAAATCATATTCAAATTTCCAATTTTTCAAACTCCCAATTTGTTGAGATAATCTCCTTAGCCATTCCAAATAACATTCAAAGTTTAGATCTTAAAAAAATAGATTTATCGAATATCGACGCATTTCTTTTAAGTAAAATTTCCATCGAATAGAAATTTCAAATATTTAAAATTAAATAACCAACTGATGCCTGTATATAATTTTCTATCCTATGGCCGAGTGATTTTAATTTTCGATAATTCAGGGATGGATATATATCATTTCAATCCAAATCAGGGTCACGGATATTTATCATTTCAATCCGTGTTCTTAATTTATTTTTAATCGATTAATCCCGGGTTTATTTGATGCCCGTAACATCTAGGGTAAATGGGATTAATCATCACAATAAACATGTCATACAACATATTGGATATGGAGCATTAGCAGTGTCAACATCAATTCAATAGCAAATTTCAACCCAAAAATCCATCACAACCATCCCATCAAATTAATCAGTATTAAACTGTTCCATGGATTATCAAGGATCAAAATTTCCATTTAGAAATCTAATTGAATTAAATAACTAATTATCGATCAAAATTGGCATGTTATAACAGTGGTATATCAAATTTAAGCAACCAATTCAACAGCCAATCACAACCATGCAACCAAACTATTTCATAATTTAATTCGATAAATATGGCGATAATTCAGTTCATTGTGAGTGATAAAATCACTCACCTTCGAGTCCTTAGTTGATTGAGCGTCCAATTAAAACCCCAAATTTTCCAGTCTCCAAAAGCAGCCAGGTTAGTGCCAAAACGTCCACAATTCCGCCACGATCCCAATGCAACAAACCACGTCCAAATCCGAGTTAAAACAAGAAAGTTATCAGTGTTTTTCCATTCGAATTCAAATATATTTAAAATAATTAAAATAATTTCCTCACCCTATAAAAATATGCCACCTCAGCCGTTCTTCCCTCAGACAATTCTTGCTCCCCAACCCGTGAACAGTAACCCGTCGAACAAACCTATTCATATCTGACCTTTGATCGTTGATTCCTCCTCCCTCCGACCTCGATAGGAGCTCCGACCTATCCCGCTCGAATCAGCTCCCCCTGCCGCATCCTCCAGTCTCAACCTCACCACCTCTGGTGGCCTTCAGCCACGCCGCCGACGAAGCAAATGAAAAGGATTTCCAGCCCTAAATCACAAAAATCCGGTGATCTACTTGATTATAGATGAAGGGGCTTGGTTTGTTGCAATCCAAAGAACGACGCGAACAATACCCAGAAACCAGAATCCTCGATTAAGCTTCGAATTGAAAACCCCTAAATCTATGCTTTAGGGTTACGAAAATCAACACTTTGACTTCGAATTCTGGCACCACCGTTCACTGCATGTCAAAACAGAGGGTATCCGTAGCTTTCTTTCGTCGAGATCTTCACTTTGATATATAATATGCTATGGTTTGAGGAATTTTGATTTTGAAGTTATAATTTTTATTTTGATCTAGGTTTGGAATTTCATTTTCTTCCATGGAAGAAAGAAATCGGCAGATAGAAAATATGTGGATGAGAAATGAGTTGGTGAGGTGGTAGTTGGGTTTTATTTGTATAGATATAGGAGGCCCAATATGAGAAAACAACTAATTGTCATATTACCCTGACTTCTTTCACATTTTCTCTCGTACGATCAAATGGTTTGTCGGATTGTAACGCAAATTGGAATCCTACCATAATTCATCGTTCTGAATCCAATTGCTCCAGTTTCGTCGAATTCCGAGACAGTGGCCAAAACGGTTAAATTCCACAGTTAATTAAATAAATAAAATATTCAATTATTTGATTAACTGTTTTTATTTCACTTTAAATATTAATAAAATTCCATTTTAAATCAAATTTCAACTTAAATAAATTTTTAAAAATCAATTCACAGATTTAAGTTCCCGAATTCATTTACCTATCAAATAAAAATTGATTCCAGTTGTAAATTAAATAGCTCAGAATTTCACCATTTAACAAATTAAATTAGGATTCCAATTATAAATTAAACCACTCAAATTCTATTCAATTTCATAAATATCAAATTAGACTTCCAATTCCAAATCAATATGAACTAATTTAAATTCTGTTTATACTTAAATTATGCCATTACATAACAAAATCATTAAACTTAAATTTTAACCATTTCTACTCAGTTCATTTAAGTTAATTCAAGTTTTAAATATACAGAAAATCTTGGGTTGTTACATTCTCCCCCACTTAAAAATCTTTTCATCCTCGAAAAGAGAACGACATAAGATATTGAGCACATATACATACATCAACCATATTTATAAAAATTGTATTTATAAAATAAGTTATATAATTGAAAAATCTCATAAATTTTCTAACTTCCGAAATCACGGAAAATTTCGGCAGCATCTCCTTTTTACGGAGAGGTCCGGAAAATCACAACGTATATAAAATTCAAATATACATCTCATCATTCGATGAGGCATCCAAAAATGGGGAAAACACCATATATATGTAACTACACAATTATATAACTCAAAAACGTACCTTCTTAGCGTATATTTGCATTTTAATTTACCTTAACATTTAGCGTTTAGCTCAAGTGAGCTCCGAGGCGTAGTGCGACTTCCCTACACCTGCTACATACTCACATATACATGAGAATCAAACATATATACAATATATAGCAATTGTATACAACTTAGACAACATATATTGACCATTTCAACAATAAAACCAAAATGTTAACGACGGACCAGCGAACAAATTGATGGTTATCACCCCTTAGATGATGGAATTTGACCATAGCACACTTGGCAAAAGTTGTTCTAATCGTTTCAGGCTTTCCCAATTTTCCGGATTCGTCGAATTCGGATGATTCGTTCAAAATTTATGACTATTCTAGTGAAGGCGAACGCCTTAGCCCATACACTGAAAAATGCAGATCTGAGTTGTTCAACCCATTTTTCACCCCTTTAAATCTCAGAATTTTACATAGCATAATAAGGAAAAAAATTAGTTCAGATCCTGGGCTTTCCGAATTGTACTCGCACATTAAAACCCGACGCTCCGTTAGGAAGTTATAGTCAGAACAATATCGATATACGCTTAAGTTTTTAATTTTCTGCGCATAGTACTACGACTAAAACTTGCATTTCAGCTTAGTAAACATAGGAATTCAACATGGCTTTATAAATGAAAGTTTTAGCTCAGTTTCTAAGGTTTCCAAAAAGTCCAGAATTATCGCATTTCGATCAGCCAATCAAAAGTTATGGTCATTTTTGTTTCAGCTTATCGACTATTTCAGATTCTTGCATAAACAACGGTTTATTTTATTAGAAGTTTTAAACCTTTTGATTCCAATAATTTTGAAAATCATTAACACCACAATTTGTTATCACCTCATTTCTCGAGAAATGCATTCACATCCAATTTTCTTATCCATTTTGATATATTATCTGTTCCATTTCTCGTTTCATTCCAAGCATTAATTCCGATTAAAACTTCAAACGAACTTGATTACACTAGACCTTTAACTCCTTAACATGAATCCATTTACCAAACTCATTTACATCAATTTACCAAATTTCATTATTTATTCTTATTACTCCATCCATATTACAAGAATGTCGTTCCATATAGTCAACTTCCATATCCATAATCAAGGGTTAAGATCCTTGATGGTTTCCTTTATATAAACCATTTCATTTCTCTTGTTTTTGAAATTTCATTTCACTTAGTCCAACAATACATATAAATTCTATATCGACTTTTTTTTCCTAAGTTGATTTCATTTCATTATATCTATCCAACTCAGGTCAAACTTCATTTTACATCTCATTTCGATATCTCCAATTTTTGAATAAAATTCGGTTATCTCCATTCTCTTATTCCAAATAAGCCAAAAATTTAAATTTGTACTGCATTTCACTTGTTTTAGCATTTCTATTTATTGACATCGAATTACTCTCCATTTCCTTTGCCTATATTCAATTGCTCGATCATTTTATTTATGTTCAATTATTATTCACTCAACCATTTACACTAGTTTAACCACTTTTTTCTTTACTTATATGCATATCCATTGTCGTTTAAAGTTTATTTCATTAAATCAATTCATTATTCAACTCTCAAATTATAAATTGAGTTAAGGACGGGTTATATATATCTAAGTTTTATATTTAGTTCTCAACTCTTATTATTAAATTTTCTAGGTTAAATCTTTATTTGATTCAATTCCTCTATTCAACTTAACTTCTATTCTATTCGACAAGGTATTTATGTTCCATTCATTTTATCTTTCATACCCATATTTACATTCGATATATTTGTCCTAATGAGACTTACCCCCTTTTTAGATTTTTTGCCCTTTTTTTCACATGTTCACTAGTTCGCCTTTTTATTTCCTCATTTTAATTTATCAACCATTCACATTTCACTAACAACTTAAATTCCTTTCAATCTCTTCTCGAACTAACTCAATATACTTATTAGTTACCCAAGTTATGAGTTGTCCCTTTTATTATCCTACTAAATCCTCCAATTCATTTAAACTTATTATCAACCATACTTAAATCATTTTGACGACCACTTCTCTTCCTTAATACTCAAGTAAATTTTCTGGGTTCAAACCAAAATTCTAATGAATCAGGTTACTTTGGTATAGGAGTTAATATTATTAGTTAAGGTAAACATAAAACCTAAATCCTGGGTTTATATATAAGCTTAAAATTATATATATATATATATATATATATATATATATATATATATATCTTATACGATATAAAACTCTAAATCCAAACCTTTTGTTTAACCAAGAACATCGGAATTTCTATTCCGTTTTAATTTAATCTCAACTTTAAATAACATATACAAATACTTTTATGTAGGCTTTATACTATATGGAATTTAAATCCAAAATCCCTTGTCAAACTGGATATGAAAATACCGAGTGGTCTCCCCACTAAGACGCTTCAGAATAAACGTCGATAATGCGTGCACTCATTACCGAAGTTATTCCAGATGTTCTGAGAAAGGATTACACTCTTATTTTGTTTAAATATCCTTTTGAAAACTATTTCCAAAACTATTTCTTATAATACAATATTATTTCAAACTTTGGCAACCTATTTCAAAAGCTTCCCAGAATCAAGTTTTCAAGTATATTCTTATTTAGTTTGCAAAATATATTATGCACCCTATTTTACATAAAGGATTTCATTTCATTTCAAATATTTTCTAAATTTGTTAAATTTCCTTATTGAATTTATTATCTAATCAACCATAATGGGTAATAACTTAATATTACCACCTACTAAAACGAATACATACATACTTGAACCAATAAGATATATTTAATATAATTTAAAATATAATCGAAAACCATATCATGTCGATCATTTTATTCGATTGTTTATAAATTCCTATCGATTCTATAGCGTCCCATATATCGACCAGAATCCATAAATATTCAACAGAACAATCAATCCAATATAAAACAATTTTATATCAAAATACAAGTATGCTCTCTCATATATACTCTCAACTCATTCTAGGGCATTACTAACCCTATCTCTAATGAGTTAATTCCCGAACAGAGCCAAGGTTATCGCTAACCACTGCTTTGATACCAACTGTAACGACCCAGATTTTTGACCGTTCAAATCGATAATAAATCAGACATGTCGACCCGAACAAATCATAAATATAGGCAGTTATTGGGAAAAGAAGAAAGAAGATAAAACAATAACAGAATCTCACAGCGGAAGGACAACATATAATACACAATAGTAGTTTTAAAACAGTTGAAACATATATACATTGACTATCAGAGTTATACATATACAGGTTTCATCACATGGCAGCGGAAATAAAATGCAGCGAAAATATATATATATGATAGATATATACCAATCTTTGTCTTCAATCTCCAAGGCACAGTCATCTTCGGTAACTGCAAACGTCTGCTGACTCGAGCGTATTACATTGTAACGACCCATAATTTTGGTCAATTAATTTTAAATATTTTATATCATTTTAAATATTGAGCTGATAATATATATGAATTTTTATATTAAGTTATCGATTTAAAAATCAATTTCGATTTAATATCGAATATATTGAATTATCGTAATACGAAAACGGTAATAATTGAATTCAAATTTCCAACTGAATCGAAACAGTTCAAATAATCAATATAAATCATATTTGAGTATAGAAGATAATAATAATAATTTATTTGTCAAAGAATTTATTTGTGTTAAATTTAAATTATTTTATATCGATTTAATGTGGTTATTTTATATATACGTTCAAATTAAATTTTTAGTCTATTCTGTTGAGTCCAGAATAGTGTAATTACATTGAAACGTCGGTCGGTAGGTTAAAATAGCGGTTCATGGTGTCGAGTTATGAACCCCGATATTATTTTAGTGGATAAGCACGAGATCAAATCAAAATCTATTTAAAATAAAGTGAAAATCTCTTTAAATCAAATCGATACCGTTTTAAAAAGGAAAAAATCTCTTTAAGTCAAATCAAATTAAAACATTTTTAATATCAATTCAAAATAAAATATGAATATAAATGAGGACAGCCTATCCATTCCCAAGCCATACGCCTACACTAGCTTCATCCATTCCCTATTACGTGCCTGCTAAGTTTTTCTTCTATATAAAATATCCAGACATTTCCTCTTCATTTGGATCTTCAGAAAATCCATTCGCAAGCTTGCTCCAAATCAAATATATATATACACAATCCGTCCATTTTTTATTTCCTCCTCTTACCTATTTCTTTCTCAATAATGAAATAAAAATCAAGCCATCATTTAGGGAAAAAGGGGGCGGAAATCGCAATCGATGTCGCGATCCAAAATCGCGAATTCCAGAAAGCTTGAGATGCGCTGAATGATCCATGAGAGGGAGGTGATGTCAAGCGGGAATTTGTGGGTTAGTTCGAAGTTAGGGCAGTGAAGTAGAGTTCGAAGTTGACTGGGAGGCATGCGAAGGGATGTATCATCGTAGTTTAAGGGAGGCTGACGCTGGTCATGTTTGGAGCAACTGGAGGAATTCGAATAGGCTAACGATGAACAAAGGGAGATTGGAAAGTGAGGCAGAGGATTGGATTGTGTAAATTGGGATGAACAAGTTGAAATTTGTTCAGTTCAACAACAAGTAATTAAAGGGAAGTCACGACAATCTTGGATTTTGGAGTGCAGCGTTTCTGGAAGCAGGATGGATGGCCAAGATGATGTTGTTGGAGGCCATGAATCTCTTTTAACAATGATTGTTGGTGTTGTACTGCTGTACTGGGATGAGCCTAAGTAGAGTTAGAATGGTTTATGATGGTGCTGTCGTGGGTTATTGTTGGATTTGAAGTCCGCTGAAGTTGTGGCATGTGTTGACAATAAGGTATATTTTTGATTTTTAAACTTAAATTGTATATAGAAAATTAGTTTTATAATTAGTAATTGATTAAACCAATTTGAATTAACTTGTAGAATTAGCTAGTAAAGTAATTAAATTGTAAACAAACCATTTAATATGAGATTAAGGAAAGTTAGACTTTTTAATTTCATCATTTAAAACATGGATTTAGTGTATGGTAATTAATAAGGTCATTAGTGGATTAATTAATTAAATTAACTCGTTCAATAATTTATATAAAATCATAACTTGTTTTATAATATTAGATTCGAGCAAGGCAAAGTGTACTGGAACAGGAGCGATGAATATTAAACCTGGATTGAGCTAGACTGGAGCTTGTTGGTATTTTTGATTAAATTAAACACTCGTCTAATTTAATCAGAAACCAATGGTTATTTTGACAATTAAAAATCAGGTGAGTAAATCTCACTTAAAATTTTATTTTTATCATTTAAAATGAATTGTTGGCTGCTTGGTTGCTTTTATAAATTGTTTATCAATTTTGGTTATGTTAGTTATATTAGGCTTGGGGATTGTGTCTATTATTATATATATTGGATTTCCCGCAGTACCATTAGCGGATGCCCGCGATATCATTAGCGGATGCCCCTAGCGCCCACGTATATAAGTGGATCCCCTTTTATACCATGATATCCTGCCTTGAAGTAGGATCTGTATTATTTATGTGACTAACATCTGTGGATGCAGGGAAAACAGGTTGGAGGGATCCAGCTAGATTCCTCAAATTTATTTATTACTGTTTACATATTTTTATGGGTGTGATATGTTGAAATTCATTGATGGTTTGTGTATTTGGATGATTAAATATCACTGGCCCTAGATATTGATATTTTAGAATATCATTAAAAGGGATTTTTAGATTTAAAAATAAAAAATAATTTTTTTTAAATAGAAATTTTATTTCGAATTGGCTAGGAAATTAATAACTGGTTTAAATAGTTAAAACAAGTAGTGAACTTATGTTCGATATTTATAAATTATCTTCTGATAATTTAGAAATGTAAATTCAGGAATGATTTTAAAAAGAGGAAAGTTTATTTTCTAAAGCAGAAATTGAATTTCAAATAGAATTTGAAATAATCTTATTTTTAAAACAAGAAGTAAAATTTATAAACGATGATTATAAATAGAAAGAAATATTATCATTTTATGATATTAATTTTTAAATTTCAAGTATGAATTTAAAGTTTTTCCGAAGTGGTAATTGGATTTTAAAAATGGGATTTGAAATGGAAATTGGTTTCAATATTTAAAACCAGAAGTGGAATTTATAAAAGATGCTTATAAATAAAGAAGGGAAATTTCTAGTGAATAACTTCTAATTTAAATTCAAATATGATTGTGGAAAGGAGAATTTATTCTCTATAAATAGAAATTGTAATTCAAATGAAATTTGAAATAGGAAATTTGTTTTATATATTTAAAATAAGAAGTGTAAATTATAAATGACATTCGTTAATAAATATTATCATTTGATAGTTGATAAATTTAATTTTCAAGTATGAATTTAAAAGGGAATTTATACTTGGAATTTGATGAGCTCGATATTTTATAAATAATCAAATTCCATAAGAATTGGACTTGAATATAGGAACTTGAGTTTGAATGCATTCATAACTAAGTTATGAATGTGGAATAAAGATCGACAAGTTTAAATAACTTGAACTGCTAAGACAGATTTGGATAACGAGCTTGAGTTACTTTAAAATATCGAAAAGGGCATTGGAATGATTTTATAAACGAAATGTTTAAACGTTATATTTAATTTAATTTAAAACGAACTCGCCGCAGCGCGGTAGTTCGGAAATTGATGATTCGAACTTCAATTGAGTATAGAGAACTCAATATAAGTCGGAATTTGATGAAACAAGAAACGCCCTGACCGATTGAACGATGGTTTTCTAATGGAAGAGAAAAATAGGGATTTCGTTTTATAGATTTTGAGTTATATCAAAATCAAATTTTCAGAAAAACAGCGCCATAATCGTTTTTAAACCATAACGGCTTATTTAATAAATTAAAAGGATTTTAAGAGAATAAAAATCCGATTTTCCATTAGAAAAATCCGGTCTCGAGCTATAAAATAAATAGGAACTCAAGTAAAGTAAATGGATGGATTTTTGGCATAAAAATCAGATTTTTAAAGTAACGAATAAAGTTAACTAATTTTAATGGAAATTAGTTAATAAAGGTTTAGGTCGAATTTAACTTTGGTTAAGTTATTTGAATTTGTTAATTGAAATTGGGAATTCAAATCCGGGACGTGAATTAGAATTGAAAAGCGAATAAGGAGTTGAGTTTGATTTGTCTATAAGAGAATACAAATATATTTGAACGTGATATTTTCAAATTAAAGGTAAATGAAACCAAGAAGCTAATTATAAATGTAATTAGCGAATAGAAAGCAAGTTATGTAAAAAGGGTTTAATTGATTGAAATGAATTGGAAATGGGCGTATATATGTCAAACAGGTATGGGATGGAGAATATGAAGAGTATGAAGATTTTAATTTAAGTGCCCGACAAAAGGTACACGTTTAAATTTCCATATGAGGTTTTATGTGCCAAATCGGCAGGCCGCTTGGCTTTTTGATTTTCTTTTCGAATGGAAAGGACCTAGAGAGGCGAGTTGAGGTTTGAACTATTTGCCGGTACAAAGGAGGTTATGGCGAATTTTTCCGGAAATTTAAGGAGTTAGAATATTTTTAAGAAATTTTGGAAATAAGAATCGATATAACGATATATATAGAATTCGCTAAGAAAATGAATTTAATATAAAATATTAGAAAGCGCCAGTGGTTGTGAAATTGTTTAATGGATGTTTATTTTTCCTTTGATAGTTAAAACTCTGGCTATCAAAGATTTTTACCATCGTTGTCGATACGGAGAGACCGGTTGGATCTAATATCCGAAAAATCACTCCGTATAGGCATAGGCATTGCGAATTAGATTATACTGAAAATAATAGAAGACGGAGTGAAATTCAAGAGTTGTTATGTTTGTCCAGTCCCAGGACAACTTGTATGGACGAATGTCTGACAGAGTATTCCTAACGGTCACATAAGACGATCTTTTCAAGGTATTACGTCTGGAGGCGGAGAAATTCGTTTCTCTTAGCTTTTATACCCGTAATATTTTTGGGAAGATCAACTAGTGATTTGACGGGTTTGACGATGTGGCATTCAAAGTGTATGGTGGCCAGATGTTCTAAAAGATAGACGTAGCCTCAAGCTTCACAACCGGGAAATGACAAAAATCGGGCGGGCAGCATGGCTATGAGGGTCGCTCCCATTAGGGTGTATAATCACCTATCTAAAGAAATTCCTTTTACTTCTTTAATCTATTTTGATGTTGTCCCTTTTCGGGAAACAGTGGTTTGAGCCCAACCGTTGGTGATATACATTCGATACACTCAAGCGAAATGAGTGGTCGGTCATGTGTGGGCCGGGTTGCAAGACGTTCTTGTTGAACCCAGTGTATTCGCCTCTAGAGATAAACTATCGGCAGGTGGTCCCATACCTTGTCGTAGTTGGAATCCAATCTCCAATAAGCGCCCTACGGGTTTTGATTGTATACTAAAAATGTAGACGTGAGATGCAAGCGTTCTACTATTTGGTTATTTATTTGATTAGACATTATTATAATATCACTTGATTTTGATATCAAAAACATTTTGGATTATAGTAAGGTAAAAACCGTCTGTGTTTATGTGTGGGTTGGTCTTACTATTATCCATTTCTTTCAAAAGATTTTTGAAGTTAAACCATATGGTTGGAGTTTACTCACACCAGTCCCATAATTGACCCAGAGTTTGTTTTGTTTTGTTTTTCCTAAACTCTTTGGTGCCCAAATTTGTACGGGCAGTCAAGTGTTTCAGGCTTTTACAAATACACTTAGAGAAGCTGGAAGCAGGAGGCTTCACCATTAGTTATCTAGAGCTATTTCCGCTGTATCAAATGTTATGTTGTACTCTGATGATGGTATGTATATATGTACAAAACAGATTTGTATTCCAAAGTTATGTTATATAACATATTTTATTCGTTCCGCTGTGAGGTTCTGTGTTGTTATTTCTGTTCTTATTCTATCTTTTATACTTTCTTTAACCCTAATGACTCGTATTTCTGTATTATTTGAGTTGGACGTGTGTTGTATTAGTCAGCTCAGATAGTATGGAATTTCGGGTCGTTACATACATAAAGAGGAAAACACAACAAACACTTGGATCAACACTAAATCATTCTCATATTAGTCAAATTAAAATACGAAACAAATTTGAGTGTCATGGGTGCAGTAACCCAAGGGATGTTACGGGATTTTTTCATCTCTCGAGGATCCGTTAAACTAATACATACATAGTATAGTACGCTATTATGATAGTGTCTATCCAGTAAAGTAAATATCATAAAAAATAGCGTAAGCGGGATTACCATATTACCCTTACTCCGTTTATAGGCATCAACAGTCTATACAGTACTGTAAATTCACTGTACTGGTGTTATTAGAGGGCACTCCATAGAAGGTAATGCTAAATCAAAATCGTATGGGGATCTATATGGATAAATATGACAAGGCACTCGAGGCAATGCCCAAGGTAGGATTTTACCAGTTGCACTCCCGGACCAGTGGTAACGCATAGCAGCCACTACCGCCCACCTCGGATCACACTCCCAAAATCAAAATGGGCCCAAATCATCATCATCTTCATCATAGTCATAGAAATAGTATCGAAGAAGTGTGTCCGATCAAAGGTGCTACCTTAATCAGTCACGGTATAGCTCCTGTTTTAGTCATTTCAATTCTGACCCAATGGTCAGGGCTATTTCGTCATCGTTCATCTTCATCAATCCAAAATTGCCTCCAAGTCATCATATTTCATTCTGGATATGTCATAACATCTACAGTTGTTAAAGTGGTATCGACACTGACAGAGAGTATACCACTTGTCGACTCCGGCCTCTTTAACAACCAACGTTTACATTTTTCCAAGTGCGATGCAACTGCATGGGGGCAATCCGCATCTGTCTTAAAAAATCGACGATGAAAGGAGAGAATAGAGGAATGGCGCCGACCATGCACATCAATCGAGTGACCGCCATATATCCTTCTGGAGGGTTGTGCGGACGGTCAGATCGTGAAGGCACTAGAGTGTCCCTTTTCATTATCCCGTATTTTAAGCAAATTCGGACAAGTCGATCGTTGTCGATTGTTGATTCAACAGAGTCTGAAGGTGATTCCAATATAATGGCTGATTCAAATTCATCAGGGGCTCGATCGTCACCAATCCCTCCTTCCTCCTCAAAACCCAGAGAAACTTCATTCTCTGAAGACACCTCGTCGCTTTCCCGATGTCCAACCCCGTAATCTGGACCCTCGCTGTCCCATTCTGGATCCGAAGAAGAAGATATATCCTCAAGAGTGATTTTGTTAGAAGTTTCCGGGGCTTCTTTCCTCTCAGCTAGTCTGGAAGAACGTCTGGGCCTCATTGTCATGGAACTATTGAAGAAGCAATAGCACAGATTAGAGTAAATTAGCCCGTACCCCCCTGTGTATGTGTGTGAACTAAAATATGTGCAGCGAATGTGAGAAATGCAAAGTAAAAGTGCAGCAATGTAAGACGAAACTTTGAAGAGAAAGTGATAGTCAGAGTAGTTCTTAATGTTCATATATGTCCGCAAGGCACTATCCTAACTGTTCATGAAGGTGGAAGTAATATCTTTTAAATAGTTGGACGAAAGTTTGTGTTTTAGATTGAGTAGTGTTCGGTTCGGATGCAGACACCAGGTTCGGATCGGATAAGCAAAGGCCCATGCTCAGAGAGATATATCCGGATCGGTTCGGAGATTGACACCCGGAGCGGGTCGGATTAACCTGGATAACCAGACCCCTATTCTCTCTTTTGTTTTTCAACCGGGTCCGATCCGAGCGCATAAGTCTTGACCTTCATTGTGTTCGTAGATCCGACCCGACCCGGTCAAGCAAGTTAAGACTCATTTCTTGGCCCTATTGCTCCGACCCGATCCGGCTCCGTGAATTTCTCTCTTTTCCTTTTTCTCCTACTGTTCCCCTACCCAAACCAATCTTCTTCAGTTTCCTTCCTCTTCCTCCTCTTAAGTAGCGAACCCAACTTGAAATCTCAAGCCTTAATTAAGGTTGAGAGATTAAGCACTCAAGTATTCAATAGCGAATTTCAATACCTTCCTCCAACGCCTCGAAATGGCGTCGATGCCATTGACGACGAAGGCAGAGGATGGAAGAAGCCGTGGTGATGGAATTATTCAATTACTTTGCTAGAATCGTTCAAACTAACCGCGGATGTAAATTAAAAGCAATTATGGCAACGAAATTCAAGATTACAAGACTACCTATGTATTTGATTCGAAGATGGAAGCGAAAATTTTGAAGTTTCTTGAAAAGACTAAGGCTTCGATGTGGAATCGGTTCGGATGAGCAAAAACAGTGAATGAAAGAAAAGAAGGGAAATGAAGTGAATTTATATAAAAAGCAAGCTGACTATTCGTATTCCCGATCGGACCGGTTCGAAAAGCCCAATGACGCAGCTTGGCCCACTAATACATTGCAGAGAAGAAGGAGATCGGTTCGGGTCGGAACCCAAAGCAGAAATCCATTCGGGTCGGAATCCGAACCGAACAGGATGGAGTACGACAACTTGGCATGTGAATTCAAAAGGAAGGATGAAGCTTTTGTGCTATGGCAGTCAAAGCATGCTCCGTTTCCAACAGAAGCATCCTTTGAGGGGGCAAAGTGTTAGCCTACTTTGTGAACTAGGCAACACAAAGTCAAAAAATCAGACATTGAAGAGCATTTTTAATTAGAAGACTTCGGTTCGGATTGGAGAAGACACTACAACCTAGATTGGACAGCTACGATTGTTCGGGTCGGGTCAGAGCAACATATCGGTTCGGGTCGGATAGAATCTTCTGTTCGGATCGGTGAACTGCTGCTGAGGAAATTGGTAAGGCATATCTATTCGGATCGGAGGGCAACATAATCTCAATTGGATCGGAAAGCCACCTGTTTGCCACAGAAATAGATCGGAGCGGAGCAGATTAAAGAAGAAGAGAGCGTTGCATCCAAGCCAATCCGGGTCGGATCGGTTATCCCGATCCGAACCCCTTATATGTGTGTCTCCGACCCGAGCCCATGTTCCATATTATTCTCCTACAAAAGCGCCTGGATGTCCGGACCGGCTGTGACCAGTTCCTACCCATAACGTTCATTACTCTGATGCGTTGTCAACACAATAATTCATCCGAACCCGAAGCTAATGGGATGGACGACACGTGGCCCCGACCCGGATCAAGTTTTGAGCAAATGCACACCTATAAATACCTCGTCTGGAGACAAAGAAAAGGATCTTTTTTTTAGCATTTCGAGAATTCAACCACCTCCATAGTCCGAACTCCAATACTCCCGGAGAATCCAAATCATCTTTCATTTTTGTTTTAGTCAATTGAGTGAATATAAGTGAGTTGTGAGTGGAATTGGGTGAATCTTCATTGTATTTGCAACTGAATCACCGAATATAGTAAAAGATAAGTGGACGTAGGCATTTCTTCGCCGAACCACTATAAATCCTGTGTGTTCATTTCTATTTTTATCTCATTTCATTTTGCTTTTAATCAATTTGGGTGTTAGAACCACTTTTGGGTCTAACATTTTATTGCTTTCACTGAGAATCCTCATCTAAATTCTTTATTTTCCGGGATTTCTTTCTACTTTTTGGACCGTTGAGTTCAAAGAAGTGAATCCTTAAGTTTCTCCGCTTTTTTATATTTGTTGAAGTGATTGTCAAAGACTCATGGCCAAAGGAAAAGGCAAGGAAGTTCAGTCTGTTCGAGGAAATGGAGCTGGCGAAGATCAGCAAAATGCTGTTGTATCAAGGTCTCGGGGGCAGAGCTCAGCAACAGGAAGAACCAATGCAGGAAATCCGAGCCACCAGCAGGGGGAGAGCTCCGATCCGATCCGGGTAGGAGATTCTGAAGCAGTGCATTCCCCCAATCTGAACCGACCCGAGCTGCTTGCCACGTACCGATCCGACCAGGCTCCCCAGCTCCGAACCGACCCGACCTCTTACCTCCGATCCGACCCGATGCTTGGTGAAGCTGGAACCTCTACTCGAGTCCCTACGAATGCTCCGATTCCAGCCACCAGGGTTGGTGATCAGGTCAATCCATTTGCGCCCATCACTCAAGGAGATTTCCCGCGCTTGCTTGACATGCTTGAGAGCACAAGGGAGGCTATGAAAGTTCACGAGCGCACTAATCTCATGATGCAGGAAAATTTGAGGCTCATGAGTCGGGAGATTAGTGAACTCCGTCGACAGAGAACTCCATCACCGGTTCGTCACACACCAGTGGATCAATCTTCATCTTCCGAGGAAGAGCGGCCCCGTGAACGAAGGCCACTCGAACGACCTCAGAACGTGGAGCAGCTGACATTTGGATCTTTGGGATCTCGTGAGGATATTGCACGAGCATTAGGAAATAATGACCCCACTCGGGGGCAAAGACTCCAGTCCCCTCCTCCCGAGATCGACCGGGAGCGCAGGGAACGGAATCGAGCAGAGGCAGCTCGAAGAAGAAGGGCATCTCCTGAACAAGAGCCCAGAAGGAACACGGATACTAGGGCCAGGGAACCTGAGCGGCCCCTAACTAATGCTGATGTACAGGCAATGGTTCGCCAGATCATGTCCGAGAGCCGGAATTATACAAATGAAGATTATGGCATTGAGCGAAGCCATACTCCCTTCACCGACGATATCCTCGACTTCCAATTTCCCCGACGCTTTAACTTGCCACAGATGGACAAGTACAACAGAAGGACTGATCCGGGACAGCATTTGATGCGGTATTTGTGGCTCATGAATGCTGCTGCTGCCCCTGATGAGGTGAAGTGCAAAGCATTCCCGATCTACTTAGAAGATGTGGCACTATTCTGGTTTACCCGACTTCCACCTCGTTCGATTTCGAATTACAAGGAACTAAGAGAGCGTTTCATGAACCAGTTCCGACTCCATGCCCGAAAGTCCAAAAGTGTTATTGAATTATCGAGAATCAAGCAGGCACCAGGAGAGTCATTGAGGGCATATCTTGACCGTTTTAACCAAGCTGTGACTGAGGTCAACGACCCGCATGAGCCCACTATTCTGATGGCATTGAAGGAAGGAGTCGATCCTGAATCTGAGTTTGGAGATTACCTTTCTGGGAAAACACCTTCCACAAGGGAGATATTCTACGAAAAAGCCGATATTTATCTAAGACGAGAGGAGGCCAGGGCAAACCGAAAGAGAAAGTCTGAGACGACTTCAAAGGAGAATGTGCAGAGTAATATCGCCGTGAAGCAGTCTGGGGAAAGTTCTGGCAAGGTTGAAGTAAATGTAGGAAACAAGGGCGGAAACAGCAATGCTGGAAGTGGGGGAAACAACAACAATAACCGTAATCCGAACGGTAACAGAAGAAACCGAAATAGGGGAAGTGACCCTAACAAAAGACCCCGATTCTAGAACTACGAGAATTATACACCATTGAACGACACCCTGGAAAATATTTACCTGGATACGTACAATGTGTTACAGTAAAAAAGACCGCCGCCTCGTGATTCGACCGAGAAAGAGATGGCGACAGGAAAATTTTGTTTGTTTCATGGAACTCACGGGCATTCAACCAATGAGTGTCGGCATTTGAGGGATGTGATTGAGAAACTGCTGCGTGAAGGGAAGTTGGATGAGTACAAGGTTGCCCCGAGGGACAGGGGGCAAGGAGAGCAGGCTCCAAAACAGATTCTACCTGCTCCCAATCCTACAGCGCAGCAGAAAGGTAAAGGAATTGTAATCAACTCCATAGTAGGCGGACCTCACCCAGCAATCCGAAGTTTCAGATCAATGGATCAATATGTAAATGCTGCCAAGCATCTAGACGTGAATGAAGGTGATGATTTGGAAGATATCACCCCCATAAAACAACAGAAGACCATGTTTGACGACGTAGTATTTCGCAGCCGAGACAATACTGGGATCCAATCACCCACCGATGATCCGTTGGTCATTACTACCACCATTGGGCCGGCCTTGGTCCATAAGGTATTAGTAGACAACGGAAGTTCCATTAATATTTTGTTCAAAAAGTCATTTGATCAGATGAAGCTTGAATCTGAAGACTTGAAGCCATGTGAAGGATGGATCAGAGGCTTCAACGCGGCGTCGACAGCCCCCATGGGATACATAGAATTGCCCGTGACCCTGGGGCAAGGAGAACGTAGAAGAGTGCGGATGCTTCAGTTCATAGTATTGGACGTAGATTCGCCATATAATGCATTTTTGGGAAGGCCTGCCCTTGCTGAATTCAGAGTTTGTATCGCCCCTTGGTGCTTGTTACTTAAGTTCCCAACCGAAGCCGGAACTGGAGTAATGAGAGGGGATCAAGTTTCCGGACGGGCCTGCTACGTGGCCGAATTAAAGATGTTGATGAAAGGACTTAACGTTGAGAGTAAAGATGCCACGTCCCCCTCAAAGGGGGGCTCGGCATAGCAATTAGAGAGATTGACCCCAGAGGAGTTGCCCAAAGGAACGCCCGAAGACCTGGATCCCAGAAAAGATGAGGAACCAGAGATTAGGAATGCAACTCCTAATGAAGCAACAGTGGAAATTCCTATTGATAAAGCTGATCCGACAAAAGTTTTGAAGATTGGTTCTCAATTGGATCCACGTCGAGCTAAAGAACTAACGGACTTCTTGAAGGCAAACTTAGATGTGTTTGCCTGGACCCATGCTGACATGTGTGGGATATCGCCATCCATTATAAGTCACAAATTGAAAGTAAATCTGAAGCATCCGCCTGTGAAGCAAAAGAGACGCATGCTGGGCCCAGAGAGGTCGGTTGCTCTCAAAGAGGAAGTAGAGAAGTTGAAGCAGAATGGATTTATTCGAGATTCGACTTATCCCGACTGGATATCGAATCCCGTCTTAGTAAAGAAGCCAAACGGAAAGTGGCGGACTTGCATTGACTTTTCAGATTTAAACAAAGCTTGCCCAAAAGATAGTTTCCCACTTCCCAGGATTGACCAGCTTGTAGACTCGACAGCAGGTCATGAACTTCTCTCTTTCATGGACGCATATTCTGGATATAACCAAATTCCTATGCACGTGCTAGACCAAGAACATACGAGCTTCGTTACGAATTTGGGATTATATTGTTATGTTGTAATGCCATTCGGATTGAAAAACGCTGGAGCTACTTATCAGCGCCTGGTGAACAGAATGTTTTATAATCAGATAGGAAAAACTATGGAAGTTTATGTGGATGATATGCTTGTCAAATCGAAACAGTCCTCCAGCCATACGCAAGACTTGGCGGAAATGTTTGGTATCCTGCGAAAGTACCAGATGAAATTGAATCCTCTGAAATGCTCATTTGGAGTGGCATCGGGAAAGTTCCTTGGCTTCATTGTGAGTTCCCGAGGAATTGAAATCAACCCTAGCCAGATAGCAGCGATTAGAAATATCGAAGAGCCGAGGAGAATTAAAGACGTTCAAAGTCTTGCAGGGAAAGTAGCGGCGCTGAGTAGATTCATCTCCAAAGCCACAGACAAATGTGTTCCGTTTTTTGATTTGATTAAAAGAGGAAAGAAGAACTTCGAGTGGACTCCGGACTGTGTTGAGGCCTTTCGAAATTTATTGGAACTACTAGAGAAACCGCCGATTTTATCAAAGCCCGTAGATCACGAAGAATTGTTTGTTTACTTGGCAGTCTCGTCTCACGCCGTCAGTACAGCCCTTGTTCGAGAAGAAGATAAAGTACAAAGGCCAGTGTATTATGTAAGCAATAAATTAGCGGCGGCAGAGCGCAACTATCCAAAAATTGAGAAGCTTGCTTACAGCCTCCTGATCGCATCCCGAAAACTTCGTCACTATTTCCAAGCCCATCCAATAACCATATACACCGACCAGCCCTTAAGGCAGGTGTTGCAGAGACCCGAAGCATCGGGAAGGTTGATCAAATGGAACATAGAACTAAGTCAGTTTGATTTGAATTTTCAACCACGAAAGTCAATCAGGGGGCAAGCTCTAGCAGACTTTATTGCGGAGTTCACCATTCCAGAGGAGGAAGTAATCAATGACATAGTGGTTAAATCCGAGGATGAGCTAAAGATAAATCCGTGGAAACTATATACAGATGGAGCCAAGAACGACCGAAGGTCCGGAGCTGGAATCGTCTTAGTCACTCCCGAAGGACGGTCATTATATTACGCCCTGCGATTAGAATTTTCGGCGACTAACAATGACTCTGAGTATGAAGCCCTGATTGCCGGGCTGAAGCTTGCTAAAGACCTCGGAATAAAAATGTTAGACATATTCTGTGACTCTAAAATTGTTGTTTGCCAAGTGCGAGAGGAATTTGTGGCTCGAGGACCTCGACTTATCGCCTACCTCAAGAAAGTGAAAGAGCTATTGAATAGCTTAGAGCGGTACAACATAACACACATTCCCAGAGTTGAAAACCAGAAAGCGGATAAACTGGCAAAGCTGGCTAGTTCCGACAATCCAGAAGAGACTGAAATAATTCCAATTGAAACGTTGGAGTCACCAAGCTTTGAGTCAATGGAAATTGAATTCGCTTTTGAAGCGGAACCAGAGAAGGAGTCGTGGATGACTCCAATTAAGAATTTCCTTAAGAATGGGACACTCCCATAGAAGAAGAGTGAGAAAAGAGCTGTAGTTCGCAAAGCTACCAGATATGTCATACAAGATGATACTCTCTATAGGCAAAGATTTTCTATGCCCCTGTTACGATGTATAGCACACGACGACATCAAGCGTGTACTAAGAGAAGTACACGAAGGTGAGTGTGGAGATCATACAGGAGGTCAAACTTTAGCAAAGAAGATATTGCGGTACGGATACTTCTGGCCTACGATCAATAAAGATGCAGCTGATTATTCACGACGCTGCGATAAGTGCCAGAGATTCGCCAAAATCCCCAGGGCACCGTCGACCCAACTTAAATCAATGGTGAGTCCTTGGCCATTTGCCACGTGGGGAATTGATATCATTGGAGTTCTACCCATTGCTAAAGGAGGAGCTAAGTATGCAATAGTGGCCGTGGACTATTTTACGAAGTGGGTAGAAGCTGAGCCCTTGACCAAGATCACAGCAAGAAAGGTGATAAGTTTTGTGGTCAGAAATATTATATGCTAGTTCGGGATTCCAAGGACGATTATAACTGACAACGGAACCCAGTTTGATAGTACTGAATTCAGAAATTTCTGTCAGAAGTATAAGATAGACAAGCGATATACTGCAGTTGCCTATCCGCAGTCAAACGGGCAAGTAGAGGCAATAAACAAAGTAATAAAATCCATCCTCAAGAAACGGTTAGAGCGTGCAAAGGCAAGATGGGTTGACGAATTGCCCCTAGCTTTGTGGGCATATCGAACAACATTTAAGACAGCCACCGGTCATACCCCTTTCTCTCTCTCCTTTGGCTCAGAAGCAGTAATTCCAGTTGAACTGGAAGTTCCTTCCCACAGGGTGACATATTATGACCCGATGACGAATCGGGCGCTCTTACTTGAGTCTCTTGATGAAGTCGAAGAAAAAAGGGATGAAGCGGATTTGCGTGCGGCAAGACATCAACGTCAGATGGCATGCTATTATGACAAAAAAGTTCGCCTCAGGACTTTTGAACCAGGAGATTTGGTGCTAAAGAGAGTTTTTCCATCCCTTCCTTACCTCGGCCCAAAATGGGAAGGATCCTTTGTCATCCAACGGAAGCTTGAAAAAGGAACCTTCAAGTTAACGACCGTAGATGGCGAAGAAGTCCCTCGAGCATGGAATGCCCAACACTTAATGCGATATTTGGATTAGAAATGCTGTACTCTTTGTTATTTTTCCTGTGAACCCTTTAATAAGGCACGACTTGCCTTGGGAAAATCTGACGATATGAATAAAGGACTATAAAGTGGATGTAGGCTACGACTTAGCTGAACCACTATAAAAATATTGTGTGTTATTTACTTTTATGCATTACGTATATACATTTATCAGTTATTCTGTTGTGATTATAAGATACAGGATAACTCACAGCTTAAAAAGGTTGAAGACAGTTTAGACATAAAAAGAAGCACAACGACTGTTTGTGCGATAAGACATAAAAGAATGAGAAAACGACATTCTTAACTCTAACTCTCCAGAGAGAGAGAGAGAGTATAAAAGCGTCTCCGACTGAGCGCTGAAAAAGAAGTTCTCTTCCTAACTCTAACTCTCCAGAGAGAGAGAGAGTATAAAAGCGTCTCCGACTGAGCGCTGAAAAAGAAATTCTTCTCCTAACTCTAACTTTCCAGAGAGAAAGAGAGTATAAAGGCGTCTCCGACTGAGCGCTGAGAAAGAAATCTTTCTCCGTTGAAAGACCGGGGAATAAATAGATGACTGAGCTCGAACTCTAAATCTCAAAAGAAAGAGAGAGAGTATAAAAGAAATGCCAGAAAAAGCGACAGGTACCGACGGCACAGGAAGTGCTATCCCGTCAGAGAATCGGGAGCATTCAGATTGCTCGACTAAGCATTAAATAGTTTGTGGGAATTGACTGGGGACACGTATGTATACGCATATTCCCCCCTCCACAACTTCGTTTCACAACTATAGACATGCATTTTTACATAAGTGCAGAACTACTAACAAATGAACATTGCAAAAGATGAGTTATTTTTATTCACAAATGAATGAATTTGTACAGGAAAATAGCTAAAAAAAAGAAAGTGCAGGACTACGTTTGTAGCAGCAATTATTGGTTCACTAAATGCTAAAAAGATACAAGGCAATCCACTATTTAGATTTTGAATGAGCCTTGGATTTCTTGGCGGCTTTCTCCGCATCCTTTGCTTCTTTCTCAGCTTCGGTCAAGATTCGTTTTGACTTCTTTTTTCCTGAAGATGCGGTGCTGGAGCCAGTAGACTTCTTCCCGGAGGGCGGGGCACTGGAATCAAGAGAAGATTTTTTAGCAAGTACCTCTGTAATAGATCTAGTTGAGAGCTTAACAACTAACCTTGATCCCACATCCACAACTGCGAGGGGCTTGAGGACCTCAGGGTCTAGTTCTTCGGCCTTTAATTGCAAGCGCTTGTCTTGATCAGCTTTCATTGCAGCCAAGGTAACGTCATCAGCACTTTTTGACTCACCGGTTATTGCAACTTCTGGTTCCTCTTCATGCCCCCCGTCTCCGCCGTCGTCCTTTAAAGCTGCTATCATTTCTTCATCATGGGGAGTGGTGACCTTAGTTGGCTCACTTCCTTCTCCCAAGTCTATAGAAGCAGCCTTGTCTTCCCCTTTTTTGGCCCTGTCTGTGGGCTTTGTCCCAGCGGCAGTTCCTTGAGCTACATCTGTCTTTTCGGATGGCTCCACACCTATAGAATGAGAAGCAACAGTTATCAACTCAGGCGAAAACAATGGGTTTTTCATCGATTGCTCAATCACATGGCGAAAGGTAGAAATAACCTTGACAAATTGAGGAGAAAAGGTAGGGATACCTTCCGAAGACTTCTCGGCGGGGGTGACTGCTACTTCTGATGCTGTTTCAGGAATAGGGGATAGCAAAATTGTTCGGGGAATTCCCGGATTTTCAGGATAATACCCCTCTACTTCAGAAGTTGCAGGGGCAGAAGAAGAGGAACCAACTTCGGGAGCATTCTTCTGTTTAGACTTCAGTCTCTCTTCTTCCATGGCCTCAGCAATAAGGCGGCGCCCTTCAGCTAGGCGCTCCGGTTCATCATCCCTCAAGTACTTCTCCATTAGCTTATCTTCTTCAATGGAATCGACCTTAAGTTCCTCTTTTTCCCACTCGATGATCTGATTCCATACTTGAACCAGAGTGGATGGATAATCTTCGATCCAAGAAATGTTTCGGCGACGAATAATATGTGCGAAGAATTCAATCATTAGTTCGCCGAAACTTTGAATCTCAACCTCCGCCTCAGATAATTTCTTGCGGGCTTCCTCCGCAGATTTGATAGCACACTCCACATTGCCCTCGGCCAGGGCAGCTCTGTTTTCTGCCTCCAATAGCTTTGAAGCCAAGTCAGCGTTCTTCTTTTCTAGTTCAGCACTCTTCTTTGCTAACTCGGCGTTTTTCCGTTCAAGTTCAGCATAAGCAAGGCGTGACTTAGCAGCTTCCGACTTGGCCTCGTCAGCTTGCTTTTTCAATTGAGAGCGCTCCTGAGTGTGGGATTCAAGCAAGTCATGATAACGTTTTTGTGTGTCCTCAAACTGTTGTTTGAAATTAGAAGCGTCCCTGTGAGCGACAGCTAGTTGAGCTTGAGTGTCTTCCAAATCTTTCCCTAGGGCTTTTAGAGCCTTGGCATCCTCCTCCGCGGTTTTTTGCATTGAATCGGTATTTGTGATTAGAGTGCGGATGATCCTGGAAAGATTGCGTGAATATTTGAACATCTCAGTGTATTGTTTTTCCACCGCATCAATCTTTGCTTTGGCCTCATCCGCCCACTTAGAAGAAATAGGTTCAAGAGCGGGTAAAAAAGTCAAAGTCTCGAAGTAATGTTCAGGAAATTGCTCCTCCAAGTAGGCCCGTTTTACTGCAGTTTCCGCATCTAGTGGGGGGGGGAGCGGAGATTGTCAATTCGGTGTCCCTGTGTGAAGAGGATTCGGTAGTCTCTTTGTCTGTCCTAGGTCGTTTAGTAGCAGGGACCTTGTGCTTGCTTCGAGACCCAGTTTCTTTTGGAGGAGTTCTCTCTCTGCTGCGCTTTTCATGGGAAGAAGTGCAGTCTTTAGATGGTGGTCTGTCCTCTTCCCTGCGGCTTTGATAGCCCTTATATTTCTCTTGTTCCGGTCGAACTGGTGAGCGGGAACGTGAGGGTCGAGAACGATAGGGATCATAAGGTCTTCTCTCCTCCCTACCACGATCATCCCGGCGATCATACTCGACATCCTGAGGAGGATTGGACATGCTGCGACGAAGCTTTCTTATATCGTAGTAGGATCGAGACATTGTACCTGCACGATAAAATAAACGAAGTTTAGAATTAATGGATTCACGGAGAAAGAAGTGCAATGAATGCTGATGTTGTTGTGTAAAGTGTATCCTAAGTGGTGTGTTTCCCCCAACCGACCCGAGTCTGAAGCTAGACTAGTACGGGCAGGCTCTTTGGCCTTAGCGGGAGTGGTCTCTTCAGAAGAGGTGAAGACTAGAGGATCCTTCCTGAAATCCTCTGAAGTGTATATAGTCTCAGGTAAGGGGAGATCCCCCAAACCCTGAAATATTTGCTCATCAGTACTAGGAACATCCCCCTCGGAAACATGAAGTGGCGACTCTTGGGAGGATTTTGACTTGTCTAGAGAAGTAGTTTCCTCGGGGGCAATATATCCTTCACGATGCTTTTCGGCTAGATTAGCCAATTCATCATCTTGTGTAGAAGATGGAGAAGGTGAAGTTTGAAGAGGCACTGTAGGAATTCCCGAGCCTTCTCCTGTCTCTGGAACTACCTCCACTGGAGGAATGTATGCATAAGGGACCGTCCCATGACCGATGCTACGAAAAACGGATAGCAGCCCATGAAAGTGAAGGTATTCATCTTTAAGGACCTCGTCGATAGTCAAGAATTTTTGATCGCCATTAAGAAGTCGGTGCATCCGATCAAAGAACACCTGATCTGATATCTGTTTGGGATTGTCGACTGCAAACAAAAAGGAAAACATGTCAAGGTGATGATTCAAGTGTATAGAGTCCGGATTTAGAAAATCAGTGCTTTACTTGATTTCGTCCATCTTCTGGCGCATCCAGGCTGTCGCTTTACGTAGAACCATTCTAGTCTGGAATCTCCAGCTTTACTGCTAAATGGTGCAGAGATTATCTTCCTTTTTGGAACTGATTCAAAGTAGCAGAAAGATGGAGTCTCTCGAGTTCGATGCTTGAAATTATAGAAGAAGTGAACGTCATCGAACGTGAGCTCTATGCCTAAGATTTCACGATATGCTATGTACAAGGTGTGCAAATAGGCATATGAATTGGGATGCGACTGCATGGGGGCAATCCGCATCTGTCTTAAAAAATCGACGATGAAAGGAGAGAATGGAGGAATGGCGCCGACCATGCACATCAATCGAGTGACCGCCATATATCCTTCTGGAGGGTTGTGGGGACGGTCAGAGCGTGAAGGCACTAGAGTGTCCCTTTTCATTATCCCGTATTTTAAGCAAATTCGGACAAGTCGATCGTTGTCGATTGTTGATTCAACAGAGTCTGAAGGTGATTCCAATATAATGGTTGATTCAAATTCATCAGGGGCTCGATCGTCACCAATCCCTCCTTCCTCCTCAAAACCCAGAGAAACTTCATTCTCTGAAGACACCTCGTCGCTTTCCCGATGTCCAACCCTGTAATCTGGACCCTCGCTGTCCCATTCTGGATCCGAAGAAGAAGATATATCCTCAAGAGTGATTTTATTAGAAGTTTCCGGGGCTTCTTTCCTCTCAGCTAGTCTGGAAGAACGTCTGGGCCTCATTGTCATGGAACTATTGAAGAAGCAATAGCACGGATTAGAGTAAATTAGCCCGTACCCCCCTGTGTATGTGTGTGAACTAAAATGTGTGCAGCGAATGTGAGAAATGCAAAGTAAAAGTGCAGCAATGTAAGACGAAACTTTGAAGAGAAAGTGATAGTCAGAGTAGTTCTTAATGTTCATATATGTCCGCAAGGCACTATCCTAACTGTTCATGAAGGTGGAAGTAATATCTTTTAAATAGTTGGACGAAAGTTTGTGTTTTAGATTGAGTAGTGTTCGGTTTGGATGAAGACACCAGGTTCGGATCGGATAAGCAAAGGCCCATGCTCAGAGAGATATATCCGGATCGGTTTGGAGATTGACAACCGGAGCGGGTCGGATTAACCTGGATAACCAGACCCCTATTCTCTCTTTTGTTTTTCAACCGGGTCCGATCCGAGCGCATAAGTCTTGACCTTCATTGTGTTCGTAGATCTGACCCGACCCGGTCAAGCAAGTTAAGACTCATTTCTTGGCCCTATTGCTCCGACCCGATCCGGCTCCGTGAATTTCTCTCTTTTCCTTTTTCTCCTACTGTTCCCCTACCCGAACCAATCTTCTTCAGTTTCCTTCCTCTTCCTCCTCTTAAGTAGCGAACCCAACTCGAAATCTCAAGCCTTAATTAAGGTCGAGAGATTAAGCACTCAAGTATTCAATAGCGAATTTCAATACCTTCCTCCAACGCCTCGAAATGGCGTCGATGCCATTGACGACGAAGGCGGAGGATGGAAGAAGCCGTGGTGATGGAATTATTCAATTACTTTGCTAGAATCGTTCAAACTAACCGCGGATGTAAATTAAAAGCGATTATGGCAACGAAATTCAAGATTACAAGACTACCTATGTATTTGATTCGAAGATGGAAGCGAAAATTTTGAAGTTTCTTGAAAAGACTAAGGCTTCGATGTGGAATCGGTTCGGATGAGCAAAAACAGTGAATGAAAGAAAAGAAGGGAAATGAAGTGAATTTATATAAAAAGCAAGCTGACTATTCGTATTCCCGATCGGACCGGTTCGAAAAGCCCAATGACGCAGCTTGGCCCACTAATACATTGCAGAGAAGAAGGAGATCAGTTCGGGTCGGAACCCAAAGCAGAAATCCGTTCGGGTCGGAATCCGAACCGAACAGGATGGAGTACGACAACTTGGCATGTGAATTCAAAAGGAAGGATGAAGCTTTTGTGCTATGGCAGTCAAAGCATGCTCCGTTTCCAACAGAAGCATCCTTTGAGGGGGCAAAGTGTTAGCCTACTTTGTGAACTAGGCAACACAAAGTCAAAAAATCAGACATTGAAGAGCATTTTTAATTAGAAGACTTCGGTTCGGATTGGAGAAGACACTACAACCTAGATTGGACAGCTACGATTGTTCGGGTCGGGTCAGAGCAACATATCGGTTCGGGTCGGATAGAATATTCTGTTCGGATCGGTGAACTGCTGCTGAGGAAATTGGTAAGGCATATCTATTCGGATCGGAGGGCAACATAATCTCAATTGGATCGGAAAGCCACCTGTTTGCCATGGAAATAGATCGGAGCGGAGCAGATTAAAGAAGAAGAGAGCGTTGCATCCAAGCCAATCCGGGTCGGATCGGTTATCCCGATCCGAACCCCTTATATGTGTGTCTCCGACCCGAGCCCATGTTCCATATTATTCTCCTGCAAAAGCGCCTGGATGTCCGGACCGGCTGTGACCAGTTCCTACCCATAACGTTCGTTACTCTGATGCGTTGTCAACACAATAATTCATCCGAACCCGAAGCTAATGGGATGGACGACACGTGGCCCCGACCCGGATCAAGTTTTGAGCAAATGCACACCTAAAAATACCCCGTCTGGAGACAAAGAAAAGGATCTTTTTTTTTAGCATTTCGAGAATTCAACCACCTCCATAGTCCGAACTCCAATACTCCCGGAGAATCCAAATCATCTTTCATTTTTGTTTTAGTCAATTGAGTGAATATAAGTGAGTTGTGAGTGGAATTGGGTGAATCTTCATTGTATTTGCAACTGAATCACCGAATATAGTAAAAGATAAGTGGACGTAGGCATTTCTTCGCCGAACCACTATAAATCCTGTGTGTTCATTTTTATTTTTATCTCATTTCATTTTGCTTTTAATCAATTTGGGTGTTAGAACCACTTTTGGGTCTAACAGATATATATCATTTCAATCCAAATCAGGGTCATGGATATTTATCATTTCAGTCCGTGTTCTTAATTTATTTTTAATCGATTAATCCCCGGTATATTTGATGCCCGTAACATCTAGGGTAAATGGGATTAATCATCACAATAAACATGTCATACAACATATTGGATATGGAGCATTAGTAGTGTCAACATCAGTTCAATAGCAAATTTCAACCCGAAAATCCATCGCAACCATCCCATCCAATTAATCAGTATTAAACTGTTCCACGAATTATCAAGGGTCAAAATTTCCAATTAGAAATCCAATTGAATTAAATAACTAAATATCGATCAAAATTGGCATGTTATCACAGTGGTATAACAAATTTAAGCAACCAATTCAACAGCCAATCGCAACCATGCAACCAAACTATCTCACAATTTAATGTAATAAATATGGGGATAATTCAGTTCATTGTGAGCGATAAAATCACTCACCTTCTGGTCCATAGTTGATTGAGTGTCCAATTAAAACCCAAAATTTTCCAGTCTCCAAACGCAGCCAGGTTAGTGCTAAACGTCCACAATTCCGCCACGATCCCAATGCAACAAACCGCGTCCAAATCCGAGTTAAAACGAGAAAGTTATCATTGTTTTTCCATTTGAATTCAAATATATATAAAATAATTAAAATAATTTCCTCACCCTATAAAAATATGCCACCTCAGCCATTATTCCCTCAGACAATTCCCGCTCCCCAACCCGTGAACAGTAACCCGTCGAACAAACCCATTCATATCCGAACTTTGACCATTGATTCCTCCTCCCTCCGACCTCGATAGGAGCTCCGACCTATCCCGTTCGAATCAGCTCCCCCTGCCACATCCGCCAGTGTCAGCCTCACCACCTCCGGTGGCCTTCAGCCACACCACCGACAAAGCAAACGAAAAGGGTCTCCAGCCCTAAATCGCAAAAATCCTATGATCTACTTGATTATAGATGAAGGGGCTTCGTTCTTTGCAATCCAAAGAACAACGCGAATAATACCCAGAAATCAGAATCCTCGATTAAGCTTCGAATTAAAAACCCTTAAATCTATGCTTTAGGGTTACGAAAATCAACACTTTGACAGCGTATTCCGGCACCACCGTTCACTGCATGTCAAAACAGAGGGTATCCGTAGCTTTCTTTCGTCGAGATCTTCACTTTGATATATAATATGCTATGGTTTGAGGAATTTTGATTTTGAAGTTATAATTTTTATTTTGATCTAGGTTTGGAATTTCATTTTCTGCCATGGAAGAAAGAAATCGGCAGATAGAAAATACGTGGATGAGAAATGAGTTGGTGAGGTGGTAGTTGGGTTTTATTTGTATAGATATAGGAGGCCCAATATGAGAAAACTACTAATTATCATATTACCCTGACTTCTTTCACATTTTCTCTCGTACGATCAAACGATAAGTCGGATCATCACGGAAATTGGAATCCTACCATAATTCATTGTTCTGAATCCAATGGCGCCAGTTTCGTCGAATTCCGAGACAGTCGCCAAAACTGTTAAATTCCACAGTTAATTAAATAAATAAAATATTCAATTATTCGATTAAATATTTTTATTTCACTTTAAATATTAATAAAATTCCATTTTAAATCAAATTTCAACTCAAATAAATTTTTATAAATTAATTCACATATTTAAGTTCCCGAATTTAATTACCTATCAAATAAAAATTGATTTCAGCTATAAATTAAACAACTCAGAATTTCACCATTTAACAAATTAAATTAGGATTCCAATTATAAATTAAACCACTCAAATTCTATTCAATTTCATAAATATCAAATTAGACTTCCAATTCCAAATCAATATGAACTAATTTAAATTCTGTTTATACTTAAAGTATGTCATTACATAACAAAATCATTAAACTTAAATTTTAACCATTTTTACTCAATTCATTTAGGTTAATTCAAGTTTTAAATATACAGAAAATCTTGGGTTGTTACATTCTCCCCCGCTTAAAAATCTTTTCATCCTCGAAAAGAGAACGACATAAGATATTGAGCACATATACATACTTCAACCATATTTATAAAAATTGTATTTATAAAATAAGTTATATAATTGAAAAATCTCATAAATTTTCTAACTTCCGAAATCACGGAAAATTTCGGCAACATCTCCTTTTTACAGAGAGGTCCGGAAAATCACAACGTATATAAAATTCAAATATACATCTCATCATTCGATGAGGCATCCAAAAATGGGGAAAACACCATATATATGTAACTACACAATTATATAACTCAAAAACGTACCTTCTTAGCGTATATTTGCATTTTAATTTACCTTAACATTTAGCGTTTAGCTCAAGTGAGCTCCGAGGCATAGTGCGACTTCCCTACACCTGCTACATACTCACATATACATGAGAATCAAACATATATACAATATATAGCAATTGTATACAACTTAGACAACATGTATTGACCATTTCAACTATAAAACCAAAATGTTAACGACGGACCAGCGAACAAATTGATGGTTATCACCCCTTAGATGATGGAATTTGACCATAGCACACTTGGCAAAAGTTGTTCTAATCGTTTCAGGCTTTCCCAATTGTCCGGATTCGTCGAATTCGGATGATTCGTTCAAAATTTATGACTATTCTAGTGAAGACGAACGCCTTAGCCCATACACTGAAAAATGCAGATCTGAGTTGTTCAACCCATTTTTCACCCCTTTAAATCTCAGAATTTTACATAGCATAATAAGGAAAAAAATTAGTTCAGATCCTGGGCTTTCCGAATTGTACTCGCACATTAAAACCCGACGCTCCGTTAGGAAGTTATAGTCAGAACAATATTGATATACGCTTAAGTTTTTAATTTTCTGCGCATAGTACTACGACTAAAACTTGCATTTCAGCTTAGTAAGCATAGGAATTCAACATGGCTTTATAAATGAAAGTTTTAGCTCAGTTTCTAAGGTTTCCAAAAAGTCCAGAATTGTCGCATTTCGATCAGCCCATCAAAAGTTATGGTCATTTTAGTTTCAGCTTATCGACTATTTCAGATTTTTGCATAAACAACGGTTTATTTTATTAGAAGTTTTAAACCTTTTGATTCCAATAATTTTGAAAATCATTAACACCACAATTTTTTATCACCTCATTTCTCGAGAAATGCATTCACATCCAATTTGCTTATCCATTTTGATATATTATCTGTTCCATTTCTCGTTTCATTCCAAGCATTAATTCCGATTAAAACTTGAATTCACTTTAAAACTTCAAACGAACTTGATTACACTAGACCTTTAACTCCTTAACATGAATCCATTTAAAAAACTCATTTACATCAATTTACCAAATTTCATTATTTATTCTTATTACTCCATCCATATTACAAGAATGTCGTTCCATATAGTCAACTTCCATATCCATAATCAAGGGTTAAGATCCTTGATGGTTTCCTTTATATAAACCATTTCATTTCTCTTGTTTTTGAAATTTCATTTCACTTAGTCCAACAATACATATAAATTCTATATCGACTTTTTTTTTTCCTAAGTTGATTTCATTTCATTATATCTATCCAACTCAGGTCAAACTTCATTTTACATCTCATTTCGATATCTCCAATTTTTGAATAAAATTCGGTTAACTCCATTCTCTTATTCCAAATAAGCCAAAAATTTAAATTTGTACTGCATTTCACTTGTTTTGGCATTTCTATTTATTGACATCGAATTACTCTCCATTTCCTTTGCCTATATTCAATTGCTCGATCATTTTATTTATGTTCAATTATTATTCACTCAACCATTTACACTAGTTTAACCACTTTTTTCTTTACTTATATACATATCCATTGTCGTTTAAAGTTTATTTCATTAAATCAATTCATTATTCAACTCTCAAATTATAAATTGAGTTAAGGACGTGTTATATATATCTAAGTTTTATATTTAGTTCTCAACTCTTATTATTAAATTTTCTAGGTTAAATCTTTATTTGATTCAATTCCTCTATTCAACTTAACTTCTATTCTATTCGACAAGGTATTTATGTTCCATTCATTTTATCTTTCATACCCATATTTACATTCGATATATTTGTCCTAATGAGACTTACCCCCTTTTTAGATTTTAATGCCCTTTTTTTCACATGTTCACTAGTTCGCCTTTTTATTTCCTCATTTTAATTTATCGACCATTCACATTTCACTAACAACTTAAATTCCTTTCAATCTCTTCTCGAACTAACTCAATATACTTATTAGTTACCCAAGTTATGAGTTGTCCCTTTTATTATCCTACTAAATCCTCCAATTCATTTAAACTTATTATCAACCATACTTAAATCATTTTGACGACCACTTCTCTTCCTTAATACTCAAGTAAATTTTCTGGGTTCAAACCAAAATTCTAATGAATCAGGTTACTATGGTATAGGAGTTAATATTATTAGTTAAGGTAAACATAAAACCTAAATCCTGGGTTTATATATAAGCTTAAAATAATATATATATATATATATATATATATATATATCTTATACGATATAAAACTCTAAATCCAAACCTTTTGTTTAACCAAGAACATCAGAATTTCTATTCCGTTTTAATTTAATCTCAACTTTAAATAACATATACAAATACTTTTATGTAGGCTTTATACTATATGGAATTTAAATCCAAAATCCCTTGTCAAACTGGATATGAAAATACCGAGTGGTCTCCCCACTAAGACGCTTCAGAATAAACGTCGATAATGCGTGCACTCATTACCGAAGTTATTCCAGATGTTCTGAGAAAGGATTACACTCTTATTTTGTTTAAATATCCTTTTGAAAACTATTTCCAAAACTATTTCTTATAATACAATATTATTTCAAACTTTGGCAACCTATTTCAAAAGCTTCCCAGAATCAAGTTTTCAAGTATATTCCTATTTAGTTTGCAAAATATATTATGCACCCTATTTTACATAAAGGATTTCATTTCATTTCAAATATTTTCTAAATTTGTTAAATTTCCTTATTGAATTTATTATCTAATCAACTATAATGGGTAATAACTTAATATTACCACCTACTAAAACGAATACATACATACTTGAACCAATAAGATATATTTAATATAATTTAAAATATAATCGAAAACCATATTATGTCGATCATTTTATTCGATTGTTTATAAATTCCTATCGATTCTATAGCGTCCCATATATCGACCAGAATCCATAAATATTCAACAGAACAATCAATACAATATAAAACAATTTTATATCAAAATACAAGTACGCTCTCTCATATATACTCTCAACTCATTCTAGGGCATTACTAACACTATCTCTAATGAGTTAATTCCCGAACAGAGCCAAGGTTATCGCTAACCACTGCTTTGATACCAACTGTAACGACCCAGATTTTTGACTGTTCAAATCGACAATAAATCAGACATGTCGACCGAAACAAATCATAAATATAGGCAGTTATTGGGAAAAGAAGAAAGAAGAGAAAACAATAATAGAATCTCACAGCGGAAGGACAACATATAATACACAATAGTAGTTTTAAAACAGTTGAAACATATATACATTGACTATCAGAGTTATACATATACAGGTTTCATCACATGGCAGCGGAAATAAAATGCAGCGGAAATATATATATATGATAGATATATACCAATCTTTGTCTTCAATCTCCAAGGCACAGTCATCTTCGGTAACTGCAAACGTCTGCTGACTCGAGCGTATTACATTGTAACGACCCGTAATTTTGGTCAATTAATTTTAAATATTTTATATCATTTTAAATATTGAGCTGATAATATAAATGAATTTTTATATTAAGTTATCGATTTAAAAATCAATTTCGATTTAATATCGAATATATTGAATTATCGTAATACGAAAACGGTAATAATTGAATTCAAATTTCCAACTGAATCGAAACAGTTCAAATAATCAATATAAATCATATTTGAGTATAGAAGATAATAATAATAATTTATTTGTCAAAGAATTTATTTCTGTTAAATTTAAATTATTTTATATCGATTTAATGTGGTTATTTTATATATACGTTCAAATTAAATTTTTAGTCTATTCTGTTGAGTCCAGAATAGTGTAATTACATTGAAACGTCGGTCGGTAGGTTAAAATAGCGGTTCGTGGTGTCGAGTTATGAACCCCGATATTATTTCAGTGGATAAGCACGAGATCAAATCAAAATCTATTTAAAATAAAGTGAAAATCTCTTTAAATCAAATCGATACCGTTTTAAAAAGGAAAAAATTCTCTTTAAGTCAAATCAAATTAAAACATTTTTAATATCGATTCAAAATAAAATATGAATATAAATGAGGACAGCCTATCCATTCCCAAGCCATACGCCTACACTAGCTTCATCCATTCCCTATTACGTGCCTGCTAAGTTTTTCTTCTATATAAAATATCCAGACATTTCCTCTTCATTTGGATCTTCAGAAAATCCATTCGCAAGCTTGCTCCAAATCAAATATATATATATATATATATATACACAATCCGTCCATTTTTTATTTCCTCCTCTTTCCTATTTCTTTCTCAATAATGAAATAAAAATCAAGCCATCATTTAGGGAAAAAGGGGGCGGAAATAGCAATCGATGTCGCGATCCAAAATCGTGAATTCCAGAAAGCTTGAGATGCGCTGAATCATCCACGAGAGGGAGGTGATGTCAAACGGGAATTTGTGGGTTAGTTCGAAGTTAGGGCAGTGAAGTAGAGTTCGAAGTTGACTGGGAGGCATGTGAAGGGATGTATCATCGCAGTTTAAGGGAGGCCGACGCTGGTCATGTTTGGAGCAACTGGAGGAATTCGAATAGGATAACGATGAACTAAGGGAGATTGGAAAGTGAGGCAGAGGATTGGATTGTGTAAATTGGGATGAACAAGTTGAAATTTGTTCAGTTCAACAGCAAGTAATTAGAGGGAAGTCACGACAATCTTGGATTTTGGAGTGCAGCGTTTCTGGAAGCAGGATGGATGGCCAAGATGATGTTGTTGGAGGCCATGAATCTCTTTTAACAATGATTGTTGGTGTTGTACTGCTGTACTGGGATGAGCCTAAGTAGAGTTAGAATGGTTTATGATGGTGCTGTCATGGGTTATTGTTGGATTTGAAGTCCGCTGAAGTTGTGGCATGTGTTGACAATAAGGTATATTTTTGATTTTTAAACTTAAATTGTATATAGAAAATTAGTTTTATAATTAGTAATTGATTAAACCAATTTGAATTAACTTGTAGAATTAGCTAGTAAAGTAATTAAATTGTAAACAAACCATTTAATATGAGATTAAGGAAAGTTGGACTTTTTAATTTCATCATTTAAAACATGGATTTAGTGTATGGTAATTAATAAGGTCATTAGTGGATTAATTGATTAAATTAACTCGTTCAATAATTTATATAAAATCATAACATGTTTTATAATATTAGATTCGAGCAAGGCAAAGTGTACTGGAACAGGAGCGATGAATATTAAACCTGGATTGAGCTAGACTGGAGCTTGTTGGTATTTTTGATTAAATTAAACACTCGTCTAATTTAATCAGAAACCAATGTTTATTTCGACAATTAAAAATCAGGTGAGTAAATCTCACTTAAAATTTTATTTTTATCATTTAAAATGAATTGTTGGTTGCTTGGTTGCTTTTATAAATTGTTTATCAATTTTGGTTATGTTAGTTATATTAGGCTTGGGGATTGTGTCTATTATTATATATATTGGATTTCCCATAGTACCATTAGCGGATGCCCGCGATATCATTAGCGGATACCCCTAGCGCCCACGTATATAAGTGGATCCCCTTTTATACCATGATATCCTGCCTTGAAGTAGGATCTGTATTATTTATGTGACTAACATTTATGGATGCAGGGAAAACAGGTTGGAGGGATCCAACTAGATTCCTCAAATTTATTTATTACTGTTTACATATTTTTATGGGTGTGATATGTTGGAATTGATTGATGGTTTGTGTATTTGGATGATTAAATATCACTGGCCCTAGATATTGATATTTTAGAATATCATTAAAAGGGATTTTTAGATTTAAAAATAAAAAATAAATTTTTTTAAAATAGAAATTTTATTTCGAATTGGCTTGGAAATTAATAACTGGTTTAAATAGTTAAAACAAGTAGTGAACTTATGTTCGATATTTATAAATTATCTTCTGATAATTTAGAAATGTAAATTCAAGAATGATTTTAAAAAGAGGAAAGTTTATTTTCTAAAGCAGGAATTGAATTTCAAATAAAATTTGAAATAATCTTGTTTTTAAAACAAGAAGTAAAATTTATAAACGATGATTATAAATAGAAAGAAATATTATCATTTGATGATATTAATTTTTAAATTTCAAGTACGAATTTAAAGTTTTTCCGAAGTGGTAATTGGATTTTAAAAATGGGATTTGAAATGGAAACTGGTTTCAATATTTAAAACCAGAAGTGGAATTTATAAAAGATGCTTATAAATAAAGAAGGGAAATTTCTAGTGAATAATTTCTAGTTTAAATTCAAATATGATTATGGAAAGGATAATTTATTCTCCATAAATAGAAATTGTAATTCAAATGAAATTTGAAATAGGAAATTTGTTTTATATATTTAAAATAAGAAGTGTAAATTATAAATGACATTCGTTAATAAATATTATCATTTGATAGTTGATAAATTTAATTTTCAAGTATGAATTTAAAAGGGAATTTATACTTGGAATTTGATGAGCTCGATATTTTATAAATAATCAAATTCCATAAGAATTGGACTTGAATATAGGAACTTGAGTTTGAATGCATTCATAACTAAGTTATGAATGTGGAATAAAGATCGACAAGTTTGAATAACTTGAACTGCTAAGATAGATTTGGATAACGAGCTTGAGTTACTTTAAAATATCGAAAAGGGCGTTGGAATGATTTTATAAACGAAATGTTTAAACGTTATATTTAATTTAATTTAAAACGAACTCGCCGCAGCGCGGTAGTTCGTAAATTGATGATTCGAACTTCAATTGAGTATATAGAACTCAATATAAGTCGGAATTTGATGAAACAAGAAACGCCCTGACCGATTGAATGATGGTTTTCTAATGGAAGAGAAAAATAGGGATTTCGTTTTATAGATTTTGAGTTATATCAAAATCAAATTTTCAGAAAAATAGCACCATAACGGCTTATTTAATAAATTAAAAGGATTTTAAGAGAATAAAAATCCGATTTTCCATTAGAAAAATCCGGTCTCGAGCTATAAAATAAATAGGAACTCAAGTAAAGTAAATGGATGGATTTTTGGCATAAAAATCAGATTTTTAAAGTAACGAATAAAGTTAACTAATTTTAATGGAAATTAGTTAATAAAGGTTTGGGTCGAATTTAACTTTGGTTAAGTGATTTGAATTTGTTAATTGAAATTGGGAATTCAAATCTGGGACGTGAATTAGAATTGAAAAGCGAATAAGGAGTTGAGTTTGATTTGTTTGTAAGAGAATACAAATATATTTGAACGTGATATTTTCAAATTAAAGGTAAATGAAACCAAGAAGCTAATTATAAATGTAATTAGCGAATAGAAAGCAAGTTATGTAAAAAGGGTTTAATTGATTGAAATGAATTGGAAATGGGCGTATATATGTCAAACAGGTATGGGATGGAGAATATGAAGAGTATGAAGATTTTAATTTAAGTGTCCGACAAAAGGTACACGTTTAAATTTCCATATGAGGTTTTATGTGCCAAATCGGCAGGCCGCTTGGCTTTTTGATTTTCTTTTCGAATGGAAAGGGCCTAGAGAGGCGAGTTGAGGTTTGAACTATTTGCCGGTACAAAGGAGGTTATGGCGAATTTTTCCGGAAATTTAAGGAGTTAGAATATTTTTAAGAAATTTTGAAAATAAGAATCGATATAACGATATATATAGAATTCGCTAAGAAAATGAATTTAATATAAAATATTAGAAAGGGCCAGTGGTTGTGAAATTGTTTGATGGATGTTTATTTTTCCTTTGATAGTTAAAACTCTGGCTATCAAAGATTTTTACCATCGTTGTCGATACGGAGAGACCGGTTGGATCTAATATCCGAAAAACCACTCCGTATAGGCATAGGCATTGCGAATTAGATTATACTGAAAATAATAGAAGACGGAGTGAAATTCAAGAGTTGTTATGTTTGTCCAGTCCCAGGACAACTTGTATGGACGAATGTCTGACAGAGTATTCCTAACAGTCACATAAGACGATCTTTTCAAGGTAATACGTCTGGAGGCGGAGAAATTCGTTTCTCTTTGCTTTTATACCCGTAATATTTTTGGGAAGATCAACTAGTGATTTGACGGGTTTGACGATGTGGCATTCAAAGTGTATGGTGACCAGATGTTCTAAAAGATAGACGTAGCCTCAAGCTTCACAACCGGGAAATGACAAAAATCGGGCGGGCAGCATGGCTATGAGGGTCGCTCCCATTAGGGTGTATAATCACCTATCTAAAAAAATTCCTTTTACTTCTTTAATCTATTTTGATGCTGTTCCTTTTCGGGAAACAGTGGTTTGAGCCCAACCGTTGGTGATATACATTCGATACACTCAAGCGAAATGAGTGGTCGGTCATGTGTGGGCCGGGTTGCAAGACGTTCTTGTTGAACCCAGTGTATTCGCCTCTAGAGATAAACTATCGGCAGGTGGTCCCATACCTTGTCGTAGTTGGAATCCAATCTCCAATAAGCGCCCTACGGGTTTTGATTGTATACTAAAAATGTAGACGTGAGATGCAAGCGTTCTACTATTTGGTTATTTATTTGATTAGACATTATTATAATATCACTTGATTTTGATATCAAAAACATTTTGGATTATAGTAAGGTAAAAACCGTCTGTGTTTATGTGTGGGTTGGTCTTACTATTATCCTTTTCTTTCTAAAGATTTTTGAAGTTAAACCATATGGTTGGAGTTTACTCACACCAGTCCCATGACTGACCCAGAGTTTGTTTTGTTTTGTTTTTCCTAAACTCTTGGGTGCCCAAATTTGTACGGGCAGTCAAGTGTTTCAGGCTTTTACAAATACACTTAGAGAAGCTGGAAGCAGGAGGCTTCACCGTTAGTTATCTAGAGCTATTTCCGCTGTATCAAATGTTATGTTGTACTCTGATGATGGTATGTATATATGTACAAAACAGATTTGTATTCCAAAGTTATGTTATATAATATATTTTATTCGTTCCGCTGTGAGGTTCTGTGTTGTTATTTCTGTTCTTCTTCTATCTTTTATACTTTTTTTAACCCTAATGACTCGTATTTCTGTATTATTTGAGTTGGACGTGTGTTGTATTAGTCAGCTCAGATAGTATGGAATTTCGGGTCGTTACATACATAAAGAGGAAAACACAACAAACACTTGGATCAACACTAAATCATTCTCATATTAGTCAAATTAAAATACGAAACAAATTTGAGTGTCATGGGTGCAGTAACCCAAGGGATGTTACGGGATTTTCCATCTCTCGAGGATCCGTTAAACTAGTACATACATAGTATAGTACGCTATTACGATAGTGTCTATCCAGTAAAGTAAATATCATAAAAAATAGCGTAAGCGGGATTACCATATTAACCTTACACCGTTTATAGGCATCAACAGTCTATACAGTACTGTAAATTCACTGTACTGGTGTTATTAGAGGGCACTCCATAGAAGGTAATGCTAAATCAAAATCGTATGGGGATCAATATGGATAAATATGACAAGGCACTCGAGGCAATGCCCAGGGTAGGATTTTACCAGTTGCACTCCCGGACAAGTGGTAACGCGTAGCAGCCACTACCGCCCACCTCGTATCACACTCCCAAAATCAAAATGGGCCCAAATCATCGTCATCGTCATCATAGTCATAGAAATAGTATCGAAGAAGTGTGTCCGATCAAAGGTGCTACCTTAATTAGTCACGGTATAGCTCCTGTTTTAGTCATTTCAATTCTGACCCAAAGGTCAGGGCTATTTCGTCATCGTTCATCTTCATCAATCCAAAATTGCCTCCAAGTCATCATATTTCATTCTGGATACGTCATAACGTCTAAAGTTGTTAAAGTGGCATCGACACTGACAGAGAGTATACCACTTGTCGACTCCGGCCTCTTTAACAACCAACGTTTACATTTTTCCACATTGGTCGGTTCTTTTACATTTCACAAAGGTTCACTTTATATCAGAATATCATATTTTGTTTCGAACCCAATTTACATTAAAAATAGAATATAATTTCATATCAAAATATCCCAATCCTTCCCAAACCGATTATATTCCAACTAGAATATATTTTTCATATCCATATATTATAATCATATAATATTTCAAAATCGATTCATATTCGAGTAGAATATATTTCATATCAAAAACCATAATCATTTCAAACATCGATTTATGGTCGTAAATCCATTCATATTCAAATAGAATATATATTTTCATTAAAACTCATTTCAATCCCTTAGGAGATCCATTTGTATTCGAGAAGAATATAATTTATATTTTCATATAAAGTCGGATTAAATCGATTCATATTCAAATAAAATGAATTTTTCATCTCGACTCCATTTTTGAACCAATGGTTTAAATCCAACCACTTTCCATTCGGAAGAAATTTACAATCATTGAATATAACTTGAAAATAGGTAATTATAAGAAACTCTTTATATAAAACATATGTATATAGAAAATAATAGTTAGAATAAAATAAGATAAATTTAGATTACTATGTATATACAAAAATAAAAGTCTACTAATTAGTTATAAGTAATAAAATATAAGGAATACTTTAATTATAACAAAATAGTTTATAAGTAAAAAGTTTTTGATAAATAAATTTTTAAGAAAAGGAATAGTCTATTAAAATCAACAGTGTATATATATGTATAATAAAATTATTAAACCGAAATTGTTCCTTTCTTCAGAATTTCAAATATTTAAATCTATACTCTAGTCTCAATGGAGTTTACATAGTTTCAATATCTTGTTTCAATCCCTATTCAAACCAACCGTTCGATCTGAATGATAAAATTCATATTCATGCCAAAATCGAAATAGTCCTGCGTATTAGCCAAAATCGAAATAGTCCCGCGTATTAGACAAACTCTTACTCCAAAACTAAACTTAATAGGAATCTATTAATTTTGAATCAACCCCAATTATTTGGATAAATTAAAAATCATATTCAAATTTCCAATTTTTCAAACTCCCAATTTGTTGAAATAATCTCCTTAGCCATTCCAGATAACATTCAAAGTTCAAATCTTAAAAGAAATAGATTTATCGAATATCAGCGCATTTCTTTTAAGTAAAATTTCCATTGAATAGAAATTTCAAATATTTAAAATCATTTAACCAACCGATGTCCGTATATAATTTTCTATCCTATGGCCAAGTGATTTTAATTTTCGATATTTCAGGGATGGATATATATCATTTCAATCCAAATCAGGGTCATGGATATTTATCATTTCAGTCCGTGTTCTTAATTTATTTTTAATCGATTAATCCCCGGTATATTTGATGCCCGTAACATCTAGGGTAAATGGGATTAATCATCACAATAAACATGTCATACAACATATTGGATATGGAGCATTAGTAGTGTCAACATCAATTCAATAGCAAATTTCAACCCAAAAATCCATCACAACCATCCCATCCAATTAATTAGTATTAAACTGTTCCACGGATTATCAAGGATCAAAATTTCCAATTAGAAATCCAATTGAATTAAATAACTAAATATCGATCAAAATTGGCATGTTATCACAGTGGTATAACAAATTTAAGCAACCAATTCAACAGCCAATCACAACCATGCAACCAAACTATTTCATAATTTAATGTGATAAATATGGGGATAATTAAGTTCATTATGAGCGATAAAATCACTCACCTTCTGGTCCATAGTTGATTGAGCGTCCAATTAAAATCCCAAATTTTCCAGTCTCCAAACACAGCCAGGTTAGTGCTAAACATCCACAATTCCGCCACGATCCCAATGCAACAAACCGCGTGCAAATCCGAGTTAAAACGAGAAAGTTATCATTGTTTTTCCATTTGAATTCAAATATATATTAAATAATTAAAATAATTTCCTCACCCTATAAAAATATGCCACCTCAGCCGTTATTCCCTCAGACAATTCCCGCTCCCCAACCCGTGAACAGTAACCCGTCGAACAAACCCATTCATATCCGAACTTTGACCATTGATTCCTCCTCCCTCCGACCTCGATAGGAGCTCCGACCTATCCCGTTCGAATCAGCTCTCCCTGCCACATCCGCCAGTGTCGGCCTCACCACCTCCGGTGGCCTTCAGCCACACCACGGACAAAGCAAACGAAAAGGGTCTCCAACCCTAAATCGCAAAAATCCGATGATCTACTTGATTATAGATGAAGGGGCTTCGTTCTTTGCAATCCAAAGAACAACGCGAATAATACCCAGAAACCAGAATCCTCGATTAAGCTTCGAATTAAAAACCCCTAAATCTATGCTTTAGGGTTACGAAAATCAACACTTTGACTGCGAATTCCGGCACCACCGTTCACTGCAGGTCAAAAAAGAGGGTATCCGTAGCTTTCTTTCGTCGAGATCTTCACTTGGATATATAATATGCTATGGTTTGAGGAATTTTGATTTTGAAGTTATAATTTTTATTTTAATCTAGGTTTGGAATTTCATTTTCTGCCATGGAAGAACGAAATCGGTAGATAGAAAATACGTGGATGAGAAATGAGTTGATGAGGTGGTAGTTGGGTTTTATTTGTATAGATATAGGTGGCCCAATATGAGAAAACTACTAATTATCATATTACCCTGACTTCTTTCACATTTTCTCTCGTACGATCAAACGATAAGTCGGATCATCACGCAAATTGGAATCCTACCATAATTCATTGTTCTGAATCCAATGGCGCCAGTTTCGTCGAATTCCGAGACAGTCGCCAAAACTGTTAAATTCCACAGTTAATTAAATAAATAAAATATTCAATTATTCGATTAAATATTTTTATTTCACTTTAAATATTAATAAAATTCCATTTTAAATCAAATTTCAACTTAAATAAATTTTTATAAATTAATTCACAGATTTAAGTTCCCGAATTTAATTACCTATCAAATAAAAATTGATTTCAGCTATAAATTAAACAACTCAGAATTTCACCATTTAACAAATTAAATTAGGATTCCAATTATAAATTAAACCACTCAAATTCTATTCAATTTCATAAATATCAAATTAGACTTCCAATTCCAAATCAATATGAACTAATTTAAATTCTGTTTATACTTAAAGTATGTCATTACATAACAAAATCATTAAACTTAAATTTTAACCATTTTTACTCAATTCATTTAAGTTAATTAAAGTTTTAAATATACAGAAAATCTTGGGTTGTTACATTTGTAGTTAATAGGAGCTATATAGGTTTTAGGATAAACTGAAATTACGAGAAATGTTTGGTTTAATGTTTTAATTTATTTGAGTTGATCATTTTTTGTGACAACCAAAACTTAAATTAATTGATTATTGGGATTAATTTTCTTTACTTAACTTATACCATAGTTTTAAGGATATCTTATCAGAGTTAGTTCTTAGTCTATATTAAAGTCTTATTTTAGTTCTAAGGGAATTAGAGTTTAGGATAGGCTTAGTCTTGTATTAGATTAAGGGGGAGTATTAGAGTTTCTAAGGATTATTTGAAGTTTCAACAAGCATTTTTTTAATAGACATGTATTTTGCTTTGGTTGATTGCTTATTTGAATTGCTTGTTTGGATTGATTTTCTTGTTTGAATTGATTATAAAATTTGATTGGTTTTCAGTTTATTATCCTTCTATTTAATTTTGTAGACTAGTATAGTCATAATTTTAGGGGTGGTTATAATCTTTTAGGGTTACAATCATAGATTTAGAGGGAGATATAAGGATATAAGGATATTATAGAATCAGGGATAGTCATATTAGAAAGATTTATAGCATAAATTTAGGGGGAGTTATTTATACTAGTACTTTAGAATAGAATCTAATATAACAGGATATGTATAAATAGATATTGGATTTAGGGGAAGTATATTTAGAATTTCTTTTTGATAATGACGAAGGGGGAGAAATTATAAAATATAAACTTAGTTTAAGTAGAACATATAGGATTCATATTGATAGGGGTAGTATTAGAAGAATCAGTATTAACAGGTATAGACAGGTATGAATATTTTATAAACTAAGGTTGTCATCATCAAAAGAGGGGAGATTGTTGGAGAATGGAGTTTTGATGACAACAACCTTATTTCAATATTAATTAATTATAAAATATATACTAACATCTTTGTCTAGAATATATATATATATACATACGTATATGCAGGATTTGTATACAGGAATTAACACTGAAGACTGTACGGTTTTAGACATTCAAGAAATTCAGAATTCAAGGAAGATTCAAGACTCATAAGTAATCAAGAGTTCAAGATAAATATAGTAATAGAGTCTAGTATATATGTGAGACTCTGAATAACACTCCAGGTTCAAAATTCAAATTCAAATTCTGATTAAGTTTTTCTATTTTACTTTTGATTTTAAACTTGAGTTTTAAAGATTATAAGTTTATTTATATTTATATAGTTATATACTTTTATACTTATATATTTATATTTTTTTTATATTTATAATTTTATAAATATGTTCATATAAATTATATTTATGATTTCATGTGATTTTCTACTTTATAATACTTATTTACCTCAATATGTTTTAATTCAAGAGTATCCAGAATTGTATATATATTAAAACACTTGAAAAATGCTCAAATTCCAAATTTTGAACTAACATGTGTTGACGTACACATGTGGCCATGTCGACATATAACTGTCGTATTTTCAGTTTTGAATGGAAGTGCCTTTTCACGATTTGTAACATTCCTGAAGCGTTGCAACCTTTCAAATTTTATAAATAGCGGCTGGTTTCGAATTTTTTGATCATTCTTCTTTTCCATCTTCATTCCTCCATTACTATTTCATATTTTTATGACTTCTACACTTATACTCTATCGATTTCAATTCAAATTATATAAAACTTCTTCTCATCTCACTCTCTACGCAATCTCTCTGAATCGAAGTGCTATTGAAGAGTAATAGGGCTGTTGTAATCATTTGGGATGTTTTTGGATAGTCTGGAAATGGTGTGTTCCTTGTAGCCGTGAAATCCAAGAAGGGAAGTTAACCTTGTAGCCGGGGAAATCAAGGGTGCTGGAAATGATGGTAACCGTGTGGACGTGAAATCAAGGGTGTTGTACTTGGATAATGATATAGTAATAAAACACTACGCAATCCAGCATTGCATGGGACTGGACATAGGAGTAATCCGAACCAGTATAAAATATGGTGTATTCTTTCCTTTTCTGCATTTTATTTTTATTTATTTCTGTGTTTGTGCTGGATTTTATATTGGTTCGGATTACTCCTACGTCCTGCCCCATGCAACGCTGGATTGCGCAGAGTTTTATTAGTATTTTAATATCCAAGTACAACAACCTTGATTTCACGACTACAAGTTTACCACTGTTTCCACCACCCTTGATTTCTCGACTACAAGGTTAACATCGTTTCCTTCCTTGATTTCCCGGCTACAAGGAACACACTGTTTCCAAGACTATCCGAAAACAATCCCAAAAGATTACAATAGCCCTAGAACTCTTCAATAGCACTTCGATTCAGAGAGTAATGAGTAGAGAGTGAGAAGGGAAGAATTTTTATATATTTAGAATTGAAATCGGCAGAGTAGAAGTGTAGAAATCATAAAAATAGGAAATAATAATGGAGAATGAAAAGGGATAAAGATGGAGAAGAAGAATGAATGAAAAATTCGATATAACCCCTATTTATAAGATTTGAAAGGTTGCAACGCTTCTCGAATGTTATAAATGGTGAAAAGACACCACCTTTCAAAACTGAAAATATGACAGTTGTACGTCGACATGCCAACATATGTATGTCAACATCTGTTCTTTGAAAATTAATTTTTTTTAAAGTGTTTTACCATATATATATATAATTCTGAAAATTCTTGAATTAAAATAGAGTGACATAAATAAGTAGTATAAAGTAGAAAATCATAAATATAAATTATATAAACATATTTATAAAATTATAAAGTTCAAAACTATATGAATATAAAAGTATTAAAGTATATAACTTATATAAATATGTAAAAACTTATAAGCTTTGAGACTCAAGTTTAAAATCAAAATTAAAATAGAAAAGCTTAATTGAAATTTGAAAATCAAAATTAAAAAAATAGAATTTGAATTTGAATTTAAACCTGGAGTGTTATTTAGAGTCTTACTTAAACTAGACTCTATTACTAAATTTATCTTGAACTCTTGATTTATTGATTGCTCATGAGTCTTGAATCTTCTCTGAATTCTGAATTTCTTGAATCTCTAAAACTCTAAAATTGTAGTCTTTAGTATTAATTCCTGTATACACATCCTACATATATGTGTGTATATATATATATTCTAGATAGAGATGTTAGTATATATTTTATAATCATTTAAAATTGAATAAAAGTTGTTGTCATCAAAACTCCATTCTCCAACAGTTGACTCTGACTCTAACTACCTAAACCACATGGTCGCGATATCCATGATACAGAGTGAAAAAATTTTCCATGGTGTCGTCTGATGTCGATAGCACTCCGTGTGATGCACGTCGTGCATGAGATGGATGGTATGATCCTTTCTACCATCGTAAGATTCCAACACAAGCAATTTGAAGTCCAGTGGATTTCGCTAGTTCCTTATATCCTAAGTGAAGGGGCTGCGACCAACACAATTTATATCTGGTTAAGACATAGCGCCTTGAGAAAACCAATGGATCACATCTGCAATTCGATTTCCATTACTGAAAAGTTGTCACCAATCGTCCAACCCTACACCCATGCCCCTGTTGTTTAATCTAGGAAAAGCACGCTTATCCACGACATTTAAGTTTAACCAGGATCAATCGCTTTCACGACAGTATCCGATCATTCAGAAATGGCCTGAACAACTTATAGAATCATTCAAAGTACTTGGATCGATCGTTTTCAGAAAGCATGTGATCGACATAGTCCGATCACCCAAAAAAATGTGATCAACGTGGCCTGATCACTAGAAAACCAAAAGCCACTACGTTTTGATCGTAAAAATTAGGGATTGGTAAGAATCCCAATGAGGATCGGTATTGTTGACCCACCATTTTGCAAGTCCATCAAAGATTGTGTACCTTTAGGAAACCAGACTATATCAACATATAGAAATCATTACACCAACTCGACAAACATCCGGCTTGGTTGGGTCTGGGATCGATTCAGAATATTGTAGTCTCAGGCATAGGGGAGCACCATCATCGAAGAATATTCAGGTCGACCAGTTACGCACCGACCTGAAATGCTACCGCAAAAGATAAATGTCAAATTCCCATTGAAACCAGGCCCGAAGGATATTCCGGTCGACCAAAACCTAAGTTGACCTGGATAGAAGACCATGCATAAATCTGGATCTAGAATTTCAGGATTTCTTAGGTCGAACTGAATCTCTATTCGATTGGGTCGAGTAAAGACCATTACTGCACTTAAAATATCTTCCTAAAGGGCCTCCCCATACAAGAAGAATGCTTCCCCAGCGATTTCTACAAACTCAGGATGTGCGATACGAGTCCTAGTCGACCCGAGGACTGTAGCATCTATAAAAAGCCCTCGAAAGCTTCAAAGAAGGGACTTTTTTGGCCATTTTCTTGATTGTTAATCCCTATTATAGTGTTGTATTTGAGATTAGCCATTAACATCATCATTCCTAATCAAAGTTAATTTATGAATAAGTGATTATAAAGTGGATGTAGGCTCGTTAACACTGAATCACTATAAAGTTGTGTGTGATTGCATTCATTGTCGTTTTTCACTTATATTTCTTCATTTATTTCTCTACGTTCTCTCTTTTTGCTGTTGTGCCACTTTTTAGTGTCAACACTTTGGTGCTTTCATTGAGAAACTCTATTCTCATCCTTTTAAGGATTTTTTTCAACTTTTGGATTGCTAAGTCCAATATGAAATCCAAATTTCAATCATCTTCAGCAATCATGGTTTCCAAGTCTTCTGCACGTGCTTCCAAAAAAAACCACATCAGCATACTTCCACGTCTCATGTGGGAGCTGCCTCTGCTCTTGCTATTGGTTCGAATCAAGTCGGCTCGACCACTTCAGGTTCGACGTCGATCCGACCAGAAGAAACGGCAATGCTCCCCCTCCTACGCTTCTTTCTCTAGCGTACCAAGCTCCCTCTTCACCGTTTGTAACCCGCGATGATTTTATGGATGCGATAGACCAGCTTAGGGAACGATGACAACATTGAATGCACATGCGGGGAGAACGCGGTAATGAGGCAGGACATGAATTGGATGATAAGGCAGTGGGATGAATTTAGAAATCAGCAAGCTACTTCCCTATTGCAAGATCAATACACTAAGGATCATCATCATCTGGGTGAAGTGGAGACCAAAGATGGCAACGTCGACCATTAGAAAGACCAGGGAACGTGCGTGATTTGCGCTTTGGGAGGCTCCCATCTCAACTCGAAATCGCTGATCAAACCCGGCTCGATAAGGCCGACCCAAGGCATGTCGACCCGGGACACACTGAGCCTGATGTCCAGCTAAGCCGAAGCCTTTCTCCTACAGCAAATTTTGATACCTCTCGGGAAACCCAATCCATTATACTTCCACCCTAGAGTCTTGTGATTGACCGGGACAATCGGGGTCAAGTAAGTTCCGCTCGTACGGCGGATCAGGACATCTTGCCTAAAATTGGGACAAGAGGAGCTCAACAAGTTGAGAATTCGGATCTGTACATCTTCAATGCTCCGGACTTAACCGACGCGGTACGACAAATTATGAACGATGGTAGGGTCTACAATAACGAAGATTAGGGAATTGACCGTAGCCACATGCCATTTACAGATGACATCCTACAAGTTGAGTTCCCTACGAGGTTTAGCATTCCCTAGATAGGCCATTATTCAGGTACGACTGACCCCAACAAAACTTTATGAGGTACTCGTGGAATATGTAGGCTCTGGATCCCCAGATGGAATTAAGTGCAAAGTTTTACTGATATTCCTCACTGGAGTAGTGCTTATGTGGTTTATACGAGTTCCCCATACTCTGTTCCGAATTTCAAAGATTTAAGTGAGAAATTCTTGAACCATCATGCTATAAAGTTGATGTATGCCATGGCCCTTTCTGCAATTAAACAGACTAAATGAGAGTCGCTGAGGGATTGTCTTAACCGTTTAACATAGTCATGACCAAGGTAAGTAATATTAATCATGAAACGGTCCTGATGTCCATAATGGATGAGGTTGAGAAAAGACGGAGTTTGTAAGATATCGGGTCGGAAAGCCTCCTATGACTATTGAGATATTCTATAAAAAAGCTAATATCCGACTATGATAAGAAGATGCATAGCTAAATTTAGATGAGGGGTTGGAAAATGTGCCAAACAAAAACATTCAAAATAAAGTGGTGCTGAAACGGTCAAGAGATAACTCTAGAAAGGCGGAAGTGATGTTGGGAATCATGGGAAGCGAAATACAAATCAACAAAAGAATGTCAATGGGAACCGAGGCCAGAAGGGTGATTCTAGAAAGCCACCCTGGTTCTAGACATTCGAAAGCTATACGACTCTAAATGATATGCTTAAGAATGTCTATCTTGGTATGTGCAATACTATGTAGTACAAGAAACCACCTCCTAGAGAGTCCAAAGAAAAAGGAGCATGAGACTGGGAATTTCTGTTTATTTCATGAGATTTACGTCCATGCAACTAATGAATGTCGTCATCTCAAAAACATCATTGAAAAGATGATCTGAGTGGGAAAGCTTGCTGAATATAAAGTTACCACATAAGATAGTGGCAGGGGACCTCGACCCCCAAGCAAGGACAGGTGGCTCCCAAAGGCACTAGTCAGCAAAAGAATAAAGGGCATGCTATCAATAGCATAGTCAGAGTACCACATCTGGCAGACCACATTTCCCAGACAAAGGAGTTGTATGTTAATGCTGCAAAAGATCTAGATGTAGGGAATGCAGCCACCCCGAAGAAGTAAGCCCTATGACGAAGAGGAAGACGATGGTAAAAGATATCGTCTTCCGAGATAGAGAAGTATAAGGGGTGGAGACGCCAAGTATTGATCCCATGGTGATTGCGGCCAAAATTGGCCCGACAACAATAGGATAGGTCCTTTTTGACAGTGGAAGTTCCGTAAATATTCTATTTAAATGAGCTTATGACTAGATGAAGTTAGAAGTATGCAATTTGAAGCCATGCATCGAAATGATATGTGGCTTCAACGGGTCGACGAACGAACCAGTGGGATTGATTGAGTTACCCATGGAATTGGGTAAAGGGGATTGTAGGAGAGTCTGAATCCTACCCTTTCTTATGATGGATATAAATTCTCCCAGTGGGATTGATTGAGTTATCCATGGAATTGGGTAAAGGGGATCGTAGGAGAGTCTGAATCCTACCCTTTCTTATGATGGATATAAATTCTCCTTATACCGTATTGGGTCAGCCCGGCCTAGCAGAGTTCATGGAATGCATATCCCCTTTGTGCTTACTTCGAAAATTTCCAACTAAAGATGGAGTAGGCATAGTTTGGGGAGACCAAGAAGCAGGAAGAGCATGCTACTCGGTTGTATGGAAGGAGGTTCATGAAAGGAAAACGTGGAGTTCGAAGATAATTCCCCTCCGTAGAGGAGGCGGAAGCATAACAATTACAGAAGACATCCCAACTGGGGCTATCCAGTCGTCATCTCGAGGACATTGATCCATGAGAGGACGAGGAGCCAAGATGTAGGAAGGCAATTCCAAATAAAGCTACGGTGGAAATTCATATTGAGAACAATGACCCGACCAAGGTCTTGAAGATCAGGTCCTACCTAGACCCCCTCCAGATGAGGGAGTTGACTGATTTTCTTCATGCAAATTTGGACGTGTTTGTGTGGTCCCATGCTGATATGTGTGGGATATCTCCATCCATTATGACCCATTCACTGAACATAGACCCGACGCATGTTCCGGTTAAGCTAGAAAAGGCATATGCTTGCCCCGGAGAGGTCAGGTGCCTTAAAGGAAGAAGTTGAGAAGTAAAAAGATAATTGATTGATCCAAGATGCAACGTACCATAAATAGATAGCAAACTGGTACTTGTGAAGAAGGCAAATGGAAAGGGGGAAATGTTCATTGACTTTTCCAACCTAAATAAAGCTTGTCCAAAGGATATCTTTCCACTTCCTAGGATCAATCAGCTTGTCGATTCAATAGCTGGGCATGAACTTCTATTATTCATGGATGCGTACTCGGGGTACAACCAGATTGCGATGCATATCCCAGACCAGGAACATGCCAATTTCATTATAGATCTTGGATTGTATTGTTATGAAGTCATGCCTTTTGGACTAACAGTGCAGGGGCAACATACCAACACCTGGTCAACCACGTGTTACATGATCAGACCGGGAAGATGATGGAAGTATTTTTAGACAATATGCTGATAAAATCCAAGCAATGGATGGATCATGGACATGGCAGGGATGTTTGGTATACTCCATAGATATGGGATGAAGCTCAATCCTTTGAAATGCTCTTTTGGAGTGGCATCGGGAAAGTTTTTGGGCTTCATCATCAATTCTCGAGGAATAGAGATTAATCCCAAACAAATTGAAGCAATCAAAAGCATCCAGGAACCACGAAAGATTAAAGACATGCAGAGCCTGGCAGTGAAGGTTGCAACCCTGGGCCGATTTATCTCCAGGGAGGCCGATAAGTGCATTCCTTTCTTTGAACTGATAAAACGAGGAAGAGCAACTTCATTTGGACACCCGACTGTGTAGATGCGTTACAGAACCTGATCAATCATTTGGAGAGACCACCGTTACTATCCAAACCAGTGGATCATGAGGACTTGTTCATATACCTGGATGTATCTCTTTATTTTATTTGTTCAGCCTTATTCCGTAAAGAGGACCGAGTACAACAGCTAGTGTATTATGCAAGCAAAAAGTTAACAGGGGTAGAGTGTAACTAACTATCCAAAAATCAAGAAATTGGCTTATAGCTTGTTGATTGCATCAAGAAAGCTCTGTCATTACGTCCAGATCCCATCAAAATATACACCGACCAACCGCTACTCCAGGTCTTCCAATGGCCTCAGGCATCTGGAATATTGTTTAAGTGGAACATCGAGTTAAGTCGGTCCAACCTCACTTTCCTTCCTTGAAAGTCAATAAGAGGACAAGCATTGTTAGAATTCATAACTAAGTTTACAATCCAAAGGATGATATTCTGGAGAACAACCCCGACCTTCATGATGCTAATCGAGGAGGGATACATGGAACTATACACAGACGGAGCCCGCAACGATCAACATTCCTGCACCGGAGTTGTACTATTAACTCCTGAAGGACGATCGATTTATTATGCCTTGAGGTTGGATTTTCCCGCTACCAACAACGATTCCGAATTCGAGGCCCTGATCGCTGGGCTAAACTCGTAAACGATTTGAGGGTAGTAGCAATGAACATTTTCTGTGATTCACAACTTATCGTACTTCAGGTTCGGAAGGAGTATTATACCAAGGGTGCACGACTTGTCGTCTATGTCAAGCATGTAGAAAAGTTACTGAGTGGATTTGACTACTATAGCATCTCACATATTCAAAGAGAATAAAATCAAAAGGTTGATAAACTAACCAAATTAGCTAGCTCAAACACCAAATATGAAAGTGATATGGTGCCAATTGAGATATATTGGATAATCCAAGCTTTGACTGAATGGAAGTTGATCGAGTAGTGGAGACCGAGCCCGAAAAGGAATCATGGATGACCCTGATCAACAATTTTCTTCAAAATGGAACCCTACCGGATCGGAAGAACAAGAAACGAGGTATAGTGCGCAAGGCTTTAAGGTACATTATTTAGGGGAATACCCTCTATCGAAGAGGGTTTTCACTTCCTACGCTCCTCGATGACGACGCTAAACGAGTGTTAACGAAAGTACGCGAAGGTGAATGAGGCACCCACACCAGAGGACGGACCTTGGCTAAGAAAGTGATGTGATATGGCTACTTTTGTCCTAATTTTACTTGAGATGTAGTCCATTATTCAAAATGCTGCGGCAAGTGCCAAAGGTTTGCCCAGATTCAGAGAGCTCTGCCAACTCAACTCATCCAAATGGTTAGTCCATGGCCATTCGCTATATGGGGGTAGACATCATCGGAAGCCTTCCAATTTCCAAAGGTGGAGCAAAGTATGCAACTGTTCCTATGGATACTTTACAAAATGGGCCGAAAAAAACCATTGACCACAATCACGGTAAAAATGGTGATCAACTTTATCGTCGAAAACATTATATTCTGCTTCGGACTTCCAGGAAAATCAAAACAGATAATGGGACAAAGTTCAATAGTTTAGAATTTAGAGATTTCTATCAATGATATTACATTGAAAAGGAGTACACTACAGTTACACACCCAAAATTGAATGGACAGGCCGATGTCATAAACAAGATCATCAAGTCAATCCTAAAGAAGAGGTTGGAGCGGGACAAAGGCAAATGGGTCGATGAACTACCTTTAACCCTTTGGGCATATCGACCAACCTATAAGTGTAAAACCGACCATACTCCCTTCACCCTATCCTACGGTTTTGAGGTAGCTATCACGATAGAACTGGAAGTCCTCTCTCATCGGAAGACATATTACGACCCCTTGACTGACAAAGCGCTTCTCTTAGAATCTTTGGACATGATTGATGAAAAAAGAGAAGAAGAAATTTGCACGCTGAGGCGCTTAAGAGGCGAGTTGCACGCTACTGCGACAAAAGGGTTTGATTCAAAATCTTCGACTGTGGTGATCACGTCTTAAAACGGGTCTTTCCAACCTTGATACACATGGGCCTGAAATGGGAGGGACCTTGATAATGGAACTTTCAGGCTACTGATTGTTGATGGCGACCTACTTCCAAGAGCATGGAATGCCAAACTTCTGCAACGTTATCTTTCTTAAAGCTTTTATTTTGTTTATTTCATTTATGCTTAGCATTGTAATAACGCGTATTTTGCCGCCTGTTGTCTGTAAATAAATGTTCTCTTCCATGCTCCATTTCCGCATTTATTTACATTGGTTGTATGTTGTGATTTGGCCAACCTATGCTAAAAATCGAATGAAGGGAAAAAGGTAAAACTCCCCAGCAACGTTCGTCGGTTCGATCCCGAAAAATTGACCTAGATGCGTGACCAACCGGACTTGAGAGTGATCATATTCGAGCTAGACATCGAAGCTTAGCATGGCGATCCCCAATTTGAAAACCAAAGTGAGGAAACGATTCTCAAACGATGTATTCAACTCTTTCCCATGTTTCAACGAGACGAGTATAAATGAAAGGGATGTAGCCCGACCATCCCTAGTGGCAATCTTTGCCCTTGATGTAGGAACAAGGGAATGATTCCCAGGTAAACGTAACTTGGCCGCGTACCAAACTAACTCCACTCCTCCAAGCTTGGAGAGGAATATAAACTATAGACGAGTGTGATAGGTGCACCGAGGCCGATGATCACTCAACTCTTAACTCTAACCCTAGCCGATAATGAGAGAGTATAAAGGACAATGTAACGACATCTAACCTTACTATGTCCCCTCTATTGACAAGGGGCAAGAGTATGAATGCCTAAGGGACTAGACGTCCAAATTGACTTAAAACACTGCATGTGAGGGTCTAAACCGTTAAATAAACTTTGAACACGATCCGAGCGCAACTCGTGATTCAAATTTAATTAGGGGATCGTCCATCACACCACGAAGTTTTAACATAACCCTAAATGTTAACATACTTATTTACTTGACTTAGTAATACCTAAACTGCAAGTACACTACATGGTAAACAAAATATAAGATTTGCAAAGAAAACTGTGTCATAAGTACAAACTGCAGGTTCATGCAAATTTACAGGCAAAAACGCGAGGACCGCACTTGCAACGATATCCAAAGGGCCTAACAAGAAACATAACAAACAAATCAACTAAGCCTAAGATGGCTTATCTTCCTTCTTCTTTCTCTTCTTTACCTCTTCCGCCCTCTACGCTGCAAACTCTGCAATCTCCTCAACCATTATCAGGTTCTTTATATTGATCTTTCTACTAGAGGAGTTGAAGATTTCTGACTTAGAAATGTCATGCTTTTCCTTGACCTCAGTGGTAGTAGTGGGAGGGGAGCTTCCTTAGAAGGCGAATCTATATCAGGAGAAGCAATCACTTGAAGAAGTTTGACCATAAGAGGCCCAGAGCTCGATTCAAAATTTAGAAGAAGAAGCTTACCCTCATTCCTAACCTTTATCTCCGCAATTATGAAGGGTCCAGTCTTGCTAGCTCCCCGGTGCATATCCTTCTTCTTCCTCAGGCTGATCGCTCTAACCATCCAGGCCTTTTGGTGCATCTATAATCTCTTCATCTTTCCCTGAAACTACAGTAGGAGGGACCTGTTGTTCTTTGGTTGATTTTTCCCTGGACTTAGAGTGAATTTTCCAGCTGATGTACCCAAAGCAGGAAGAGCAATGATCGGTCCCCGTGGGATAGCATGCCTCTCAATTGGTGGCGCAACTAGTGGACAATCGGATGCGATCATTTTCTGGAACTGCGGTGATAAAAGAGATAAACCCTTATTTGATGCATCTTTAGGAGTGGACGGAGTTCCGATATCTTGAGTTGCAGTAAGAGGCTGTGAGAATTTAAGGAGAGGCGAGTCCGGATGATATTCCTCTATAATGATGGAGGATTGGGCAGAGGGGCAGTGGAATGGATGTTTGGTCTACAAAAGGATCTGTCGCACGAGCAGACACATTGGAAGATTGGGCATGGGGCGCGTCACCCTTGCCGGCACTGGGTTCCCCTTCCCCTGTTGATTTACCTTTAAGTTTATATCGCACAGCATCCTCCTCCTCTTGAAGCAATTTCCTCCCCTCGGCTATAACCTCTGCCCCATCGCCTCTCAAGAATTAGGTCATCAATTCTTCTTCTTCCACGGGATGCCCAGCGGCGATTTTCCTTTCCTCATCAGTTAACATTGCTCGAGTGTCCGCTAAAGTTCATGGATAATTTCCATCCCAAGATATGTTCTGGTGGCGAAGGACTTGAGCATAATACAGCCAAATTCTTGGCGAATTTCCTCTATTTTCGTCGCATGATCAGCCTTAAGAGTTTGAATTTCTATTTCATGTTGAAGCTAGATGTTAGAAAAATATCTAGGACCACATTAGCGTTATCTTCTACCTCCTTCCTGACCGGTTCTACCGCGGCATGCCGAGCCTTAAGGTCCTGAACTTCCAAATCCAATTCCTCCTTAACAATCACCAACTCCTCCTTGGATCTTCTCAGTCTCTCATTTTTAGCATTAAGAGAATCATTCTAGCAACTCACCAACTTTACATAATCTTGAGAAGCCGTGGTAAGGAGTGACCAACGATCTAGTTCTTTCAAAAATTGAGCGCAACTCCCGGCCTCATCCTTGACCTTCTTGTAATTCTCTCTAAGAGTAGTCAACTCGATTTCCTTTTTAGCCAACTATTTCTTGTTAGTTCCAAAGCATCTGTGTTAAATTTCCACTCCAGCTTTATTCTTTCAATCTCAACCTCCATCTACCTGATAATTTCAGACATTCTCCTTGAATATACATACATTTCATTATATTGAGTTACAGCAAAGTCAACGTCTGACCTAACGCGATTACTGAAGTTCTCTAGAATGGGCAGTAGGTCAGGAACATATTTCACATGGGAGAAGTGGTGTTGAGGGGAGGATTTATCGAGATCTTTAACCTTTTAAACAAGTGTTTTCTCTTGCACGGTTGAGGCAGATAATTGAGAATTTTTATCAGGATGTTTAGAGAGAGCAAGAGGATCTTGAACCCGAGAAGCCGTGGAGTGTGATTATTAAGGGGGATCAACCAAAAATCTAGGATGGGGAACCTTGTTTGAGAATGTTCACTAACTGTTTTGCTCTCACCCTGAGAAGTCTTGTCGTGAGAATGAGAAGTGGAGATATGTCTCTCTGCATCTTTTTCCTTGTTCTTTTCTTAGGACTGATCTCTCTCCTCCTTATGTCCTTTCTCCTCTTCTCCTTCCCTATGTTATCTTGATCTTCCGTTTCCCAACTCTCATGATCATGTTGTCTTTTCTCTCTTTCACGGTCCCTCTTCCCATCACGATCGCGGTCCGATTTCTTTCGATAGTAGGTCAAGGTGGATGGAACACCTTTGCGAAAAAGAGCCAAATGTGTCAACACTAGAAAAGGGTTTTTCTAATAGTTATTACCGAACTAGTATACTTTGTAACAGTTATAACCGTTACTACAACATACGTGACAAACAGTTGTCACGAATATTGTAACGGTTATAACCGTTATAAAGTGCGTATATTGCAACAGTTATAGCCGTTACAAAACTTCTATGTTATCACACTTATAACTGTTAGTACTGGAAAATTTATAACACTTATAACCATTACAATATTTTTTTAATAAGACTTTACTGTGACAAATATTAAATATGTAACAATTATTACTGTTAGTACGTAAAACTGACTATTTCATACAATATATTTAATAACAGTTATAACTGTTACAAACATGAATATTATACGGGGCCTGTAGTAGGTAATTCCTTTAAACAAGTAACAATTATGACATGTACCAACTAATTTCATAAACATATAACAATAAGAATACATAACATATAATATAATAATATCCCAAAACAAATACAACATATCACAATTTGTCTCCAAAAGCAAATTCCATTTCGACAAACATCAAACTATCACAATTTAACATACAATCATTCATCATCCGTAACAAGTATCAAATAACATTGAAATATCATAATTTAACATACATATTACCCATAGACTTTAAGTTTCACCACTAGCCTCCAATCTTTGTCTTGCTTACGCTGCTTCAACCAAAGCCTACGATGTTCAACAAATATAATAATATGAGTTAAGACATGAAAACAATGCATATTACCCCTTCCAACAAATATTTTTATAATTCAAATATGTCATAGCTAGAAACAAGCATAAAATAACATGATGACAAATTATACGGGATGAGGACATCAATAGTAAATGAACATCGCTAGTCTACAAGCAACTCACCCATCAAATAAATGATGCTCCTCAAAAGTGCATGCTTATTCAATCTTGAAAAGACAATATACACAAGCTTCATGCAGCTAAGGAAACATACATACAACATTTCTTACAAAAAGAGTACAATAGTACAGAAAGGGGCAAGTTATACTGAAAGGAGCAAGTAAGAGCCTGTTTAAGTTTCCCGAAACCAAGAATTGCTCGGTTTCAGGAAACCGAAACCTGTTTCAGATTTCATCCTAAAACCAGAAACAGTTTCTGGTTCTTATTTCAGGTTTCATGAACCAGAAACTGTTTTTGGTTCCTGTTTCAGGTTTCATGAAACTTCCCGAAACCGAACACATACCTAAATATCAATAATTGAAGCAGAAGTGAAACTTATTGGGATTCCAAGTCTAGGAGCCTTCTCTGTTTATTTACAGTCCACAAGCATTTCGGGTTATATGCAAGCAAATCCAAATACAAACTTAAATATCAATTAAAAGAAAATGCACATACGTAAAAGCTTGCAATGCAACACAGAAATTTGTATGAGACACTGGTAGTGTAGCTTGGAGTTATAGTGGAGCAACTATGGGGATGCATTAGTAAATGAAATAATAGCTTGATGATCCTGTGAAGTGCTTTTTTGTACATGATGTTGAGCAAGTGAAAAAGTGTAATCTATTATTATCACACCAACAGCAGCTTAAGAATGAAAAACATTAGCAATCTGTTGTGTTGGGTAAACAACAACATAATTCAATGGTTTTTAGTTTCTTCATTTTCTTTGGCTGACGCTCTGACATATTTCTCCTTAAGGGTGAAATGACTGAATAAAATATACAAAGCAACATTGCAATATCAATGATTCACGATACAAGATGTAATCTTCAGCAACTATTAGGAGATAATGTAGTTTTTTAAATAGGTGAAATGGTCAAATCAAATATACAAATCTTATCATGTGAATGCTAGGTGTATTTATACAAAATATCAGTTATAACTGTGATTATCTAGTATAATAAATAACGGTAAATTCAAGCCTATATAAAACCATTAAATTTTATAAACTGGGAAAGGAAGTCAAACATAAGATATCATTTGTCCTCATTTTATTATTTTATTTAGGTGGTTTCTGTTAAATATTCTACTATTCTAGTGACTTAACTGCTTTAGAGTCTGCAACATAAGAAAACTCTACCGCTAATCCTTTTTCTGTAACTCAAATTGTTTTGTTCATTGCCAAAAAATCTCAACAACAACATTTTATTCACTCATAGGCTGAAATTAACTAGACACTCATTCAATCTTAGGTTGATGATATGGTAATTAAAAATCAAATGATTTTCCAAAGAAACCTAACATAAGGTCAGTTAAAGCTTTACATTATAAACTACTTATAGCATGCAACTGTTTTGTTGCACATGAGCCATTACAAGTTATCCATAATATGCAAAATGTGTATTTTTGGAAGTTTAGTGTATAGTAAAATTACTGAAAAATATATCAGAAGACAACTACTTTGTTAGTTACCTCCATAGCTACCTTCACTCTTAGACAATTACTAAAAATAATTCAACTCCACTTTTGTCATTACAGACCATGGGTAATATTGTTAGTAAAGTGAATATTATTAGTAGACTAAAAATATTACAGACCATGTAGTTGATTTGGGTAAGATGATGAATACATTGTGAGTGTTCAATTGGTTACTGGAGTATGTTCCTTGCATTTAATGTTTTATGTAATCTAATGGGTACCTAAATTGATTTTTTCATGTAAAATAACCGGTAACGTTATAAAGTAGAGGAGGCCTCTCGGAGATAAGGAAGCTATGGTGTGTACTAGACAGTGCTGGTTATATTAAAATATGAATTTATCATGGACTAATTTTCAATATTTAATATATACCTAAAAATCAACCAATAGTTGAGCAAGTTTCTCACTCTCCGAGCATATATGTTCCTAGCAAACCTCGTCCATTAAGTCATTATGATTACAAAATGATTGTCTTCCTCACATATTTAATGCTTAGAGCCACATAACAATTAAGGACGTATTATAAGTAGGTAACATCAATCAGTACAAGAAGAATGCTTCTCCAGCCTTTTCTACAAACTCGGGAAAGATGACAAGTGTCCTAGTCGAGCTGAGAACTGTAGCATTTACAAAAAGCCCTCCAAAACTTCAATGAAAGGACTTTTGGGTCATTATCTTGATTGTTAATCCATATTACAGTGTTGTATTTGGGATTATCCATTAACATCATTGTTTGTAATTAAAGTTAATTTATAAACGAGTGATTATAAAGTGGACGTAGGCTCGTTAACGCCGAACCACTATAAATTTCGAATCTTCGAGTTTCCAGCGCGATGATTACAAATAAAAATAAAATAAGCACCCACTAAAACTAGGTTGACTGCGTTTACTTTGTTCCATTGGACAATCTATGTATTCATGACAACCCATAGTTTTTATATCTTTTAAGATGTTGCTTAACAAAATGCATAAAAATACTAGAAGAAAAACTATAATTGAAATGTGGGCAATTAAAATTTTAAGTTGCGTTCGCTTTATAGTTTTTAATTTTAAGTTTCCGTACATACAAAAGTACGAACGATGCACATATTTCGTAAAAAACAATCATTTTACAAAACGAAGTCAACCCACAAAACCAAAAACAATTTTTTTTATCACTTTCCATGTTTTAAGAAACAATGGAAGAACGACAACAAATTCATTCATCCATCGTCCTTCCGTCACCATCAACACTTCCTCCGTCTTCTTCATCACTTCCTCCGCCTTTGATCCGTCTCCTTTATTATATTTCAAATCTTCGCAACTTTCACAATTAACACTAAAAACTGAAAATTCAAAACACGAAATAAACCAAATGATATCTTAGTTTTGTGTAAGTAACATACCAAAATGTGTTAGGGATTTTGTGGTTTGAGACGCTTTTGGAGGAGTAGAAATTGTCGTACTTCTGACTTCAAGGATTTGCGGAGCATAATCTTTCAGACAATAGTTCAACCCACCAGGTACAAACGGGTTAACGAACTATTGACTTCATGATTCAATGAAGCCCTGAAACAGCGTAATCGGATTTAAAATTTGTATGATTTTGATCCGACCAAGAAACACTCTGAAATATGATTACTGATAATGCAATTTAGAATATAGAATTGAAGAGTAAGAAGAAGATAGCAATTCTGCAACACTTTCAGAATTGAAACACCTCAGAAGTGTTTCAGACAGAACTGTTTTGCAACAACTTAATGGCGTTGCAGTATTCTAGAGGAAGAAGAAGATTAATTAGGATTATTTCTCACGATTCTGACCGTGCCTATTTATATATGTTGAGGGAGGCGACCGTTCATCCAAGTGTTGCGACTATTATTTGCAATAGTCGCTTCTATTCAAATTCGAACAGATGCATCCTTTTCGCCTTACAACGCTTCAAGCATTGCGAATCTGAAAAAACTTGACAGCGGTCAACCGCTAGAATTTCATCGGTCGACTATTTTTAACCAGAGGCTAAAACAGTCGACCGGTTGAGATTTGACCAGTCGATTGGTAGGTTTCTGAGCGGTTTTTCTTGGCCCAATGGATCACGAGACCCTAAGAGCCCCAAGGCCCATCTTTTGACCTTTTAAATATCAAGATCCATGTCATGTTTATGCATTGCCTTGTTTCTCCCTTTTCTTTCTTTTGATATGATACATCATTTCATTACATTTATAGAGATATGCCCCTCAATATTCTACAATGTGGGACAAATCAATTTTCCATTTCTTCTTCCTTCTTACTTCTTTCTTCAAAAACAAACCCATACCCAAAACTAATTTGAAAATTTACAACAATCTCCCCTAATTTTCAAAACAATAATAAAGTGGACGGCTGAATCACTGGTGTGACTTCCTACATACCCAAGTGGGATCAAGCCAATGTGGTTCTAAGATCAATTTTTGCATCATCGTGGAAACAACACATAAATAAAAGTATCTTTTGGATTTAAACTTTTACTTAGTGTAAATCGTTCAAAGCTCTATCGAGATTCTGTGGTGAACGAACCTTGAACCAAGTATCCCTTAATGATAAATCGGAACCATCACACATGTTGTATTCCTTAGTTAGAGTGTTCTGTATTGCTCAGCACGTTAATGGCCATGTACTTAAGTCCTGGTTCATGAGTCTACTTAGAAAGCGGTCTTACTTTCCTAGGAAATGGCCTGATTTCCATACTCATATAGGTAAGTTACTTAAGGTGTTTCTACGAGACACCTTTAAGGGTTTCTAGACTTATTAAGGATATTTATCCATCCTTTGTTCATGTAGAATCCAACAATAAACATTATGGGATTATTGATTTAGTGTTCCATAATCATTTCCTTAACTTGCTGGTACCTGTTGAACTTTGTCTATCCTTTTCAAGACAAAATGTTGGGTTTTTGTTAAGGATGATCAATCTTCATTCATAGACCTTAGTCCCATTTCTTTAGACTTTATAGAAACCATAGCCTTTGGAAGACCTTTCGTAAGTGGGTCAGCCAAGTTTTTCTTCGTTTCTATGTAGTCAACAGTTATAACTCCACCTTTGAGTAACTGTCTCACCATTTGATGTCTTAGACTTACATGTCTAGATTTTCCATTATATGTCTTATTAGAGACATTATATATAGTTGCTTAATAATCACAATTAATCAAGACTGCTGGAGATGGCTTCTTACATAATGGGATATCTATTAACAAATTTCTAAGTCATTCTGCTTCCTAACATGTGTCTGCTAATGCAATCAATTCTGATAACATAGTTGAATTAGATATACAGGTCTGCTTCTTGGAAGCCTAAGACACAGCAGCGCCTCCTAATGTAAATATCCAACCAGTCGTGGACTTGGATATGGATTCTATATTGTTCCAGGTTGCATCACTATATTCTTCTATTACAGCAGGATATCCTTTATAAGATAAACAATAGTGTATGGTTCCTTTCAAATATGCTAATCCTCTGGAAATGACTTTCCAATGTTCGAAACCTAGATTACTCGTAAATCGACTTAATACACTTATAGCATGTGCGATGTCTGGTCTCGTGCAATGCATACCATACACAAGACTTCCAATAATACTAGAATATTCCAATTATGAAATGGTACGTCCAGTGTTCTTTTCTAATTTTATACTTGGATCTAAAGGAGGTGGTGCTGGTTTGTCATTATAATGATCATACTTTTTTAGGAACTTCTCAATGTATTGATATTGAGTTAGTAATAACTCCCCCGTTTTCCTAATGATTTTAATTCCTGAAATTACATCAGCCTCTCCTAGATCTTTCATATCAAATTTAGATGATAGAAACTTCTTAGTTTCATTCACACAAGATATATTGGAACCAAATATCAGCATGTCATCAACGTATAAACATATTATAATATAACCGTTGTTATCTGATTTGCTATAGATACATTTATCTTCATCATTAACAATAAATCCAAATGACAGTGCAACTTTTTCAAACTTCTCATGCCATTGCATGTGAGCTTGCTTCAGGCCATAAAGAGATTTAACTAATTTACAAACTTTCTTTTCTTGGCCTGGGGTTATGAAACCTTCAGGTTGTTCCGTGTATATCTCTTCTTCTAAATCTCCATTTAGAATAGCTGTCTTTACATCCATTTGATGTATGACCAAGTTATGAATTGATGCAAGTGCTATTAAATAGCGTATCGAAGATATGAGAGCCACCGGAGCATATGTATCAAAATAATCAACTCCTTGTCTTTGTTTATATCCCTTAGCAACTAATCTGGCTTTAAATTTATCAATGGATCCATTTGTATTCAATTTTTTCTTGAATATCCATTTACATCCAATAGGCTTAGCACCAAGAGGCAAATCGCTTATTACCCAAGTTTGGTTTAATATTATGGAATTCATTTCATCATTGATAGCTTCTTTCCAGAAATTATAATCTCTAGAACTCATAGCCTAATAATAAGTTTTGGGATCATCATCGACGTTCATTACATATCTTGTTACACTATGAACTTCATCCTTATTGCCTTCTACAAGATATGTTATGAAATCAGGACCATAGTCCTTCTCTATTCTTGCTCTTTTACTTCTCCTGTGCTCAATACTATCATCTAGTACTTACACATCCTTGCCATTTTGAGAAGGAGCATATTCATCGTCATTTGTATCATTAGTCTCAGTTGGTTCTGGACTAGATGATCTCAATGGATTCTCAATAGTTTGATTTTCTAAAAATTCTACATCTACAGATTATATGACTTCTAAAGTATCAAAAATCATAAATCTATAAGTTATACTATTAAAAGAATATCCTATGAAAACACACTTAAAATCTCTGTTACCTAACTTTGGTCGTTTAGGGTCTGGTTTTCTAACATATGCTAAACAACCCCAAACTTTAAATCTTGTAAGATTAGGTTGTCTATTAAACCATAATTCATACGGGGAAATATTATTCTTTTTAAGTGGTACTCTATTTAAGATGTAACATGCAGATAACATAGCATCACCCCATAGGTTGTAAGGTAAATTAGAACTTATGAGCATGGCATTAACCATTTCAACTAAAGTTCTAATTTTCCTTTCAGCAACACCATTTTGTTATGGTGTATAAGGGGCGGTACATTGGTGAACAATACCATTTTGTTTGTAAAATAAAGTAAACTCATTTGAATAATATTTACCACCACGATCTGAATGTAACACTTTAATTTTAATTCCTAATTGTGTTTCAACTTTTGCTTTGTAAATTTTGAATTTATCAAAGGCTTCATCTTTAGATTTCATTAGATATAAATATGCATATCTAGAATAATCATCAATAAATGTTATATAGTATTGGTTACCACCATAGGTGATATGACTCCTTAAGTCACCTACATATTTTTATACCAAATCAAGCAAACCAGTTTTCCTTTCGGCAGATTTAAAGGATTTCCGGTGTATTTTTGCTTGAACACATAATTCGCATTTAGAAATAGATTCGAAATCACAATCGGAGATTAATCCTAATGTATGCACATTCCTAAGAGACTTATAATTAACATGTCCTAATCTACCGTGCCATAAATTAACAGAATCAACAATATAAATAGAAGATTTCTTCATTAGATTCAACTTAATCATGCCGTCACAAGAATATCCCTGTCCAATAAATTTGTTGTTCTTGGACAACACTAACTTATTAGACTCATACACCATCTTGAATCCTCCTTTGTTAAGAAGGCATCCAGAAATCAAATTCTTACACATATCAAGTACATAAAATACGTTGACTAAAGTAAGAACTTTCCCTGAGGTGAATGTCAATTCAATAGTGCCTTTTCCCAGAACTTTGCTTGCCACTTTGTTTGCGCCATTTACTTCGTTGGATTCTCCTAATTATCATCGTAAGTCTTGAACAGATTACGGTCTTTGCAAATATGAATAGTCGCTCCAGTATCGAGCCATCAATCATTATCAATGCCACTAACGGAGTTCGCCTCTTGTACGACATCCACAAGTTTTTCTTCAACCACATTCTCTTTTTGTTGTTTATTCCGAAGACGACAGTATCAGGCATAGTGGTCGGGTTTGTGACAATAGTAACAGCCACCCTTCTTTTAATTCTTGATATTATTACCTTTCTTGTTAAACTGTGTCTCATTCTTAGGCTTCAACTTATCGTTAATTTCAACATTATTAGCCTTAGATTGAGACTCAGTTTGCGGATTATCATCTAGTTCGCATTTAAGAGAATCCTCTTCAATAAGAAGATGATGTTGTAAATCGTTTAAATCATAATCTGTTTCCACATGTTTTAATTTTTTCTTATAATCATTCCAAGAATTCGGGAGTCTCGAAATAATAACTCCAACAACAAATGATTCAGGGAGATCAATACCGGCATCCTTAAGTTGATTTACCAATAGTAGGATTTCACTTACTTGTCCAATTATGGACTTGTTGGTGACCATTTTGAAATCCTTAAAATTGCATATAAGAAAAAAAAAATTACTTGCCTCAGAGATGTGATATTTGCTTTCTAGCACAGTCCAGAGTGCCTTCGTGGTGTTCAAGGTCCTGTGAACATTATATATCGGAGTAGATAGTGCATTCAGAATGTGGCCTCTGCATAGAAAATCATCCTCTTTGCCCTTTTAGCTTTTAGTTCCGCACTATCCTTATCGATTTCCTCCGGTGTTTTCTCCAATCCAACTTCGAGAATATGAAATAATTTGATCGGGATCAGGAAGAATTTCATGGTCTCTTGCCAATGAGTGAAGTTCTCTCCATCAAATCGCTCTAATTTCGTCGAATGTTGATTCATCACTTGAAATGCACTCAAACCTTCCATGGTTGAAACTATTGTTTGAAAATATGTTGGGGATTTTGTGGTTTGAGACGCTTTTGGAGGAGTAGAAATTGTCGTACTTCTGACTTCAAGGATTTGCGCAGCAAATTCTTTCAGACAATAGTTCAACCCACCAGGTACAAATGGGTTAACGAACTATTGACTTCAGGATTCAATGAAGCCTTGAAACAGCGTAATCGGATTCAAAATTTGTACGATTTTGTTCTGACCAAGAAACACTCTAAAATATGATTACTGATGATGCAATTTAGAATATTGAATTGAAGAGTAAGAAGAAGATAGCAATTATGCAACACTTTCAGAATTGAAACACCGCAGAAGTGTTTCTGACAGAACTGTTTTGCAATAGTTTAATGGCATTGCAGAATTCTAGAGGAAGAAGAAGATTAATTCGGATTATTTCTCATGATTCTGACTGTGCCTATTTATATATGTAGAAAGAGACGACCGTTCATCTAAGCGTTGTGACTGTTATTTACAACAGTCGTTTCTGTTCGAATTCAAACAGATGCATCCTTTCCGCCTTGCAATGCTTCAAAACGTTGCGAATCTGAAAAAACCCGACAGCAGTCGACTGCTAGAATTTCATCGGTGGACCATTTAACCAGAGGCTAAAACAGTCGATCGGTTGAGATTTGACCTGTCGATTGGTTGGTTTCTTAGCGGTTTTCTTGTCCCAACGGATCACGAGACCCCAAGAGCCCTAAGTCGCAAGGCCCATCTTTTGACCCTTTAAATATCAAGATCCATGTCATGTTTATGATTGCCTTGTTTCTCCCATTTCTTTCTTGTGATATGATATATCATTTCATTACATATATAGAGATATGCCCCCTCAATATTCTACAATGTGGGAAAAATCAATTTTCCATTTCTTCTTCCATCTTACTTCTTTCTTCAAAAACAAACCCATACCCAAAACTACTTTGAAAATTTACAACAATCACCCACAATTCTCAAAATAATAAATAAAGTGGACGGCTGAATCACTGGAGTTACTTCCTACATACCCAAGTGGGATTAAGCCTATTTAGTTCTAAGATCAATTTTTGCATCATCGTGGAAACAACACATAAATAAAAGTATCTTGTGGATTTGAACTTTTACTTAGTGTAAATCGTTCAAAGCTCTATCGAGATTCTATGGTGAACGAATCTTGAACCAAGTATCCCTTAATGATGAAACCGGAACCATCATACATGTTGTATTCCTTAGTTAGAGTGTTCTGTATTGCTCAGCACGTTAATGGCAATGTGTTTAAATCCTGGTTCATGAGTCTACTTAGAAAGCGGTCTTACTTTCCTAGGAAACGACCTGATTTCCATTCTCATATAGGTAAGTCACTTAACGTGTTTCTACGAGACATCTTTTAGGGTTTCTAGACTTGTTAAGGATATTTATCCATCCTTTGTTCATGCAGAATCCAACACTAAACATTATGGGATTATTGATTTAGTGTTCCATAATCATTTCCTTAACTTGTTGGCACCCATTGAACTTTGTCTATCCTTTTCAAGACACAAGTTAGGTTTCTGTTAAGGATGATCAATCTTCATTCACATACCTTAGTCCCATTTCTTTAGACTTTATAGAAACCATAGCCTTTGGAAGACCTTTCATAAGTGGGTCAGCCAAGTTTTTCTTCATTTCTATGTAGTCAACAGTTATAACTCCACCTTTGAGTAACTGTCTCACCAATTGATGTCTTAGACTTACATGTCTAGATTTTCCATTATATGTCTTATTAGAGACATTATATATAGTTGCTTGATAATCACAATTAATCAAGACTGCTGGAGATGGCTTCTTCCATAATGGGATATCTACTAACAAATTTCTAAGTCATTTTGCTTCCTAACATGCGTCTGCTAATGCAATCAATTCTGATAACATAGTTGAATTAGATATACAGTTCTGCTTCTTGGAAGCCTAAGACACAGCAGCGCCTCCTAATGTAAATATCCAACCAGTCGTAGACTTGGATTTGGATTCTACATTGTTCCAGATTGCATCACTATATTCTTCTATTACAGCAGGATATCCTTTACAAGATAAACCATAGTGTATGGTTCCTTTCAAATAAGCTAATACTCTGGAAATGGCTTTCCAGTGTTCGAAACCTGAATTACTCGTAAATCGACACAATACACTTATAGCATGTGCGATGTCAGGTCTCGTGCAATGCATAGCATACATAAGACTTCCAATAATACTGGAATATTCCAATTGAGAAATGGGACGTCCAGTGTTCTTTTCTAATTTTATACTTGGATCTAAAGGAGTTGGTGCTGGTTTGTCGTTATGATGATCATACTTCTTCAGGAACTTCTTAATGTAATGAGATTGAGTTAGTAATAACTCCCCCGTTTTCCTAATGATTTAATTTCCTAAAATTACATCAACCTCTCCCAGATCTTTTATATCAAATTTAGAAGATAGAAACTTCTTAGTTTCATTTACATAGGATATATTGGAACCAAATATCAGCATGTCATCAACGTATAAACATATTATAATATAACCGTTGTTATCCGATTTGCTATAGATACATTTATCTGCATCATTAACAGTGAATCCAAATGACAGTGCAACTTTATCAAACTTCTCATGCCATTGCATGGGAGCTTGCTTCAGGCCATAAAGAGATTTAACTAATTTACAAACTTTCTTTTCTTGGCCTGGGGTTATGAAACCTTCAGGTTGTTCCACGTATATCTCTTCTTCTAAATCTTCATTTAGAAAAGCTGTCTTTACATCCATTTGATGTATGACCAAGTTATGAATTGATGCAAGTGCTATTAAATAGCGTATCGAAGATATGCGAGCAACCAGAGCATATGTATCAATATAATCAACTCCTTGTCTTTCTTTATATCCCTTAGCATCTAATCTAGCTTTAAATTTATCAATGGATCCATTTGTATTCAACTTTTTCTTGAATATCCATTTACATCCTATAGGTTTAGCACCAGGAGGTAAATCGCTTAATACCCAAGTTTGGATTAACATTATGGAATTCATTTCATCATTGATAGCTTCTTTCCAGAAACTAGAATCTCTAGAACTCATAGCCTGAGAATAAGTTTTGGGATCATCATTGACGTTCATTACATATATTGTTACATTAAGGACTTTGTCCTTATTGCCTTCTACAAGATATGTTATGAAGTCAGGACCATAGTCCTTCTCTATTCTTGCTCTTTTACCTCTCATGTGTTCAGTACTATCATCTGGTACTGACACTTCCTTGCTGTTTTGAGCAGGAGCATATTCATCGTCATTTGTATCATAAGTCTCAGTTGGTTCTGGACTAGATGATCTTAATGGATTCTCAATAGTTTGATTTTCAAAAAATTCTACTTCTATAGATTCTATGACTTCTAAGGTATCAAGAATCATAAATCTATAAGTTATACTATTAAAAGAATATCCTATGAAAACACACTTAAAAGCTCTATTACCTAACTTTAGTCGTTTATGGTCTGGTTTTCTAACATATGCTAAACAACCCCAAACTTTAAGTCTAGTACTGTTAGGTTTTCTATTAAACCATAATTCATATGGGGTAATATTATTCTTTTTAAGTGGTACTCTATTTAAATGTAACATGCAGATAACATAGCATCACCCCATAGGTTGTAAGGTAAATTATAACTTACGAGCATGGAACTAACCATTTCAACTAAAGTTCTATTTTTCCTTTTAGCAACACCATTTTGTTGTGGTGTATAAGGGGCAGTACATTGGTGAACAATACCAGTTTGTTTGCAAAACAAAGTAAACTCATTTGAATAATATTCACCACCACGATGTGAATGTAACACTTTAATTTTAATTCCTAATCGTGTTTCGACTTTTGCTTTGTAAATTTTGAATTTATCAAAGGCTTCATCTTTAGATTTCATTAGATATACATATGCATATCTAAAATAATCATCAATAAATGTTATATAGTATTGGTTACCACCATAGGTGATATGACTCCTTAAGTCACCCACATCACCATATACCAAATCAAGCAAACCAGTTTTCCTTTCAACGGACTTAAAGGATTTCCGGTGTATTTTTGCTTGAACACATATTTCACATTTAGAAATAGATTCGAAATCACAATCAGAGATTAATCCTAATTTATGCATATTACTAAGAGACTTATAATTAACATGTCCTAATCTACCATGCCATAAATTAACAGAATCAGCTATATAAATAGAAGATTTCTTCGTTAGATTCAACTTAATCATTCTGTTACAAGAATATCCATGTCCAATAAATTTGCTGTTCATGGGCAACACTAACTTATCAGACTCATACACCATCTTGAATCCTCCTTTGTTAAGAAGGTATCCAGAAATCAAATTCTTACACATATCAGGTACATAAAATACATTGACTAAACTAAGAACTTTCCCAGAGGTGAATGTCAATTCAACAGTGCCTTTCCCTAGAACTTTGCTTGCAACTTTGTTTGCGCCAATTACTTCGTTGGATTTTCCATTATTCTCATCGTAAGTCTTGAATAGATTACGGTCTTTGCAAATATGAATAGTCACTCCAGTATCGAGCCATCAATCATTATCAATGCCACTAACGGAGTTCGCCTCTTGTATGACAGCCACAAGCTTTTCTTCGACCACATTTGCTTTTTATTGTTTCTTCCGAAGATGACAGTCTCAGGCATAGTGGCCGAGTTTGTGACAATAGTAAAAGTCACCCTTCTTCTTATTCTTGGAATTATTACCTTTCTTTTTAAACTGTGTCTCATTCTTAGGCTTCAACTTATCATTAATTTCAACATTATTAGCCTTAGATTGAGACTCAGTTTGTGGAATATCATCTAGTTCGTGTTTACAAGAATCCTCTTCAAAACGAAGATGATGCTGTAAACTGTCTAAATCATAATCCATTTCCGCATGTTTTAATTTTTTCTTATAATCATTCCAAGAATTCGGGAGTCTCAAAATAATAACTCCAACAACAAACGATTCAGGGAGATCAATACCGGCATACTTAAGTTGATTTACCAACAGTAGGATTTCATTTACTTGTCCAATTATGGACTTGTTGGTGACCATTTTGAAATTCATAAAATTGCATATGAGAATTTTTTATTATTACTTGCCTCAGAGATGTGATATTTGCTTTCTAGCGCAGTCCAGAGTGCCTTCGCGGTGTCCAACGTCTTGTGAGCATTGTATATCGGAGTAGACAGTGCATTCAGAATGCGGCCTCTGCATAAAAAATCTTCCTCTTTGCGCTTTCCCATTTAGCTTTTAGTTCCGCACTATCCTTATCGATTTCCTCCGGTATTTTCTCCAATCCATCTTCGAGAATATGAAATAATTTGACCGTGATCAGGAAGAATTTCATGATCTCTTGACAATGAGTGAAGTTCTCTCCTTCAAATCTCTCTAATTTCGTCAAATGTTGATTCATCACTTGCAATGCGCTCAAACCTTCCATGGTTGAAACTATTATCAGAAAATATGTTGGGGATTTTGTGGTTTGAGACGCTTTTGGAGGAGCAGAAATTACCGTACTTCTGACTTCAAGGATTTGCAGAGCAAATTCTTTCAGACAATAGTTCAACCCACCAGGTACAAACGGGTTAACGAACTATTGACTTCAGGATTCAATGAAGCCTTGTAATAGCGTAATCGGATTCAAAATTTGTACGATTTTGATCCGACCAAGAAACACTCTGAAATATGATTACTGATGATGCAATTTAGAATATAGAATTGAAGAGTAAGAAGAAGATAGCAATTCTGCAACATTTTCAAAATTGAAACAGCTCAGAAGTGTTTTGGACAGAACTGTTTTGCAACGGTTTAATGGTGTTGTAGAATTCTAGAGGAAGAAGAAGATTAATTCGGATTATTTCTCACGATTCTGACCATGCCTATTTATATATGTAGAGGGAGGCGACCGTTCATCTAGGCGTTGTGACTGTTATTTGCAATAGCCGTTTCTGTTCAAATTCGAACAGATGCATCCCTTCCGCCTTGCAACGCTTCAAAGCATTGCAAATCTAAAAAAACCCGACAGCGGTCAACCACTAGAATTTCATCGGTCAACCGCTAGAATATAGAATTTCACCGATTGAGATTTGACCAGTCGACTGGTTGGTTTCTAAGCGGTTTTTCTTGGCCCAATGGATCATGAGACTCCAAGAGCCCCAAGGCCCATCTGTTGACCTTTTAAATATCAAGATCCATGTCATGTTTATGCATAGCCTTGTTTCTCTCTTTTCTTTCTTTTGATATGATACTTCATTTCATTACATATATAGATTATGCCCCTCAATATTCTACAATGTAGGACAGATCAATTTTCCATTTTTCTTCCTTCTTCCTTCTTTCTTCAAAAACAAACCCATACCCAAAACTAATTTGAAAATTTACAACAATCTCCCCCAATTTTCAAAATAATAAATAAAGTGGATAGCTGAATCACTGGAGTTACTTCCTACATACCCAAGTGGGATCAAGCCTATGTAGTTCTAAGATCAATTTTTGCATCATCGTGGAAACAACACATAAATAAAAGTATCTTTTGAATTTGAACTTTTACTTAGTGTAAATAGTTCAAAGCTCTATCGAGATTCTATGGTGAACGAATATTGAACCAAGTATCCCTTAATGATAAAACTGGAACCATCACACATGTTGTATTCCTTAGTTAGAGTGTTCTGTATTGCTCAACACGTTAATGGCCATGTGCTAAAATCCTGCTTCATGAGACTACTTAGAAAGCGGTATTACTTTCCTAGGAAATGGCCAGATTTCCATACTCATATAGGTAAGTCACTTAAGGTGTTTCTACGAGACACCTTTTAGGGTTTCTAGACTTATTAAGGATATTTATCCATCCTTTGTTCATGTAGAATCCAACACTAAACATAATGGGATTATTGATTTAGTGTTCCATAATCATTTCCTTAACTTGTTGGTACCCATTGAACTTTGTCTATCCTTTTCAAGACATAAGTTGGGTTTCTGTTAAGGATGATCAATCTTCATTCACAGACCTTAGTCCCATTTCTTTAGACGTTATAGAAACCATAGCCTTTGGAAGACCTTTCGTAAGTGGGTCAGCCAAGTTTTTCTTCGTTTCTATGTAGTCAACAGTTATAACTCCACCTTCGAGTAACTGTCTCGCCATTTGATTTCTTCGACTTACATGTCTAGATTTTCCATTATATGTCTTATTAGAGACATTATATATAGTTGCTTGATAATCACAATTAACCAAGACTGCTGGAGATGGCTTCTTCCATAATGGGATTTCTACTAACAAATTTCTAAGTCATTCTGCTTCCTAACATGCGTCTGCTAATGCAATCAATTCTGATAACATAGTTGAATTAGATATACAGGTCTGCTTCTTGGAAGCCTAAGACACAGCAGCGCCTCCTAATGTAAATATCCAACCAGTCGTAGACTTGGATTTGGATTCTACATTGTTCCAGATTGCACCACTATATTCTTCTATTACAGCAGGATATCCTTTACAAGATAAACCATAGTGTATGGTTCCTTTCAAATAAGCTAATACTCTGGAAATGGCTTTCCAGTGTTCGAAACCTGGATTACTCGTAAATCGACACAATACACTTATAGCATGTGTGATGTTTGGTCTCGTGCAATGCATAGCATACATAAGACTTCCAATAATACTGGAATATTCCAATTGAGAAATGGTACGTCCAGTGTTCTTTTCTAATTTTATACTTGGATCTAAAGGAGATGGTGCTGATTTGTCATTATAATGATCATACTTCTTTAGGAACTTCTAAATGTAATGAGATTGAGTCAGTAATAACTCCCCCGATTTCCTAATGATTTTAATTCCTAAAATTACATCGGCCTCTCCCATATCTTTAATATCAAATTTAGAAGATAGAAACTTCTTAGTTTAATTCACACAGGATATATTGGAACCAAATATCAGCATGCCATCAACGTATAAACATATTATAATATAACCGTTGTTATCCGATTTGTTATAAATACATTTATCTGCATCATTAACAACGAATCCAAATGACAGTGCAACTTTATCAAACTTCTCATGCCATTGCATGGGAGATTATTTCACGCCATAAAGAGATTTAACTAATTTACAAACTTTCTTTTCTTGGCCTGGGGTTATGAAACCTTCAGGTTGTTCCATGTATATCTCTTCTTCTAAATCTCCATTTAGAAAAGTTGTCTTTACATCCATTTGATGTATGACCAAGTTATGAATTGATGCAAGTGCTATTATACAGCGTATCGAAGATATGCGAGCCACCGGAGCATATGTATCAAAATAATCAACTCCTTCTCTTTGTTTATATCTCTTAGTACCTAATCTGGCTTTAAATTTATCAATGGATCCATTTGTATTCAACTTTTTCTTGAATATCCATTTACATCCTATAGGTTTAGCACTAGGTGGTAAATCGCTTAATACCCAAGTTTGGTTTAACATTATGGAATTCATTTCATCATTGATAGTTTCTTTCTAGTAATTATAATCTCTAGAACTCATGGCCTAAGAATAAGATTTGGGCTCATCATCGACGTTCATTACATATCTTGTTACATTAAGGACTTTGTCCTTATTGCCTTCTACAAGATATATTATGAAATCAGGGCCATAGTCCTTCTCTATTCTTGCTCTTTTACTTCTCCTGTGTTCAGTACTATCATCTAGTATTGACACTTCTTGCTGTTTTGAGAAGGAGCATATTCATCGTCATTTGTATCATTAGTCTCAGTTGGTTCTGGACTAGATGATCTCAATGGATTCTCATTAGTTTGATTTTCAAAAAATTCTACATCTACATATTCTATGACTTCTAAGGTATCAAGAATCATAAATCTATAAGATATACTATTAAGAGAATATCCTATGAAAACACACTTAAAATAGCTATTACCTAACTTTGATCGTTTAGGGTCTGGTTTTCTAACATATGCTAAACAACCCCAAACTTTAAGTCTAGTAAAGTTAGGTTTTCTATTAAACCGTTATTCATACAGGGAAATATTATTCTTTTTAAGTGGTACTCTATTTAAAATGTAACAAGCAGATAACATAGCATCACCCCATAGGTTGTAAGGTAAATTAGAACTAATGGGCATGGCGTTAACCGTTTCAACTAAAGTTCTAATTTTCCTTTTAGCAACACCATTTTGTTGTGGTGTATAAGGGGCGGTACATTGGTGAACAATACCATTTTATTTGCAAAACAAAGTAAACTCATTTGAATAATATTCACCACAACGATCTGAATGTAACACTTTAATTTTAATTCCTAATTGTGTTTCAACTTCTGCTTTGTAAATTTTGAATTTATCAAAGGCTTCATCTTTAGATTTCATTAGATATACATATGCATATCTAGAATAATCATCAATAAATGTTATATAGTATTGGTTACCACCATAGGTGATAAGACTCCTTAAGTCACCCACATCACTATTTACCAAATCAAGCAAACTAGTTTTCCTTTCAACAGATTTAAAGGATTTCCGGTATATTTTTGCTTGAACACATATTTCGCATTTAGAAATAGATTCGAAATCACAATCAAAGATTAATCCTAATTTATGCATATTCCAAAGAGACTTATAATTAACATGTCCTAATCTACCATGCCATAAATTAACAGAATCAACAATATAAATAGAAGATTTCTCCATTAAATTCAACTTAATCATGCCGTTACAAGAATATCCCAGTCCAATAAATTTGTTGTTCTTGGACAACACTAACTTATCAGACTCGTACACCATCTTGAATCCTCCTTTATTAAGAAGGTATCCAGAAATCAAATTCTTACACGTATCAGGTACATAAAATACATTGACTAAAGTAAGAACTTTCCCAGAGGTGAATGTCAATTCAATAGTGCATTTTCCCAGAACTTTGCTTGCAACTTTGTTTGCGCTAGTTACTTCGGTGGATTCTCCATTATCCACATCGTAAGTCTTGAACATATTACGGTCTTTGCAGATATGAATAGTCGCTCCAATATCGAGCCACTAATCATTATCAATGCCACTAACGGGTTTCGCCTCTTGTACGACAGCCACAAGCTTTTCTTCGACCACATTTGCTTTTTGTTGTTTCTTCCGAAGACGACAGTCTCGGGCATAGTGGCCGGGTTTGTGACAATAGTAAAAGTCACCCTTCTTCTTATTCTTGGAATTATTACCTTTCTTTTTAAACTATGTCTCATTCTTAGGCTTCAACTTAACGTTAATTTCAACTTAACGTTAATTTCAACTTATTAACCTTAGATTGAGACTCAGTTTGCGGATTATCATCTAGTTCATGTTTACGAGAATTCTCTTCAATACGAAGATGACGTTGTAAACCGTCTAAATCATAATCCGTTTCCGCACGTTTTAATTTTTTTATTATAATCATCCCAAGAATGCGAGAGTCTCGAAATAATAACTCCAACAACAAACGATTCAGGGAGATCAATTCGGGCATCCTTAAGTTGATTTATCAACAGTACGATATCACTTACTTGTCCAATTATGGACTTGTTAGTGACCATTTTGAAATCCGTAAAATTGCATATATAATTTTTTTTTATTACTTTCCTCAGAGATACGATATTAGCTATCCAGCGCATTCCAGAGTGCCTTCACGGTGTCCAAGGTCCTGTGAGCATTGTATATCAGAGTAGACAGTGTATTCGGAATGTGGCCTTTGCATTGCGCTTTGCCCTTTTAGCTTTTAGTTATGCACTATCTTTATCGGTTTCCTCTGGTATTTTCTCCAATCCATCTTCGAGAATATGAAATAATTTGACCATGATAAGGAAGAATTTCATGGTCTCTTACCAACGAGTGAAGTTCTCTCCATCAAATCGCTCTAATTTCATCAAATGTTGGCTCATCACTTGCAATGCGCTCAAACCTTCCATGGTTGAAACTATTGTCTGAAAATATGTTGGGGATTTTGTGGTTTGAGACGCTTTTGGAGGAGTAGAAATTGCCGTACTTCTGACTTCAAGGATTTGCGGAGCATATTCTTTCAGACAATAGTTCAACCCACCAGGTACAAATGGGTTAATGAACTATCGACTTCAGGACTCAATGAAGCCTTGAAACGGCTTAATCGAATTCAAAATTTGTATGATTTTGATATGACCAAGAAACACTCTGAAATATGATTACTGATGACGCAATTTAGAATATAGAATTCAAGAGTAAAAAGAGGATAGCAATTCCGCAACACTTTCAGAATTGAAACACCTCAGAAGTGTTTCAGACAGAATAGTTTTGCAATAGTTTAATGGCATTGCAGAATTCTAGAGGAAGAAGAAGATTAATTTGGATTATTTCTCACGATTCTGACCGTGCATACATATATATGTAGAGGGAGGCGACCGTTCATCTAAGCGTTGCGACTGTTATTTGCAACATTCGTTTCTGTTCGAATTCGAACAGATGCATCCTTTCCGCCTTGCAACGCTTCAAAGCGTTGCGAATTTGAAAAAAAAAACCGACAGCGGTCGACAGCTAGAATTTCATCGGTTGATCGTTTTTAACCAGAGGCTAAAACAGTCGACCGATTGAGATTTGACCTGTCGACTGGTTGGTTTCTGAGCAGTTTTCCTTGGCCCAATGGATCACGAGACCCCAAGAGCCCCAAGGCCCATCTTTTGACCTTTTAAATATCAAGATCCATGTCATGTTTATGCATTGCCTTGTTTAACCCTTTTCTTTATTTTGATATGAAACTTCATTTCATTATATATATATAGAGATATGCCCCTCAATATTCTACAATGTGGGACAAATCAATATTCTGTTTCTTTTCCTTCTTACTTCTTTCTTCAAAAACAAACCCTTACCCAAAACTAATTTGAAAATTTACAACAATCTCCCACAATTTTCAAAATAATAATTAAAGGGGACGGCTGAATCACTGGTGTGACTTCCTACATACCCGAGTGAGATCAAGCCTATGTAGTTCTAAAATCAATTTTTGCATCATCGTGGAAACAACACATAAATAAAAGTGTCTTTTGGATTTGAATTTTACATTGTGTAAACCGTTCAAAGCTCTATCGGGATTCTATGGTGAACGAATCTTGAACCAAGTATCCCTTAATGATAAAACTGGAACCATCACGCACGTTATATTCCTTAGTTAGAGTGTTCTGTATTACTCAGCACGTTAATGGCCACGTGATTAAATCCTGGTTCATGAGTCTACTTAAAAAGCGGTCTTACTTTCCTAGGAAACGACCTGATTTCCATACTCATATAGGTAAGGCACTTAAGGTGTTTCTGCGAGACACCTTTTATGGTTTCTAGACTTATTAAGGATATTTATCCTTCCTTTGTTCATACAGAATCCAATACTAAACATTATGCGACTATTGATTTAGTTTTCCATAATCATTTCCTTAACTTGTTGGTACCCATTGAACTTTGTCTATCCTTTTCAAGACACAAGTTGGGTTTCTGTTAAGGATGATCAATCTTCATTCATAGACTTTAGTCCCATTTCTTTAGACTTTATAGAAACCATAGCCTTTGGAAGACCTTTCGTAAGTGGGTCAGCCAAGTTTTTCTTCGTTTATATGTAGTCAATAGTTATAACTCCACATTTGAGTAACTGTCTCACCATTTGATGTCTTAGACTAACATGTCTAGATTTTCCATTATATGTCTTATTAGAGACATTATATATAGTTGCTTGATAATCACAATTAATCATGACTGTTGGAGATGGCTTCTTCCATAATGGGATTTCTACTAACAAATTTCTAAGTCATTCTGCTTCCATACATGCGTCTACTAATGCAATCAATTCTGATAACATAGTTGAATCAGATATACAGGTCTGCTTCTTGGAAGCCTAAGACACGGCAGTGCCTCCTAATGTAAATATACAACCAGTCGTAGACTTGGATTTGGATTCTACATTGTTACAGGTTGCATCACTATATTCTTCTATTACAGCAGGATATCCTTGATAAGATAAACCATAGTGTATGGTTCCTTTCAAATAAGTAAATGCTCTGGAAATGGCTTTCCCGTGTTTGAAACCTGGATTACTCGTAAATCAACACAATACACTAATAGTATGTGCGATGTCTGGTCTCGTGCAATGCATAGCATACATAAGACTTCCAATAATACTGGAATATTCCAATTGAGAAATGGTACGTCCATTGTTCTTTTCTAATTTTATAATTGAATCTAATGGAGTTGGTGCTGGTTTGTCATTATATTGATCATACTTCTTTAGGAACTTCTCAGCGTAATGAGATTCAGTTAGTAACAACTCCCCCGTTTTACTAATGATTTTAATTCCTAAAATTACATCAACCTCTCCCAGATCTTTCATATCAAATTTAGAAGATAGAAAATTCTTAGTTTCGTTCACACATGATATATTAGAACCAAATATCAGCATGTCATTAACGTATAAATATATTATAATACAACTGTTGTTATCCGATTTGCTATAGATACATTTATCTGCATCATTAACAATGAATCCAAATGACAGTGCAACTTTATCAAAGTGAGTCTTTTTGTTTCCATTCGGTGTTAATGTTTTTGTCCTGTTTTTATTTGCATGTGAGTGTGTGAGGTAGGTGCAGGCCTGTATTTCGCAATTTATGTACTGCATGGAGTATTTATCTTTGTGGTTAAAGAGTGGTTGTTTATGTTATTTGTGTTGAATAAATCTTAGCATGTATATGTAAAGGTGTATAGGTACATAATAATATATATATACATATATATATATATATATATATATATATATATATACACACACACACACACACACACACATATATATATATATATATATATATATATATATGTGTGTGTGTGTGTGTGTGTGTGTGTGTGTGTTTGTGTGTGTGTGTCCTTGGGAATTTGCGTATCTTATGTAATACGCAGGTTTAATTCCTAAGTAGTTACTTACACTACGACATTCAAACCCCTTTTAAGTAATTAATTACACTAAGATGGTTGATACTCGGTTCCATTTAGTAACTGTTAATTGTCGATGATTTTTCTTATCCTTCTAGTCCTTGCTTAATTTGAACTTTGATTTCTTTTTTACCTTGGTTATATACTAGGAAAAACGTTTAAAACTAAGATAATAAATGTCGTTGTTTAAATCTGCTATAGTTCTAACTTGGGTTGAAAGATGATTTCGGTCTCCTTGTTGCATTTGATGTTTTACCATAACCCTTTGCCCTTGATATGTTATGCTTCCTACAGGTGGGACAACCACAGTTGTACCAGTGCAAAAGACTTCATCGGCTTCCAGCAATTCTTCTACATCAATCAGTCTTTCTTTAACCTGGTACCCTTCACTTCGGGCCACATCAAAAATACTCTTCCTTGTTATTCCAGGAAATATAGTCCCTCTTATTGCTGGATTTGATATAATCTTGTCCTTTACGATGAAAATATTGCATGATGAAACTTCTTCAAGGTACTTATCAGACAAATCAAGATACAGAACTACAGAGTAATCCTTGACTTTTGCTATCGATTATGCCCTTAAAACTGATGCGTAATTTCCAATCGATTTTTTGCCTCCGGTTCCACCAGGAGTCGCTCGATTGAAATCATTTTCAACTATCAATTTAATAGGTGCCAAATCTACCTTAAAATAATTTCCAACTGGAGAAACAAAAATAAGAAATGTGAACTCAGGAGCAGGTGCAAGACCAAGAACAGGTCCAGTGCCCATTAATAATGATCTAATATACAGGGAACTTTTGCCTGCAGGAGGTACCCAGTGCTTGTTTGCCATGACAGTTTCCTTTACAGCATCAAAAAAAATTCAATGGAAAGGGAGGGCATACATATCTGCTCTGCACCAGATATCATTCTCCTAGCATTTTCGTCGAGTCTAAAGAGCAAAATTGATCCATCTTCTTTCCTATAAGCTTTTAAACCCTCAAAAAAACCCTGACTATAATTTAGGATTCCAGATGATGGGTTCATCTCGATTGGGCCAAAACACTGCAACTTGCCTTTCGAAAATGTCCCGTTTATAGAGCATTTTGAAACATACATATAGTATGTATTCACAAGTCCAAATCCAATAGTGTCCCAATTTATCTCTGTAGTTTCCGTGGTTGTACTTGTTTCAATAGCTTGACACCTTACATTGGAATTAAGTGAAACTGCATAACTTGGTTTATTTCCCATCTTGAGAGGAAATGTGAGTTCTCCCTTTGACACAGGATATAACCGAGGAGTATCAGGCCAAAAAGACCCATAACTGAGTTGATCGAGCTGCTTTACAAGTACAAGCGATCGCTCCATTATTGATACTCTTAGACGAATTACTTACATTTTGTTTTTCAAGTATTATAGTTCAGTTGACCTCTGGATGATAGGAGAGGGGAGGCGAGATGCGCAGTATTAGCAATTTTAATTTAGGCGACAAAGATTAGGGTAAAATCACTATAAGGGAGAACTTTTTAGTTCTTCTACTAATGTAGCGTAATTTTCCACCTATCCCAAGCAGTCTCCAAATTTCATGGCATATTTTTAATCAGTGCCTTGCATTTTATATGCAGGCTTTATTCAGGTGGAAGATGGAGAATAAACCGCTTTTGGTTTTCCAGTGGCTATGAGAATTAAAGGTAGCTTAAGGTATGATGCCACCTTATTTCTTTCATGATGTACAAAGTACAAACACTAAAATTGTAGCCCATGATTAAAATTTGTATTGTCCTTTCGATTTTTTATTTATTTTTTGTTTTGTAACGAATTAATTACTTTAATTTACAATTTTCAACCCAGTGTCATTTCTTTCAACTTCTCATTTACTTGCATGATGCATAAAAAAATTGTTGTACTTTGCAGTAACGTATACAATGAATAATGTATTAAAAATTTGGTTATAATATGTCAATTTGTTATTAATTGCAGCTGTGTTGGTGCTTTTGTGGTAGCCGTGACATGTTTAGTTGAAATGGCTTCAGTGCAAAGCTTATTCTTCTAGTTCTATCTCATTTAAGGTAAGATATGTGAATTTATTCTCTACGTTTTTACCGGTAGGTGCAGGAGGGTGGTATTTAACACTACAAGAAAATAGCTTATTTCTGATGTTGATTAGCGATTCCATAGCGACATGGTGACAGTCCGGACGGTGAGGCATCACTGATTATGTAAGTCTATAGATATCCACAAGAAAGGAGAGAGCCTCTCAAATACCTATGGTTTTACAATTGCAGTGTACGCATGTGGGGTGTGTGTATATATATATATATATATATATATATATATATATATATATATATATATATATATATATATATATATGTGTGTGTGTGTGTGTGTGTGTGTGTGTGTGTGTATATATGTGTTTGTGTGTGTGTGTATATATATATATGGGGCAGGTTCAATGACACCCCAAATAGTGAGCGCCCCTTTAGCCTACCACTTTTCCACCACACATTTCCTCTCTCTCTCTCCTTTCACTCATTCTTTCACCTCACACTCACTTTCCACTCAATTTTTTTAATATAAATGAGTGGCTGAAATTGGGATGCAAATGGGGGGCTGAAATTCAGAGGAGCTCCCTGATCCTATCCTCATATATATATATATATATATATATATATATATATATATATATATATATATATGTATGTATGTATATATATATATGTATGTATATATATATATATAGAGGAACAAGAGCACCCCAACAGCCCCCGATTCCCACCACACATTCTCGTTTCTCTCTTCTTCCACTAACTCTCTCTCTCTACCCACTAACTTATTTAAATATAAATGAATGGTTATTAATGAGGGGCAAATGGGGTGCCATAGAACCTCCCTCTCTCTCTCTCTCTCTCTCTCTCTCTATATATATATATATATATATATATATATATATATATATATATATTGAAATTGGGTAAATTTTTATTTCAGCTTATAAAGCCAGCTCGGCCCAAATGTTACAAAGCCTGATCCGCTCAGGTACAAACAAAAGACTACTTTTCGTTCACTCTTCATACTCTAAAAAAGAAAACAAAAAGCACCCAATTGTTCAAATTAGGGCTACGGCGAATTCTTCATGGCAGCCGCAGATTCTCTCGTCTCCTTCCTCCAATCACTGCCCTCCAGTTCCACTTCTCCAATTACAATAATTTTCGTTCCGTTGCAGTGGTAAAGAACTTCGGTTTGATTCTTTCAATGATTATTGCAATCTCTCTGTTAATCGTTGCAGCGTTAGCTAACACATCTCTCTCCTTCTTCTTGAAAGCACGGGTGTTGCGTTCTCGCCATGTCTGCCACACTGTGGTTGCGAGACCAACCTTGCCAACCTCTATCATCAGTTGCGACATGTTACTCCCATCGTTCAGGTATTCAATTTCTTCCTCTAAGTTTCCGATTTGGTCTGTGTTGAAGCATTCCAGTTTTTGGATGGCCCACAGTCTTCTACTGTAATTACACTCGAAAAATAAGTGGTTAAGGGTCTCCATTTCTCTCTTACAGAGTAAACATGTGTCGTCTTCTATGATTCTTCAACTATGTAGTCTTTGTTTGGTAGGCAGTCTGTTGAGAATAGCTTTGTATAGGACTTGCGAGATTTTTGGTGGACAAGACCTTGTCCAAACCACATTGCACCAAGGTACCTGTTCATGTTCATGTCTGAGACTCTCCCACACACTTTTGAGTATGAATTTGCCATCTGCCCACTTCCATTCATCCTGTTGTTTGTCATGATTAATTGTTTTCTGAGCTATTTCAGTTGCTAGATTACGTGCCACCAAGTTTTTATGACAGTTCCACGTATTATTTGAGATAATAGTGCTTACATTGACAATTGGGGCTCCATTAGCTGAATAACTATCCCACCCTTGCATGTCGATTAGACTTTGTCCATTTAACCAAGGGTCTCTCCATAGGTCTGTTGAATTGCCATTTCCAATTTCTCTCTGGATCCTGCATTTCAGCTCATTTCTGAATTTGAGGCAAGTTTTCCAAATGATGGATGAGTTGTTGTCAATGGGTGATGTCCAAAAATTATTTTTGTTGTATCTGGCCCTCATCCATTCAGCCCACAGACTTTTTGAAGAGATTACATTCCAGGACAATTTCAGCCCATAGGCTTTTTTCAGCTCAAATAAATTTTTCAAGCCCACTCCCCCTTCCTTTTTGGGCCTACACAAAAGTTTATAACTGATTTTATGTAACCCCCCTTCCAAATGAAATTAGCACAGACTGTATTGATTTTAGCAAACGAACAGTCTGGAATTTGAAAAGTTTGAAGCCAGAATCTGACTTTAGAAGTGATCAGTGTATGCACCAGTTCCACTCTACCAGCAAAAGATAGTAGTTTTGATCTCCATCCCTGAAGTTTCTCACGAATACTATCTACCAACTTGCCACATTCAGCATCAGTAATGATATTATTAGATAGAGGCACCCTAGGTACCTTACAGGGAGGTTACCTTCTGGCACTCCAATTGCTTCAAGCAATTCGCTTTTGCCTCTGCAAAATTTGTTAAAATAGCATTTGGTTTTGAGATCATTCACTTTAAGCCCCACCCATTTTTCCATGTTGTGAAAGATGTGTTTCAGCTGAGAGATTGCTGAAATGGAAGCTTTGAAATCTACCAATAGGTCATCAGCATAGATCAAATGGGTTACTAAAGGATGGTGGTTGTAGATTGGAAGTATCAAGCTTCATTCAGTAGCCAATTCCATTTGCAACGTGAACCACTCCATTGCCACTGCAAACAAATATAAGGATAGTGGGTCACCTTGTCTAATCCCTTTAGTGCTAGTTATATAACCTTTAGGGACTCCATTGATTAAGATAGAATAGGTTGGGGAGTCGAGACAGAATCTTATTAAGTTTAAAAGATTAGCTGGAAGCCCCATAGAGTTAAGCATGTGTATTATGAAACCTCTATTAACTCTGTCATAGGCTTTATGAAGGTCAATTTTCAGACACATTTTATCAGCCCCTTTCTTATTGAATTCTCTGACAAGTTCATGAGCCATGAGAGAATTTTCTGAAATAGATCTTCCTTTGATGAATGCACTTTGACATTGAGAGACAAGCTCTGGTAGAACTAAGTTTAATCTATTGCAAATGATTTTACTAAGCACTTTGTACACCACGTGGTCTATAGTCTTCAATTCTTGTAGGATTCTGCACTTTTGGAATTAGAGAAATAAAAGTATGGTTTATTTCTCTAATGAATTCACCTGAGTTTAAAGCCTCTTGATAAGCATCTAACATAAGTTTTTTCAGGATTTTCCAGTGCAGTTTGAAGAATGTTGCCCCCATTCCGTCAGGGCCGGGGCTGTAGTCGTTGTGAATGGAGAGCAAGGCAGTCTTCAATTTCCTCTTGCTGATGTTAGCACTCAGCAGCAGCAACGTCCCCTCAGCAGAGAGATCCCTTCTACACTCAATACTGGGTAAGTCTACATCGTAGTTCCCATTGAAGAGTTCAGTGTAGTAAGCAATAGCAGTGTCTTCTAGTTGCTTAATATGTTTTGTAGCGTCCCCCTGTTCATTTAAACAATTAAAAAGATTATTATAATGTTTCCTTTGCGACATTTTCGTATAAAATTTTTTGTTGCATTCATCTCCCTGGGTCAGCCAATTTTCTTTAGCTTTTTGCTTGACTTCCAGTGATTTTTTTGACAAAGCATCCTTGAGTTGCCTTTGTACTTCATAAAAATCACTATTTAGGCCTTCATTGAGTGGGTTAGTATCTAGAAGATTTTGAAAATGTTCAAGTTGTTGTTGCAGCCCATGAATAACATCACCCTCTTTAGGCCTTAGTTTGTTCCATTCTTTCAGTTTAAGCTTGCAACGTTTGATGGTCATAACAAGTTTGAACATATTGTTCCCGTCTGGAACATGAATTTCATTGAAATTGGTTGCATTGTGGTATCCATGAATGAGGTGCCAGTGGTTTGCATACCTTAAAGGTTTGCCTTTGGTAGTTGTGGCATCATTGAATCTAATTAGCAGTGGAGAATGGTCACTAGTGGATGGGGCTAAGACTGTAGCGTTAAGTCCATTGATCTGGTTTAGCAAGTTTGCATTTGCGAGTGCTCGATCAAGTCTTGATGATATTTTCTTGGCCTCACCGCTTCTCCATGTAAACTGCAGACCTGAATGGGGAATTTCTGATAATCCACTAGCTAACACGCAATTATTGAATTCAGAAACTTGGGATAGCTTAAGGGTAAGTCCGCCTTTTTTTTCATTTGTACGTAGTACTGCATTGAAGTCTCCTAAAACCAACCATGGTGAATCCATTGTTTTGGCAGTTTCATTAATAGTATTCCATAACTGGACTCGTTCTGAAGCCCAGTTGCTTGCATAGACAAAGGAAATTTAAACATCAAGTCCACCAACATTAGTTGCCCTAATAGTAACTTGTTGGTTATCATATTTCACACTTACACAATTCCAGCACATAATATCCCAAAAAAATACAATACGGCCTTTTAGAGACGTATTATGGTTATCTGTAGCATGCCATTGGGTTCCCATGCGGTTTTTGAAAAATTCCAAGTTTTCAGGAGTGAATTTGTTTTCTAAAACCGCAATTATTGAGGGCTTATACTTTTCCCTAAAGTTGTAGAGGTCTAATTGATGGGTGTCATTGTTAAACCCCTAACATTCCAACATAGGATCGACATTATGATTTGGTGGCTTTGCTCCTTGTGACTGGAGCAGTACCAACCATGCCACTGTCAGTAGCAACTTTCTTTCCCTTTTGTTTAAATTGTGCATTGTATTTGTTGTTAACTTCAGTGAGTCCACTAATGTTTGGTCCATCAATACTTTCCTCTTCAGACTCATCCTGATGGATTTCCAGCCCCTGAATATCATCCAGAGACTCTGATTCCTTATCTTCCTCCACCACTTGACTGGGCTCCACATGCTGATGAGTTGAACATGAGCCATCCACCACTGCCTGAGCCTGTACCTGACTTCAGTCTGGATCTGTATGAGATGCTGCAGCTGTTGCAGTCACCATCACATTAGGAGATGTATTCAAGTTTGTAGATACTGTAGACGTGCTAGTTTCATTTTGTACAGCTCTTTTTGGCGAGGCCTTCTTTTTGGACATGTTAGCTTCAGGGGACTTTCTAACCCACATTTTGTCTAGTGACACTGATGAACAGTATGTAACTGAATGCCCAAAGCATTTGCAAGTAGTGCATCTGGGTGGGACAAACTCGTACTCTACTGATTGCTCATAAATATTACCATGTTTATCATATGTTGTAATGATTTTTGGCAACTCCGAATCTGCTGTAATTTCTATCAGCACTTTTGCATAGCTGATTTTTTTAACCAATTTTGTGTTTTCATCTATCTCCAAAGGCTTGCCAATGATACTGTCCAATTTGCTAATACATCGAGCATTCCACAAAGCTAGGTTTAGGTTTGGGAGTTTCACCCAAATTGGGTAGGATGTGAGCATATCTTTTTCAATATTAAAATCAGCTACCCATTTCCTTATAAAAATGATTTTGCTATCCATAAACCAAGGTCCACCTTTGAGAATCCTTTCATAATCATCTTTCAATTGAAACTTGATTAGAAAGAAACCATTTTCCCTTGGGTAAACAACCCACGCCCCTTTAGGTTGCCACGACCTTTTGACATATGCATTAAAGTATACAAAATAAGGCCTTTTACCTGCCATATAGACATAAATTGAGTTTTCCCAGATCTTGTTCGATTCGACATAGTCTAGTTCGTCAATGAGTTGATACTTTGTGTCACCATTCAATAACGGTTCAAAGTACTACAGCTCACTGGAGATTTTCATTTGGGAATCAAAAGCATCAGCCCAGCTTTTAGGGTTTTGGGGATTTGGCTGACGAGCGACGCGTGGAGATTGTCTGAGTATGTCTGCGAAAGATTGTTTTCCCTTGCGCCTGGCCTCCTGCCACCCACCACCGTCATCTTCATCATTTTTGGCGGCTATGGTTTCTTGGGGGTTGGATGAGGCCGCCATTTCTCACTTCCCCTATATATATATATGTATGTATATATATATATATATGTATGTATATATATATATATATATATATGTATGTATATATATATATAGTCATCTTCTTGCTTCAAAGATAAACATTTGCACTTAATTTTAACTAATTAGTTGTACTTGCTTTACAAGTGATGGTGTGCTATCTACCGACATGCAAATAAAATGCATTAGACAGTACAGTTGATATAGAGGTTTATGATGTACTGTACTTGTGAATTAGTTAATGGAATTTTTTGCTACTTATTTGATGTAAGAATGTTGTGTATTCTTGGAAGATACGTTATTATTTTACGATAAAATTTATTGTTTGAATTTGATGATTGTATGTTTTAGAAATTATAGATAAAATGAAATGTCATTCAATGTTATTATTTCATATTTGGACATTGCTATGACTTGCATAAGCTAAATTTAACAGATGCAATGATTTGTTTTGCAATCTAGTTGTAGCTAAGCATCGCATCAACTATAAGTTTGTCCTCCCAAAGATATCGTTAAATTTAGGAATGCATCTGCAACAAATTGTATGTTGTAGAGTACTAGCATCACAATGCTATCACAGAATTTAGTGACGACATAACGACGATTATTTTAAATAAACGAAAGGCATCAATATGGCGTTCCTAAAAATTTAATGACCCCATGACGACAATCATTTCCAAGTAGACATTAGGCATCTCAATGGCGTCACTAGGTATTAGTGACCCCATAGTGACGTCTTAATGACGCCAAACAATTTAGTGACCCATGTTTTTCCGTCGTGCATTTGGCGCCAGCATGACATCACTAAAAAAATTAGCGATGCCATAACGACGCTAAATGCTCGACAGGAAACTGCAGATTTGTAGTGGTGAAGGAGGAGCACAAGAATTCCGATTTTCAAAATGTCTAAGTAAGGGGATCAATACCGATCCAATTAATTTGACATTTTGGGCTTGGGCCATATACGGCCCTTGTTTCGGATCTTCGAGTTTCCAGTGCGAACTGCGTCTATAAATAGCTCTGTTTTTAACGCAATAAGGATTTCTTTAGCTTTCTTGTTACTTCATACTATCTTATTGGGGAGTCTTACCAATCCGAGCATTGTACTTAGTGAATTTCAGCAGTAAAGTAAACATATACTGTTACATGTTTGCAGATAGATTGAGTAGCTAATAATTGAGCCTATGGTGGAGGTAAAAGTTATACAATTCATGGGAGTTAAGCTGATAATTGAGCCTATGGGGAAAGAAGTGACGTTTGGACCTAAGATTAGACGTGGCAAAATTAAGTTTTAGCGATAAACTAAAGGAGGCCTCTGAGAGATGAGAGCAAATCCTGTATACCAAAATTTCTCTATCTCCCTGTACCCAACCAATCAAGTTATTTGATTTTCACTTTTTTGCAATTAAGTCAGAGAGAGAAAAAGAGCTTAACTACAAAAAGGTGTAAATCCGAGGGTCCTAATTGGTTGGATACAGGAAGATGGGAAATTTTGCGTAAAGGGGACTTGATTTGCTGAGAGATAAAGAAGTTATGGTGTATACTTGATAGTGTCTGTTATATTTAAATATGAATTTACATGGATTAATTTTTAATATTTAATATACACTTAAAAATCAGCCAATAGTTGAGCAAGTTTTTCACTCTCCAGGCATGTTACTAGCAAACCTCATCCATGAAATCATATATATGAAGGATTATGTTATGAATACAAAATGATTGTCTTCCTTAGATATTTAATGCATAGAGTTTGAGGACATAATTAAGTAGGTAACATAAGTACCAAGGCAACAATAGTTACTGTATATATTAGTTGCATAAATATACAATACTCCCTCTAGTTCATAATATAGGACGTTTTGTGAAATTTTTTGTTTTCCAAAATATAAGACGTTTTTACCTATAATAAATTGTTTGACAGTTTAGAGAATTCTCCGCTTAACTCTTCTCCGGACCGGCGCTCCAAACGGTCGACGGTTTTGAAGTTCCGACCGACGGTCCGGTCCGATCTTCAAAACAGTAGTTTTAAGGTATGGGGTATTACATATGTAGTCGATTGAGACAATAATTTAACCACAATGACAAAGTTTTGAAGTCGAACATTAAGTCAACAACATTAATCAAGTTCGATCAAATTTCGATTTGACCACATAAGCTTATGGAACGATCCAAATCCCACATTTTGAATTCAAATTCGAAATTCTCTTAACACTATAGATCTGAATTTTAAGGCTATGTTTGTTTTTATTCAGAACTGCTGAACTAAGTTCTGAATACATAAATAATCAGCGTTCAGACATTTTAAAGCCTTTTGGTAGGATTGGATCATTCAACGAAGTTAATAAATTCAGATGTTTTCTTTCAGCGAAAATATATTGTTGATTACAGCTGCTGAATAGCTCTAGCGCTATTTTGTAATGTCGTGAGATATCTATATAAAGAAAGGATGCTACTTTATTTACCCCTCTTCTTCTCTCAGCTACAATTCCAGATGGTACTATTAATAGGTGGAAGGACTTCATTCATTTCAAGGTACCGTATTTTGTATTTTCGCTTTTTATGTGCTGACTGATCACATTCATGATGTGCTATTCTTTTTAATATTTTATGTAGCTGCATTGCGTAATTTCGTCTAAACTATTAGCTGCCATATTTAGTACGACAACCTTTACATATGGTCCATAGATGAGCTTCCATATGAAGTACATGTTCACCTTGTACAAAAGTTTCCAAAGGAAACAATGCATAGTAACAACAACTTTGCGTTATTGTGTGCTTACGACGTTTATTCTTTTATTTCTAGTTTTTTATGTGATCACTGTAGAATACAAGTTCTATTATAATTCAAGTTCTAGTATAATACAGTCATATTTATAATAAACTATTCATTTGTACTAGTTTCGCATAGGAAATATACAATAGCAATAGATTTTGCATAGTTTCAACTTAATCACAATGTTTATGAATAACATGCATGATCAAATTGCAAATTGCTAGGCATATATTGAGTTTGTATTGAATTTTCTTTTTATGTGGTTTTATTACAAAAAATTCAAACAAAAGCTAAAACAAACAACATTTTAGTATTCAGCATTCAGCAATAAGCCATAAGCATTCAGCGTTCAGCATTCAGCATTCTGACAAAAAAACAAACGCAGCCTAAGTTTCGAATTCCTACACTTAGAAAATTTTCTCCACCTTCCTCGAACTCATATCCCACTCCTACCTGTTCTCTCAACCCCCTCCAACTCCGTATCTTCCAAACTTCAAATCCAGGATATTAGATCCGAACAACCTATTCTTTGCTTCCTTTCTCTTCTCCTTCTCTCTCTTCTATCTTCATTTCCGAGCCCTTCCATCTCTCCAACGCCCTATTCCGCTCCATGGCGTCACCAGGCCACATCTTCCACCGGTGGGTTCCCCTCTGGCAATGTCTCCATCTAACACTACCACGACGAGCCTGAGGTCCTGCCTATTCCACCTTCTCCATGACTGCTCCCCGCAAACCCATCAGAACTGAACATAATTTGATAATAAGAAGGGCCAAATACACCTTGTTTTGATGGTAGATGAACGGAAAAGGATGTAAGGGAGGTAACGTTGGTCAGTTAGTGGGAAGGATCAGATTACAATGGTCAAACAACAAAGTGGGGATGTATCGAATTTTCTCAACAGAAATCGGGTATGAAATGAAATGGAAGAGGAGAAGTAAGGGTGGAATAAACCATTTATATCACGGAGAAGATGAAGTAAACATGAAATCTATCTTGCAAATTTTATCCAAAGCATTTCCAGTGGTGTCAATTCAACCCGTAATATTCAGAATTGATACCCGAGTCATTCAGTTACACCTTAATATTAAGGGTAATATTCAGGGTCCAATTAAGGATCCTGAATGGGACTTGGGCGCCCAGATCAGACGTCCATTTAATGGGTGTCCAAGATTAGGCGCCATTTAATGGACGTTTAACGTTTAATTTTATACAGCCATGCCCAATTTTTTACGGCCGCCACCTAACAAAAATGCACCGTGTACAATTTTTATGCAATTGTATATGTTAACGTATAAAAAAAATATCCTAGAAGTTAGGCTCCCATTTTATGTGCGTCTGATGTTTGGCACCCATAAAATGAGCGTCTAGCTACTGGGCTTTCTAGTCCAATTCAGCACTAAATATTCAGTCCGCGTAATATTTTCCCTTTAAGTCACTGGAGATGCTCTAAGTGTAGGAATAGGTACCAATCCCATATTAATAAAAAAAAAGGAGTGGATAAGGATCGGTATTCTTGATTTCACATGCATACACTTATGTTTGTATACATCGACTTACAAAACACCAATCGTTAGCGTGATCCAAAACTGGACATCATGCGTGAAGTCACCGATATAAAACAAACTTGAACAACTTCGGAATACACGCTGGATTCTTGAGTCCAATCAAACTTTGGAAATCGACGTATACAATAGTATAGTTTTTTTTACATTATTATACTTTCATTACAACCGCCGATCGTACTGCATAGAAACATGTACAAGCATGTGAGAGCATATGCAACTTTTAACCAATAATGACATGCTTATACCCAAGTCTAAGGCAAGAGCCAAATGCTGACATTTAATTTCTTGAATCAATAGAAATTAAATGATTATTTAACAGGCTCGGACAATTTACTGACAAGAGTGTTAAGTCCAACCAGATAGAAACCATTAAACAACGCTGGAAGCATACATTTATACCATTGAATTTCGACAAAGCATACTTCTTAGTGTGTACAACTCAAAGGAAAGACCATGACCCTTAGCTAAGCGAAACATAGAGATCATTCCGGGCGTTAAGTCTTGTTTCTATTTAAAGCACGTCGTGTTCTCATAATATGTACAATGGGGAGGGGCAAGTGTTAGCCGGCCTTTTGGCCCGCCTATCAAAAGCAATCCTGACTCGTACAGGCTCAGGCTAAACGTTAGGATCGACGAGTATGATTAATCGCTACTGGTCATCGCTAGATCATTCAGAAATGGCCTGAACAACTCATAGGATCATTCAGAGTACTTAGATCTATCATTTCCAAAAAGCATGCGATCATAATAGTCCGATAACCTAGAAGCATGTTATCGACATTGCCCGATCATTATAAATCCACAGCTCCACGATCATCAAAAGCTGGGTTCGGGAGGAATCCCAATAGGGATCGATATGAATCCCAAAAGCTTCAACTCCACTCTTCTCTGCAACCATAGGGATTGGTACAACTCTAGCAAACAAGGATCAGTGAAACTTTGCAACTCTGACAACTTCACTCCTCCTAACTTCGATGGCTCATACTCCCACTTAAACAAACCCGATCCTGGCAAAACTAATATCAAAGACGAAGAACGCCAAAAAGAAGGAACACATAAATCCCAATCCTTAACTTGACTACGTAAGGGGATCGGTACCGAACCAATTACTTTGACATTTTGGGCTTTGGGCCGTATACTCCCTTTATTTCGGAACTTTGAGTTTTCAGCGTGAAATGCAACTATAAGTGCTTCGTTTTAGATGCAAAATGATTTTTTTGGCACTTTTGTTACTTTTTACTATCTTACTGGGAAGTTTTACCGATCCAAGCATTATATTTAGTGAATTTTAGCAATAAAATAATTAAACTTTCAAAGTGGACGTAGGTGAAGCTATGCTGAACCACTATAAATTGTTTTCTCTTGTTTCTAATGTATTTCTACTATTATACTCCTTATTTTCATTCATTTAGTTTAGCTTTCGTTGAACTTTTTGATTTGCCGTCAACAATTATGTTAATGGTTATATAGTAATATATTTTGTAGCTAAACATTTAGGTAAATGTCTACAGAGATTTACAATCCTGGCTTATTTTACTTCCAAAGGAAATGGTAGGGCATATGACCATCCTTGCTCTAACTATGTGAACATTTTAACATTGAAATTTACATATATTTGATCAAAATAAAATAAGCATCCACTAAAAGTGGGTTGACTGCATTTATTCCATCGGATAATGTACATATTCATGACAACCCATAGTTTTTTATATCTTTATTCCATTGCATAAAACGATAAAAGAAAAACTAAAACAGGAACGTGGGCAATTAAAATTTTGGTTTTGTGGAATTGGCATACCAAAACGAACATGAACCAATGCAAATCTAAAGTCAGATCAAGTAGCTGATAATTGAGTCTATGGTGGAGGTAAAATTAAAGCCATTCAATTCGTGGGAGTTAGACTAACTATTTTTTTTTCCATTGGTCTGACTGGGATATGGGCTCAGTAGAAGAAAAAAAAGGAGAAGAACCAAATAGAAAAATAAAATTAAGGGAAAAGGGTTTCGCTTGGACTTAAGATAAGATGTGGTAAAGCCAAATTAAGTTTTAGCGATAAACTAAAGCCAAATTAAGTTTTAGACTTATCAAAATATGAGTAATTTACCTGGATTGATTTTCAATATCTAACATACACGTAAAAATCAACCTATAGTTAATCTAGTATCTCACTGTCATTTGAGCAGGTGTTCCTACCAAACCTCATCCATGAAATCATACAGATAAAGGATTATGTTATGATTACAAAATGATTGTCTTCCCTGCACCAAGGAAGCAATGGATCATATTTCCTTTTTTTTCTTCAGTAGACTTCATGGACAATCCTTGGATATTTAAAGCTTAGGCCTTGGAGTCACATAACACTAAAGGACATAATCAGTAGGTAACATCAGCACCAAGAGTACAACAATTACTGTGCCATATTACTTGCATAAATATACAATATATGACTAATATATCAAACTAGTATTAGATTAATCTGAGTTACTGAACTCCATTGGGCAGAGGTAGCTCCAGGTAGTGAACATGCAGAAGTTTGGAACCCAAGTGTCGAGAGTGGCCTAATTTGCACTCAACAATCACAGGCATATAAAATGGCACTTTACCTTTGTTCAACGCATCATTCGAGGCATGAATATCACCATCGTCACGTAAATTAGCGTCACTCCAGGAATTTAAGATGTAGTTTTGTGATAGTAAGGCACGGGGACACAACAACCACTATAAGAAAAACTGTGTATCCCGACGCTCTTAAACGTCGGTATTTCGTCGGGAAATGCAAATGCCGATAGAATTACCGACAAAATAAAAACGTCGCTATATTTGGCGTCATTAATTTTCCGACGAAATTTCTGATGTTTTATCATTGGAAACGTCAACGTTTACCGATGACTTTACGTTGTTTTTCCCGTAGCTTACCGACGGTTTTACTACGCTTTTTTTTCGATTTTACCGATGATTTTACGATGTTTTCTTCGTTATCTACTAACAATTTTACGACGTTTTTTTTCCTCCTTACCGACGATTTTATGATGTTTTTTTAACGCTTACCGACGTTTTTTCTACTTTTTTTGGCATGTAAATTACCACGATCTTATGATGTTTTTTTAATGTGTAAATTACCGATGATTTTACGATGTTTTTTTTTTATCATTTACTGACAACTTTACTACGTTTTTTTTTGCATGCTACAAAAACGTATATACGATAAGATATCCATAAGCTAAGCTCTAGTTGCAAGCTTCTTTTTTACTTTGCGGCTACCATAGGTTATTTTAACCAAACCGACAAATAACAATCGGCCATCATGCCAAAATTCATTACAGAATAAGCCATCATGAATTCATGATGCCTTTAGCCTACAATTCAACTACTATTTTGACATTGGTCACAATTCCTCATGAATATAAATACATTTAGCTAGAGACTCTTTGTCTGAACACATGAAGCATTCATTATGAGGCATCCCAGGCAATGTCATCCAGCGGCTACTGTATGGCTCGTAAGCCTCCCATTCCAAAACATTGCATGAAAAATATACCCAATGCTCAGCTATTCCCATCATGCGTCTAAGCTTGTAGAGCTCACCCATGTGAACTAGGTTACGAAACTCGTTGTTCAGCAAAGCTATGGATCCAAAATCGGATATGCAACATCGAGCAAGGCAGTTGATTGAGTTGTCCCAGCCTATTGAACTGATGAGGGAACTTGAATCCTAGTAGGAATTGTCTGAACTTCAATTTTCATTGTTTGCATGAGTGATGAAGTCGCCGGGGTTAGCCTTTTTTCTTGTTTTCTCTAAATTTTGATCGAGCCCATTTTGGAGATTGGAGTCTAGCGAGTGAGAGTGTTTTGCTTATTGCTTCTTTCGTGCTAGTTATATATGTTATATGTCATGTAAAACCAGTGAGGTTCTTGATTGTGCAAGCTAAGCAAAGCTCTTGATATTAAGCAAGACTGATTTTTCAACATAAAGCTTTCAGCCAAAGTTAGTTTCCCGATCTTATAGATAACAAACTCTCTATGACTTCTTTAGTTATTGGTTAAAGATCTGCATATATCAAGAAAGTAATAACTTATGTGACCAAACTCAGCTATGCTACAACAGAATAAGAGATAACTCTTCAATATAGGAAAACTAGCACACCAGTTTTAAAATAGTCTGGTTTATTCAAGTTGAAAGCAGAGATACCTTTTCTCCTACTTCTTACATTCCCTTTTAACAAATACTTTTAGTACAGAAAAGATGCAAAGGAGAGTGTAATAAAAGAAAGTATATTTATCCATATGAAAACAATTAAAGCTATGTTCTACATTATTAATATCACTGAAGTAACCAAAATGATTGTCTTCGCTTGATCCTGGTAAATGATGCTGATTATAGACAACACGCATGGATACTGATAAAACATGGCTAACTTTCGCTACTATACTCCAACAAGATAGCTTACCTTTAAATATTCAATAATAACTTTTATCATTACAGGTTTATTAATGTAAATCAGTAAATAGATGAGGTGAAAGCTAATCTCTAACAGGTCAAGCAACTCTTACAATCATACATAATCTCATGAATGCTAAGCAAGCAGAAATATATACTATATCTGGAGGACAAAGTTAAGCGGCCTTAAAGAAATTCATACGACATATGACCGAGTTTCAGTTGTACCATCCAAACATGAAATGGTTATCACATTCTTGTATGATAAACTGCCATAATGAAGATTTCAAGAATCTCTGCTCATACAATTTGTAGAGTTGATAAATAGATGGTGACCATTCCATTAACATAACAAGATAGATAAACATGATATATAAATTCATAAGCCAATCTATCACTCTGTAATAAGAGATCTACTAATCCGAGTCATATAATAAAATAAAATAAAATAAAAACGTTTTGATACAAATATGTAATACATTCAAAGGTATGCAAAATGGTATATGTCTAACTAAAAGATGCAATTTTTAGTTTACAGAGAATTAGTCAACCAAGTCCGTCAGATAATAGCAAATCCAAAAAGAATTTAGATTCAACTAGATCTGGCAATCTACCGTATCCAACAGAATAATTAATTAACTAATGAAACTTTAAATCAGAGTGTATTAATTAATCAAAGTCCAAATTAAATCCAATCAAGAAATCAATAAATAATACATCCATATAAATACAAAACAAACTACTAATTGGTGCATTGACGCAACAAGAGACTACGTTCAAGCTTCTTTTTCCTTCGAATTAAACCTAATTAACGCAATTAAATCGTTAAAGTAAACAGAACAAAGTTTGGAAAACTGTCATAATCTGAAACGAAAACCACAAAAACATAGAAGTATTCATTTTTTTTCCAATCAAAGTACTTACAGGAAAAATCTTCAAGGATTTTATTGTTTCCTTTTCAATAATTAAGTGCTTTTCTGATACTTGCGGATCTCATGAAGAGCAACGATACCTAGCCTGAATCTATGGGGCTTCATCATGTCATCGGTGGCTGGAGCCGATTTGCGAGTTGCTTTCTTGGGCCTTGCAGCCGGTGATTTCCTAGCGGTTTTCTATGTACGTACCATTGCGATAGAAGGAGAGAATTAGGGCTTTAATTTTGGGAATATGTTAATGAATCGAGAGCGACGGTCTTTCTCTTCTCATTTGCTTACTAGGAAATTAGGTTTTTTTCAGGGGATTGTTAAGGACACGCCCGATTCGGTTAAGGGGTGTCATTTTGTTAAGGGGAAACCGACGGTGGAAAATTTGTTAAGGGGCAACATCAGGCAAACTTTTACAGGACAAAAATAACCCTGTAAAAACGGTAAGAGTATACCGTTTTTATTTAATAAAAACAGTTTCATTAGACCATTTTTTCTGTCTTTATAAGAAACTTTAACAAACAACGAAAACGGTAAAAGTATACCGTTTTCAGATTAAGGGCATTTTGGTCTTATTATTACGAATTGTTAAGGGGTGTCTAGCCTGTAGTGTACGCCCCTTAACAAAATTTTAAAAAGTGATTTTCGTGACACCCCTTAACCAAAAACGGGGTGTCATTAACAATCCTTTTTTTAATTTGGGAATGTTTTTATGCTTTTTGGAGTGATGCCAATTGAGAGTGACGAGCAGCACATAGCTGTCAGGCATATACAAAATAGATTTGGATTTTACTCGATTCTATGGTTCAGATTATTGTTAAAATGCACATGCGGATTATTATTAGTAAGCGCTGGATTTTATTATGTAAACGGGTAAGATAATAGTTAAATTAGAATTACGGATTACCAATTTTCACTGACGTCCTAACGATGTAGTCGAATCCCTACCCCTTTGCGATGTCAAAAAAAAAAGTAGATATGTGATCGGGAAAAATGTCACGATACCAATAGTTTTCACGATGATTTTTTCTCAATTTAGTTGAGTGGTATCAACCATCGTCGGCGCGTCAGTGTTGCGTTGCGATTTCTGATATATATTTTTTGTCGGAAAAAAAGCCAAGATACCAACAGTTTTCGCAATGTTTTTTCTCAATTTAATTAGGTGATATCAAACATCGCTAATGCGTCGGTGTTAGTTGTGATTTCCGATGTTTTTATGTCGGTGTTTATGTGTCGCTATTGACAATGTTTCTTGTAGTGAACAAAAAACACCTTTCGCAATAGGTCATATCTGTTGCAGTAGACCAATTGCAACATGCCCACGCCTGTTGGTATAGCCAGAGTTGTAAAAAGTCTGTCCCTTCTTGCAACATTTTCTGCCTGTTGCAACAGGATGTTGCGGTATTTTTTTTTTGCAACTGACCTTTGTTGTTGCAACAGATCATTTTGCAACAACAAATGACATTTGTAAATTTATAGGCATTCGACAAACAAGATACTACAACTATTTTTGACAGTTGCAAAATCTTTTGCAATTGTGTTGTCTTGTTGCAACAGGTCATTTGTAGGGATGGCAAAAAAATCCGTACCCACAGATAACCGCGGGTAAAATCCGTCATGGATATGAAATGGATAGTTAAATGGGCATCCATGGATAAAATAAACGGGTATTTTTAATATCCGTTAATTAATGGGGCGGGTACGGATAGTAAGATATCCATATCCGCGGGTACCCATGCCCGTATTGAATGCGATTTATTCTCAATAGTCAATACAAAAAATGTTGTTGTTGGCTGTTCGATATTTGTTTGCATGCTTTTACTCAACAATTTATAACTAGCTGTTGATATTTTGATGGATACTTCTGTTGTTGTCTCTTCTTTTTTAGATGTTAGTTTAAATATGTATTGGTTTTTTGAGGTTAGCATTTAAGAATTGGTCTAATTTGTTTTTTTTTACCAAATGTACTTTTGAATAATTTCAATAAATGACTAAAAAAATAAATTGAATAAACATAATGGATACCCACGAAAACCCGCCATTACCCGCAACCTGTTTAAAACCCGTTTAATGGATACCCGTGTGGGTATGGGGCGGGCACAAGACAAAAAATGACCCAACGGGGCGGGTGATGGGGCGGTACTACCCGCGTCTGCCCCGCCCCATTGCCATCCCTTTGCAAGAACAAACGCCAATTGTAAATTTGTAACAGATAGTAATAGCACAACTGTTATTTCCTATTGCAAGTGACTCTACTGCAACTAACGGTTGCAGATGCTATATGCAATTCATCAATACCTACATTCAATAATTTACTGTAATAACGTTAAGATATATTATGAAAAATTAAACATACATTCCAAAAGGCATTGACAAAACAATAGATTCACACATAATATAAATGTGATCCATACATAATATTAGTTGAAGTTACATTCAAAGTTTAGCATAGTAACAAACGTGATCCATACATAACATAAACGCATATCGCACCAACAATTCCATAATGTAGTCCAACATAACACCTAAAAGCTAAAAAGCACATACTACTCTAGTGAAATGAAGTTTTTGTGTCGAGCCATGGATGTTCTGATGGCCTCTTGAATGGTGTACATCTCCGAATTTGGCCTTAGTAGAAAAGCTACAGGATCCACAGCTACGTTAACCCATACCTATGAAAACAGTACACATTAAACTTCTAATTTTAACGCAAACAGTGAAAGCATGAACCAACATACTATGAAAAAATGTGGATTAGACATACAAATTGTTGAATTTGAAACAAAGTATGGTATAGCTACCAGATGAAGCAAGCCATTTAATAAAACATGGACATACAAATAGTTGAATTCTATCAATTCCTATTTATCAAAATATCACAATGTGAAACATTAATATACTTACCGTACTTGAAATTGGAATATTAATATTAATATTCAGGTATAGAAATGAAGTCTCACGGCAGTTCTTGGTCCATCAACGTTTCTGCGTAAGCACAGAACACTGTATAGAAAACAAAGCAAAAACAAATACATCTTTTCCCCTTTTCTACTAAACTTAATTAGTGCATCCTAAAAAACGGATAGAATAGAAAGCTCTATATTGTTCTTGTAGGCTATGAAAAAATAATATAACTCTTGCAAATGGCTATAGTGAAGCTTATTGGCAAAATAGTGCTATTTACTCTTTCTACACATGACTTAATGGTATAGAGTACATGCTCATTCTATTGATGTGCATACCAAATTTATTTCTAGTTTAACAGTTGCATCCCATGATTGTACATGCTTTTATTCTAAAACCTAAGCACATATGTCAATGATAAATTTATTACAAAGCTTCTTATTGTGACGATTAATTTATGAAAAGATGCATATGAAAATATTATTGTTTGTCATATAGTGACAAAATTTAATTACTGAAGCATAAATAACTTGCCTTTCATGTACTACAATGTAGCTTGAATATCCTCCTTTCCTGATGGCACCATCTGAATCCAGCCCACTGAAAGTGTAAGTTGACCTTTTTGTGCAATGAATTTCTAGTTTTTCATTACAATACTGGCATTCTCTACAATATGTCCCAACTCCAATAAGATCACCAACTTTGAACCAGCCAACACTAGAACCTATTTCTTTAATGGGGATGCATTGGATTCACGTGCGCACAATAAAATGAAAGGTCGGATTTGTTTTCGGGCGTAGCTTCCTTCGGGTAAACTAGCATTTTCGATAACAATAATACCAATATGATTAATTGATGTAACTGTAGAACTGGTAAAATATAAAAAAGCGAGAAAATATACCAGGAACCAAGGGATAATTAGAGTCTCCATGTTCATTTCTTGTCCAGGCAACATCAGCATAACAAACGCAACAATGTGTGATCTTGATGGATATATCACAATCCCCAACAGTTCTGTGGCAGAATAAAATTTTAATGTGTCACAATCATGGTTATATAAGCTAATATACGACGACGATTGATGCAAAAATATTACTACCCTTGTTCAATCCCCCCCCCCCCCCCCCCCCCTTTTCTTTTTTTTAAGGATATTGTAAATTTACCCAGGTATGCAACATTGACACAATATAGCGTGCGTAAGCCGTACTAAAACTGAAAACGACTGGTAAGCAACACGTTGGTATCTTTAAACATGGCCCCCAAAATTTATCATATTAGATCAGATTGACTAATTAACATTATTATGAAGTGACCTCAGCAACAAAAGGATGAACTGAACAGAACTTCATTGTAACAACATTAAACTATGAAAAAAAGAATTGATGCCAAAATAGAGGAACAACTGAGCACATCATGGTATATATTTATGGTGTCATATTTTGTTATACAAATATACAGCTATGAATGGTGTTTATGCATACCTGTCCAGAGAATTTTATAAGTTTGATTTTTCCCACAGCCCAATCATGGAAGAAAGTCAAACCTCAAACGAAGACCCAGGTAGGAAGAACCTAACTAAGACAAAAGTCGTAGGTTCGGTAGCATCGAATTAGACATTAATTTATATACCTGGTTTTAATTTACAATGAAACCCACTTATAACCGGATCACCATGCCATGCATGTGTACACATTGTTCTCTCGGTGGCATCCCCACATGTTAAATCGATATAGTACAAATTGGACGTACAAAATATTGCAAGTTGCAAGTATAAACTGTTATTGTTTTTCATTTAAGTGGTTCTAATTACATTTAGGTGGTATTTAAAGGAAAAATCATCTGGATGAGGAGGAACATGGTTGAATGTTTTATTTTCTATAAAAAAAAGGTACATTGCAAAAAGGGTATTATCCTTAGTAATCAAAGTTTAGTTTAATAAATTTCTCAAAATCTATATTGCAAAATATCAAACCCACTAGATAACAAATGGTTTTGAGTTTCTAAAAAAACATATGTAAGATAAAAGTTTTGAATCTTTTAAACTTTCAAATTTCAGATTGATGCAGCACAGCAGCAATCAAACAAGCTGAAACACAGAGTTTTTCATCTCAAGGCTAAACAAAAAGCAACGGTGGATTTAGCAATTCATAACAAATACGCGATGTATACATGTACGTCCACCACTATTCTTCCTTGTAGTCTAGTTTGTCAATTTGCAGATGTTGGCAGCCTGGCAAGTACCCTTTATTTATTCTCCACAGGTTACCGCCTTAACTTTTATCCAAAATGTTGTTGTTCTTCACGTTATTAATTTATCCCAGTTGGCTAATTCTATTGCCACCCCGATTATTGCCTTTCCCACCCCCATTGAAATCTCTAAAAAATAAAATGACAAATTTACCCTTATTTTTTTATTCAAGTTAACTTATTCACTTTTCTACTATGTTATACATTTTATTAGTTAAAAATTACAACGATATCAATATGTTTTGAAAAGACAAATGATTCCGGACAAAAATAATATTTTTATAAAGAAAATGGTGTTAATTTCAAATTTGCACTTTTCATTTTTCATGTTTTTTCGGCCTAACGTTATTTGATTTTAAGATTTTTAGTATATACATCGTTTATTTATTTTTAAATTTAGCTAAAATATAACAATTTTTGTAGATTGCAAAAAGTACAAAAAAATGTAGACTATAACTTTATCGTTTTTGGATCTCATCTGTTATTTGTTTCCATTGTTAATGTAAAGGTATTTGTTTTTGAAAAAAATAAAATAAATGGTAGTTCTGTTATTTTTTGGGGTGAGAAAAGCAAAAAGTGGGGTGTGTTGTTTTTTATTTGGACGATGGGGTGAGAAAGGTAAAAAGCGGGATGCGAATAGATTTAGCCATCCCAGTTTACATTACATGCTTTATAAATTGACCATAAGCAGATTTGTTTGCTATCGTTGTTCAGAACCAATTCTTCTAAAGTTTAAATAATATTTCCTCTTTCTCGAAATTGTATTTTACAATATTTTCAGCGATTCAAATTCTGATGCATATCAAATTGATCTTTAGAAAGATTTGATTATCGTTATTGTTCAAAACTAATTTTCCTAAAATTCAAATAGTATTCTCATCTGCCGAGATTGCTTAAAAATTCAAAACTAATTTTTTTGAAATTCAATTTTTCGGAAACCTAAAGAAAAATAAAATAATCTGAGCAAGACAAACAAAAGTCAAAGTAACTCGTAAGTGGCACCAACCTACTAGAAACATCCAATTCACTGCATCCAATTCATTGCCTCACCAACCTACTAGAAACATCGCCTCCAAATCCTCTACATCTCCACCCAAATCAACACAAATCGCTAATCTTAATCAATCAGCGCCACCAGAAATTCAATCCAAAACCCTAAAACTACCTCAAATTCCTTACCCGATCCAAAAAGGGGAAGAGCAAATGATTTAGAACTTACTAGATTTGCCTTCAAATGGAGCGGATGTGGAACGCAAGGAGCGAAGCGGCGGTAGCCTGACTCCATTTGTTTGGTGCTTCTTATATAATTACTCCTATCTCTCTTACTCATGTTCCAATCTGCTGGGTAGGTGATTTGTGATTTGTGATTTTGTGATTTTAAGGATCGGTTTTAGGGACTTTGATTTAGAGTGCTGCTAAAAGCACCTAGTTTTACACTTCCTAATACCACACATGGTATTAGGAAGAAATAATTTAGGTGCTTTTAGCAACACACTTGATTTAATAAGGTTACAGATTTAGGTTTAATAACGAAGAGGTGGGCGGTGAAACTGAAATGAGAGCGGGATCTGAAATTTTAGGATGCCACCTTTTTTTAACCTGTAACCGATATGTAACATATATGTTATCTTGTTTAATAACATTTGATGTTTTCCAAATTTTAAAACGCATGTTTTGATTTATTTTTTTCTATATTTGAATAAGAAACCTGAAGTATCTATTATGATTATTAAATACTAAGTAATAAAAATACATACTAATATTAATTATCAAATTAATAATGTTTAATTATTAGTAGTTTTACTTCTTAATTATAATTGAATATTACTTGTTAAATACAATATAAGATGAATATTTATTAAATATTTAATATTTGTTGTTAATTAGAATTATTAATTATTAAATGTGATTAATAATTGTTAAATATAATTTACGCACTATTAAACCTAACCATGATAAATTATTAAGTATTAATTCATTTTAATTAATTATTGTTACTTAATACCTATCAAATTATAACTAAATATTATCTATTACTTCGTACTTTTGTATTTAATAGTAATCATGCTCACCAAGGGTGGAAAAAATAATAATAATCAAAAGTTTGTTTTTCGTAACTGGTTTTACCAGTTGTTAAAAATACACAATTTATTAATCGCTAATAATTAAGTATAATATTTGAAATATAAAAATAATTATTAATGATAACTAGAAACTATTAATTGATTCATAAAAATAACTTTATCAAACAAAAATTATAAATTAATTCATACAAGAAATTATTATTAACTATTAATTACTACTTAACAATAACATTAATCAACTACCATTTAATTATTTAGTATGAATATATTATTATTTAATTATTTATTATTCAAACATATTCATATTTCAAATTAATTTTAAATTATTATCCGTTAGTTTTTTATTTTTAATTTATTATTATTTAATAATTATCTATCAATTTTACTATTTCTTAAATGTTAATTATTATTATTTGTTGATTATTTATTATTATTATTTAATTATCAATTATAAATATCACTTTATAATACTTAAATTATATTATTAATTAATAATTATTAATCTTAATTATTATATAATAATTAGTAGTTAATCATTTAATAATAACTATTTAAAATTAAATATTAAAAGTTAATTACTAAAAGTTCACTAATAATTCTTAGTATGTTTTTCGCAACTGGCTTTACCGGTTGTAAAAAAATACAGTTATTGCAGGTGGCTAAAACAGTTGTTAAAGATATTAATTCACAACTGGCTAGGAAGCGCAGTTGCTAATAATATGTTTGTTGCAACTGTTATGGAAGTAGAGTTGCTAAAAGTTTGTTTTTGCAACAGGAAGGGAAGCGAAGCTGCTAAAAATACGCTTTTCGCAACAGAAAGAAAATGCCTATTGCTAAATCTTATCTATTGCAACTACTATAATAAGTCTGTTGCTAAATATCATTTACTGCAACTGTCATTTATCCTCTGTTGCAAATAGCTAGTTGCAATAGGGTATTTTTCTTGTAGTGGGAGCATGAGCCCATAAATCAGCTATAAGCCTATGACGAAATTGAAGTAGAAAGAGTAACCAATCAACGGAGTACGTTGCATCATCGTGCATGGCAGTGACGTTGACAGTGAGGTTGATTTTGGCGACAATGTGGTGGGTAAGGTAATCGAAGCTTAAGTTGTCAAGTCGGGCATGGTTTATTTCAATAGAAGGGCAATTTGGCCTGTACACATGAGTTGTGATTATCAATGTTGCTAAAAAGCATGCGACCGTGATAACTGATGCTACAGTAAGGATCATGGCTACGGTGGTACACTATTCCTTGACTTTGTCCTTCCCTTCCCGTTGAAATTTCCTACACTCTGTTGTCTATTCCTGTGATCGGGGTTATTTTTTTCCTCGGTTTTGGGGATGAAATCTGGGATTATAGGTTCTAGAAGGTGAATTAATTCAGTGTGATTCGGGCCTTTGAGTTCATGAAGTAGCTTCGTCTTTGTTAAAAATTGAGAGGAGTAAAGAAACGACAATTTCCCCCCTTCCTTTTGGTTGTTTCTTTAGGTAGCGTTTATTTTCCAACTGGGCAATTAAAGTTCACGTCGGCGTCTGACGCGTCAACTGTAGGGCCCACACATATGCCCCTCCAAGATGAACGATTGGAAAGGGATCTTTCGTCGGACGCGAGTCCAATTCGACAGAAATTTCTAGACAGCAGTGCCATCTCCCCCTCCCTTATATATTCACTCTATTTCACTATCTTTTCAATACCAAATTCCACATACAATCCAAAAATTCTAGCTTAAATCCTCATCCCATAGACAGACATGAGCTTCTTGCTTTGTGCATGGCAGTACGTCAAGATGATGATGATTATCTCGAGTGGGAGGTAGGGGTTATTATGTCAGCGTTAGATAAAAGAGGGGACGTCAACCCTTTTTTACTTCTGATTGACAAGCCCGAACAGCTTAGGTGATGTATTCTTTATTATGACTAGATCGTTATAGTTATTTACGTATTGCTGTAGTTTTCTATGTATTGCTGTAGTTTTTAATGAAATGGTATTCTGCAATTGTGTTGTAATAGTTTGAATTATGAAATTTAATTTATGCAATTTGTATTCTCCAATTTGTATTCTAATTCAATAAAACCTACAATAAAAACAAATACAAAAACAATAAAATAATAACTTTGTCCCTTCCAATTTGCCTCTTTCATAAAAAAACTACATTCCTCGTTCGTAACAATTCCCCTTCAAATGCCCCTCCGAAATAACCATTTCAAATACTCATTCTCGTCCATAATCAAACGCACCCTTAATTTACTTTTAATTTTAAGTTGTGCCTAGCTGTTCTCCATTACTTTTATTTTTAGATGATGCATTCCCAAACTTCATGTACATCTGTTCAACCATATTCCGTAGGATTTTCACATAATTTACACACGCGATCATCACTATGTCATATATTTCCCAACACAGACAAATTTTCTCAATCTCACCTTTTGGAACTTGTAGTTCTTTTTTTTCCTATATCTATCTACTTGTGCTTATTATTTGTTTATATACATATCTTACACCAGTACGAATTTGTGCATACAAAAAAAAAAGGATAGAACTCGTTAGAAAAATAAAAAACTTATTTGAATTTTAGATGGTATCTATTATGTTTTGCAGAAACCACATGTTGATACCAAAAAAAATCAACATCCTAAATAGACTATACAGTGAATGAAAATGAATAAATGTAAAACTAAATTGAAAATGAAATCGAGACACATGAATTATAGTGGTTCTGCAACTATAGGCCTACACTCATTTTCACTTTTAACTATTTATTGATAGTAGACACATTGTGTACAATGACAGCAATAAAGAAAAGTTGCACAAAGAGCCAAAAGATTCTTAACCATTTCAGTACTGAAAATAAAAATAGGAGAGACATCTCTAAATGTCCCGATCATAAACAATAAAGGCAAATAAGTAAATAAAACAACCTCTAAAAGAAAGGGGGGCAAAAGAAGTAACACCCTTAGATGTTTAATCCCTAATAATATATAAGGGCATATTTGTTACAGTTACTGCACCTAGCAATATATGTCACTACAACAAACATACTCTATTACAACATCATTTTGACAACGGGCATTCTCTGCCCGTTGTAATACAGAGATATTACAACGGTCAATTCTGGACCGTTGTAATAGATTCCTCATATAACACCTTTTCTACAACGGGCAATAACTGCCTGTTGTAACAGAAAGATATTACAACGGCCTTTTCTAACCCGTTGTAATAGACGTCTGTATTACAACATTCACAAAGTGCATGTTGTAATAGGTGCCAATTTTACAACGGTCTTAAAATGCCCGTTGTAAGAGGTGCTAATTTTACAACGGTCATAATGCAGGTTGTAATAAGTACCAATAATCAATAATTAATAATGAGCATTCTTAATGCTTTCTTAAAATTAATAATTATTATATTTTTTAATTTATAATTATTAATAATATTTTATTAATCATATGTTATTAATTTACTAACTATAATATTAAATTACTAATTACTAATCATTAATAATATAATATTATTCATAATAATTAATGATTGATGATCATATTTAAAAATATTTAATATTTTACAACTATAAATTATAACTAATAACTTATAATAATAATAATAATAATAAATATTTACTATGTATTTGATAATTTATTTTTAATAATTTAGATTAATATGTAATTTTTAATAATTAAGAAGTGATATTTATAATTTCTTTTTAAGTATTAATCATGTAAATACTTGTTATCTTTAACATCTAATATTCCAGGAATTTTAAAATTTCCAAGATAATTATAATAATATTCAAAAAATTAGAATTAAAATTTGAAACTTCGAAAAAATTCATAAATAAAAATTATAAATTAACATTTGATACATTATTCAAATTTAGAATCATAAATTTAGAATTTAAATTTTTGCTTAATGTTTAGAATGTTTTGTTGCCTCTGTTAAAATGTAACGAACCAGGATTTTTAATGTTTTAAAATATGAAATTTATTTGAAATTCCATACTTAGGAAATTTATATTGGTTAAAATTTGAGATCTAGTCTATTTTATTTTGGTTTTAAATTGATTTTTAAATGTAATTTTTTTATATTTTGTTAAATCAAGCTTTGGTGATATTTTAAATTAATTGATATATTTTGTTTGAAATTTTATTTAAATAATTTTGTATAGTTGAATTTGGTTTTTAATTTAAATTTAGATGTGTGTTGAAGTGTATTAAATAACTACTAGTATTGTTTGTAAAATATAATGGTATGTATACATAGAGTAAACTCGGTATATACACTTTTTAAATTATTTGTTTAAATTGTTTTGCCATTTGTTGGACCTAGCTGAATTTGTTGGCACTTGTTCGTATTGTTCGAGATTTCAAAACGTGTTCGCTTGTTTTCCCAAAACCGTGTTCGTCCCGTGTATTTTTATTTACTGCCCCTCTTATTCTCTAACAGCCGAAAGCAAACCCTTCTCCTTTATCATTTCATTCTCGCATCAGCCAAAACATATGCCCGAAATTCCCAAATCGAAAAATCATGGCCTCCACCGAATCCATCTCCCTTCTCAAATCCATTCGCCTCCATTCCCACTTACCCTCGCTGTCACCAGTGAAACTTACCCCATCAACGATTCTCCGCAAGCCCAAGTAACCCCTTCCCGACAGCCGCTACGTTCATCCGTCTTCAAGTCCTTCAAGTCAAAGTCCACCTGAAGTCGCCTCCTTCTGCAGGCTTTCATCGCAGTTTCCTCTTCTCAACTTCGACCGAATCCATCGCTGTTTGCGCCTTTGATAGTGCGCTGACCAGGGAAGCTCACCGACACCTCTGAAGCTTCTTCACGCAGCTGTTATTTTTGTTGCTGCTGTCCACCGAACAGGTGAGTCATCTCACGATTTGCTTTAAGTCAAGTTCAACTTCGATTTTATACTAGAAATATAGTTGTACCTTGTTGGATGTTGAACTGCCAATTTGCCGTGGAACTCCTGTCTTATGTTTGCTTCCTATGGTTGCATTGTTTTCACGTTTAGTTTGGTTCGAGTCTGCGTTAAACTCTGCACCTTGTATATTATGGTGCCCTGCAAATTTACACCGACCGCTTTGAACCCTTAAACAATTATGTTTGAACCATGGTAATTTGAAGTTATATTTGGGATTTTCCGATGTTCTGTGTTGCCTTGTTCGCTATAATCTGTAGCAAGAAAATCATGTTTGCCTTGTTTATTCTGATTTATATCATCAGTAAGAACCATCCCCTGTTGTATCATTTGCAACATGAATACACATTTTGTTATGTGTTTTACTTGGTTAATAATTTCTGTAGCAAAAACACATCCTATAGCCGTGTGTGTTAAAACCTGGAAGCACCCTGTTATCACATGTGTACCCATGTTGATAAGTGAGTTATTGTGCACTTACCGTTTGAATATAACTATATATTTGTATGACCATAAAACATATTGCATCTTTGACTGGGAACCGTGGCTCCATCTTTAAATTGCCGATTGGTAACACACACGTGAATGCTTTGTGTACACTTGCAGATGTTGAAATTCTTATTAATTTTTTTTATAACATTGTAAACTCCACATATCCTTGTTTGTTGTCCTTACTCATTAGTGTAAAACAGTTGGGTAACATGATGGAAATAGCTTAACCCCCTTTCCCTTTTCTTGTTCTAAATTGCGATATAATACATCGGTCGAAGGGATGATATTCAGGTATTTATTTATATGTAACATGAATAATGACGTGGTCAAAATATTTATCCTTTATATGTACATTAGTTAAGAAGTACGCACATGAGAGGTATAGATTTTAGTGTATAAACTATAAACAGTTAGGAAAATAACACTCAGCTTGCTCACACGTCATTGGTTGAGTGAGTTAAATGGTTTGGTTAGCATAAATAAACAAATTTGCTCACTTGGAAAATTAATACTCACAAATATTCTCTTTATTTCCAATTAAGGATACTCTTGCTCTTCCTAGCAACATACGGGACCTGAGGCTTATTACATATTTGTCAATATCTTTATCTTTTATTAGTATTAGTTACTATAAACGAATATATAAATACTTTTGATAAGTATTATCATACTCAGTTGAGTATTTAATTTAATACAACATAATAGATAAAAGCATTATGCCCGGTTCGGGAGGAAAAAAAACACCTCATTATATCCTGGAGTGATTGTTTCGACTGAGGAATGATCCAACATATATTGTATTTTTTGCAATATGGAACATTTTCTGGGGTGATTGTTTTGACTGAGAAATGATCCAACATATATATATATATATATCTATATATATTCCTTTGTTTGCATAATAGGATTTAGACTGCAAAAATCTTCACCTTAAGCACAACACGTTACTTAAATTTTATAAAACCAAAACATTACTATCAGTGCAACCGGCACAGGTTACTATTATGGCATAATTTTACTTGCATCTTTTTATCCTATAATATCACTATATGCAACATGCTTTCCTATTTTGTTTATCATCTATGGGATGATCCATAATTGTATGTGGTAATGCCTAAATCCTTTTTTCTTCCTTATTATTCCCGTAACATTTTTTACCACAACTAAACTTAAATTTAATCAACAGCATCATTCCATTCACTCTCTGCGGTAGATCCGACATCCGAATTGATTTGAGTTGCCAACCTGATCAATTTTCGCAAGTTCGTCAAAGAGCTAACTCCACTTCGTTATCTACCGACTGACTTCTCCACAGTAAACATTTGTCTAGAATCTTAAAATTTTGGACAACGTGAACTGTTGTTTATTGTCAATCTCTGTGCTCCATTGTCTGATATATTACTCTATATTCTTCACATAAATAAGATTTGACATCAAGCTATAGGGGATTTCCTATCTGATTATTTGCGTAAACATATAAACAATTGTTTTTTTCTTTGGTTTAATTTAGCCTATTATATATACTATTGAATTTTATTGTTCAGTAATTTATATTGCTTAGTTGGGGTCGAACAAGATAAAAACAATCATTTTCCCTCCTCCTTCCAAATGACCACTTCACTTTTATCACAATAATAATTAATAGGTAATCAATTTAGTTTTATGTCTTCACGTACTTGAGTTGGTGTCAAATCCATAGTAGCGCCTCGCAGATATATGTGTTAGTAAGTAGGAATAGAGTACTTCAGGTTTTCTCAACCTTCGATAGTGATCATCATGATAGTAGTTTAGGCCCCAAAGCCCTTTCTAAGCACTATTTTTCTGGTTTAAATACATAGCCTTCTCGGTTTGTGTTACTGTTCATTAATTACTTTGAAGAAATGCTGATATACATTGGATTAACTAAAGCTTTTTTGCATGTCAAATGTATCAAAATAAGAGTTTTTTGCTTCTTCTATCTATCCAAATCCAATATAGTACTAATAATTAGCACAGGAGTCAGGATATAAAGGAAATTTTAAGGTCATGTTGGGGCTATAAAATTAAATTTTCTACTACTACTATCTATCAGTATTTTATTACTGTAAAAATTATTCTCGTGCAAAAAACAAGATTCGTCATCTGCCAAGCATTAACGTTTGATGTGAATTATTTTATGAATACATTGCACAGAACATGTGTATTTAAGTTAAAACATATTTAAACGGTAATTTACTTAGCAAAAGGCAACACCTAGACCAGTATATCCTGACACTAGGATGATTGTATGAGTGATACTGTAATCAAATTTATTCTGGATCTTCCCCCCGCAACTGTATATGCGGATGACGACGCTTCATCTACAAGGTGTCTTCAAAGTTATAAAATAGATCAAATTTATGAGAGATAAATACATGGCGAGCTTCAACTTTATTTGCCTGAAAACATCATTAGTTATGAAGTTAATGGACTCATATATCCTCCTTACACGCGACCTTATGGTTGCTCTGATCGTGTCAAGGCTAAACGAGTTGCGTAGTGCGCGTTCACCAAATCACCATCCCACCTAGCTATTGATAAGAAGATGAGATTTAAGTATAATAATGTCTGGTGATATGTGTACAAAAATTTGGAATAAAACAGTTAACCATTGTCATAAACTTCACCACCATGGCAGCATGATGAAGACGCTGGACATATATCAAAAATGCAACTACAACGCATTATCTGCTCTTGCTTCATCAAAGGAAACATAGGTTTTATCATTTTTCATTGAAATATAAACGTGCTTCTCCATCCCCTACTAGTTTTTTTGTCACATTTAGGAATAGAAAAAGAGCACTGTAACCTGCAGGTTATACTTGTTATTTCATAATGCAATTGTAAGTGTATACCTATATCATTTGCCTGATATATGCATTTATTATGCAGATTTAGTCTGATGTCAATGGATAACCTGAATGATGAAGTGCAGAACCATAATGAGACTGGGTATGCCTCTGAATGGATGTGATGTTATCACAGCTGTGTTATCCTTTGATATATATCTCCTAGTGTGTATGGTACTGCAAAATTTTCTACCAGAAGCTGATGTTTGGAAGATATATGTGAATGTAGCGGTGGAACCAGAAGCTTTTTGTTTAGGCCAAATTCGGAGATATCCATTATCAAACATGCCATTGGATCTACCGTCACGTAGCACAAAGATTACGTTTCCTTGGTCCAGTGTAGGTACTTATGAAACTAGTTATGTAATTTATGTTAGAACTATGTCGACGTAACTTATCTAACCTTTTGTAATGTAAACTTATCTAGTCTTTTGGAGTGTAAACTTATCGAACTTTTTGAAATGTGTTGGAATTATATGTCTTGCTTTCGTCTTTTAGTATGTGTTTTTATGTGATTTTGATTGTTGAATTACAGTATTTATTACATGTTAAAATATTCATTATTATTATGAATGTATATCACAGTAATTATATTTAAATCTGCATTTATTTCGCAACGGGCAAAAACCGTTGTTATATGCTGTATTACAACGGGCAGTAGCCGCTTGTAATTAATCAGCTATTACAACGGGTTTATAACCATTGTCATAGAGCCCGTGCACGTGATAGAGGCACGTTATTACAACGGTCTTTTACAACAGTCAGTGACCGTTGTAAATTAGAAAGGACCTATTACGACGGCTCATATTAGGACGGGCTTTTGCCCGTTGTAAAAAGCATATAACAACGGTTTTTGCCCGTTGTAAAAGGTCTGTTTTGTTGTAGTGTGTGCCACATAGGACTGATGGATTTAAACTAAAGTAACAAAGACACTATTTTCTACCTCTAATTAATTTAATTCAATTAAAACAAATAGAACTTACACATTATAATTATATATGGATACATGAACATGCGAATATAAAACCTAAACAATTAGGTTACAACAAAAACATTACTTGCATATCCACAGTTGATATGTTACAGGCAATACATAAATATAAATTTGACTGGTAACAATTATGTGCATCTCCTATTAACCGTTGCAGTTACAACATAAAATAATACATCGAAAAAACGCAACTCGCACCGTAAAATTATGTTTATGTATATGAAAATGTATCAACAAAACCATACTATATAGAATTTTGGGAAAATTTTGCACATGCAATGCCTACAAAATATATAGAATCTAAACTATCAGATTTTGAGGTTTTATGCTTTAGCTTTTCTCTAGTTGCAGTAAGGCCAACATATTTCATATGAATATATGTGGTTGCATCATCTCAGCTTCCATAAGTTAGTTATATTTCAGCTTCATTATTCCCTTGCTTTTCCTTATCTACATTGTTTTCCTGCTTTTCCATACGAGCACCCAATTATTCAAAAATAACAAGTTACTATATATTTATGCATCACTCAATAACCATAACATGCAAGTTGCTCTTATCATAACATGCAAAATGATGCATGCAACATCCTATAAATCTCCTTATTTCTTTATCCTTCCAATATTTATTATACTGATACCACAATTAGCCATCACAAAAGGATGTTAAAATGCCAACGAGAAATCCTCTCCATTAAAGGCAGTTTGCAAAAAATGACATTGAGCATGTAAGATTCATGGGCAAATAATGTCACTCGTTGTTTTTATTCATGAAATTATTTTCCTCCCTAACATGCCTGTCAGTTACAAAGTGTTTCATGTATTCCCGCTAAGCTTGCTCGTTTACATAAAACAGGCTAACTGAATCAAAGTACAAAATATTATTGACATCAAATATTTTTTTTGAATTTGCAAAACATTCAAAAAATATCTAACCAACAAAGTTATCTAAAAGAAATACCTTATTTTATTGCACGTCCATATGTTATGCTACAGGTTCTAATTAAACAAGTTATACATTGTGTTAAGTAAATAATAATCCACAATAAATTTCATCAACTTTTTATTTTATTTTTATGTGCTTAAGTTAAAAAAATTACTAGACTGAAAAATAGTTATACACTTTTGTATACATTTAAACATAATACTTGCGTGACTACATCGAAACAGGTGATTCCCAATAAGTATAAGTGTCACAAATAATTTCAGCAATGCTTATAAGTGTTGTTGTAGGGCCATCAACAATTATTACCAATGCCTATAAACGTTTAGACATTTTTATGTCCCAATGCTTATAAGCGTTTGTAGAATTTCTTTCCTAATACTTATAAACGTTGGAACATTTTCGATTTTAATGATTATAAGTGTTGCTAATTTAATCATACCAACATATGTAAGTATCGATAAAAACAAATTAGTAACATAAATAAGCATTTGTAATATACATAATAATTGTTGCAACTAACATAGTGTGCATAATTATAATACATACTATATTTGATATGAACTCAAAATATATCAATTTGGAAATGTATAACTCAATCAATATCAACAAACTTCATCTATAATCATGCTTGTGCTCTTCTCTTCCTATTGAAATTTCCTGCACTTCGTTGTCTACACCAGTGACCGAGGTTATTTTGTTCCTCATTTTTGGGATGAAATATAGGATTATAGGGTATGGAATATATATCTCGTAAGGTGAATCAATTCAGTTTGATTCAGGTGTTTGAATTTGTGATGCAGCTTCGTCGCAGTTGAAAATTGAGCGAAGTGAAGAAACAACAATTTGTTTTCCCTCCGTTCGGTTGTTGCTTTAATTTACTTTTTTACTTTTAAGTTGTATCTGGTTCCTATTACTTTTATTTTTAGATGCACTCTCAAACTTCTTGTACATCTGTTTAATCGTACTACGTAGGATTTTTACTAGTTCACACCAAAATTCATCATCAGATCATATATTTCCCAACATATCGAAATTTTTGAGTGTCTTCTTTTGGAACTTTTAGTTCTTTTTCTACCACTATCTATTTGTTATTTTTATTTATTTATATATATCTTACACTTGTACGAATTTATGCATACAAAACCAAATATAAGCATATAATTCTTAGGAATTAAAAAAATTAATTTAATTTTAGATGGTATACATTAATGTTTTGCAGAAAACCATATGTAGATACCAAAAATAGTTTTAGGTGAATCCCCAAATTGTGATTCTGGATCAAAGGCTGATCTGGGACAATTCGGATCGGTATTGTACATGGTTTACCTATGGTTGGTCGATTTAGTTTGACGTCGTGCCTCGATCTTGAAGTCTTTTTGTGGTATATTTTGGATCTCGCGATGGTGTTCTTGTTTTTGAAGCTTTTACAACACGTTGAGTAAAATCCAAGTCTTGGCCAATTGAGTCAAATCATGGTTTTCATCGTGTACCCACATCAGTCCAATTCTCGAGTGATGCACTTATTCCATGTTGTTGTATGCAGGTGGATCCGAGCCTTAGAGTTTATGCCAATCCAAAGTCAAAGGGGACGCTCGTGTATTCGATTGATCTAGAGCTTCTAAAGCCTAAACAAGAATGCCATATCCCGAATAGAGTTAGGTACATGTTGAACAGGCTGATCTGAAGTAGGTTGATCCGGGTATTTCAGCCTGAGGACATGACTTTGAGTATCTTGTGGCGTCGCTTTGTCAAGTCCCATCGATATTTTCTTGAAATTGTTCGGTTCAAAGAGCGGGTAACAATTACCCTTCAAAGTACGTCATGTTGAAAAACGGGATGTACTTTGAGTTAAGTTAAACTCCAGTGTTATTGATGTAATTTTCGAAGCAATCATGGTCTTTTCAGAAATATCCTCAAAGAGTAGTCATGCCTTTTCAGGTAGCTACGACGTTTGATTAACTTTACTCTATATAAATTGTCAGACATGCTTCCTAGGTCTACGTCTTAGATTAGTCTTTCCATGTTAAGCATTCCAGTTTATAAGTCACATGTAACTACTTAAACCCTGTCGAACCAAGAGGTCGAGCATGTTTTTTCCTCAGTCTAGCAAGTCGAGTCATCGGCTCCTATATGCGTAATAATGCTTCTAGGTTATCAACCTACGACATCATCACGTGCCACTACAACAAATATAGCATTTAAAAACTACTATAATTTTTTTTATAGTAATTCTATAAATTCCATAAATCAACATGTTGTGAAAAATCTGATAGATATTATAGCGTGTCATACTTGCAATGGAAAACGTACTTTCGTTGCCATCTTGTACATGCCATATTGGTGCAACTTCTTTTTTATAGCATTTTGAAATACGCTATAGAATTTCTATGACATTAATTTATTATTATAATATGTTGACATGTCATTTTATTATAGCATCTGAACACGCTATATATGGAATCATCGTATCAAGCTTTTATTTCGTATTTAAACGCTATGGAAAATTCATTACGATCTATTGTAGCATCGTTTATTGCTATGAAATTTTTTTACTCCTTGCAAAATATTTTGTACAGCACTATGCTATAGTATAACAAAGACGTAATAGTTTTTCGTTTCATTGCATAGTTAGAACGTTGTAAAAAATTCTATTGCATCTTTTTACTGCCATGATTCAAAGCTTACAATTTTTGGTTCTATTAATATATTATAGCAATTCAAAAAACCTCATGCATTCTATTAATGTAAGCACACAAATGGAGTCATAAGCCAAATCCCAAAATACACATATCCATAATATTTCATACATGAAGATTAAATATTTATGATAAAAATTAAACATAATAATTAAAGCAGCCAATCGATCATTCAGCTCAAGCAAATTAGCACCCTCATCATCGCTTTCAAAACCAGCAACCCATAGGTTTAATAAATCAAAGATAAGAAATGAGATGTTGCAACTCCAAAAGGAGTGTTAAGAAAACAAACCTTCTTTGGTGCAGCTTTCTTAGGTACAACTTTAGTTTTGTTGTGGCATGTTATTTGTATAAATAAACAAGCAAGAAGTTTAGCACCAATAGTTTGTTATGCCTATTCAATAAATAATTCATCAATTAAAAGTTGCTGCACTACAGACACATTAACTGCTCATTTGAGCATCTCAAAAATGCACAATACAATGCCTTTTCTCTCTCATAGGATTGAAAAACCACAGTTCCATTCGCTACATTCAACCTCTCTGTAATTTGTAGCACAGACACATGCATGTAGCTTCTAAATTATAATAGAATCCATTTAAATATTTTCTAACTAACTCCATTTGTTTTTTCATAAGATTTTGTGCTATATATTGCATTTTTTTTAGCCAATTCAACTTCTAATTCTTAGATTGACTCCCTGTACCGAAAACTGTAAAACATCATGATAAAATAACTAACATGGATTAAAAAGTTGAATAAAATTCAAAGAGGAATAGCCATAACTAAGTTAGTACTTTCCATAAACTATAGCAAAATTAGCCTTTGGAGCAGTAACTAGGGAGGTAGAAGGAGCAACATTAATGGTAGCATCGGCAGAATTGTAAATAGCAGGAGCTATAGCGAATCCATAACCATATTCGTGACTGGGCTGACTATAGTATCCAATTTGTTGTTGACCACTATACCCTTGGATATCAGTAACAGTAGTGCTATTGGCACCACCATCTTATAGTGGGTATGAAGCGTAAGTCTATTGTTGAGGATACGTAGTGTTGTCACCATATGCATTATTGTAGTTGTAAGTAGCGTTAGTATTTGTAGGAGCTGCATTAGCAGGCAGCTTATGCTGTTGAGGTGTATTATAGTAATCGGACCCAGCCTGTTGTGGTGGTGGGTAGCCTCCATACTGTGGTACAGTAGCTAAGCATAGCAGTTAGCTGGTTGTGGTGGTAGCGGCTGCTGCTGCGGTGGTGGGGTCCACATCGGTGGTTGAGGTGACGGTTTGTAGTTCTGTTGTCAGCATCCTCCTCCTGACACTGCCTGATTCCTCAAATGATTCTCGCTGCTTATAACTTCATTAACCAACTGCTTGCATGCTTTTAATTGTCTCTCCTCCTTTGTAAATTACTGATCCCACCTTATACGTTGGAACTTTCATTAAAAATTACACTCTACCATACTGCATGTTATACGTCTAGTATTCCAAAACACAGAATAATTGACTATAAACTCATCGCACAAGTTTATAAATCAGATTTCCACTACTCTAGAATTATATATTAGCCAATAATAGCAATAAGTATGTGGTAATCAATTTACACCAGCAGCATTATGCTATTTAAGGAGATAGCACAACATATAGAATGGAAAAATTATAGGATAATGTAAATAAATGTACAAATAAACTAAAAATCTAACCGGATGATGTATGAGGCTTATCGCAACAATTTCCTTCAGAATTTTATTTCAAAGTTCTCCCAAGATAAAATAGACGTGTTCTGCACGAGATTATAGTGAGTATGTCACTCTGTGATTTATTTATAAGAGTAGCAGCGATAGCAGAGAAGAAAGTAGGAAGATTCAAATTGGAACTAGTGAGGAAAGTGATCGGTTTTCTGCCTTATTTATAGTTGGTCCGCATCTCTTCCGAATGGCCACGTCCGCACCTCTTCGTATAGTCGCATCTATTCTTACAGGTCGTGCCCAGCTGCATTACTGTTTAACAAAAGACGCTCCTTCTCTTGCCTTTGCAGTCGTTTACCCCCGTCCGAAGCCATAGAACGCACCTACTCGCATCAAACAGTATAAACCACTTCTGTCAGCTAACAGATGCACCCATTCGCCAAAAACATGTGTTCGCTTTGGAAGTTGCACCTCCTTAGCCAACAAATCGTGTCTGCTTTGAACTGATCTGCACCTACTTGTTATTGTTTAGAAAATCTGACCTAGTTTTAAATAAAAATAAGGTCATTATTAGACCCATACCTAAACCAGACTCGGCCCGGTTTGGTTCGATCAGATGGACGGCGGAGACAACATGCGTGTGGTGGTGAAGCATGACTTCCCTCCTTAAAACAAAGCAAACATTTGGGTGCCCCAAGGCCCAACCTCCTCGTGAGGAAACTACTTGTATCCTTTGACATAATTTTTTTGCTTTGGCGAAATGAGACATTTTGTATATTTCATTTACACTACAATAGGAATTCCAACAATTGCCTACATAAATGATAATATACTTTCCGCCACACAAAAGAAAAGATCACATAGTACACATGGAAAATCCTTTATCGTGGATAAGTAGATATTTCACTTTGAACTTTACCAACTTAAAACTTATCTGATTTACTTGGCTAATCGGTGAATTATTTCATCTTGAACCGTCAGCTGTTGTTCCATGACTAGACAATAAGTTTTATGAAGCATTGTGTAACGTCCCAGATTTTTCACCATTCATTTGGATATTTAAAAATGGTTTTAATTATCGATTTGGAATATAAATAACTTTGAATTCAATTATTTTGAATATTATATTAATATAAATAATATAATAATAATTTATTCTAAAATCGGGAATATGTGAATTTGTAGTTTTATACGAATTAGCGATATAAAAGGATTAAATTCAGCTTACAGTTGAATTATATTGACAAATTCGTTTACTAAACGGTGTTTGAACGTAATGTTTATAATTTAATTATAAAACGAACTGCAGCGCCGCGGTAGTTCGTAATATTATGTTTTGAACTTTAATTGGATGTATAGGATCCAACATAAGTCGAGTTTCTTTGAAATAAAAAACATCTGATTCTATTGGATAATAATTTTCTTATAGGGTAGAAAAATCAAGTTTTCATATTGAAGATTTTGTTTTATGTCCAAATCAAATTTTTAAATAGTCGCTATGGAATTCGTTATTAAATTATAATGTTTTAATATATAAATAAAATGGTTTTTATTTTATTGAATATCGATTTGGCTCGAAACTCAGCCCGAAGTATTTTATTTTGAAACTACATGAAATTCTGCCCATGTATGTCCAATTGTAATATTTTAATATTATTATATTGAGGTATTTTTAAATTGATTTATTTTAATTTAAATTGGACCTTTAAAAAGGAACATTATTCAAAAGACCTCCATTTTCGACGAAACAAATTTTATTGGATCCACAAAGGCTTATTTTTGCTAGATTTCAAGTTTCGCTCCAATTGGAGTTATTCTGTGAGCGTAGCAAAATTAAATATAAATATATCAATCATTTAAGCTTAAACAAGCGCCGTTTGATCAAATCGGAATCGGAATTCGACGAAACAAATTTCATTCGGTCCGGAATCTCGAATTATACCATGAGGTCCATTTTCACCATGAACAGGATTCATATGTGATCGTAGCAACGAATAAACATCAGATTCAAATGGCGATAGACATCAAGCTAATTTTACAATTAAATTAACCCTAATGTCCACTCCATATATACACCCTATATCTGAAACCCTAATCCCCAAATCTTCAACGTTCACCAATATTTGCAGAAAAGTCCTTAAACCTAAAATAATTTATATCTTGATTTCGGTTGAGAATCGGATGAAACTTCCTACAGGGAAGTTGTAGCAAAGGTCGAGGGGAAAGCGCTATAAAAATCTGGTGGCCTAACTCCACCTGTGGTGGCCGGAAATTCACAAAAACCAAGATAAATCACTTTCATTCTTTGTTAAATTGGGGACGATTGGAGGACTTACAAATGATCAGACCTGGGGGAAATTAAAGAGGAGAGTTCAGGCTTTGTTTTGGCACCAGTTGGAGGTCGTGTAACGACCCAAACTCCCCCCCTTACGGGAAATCCTGGATTGCTTTGAGAACAACACTCATCGGAACACAAATAATAGATCATTTTATTGCTATTACAACAATTTACATCAGGGTACAAGATATCAGAGTTCCAATAAATGATATACAGTGGAAAATAATATCAGAGATCTACAAATTTCAAAGCAGCTGAAAATACAATACATAAGAATAATGTACAGCGGAAATCATCTACAACCACAACTGTATGAGATATACAGATACAAAACTTTTCAAATATAGCTCCAGCTGTAATCCAGGATCCTTTGAAAAGAAGTATTTACGAAAACAAAAACTACTGACTGCCCGTGTGGAAAATATGGGCACCTAGGGTTTAGGTAGAAACAATAAACTCCGAGTCAATCATGGGACTGGTGTGAGAACTAAAATAGTTATTAGCATTTAATTTTAAAGTTGGGTAAATCACGGGACCACGCCATATAACACGGAACTAGTTTACCCTCCACGAATACTAGTGCATAAAACGAACAACACAATGCTAAACAGAAAAATGAAGCTATTATAAGACATAGGTCCCATCACATAATGCAACGCAAGCCGAAGGATAGAGTTTTCTCTTATAATAACCAAAAATACATGAAATTTCATCTTTTATTATTACTATAAGTGAAGAAATCAACTTCAAATATAAATGTATCAATCATAGGCGGCGTATGTACCATTATATTACGTCGCCATATATATATTTACAACTAAAACCGAAAAATCACGTGTTGGAAATTGGGTTTCCATCTATGAACCGAGACAAGGGATCGTCCTCATAGATTTCTAGACATTCTAGCAAATGCCTCAGGATTCCCCGTAGTGAACCCCTTGGATCTTCATGGTCGGTCATCCGTCGATAATTAGTTATACCATAAACTATATGTTAGCTGGTTCTATTGAACCTCCAAAATGGTCAGTCACGCCGACCAAATCGAGAGCCATTTAAGGACTTACCTCGCTTCCTAGGTACCTCGCTTTCCATCAATAAAGTTTTCCAACATCCACATAAGTAAACAGTCTGGGCTCCATACCATGACGTTACTCGTAGCTAGAACTAATATATGTCCATTTCCATGCAGTCACTATCCCATTTCTGATTCAAACCGGGGTGTGAGACTCGCAAATTAACGCTACACAAAGCTATGCTAATTAAAGATGTGCTTTGATCATCTACCACAAGACTCTGCTTTTCAACAAAAGCCTTGATCCATGCAACTCAGCATGCGAAACTGTCAATCCATACCGTACCACTGATTTCCACCAATATATAATCTCTGAGCTCATACGTCTCAGAGAAGGGTCTTAAGCAAGAGAATAAATTCTCCGCCACTAAACAGATATATATTTAGCAGAGATCAACGAATACAGTATAAAGGAATACAACGTCAAACATACCATCCATTTGCAAGTCCGTTCTGGGTCTGAACGAAACCGGAGGCACCTTATTCCTTGTCCCATATGTCCAATACAGGAGAGAGGCCCTCACATATCCGGTCGATCTCCAAGTACGTCTGGACGATCGCCACTTATTACCTTGTCTTGGGTGTACATCCCAATCAAGACATCAGTAATCATCCATTCGATGTGAAGATCTCCGGTCTTCAACCACTGTCGTCATCGTCGACTTTCAATCGCCATATCAATTACTCAGAATGGGTTAAACCCAATCTTTTCGAATAACTCGAGTATCTTATAAACAAGTGCTACAAAAACACATCATACGCCTCATTCCAATTTAGATTACTCTTTTATTCAAATATTCACATCTTTAGGGAAAGGTTCCCATTAATTTTATCTAAGATAAACTCTTTTAAATTTATTCTTTAATCTTCCTTTGGATATCAATATCAAAAGATTTTATTTTATCTTTCCACAATTCTAAACCAAATTAAGGTTTATAAAACTAGTTGGGATTATCGAGCCATACCGATGTAATCATTTATTTATTAATCCCAATCCCAACCTATTCATCCCATGGAGCAAAACTGGTAGTACCCCATATCTAACACCCACGGTGTTATCAGTAAATTTAATTACCATATCACGTTCAAATCTAATTAAAGATTTAACCATCTCCTGGAGTAAAACTGGTGGTACTCCATTCTCAATCATTTCATGAATTCGATAAATTTAATTATCCCACTCTCATTCAAATCTAATTAAAGATTCATTAAAACTCTAATTCAGTTTTAATCTCAAAAATCATTACTTAATGATTATTCAAGTTTAATAAATTAATCTTATCTTTAACTGGGTAAAATAAATAATGTCATTTAAAGCACAGTTCATAATAAACCCAAATCAGCTTCCATCAACAATGGAATCTTCACGGAAAATAGATCAATATATAATCGATATAAATTTCCGTATCCAATCAATAATATAAATGGAATAACGACAAAGCCTTTTAAATTCCACATAACAGTCTTCCTTCATAGAAGCTCATCTCGATTATTACCAAATCGAATTCCATTCAATTCCAATTTAATATATTAAATTGGAAAACTTTACTTTGGAAAATTTCCATTAAATCTTAATAAAAAGATATATAAATTCCAAATCATCTCTTCACTATTAATTGGGTTAAAGAACAAATGTTATTTAAAACACCGTTCACGATAAACCCAAAAATCCAATTTAATTTCAATTCCAATTAAATATTAATTAATTGGTAAACTTCACTAAATCTTAATTAAAAGATTTATTCTTTTCTCAACCGGGTTTAAGAACAATGAAATTAAAGACACCATTCACGACAAACCCAAAATCCAATTTGACATTAAATTCAAGGCTCTAAATAGAAATTCTATCGCCTTATATTCAATATCAAATTTTGAAACCAACAAATATCGTATTGGGAATAACGATATATATATCTTCCAAATTCCTCAACAATATCCGTATAGTCACGGAATCGAATATCGAAATATCCAAAGATAATTTCCATTCAAATCCATTCCAATATATTCATTGGAAAATTATGTTATAAAACCCTTTTCAAATCCAATTTATTTATTTAAAAATCGTTGGATTTTCTTTTCTAGTTATTAACAAGTTCATTTCGATAAAATATATTTTTTATTTTTTCAAAACTGGAATTTTTCATCTAAAATCTTTCCAAATCATTTATTACGATTTTACACAATTTTTCCATATTTTTAATAATTTTATTAAGGCCATTACAGTCGGTTTCCAATAACAGCCACCGAACTGCATCCATAACGACCTTTTTTGAATTTGATTTCAACATATCTTAAAATCCGATTGTTTAAATTTAAATCTCTTATATTCATTGGAAATCTCATTCCGATACGAACCCAATGGTTCCGGTTTTAGGAGAATCTGACGGTCGGATCTCCCGCTGCATCAATTTGAAGTTAACGGTCGAAATTCGTGAACGGTCGCTGCATGGCGCGTTCTATTCAAGCCATTTAATATTATATATATATATATCGTCGATTTCCATTTAAAACGTATTTTATAAAATTGTTATAAATTCGTTTTAAATCGATTTTAACTTCATTTTCAATTTTAAATCAGAATTGAATATTCTATATCGTTATAATACTAAAATGATAATATTTTCAAAATATTATATTTTGAAATCATTTCTTTTCGATATTCATTATAAAATGAATAATATCAATCGATAAACCTGTTCGGGTTAAAATGGTGAATATCTACTTATTCGGCTTCAAATATTCCAATATATTCGTGTCCATCCAAAATCAGACATCAAAATCATATTTTAATTCTTCACTGAATATTATTTTAAAATATTGGTTATTTTAAAATATTCGCTATTTTAAAATATTCGTTATTTTAAAATATTCATCATTTTAAAATATTCTTTGTTATTTTAAAATATTCATCATTTTAGAATATTCTTTATTTCTGAATCAGAATGCGAATCAATCAATTACCATATAATTTCAATTATATGGATTTCATACATCGCATGTATCCACAATAATGATAAATAATCATTCAACATTCAAACATCATCCAGAGTTTATTCTACAACTGTACCAACATTAAAATAAATAAATAAATAACGCTCATCACAGCCTATCAACCCATTGATTGACATACAACTAAATATTGGGATTAGTGTATGTCAAATATCATCCCAATACCCGTATGGGGTTTTCAACCAAAAAATACTGATTATTAATTGTGCAGTTAGGCAATGTGTAAAATTTATCGTCCCAATCAATATCATTTAAATAGGTGTACATAAGCAAGCCGTCTAACTTGTAAATGAATATTTATTCCAATTTCTTTTTATGATAATTTTATATAAATAATTTATACATTTCAGTTTTCAGAAAAATCCTGCATACAACAATATCAATTCCAATCAATTCATCCAATCGCAATCCAAACATTCAACCATGGTTTGCAAAAAGTAGTGTCAGGAGCTGCTAAGCCCCGTCTGCAACCTATGATATAATTACATAACAAATTAGTTGAGTGAGGAAGAGTTCTCACTTTGGGTTCACTCCGCCATTCTTTAATTGAAGAATTTATTTTAAATAAAATTAAACCAAACGTTTATTTTTATCCAAAATTTGCAACAGCCTCCTCTTCTACTCTGGTCAGTTCCATGTTGTAGAGTTCGACAAGAGTATTCCAACGCACCCAACCACGTCGAATTCTGTTTTGCTATGCAAAAGATATGATGATTTATATATTAATTACACTGATTAACTAATTAATATAATTAAAACTTAATTAAATAATTACATTTCTTTAATCCCCCTTTCTTCCTTAATTAAGAAAAACATGTTGTAAACACCCCACCTCCGCCAGGGTGGCTCTTGCAAGCACTCTGACTTTGGAGGGGCGTTTGAATCAGGTAAACATGCATAATGATATATCAAGGCAGAACAAGAACATATGTATATATGTAAACAGAGTAAATAACATAGATAAAACAGCGGAAGATTTCAAACCATTTCAAAACAAGTCTGGTACAACATAATGTCAACTTTCCAAATACACAAGTCTAGGTAAAAACAACATTACTGAAAAACTGAAATACATAAGTACTATCCCCAAAATAAGTGATAACCATAGCTAGCTTCATGTCAAGACCGTACATGAGCTAAAATCCCACAAGCAAGCGATCAGAAATCCAAGCTAAGCTCCAATATTCCCTCCCTGAGAACCGGGTGGGGGGGGGGGGGGAACGGAAGAAAAGAGGCAAAAGAAAACAGGTCAGTCAAAAAGACTGAGTAAGCCCTACTACAATCAATGTAAACTGATAAAGTTAACTGGCATGAGAAGCAGGGATGAACATAAAGATAACAACATACTAGCATGATGATTAACTAACAAGGTAGATAAAGGTTTCATCGCATAATCAGGTTTAAGGTTTTGCACCATAGGTGTACTAGTAAACTAACATGACTTGAATAAACAAGTATTGATCCCTTGGACCTAGCTTTGGCCCAATAACATGAAGTGACCCTAATATGAGGTCAAATCAAACGGTCTAGTCGATCGGCTCCCTATAAGCCTAACTCGTCACGTGTTGGTGTCCATACGGCCCAAACATAATTGTAGTCAGACTGTGCAGGGTCTCCCGTCGGGTGTATCAAGCCCTAGGGTGTCAACCCCTGGACACCATAAACATAAGTGCACAGTCTCGATCTACTGGTACCCGTGCATGCTTTCCCCGGCTTCAGACTATGTGCACGACCATAGTCCGCCCGGAACTACACCGGCGTACCACTCTGCCGTCGTTTTTGGTCACTTACCCCAAGTCCAGTAATCGTGCCCCCACCCTAGCCTAGTCCCTAGGGTCATGATGATACAAACTTGGGATTACTGCTGGAGTGGACCCCCATTGCTAGGATTTTTCTAGTGGGTTAAGTACGGTTTAACCCCCTGCTAATCATGGATTAACTTGGTTAAGTGTAACGATGAGTTCACGACTTAACCCTGATTAATCTACCAAGCCCAAATTGGTTAAGTATTAAGTGGACCATGACTTAACCCTAATCATGAGGCATTAATTAATTTAATGCACCTTAACCTCTCACATTAGACTTTGTTGCGGTTACTAGTTAAGCCGGTCGGTTCCGGGTAGCTTTACACCACAACTTGGTCTAACCTCGGGTTCAAGGTACAACATGACCAACTTCTCACATTGGGTCCTATTGTTTGTAGCAACTAGTTAAGTCGGTCGGTTCCGGGTAGGTTTACGCTATAAACTCAACCCAACCTCGAGTTGGTCACACTTATCTTTTCTAAGTGTCATGTCCATCATGTTTCCAAAACATATTACAAATTTTCAAGCAATTGGGTAGACCTAACTTAATAGGTAAATTCCTAATGGGTAGACCTAACTTAATAGGTAAATTCCCAATCTTATGTTTTTTATGTCTTTTAAGTTTACCCAACCCCAAACGCAATCCCATCGCTTACATATCGCAATAGCGCATAAAGGATAGAAAGAGGGAACTTGGCATAATCATGACATAAAGGTGTTGAAGCCACAAGTTTAACATGGTGGCATATGAAATGTACATATGTTTATATACTTGCATATTACATTTTTAGGCCTCAAAAGCATGCATAAAACCAAACTTAGCATATTGGTGATACATGGTGATAAATGACATGTAGTAATGGCCATAAGTTCACATTTAGCCTCACATGCAAGTTATCATAAGAGATATGATAACCTACATGTTGCCAAAATGCAACCTTTAGCATAAAGCTTGAAGCTTTATGTTCATATGCTCAAGATAAGCTTGCATAACATGATAACATGAACAAAATGATCATCCCAAACTTGCTTAACATACTTGCATATCATATGACGAACTTGCATATCAAACTTGCATAACATAACATGGTAAACTTGCATATCATAACATGGCATACTTGCATAACATAACATGATAAACTTACATATCATAACCTATCAAACTTGCATAACATGACTTAGTAAACTTGCATATCATGGCAAACTTGCATATCATACATTTAACTTTAGAGTTTAAGTATGAAAGTAGAATAGGGCTTACAATGCTTATGAAGACACAAAAATATGACAAAGCCCTTATGCACTCAAATAGACCCAAAATGCAAGCTCTAATAGAAAAACCCTTGAGCCAAAATGATCAAAACTCTTTCTTTATGATGCAAATATAGAAACTTGACTTGAATGCAAGCTAATGATGCTCATACAAGCTTGAAAACACTTGTATGCATGGAAAATCTCTCATAGAAATTTATTTAGGAATTTTATGAAGAGAGTGGAGGCCATGAGAGGAATGATTTTGCCATAGTTTAGTTGTATGAATGAATAATGATGATTTAGGGTTAGGTTAGGGTCTTATTTATAGAGATTAGGACTAGTTTTAGCCTTAGGATTAAACCCTAGTTCCAATCTCAGCCCTTAAAACCGAATCTGGCCCAAAAACCTAACCAAAACCCCAAAATGGTGCACCAGGCAAAACTGCCCGGCTGGACCAAGTCGACAGCCAAGTCGACAGGGCTGTCGACTTGGGTCCAACCAAGTCGACTCCCAAGTCGACAGGGCTGTCGACTTGGGTGCTCTGGCGGGAATTTTCCCGCCTAGCCCAATCTACCCTAATTTCCAAATTCAAACTTGAATTTGAAATCTGTTTTTACTTTGAAATTTTCTGAAAACTTCGTTGGGCCTTAATCGGGTCATACGGACTCCGATTTTTGAAAACTCGGACTCTATTTCGCGTATTTTTCCGAGACGAACGCAATGGCATAGCCCATTTCCCTTGATTCAGATTTTAGAATTAAATTCTGCCTCGATTTATGTTATAACAGGTTATTGAAAATACGGGTTGTTACATTCTCCCCTCCTTAAAGGATTTCGTCCCCGAAATCTTCAAGTTAGGAAGAACGTATCCTACCATCCAACATCCATCTACTCAAAACATCATCCACGAGCAATCATTGTCCTTACAAGATTCTAAATGTTGTATGAACATATGCAAAGGTGTGTGTATATGTACTTATCTAATGCAAATATCATCAATGCAAATTATGTTAGTGAAATGAATCCATATGTATGCAATTCCTAACATAATGTATAACATCTATATGTGTGCACATAACATACATCCATATGCAACATCCATGTGATAACACAAAAATTTTCATCCATGAATAAGCGTAAACACTCATGCATATGCAATATGAGGAGTGTGTGAGCCGATCTAGTGCCTAACGTGTATAATGCATCCACGAGTAACCACTTGCAACCACTTGCAACCATCAAGCATAACATGTTTCAAACACATGTTTCATCCAAAGGGTTTCTACCTAAGGTTCTCATGACAAGATTAACACGATAAACTAGATAAACATGGATAGCAAAGAGAAAGATCTGCTAACAAAGAAAAGAGATTGAGAGTGTACCCTCAAAAAGGAATGGATAAAGCCCACGCATCTTCTCCTCGGTTTCCCAAGTTGCGTCTTCTTCGGATTCACCCCATTGAACCTTCACCAACTTGACCTCTCGATTCCTTAGCTTCTTGGTCTCCGTCCCCAAGATACGAATCGGAGCTCTCCTCAAGGTAGCCTCTTTCTCCACTTCCACATCTTTTAGAACACTTGGCTCAACAACCTCTGCCGATTCATGTAAACACTTCCGGAGATGCGAGACATGAAAAACATCGTGTACTCCGGCAAGCTTCTCGGGCAACTCCACTCTATAAGCCATCTGTCCGATCCTCTCTATAATAGGGAATGGTCCAACAAACCTTGGTGCTAACTTCCCCACGGCTCCAAATAGGACCACATTCCGCAAAGGAGAAACCTTCACAAAAACCATATCCCCAACATCAAACTCCAAATCAGTTCTTCGCTTATCAGCATAGGATTTCTGTCGGTCTTGGGCCGCTTTCATCCGTCTCCGAATCAACTCGACCTTCTCGGATGTATCTCTGATCATATCAGGCCCAAGTATAAGCTCATCTGTAGTCTCCCACCAACATGTAGGCGACTTGCACGGCCTCCCATATAAAGCTTCAAATGGTGCCATCCCTATGCTTGCCTGATAACTGTTATTATATGCAAACTCAACAAGAGGAAGATGGTCTTCCCAAGTACCACCAAAATCCAGAATACAAAGCCTCAACAGATCCTCGAGTACCCTATTCACCCTTTCGGTTTGACCGTCCGTCTGTGGGTGATAAGCCGTACTTAGATTCAACCTCGTGCCCATAGCTTCTTGCAAGCTATTCCAGAATTGACTTGTAAAGATTGGGTCATGGTCACTGACTATACTAGAAGGGACTCCATGTAGTCTCACAATCTCACGAAGATATACAAACGCTAGCCAAGATGCGGTCCTCTTGCTCTTCACTGGAATGAAATGAGCACTCTTCGTAAGTCTATCCACAATAACCCAAATGCTCGTATTCCCTTTCCTTGACCTTGGTAGCCCATCGATAAAATCCATGGAAATACTCTCCCACTTCCATAGTGGAATGTCTAGAGGATGCAATAGCCCACCGGGCTTTTTCGACTCGGCCTTAACTTGCTGGCAAATGATACATCTAGAGACAAACTCTGCCACATCCTTCTTCATCCCAGGCCAAAAAAAATTGCGCTTCATATCTTTATACATCTTATCTCCGCCTGGATGTATAGTCAACTTAGAGCGATGCGCTTCCTCAAGAACTTTTCTTACTAAATCTTCTACCATTGGAACACATAGCCTTCCGTCTCTCCTCAGCCAACCCTTGTCATTAATAGAATATCGAGCGAGATGACTAGACGCCTCTCCTCGAATTAGCTTATCCATAATCTCAACTATCTGAGGGTCTTCTCTCTGCGAAGCCCCAACTTGATCAAGAAGGGTAGGTCTGAGTTCCAGAGATGCTAAAGAACCGGTCATCGATTCAATCGCCAAAGAGAAATCAAAGGTTGCCACATACTCTAAATTCTTCATCTCAACGAATAGAGGACTCAGAGTCAACCTTTTTCTACTCAATGCATCTGCTACCACATTCCCCTTGCCAGGGGTATAAGCTATCTCAAAATCGTAGGACGCCAAGAATTCCATCCATCTTTGTTGCCTCAGATTCAGATCCTTCTGAGAAAAGAGATACTTCAATGACTTGTGATCGGTATAAAGCTCAAATCTTTCTCCCAGAAGATAATGGTGCCAAGCCTTGAGTGCATATACTATGGCTGCCAACTCTAAGTCATGAGTGGGATAATTCTTCTCATGCACCTTGAGTTGTCTACCGCCAAAGCATATCACTCTTCCTTCTTGCATCAGAACAGCTCCTAACCCCGTGCCACATGCATCGGTGTACACTGTAAATAACTTCCCTCCATCGGGCAAAGCTAGAACAGGTGCTGATGTGAGAGCTCTCTTGAGCTTCTGAAAAGCAAGCTCGCATTCTAGGCTCCAAGCAAAAACTAAATTCTTCTTCGTAAATTTAGTGAGAGGAGCGGAAATCTTCGCGAAGTCCTTGATGAACTTCCGGTAAAAGCCTGCAAGACCTAGAAAACTTCTCACTTCGGTTGCATTCCTTGGAGTCTTCCAATCCTGAACTGCAACTACCTTAGTGGGATCCACCGCTAAGCCTTGCTTAGATACTATATGCCCAAGGAATATAACTTCCCTTCTCCAAAAGTGACACATGGAGAACTTGGCCTTCAACTGATGCGCTCTAAGCGTATCCATCACCTCCACGAGATGCCTTGCGTGCTCTTCCTCATCCTTAGAGAAGATCAGAATATCATCTACGAAAACCACGACAAACTTGTTCAAGAACTCCCTGAACACCCTACTCATCAAGTCCACGAAATATGCGGGTGCATTAGTCAAGCCGAACGGCATGACAAGCCATTCGAAGAATCCATCTGGAGTTCTGAACGCAGTCTTGTCTATACTATCTTCAGCTACCCTGAGCTGATGGAATCCAGTAGCAAGATCAAGCTGAGAGAAAACAGAAGCATCGACAAGCTGGTCAAAGAGATCATCAATCCTCGGTAACGGGTGTCTGTTCTTCTTAGTCAGCTTATTCAACTCTCGATAGTCAACACAAAGTCGGAGAGAACCATCTGCCTTGGTAGCAAATACCACAGGCGCTCCCCATTTAGATATACTTCGTCTAATGAAGTTCTTCTCAAGCAACTCCTTCACTTGCTTACTTAGCTCCCGCCTTTCACGCGGAGCCATGTGCCGAACGGGCAAAGAAACCGGCTTTGCATTATCCACCAGGTAAATGCGGAAATCAATCTCTCGCTTAGGGGGCAACCCCCTAACTTCATCGAAAACATCTGGATACTCTCGAACCACTCTCACAGACTGAAGAGTTTCCATTGACGAGTCGAGTGACTCAAGATAGCACAACATGACGGGACCTCTCGGATTACAAGAAATTTCTAGGGTGTTTCCGAGGCGAGTCACGAGCCTCACAACCCTATGCTCACAATCAAGGATGGCTCCATATCTGGACCACCAATCCATGCCCAATATCAATCCGTATCCCCTAAAACCAAGAACATAAGCACTGCACAAGAACTCTACACTCAGTATAGAGATCCTCAAATCCCCACATATCATAGACAAATGGGCGGAACCCCCAATTGGATTTGAGACACAGACGGGATCATCTACCAAGCTAGTACTAAGGTGCAAACTATCAACAAGATCAGATGAGATAAAGCTATGCGATGCACCAGAATCAAACAAGGTACGAACTGGAAAATCAGAAATGTATACAAGGCTCTCAACAGAAATACTACCTCGATCGGGAACTGGAGTGGCATTGAGAGCATGAACTTGCCCTCCTGAAGGTCCAGCACGCTGAGTCTGACCCTGGCCTTGCCCTTGCTTCTTCGGGCAATCCTTACTGAAATGTCCAGTCTCACCGCAGAAAAAGCATTCACCATTCTTCCTTTTCCTCTTCTTACAATCCTTAATAAGATGCCCAACTGAACCGCAATAATGGCACTTCCCCTTGTTGTTCTTGCCCTTGTTGTTGTTCCCCTTGTTGCCTTGACTCTTGTTCTTGTTATTGTTCTGATTGCCTTGACTGCTCTGACCACTTGGATTACCCTGATTTCCTTTCCACTATGAATCAGTCTTCTTGGCTTGAGTATCATTCACCTTGATCTCTTTCTTGACATCTCCCTGAAGTAACGCCATATCAACCAAGCTCTCAAACGCGGCCCCATGGGGAATATGTGACATAGCCAATCCCTGCAACGGCTCATTCAATCCTCTAGCAAAACGAAGAGCCTTCTTCTGAGGAGTATTCACCATATCCAAGCCAAAACGAGCTAACTGATTAAACTTGTTCACATATTCTTTGACAGACATATCTCCTTGTTTCAAAGTTATGAACCTCTCCATTTGCAGATTCTCCTCAGCAGAAGATAGAAACTTAAGCACGAACCTTGCCCTGAAATCGGCCCAAGTCTCAACAGGCCTAGTACCATTGGTGACTTCCCACCAATAAGCGGCTTCATCCTTCATAAGCCAAACCGCCAACAAGATCTTCCTCTGATCGTCTAACCCAAAGATAGCAAATAAATCCTCGGTCTCTTTCAACCAATTTCTGGCCTCTACAAAAGTCTCAGTGCCTTGAAAGTTCTTGCCACCCATTGCTTTGAAATCTTTGCAAGTCTTTGCGAAGTTAGCTTGAGGATGCTGAGGGGGAGGAGGAAGAGGAACCTCAGCGACAGGAGGAGGAGGAACATTAACTACCGGAGGAGGAGGAACATTAACTACTGGAGGAGGAGGAACATTAACTACTGGAGGAGGAGGAGGAGGAACATCTGCGGGGCCGGCTTCGGTCGCCCTAGCCTCCAAAAGTCTCCTATACCAAACAGGTACGTGTACTCCCTCCGGAATAGCAAAGTTATCGGCCATACTGAAAATGAAGAAAAAGACAGATTCAGAATGGAGAAAAACGAAGGAATTTTTGCTAATGGCTTTTTGGGGAATAGCCTTTAAAATAAGCTAGACTTTTCTTTGGAAAATACTTTATACTTGGTTTTGAAAATAGTTTTCCAAAAGTTTTCTAAAAACCTTTTTGTTCCTTCTCATAAACCATATGCTCTGATACCAAATGTAAACACCCCACCTCCGCCAGGGTGGCTCTTGCAAGCACTCTGACTTTGGAGGGGCGTTTGAATCAGGTAAACATGCATAATGATATATCAAGGCAGAACAAGAACATATGTATATATGTAAACAGAGTAAATAACATAGATAAAACAGCGGAAGATTTCAAACCATTTCAAAACAAGTCTGGTACAACATAATGTCAACTTTCCAAATACACAAGTCTAGGTAAAAACAACATTACTGAAAAACTGAAATACATAAGTACTATCCCCAAAATAAGTGATAACCATAGCTAGCTTCATGTCAAGACCGTACATGAGCTAAAATCCCACAAGCAAGCGATTAGAAATCCAAGCTAAGCTCCAATATTCCCTCCCTCAGAACCTGCGTGGGGGGGGGGGGGGGGAACGGAAGAAAAGAGGCGAAAGAAAACAGGTCAGTCAAAAAGACTGAGTAAGCCCTACTACAATCAATGTAAACTGGTAAAGTTAACTGGCATGAGAAGCAGGGATGAACAAAAGGATAACAACATACTGGCATGATGATTAACTAACAAGGTAGATAAAGGTGTCATCGCATACTCAGGTTTAAGGTTTTTGCACCACAGGTGTACTAGCAAACTAACATGACTTAAATAAACAAGTATTGATCCCTTGGCCCAAGCTTTGGCCCTATAACATGAAGTGACCCTAATATGAGGTCAAATCAAACGGTCTAGTCGATCGGCTCCCTATAAGACTAACTCGTCACGTGTTGGTGTCCATACGGCCCAAACATAATTGTAGTCAGACTGTGCAGGGTCTCCCGTCGGGTGTATCAAGCCCTAGGGTGTCAACCCCTGGACACCATAAACATAAGTGCACAGTCTCGATCTACTGGTACCCGTGCATGCTTTCCCCGGCTTCGGACTATGTGCACGACCATAGTCCGCCCGGAACTACACCGGCGTACCACTCTGCCGTCGTTTTTGGTCACTTACCTCAAGTCCAGTAATCGTGCCCCCACCCTAGCCTAGTCCCTAGGGTCATGATGATACAAACTTGGGATTACTGCTGGAGTGGACCCCCATTGCTAGGATTTTTCTAGTGGGTTAAGTACGGTTTAACCCCCCTGCTAATCATGGATTAACTTGGTTAAGTGTAACGATGAGTTCACGACTTAACCCTGATTAATCTACCAAGCCCAAATTGGTTAAGTATTAAGTGGACCATGACTTAACCCTAATCATGAGGCATTAATTAATTTAATGCGCCTCAACCTCTCACATTAGACTTTGTTGCGGTTACTAGTTAAGCCGGTCGGTTCCGGGTAGCTTTACACCACAACTTGGTCTAACCTCGGGTTCAAGGTACAACATGACCAACTTCTCACATTAGGTCCTATTGTTTGTAGCAACTAGTTAAGCCGGTCGGTTCCGGGTAGGTTTACGCTACAAACTCAACCCAACCTCGAGTTGGTCACACTTATCTTTTCTAAGTGTCATGTCCATCATGTTTCCAAAACATATTACAAATTTTCAAGCAATTGGGTAGACCTAACTTAATAGGTAAATTCCCAATGGGTAGACCTAACTTAATAGGTAAATTCCCAATCTTATGTTTTTTATGTCTTTTAAGTTTACCCAACCCCAAACGCAATCCCATCGCTTACATATCGCAATAGCGCATAAAGGATAGAAAGAGGGAACTTGGCATAATCATGACATAAAGGTGTTGAAGCCACAAGTTTAACATGGTGGCATATGAAATGTACATATGTTCATATACTTGCATATTACATTTTTAGGCCTCAAAAGCATGCATAAAACCAAACTTAGCATATTGGTGATACATGATGATAAATGACATGTAGAAATGGCCATAAGTTCGCATTTAGCCTCACATGCAAGTTATCATAAGAGATATGATAACCTACATGTTGCCAAAATGCAACCTTTAGCATAAAGCTTGAAGCTTTATGTTCATATGCTCAAGATAAGCTTGCATAACATGATAACATGAACAAAATGATCATCCCAAACTTGCATAACATACTTGCATATCATATGACGAACTTGCATATCAAACTTGCATAACATAACATGGTAAACTTGCATATCATAACATGGCATACTTGCATAACATAACATGATAAACTTACATATCATAACATATCAAACTTGCATAACATGACTTAGTAAACTTGCATATCATGGCAAACTTGCATATCATACATTTAACTTTAGAGTTTAAGTATGAAAGTAGAATAGGGCTTACAATGCTTATGAAGACACAAAAATATGACAAAGCCCTTATGCACTCAAATAGACCCAAAATGCAAGCTCTAATAGAAAAACCCTTGAGCCAAAATGATCAAAACTCTTTCTTTATGATGCAAATATAGAAACTTGACTTGAATGCAAGCTAATGATGCTCATACAAGCTTGAAAACACTTGTATGCATGGAAAATCTCTCATAGAAATTTATTTAGGAATTTTATAAAGAGAGTGGAGGCCATGAGAGGAATGATTTTGCCATAGTTTAGTTGTATGAATGAATAATGATGATTTAGGGTTAGGTTAGGGTCTTATTTATAGAGATTAGGACTAGTTTTAGCCTTAGGATTAAACCCTAGTTCCAATCTCAGCCCTTAAAACCGAATCTGGCCCAAAAACCTAACCAAAACCCCAAAATGGTGCACCAGGCAAAACTGCCCGGCTGGACCAAGTCGACAGCCAAGTCGACAGAGCTGTCGACTTGGGTCCAACCAAGTCGACTCCCAAGTCGACAGGGTTGTCGACTTGGGTGCTCTGGCGGGAATTTTCCCGCCTAGCCCAATCTCCCCTAATTTCCAAATTCAAACTTGAATTTGAAATCTGTTTTTACTTTGAAATTTTTTGAAAACTTCGTTGGGCCTTAATCGGGTCATACGGACTTCGATTTTTGAAAACTCGGACTCTATTTCGCGTATTATTCCGAGACGAACGTAATGGCATAGCCCGTTTCCCTTGATTCAGATTTTAGAATTAAATTCTGCCTCGATTTATGTTATAACAGGTTATTGAAAATACGGGTTGTTACACATGTCGTATCTTCTTCCTTTATGTCTGGACCGAGCACCCAACCTTGGGTTGGATATCGCCACCTCAACATCACGCCGGAACTCGATCCAGAGTCGCCACCTAAAGCGCCTTGCAGCCCTCCTCCTCCACCCTGATTCTGGCGAACTCGCTCAACCCCAGTGATCAGAAAATGGTCATGAAAGCGGCGCCTTCCAGACGAGATTTCAAACAAAATACGAAAGAAAATTCCTCCATTCGATATCAATTTGAAGATCAAACCGAGTACATCAATTTTCGTTTAGAAATCTGGAGTTGATTCACTCTAATTTGAGAGAAATCGGTGAGGAAAATTTTGAAGAATATTGGCCGTAGAAATGAACGGCGGTGGCCTCCTGTTTGACCACGCTTGAAAGAGAAGTGAGGGTTTGACCAAGGAGTTTGGCCCTTTTATATAATTATTTTATTGTTATTTAATTCCTTAATTAATCCGTTTCGCATCCGAATTTCAAATCAAACCCAATGATTGTCGCTCTCAGCTAAGTACCCCTACTCCAGACACAATGGGATATGTTTCATGTGCTGATTTGACCGTTTTGATCAGTTTTCATCAAAAATAAAATATAAATCAATATATATTGAATTTAAACGTACATTTTAATTTACCGGGGCCACATATTGACTTCAAAAATTACAGAAAAATAAATCTAGCTATATTTTGACGATTCGGTCCTAATAAAACTAATTTCGTCAAATTTGGAGGTCGTTTGAAAAATGGCAATTTTCCAGTTGATTAAACTCAAACTGAAATTACCAAACACATTTAAATTCACTGCGCTTACATATTAATTCCAAAAATTATGAAATTTGAAACCTAACAATAATTTGACATTCTAGATCCAACAAAAGTGGTTTCGTCGAAAATGGAGGTCGTTTGCAAAATGACTATTTTTAAGGGTAATATATTATTTAAAATATATATAAATTCCATAGCGACTATTTTAAATTTTAAAATGGAAACTTTCAATTTATATTATGAAATCTGAATTTTTCACATTCGTTAGAAAGATATTATTAAACAGATTCAAATGTTTCTGGTTTTACTAAAATCTGATTTATTTAGAATTCTGTACATTCATTTGAAATTTAAAATCGAATTTTCAAGCTACCGCGCCATTTCAAACTCTATTTATAATTAAAATAAATTTATATGTTCTAACTTTGATTTAAAATAAATTTTTAGTCATTATTATTTAAAATAAATCATTTCAAATATTCAAAATACATTAAAATAGCTAAAATGAATTTTTTAATTGGTTCAGAATTTCCGGGTCGTTACAGGTCGTCTGGTGGTCGGAGTAGGTAGCGGTGAGGAGTTGAACAGAGGTCAAATTTTCTGGTGGTTATCGAGAGCAACAGGCAGTTTTGGTGGATTTCTGATGGATACGGACATCGCTGGTTGATGCAGTCTGAAGGTCGACGGTCGGCGATGAGCAGGCGCAACTAACCACCGTGGTGCGGCGGTCTCTGGTTGGACATGGTTGGAGAAATCTGGTTATGAACGATTTCCGTTCAATCGAGGTTTCTGGCGGAGTGGTGGGTTCTGGAAGGACGGCCCGGCGGCTGTGGGTGCTGGACGGAGCGGCGGTCTCATGGCAAGGGTCAAGGTCGGTGAAAGTTCATAAGACGACGGCGTGGTAGAGTTTTATTAGATCTTGCATTTTGGGTGAACACCAGTATTGAAGAAACATGGTGGAAGAATCGGGTTTTTTTTGAAATCAGATGGTGGAAACCACGTAAACCAATCTGAAGTGGAATTTTTATAATGGTAATTAGGAATTTTAATATTAATTATATTATTTAAAAATCTAGTTAAACTTGTAAAAATCATAACGAATTGATACATTATCTGAATTCAGCAAAATTGGGTTCGTTGGAATCGCGCTGAAAAGTACTACATTGATGGATAGTTTGGATGAGATTGGAAGCTACCAGAATTTCATCTAATTTTAAAAGCCAGTTTAAAATTAAATGAAATTGAGCGTGAATCAATCATAAAAAATGAACGTTGAGTTAATTCTCACACTTTTCTAGAATTCTATGATGTGCTAAATTCATATAAAGATATAATTTATGGTTGATAATAATAATTGGTTGATTGGATGCCTTTAATGTCATTGATTTGTTACTTATTGACGTTAACTTTTATTACATCATTCAAATACATTGGATGAAATTTCTATGATAAATATTATTATAATGAACTGTGATGCAGGGAAGAACAGATTAGAGGAATCCAACCGGACTCCTTAAATATTTTGTATACTGCTTAATTTCATATTATTTATATACGAACTAGTTGAACCCCATTAACATTAAAAACCCGTCTGAATGTTGACGTTGAATTGAAATTCAACATTGTTGTTATTTTAATCAATAAATAGTATTGATTGAGGGATTGGCAGCAAATGACCTAAAATTCACATTTTTGTTAAAACGTTGATTTGGTGTAAAGCGGATTTACGAACATAAGTTATAAAAATTATTTTTTATAACTGAAATGAAGTTTTATATTATGTTTTATAAAAATAGAAGTTCTATTAATAAATTATTATTTATAGATGACTTTTATAAAGCAAGTACAAATGATTCGTTTTGGACGTTTAAACAAGTTTTACGAGCAAATAAAGCTATAATTAACCTATGGGTTAATATTTTGGATGATTATTTTTAAGAAGTCGATTAAGAGTTATTATTAGATTAATTATATTAATCAAAAGGGAAGAAGTAGTTGAAAATCAGTTAACTAGATAACTGATAGTTTAAGGTTGACTGAGTCAACTGTTTTGCTTAAGAAGGATTATTAGATTTTCTTTCAATAAATTTAGTTAATTATTGTTTAATATTAATTAGATTCCTTAAAGGTAAATTACATTTTAATTGATGATGTTCAAAGGTTATTAACCATCATTATTTATGGTTTAATAAATATAATTTTTAAAAGCAATTAACTAATTTTAGTAAATGAAGAAGTAAATTATTTTTACTTCAGTAAACGAAGAATTTAATTATTATTTTAACTAATAATAATTAATGTGATTATTTCTTAAATGGAATTCATTAAAGATGATAACTGAGTTGATAATGAAGTTTAATTTATTATCCAAAAAAGGTTGATAAAGAAATTTTGTAAATAAAAATCCAAATGTTTTGGACAGGGTTAAAAATTAATGTGATAACCTTATAGAGGTGTTAAGTTAAATTACTGAATTGAAAGAGAAATGTTGAAAGAAGAAGCGCGTGTGACGTTAAAGGGTTTTGGTAAAGAAATTAATAAACAAGTTTTGAGTATAAAATCCAAGGATTTGGTCTTATAATATAAAGTTAGAAAGGGTTTAATGTGATAGGAGATTATCGCAAGATAACTCCAGTTAAATATGGAATTGGTATAGCAAAGTTAAAGCAGAAGAATAATATTAAGCAAGACGGTCGTAATCGATCGAGTTTTCAAAGTAAGTTTATGGTTTATTAAAACCGTAGTTTAAATATAATAGAAAATAAGTTTGGTTTGATATTAAAAGAATATGGGTTTTTAGTTACGAACTTATATTTATTCTAAGATAAGAACGTTGTTGGTCAAGGTCTGAGAGGTAAATAAAATACCCCAACTTGGACGACTTCACTATTATCGAGGAATGGTACTAGTTTATAACAGTAAGAAGGTTGAGATGAGTTTTGCAATTTAATTGCAAGACTTGAAATATTATTAAATGATTGAGCATTTAAATTAGACAATGTATATATTTACATTATTTAGTTCCAAGATGAAATGTAAAATTTATTTTTACCATTTAGCTATTTATATAGCGTTTTTTTCCATAGATAATGGAAAGGGTTTAGTTTAAAATACACTTATTCTAAACAATAAGTGTTTCCTAAATGAAGGGAAAAGGTTATTTGAATTTATAATAAAAGTAAATAGTTAAAATTAAATTATATATTCCCAAAATAAGGAATACGGATGGGTTATGGTAAGTGTTTCTAAGCTATTGGAAACATAAGTGTTTGTTGAATATAGAAAGCGATTTTTAAGAATTGATTAAAAGTTTTAAAATGATTTTAAATGAAAGGACCCGAGCTGCCAATATACTCGATCGTACTGATTGACCAATCTGATTGGATGATTGTTTTGTTGAAGTTGGTAGTTAAAACACCAAAATATCAATGAAATATTCTATTGTCATTTAACGTGTTTTTTCGAAGAGACCGGGATGGGACATAGACCCAATACCACTTCGAATCAAACTAACTTGCAGAAAATAAAGATGGAGCATTGAAGACCGTAGATCTTCATAAAGCGGAAGAACTACTTATAGTCTCTTGTTGGCCCCTTGATATACATTGTGGTTCTATCGTAGTTGAAATCTATGGATTTGCAAGGACTACTCGCTACTAATCTATAGGGTGATTCCTAGGATGTTGTAGGAGGGTGCCTTCGGTTCATAATGCTCCTGGATGACTTGTATGGACAAATTCCTAACAAATATTTCTTTAAGAATCACGTACGTTGATTTTTACAAATATACTAAGTTTGGTGGCAGAGATGTTCTCTTGCTTAACACCCAAAGTATGTTTGTGAACGTCAATTAGAGATTTGACGGATCTGACGATGTGGCATTCAAAGTGAATGATGGCCAGATGTTCTAAGAATATTAAACGTGACCTCAAGCCTCATCAACCGGGAAATGACAGAAATCGGGCAGGCAACATGGCTAGGTGGGTCATTCCCAGGGAGGATGTATTGTTACAATCAAGAGAAAATTCATATTTGTTCTTCTTTCGTTTCTATATCTCTCGGGAAAGTATGGTGGTGCCATAAAATCATACGGTGACAATACGTTCGCTACACTCAAGTTAAATGAGTGGGCAGTCATGTGTGGCCAGGTTGCAAGATGTTCTTGTTAAATCCTAGTGCATTTTCCCTCTAGAGGTGCACTTTCTGAAGGTGATCCCATTCCTTGTCATGTTGGAATCCAATCTTCAATAAGCGCCATGTGGTTTTTGATTTTATACTATATACATAGAGCTACTAGATGGTTATTTATTTGTGGTTTGATAGACACTATTATAATATCACTAGATTTTGAAATATCAAAAATGTTTTGGGATATAGTAAGTTAAAAACCGTACGTGTTTATGTGTGGGCTAGTCTTACTATTATCCTTTTATTTCAAAAGGATTTTTAAAGTTAAAAAAGTTGTTTGCTATATGAATTTATCACTAAAAGTATTCCAGACTGATCCGGCTGAATTTTGTTTTAAATCAAATGTGCCCGAATCAGACCCAGTATATTTCCAGGTTCAGTGCTTGGAGTTTTCAGGAGCTGGAAGCAGGAGGCTTCACCAATAGTGGTATTAATAGAGTATTATTTCAGTTATGTCTAATATATGATGTACTATGATGATTGGTATGTATATACGGTTTTCTTTTGTATGAAGCATTTGATATATTATATTTTGTACATTCCACTGTGAGACTCTGATCTTCTTATTCTTCTATTCTAATATTTCTTCCTTTTTCTATCACCCTTTGATTTCTTTCTCTTAACAATCTGCTTTTCTATGCAGTTTGAGATGACAAGTGTTATTAAATGTCGGCTTAAATTGTATGGAAAAGTGGGTCGTTACACATTGATCTCTTCTCATCCAATCTCTTGGTTGTGTTCATTTTAGTCTTGAACACTACTTGGTTATACAAGTTTTATAGAGAATAAAGGTGTGGAATACTCTTGTAGAGTCGACCCAACTCACACTAACATAGGTCTTTTCAAGCATTAAGAGTATCCTACATACACCTAATTGTTATTTTCTGGATATAGCCATCGTTAAAAAAACATAGTTTTAACTTTGTAATACTTCTGTAGGGATGCATTTTATATTATGCACTATAGGAATGGAGTAGAACTGTGTCCAAACAAATATATTACATCTTGAGCTATTCAAAACTGGTTTGCCTAATGATCCTAGTTTTTGGACCCTCCAGTTGTTAGGATGGGTTTCTGCATAAGATAACTCTTGTTGGTTTAGGCTTTTAAACTCATTCCCCTCGATGCGTAGTTAATTTTCTCTCTTGGTAAACCTTTAATAAGCAGACCTGTTAGGTTATTATTTGTTCTCAAATAATCTATGGAAATAGTTCTGTTTGAGAGTAACTACATATCTGTGTTATGGAGTCTACGACTATCTCATGACTTCCCATTATACACAAAGTTTTTACGCTCTGCTTGGTTATCACATTATACACATATGGTCGGCACAGCTTTAGGTCACAACGTAGTATCTTCTAAAAAGTGACGAAGCCATTCTGCTTCTTCACCTCTTTATCTAAAGCGATGAACTCCGATTCCATGATGGATCGAGTTATGCACGTCTGTTTAGTAGTCATCAATGTTATTGACCTCTGGCTTATCGACGAACTTGTGGGGGGGAAGCCTTATATGTGTCTAACCACATTTTAAACAAGGTCCCTCATAATAAAACAGGAGCAATTCCATATGCGTTATGGAAATGATATAAACCAAGCTTTAAGTACCTCAAAGTGTGGGGGTGCTTGGCAAAGATTCCAGTTCTGCCTCATAAGAAAGTCGGACTTAGACCGAAAACTGTAGATTGTTACTTTTTAGGGTAGCCTAAAATAGTAGTACCTACAAGTTTCTGGTATTCAAGTCCGATATAGTTGATATCAATGTAAATATAATCACTGAATCAATATTGTTATACGTCAAGTATACTAAAATAGAGAATAGTCAATTATAAACTCGTTGCATAAGTTTATAAATCAGATTTCCACTACTCTGGAATTCTATAACAGCTAATAATAGCAATAAATATGTTGTAATCAATTTACAACAATATCGTTATACTATGAAAAAATAGCACAACGTAGAGAATGGAAAGATTATAGAATAATGTATAGAAATATAAAAATAAACTAGAAATCTAACTGGATGATGTCTGAGGCTTGTCGTAACCATTTCCTTAAGAATTTTATTTTAGAATTCTCTTGAGATACAAAAGACATATTCTTCACGAGATTGTAATCAGTATGTCACTCAGTGATTTATTAATAAGAATAGCAGTTATAGTAGAGAAGAAAGAGGAAAGATTCGGATTGGAACCAGTGAAGAAAGTAATCAGTTTCCTCCTTGTTTATAGTCGGTCTGCATCTCTTCTGAATGGTGCATTCTCATTTCTTCGTACAGTCGCGTCTGCTAGGGCTGGCAACTAGAACCGAGAAACGAAAACCCGAATTGACCCGACCCCAAAAAGACCCGAACCCGGACCGAACCCGATGGGTCATGGGTCGGGTCTAGTGATGAAAAACACCATCAAGACCTAATCAAGCCTGACCTGCATAGATCCGACCTGAAAGATTCGACCAAAAAACATTGAAATATTTATGTATTTTTTAGTGTTATTATTCAAGCGGATCTGAACCGTCCCAACCCGAACTGAACCGAAGCTCGGCCTTGGTCCATAATTTTGAAATGTATAATTTAGACCCGACAAAAACCCAACCCGCCTAGAACCGAGACCCGCTGGGTCGGGTCCGGGTCCATCGGGCCGCGTCTAGTTGCCACCCCTAGCATCTGCTCTAACAGGTGGCACCCGCTCGCGTACTAATTTTTAACCAATGACGCACCCGCTCGGCCCTCCTTTGCTTTTGTTTGCTCCCGCCTAAAGCCATAAGATGCAGCCGCTCGCGTCAAACTTGCGAACCCGCTTTTGTGAGCCAACAGATGCACCCATTCGCCAAAAAACATGCTCCCGCTCTGGAAGTTGCACCTCCTTCGCGAAGAAACCGCGTCCGTTTCAAACAGATCTGCACCTATTCGTTACTGTTTAAAAAATCCGACCCAGGTTAGAGTGATAGATAAATATCAAAGATACTATATCGATAACTAATGTATGAAATTTTTAATGTACAAGCAGACTCAAAACGAAACTCTACATACATAAGTAGAAACCCATAACCCATCGAGGAGGATTAAAGTCATTGTAGCAATATCGGCAGGAGTTGGTAAATTTAATGGGTAGGAATTGTAAATAGTTGTTCTATTATATAATTTTGAAAGAACAATAATTGTATAAAATAGTCCATTTCAGGAAGCTGACGCTCAGGGTCCCTTGTCATACGTGGACTATTTAACCTTACGTATGTCATCGAGCATGTAAATTTCGACATGACAGTTTCATATACATGGCATGATTAGAAATCAGCAAGAGCCTTGTAAGCATATTTCAATTTATTTAGTATTAGTAATTGTTTTACTTATTAAACTATAATGAAATAAGATATGGTATTAAATTCAGCTGTATACTTATTTGTTCATGTAGGAAAAGTTTATGGAACAGTGCAAGGAAATGTTGGTTGATACAGGCCGAGAGCAGCTGAAGAAGGATGAAGGTGTGCTATATTTGAGTCAGTTATTGATCCGCCATCACCGAGCATATGACAAGAATTTGGCAATCAAACGGTAAATAACTATATTAAGGATTAGGCAAAATTACATAATAAATTTCATATTTCGAGTTCAAGTTTGTGAAGAAAATGAATTATGTGGTTATCAAAGACTAACGGCTAGATACTAGGCTGACAGACCAAGCCAATATAGATCTAGAAGAGATCGACGATTTGAGTGTTAGAGTGGCATAGCTGGATGATCAGAACTATCACCAAGCCATAGAGATGGCACAGCTGCTGGATCAGCGTATTGCCGATTTCATGCAACACTATCATGGCTACTTCCCTTCCTCTGCTTGCTCCGGAGGTTCTATAGAAGGTTGACCACTTTCAAAGGTATGTTTTTTGTATTAGTATGGCATGGTTGATGACAAACTTGTTTGATGTTATGTACGTGTATTATGTGATGATTGACTTGGTTGGTTGGTTGTGTGATGATAGACTTGATGTTATGGTTGTTGTAGATATTATGTATTGTAATGTACGGTTGTTTGATTGTTGATGCCGAAGTTTGACTTGATTTTATATAATTTATGCTTCGGTAAATTTTGTGTAGCTTGATGTTTGAATTTTTGGATGGAATACTGTATATTGGGAATTACATAGTATTGATGGAATAATGTTTGTAAGTGAAATGTAGCTGGAAGCTTATGTTGCAGTAGAAATCTAAAAAAAAACTTTAGGTATTCCGACTTCTTTCGATGGCTTTCAGATAGTTTCTTATCTGTCCAATGGCTCCTGACATGTGTAGGAAACCATCGGAATCCGTCGGCAACTGCAGAAAAGGCTCCGACGAGCTATATCGAAAGCCGTCGGAAATACTGCTCACCGACACCTTTATATGTGATGACATATTCTGATAGCTTCCGATGACTACCGACAGTTTTGAACCTTCAGAATAATTGTACTTCCTTTTAGTGTTAGTGAAGCAAAAATCAATAAGAATTTATGCTGGCTTTCAGCCTAACAAAAATAGAATCATTGACTCAACATCAAGTTAGAACAACTAGAAAAAACCTATAACACATGTAAAAATTGCTACTGTTATGAGAGAACAAAAGATGACTCAAATACATTAATTATTAGGATAAGATAGCCAAAGAGAACGAGACAAGAGATTATTGGATGATTCAAAGGCCATGGTTCAAGGATCCAAAATGAAAATCTCCAAAATCACGATAGGCAATTGAACAGCTAAACATAATTTTAATGAGAATACTATTACCTGTTTTGATGAGACTTTATAGTCATAATGAGATTTCTCAATGCAAATTTCATCGATGATGATTTTGGTGGTTGTAACGTTGAATATTTGGGGATGGCGGGGCTTGACAAATAGGGTTTAAAAAGCAGTAAAAATTGAAGAGCAAAAGTAAAGTTGAGGGTCCCCGGTTGCATCAAAAGATGGGTGAGTTAGTATACAAAAATTAACTATTTTTACTCCTTTATTTTCAATCCTCCACGTGATATTACCAAAGATTCTATACAGATTTATTTCTTGTAATGTTATAACATTGGGACATATCCATTTATTCTAATTAATTACTTTCTTCAAAAAATAGGTCTAATTAGCTATGTACTTTTAATAAGCACGACTATCAAAAAAGCCACAACCTTCACATTTCAATCAGAGTAATTATCTGAAACTTACTTATAAAAATACATTGTTTAGACATTGTACATTAATGCATTGAATTAGTTCTTTAACTTATTTGAATACTACATTGAGTTAATTGGTTAACAATAAAAAACGATATATTTATTTACGTTCTTAACATATATAATTACACAAACAATCATGTAAACAATTTATGGACTTACTTGAATTGTTAGATGTAAAAGAACAAGTAAAACATAATTGTAAATGTCCTTAGCTAATCCATATAGAATCTAATAATATTTTGACATATTTGTCATGATTTTTTTTGATATATATACATCCATCACAAAACCGTGACAATGTGAGTTTGTGATATATGTTTATAATAATTATTGAAACATAATTATACGTTGTTTAGAAAAGTCCATCATTGAAAATTTGTCATGGATTTGTTTTGGATTTATATTCGTAATTATTGATAAATCTATAATATTTTAAGAGAAAAACAAAATAACAAATCTTTGATAATCATGTGATAAATTTGTGATGGATTTCTTTTGATATATTTATTTTTATCAAAAAAAGTTAACTATATATTACGTCACAAATCCATGGTAAATCTACATAAAAATTGCCATGGGGTTGTGATTTCTTGTTGCAACAATATTTTACTTAATTATAGCATAAAATTTAGTGACTTTTCGACCATCACTGACGATTCCATAGTTGAATTGCGTTGGATTTTCCATGTTTTGTGACAAATAGCGTTTGATATCATTTTTTTTTCCAAGCAAAATTTAGTTATGGTTTTCATATTTGTGACAACTCCATGACTAGTATACCACGAATTTATTAAGGATTCATGTTACATCACAAAAAATGTGTTGGTCAATAAAATACTATAGTTGAATAGGAACTTAAAAATTAACCTCAAATCTATCTCGGATCCGATACAATTCTACAAGGGATTTTTCCGTTACAATAGTACTGTCACTAAAATAGAATTTTCAGGTAGTGCCGATAGACACTCTTTTTCGACTTGTCGCTAGTTTAATGGAGGAGAGGTTCTCATCGACAAATAATGCTTCTTTTCGCATGGTTGGTGTTCGAACGATAAAAATCAGGATGTTTGATGATGTCGGGCGTGTGCTTTATTTGAGGTGCAGTTTGATTTACATTGGAGCATTGTCCAATTTTGGCTTAAAGTGTATAATAGGAAACGATTCATTAAAAATTACAAATGGCTCATTGAAAGTATTGAAAGGGGTGAAAGCTGGAAACCTATATTTGTTGAAGGGTACAACTGTTGTTGCGGATGTGTACTTGGAGAGTAAACGAAGGTTTCTTTTGACAGTGCGAAACATAAGTCTAAAGATGTTTTGGAGTATGATCACGCTGATGTTTGCGGCCCCGCGCCACGCCTATCTTTCGGGGAATCCAAGTATTTTGTTTCATTTGTTGAAGATTTTTCTAAAAGGGTATAGGTTTACTCTATGAAGTCCAATGATTATACTTTTTGATAAGTTTAAAAGTTGGAAATCTTTCGCTCAAAAGCAGTCTAGAAAGAAAGTGAAGGTTCTTCGTTCATATAATGGTCCAAATTTTGTGAGTCCGATGGAATCACAGGGCACTACACCACGCCAGGGGACCCTAATCAAATTGGGTTGCAGAGAGAATGAATTGAACTTTGTTGGAAAGAACTTGTTGCTTACGTCTGATTATGGGATTAAAGAAGAGAATTTAGGTAGAAGCATTATCTTCCTTATCAACAACACACCTTCTACCGTCATGGATATGGCGATCCGTAAAGAAGCATGGAAGGGAGAGCCTAGTTCATGTTCGTTTCTTAGAATGTTTGATTATCCAGTTTATATGGATGAAAGCAAATGGAAGTTGGATCCAAGATCGCGCAAGTATATTTTTCTTGGCTACAGGAACAAAGTTAAGGGTTATAGGTTATGGTACCCTACTACTTAGAAGATTGTTACTAGCAGGCACATTATATTTTATGAAAAGGCTATGTTGAAGGTGGAGCCTTCTTCATCTGTTAATGACGATGTTGAGAGGAAAAATTTAGAATGCCAAACACAAAGTAGATCATCAGACTTCCATACAAGTAAACATGATGATTCTGATGACACCGTGGATGATATGGAAAGGATAGAGGATCAATCTCAAGGTGGAGCTCAAATTCAAACTCGACCAATTAGAAAGAAGAAAAGACCTACATGGCTTGATGATTTTGTGGGATTATGTTTTGAAAACATTGACATTGATGACATGACAACTTACACGTTAAGCATATTTCATGTTGAACCTAGATAGCATAGAGATGTCATTAGTTCAGTTGATAGTTTCAATTAGTTAGTAGCTATGGAGGAGGAGATTGAGTCTTTTCATAAAAATCTCATTTGGGATTTAGTGCCAGTTCCTTCTGGCAAGAGAGTAATTAGATGTAAATGAATCTATAAGGTGAAAGACGACAACCATGGTGACTTGAGGTACAAGGCAAGATTAGCGCGAAGGCACTACAAGAAAATATGTTATTAATAATGTTATTTAATAAAGAGTTATTCTAATGAGGTATTGTTTATGATTAAACATTTGTTTTTAACCCATTTTTTCTATACCGTTCTGTGTAATGGTCTTCGCTCCAAAAGTTTTGTTCTCCTCCCCAAAATAATAGATTAACCCATCTCTCCCTCTCCCAAATACAATCATTTTCGTATTCCCTTCCAATTTTATTTCCAACCAAATATCCCTAATTAAAACTGTCCACTCCGTCTCAGCTCTTTGTAGTTGTTCTCCATTCGCAGCTTAATAGTAAACTTAATGTTTGGATCCCTGATCTCGGGTGTTCGTTTTCGCCTTTCATCGTAACAGCAGCTCAATGTAAGTTGATTTCTCCACAAATTGTGTGTCAAACTTAACACTCTCCTCGTAAGTTTATCAGGATTGTGTGCCAAATTTAATAGCAGCTCTCCTCAGTAGACTAACTCAATGATGTCTAAACCTCTAATCGTTTTCGCCTTTCATCATTTTCGCCTTTCGCCTTTTATCGCAAGTTTAATCTTCTTGAGAATTTTACTGCATTATTTAGAAAAGATTGGTTTCCTCTCTATGCTCATGTGTGTGTATGTAGATGCGACTTAACACATTTATGTGGGTGATTGGGTGCTTAATTTGCTCACTGATTAACTTTTAATATTCACTCTGCAGTACATTCGAGAGCAACTATATGCGATTAAATATGCCATCCAACATTCTTAGATGACTGCTCAAATAGGTTTCCTTGTCTGACACAAGTAGTATACACAAATTTACCAATTGATTCTCTTTAGTAATTTAAACTGTTTGCATCAGATCCGTGATTTGTGAGGCATTGTATCAGTTTTAATGTAGGTAACCAATATTTGATTAAAATCATGTGAACTTTTGTACATTAGAAATTTAATATAGTCATTTCTATTATTGTTCGACATGAACTCAATTTTTTTCAAACCATCCAGACACAATATAAAACAGAACAACATCAGTTAACTAACCACCTAACACTGACTTTGGATTTTGTTAGCAAACGCGACTTTTTTAGCATTTACCTAAAAACATCGACATGATATCCTTTGCACCAAAAAAGTATGCCCACTTTGCTTAACCTCTTCATGCTACTTGTCCAAGTTATATATTTTGAACTCTTTCTTTCAGTGAGACGCCAAACATTTAGAGCAGTTGTGAAAGAACCATCTATATCCAGTGAACTTGTAGATGAGCCATTTACAATATTTGATGATTTAAGAAAAAGTGTTGTGGACACGAGCAATATAATCTTTGAATTCATTGGTGAACTTGCTGTCTGTTTATATTCACTGGTTGGATTCATTTGCTTTGTTCATATGTATATTCATACAGATACAACGGTAATGTTTTTACAAAACATCGGTATTTGAAGACTCGAGGTATTATTGGATGTGTGACCCGTAACTTACAAATAATAAATTTTGAAGGATAAGCAGATCTCCACCTGCTTGGAGTCTATGTTCTTGCTATTCCAATTTCCATGGAGTTAATGTGGCGATTTACTGGAAATTCAGTTACATGATGACTTGAGGAAGTTACAAGATGTCTGATTTTTGTTAAAATGTAATCCAGACATTAACCTAGAAGAATGTTGATGCCTGATGCCGCAGTTTATCAACACTACAGTTGTTAACTGGTAGCCATCAAAGATCTATGCTATTCAATTTAAAAGCCCATATGTTGGCCTGAAATCGAAAATCTCTTTTAGAAACAATTGACAATAATCACATATACTAGGGTTACCGAGTTTTCATTTATCATTGAATGTTCCTGTAGGACTCCAAAGTTAGATAATGGTTAGATGGAAAACCTTATATTTTGGAGTATCCCTTATATTGTATTCTGCTAGCAATATATATTGATACCAAAAAACCCATCAGAACATGTTTTTTATCTTCCAAATGATAATGGGATCCACTTCTTCGGTTTTTCCTTTAATTAATGATGTCTTTTCTATCCTACAACATCGATACATTATTTATCATCCTCTTATCATATGCAGTGGCGGATACAGGATTTTACATATGGTGTGTCACAAATAGGTAATAGACAAGTTCAACAAACCAGCACACAAATAGATAATAGACAACAATAACTCTTTGTGACATTTTGTCAAACACCTTGTAAACTCTCAGTGGCCGGCTCTAGGTCACTTAGGTAGCTCTACCTATGTTTATCACATAATTCACTGATGATTGCATTACCAGTCAAAGCATTTACATGTATAATAGAATCACTCCAACGCTCAACAGAAGGCAAATAAGAAGCAATCAACTGGTAAGAACAGTTTAACCTGGAATTGTCCTTTCAGAAAGGGGATCTGAACTCCCAAAAGATACTAAAGCGCTAGTCAGAACAGAAAGCGAGGAAGCAGAAGGAGCCTCTGCAATAACAACAGAAGGTTCAGACTCAAAGTTGAGGCCATAATAGGTGCAAAGTTGCACCCAGATCGTGTTGTTAAAGAACAGCTTTTCTAAAACCTGGATTTGTCATTTCGGTCCTTAGCCATCAGACGAAAGGGTAGAGCGCTAGGAGGAAGAGGAGGAGAGGGACGATTTGAGAATGAGAGGTAATGAGATGGAAGAAAGGAAAGCGAAGAGAATGAGAGACGTGAGAGAGACGAGATGGAATGAATCGTTTAATTCTCAGTGGCCACCATGCAATGTAATTCGCTGGACAGCCTGGACCGTATTTGTTTCTTGCTGGTTGCGCAAATAAATTTGTTTTTTTTGAAAATAATGGTGTGTCACGTGACACACCATGCACCTGAATAGATCCGCCGCTGATCATATGACCTTACATGTTACCATCTTATAATAATTTTATATAGGAATGAGGATCTTTTCTGCGAAATGAGAGATTCTTATCTTTCTTCATTATATCAGGGAAATGTAGAAGGTGCACGCATTGAAAATGTTGTACAACAACTTAATGAAGTAAGCCAATAAATGGAAGGACAGTAGTAATGCTTGTTTGCTTTCGGATGAATACTTATTTTTTATGAGTATCATGTTTAATATGCAATCATTTTCTTATTTTTTTGTGAAGTATTATCCATTGCATGGTCAACTTCAATTTATAGTTGTATCTTTTTCTGACTTGTGTGAACTTATTGCATTGAATATATGTGGTTTAACAGTTGACACACTCAGGGATCGAATTGTTTCAAGCATCTACAAAGCATCAATGGTATGACCCTTTAAATTACTGTTTAATTTCAAGCAAACAATTATGTGTTTAAAGAAATATAGCCAACTTTTCCTTCCTTTTCTTATTTGTTTTCTTTTTCTTTTCTTCTTCTTCAAATTATGCATGAAGGATGAATATGTATGGGTGTTACTAAATGGAGGTCCATCCAGGGCTTTTCTGAGATTGATGCTGCCTTGATGCAGGACGAGATGATCTTAATGTTCTGAAGGTACTGAGTCTTCTATGTCTGCATAGCACTTATTACGTAGACTATCACTATTCACAATTTATTCCGTGTTGATTATTTTCCTTTTATCTTGTGAGCCTAAATTGTGCTGCTGCTTTTTTTAAATATATTAGTATTGTTAAGTTCACCAACCAAAAAAAAAAATTAATGGTCTAGTTTGAAAGGTTTCAATATATCTAATCGTATACCATATTTTAGCTTATAACAATTATAAATTTGGATCTAAGCATAAAAACTGTAATTCGAAATCATACCAGATCAGTGTTGCAAAAATCCATGAAATCGAATTGAGTTGAATTCGAACCGAGGATTTCCTTTGTTTCAGAATTTGATGATGAATCTAGGTTGAATCAAATCGGAGAGCTCGACATGATGCCGCGCCTCTATTGGAGATCCACAAACGTTGCTCTCGAAATCAAATCGAGGGAAGGTGAGATCGTACTAGCTGATTTGGGATTCTAGGGTTTGAGGAATTCGGCTGTGATCAATCTTATTAGGTAAAGGTCGGACCCCTTATATAATATTTTAGAACCGATATCCTTTTCATCCATATGACCCATTCATCCTTATTTAAATAAAAGAATTAGTCATAATCCCTTTTACTTAAATATCCTCACCTTTTACAACGTATGTAAGTGTGACCCTATAGGCTATCACAGCGTTGGCAACAGTTTAAACAACATTTAGACCGTAAACAATGAGCGGCGTCTAGTAACACATCATTGTTACCCAAGCTATAATAGTAATGATTCAATACAACCTTTTGTGAATAGTGTCTCAATATAATTTAATCCTTTTAACCGATATATCTAAGATTAAACTGGAGGCATGGATCGTATCATCCTCTTTATAATTTAATCCGTTTTCTTGATCGATGAGTAGACTGTTCTGAACAAATCAATATTTGAGCACGACCATGCATTTCACAGTCTCACTCAATCAAGAGGCCCATGGATATCACTACGAATATATCGTAGGGTTAAATTCCATCAAGATCATTCATAATTTTCATTCGATTCGAGATATATCCAATAATCACTGTTATCATTACTCTGTCACGAAATAACTTTAAATGATATCAAAACACAAATATCCTCGAATAAAGTTATAATGATTTCAGGTCTGAGGACCATTATATCACTATCACTATGAGAACAACTTATGATACTATCGATTATATTCCATGTAGTTATCTCACGGTGGGTCAGCCCAATACGCTATTCTCTAATACGTATTTATATCTTGACTTTAATATCACGTATATTAATGATCAATGAGATGTGATCATCAGTCAATCAATATACTAGTCTCAATGCTTTATTGTTGTTCTATATAAAAATAAAACTCAACTATGGACATTTAAGAATTATAGTACTTATCTCATTATATAATCTCAAGTTCAGTCTTACTCGAACTATATAATACCGTATTATTATTCAAAGGACTTCTATTATATTATTATTTATATTACACAGTAAATACAATATAATAGAATAATATTTTATTCCAAATAAAATAATAACATCAACAGTGTTATCAATCTCATCAAATGAATTGCCTCTAGGGCGCAAACTCTAACAATCTCCCACTTGCACTAGAGTCAATCATTTATGAATCGTATATTTATGAAACTAGTGTGACTATTAAACTTCTGCTGCGACAGAGTTTAATTCAGTAGGTCTGCAACGTTACAACTTTTGTAACTTTGCAGATATGTTCATTTCTTTTGTGAACAATTTCACATGAGAATTATATTTCTTAAATATATGTTTGGATCGATAATGAGTTTAAGGTTTTAGGCTTGAGCAATAGCCACATTGTTATCGCAATGCAAATCATTGGATCAACAATGAATTAAGTTCAATCGTGAACTTCTTAATCCAAACATTTTCTTTCTTAGAATCAGTATTTAATTTTTGTTTTTAAACTAACATTATTTACAATAATTAATGTGTTATCAAATAGCATCAGGATTATTGTGTCACTCCCACTCAATTTCTTGTCTATACAAGATTCAATGGTATTTTGTGGTTTCCGAGACATTTCGAATTTTATTTCATTTCTTTTGGTATTTAAGAGATTTACTCTCTTTTAAAAGGATACCAATTCGAGAAATAAACATTTTATCCTCTGAAGATTTATAGAAATAATATCCATTTATTTCACTTGGATATTCCACAAAATTAGTTATCTGATTTGGGTCCGATCTTATCATAGGAAGGACGTTCAATTAACGTCTTACATTCCAAATCTATACATTAGACATACTAGGACATTTCCTAGTCCATATCTTATATGGCGTCTTTAAATCATTTTAGTAGGATTAAATGCGATTGTTCAAAATTTAATTTATAAGAAGATCTATATGACTTATCTTGGTTGTACAATATCTTATAATTTGAGATTACTCCTTTCAGAAACACCATTTTCAATATGGTGTTCTTGGTGGAGTGAGTCATGAAACAATTTCAAGCTGGCTTAAATATTCTCTTTGATCCTTTCAAAGAGAATTTATTTTTCTATCAAAATTGGTTTCTATCTTCACTTTGAATTCTTTGAACTTTTCAAAGGATTCTGGTATGAGTTTCATAAGATACACTGATCTGTATCTACTGATATCATTAGTAAATTTAATGAAGTAATAAAACCCGCCTATAGTTTATGTATTCATTGCTCCATATACATCATTATGTACGAGGCCCAATACTTATCACTCAATTACTATGTCAAGTGAAAGTGGATCCAGTTATTTTGCCTAATAAACAAGATTTGTATTCTTCATACAATTCAAAATCAAATGATCTCAAAATTCCATCATTATGGAGTTTTGATATGCTTTCTTGTTTATAGTGCTAACTGGGAATACTAAAGGTATATTGGATTTAAATCACTAAATTTAATCCAGTCATTATTAATGTCAAGTACATTATAGTTAAGGATTTACAAATATCATTAACTATTTGTGAAATTCCATATGATATTTCATAAAATGAATAACAATTATTCTTTTATTGCAAATGAAATTCAAACTTGTCTAAACAAGTTATATTATAACATTTATTTTAAGTGGAATTTCGTAATAACAATTATTTTATTTATTTAATTAAGCCAGTATATTCAACAAGAATCAACTTACTATGGATAATCTATCAACATTTGCTTCACTTCCAATTGTAAGTTCACTTGTTCTTTTATCAGATTTCTACTTATTCTGCAATTTCTGTAAATCAACATACATTTATGTGATTTATATCTAGTATCTAATACTAGAAATGTATAAGTAGATTATAATAACATTTATAATTTATTTAGTTGAAGTCATACTTTAACTTATTATAGATCCTCTCTTTATATCTAAAACAATTACGTTTAATTTGTTTGAGGACAATCCACAAATTTTAATGTTAGTCAAGAAATTTGATTTAATTTAATTTGTCCTTCTCAAGGATTAACTTAAATTATTGGAGTTATTTATTATTAAATATCTACATTAGATAATAAAATAATAACTGATTCTGTAATATTTATTTAATACAAAATTTTGACAATCAAAATTTATATTAACATAAATATGTAATTTAAACTAAAATACGCTCCCATTCAAATTAACATCCCTCTTTTTATATATACATATCGGTATTCATATATAACGGTGTTCCAAGATCCATATCTAGTCATGCCTTGACCCAGCTTTGGCTAAACCCAAAACACAACCTTTTAGGTAGACATCTTATGTCAATTATATCGTCTATATAACTCTTGGATCGCATGTTGAACATTTTGTTCAGTATTATTCATTTGCTCAAAATGTAGAATAATTCATGCTTTTGTCTCTAAGGCCATAATCGTATTATGCAGCCTAGTTAAGTCAGACCCAATAATAGGTTGGAGCACCACATTTTACTCCATCGCATATAACCAAAATAAAAGGTGCACAACGCTTTGGCGTTAGTTACAACCATTGATCTTGGACAGTGATGAGTATATTATTGGAAGACTTCACCATGACTTAATATAACAGAATTTGCTATAAAGGGAATTTATAATTCGTAGTGGAAAAATATTTGAGTTATTTACATATATCAAATATATGTATTTTATATTCATTGTATAAATTGGATTAATAAAATATATGAATCAAATATACATATACATATATATAAATCAAATATATATATATATATACATACGATTAAATTCATCATTATATAGGAGTCATGCCTATATTTTCTTTTGAACATTTCAAATATGGGTTATTTTATCCTTTGTATCAAAAACAATATCCAAATCTTAAATGGATTTTCTACTAACCAATTTTAATTTATATGACATCCTCATATTTTACAAAGCAATATATATAAATGTATGCACCAAAAGGGATTAAACTATTTTAACAATATGTCATACAGCCGAACAGATTGCGGCGCCTATACATACATATGACACGCATATATATTTAAATATATGTCTATCCATACAGTAATAGCCATTACTACTATAATGTCATATACATTATCAGACTATTCATAAATTACATGTATATCTAAACATTTATATATTTTAGACATTACCTATAATATGATTTTATATAATTCAAATATAGGGTCATAACCTTTCATGCACAACAGTATAACAAGACAAAACAAAATATCAACATGTATCAGTTAAACATATTACATTTGTGTACCAGTTTATCCATTCATATAGCTTATTACATACATAAGACAACAACTAATATACAAAATTATACATATCAATTTCCTTATAATAAACAAATCAAAATTGTTTAATTTTGTTAGCCCATCCTTTTGCATTAACCTTTTCTCCTTGAAACAATTTCAAGTATTATTCAGCCACTGCCGCTCCCTGTTTAAAACAATTTTAATTAGAGTCATCTTGAGTTATATACATCAAAATGTATCAAATTTATATGTAATAGCTCAAATACATCAAATGTATATACACAGCTAACATATATTCAAGCAGTGAGAGTCAAACACTCATTTATGTACAGTAACTTGCAAATGGGTTCCCATATAAAATCAGTTTCGAAATACAGTCAATACTGAATTAAACATCAAGTTTTAATGGCTGTAGTTAAAGAACTATAGTGTTAATGCATGCTTTTCTTCCCAGTTGTATTCACCAAACACATATGCATTATATTAAATTATAAAGTATCTCATACTATTACTTGGTATACATCAAATGCCTTGCACTTAGTAGGGAAACTAGTAATCCACATATGTTTGTAACTAATGATCTAAAAGGGAATATTTAGCATCAGTCATACTGATGTACGTTTTTCAACAGATAAGGATATATATATAAAATATATAAAACAGTTTATAACAGTGCATTATAATCCATCGGAACTGGTACATGTATAAAATATCCGAACTTGCAGAGTATATAAAACAAAAGGAAAACAAAACAAATTTTACTGTGACTATGTTTCACAAACACATATGAAATTTGATCATATCAAATTTGAATATATATATATATATATATATCTGAATGTGCATGTATTAAATTCATACTGCTGTAAAATGCAATTCACAATAGCCAATAAATCAAATTTGCTGTGGTTGTCCAAGTCATATTTGCAACTATCAATTTACAAAATACATGTAATTTATACTTTTATGACTAATCAGGTCATAAAGTACCTCCAAATGGCATGGTAGTAAAACAAGTCATATTTGTTATGCCTATCTTAAAGACTTAGACTACCAAATAATAGCTATTTGTGGTATAGCATAAAACCATATTTATCAACACATCATTAAGCATTTATACATTTGGTAAAACTGTTCAAAACAGTTCAGTTGAAACACTGAATCAAAAGGAATTTCAATTTCACAAATCAAATAACTTTGATTCAGTGTTAACAGAAATTACATTTACTTTAAACACAAAATAAATAAATAAATAGGTGACCAATGTTCTAGCAGTCATAATTTAGCATGGAAGAAAAGTCATACTTGTTCCATTTGAAATCACTTTTGTACCAGCGATTAATCATATAGATTAATTTTCAGTATGTTTAAATAAGCCAGATCAAAAGGAGTTAAAATTTCGATTGATTAAAAAAAACAAAATTGATGAATCATAATTGAATGAAAGTTGAATTCATTGACAGATTCAACGAATTCATATATGTGTTAAATCAGACAATTCATACTATAAGGTCTAACCAGTAAAAATTATCAATTTTTGATACACAGCATTGAATATTCATCAAATATCAATTTAAGTTTCATATCGAATGACATAACATATTTTATTCATGTTTACATTGATAGGAATCAAAACTCGACAGTCAAGTACTTAACTTTATTAAAACCAATCCGGATTACCGCAATTCTTCTATGTTATTGACTAGCAATACATAAATAGGATCAATATAAAATAGTAGTCCATGGATTCATATCCAAATTTATATCAAATATAAATGTACTATCAAATAAAGGGGTTTTGCATAAAGAATGCAATTTATATTGTTCCAGTGTCATTTAAAGATTCATATCATCAAATATGATAAGTGGTCAACTAAATCGAATTAACATCATATATATTAATCACGATTCCATTCTGATTTATAACAAAACAAAGTTTTGTTTTACTGAAACCATTTCAGATAAAAGGATCGAACTCTTAATATTATTATCAGAGTAACAGGGTCAGTATTTTAATATTTATAAATCAAACGAATTTTGATTATAAATAAAATATGGCTGACTCATATAAATAGATCTACGATTAAGAGCTGAATAAACAAAATTAATATATATGTATATATATAATGATAATTTGTGTCTAAACATAACAATATCAATTCAGAAATTACTTTGCCTTAGTTAAACAGTTTGGATACAAAAGTATACTTTCAACATATCTTATATGATGAAACAGTTTCATCTTATCTGTGAAACAATTTGATATTCTTTTATTTCAGGAATTGATCGTTTAAATCTGAATATTTAAATTTATTCATTCAGAAATGAATATATTAAATCAGAATTCCAGATTTCAGATTATCAAGATAACTGGCAAAACTGGAAATAAGAGAATTAATATCATATATTAATTCAGTGTTCTATTCAGATTTTAAAAAAAATCCTAAAAATCATTTCATTCTATTTCTATCAACTAAGACCATATTCCAGAACCATAATGTTTAAACTGTTGATTAATCAAAATAGTTTTGATAAAACAACTGGATTCATTAATTCAGCAAGGAATATAAAATAAGGTTTAAAACTGAATAACAGCTCAAAACAAAAAAATTAAACCCCTTTTAAAATTTTGTAAGATATAACAAAATTTAATTTCCGCAAACAATTTTGCTTAAGTGTCGAACACTTAATTTATATCACAGTAAACAATTTCATAATTACTAAACGAATTTACTCTAAATTCTTCTATCAATTCAATCAATACTTGATTATCTAGGGATATGTAATAGATTCAGGCATCAAAATCGATCAATACTTTCGATTTAGCAAGGATTAAACACTAATACATCCTGATTATAATCCAAGATACAATCTTTACGCAAACCTGGCTCTGATACCACTGAAAGGTTTCGATATATCTAATCGTATACCATATTTTAGCTTGTAACAATTATAAATTTGGATCTAAGCATAAAAACTGTAAATCGAAATCATATCAGATCAGTGTTGCAAAAAACCATGAAATCGAACTGAGTTGAATTCGAACCGAGGATTTCCTTTGTTTTAGAATTTGATGATGAATCTAGGTTGAATCAAATCGGAGAGCTTGACATGACGCCGCGCCTCTATTGGAGATCCACAAACATTGCTCTCGAAATCAAATCGAGGGAAGGTGAGATCGTACTAGCTGATTTGGGATTCTAGGGTTTGAGGAATTCGGCTGTGATCAATCTTATTAGGTAAAGGTCGGACCCCTTATATAATATTTTAGGACCGATATCCTTTTCATCCAAATGACCCGTTCATCCTTATTTAAATAAAAGAATTAGTCATAAACCCTTTTACTTAAATATCCTCACCTTTTACAACGTATGTAAGTGTGACCCTATAGGCTATTACAGCGTTGGCAACAGTTTAAACAACATTTAGACCGTAAACAATGAGCGGCGTCTAGTAACACATCATTGTTACCCAAGCTATAATAGTAATGATTCAATACAACCTTTTGTGAATAGTGTCTCAATATAATTTTATCCTTTTAACCGATATATCCAAGATTAAACTGGAGGCATGGATCGTATCATCCTCTTTATAATTTAATCCGTTTTCTTGATCGATGAGTAGACTGTTCTGAACAAATCAATATTTGAGCACGACCATGCATTTCATAGTCTCACTCAATCAAGAGGCCCATGGATATCACTACAAATATATCGTAGGGTTAAATTCCATCTAGATCATTCATAATTTTCATTCGATTCGAGATATATCCAACAATCACCGTTATCATTACTCTGTTACGAAATAACTTTAGATGATATCAAAACACAAATATCCTCGGATAAATTTATAATGATTTCAGGTCTGAGGACCATTATATCACTATCACTATGAGAACAACTTATGATACTATTGATTATATTCCATGTAGTTATCTCACGGTGGGTCAGCCCAATACGCTATTCTCTAATACGTATTTATATCTTGACTTTAATATCACGTATATTAATGATCAATGAGATGTGATCATTAGTCAATCAATTTACTAGTCTCGATGCTTTATTGTTGTCCTATATAAACAATAAAACTCGACTAGGGACATTTAAGAATTATAATACTTATCTCATTATATAATCTCAAGTTCAGTCTTACTCGAACTATATAATTCCGTATTATTATTCAAAGGACTTCTATTATATTATTATTTATATTACGCAGTAAATACAATATAATAGAATAATATTTTATTCTAAATAAAATAATAACATCAACAGTGTTATCAATCTCATCAAATGAATTGCCTCTAGGGCACAAACTCTAACATAGTTCCGATCATAATACAGAACATAAAGCTGGGTTCTTTTTTGTGGATAGTAAATGGATATTATACAAGGCCATGTCAACTTACAGACTCTGCTGGAGAAGTTTGGGAATAAACTGCTATAATTTAAATAGAAATGGGTATGTATTCATTATCAGAACAAAACCATGGTTTGAGAATCCGGCCGGAACCCCGGGATTCCGCCCATCCCGTTCCGGTTCCGGCCAAAACCGGAACGGAATCAGGGCTAAAATCCGGTTCCGGCCATAAAGCATGGGAAAAATGTTAAAAGAAGAAGAAGTAGTAGCTGTATATCGGGTTTGTTGATGGAGAGTTGTTTTCTTCGGATTTGTCAGGCCGGAGGGAAGGTGCTTAATTATGCTCCCTATACTGAATCACCTTCTGCTTGCTTCTACATTTTAAATACCCCTTTGAGTTGAGAAACCAGATCTAGTTTGTGGAAGAAGCACATTTTAGTTTTTCCATTATGGAGTGTTGTTCGCTTTTGCGTTTAATTTGGTCAGGTGGGCTCCCATGTGTACGGGTTGTTGCAAATAGTGCAGCTTCTTAATTATTGTTGGTACGTATGAAATTTTATAATATATTTAACTGTACACAATTTCTCTTTTTTCTAGTATCACGTGACTTCGGCAGCAGATTTTAGTAAAATGCTTATTAAAGTTGAACTTGTGACCTGTATTGCAAAGTTTGATAAGGAATGATTAACCCTATATATATTATAGTATTTTTATAATAGAATGTAGTGTGATTTATGCTAATATTCAGTATTTTGTGTATTTGTAGAATAAAAAGACCGAAGCAGAAAGATCAGAATTATAACGGAATTTCTGAAACATCTGGAACGGAACAAAACTTAATTTATATAATAGCAGTTTTATCTTAGAGGGAACATAGATATTCCGGAATTGGAAAACCGGAATTAAACCGGAACTTCCGGAATTTCCGAAACGGAACCGGAATTTTAAATTTTTTGCATGAACGGAACGGAACCGGAAACCGGGTTTTCGAACCTTGATCAAAACAATATGCCTATAAGTAATCATCTGCATTTTCAATTTTTTCTTTCTATATTAAAAAGGGGGAACAAGACTTAAGAACAACCTATTGGTCATATTAGGATTATCTAGAATTTATGTTTTGCGTTTCTGAAATTTTATTTTCATTGACTAAGATGGTCACTCTGGAGTAGCAGCTGAAAGAATATATAACTATTTAACTGCTATATTTTTAACTTGGTGATGATTCGTTTCATACTAAGGTTATTGATTATTAATTCAGATTTTATTTAAATGGCGAAATTAGCTATTTTTGTTCCAAAAAAGTTCTTATAGGGCTCGGATTAGGTCAATTTGTATTGCTGCTGATTACTTCTACTGGATTCACTTCCTCTGAACTCGCGAGAAAAGGGATAAATGCGCCTACATCACAGTCCTTTTAGAATTATGTGCTATTGGCATTAACTTATGGAGCTGTTGTACTATACCGATGAAAAGCACTTCAGTTAAAGTGGCATTACTGTTTGCTTCCTGCCATTGTAGACGTTGAAGCTAATTTCCTTGTGGTGAAGCCATACCGATACACATCTTTAACAAGTGTCATGCTTATGGATTGCTGGTCGATTCCGTCTGTCATATTCTTAACGTGGATGTTTTTGAAGACAAAATGTACAATGAAGAAATTTATTGGTATAGCTCTCTGTGTTGTTGGTCTAGTTGTAGTTGTATTTTCAGACGTGCATGCCAATGATAGAACGATTATCAAAACTTGTGCATGTTCCATTAGAGCGTACAAGTTCAAGCTCAGTTCTGTGAGATTAAGATAAGAGCTGGAAGCAATCCTACCAAAGGAGACATACTTGTTATTGTTGGGTCAATGCTTTATGCTGCTGCTAATTTTAGTGAGGAATTTATGGTCAAGAATGGCAATAGAATTCAGTTGTTGGCTATGTTAGACTTATTTGGAGCTATTGTAAGTGTAGGCCAAGTAGGTGTACTTGAGCATGAAGAGCTGAAGTCTATCAAGTGGACAACTGGTGCAATTTTGCCATTCATTAGGTTTGCAGTGGCAATGTTTCTCTTTCATGCTATTGTCCCTGTGCTACTGAAGTTAAGTGGTTCCATGATGTTGAATCTTTCTCTCCTTACCTCAGACATGTCAGTTGTTCTCATTGGCTTATAATATATTCATGGGCTGAAAAGAGTGATGAAGAAGTAGATGCCAGTCAAGTCAAAGTAAATGATGAAGAGGCTGCAATTGATAATTTGAACCAAAGCTCTAGCTCAAGGGCTGGAGATGTAGGGAAGGGTCCTTACTATACTCTCGACAACCGAGAGCATTAGCATCAGAAGCATCGGTTAGTACAGTTTTCATTTTTTTCCCCTCCCTTTCCCTAATGTATAGAGTTCAGTTGCATATCTTTGGTGGATGAAAGCTTATGTACCATGGAGCTGAAGTTTTTTGAATCCATGAAATTGCTGAAGAAACTCATTTGTTTCATTTTTGTGGGCACTATGTAAATTTTCACATTTGAATTAATGGAGTTATCAATCCATTATCTCCTATGAAATTAACTTAGGTTTTTTCTTTGTAGATCATATCTGCTGCAGATACAAAATTTGCTGCGTTTTCCAGCTAAAGAAAAGGTTACTAAACTATAGCTAAGTTCATAGTAGTACTGAAATTGATCTTTATGCAATGGTATTCTATTCTGATAAACTAATGTGAAATGGATCCAATTTTTTGGATATTTGAGCAACCATCACAATGCTTTACACTTTTGTATATAACACTAGTGACTGAATGATTGTTGATGTCATATTCGAACTGTTGACTTGCTCTAATATAGTAAATATGAATTAAGAACCTATTGGTTTTATTGTCGTTTAACACGATATCATCCCCAAGACTTCTTTGTAGCAGATGTTGAGGGCCTCCCTCCTTCCGAAGTTGGGAAAGAATCAAGGTTAGATCAGCAAGTACTTGATTTGTATGCTATGAAGGTTAGTCATTCTTGAAACCATGGCATGTGATTTCTGTTAATAATGTCAAGCATCCTGATATTTCCACAAAATTGTTTTTGCATCTTGTATTCACTTTTGCAGGTAGATACGATAATTGAAATGCTAAGAAGTGCAAGTGAACATATTTCCTAATTCCTACTAAGAAGATGCCAAAAGACCTGGAGCTAGATCTATTAAAGATGTCGATACTTAAGTTATCCTTCTTTTAACTATCCTTGGAGGGCTAAAGGATGAATAAGCTGGGTGGTATACTTGTTCTTCTTACTAAGTTGAAAATTTTCTAGTTTAAGTTTGTTATACATCATAGTTTGGACTTCGCTCAACATTTGCTAGATTTAATTACTATGTTCTTGATTTTCGTAGGTCGATAATGAAAAAAAGAAAATTCATGATAATTCAGTTTGTTCAGAATGTTTGTTCTTGCAAGCATTTGAACAAAATAAATCTGAAGCGGCTGCAAAATCTCGCAAGGAGTAGTTACCTGCCAAGATTATAGCTAAATCTGTTAAGGTAACATTGGGCTATTAATTTTTGAATATTTTAATCCAATGTTGCAAGTACGTGTTTTCGAGTTCCTTTTAATCCTGAATTCGAATTCCAAGTGATCTGGACACCGATTGTGAGCTCTGGAGATACAAGATTTGAAAGCCCTGCACTTTAAGCAAATAGCAATGCAACTTTTCCCCATAGCAGGTATTCGATAGTTTTTAGAGCTTAACTATAATTTTTAATATAATATGTAGCTCCGATATGCTAGGTTAGGATGGTGTTGTTTTGGTTGCTCTAGTATGCTCTTTTGATTGTGGTATTTGTGCTGTTTTAGTTGCTCTATTTGCACTTAGATACATATAAAGGACAAATTTTCAAAAGAGGCTAGTTTTCAAAATTTATAGCACAAATAGGCTGGTTCAAAAACTATTTGCAAATATAGGCTGATTTTGAATTTTAAAAAATAAGGGGCGCACTTTAGAAGTGTGCCCAATATATTTATATGGGCGCACTTTAGAAGTGTGCCCAATATATTTATATGGGCGCACTTGACAAGTGCGCCCGTTATAATTTTAGCAGTATGAGACCTGTGTATTCACTCCACGAGACACAACACACGCACACACAACACTTGCTACCCAATCACACACACACACGGCTGAATGCGAAGTTGAAGGTCACGGGTTACGGGAGAGCAAAGGTCGTGTTTAAGGCCTGCTAATGGGTTGCAAGTTTCAGGTTTCATTGTTTTATAGGGCTTTGGTGCTTCGGTATTTTTCCAAGTGAACGTGGCTTAGGGCGAGGCAGTGGACACGGTGGCACGGCAAGTCTTAGGTGGGTTGGAGTTTCAGGACCTGGGTTTGTGTACAAGTAGCAAAACATGCGGGTTATCGGGTTGAAGCTTCGGTGTGGGTTTCATGGTTTTGGATCGAACAATGCAGCTAGACTGAGCTACAAACGGGGATGGACTGTCTGCCATGATGGGCTGCTATGTCGAAGGGTATACGGCGATGGATACAGTGGAAGTTTGGCGGTAAGGCAACCTAAATGGAAGGCTATAAGGAAAACAAGTGTGGGCAGGCAATAGCAAGCTACAGGAAATTATAATGATATGGGGAGCAACGACAAGCTAGGGGGCAACGACAAGCTATAGGATAACAAAAATTATAATGGGGGCACACTTCTGAAGTGCATCCCCTATTTTTTCAAACCAAAATCGGCTATATTTACAAATATTTTACAAACCAGCCTATTTATGCTATAAGTTCTAAAAACTTGCCTCTCTTAAAAATGTGTCCTTTTATAAACCATTATTTAATTAAAAATACATATGAGACTGTTCCAGACAAAGAAAAGAACAGAAAGACTAACGCATCGAACTACAAGCTTATTTATATAATATAATCATGTGTATATTCAAGTTTAGATGCACACAGATACATAATTTTATGAATAAATTTCTATACAGAGATACTACATAGATACATCACGAGAATTAGCATTTACTTTTAATTACATTTGTATATTCTACTCTTGTGCTCTTTCTCTCTTGGTTATAATTGACCATGAATTCGGTAACTGAAAACAGAGAGTATTGGAGTGTTGGGCAGCGTCAACTAGTATGCTTATGCCACCTTCATAAATAATAATACAATTATGTGTATTTTCTATGGTTATGTTATAGCTTCTGACGGCTTTGTTTAGTTAGAAGAAGTTATGACACGGTTTCTAACTTAGGACGGTTATTTATTAGTTACAATTCCGTTTGGGGGATCTTTCATTTTTTGTATTAAGCAGCAGGCCCATTTGTAATAGATAACAAAAGAAAGAAATCTCTTGTATAGTTTTTTCTATCATGAATGACTGATTTGGCATGACTATTGGACAACTTGTTAGTTCATCTGATACGAAATTCAATTGCAAGGCACAGGCAGTCAAAAGTCTTTCAAATTTAAGGCATGAACTAACGTCACCTTTGTTTCAAGACCTTCAAGTTGTAAGCTTTTTCTTTTTTCAGATCATGTATGGATGTCCATGTGGTGATAATGCAATGGGGTAATGGTGATGATCTTTGGCTTATTTGGATAGTGAATGTGTGGAGTAGAGATTGGATGGGTTGCATGGCTATGGAAGTTTGGTGGAGAAGAACGGTTGGCTGAGATTTTATTGTAGACTTTAAATTTGAACTATGTTTTATTTTTTGTTAACTCAAATTGACATCAATATGAAATTGAAAACATATGTTACTTGATCCTTTATCTTGCTATCACGAATATGTGTTATCATTGTTGAGTATTATAATTTTTTTGGAATGTATACTGCTTTTGAAATTGTTCTAAAGATTCGTTTGATTGCTATTATTACAATATATATTGAAAAGCATTGTAAAAGATAATGTAATACAAGAGTTTGTTGGTAAGGATATCATCGAATAGGTTTTACATCTACATATTTTATAGCGGCATATACAGGCTGTAATAGGATTTAGAAATGCTATTCTGTTGATTTATAGCGCGATAAACCCGCTATTGAATTAATATTTTACAGCAGCAATAGTGTTATGGAAATTCGTTATTTCATGTAGAATGACATGTTTTATAGCGTAATAACGAGCTATTATTCTTGCGTATCATAGAGGCATATAGCCGCTATAAAATCATACACTCTTATAGTGGCAGTTTGTGTATTATATTTTTTTCGTTTTTTTTAATAATATGTCGATATACAGCGCTTTTCGGGCCGCTACAGTATTATTTAATAGCAGTTATATGCCACTATAAAAGACTATTTCTTTTGTAGTGAGGGTTACGTTCATAAGCAAGGTGTGGAGTTCCACGATATTTTTTCTTCAATTGTTAGACACACTTTCATTCATATTGTTTTTTCGTTGGTTGTTCACTTCGACGTGGAGTTGGAACAATTAGATGTCAAAACATCATTCTTGCATAGTGACCTTGAGGGGGCGATTTACCTACATCAGCCAGAGGGGTTCATTGATAGTAGCAAGACCAGTCATGTTTGCAAACTTAACAAAAAAAAATTATGGTTTAAAATAGTCTCCTAGACAGTGGTATAAGAAATTTAATAAGTCTATGATCTCACAAAGTTACTCTAGATGCTTTAAGGACCAATGTGTCTATTTGAAGAAATGTAATGATTACATCATCTATTTATTACATTATGTTGATAGCTACTAAGAGCATGACTAGAATTTTAGAGTTGAAGATGTAGCTCAGCAAGGACTTTGAGATGAAAGATTTGAGAAATTTACAGAGAATTCTGGGGATGTAGATTCAAAGGGATAGAAAGCAAAAAGTTTTGAGGCTCACTCAAGCTCAATATATTGAGAAAATCATATCTCGATTCAGTATGGAGAATGATAAAGCGATAGCCACTCCATTGGGCTTTAAATTTAAGCTATCTAGATATATGTGTCCCACATCGAATGAAGACAAAAGGGATATGTGTAATATTCCCTACTCTAGTGTGGTTGGAAGTCTTGTGTATGTTATTGTATGCACAAGGCCTGATTTAGCTCATGCAGTTGGTGTTGTTGGTAGATACATGTCTAACCCATGAATGACACATTGACAAGTAATAAAGTGGATTCTAAGAAATCTGGTGGCATTCTGACATTAGCTTGTTGTTTGGAGGTAGTGACATAACTTTAAATGGTTATTGTGATTCAGATTATGCTGCGAATATAGATGGTAGGAAATTAGTTTCGGACTATGTTTATACACTTGACATAGGCCTGATTTCTTGGAGATCCAAGCTACAATCCATTGTAGCTTTATCAACTATAGAGGCAAAGCTCATTTTCTATTATGGAAGCTACTAAGGAAGGATTGTATTTGTTGCAGCTTTTGCATGATTTATTAATGATGCAGAAAACCATGGAGTTGTTTTCAGATGTCAAAGCATAATTCATTTTGTGGAAAATCATGCCTACGCTCATGGCAAAGCACATTGATGTTAGGGGTTTACTTCTCATGCTTGATGAAGAGAGAAACAGGATTAACTTTTCGAAGATCTGCAAACAATCCAGCTGATCTGCTAACAAAGTCAATTCAAAAGGATAAGTTTGAGCATTGCTCGAACGTGATTAGTGTGGTACGAGCTACTTAGCGCCATAGGGCGCTGATCTAGCAACCAATTTTTTGTTGATTGATGTATAAATTTAAATTGAGATGGAGCATTGAATTTGGGTGCTTCAAATCTATTAATGGGAGGATATTAATTGATTCCTATAATCAAGTCAAACAGGATTAACAAATTAGGAAGATAACATATTAATATAGAGATGATATATGTTGGATCTAGATTAACCCTAAATGGGGGTGAATAGGGTTTATACAATTTATCGCTGAGTTCAAAACTTACAGGGTATTAAAATAATAAACAGATCACATAATGCAGCAGAAATAAAAGTGTAGAAAATAAATCACACACAGATATACCCAGCTTCGGCAAAACCCTGCCTACTGCTTCATTCCTAAGGTTTCTACTAGGTAAAAGAACAGATCCTGCATACAAGACCATGTACACTCGCGAACCCCTCGCTCCTATTCTAATCCTACGCTCAAAACCCTAGACTGATCTAAACCCCTAGATCAGATTTCCCCTGATTATAGACCCGTAAACAGTAACCCTAGTTTTTACAGACTAGTAAACTACCAGTTAACACACTAACTGGTTTCCTAGATTTTTACAGAATCTATAAACTGTTCGGTTACAAAGAAATGTAAAAGTACAACACAAAATTAAAAGGAAAACCCCTAAAATAAAAACAATTTAATTTCCCCTTTTAAAATGATCTTGGCTTAGCCAAGTGAACCATAGGCCAGCCCGCTCCTATCCATTTATCCGATGCTCCTCTTTTGCTGTGGAACTTAAAAATGGTGGCGGACAAGGGAATTAGGGTTTTCTGAAATGAACTCCCAAATCGATTTCGATGCTCGATTGAATGATGTTCTCTGGTGCTCGACTTCTTCGTTGCTTTCTGGTACTTCGATTTGGGATTTTCTCAATCGAAAATGATGGGAAAAATAGTTAGTATTCTCTAATTTGAAACTTTAGCTCTCGAGTTGATTTTTTATGGTTTTCGATCACTTGCCGATGATGATATGGTGATTCTTATATAGGATTTTTTATCCTTGCATAACTCTGATTTCGATTTAAATGACTTGCTGATTTTGCATGATTTCTTCCTTTGGTTACCCTTGATTTGCTCGACTTTTTGCTGCCTTAATATGCCTCGATTTAAACAATGAATTGCTTGAGAGAAATTGCTGAAATTCCCAAATATGCTCGGCATTTATATTGCGTTGATTGCTTGATTTATTTCTGAAAATGGATGAATCACTATCCCTTGAAAAACTGCCATGAATTTTGAAAAGAGCCTTGCCAAAAAATGTCACTGTGTTTAAAACACTAAAATCCCATGATTGATTATATCCCCTTGTTCAAATTTCTGGCTCCTGGAATAATTTAAAAGCTTTCCCAAAAGTGATTTTTCTGAATTTGTGCAAAAGGAATTTAATTGTTTGCCAAAATAAGAAAATAATTTATGGAAATTAACAATGCTGCCTATTTGAATTGTTGCTAAGACATTTCTTTGAATTAAAACCATTTTTCCAAAGAAGCTGATCAATGCTGGAAACCATGCCATATATGCTCTATTGATTTGTTTAAAACTGGAATGTTTTCCCCCTGTCTTGGTTGATCCATATACGAATTGATAACTTAAATCATGTTTCAACATGTGCATTTCTGTGATTTTCTTTTCTGGAAATAAAAGCATGATTTCTGGAAATAATTCGAAATATGAATTGATTTTTCTTCAAACCTAACTTGTGCAAGATCGCTGACTTGATGTGTTGCTCTGAGTTCCATATATGCATCTTGACCTAAACAATACTGAAAATAATGATATTTCTGCTTAGCCTTGAATCATCTTGCCAAAAAGTTTTCATTCCCATACAGTTTCCATGTTTATGCTGCTGCATTACTTGCATGTATTTGGCACTTTTGAGTTTGCTGTTGCAACAGTTTTGAATTGCTTGACAATGCTGTTATACTTTCCATGCCATGTTTCATGATGCTAGTGCCATAACTTGCACTTGATACTGATGTTCACCATGTTGGCTGCTAGTTCCATGAACGATCTACATGCTGCTTTGTTCATCTTTCTTGTACATGCATGTTTTGTACTTGAGTCATGTTTTATATGCACCATTTAGCTTGCATGATTTTGTGTTGCCTCGACCATTTGTGTTGAGCTGCTTGATCTTTGTTACTCGACCCCATGGCTTGAATTTTCTGTTGACTTTACATGGAGTTATTTTCATGTGTACACTGAGTTGAGTTGGTCCACGTGGCTGCTCCTCAGTTGCACGCTGATTGGCGAGGCAGTGCACACGTGTATATCTATACACGTGTGTATATGCAGCCATCCGACAAGATTTCCTGTCCCTGCATATATACAAACTGTCTGCCTAGACACAGATGAATCAGATCAAGTCATGAAAAATGATGAGAAACACACCAAAAAACTGAGGCAAATAAAATTTTAAAATAAAATAATATTTGCTAGAAATTTGAGTATTATTTCTGTTCTAGATACTCTGTGTGTGTTTCTATTGTGATAGGTAAGCAGATGGTGACTGGACTGACTAAGAGCTGTGAAGACATAAGACTGAAGACAGTGAATGAGAGTGTCAGTGTGTGTCTGTATATATGAAATTGTACAGAGTGAATGTAAATGAATGTACATATAGTGTAGAGTGAACTGTATATGAATCAGACAATGAACATGTAAGTATATATGAATTTGTACTGTTATTTGTAATAAACAAATTTGTTTGAAATAAAATATTATTTTATTGTGCTCAAATTTGTGTTCAAGCAAATTTGTTTATCGTATTCAGTTTATATACAAGTACAATGTCATGAGAAGAATATATAAATAGTGGAGTTATAAATCTGTACTGTTTGAATGTTGAAATAGAATATTATACTTAAATAAATAAATTACTCTGTGAATATTTGAATGTTTGTACAGTCATATTTTGTTTAAATATAAATATTATATTCCTGTCTGTGATGTGATATAACAGTACGACTACAAACACATTTATATTAATATTTATTTGGTTGTTATCATCAAACAAAAAATCATATAATTGTGTATACAACACCGTTATATACAACAATCTCCCCTTTTTGATGATGACAAATAAATAAAAGATTTTGAGCACAATAAATGTGTTTGACAGTGAAAATTGAACTCCCCCTATTTTTTAGCTCCCCCTACAACAGAAAGCTCCCCATATAACTGTGCTTGAGTGAAATTAACTGAATAATAATGAATTTTTCAAAACTAAAAATATTTATCAAATATTCACTCATAAATCAAAATCTCAATCCATTCTCCCCCTTTTGTTATCATCAAAAGGATTCAGACTTTAAAATATAGATGAATAATGACTAAACAATATAATTTCAGCTTAAGAGGAAGAACGGTCATCATAAATCTCAATCAGTCAAACAAAAATCATAATAAACTTAGAATAGGTGGTATATTTCACATTGTAGAGAATGACAGATTTACGATGAATTTTATACAAATGGAGAGTGTTACAAAAAATATGATTTCCAATTATTTTCAAAAAAAAATTGTAGAAAGGAGCACAAAAAACAGTGATGGATTTGGACTATAATTAATAATTCAATTTAAGTGACAAAATCGAATAATCTCAAATCCCAATAGCTATCAATCAACAAATCATAATACTTCATAAGATTTCAACACATTTCACAGTTTAGAAAGATGGATTGATAGGCTGGTTTTTATACACCAAGGAGAATTCCAGATTAATTTCAGTTTATAACACAATATTTCCTTTTTCTTTTTATTTTATTTAAGAGCACATTGACCACGCACAACCAGAGCTTGGATTTTTAAATGAGGTCTGTCGCAGCTTAAATTATAAGTTGTCTCATAACCATGCATGACCAGAGCTTGGATTTTTAAATGAGGTTAGAGACACACTTATGTATTAATTATATATGTTTATCATTTCAGTATTTAAAAAAAAATCTCGGTGTATATAACTAATATGGATGACAGAAATGTGATAGGTACAGAAATGGTTTGTGAAATAAATTTCTAAATTAATTATATTATGAAATATGCTCGACTGTGCTGGGATCTTTGAAAATTTTCAAATATCACTAATTCTGAATAACAACATAGTCCCATTTCTATCACAAATATTTTCACTGTTTATTCAAGATGATTTTAAAACATATTTAACTCTCCACATTAATATAAAATTATCATGGATGACAGAATAGTGGAAGATAAAGAAGATGGTCGTGAAATAATTGCCAATTCAAGGATATTATAATATATGTTCAATCATCATGAAAACCTAAATAAAATCTTCTCTTGTTGTGAAATATACTACAGTCACAATTCATCACAATTTCAAAATCTATTAATAATTTTGATGAATTATTAATACAGTTCAATTTGGATATAGATTTCAATTTCTAAATGAATAATCAATAAATAATTTTAAAATTGAAAATCAATTACAAGTGGGATACGAAAAAAAATATACAAGCCAAGAGGGATTAAAAATATATATACAGCAAAAAATATGCGGCACTTCTAAACTGATACCACTTGATGTCTCTAATCGTGAGAATTTTGACATGATACTGAATAAGAATATCATTGACAAAAGAATTATTAAGTACGAAACCCAGGCAGACAAGATAACAGATTATGCACATGTATCAGAGCAGCAAACAGATGATTCCAAACCAAACATTTTTCAAAACAGTATTAGAGCAACATAGAAAATAGTTTCAAATCATACTTGTCAAGATGACGATCACATAAGATGATTCATGATCCAATGATTAAAAATACTGTTTACTTGAAATCATTTGAGGAATATGAAACTCTCAAGATTCAGTGAATCATTCACACCAGAATGTAAATTTCAGATTCAAGATATGTGTGTGATTCAATAAATCAATAACTTCAAATGATTTTAAACAAACAAATATTTAAATCAAGTAACCATGAAATAGTAAAGAGATTTAAGACCATTTCTTCAATGAATTTTCAAAATTATCTCTGATAAGTATAAGAGAAATTTCAGATCATTTACATCAAGTCTGAATGGTATTAATGATCCAAAAAAAATTAAAATAATTTATTTGAAATCACTTGAAACAATGTCAAGTTAGAGATATAATGAATTATTCACACAAGTTTGATAATTTGAAATTTAAGTGGTGTGTGATATTCAAAATATCAATTTTTTTAGATGATTTCAAATTAACAATTTCAACCATACTGATCATGAATACAAAATGAATTTCAAGACGTATCACTGAGATTCAAGACAGATCAAAAAATATCCAAGCCAATCTGAAAACTAATGAAATTATCACGACTGAGAAATAATAGTGTGTTGTAATGCGTATAAATTTTCAAGTCTTTCTAAAAGGAATTAGAAGAACCTCAGAACAGCAGAGATGTGTGAGATTTCAATTGTTTTTCAGATCTTCAAAAAATTTAGAATTCATATTAACAGTGTTCAAGATATAACAAGAATACGTCAACACTGTAAGGAATTCATAGAATAGAAAATGAATTTCAAAACAATTGCAGATATATACAAGTTTAGATTCAAGATCTGGAAAGTTAAAAAACACATCAGAGTCCTATTCAAATAATGTGAATTTCCAGAAGACCATGAATACTGCAATTGGAAGTTAATGAAGCCCAAGAAGAAAAAATAGAAAAATATTGCAGTGAAAAATCAAATCAAACAAAAAAATTTAAAAAACGGGAATAAGAAGAAAAAAATAAAAACAGAGAATATACAAAGGAATGAGTATAGAGATATACCTGAAATTCATGTAAGCAAATGAATCTCTCGCTTAGCAGATGTGGCTAAGGAACTGTGAATGATTCTTTGATATATAGCAGTTTGAATCCAATTTTTCTTTAGCTATGCAGTTCCTCAGCCTCCTTTGGTACCTAACTGTAATAACCCGGAAATCTGAGCCAATTTAAAATTTTTATTTTGGCAATTTTAGTGAATTTTGAATATTTAAAATGAATATTTTAAATAAAAACGACAAGAAATTTATTTTAAATAGAATTAGTACGTATATATTTATTTGAATCGTCGTTAGAATATAAATATTTTATTTTAATTATATAACGAGCCTGAAATGGCGCGGTAGTTCAATAATTCGATTTCAAAGTTAAATGAATGTGCAGGATTCAAAATAAAACGGATTTTAACGAAACCAAAAATATTTGAATCTAATAGAGAATATCTTTCCAACGAATCCGAAAAATTGAAATTTCATAGCGGGGATAAAAAGTTATTCCCAGTTGAAAATTCAGAATAGTCGCTATGGAATTCTAGCCCTTAAAAATGGAAATTTTGCTAACGACCTCGGTTTTCGACCAAACCACTTTTGTTGGATCCGTGAGGTCAAGTTATTGCTAGATTCAAAAATTCGTAATTTTTCGAATCAATATGTGAGCGTGGCGAAGGAAAACGCGTTTGACCAGTTTCACTTGATTTTAATCGACTGGAAAATGGCCATTTTTCAAACGGTCTCAGAATTCGACAGAATTGGTTTTTTTGGACCGTGTCGTCAATACGAAGCTTGAAAATATTTTTTGGGAATTTTCAGGGTTCGTATGTGACCCCGGTAAATTGAAATGCGCATTCAATTTCAATATATATATTTATATTTTGATTTTAGCAGAAACTGATCGAAATATTAGAATTGAGTTACGAAACATATCCCATTGTGTTCGGAATGGGGGTAATTAGCTAGGAACGACAGTCGGTGGGTTCGATTTCGAGTTCGAAATAAAAAGGTACTTTTTGAAATTAAAAATAATAATAATATTATAAAATATATATTGGCCCCCTCCTTTTTTATCTCAGCCCCCTCGTTTATTTCCAAACCTAAATCGAAAGAAACCCGGCTCCCTCAAATCGCGATGGCGATTGACGCCCCTTCCGTCGCTCCGTCCTCCGATGCCTCCGCCTGCCAAAGCCGCTGCCTCCGCCAGCAGCTCGTCCCCCCTTTTCTTCCTCCTTCCCCTTCTTCGAACGAGGATGCCGCTCCCCTGGCCCTACGCTCAGACCTCACCGCCACATCGGGAGTCCGCCACCACCCTAGGTCCACCGCCAGTAGGCCGCACCCTCCTCGACCCCAGGCGACGCCCCTCCGACCACCTACCCCGACCAGCGGCCCCCCGACATAAAAAAAATCCCATTTTTACTTACCCTGCGCGCCGATCCAGTCAGCTCCGACCTGTTCAAGGCTGCTGCAAAGGGCAGCGCGACCGGAAACCCCCCTCCAGCTCGAGATCGATATTTGAAGTGAGTTTTCTATTTATTAATTTTTATATTAAAGACTGAGTTTTATTGGGTTAAAATCTGAAAAAATCTATACATGTTTTGTTTAAGGAAAATCTGATTTTAATCTTATGAAATATATGTTCTCTTTGATGTTGAATATATGATTTTTAAAACTAGTGAAAATATGATTTTTAAACTGTTAAATATAAGATTTTTAACACGTGAAAGACGGGATTTTTAAAATATAAAAGATAGGATTTTCATAAAATAAAAAGATTATATTTTTATTTAGAAAAAGATATGATCTTTGAAAACAAAAAGATAAGAATTTTGAAAATAAATAACGCTGGGTAAAAATAGTGATTTTTATATAGGTAGCGATGAAGTAAAAATGTGATTTTTATCGTCTTGAAAGTGAAGTAAAAATACGATTTTTATCATCTAGAAAAAGAAATAAAAATTCGATTTTTATTAATGAAGTAAAGAATATAAAAATGTGATGTTTATATATGTAGTGAATATGGGCAACGAAAGTGACAAAAGGCGAGCACGACGAAGATTTCTACATATGAAGAATCGTGGCGTTTGGTTTAGCTAGTCGGTGAGAACTCCTCACTTTTAAATTTATTTCTAGTTTGAAATATATACTAGGATGCAGGCGGTGTTTAGTAGCACCCGACACCCGTCGTCCACAGACCATGGATGACTTGTTTGTTGATTGCTATGTTGGGAAATTTGATTGTGTGGTGTGGAATGAAATAAAATATTTTATAGATAGAAATATGATTTTTAACGTGTATTTAAAATAAATATTTATAAACAAATCGGGCGATTTGTTTATATACACTAATTTGACTGATATTGATTGGGACGATAAAATTTACGCATTGCCCAACTACACAAATAAAATCTGTGTTCGTTGTTTTGAAACCCCACACGGGTATTGGGATGAGATTTGACGTACACTAATCCCGATTGTTTAGTTGTGTGTCAATCGATGGATTGACAGACTGTGTAAGCATTAATTATTTATATTTAATGCTTATGCACTTGTGTGGTGCACTATGAATGATGGTTGATGATTTATCATTGCTGTGATATACATGTGTTGAAGGAAATCCATATAATTAACATTATATGGTAATTGATTGGGCCTCATTCCAATATAGAAAATAAATTCATGTGTTGAATAGAAAATAAATTCATGTGTTGAATAAAAGCCGTGTTCATTAGATTGACGCCATTTTGACGTGAATCGATATTTATATCGATTTGATTCATTTTTCAATGAACATTGAAAGTGATTTCAAAATTCGAATTAAATTGAATAGATTTGAAATTCGAATTAAATTGAATAGATTTGAAATTCGAATTAAATTGAATAGATTAGAAATTCGAATTATATTGAATAGGTTTCAAAATTCGAATTAAATTGAAGTGATTTCGAAAATTCGAATTAAATTGAAATGAATTGAAATTCAAATTAAATTGAAATGAATTGAAATTCGAATTAAATTGAAATTGAATTGAAATCGATTTGAAATGAAATTAAAATGAATTTATATTGAAAAATTCGATTTTGGTTTGAATTTGAAAAGGAAGTTGAAATTGTTTGAAAACGAATTTAAACGATTTATAAAATACGTTTTGAAAGGAAATCGACGAAATATATATATATATATATATATATATAAATATAAATAATGGCCTGAATAGAACGCGCCGTGTCGCGGCAGTTCGCGAATTTTGACCATTAACTTCGAATGGATATTACGGGAGATCCGACCGTCGGATTCTCCTAAAACTGGAACCGTTGGGTTCGTATCGAAAAGAGCTTTCTAATGAATATTAGAGATTTGAAATCTAACGGTTGGATTTGGAATTATGTCCAAATCAAATTTGGAAAAGGTCGTTGTAAGTGCAGTTCGATGGCCGTTGTTGGAAATCGACTGTACGGGCCATGATAAAATTATTAAAAATAGTAATAATTTGTGTAAAATCATAAGAAATGATTTGGGAAGAATTGGGATGAAAAAATCCATATTTGAAAAGATAAAAGTAGATTTTTATCGAAATGAACTAGTTTTGAACTAGAATTATAATTCTATTTATTTTTAAAATAAATAAATTGGATTTGAAATGGTTTTGAAAATAAACAGAATTTCCAATAATTGAATTGGAATGGATTGGAATCGAAATTATCTTGGGAATATTTCGATATTGGATTTCATGATTATACAGATATTGTTATGGAAATTTGAAATATATATTTATATCGTTATTTGTTGGTCGTAGCATTTTATATTGAATATAAGCCGATATATTTTCTATTCAGAGCCTTGTATTTAATATCAAATGTGATTTTGGGTTGTCGTGAATGGTATCTTCAATAATACTGTTCTTAGACCCAAAGGAGTTAAGAAAATCAGAAACTAACTGGAGATTAGTTAAGTTGAATGGTTTCTTGGGTATTGATCTGATGTTGGTTTCGGCCTTCGGGGTTAATACTTAGGGAATTGCTCACTTGCTATTTTACGGTTAAAGGCTGATAGAATGGAATGTGATGTTGGGTTTATCGTGAATCATGTTTCAAATGACATTGATTCTTTAACCCAGATAAAGATTAAAACTAAGTGGAGTTTTAATGAATCTTTAATTAGATTGAAAAGATCGAGAATGGAGTATCACCAGTTTTGCTCCAGGTGATAGTTAAATCTTTAATTAGATTTGAACATGAAGTGATAATTGAATTTACCGATAACACCGTGGTGTTAGATATGAAGTATTACCAGTTTTACTTCACGGGATGAATAGGTTGGGATTGGGAAATTAAAACAAATGATTACTTCGGTAAGGTTCGTTAATCCCGGCTAGTTTGGATAAACCATAATTTGGTTTGAATCGATATTCAAAGGAAGATTAAAGAATAAATTTAAAAGAATTTATATTTGATAAAATTAATGGGAACCTTTCCCTAAGAATGTGAAATTTAGAAACTATCTGTGGGTTGGCTAAGATGAATGGTTTCCTGGGTATTGACCTGATGTTGGTTTCGGCCTTCGGGGTTAATATTTGGGGAATTGTTCCCTTACTAATTTACGGTTAGTGACTGATGAATTGGAATGAGGCGTATGTTGTGTTTGTGTAACACTTGTTTATTATATACGCGAGTTATTCAGAAAGACCAGGTTTATCACATTCTGAATAACTGACACGACGATAAGTCAAAGATGAAGACGATGGTTGAAGACCGGAGGTCTTCACGTCGTTTGGTTGATTACTGATGATCTTGATTGGGCCGTACACCCAAGAGGAGGGAATCAGTTAGTGGTCGTCCAGACGTACTTGGAGATCGATGGATATGCGAGGTACTAGGTGCCTCCGGTTTCGTTCAGACCCAGAACGAACTTGTAAATGGACTGTGTGTCTGATATTGGATTTTATTCTGTGTGATTGAATTCTATTAAATATATATCTGTTTGGCGGTGGAGAATTTATTCTCTTGCTTACGCCCTTCTCTGAGACATACGAGCTCAGGGGTTATATATTGGTGGATATCCATCGCATGGAGTGAATTGCCTAAGTGGCATGCATAAGTGGCAAATGATCAAGGCTTCTGTTGAAAAGCAAAGTCTTGTGGCTGATGATCAAAGCATGGCCTGTGTGGCATAGCTTTGTGTAGCGTGGATTCGCGAGCCTCACACCCCGGTAGTGGACCAGAAATGAGAGAGGACTTCAGGGAGGGCATGTGTTTCCTTCTAGCTAGAAGTGGCGTCAGTGGTTTTACACGCCCTGACGAGTTTGACTTATGTGGTTGTTGCTGTTGCAAGGCGCCTCGGATATATCGGTCGATCCGGGACCGATGGAGTCATTGGACTCATTGACACCCCATAGGGTGGGGAAACGCAGTGTTCAGGCATTTTAATCCACATCGGTGGACCGGCCCTTACGATCCAAAGGCTTGCCTGCGCGCTTGCCTGAGGGGCGGGCTAGAGCGTCTCGAATTCGGTGGAGGACGATCCCTTGCCTCGGTTCATAGGTGGAAATCCAACTTCCAATACGTGACATGTGCGGTTTTGATTGTAGAGCCTAGTATGGTGACATAGTGGGATGGGGCACTTATGCCGTCTATGATTGATACTTATGATTGAAATTGTTTTGACACTATACACTTATAGTAATAATAAAACATGAAATTTAGCATATCAAGCATTCTTTGGCTATTATAAGGTAAAACCCTATCCTCCGGCTTGTGTTGCATTGTATGATGGGACCTGGGTCTTATAATAGCTTCATTTTTCTTTATTTAGCATTGCGCTGTTGTTTTATGCACTGGTGTTCTTGGGAGGAAACCCGTTCCGTGTTATACGGCGTGGTCCCTTGATTTACCGAACTTTAAAATAAAGATTAATAACTGTTTTAGTTCTCACACTAGTCACATGACTGGCCTGGAGTTTATTGTTTTAACTTAAACTCTGGGTGCCCTTATTTTGACATGGGCAGCTAGTAGTTTTGGTTTTGCAGATTTATATTCACAGGATCCTAGTTTACAGCTGGAACGATACTCAGAAAGCTCTGTATCCGTGTATTACTTTCAGTTGTGTATTGTATTATTTTCGGCTGCTATGTAATTTATTGTAATCTTTGATATTTATCGAATGTGTAATATTTATTCATACTCTGTATATTCTTGTAATCTTATGAATTGTTGTAATGTACAATGAAATGTTCTTTTGTCTGCGTTCTAATTTGTCGTGTTCTCAAAACAATCAGGGGTTTCGAACGGTCTTGGTCGGTTTGGCGATCGATTCGGATCAAGCGAAATTCCTTGTCGTTACATCTGGTATCAGAGCTTTGGTTTAAAGAGCTCGAAGAACAAGAAACATTAGAACCATGCAAAAGAATTCATCAGAGATTGGATTAGTAATATCCAATGGGAATGACTCGTTAGAGATGGGATCAGTAGTATCCTAGAACGAGTGTGAAGAGTGATTGTTTTTAAAATAAAAATGAAAACAATTTTTGTTTGAGAATTTAAATCAATCATTCGTATTTGATTATTTACTTATATTGATTTGAACAATCCAGTATATAAAGATTTTGCATACACGTCTGATCCACAGGTATTCGAGGTTTTAATATACTGGATAGATATAGAATCACGCTCTAGTCGCCCGGAGATGGTTCTGATGATTGAAGCTTCATCATCAGAATTAGTGTTCGAGTGTCGAAGGTGTGATATTTATATATTTCCTATTGACTGGTGTGAGAACCAAAACTAGATAGGGCCTATTGTTGTGAATTGGCACCAAAAATGTGATTTTTGACTATGTATCAAAATTATGAATTTGAAAAGCTAATTCATTAATTGATTGCTGATTGTGTTGTTTGATTATAGTCTGATTAATTAAATGTTGAACCTTTAGCCAAATTATATCAAATAGTGAGTGTATTGAAAATTAGTCGCATTTGCATGCATATACGTGTACTTACATTGAACAGGTCATAGCAAGGAGGCTAGAGCAGAAGAATAAAATTGTTTGCCCGACAAATAGGTACATGTTTACCATAATTTACTGTTTTGTTTGGGTGATGATGATTTTATGAGCCGGTTGGCTTTTTCCTTTTCTTTTGGATTGAAGAAGGCCATGGGAGGCTATGTGAAATATCCCGAAGTCCCCGGTGCAGGGGAGGTTATGGCGAAATTTTTCAGAAATTTAGGGTGTTAGCCAAATTTTTGAAAAATTTGAAAAGTTCTTCGAAACTAAAAAGTTGAAGAACTTAAGCCGTAATGGAAATAATGGAAGTTGAGTTGATTAGTTAAATAACTTTCGGCTTCGTTCCTTTTTGGGGATGAAAAGTTTTAAGTGTGGGAGATTGTAATAACCCGGAAATCAGAGCCAATTTAAAATTTTTATTTTGGCAATTTTAGTGAATTTTGAATATTTAAAATGAATATTTTAAATAAAAATGATGAGAAATTTATTTTGAATAGAATTAGTACGTATATATTTATTTGAATCGTCGTTAGAATATAAATATTTTATTTTAATAATATAACGAGCCTGAAATGGCGCGGTAGTTCGATAATTCGATTTCAAAGTTCAAATGAATGTGCAGGATTCAAAGTAAACCAGATTTTAACGAAACCAAAAATATTTGAATCTAACAGAGAATATCTTTCCAACGAATCTGAAAAATTGAAATTTCATAGCGGGGATAAAAAGTTATGCCCAGTTGAAAATTCAGAATAGTCGCTATGGAATTCTGGCCCTTAAAAATGGAAATTTTGCAAACGACCTCGGTTTTCGACGAAACCACTTTTGCTGGATCCGTGAGGTCAAGTTATTGCTAGATTCCAAAATTCGTAATTTTTTGAATCAATATGTGAGCGTGGCGAAGGAAAACGTGTTTGACCAGTTTTAGTTGATTTTAATCGACTGGAAAATGGCCATTTTTCAGTCGGTCTCAGAATTCGACGAAATTAGTTTTGTTAGGACCATGTCGTTAATACGAAGCTAGAAAATATTTTTCGGGAATTTTCAGGGTCCGTATGTGACCCCGGTAAATTGAAATGCGTGTTCAAATTCAATATATATATTTATATTTTGATTTTAGCGAAAATTGATCAAAACGTTAGAATTGAGTTACGAAACATATCCCATTGTGTTCAGAATGGGGGTAATTAGCTAGGAACGACAGTCGGTGGGTTCGATTTCGAGTTCGAAATAAAAAGTTACTTTTTGAAATTAATAATAATAATAATAATATAAAATATATATTGGCCCCCTCCTTTTTTATCTCAGCCCCCTCGTTTATTTCCAATCCTAAATCGAAAGAAACCCACCTCCCTCAAATCGCGATGGCGATCGACGCCCCTTCCGTCGCTCCGTCCTCCGATGCCTCCGCCTGCCAAAGCCGCCGCCTCTGCCAGCAGCTCGCCCCCCCTTTTCTTCCTCTCTCCCCTTCTTCGAACGAGGATGCTGCTCCCATGGCCCCACGCTCAGACCTCACCGCCTCATCGGGAGTCCGCCACCACCCTAGGTCCACCGCTAGTAGGCCGTACCCTCCTCGACCCCAGGCGACGCCCCTCCGACCACCTACCCCGACCAGTGCCCCCCCCCCCCCCGACATAAAAAAATCCCATTTTTACTTACCCCGCGCGCCGATCCAGTCAGCTCCGACCTGTTCAAGGCTGCTGCAAAGGGCAGCGCGGCCGGAAACCCCCCTCTAGCTCGAGATCGATATTTGAAGTGAGTTTTCTATTTATTTATTTTTATATTAAAGACTGAGTTTTATTGGGTTAAAATCTGAAATAATCTATACATGTTTTTTTTAAGGAAAATAAGATTTTAATCTTATGAAATATATGATCTCTTTGATGTTGAATATATGATTTTTAAAACTAGTGAAAATATGATTTTTAAACTGTTAAATATAAGATTTTTAACACGTGAAAGACGGGATTTTTAAAATATAAAAGATAGGATTTTCATAAAATAAAAAGATTAAATTTTTATTTAGAAAAAGATATGATCTTTGAAAACAAAAAGATAAGAATTTTGAAAATAAATAACATTGGGTAAAAATAGTGATTTTTATATAGGTAGCGATGAAGTAAAAATGTGATTTTTATCATCTTGAAAGCGAAGTAAAAATACGATTTTTATCATCTAGAAAAAGAAATAAAAATTCGATTTTTATTAATGAAGTAAAGAATATAAAAATGTGATGTTTATATATGTAGTGAATATGGGCAACGAAAGTGACAAAAGGCGAGCACGACGAAGATTTCTACATATGAAGAATCGTGGCGTTTGGTTTAGCTAGTCGGTGAGAACTCCTCAATTTTAAATTTATTTCTAGTCTGAAATATATACTAGGATGCAGATGGTGTTTAGTAGCACCCGACACCCGTCGTCCACAGACCATGGATGACTCGTTTGTTGATTGCTGTGTTGTGAAATTTGATTGTGTGGTGTGGAATGAAATAAAATATTTTATAGTGGAAAATATTTTATAGATAAAAATATGATTTTTAACGTGTATTTAAAATAAATATTTATAAAAAAATTGGGCGATTTGTTTATATACACTGATTTGACTGATATTGATTGGGACGATAAAATTTACACATCGCCCAGCTGCACAAATAAAATCTGTGTTCGTTGTTTTGAAACCCCACACGGGTACTGGGATGAGATTTGACGTACACTAATCCCGATTGTTTAGTTGTATGTCAATTGATGGATTGACAGACTGTGTAAGCGTTAATTATTTATATTTTAATGCTTATGCTGTTGTGTGGTGCACTCTGGATGATGGTTGATGATTTATCGTTGCTGTGATATACATGTGTTGTAGGAAATCCATATAATTAACATTATATGGTAATTGATTGGGCCTCATTCCAATATAGAAAACGAATTCATGTGTTGAATAGAAAATAAATTCATGTGTTGAATAAAAGCCGTGTTCATTAGATTGACGCCATTTTGACGTGAATCGATATTTATATCGATTTGATTCATTTTTCAATGAATATTGAAAGTGATTTCAAAATTCAAATTAAATTGAATAGATTTGAACTTCGAATTAAATTGAATAGATTTGAAATTCGAATTAAATTGAATAGATTTGAAATTCGAATTAAATTGAATAGATTTCAAAATTCGAATTAAATTGAAGTGATTTCGAAATTCGAATTAAATTGAAATGAATTGAAATTCGAATTACATTGAAATTCGAATTAAATTGAAATTAATTGAAATTCGAATTAAATTGAAATGAAATCGATTTGAAATGAAATTAAAACGAATTTATATTGAAAATTTCGATTTTGGTTTGAGTTTGAAAAGGAAGTTGAAATCGTTTTGAAAACGAATTTAAATGATTTATAAAATACGTTTTGAAAGGAAATCAACGAAATATATATAATATATATATTATATATATATAATATGTATTATATATAATGGCCTGAATAGAACGCGCCGCGCCGCGGCAGTTCGCGAATTTTGACCATTAACTTCGAATGGATATTACGGGAGATCCGACCGTCGGATTCTCCTAAAACCGGAACCGTTGAGTTCGTATCGAAAAGAGCTTTCTAATGAATATTAGAGATTTGAAATCTAACAGTTGGATTTGGAATTATGTCCAAATCAAATTTGGAAAAGGTCGCTGTAAGTGCAGTTCGATGGCCGTTGATGGAAATCGACTGTACGGGCCTTGATAAAATTATTAAAAATAGTAATAATTTGTGTAAAATCATAAGAAATGATTTGGGAATAATTGGGATGAAAAACTCCATATTTGAAAAGATAAAAGTAGATTTTTATCGAAATGAACTAGTTTTGAACTAGAATTATAATTCTATTTATTTTTAAAATAAATAAAGTGGATTTGAAATGGTTTTGAAAATAAACAGAATTTCCAATAATTGAATTGGAATGGATTGGAATCGAAATTATCTTTGGAATATTTCGATGTTGGATTTCGTGATTATACAGATATTGTTATGAAAATTTGAAAGATATATTTATATCGTTATTTCCAATACGATATTTGTTGGTCGTAGCATTTTATATTGAATATAAGCCGATATATTTTCTATTCAGAGCCTTGTATTTAATATCAAATGTGATTTTGGGTTGTCGTGAACGGTATCTTCAGTAATATTGTTCTTAGACCCAAAGGAGTTATGAAAATCAGAAACTAACTGGAGATTAGTTAAGTTGAATGGTTTCTTGGGTATTGATCTGATGTTGGTTTCGACCTTCAGGGTTAATACTTAGGAAATTGCTCACTTGCTATTTTACGGTTAAAGGCTGATAGAATGGAATGTGATGTTGGGTTTATCATGAACTGTGTTTTAAATGACATTGATTCTTTAATCCAGATAAAGATTAAAACTAAGTGGAGTTTTAATGAATCTTTAATTAGATTGAAAAGATCGGGAATGGAGTATCACCAGTTTTGCTCCAGGCGATAGTTAAATCTTTAATTAGATTTGAACGTGAAATGGTAATTGAATTTACCGATAACACTGTGATGTTAGATATGAAGTATTAACAGTTTTACTTCATGGGATGAATAGGTTGGGATTGGGAAATTAAAACAAATGATTACTTCGGTAAGGTTCGTTAATCCCGGCTAGTTTGGATAAACCATAATTTGGTTTGAATCGATATTCAAAGGAAGATTAAAGAATAAATTTAAAAGAATTTATCTTTGATAAAATTAATGGGAACCTTTCCCTAAGAATGTGAAATTTAGAAACTAACTATGGGTTGGCTAAGATGAATAGTTTCCTGGGTATTGATCTGATGTTGGTTTCGGCCTTCGGGGTTAATATTTGGGGAATTGTTCCCTTACTAATTTACGGTTAGTGACTGATGAATTGGAATGAGGTGTATGTTGTGTTTGTGTAACACTTGTTTATTATATACGCGAGTTATTCAGAAAGACCGGGTTTATCCAATTCTGAATAACTGACACGACGATAAGTCGAGGATGAAGATGGTGGTTGAAGACCGGAGGTCTTCACGTCGTTTGGTTGATTACTGATGATCTTGATTGGGCCGTACACCCAAGAGGAGGGAATCAGTTAGTGGTCGTCCAGACGTACTTGGAGATCGATGGATATGCGAGGTACTAGGTGCCTCCGGTTTCGTTCAGACCCAGAACAAACTTGTAAATGGACTGTGTGTCTGACATTTGATTTTATTATTTGTGATTGATTTCTATTAAATATATATCTGTTTGGCGGTGGAGAATTTATTCTCTTGCTTAACGCCCTTCTCTAAGACGTACGAGCTCAGGGGTTATATATTGGTGGATATCCATCGCATGGAGTGAATTGCCTGTGTGGCATGCCTAAGTGGCAAATGATCAAGGCTTCTGTTGAAAAGCAAAGTTTTGTGGCTGATGATCAAAGCACGGCCTGTGTGGCATAGATTTGTGTAGCGTGGATTTGCGAGCCTCAAATCCCGGTAGTGGACCAGAAACGGGAGAGGACTTCAGGGAGGGCATGCGTTTCCTTCTAGCTAGAAGTGGCGTCAGTCGTTTTACATGCCCTGACGAGTTTGACTTATGTGGTTGTTGCTATTGCGAGGCGCCTCGGATATATCGGTCGATCCAGGACCGATGGAGTCATTGGACTCATTGACACCCCATAGGGTGGGGAAACGCAGTGTTCAGGCATTTTAATCCACATCGGTGGACCGGCCCTGACGATCCAAAGGCTTGCCTGCGCGCTTGCCTGAGGGGCGGGCTAGAGCGTCTCGAATTCGGTGGAGGACGATCCCTTGCCTCGGTTCACAGGTGGAAATCCAACTTCCAATACGTGACATGTGCGGTTTTGATTGTAGAGCCTAGTATGGCGACATAGTGGGATGGGGCACTTATGCCGTTTATGATTGATACTTATGATTGAAATTGTTTTGACACTATACACTTATAGTAATAATAAAACATGAAATTTAGCGTATCAAGCATTCTTTGGCTATTATAAGGTAAAACCCTATCCTCCGGCTTGTGTTGCATTGTGTGATGGAACCTGGGTCTTATAATAGCTTCATTTTTCTTTATTTAGCATTGCGCTGTTGTTTTATGCACTAGTGTTCTTGGGAGGAAACCCGTTCCGTGTTATACGGCGTGGTCCCTTGATTTACCGAACTTTAAGATAAAGATTAATAACTGTTTTAGTTCTCACACCAGTCAAATGACTGACCTGGAGTTTATTATTTTAACCTAAACTCTGGGTGCCCTTATTTTGACACGGGCAGCTAGTAGTTTTTGTTTTGCAGATTTATATTCACAGGATCCTGGTTTATAGCTGGAACGATACTCGGAAAGCTCTGTATCCGTGTATTACTTTCAGTTGTGTATTGTATTATTTTCCGCTGCTATGTAATTTATCGTAATCTCTGATATTTATCGAATGTGTAATATTTATTCATACTCTTTATATTCTTGTAATCTGATGAATTGTTGTAATATACAATGAAATGTTCTTCTGTCTGCGTTTTAATTTGTCGTGTTCTCAAAACAATCAGGGGTTTCGAACGGTCTTGGTCGGTTTAGCGATCGATTCGAATCGAGCGAAATTCCTTGTCGTTACACTAACTGTTAAGAGAATTGAGTGGTCTAACAAAAGTAGTAAAACCACTCACAGTTTTGTTCATATCTTTTGGTACCCAAATCTATTTGTATAACAATCTGTTAGAATCAACTAGAGTACCCTTTGGAACCCAAATACGTTTAGTTTTTCCAAAAATCATTTTATTTCTTTTGGGGTCCACAACTGTTCAACTGGATTGTTATCAAACCAATTCTTGTCTCGTTTGTGATTCAAAAATATTTTGGAATTTTCAAAATTCAAGTTTTCAGAATGACCCATCTTGAAGCAGTTTGAAGGATTTTTAAAATCACAAGAATTTAGTTTTTCAAAAACATTGTTTTTCCCAAAACCAAGACCACATTTATTTCCAACAGAAATTTGGTTTTTCAACAACATATTCAAAGATTTTTCTCCATCAGAAAATTTAATCAAAATTGTTTCAAGTTGTTGAATTTTAGTTTTAAGATCACTGTTTTCTTTCATTAAATCTGAGCAGCGATTTTTAGTGATCTTACATCTCTCAAAATCAGATTTCAAAACCAAATTTTCATCATTAAGCAATTTAGTTTTGGTTTGGGACTCAGCAATTTCGAATTCAAAATGTTTTTGACTCTCAAATTCAAATTTCTTGAGTTTTTCAATCTCAATTTCTAGCTCATTCAGAATAAACTCAGTTTTCGACAAACTTTTTCATTCAGCAAAAATATATTTGGAATATTTAGTCATCTTAAAATTTTCAAATTCTTTTTGCACACAATTATTTGTGCTTTCAAGCTCTATCTTGTTCTCTTTTAAAATCAGGATTTCATTTTCAAGTTTCTGAATATTTTTATTTTGATGAACAAGATCATTTTTCAAATTTAACCAATTTTTGCAACTAGAATTTAAAGACTTCTTAACGTTTTTGAGTTTCGATTCCAAAAGATTAATTTTGCAGATCAACTCAAGCTTCTCAGATTTCAGAAGTTTATTTTTAGATTTTAGATTCTCAACAGATTCAGTTAAACCATTTGAACGATGAGTTAAATGTTTATAATAAATATTTCATGTTGAGTCTCCAACTGAATTTCCATCTATACAACCTGTTAAGCAAAAATCTGAAGTTGAATTGACTTTCTTGGGTTTTGAGCAGTTGTCAGTTTTTCCATACAGCGCGTTGAGAGTCTGCCAGATTTCCTATGCAGTTAAACAATGGGAAATAAGACTATATTGTACATCATCAATATAAGAATATAAAATATGAGTAGCGCGTAAATTAAATTCAATATCAACCCTATTTACAATATCATACCCATTTATAATACTATTCCAACATTTAATATCAACAGATTTTATATAGGATTTCATTTCTAATTTCCAATTTAAAAAATCTGTACCATTAAAAATAGATGGAATATGGCTGGACTGACTCCCTATGGACTGACAACTAGGTATCACCATTACTCTAGAGTTAAACAGAATACCTGCTCTGATACCACTTGTTGGATCTAGATTAACCCTAGAGGGGGGTGAATAGGGTTTATACAATTTATCGCTGAGTTCAAAACTTACAGGGTATTAAAATAATAAACAGATCACAGAATGCAGCAGAAATAAAAGTGCAGAAAATAAATCACACATAAATATAACCTGCTTCGGCAAAACCCTGCCTACTGCTGCATTCCTAAGGTTTCTACTAGGTAAAAGAACAGATCCCGCATACAAGACCATGTACACTCGCGAACCCCTCGCTCTTATTCTAATCCTACGCTCAAAACCCTAGACTGATCTAAACCCCTAGATCAGATTTCACCTGATTACAGACCCGTAAACAGAAACCCTAGTTTTTACAGACTAGTAAACTGCCAGTTAACACACTAACTGGTTTCCTAGATGTTTACAGAATCTATAAACTGTTCGGTTACAAAGAAATGTAAAAGTACAACATAAAATTAAAAGGAAAACCCTAAAATAAAAACAATTTAACTTCCCCTTTGAAATTGATCTTGGCTTAGCCAAGTGAACCATAGGCCGGCCCGCTCCTATCCATTTATCCGATGCTCCTCTTTTGTTGTGGAACTTAAAAATGGCGGCGGATAAGGGAATTAGGGTTTTCTGAAATGAACTCCCAAATCGATTTCGATGCTCGATTGAATGATGTTCTCTGGTGCTCGACTTCTTCATTGCTTTCTGGTACTTCGATTTGGGATTTTCTCGATCGAAAACGATGGGAAAAATAGTGAGTATTCTTTGATTTGAAACTTTAGCTCTCGAGTTGATTTTTTTTGGTTTTCGATCACTTGCCGATGATGATATGGTGATTCTTATATAGGATTTTTTATCCTTGCATAACTTTGATTTCGATTTAAATGACTTGCTGATTTTTCATGATATCTTCCTTTGGTTACCCTTGATTTGCTCGACTTTTTGCTGCCTTAATATGCCTCGATTTAAACACTGAATTGCTCGAGAGAAATTGCTGAAATTCCCAAACATGCTCGGCATTTATATTGTGTTGATTGCTTGATTTATTTCTGAAAATGGATGAATCACTGTCCCTTGAAAAACTGCCTTGAATTTTGAAAAGAACCTTGCCAAAAAATGTCACTGTGTTTAAAGCACTGAAATCCCATGATTGATTTTATTCCCTTGTTCAAACTACTGGCTCTTGGAATAATTTAAAAGCTTTCCCAAAAGTGATTTTCTGAATTTGTGCAAAAGGGATTTAATTGTTTGCCAAAATAAGAAACTAATTTATGGAAATTAACAATGCTGCCTATTTGAATTGTTGCTAAGACATTTCTTCGAATTAAAACCATTTTTTCAAAGAAGCTGATCAATGCTGGAAACCATGCCATATATGCTCCGTTGATTTGTTTAAAACTGGAATATTTTCCCCCTGTCTTGGTTGATCCATATATAAATTGATAACTTAAATCATGCTTCAACATGTGCATTTCTGTGATTTTCTTTTCTGGAAATAAAAGCATGATTTCTGGAAATAATTCGAAATATGAATTGATTTTTCTTCAAACCTGACTTGTGCAAGATCGCTGACTTGATGTGTTGCTCTGAGTTCCATATATGCATCTTGACCTAAACAATACTGAAAATAATGATATTTCTGCTTAGCCTTAAATCATCTTGCTCAAAAGTTTTCATTCCCATACAGTTTCCATGTTTATGTTGCTGCATTACTTGCATGTATTTGGCACTTTTGAGTTTGCTGTTGCAACAGTTTTGAATTGCTTGACAATGCTGTTATACTTTCCATGCCATGTTTCATGATGCTAGTGCCATAACTTGCACTTGATACTGATGTTCACCATGTTGGCTGCTAGTTCCATGAACGATCTATATGCTACTTTGTTCATCTTACTTGTACATGCATGTTTTGTACTTGAGTCATGTTTTATATGCACCATTTAGCTTGCATGATTTTGTGTTTCCGCGGCCATTTGTGTTGAGCTGCTTGATCTTTATTACTCGACCCCATGGCTTGAATTTTCTGTTGACTTTACATGGAGTTATTTTCATGTGTGCACTGAGTTGAGTTGGTCCACGTGGCTGCTCCTCAGTTGCACGCTGATTGGCGAGGCAGTGCACACGTGTATCTATACAAGTGTGTATATGCAGCCATCGGACAAGATTTCCTGTCCCTGCATATATACAAACTGTCTGCCTAGACACAGATGAATTAGATCAAGTCATGAAAAATGATGAGAAACACACCAGAAAACTAAGGCAAATAAAATTTTAAAAATAAAATAATATTTGCTAGAAATTTGAGTACTATTTCTGTTCTAGATACTGTGTGTGTGTGTTTCTATTGTGACAGGTAAGCAGATGGTGACTGGATTGACTAAGAGCTGTGAAGACAGAAGACAGTGAATGAGGGTGTCAGTGTGTGTCTGTATATATGAAATTGTATAGAGTGAATGTAAATGAATGTACATATAGTGTAGAGTGAAATGTATATGAATCAGACAATGAACATGTAAGTATATATGAATTTGTACTGTTATTTGTAATAAAAAAATTTGTTTGAAATAAAATATTATTTTATTGTGCTCAAATTTGTGTTTGTGACGAGAAGGAATTTCGCTCGGTCCGAACCAGTCGCTAAACCGACCCAGACCGTTCGAAACGCCCTATCGTTTGAGAACACGACAAATCAGAACGCAGACGGAAGAACATTTCATTTTATATTACAACAATTGCATCAGATCACAAGAATATATAGAGTATAAATGCAAACTAAACAGAAATATCAGAGATTTAAATTACATTTAAATACATAGCAGCGGAAAATAATACAATACACAACTAGAAGAGATATACGGATACAAAGCTTTCCGGATATCGTTCTAGCTGTAAACCAGGATCCTGTGAATATAAATCTGCAAAACCAAAACTACTAGCTGCCCGTGTCAAAATAGGGGCACCCAGAGTTTAGGTTAAAACAATAAACTCCAGGTCAGTCATGGGACTGGTGTGAGAACTAAAACAGTTATTAATTCTTTATTTTAAAGTTAGGTAAATCAAGGGACCACGCCGCATAACACGGAACGGGTTTCCTCCCAAGAGCACCAGTGCATAAAACAACAGCGCAATGCTAAATAAAGAAAAATGAAGCTATTATAAGACCCAGGTCCCATCACACAATGCAACGCAAGCCGGAGGATAGGGTTTTTACCTTATAATAGCCAAGAATGCTTGATACGTTTAAAACAAATCTTTTGATACTATTATAAGTGCATATTGTATAAAAAAACTTCAAATCATAAGTATCAATCATAGACGGCATGAATGACCCATACCACTATGTCGCCATATATAAGTTTACAATCAAAACCGCAATGTCGTATTGGAAGTTGGGTTATCATTTATGGTATGAACCGAGGCTAGGGCAAGATCCTCACCGATTCGAGACTCTCTAGTCCGAGCCTCAGGACCCAGACTCAGGTGGGCCCTTGGATCGTCAGGGCCGGTCCACCGATGTGGATTAAAATGCCTGAACATGCGTTTCCCCGCCCTTTGGGGCGTAAGCCTGGCCCGTCAGCCGACCAGAAGCATCGGCCGAAACCGATATCACGAGGCGCCTCGCTTTTCAGCAAGTAATAATAAGCAACATCCACATGAGTCAAACTCGTCAGCCAGTTCAAGCACTGACGCCACTCCTAACTAGAAAGAAACGCATGTCCTCCCTGATGTCCGTCTCCCGTTTTTGGTTCATACCGGGTGTGATACTCGCGAATCAACGTTACACAAAGCTATGCCACACAAGGCCGTGCTTTGATCATCCACCACAAGACTTTGCTTTTCAACAAAAGCCTTGATCCATGCAACTCAGCATGCCACATTGTCAGTCCATACTGTACCACTGATTTCTGCCAATATATAACCTCTAGGCTCGTACGTCTCAGAGAAGGGTGTATAGCAAGAGAATAAATTCTCTGCCACCAAACAGATATATATTTAGCAGAGATAACCAAATACAGTATAAAGGAATACAACGTCAGACACACTATCCATTTACAAGTCTGTTCTGGGTCTGAACGAAACCGGAGGCACCTTGTACCTCGCATATCCATCGATCTCCAAGTACGTCTGGACGATCACCAACTGTTTCCATCTTCTTGGGTGTACAGCCCAATCAAGATCGTCAGTAATCACCCAAACGAGGTGAAGACTTCCGGTCTTCGACCACCGTCTTCATCTTCGACTTATCGTCGTATCAGTTATTCAGAATGGGATAAACCCGGTCTTCCCGAATAACTCGCGTATACTTTAAATAATTGTTACACAAACACAACATACGCCTCATTCCAATCCATCAGTCACTAACCGTAAATTAATCAAGAGAATAATCCCCCAAATATTAACCCCGAAGGCCGAAACCAACATCAGATCAATATCCAGAAAACCGTTCTGCTTAGCTAATCGACAGTTAGTTTCTAAATTTCACATTCATAGGGAGAGGTTCCCATTAATTTTATCCAAGATAAATTTCTGGAATTTATTCTTTAATCTATTTTTGAATATCAATTCAAACTAGTCGGGATTAGCGAACCTTACCGAAGTAATCATTTGTTTTAATTTCCCAATCCCAACCTATTCATCCCATGAAGTAAAACTGGTTATACTTCATATCTAACACCACGATGTTATCGGTAAATTCAATTACCTTTTTACGTTCAAATCTAATTAAAGATTTAACTATCGCCTGGAGCAAAACTGGTGGTACTCCATTTTCGATCTTTTCAATCTAATTAAAGATTCATTAAAAAACTCCACTTAGTCTTATTCTTTGACTGGGTTAAAGAATTAGTGTCATTTAAAACACGGTTCACGATAAACCCAAAATCACATTCCATTAATTATCGGGTTAAAGAACGAGTGTTATTTAAAAACACTGTTCACGATAAACCCAAAAATCAATATCAATTCAATTTCAATTAAATATTATTTAATTGGTACACTTCATTAAATCTAAATAAAAAAAGATTTAATCTTTTCTCAACTGGGTTCAAGAACAGTGTTAATGAAGACACCATTCACGACAAACCCAAATCACATTTGATATTCAATATAAGGCTCTGAATAGAAAATATATATCGGCTTATATTCAATATCAAATTCTACGATAAACAAATGTCGTATTGGAAATAACGATATAAATATATATCTTTCAAATTTCCATAACAACATCTGTATAATCACGAATTCCAACATCGAAATATTCCGAGGACAATTTCGATTCAAATCCACTCCAATGCAATCATTGGAAATTCTGGTTATTTTAAAAACCCTTTTTCAAATTCAATTTATTTATTTAAAAATAAATAGAATTATAATTCTAGTTCAAAACTAGTTCTTTTCGATAAAAATTTATTTTTATCTTTTCAAATATGGAGTTTTTCATCCCAATTCTTTCTAAATCATTTCTTATGATTTTACACAAATTATTGATATTTTTAATGATTTTATCAAGGCCCGTACAGTCGATTTCCATCAATGGCCATCGAACTGCACTTACAACGACCTTTTTCAAATTTGATTTGGACATAATTCCAAATCCAACCGTTAGATTTCTAATTTCTAATATTCGTTAGAAAGCCCTTTTCGATACGAACCCAACGGTTCCGGTTTTAGGAGAATCCGACGGTCGGATCTCCCGTAATGTCCGTTTGAAATAAATGGTCGAAATTCACGAACTGCCGCGGCGCGACGCGTTCTATTCAGGCCATTATATTATATATATAATATATATAATATATATATCGTCGATTTCTATTTAAAACGAATTTTATAAATAGTTTTGAATTCGTTTCAAAAACATTTTCAACTTCCATTTCAAATTCAAATCAAAGTTGAATCTTTCCTTATAAATTCGGTTTAAAATTCATTTCTATTCAACTCAAGTTTCAATTCAATTTGAATTCATTTCACTTCGTTTTAAATTCAATTCGAATTCGTTTTCAATTCGATTCAATTCAAAGTGGTTTTCTATTTGATTCAAATTCGTTATATATTTCAATTGAAATCAAATTCGTTTTCTATTCAAATTAAATTCATTATATATGCAATTGAAATCAAATTCGTTTTCTATTCAAATCAAATTTCAATTCAATTTGATTTCACTTCAATTCGTTTTCAATTCGAATTCATTTTCAATTCAATTCGAATTGGTTTTATATTCAATTCATTTCGAAATCGTTTTATATTCAATTCATTTCGAAATCGTTTTATATTCAATTCATTTCGAAATCGTTTTATATTCAATTCATTTCGAAATCGTTTTATATTCAATTCATTTCAAAATGAATAAAATCGATATAAATATCGTTCACGTCAAAATGGCGTCAATCTAATCAACACGGCTTCATATATTCCTTTATTCTATTCAACAAATGAATATTTATTTTTGTCAACACACGACTAATCTCAACGAATGAGTACTGTCCACGTGTGACTATTTTTGTTAAATTATTTCGTTCAACACATGACTAATCTCAACGGATGAGTACAGTCAACACATGAACCTTTATTTTATAGTGATAAAGATATAAAATTTTATTATTAAAATATTTCGTTCAACACATGACTAATCTCAACGGATGAGTACAGTCAACACATGAACCTTTATTTTATAATGTTCTTTATTTTCTAAATTGGAATGAGGCCCAATCAATCACCATATAATGTTAATTATGTGGACTTTTCATACGTCACACGTATATAATAGCTTTGAAAAATAATCAACCATCAACCAAAGTGCACTACACTGTATAAGCATCAAATATAGATATCTAACGCTTATAACAGTCTGTCAATCAATCGATCGACATATTTAATCAGTCAGGATGAGTGAACTTCAAATTTCATCCCAACACCCGTGTGGGGTTTCAAACAATCAAACACAGATTTTATTTGTGCAGTTGGGCGATGTGTAAAATTTATCGACCCAATCAATGTCCTTCAAATAGGTGTACATAAACAAACCGTCCGGTTTGTAAATGAATATTTATTTATTTACATTCACGTTAAAAATTATATTTTTAACGACAAAACATTTTATTTCAACATATGAATTTCTATTCAATTCATTTATTCTATAAAATGATATTGTTATTTTTCTAACTTATTTTAGAAAATTTCGGCGGCATAACGACACGATACTAGAAACGGGACGAGGCCTAGCCTTATCCCCGGTCTAGTGAAGGCCCACGCCATTCACACATCAATCAAATCAATTTCATTTCACCAAACAATTCAGTTCAAACCAAATAATCTAACCAACTACACAACCAAACAATTTAACAAACAAGCCATCCATGGTCTGTGGATGACGGGTGTCGGGTGCTACTAAGCACCGTCTGCATCCTAGTATATATATATAACTAGAAAAAGAAATTGAAGAGGGAGAAGTTCTCACCGATAGCTATCCAACCATCTCGACTCTTCCTTTGCAGAAGTCTTCGTCGTTCTCGCCTTTTTGTCACCTTCGTTGACCGTAGCCACTACATACATAAAAATCGAATTTTTACTTTGTTGTTCAATATATAAAAATCGAATTTTTACTTTGTTGTTCAATATATAAAAATCGAATTTTTACTTTGTTGTTCAATATATAAAAATCGAATTTTTTACTTTGTTGTTCAATATATAAAAATCGAATTTTTACTTTGTTGTTCAATATATAAAAATCGAATTTTTTACTTTGTTGTTCAATATATAAAAATCGAATTTTTACTTTGTTGTTCAATATATAAAAATCGAATTTTTTACTTTGTAGTTCAATATATAAAAATCGAATTTTTACTTTGTTGTTCAATATATAAAAATGGAATTTTTACTTTGTTGTTCAATATATAAAAATCGAATTTTTTACTTTGTTGTTCAATATATAAAAATCGAATTTTTACTTTGTTGTTCAATATATAAAAATCGAATTTTTACTTTGTTGTTCAATATATAAAAATCGAATTTTTACTTTGTTTTTCAATATATAAAAATCGAATTTTTACTTTGTTATTCAATATATAAAAATCAACTTTTTAATCTGCTATTTCTATTTTTAAAAAAATGCGATATATATATTTTCAAAACATTACGATATATATTTTCAAAACATTACGATATATATTTTCTAAGCCATGCAAATTTTATTCTTTTCAAAGACAAAGATTTTTATTTTATAAGTAATGCAAATTTTACTTTTCAAAACAAAGATTTTTATTTTATTTCAAACAATTCTTTTTTTACATTTTAAAGGCAATTCTAATTTATTATTTAAAAACATCGCCATTTTTATTTCTAAAAATCAAAGCTATTTTTATTTTATTTTATATAAAACTGATTTTATAATGCTTTTATATTTAAAAATAAAAAAAGTAATTACATAAAATAAAATTAAAACTTACTATTAAATACCTTCATTAGCAAATTAATCATGTTGCTTGAAAGACCAGCCTTTCTTCCTCGCACTACTCCCAGGCTTCGGCCTTTCTACTTCGAGGAAGCTCATCCGTTAGGGTTCCATACAGCACGAGATTCAAGGCGGCGGATCAAGATTGGATCGCTTCACGAGGTGCGGCGCCGTGCCACCTCTCTCCTCCGGCAGCCGTGGCGAGCTCGAGGTCCCCAGGCCTCCTGGATTTGCGTGCGATGGCACCAGGTTTGGAGCGGAATTCCGGTTGCCACAGTGCCTCAAAACCCATCATAGTCATTCGAAGATGAAGACCAGAGATAGATCTTCCATTTTCGTGTGGAAGATTACTTCGATTACAGCTTCGATTAATTGGGGTTTGGAGAGGAAGCATCGAACGATTTCATTCGTTTATTTGGGGGCGCGGCTGAATAATGTTTGACCGAGTGAGTGAGAAAATAGGGTTTGACCCCCTTTGACCATGTATATATATACAAAAAAATCTATTCTTTAATTCAAAAATTATTCGTTTAATCTCCGAACTCCCATCCAAATCCCAACGACTGTCGCCCTAGCTAAATACCGCCATTCCGAACACAATGGGAAATGTATCGTAAGCTAATTCGACCGTTTGAATCAGTTTTTATCAAAATTAAAATATAATTCTATATATATTCAATTTGAACATACATTTTAATTTACCGAGGTCACATACGAACACTAAAAATTCCTGAAAAATTATTTCTAGCTTCGTATTGACGATACGGTCCTAACAAAACTAGTTTCGTCGAATTCTGAGATCGACTGAAAAATGGCCATTTTCCAGTCGATTAAAATCAACTGAAACTGGTCAAACGCATTTTCCTTCGCCACGCTCACATTTTGATTCAGAAAATTATGAAATTTGAAACCTAGCAATAACCTGACATCACGGATCCAACAAAAGTGGTTTCGTCGAAATCCGAGGTCGTTTGCAAAATGGCTATTTTTAAGGGCCTGAATTCCATAGCGACTATTCAGAATTTTCAACTGGACATATCTTTTTATTCCCGCTATGCAATTTTGATTTTTAGAGTTCTTTGGAAAGATATTCACAATTAGATCCTATTATTTTTGGTTTCACTAAAATTCGGTTTGTTTTGCACCCGGTACATTCAATTGAAGTTTGAAATCGAATTATCGAACTACCGCGCCATTTTCAATTCCTTTATAATTAAAATAAAATATTTATATTCTAACGACGGCGTATAGAATATATACATTCGAATTCTGTATTTCTCGTCGATATTGTTTAAAATAATCTATTTTAAATGTTCAAAATTCGCTAAAATTGCCAAAATAAAAATTTTAAACTGGCCCAGATTTTCGGGTTGTTACAATCTCCCCCACTTAAAACTTTTCGTCCCCGAAAAGGAACCAAGTCGAAAGTGGTTTGATTAATCAACTCTACATTCGATCAGGCTTCCATTCTCCAACTTTTCAGTTTCTGAGAATTTTCAAATTTTTCAAAATTTTGGCTAACACCCTAAATTTTCGAAAAATTTCGCCATAACCTCCCCTGCACCGGGAGCCACGGGAAAATCCCGAAATTGCCATACAGGCCTTCTGATCTCAAAAAGAAAAAGAAAAAGCCAAGCGGCTAGCCAATAGGCTCATAAAATCATCATCACCCAAACAAAACAGTAAATTATGTAGTAAACATGTACCTATTTGTCGGGCAAACAAATTTTATTCTCTGCTCTAGCCTCCTTGCTATGACCTGTTCAATGTAAGTACATATATATGCAAGCAAATGCGACCAAATTTCAATTATAACTCAATATTTGGTTCAATTTGGTTAAAGGTTCAACATCTTAATTAATCAACCAATAATCAACAACACAACCATCAATCAATTAGTTGATTAGCTTTTCAAATTCATAATTTTGATACATACACAAAAATCAGATTTTTGATGCCAAATCACAACAATAGGTCCTATATAGCTTTGGTTCTCACACTAGTCAATTGGAAATATATAGAAATCCCACTTTCGTCGTACGAACATAAATTCTAATGATGGAGCTCCATCATCAAAATCATCTTCGGGCGATTAGAGTGTAATTCTATATCTATCCAGTATATTAAAACTTCAAATACACGTTTGCAAGGCGTATATGAAAAATCTTTATATACTGGACTGTCCAAATCAATACCAATAAATAATCAACTACGAATAATTGATTTAAATTTTCAAAACAAAATTTGTTTTCACTTTAAAAATATACTCTTCACACTCGTTCTAGGATACTACTGATCCCATCTCTAACGAGTCATTCCCGTTGGATATTACTAATCCAGTTATGATGAATTCTTTCGTATGGTTCTAATGTGCCTTGTTCTCTAAGATTTGTAAACCAAAGCTCTGATACCAAATGTGACGAGAAGGAATTTCACTCGGTCCGAACCAGTCGCTAAACCGACCCAGACCGTTCGAAACGCCCTATCGTTTGAGAACACGACAAATCAGAACGCAGACGGAAGAACATTTCATTGTATATTACAACAATTGCATCAGATCATAAGAATATACAGAGTATAAATGCAAACTACACAGAAATATCAGAGATTTAAATTACATTTAAATACATAGCAGCGGAAAATAATACAATACACAACTAGAAGAGATATACGGATACAAAGCTTTTCGGATATCGTTCCAGCTGTAAACCAGGATCCTGTGAATATAAATCTGCAAAACCAAAACTACTAGCTTCCCATGTCAAAATAGGGGCACCCAGAGTTTAGGTTAAAACAATAAACTCCAGGTTTGTCATGGGACTGGTGTGAGAACTAAAACAGTTATTAATTCTTTATTTTAAAGTTAGGTAAATCAAGGGACCACGCCGCATAACACGGAACGGGTTTCCTCCCAAGAACACCAGTGCATAAAACAACAGCGCAATGCTAAATAAAGAGAAATGAAGCTATTATAAGACCCAAGTCCCATCACACAATGCAACGCAAGCCGGAGGATAGGGTTTTTACCTTATAATAGCCAAGAATGTTTGATACGTTTAAAACAAATCTTTTGATACTATTATAAGTGCATATTGTATAAAACAACTTCAAATCATAAGTATCAATCATAGACGGCATGAATGACCCATACCACTATGTCGCCATATATAGGTTTACAATCAAAACCGCAATGTCGTATTGGAAGTTGGGTTATCATTTATGGTATGAACCGAGGCTAGGGGCAAGATCCTCACCGATTCGGGACTCTCTAGTCCGAGCCTCAGGACCCAGACTCAGGTGGGCCCTTGGATCGTCAGGGCCGGTCCACCGATGTGGATTAAAATTCCTGAACATGCGTTTCCCCGCCCTTTGGGGCGTAAGCCTGGCCCGTCAGCCGACCAGAAGCATCGGCCGAAACCGATATCACGAGGTGCCTCGCTTTTCAGCAAGTAATAATAAGCAACATCCACATGAGTCAAACTCGTCAGCCTGTTCAAGCACTGACGCCACTCCTAACTAGAAAGAAACGCATGTCCTCCCTGATGTCCGTCTCCCGTTTTTGGTTCATACCGGGTGTGATACTCGCGAATCAACGTTACACAAAGCTACGCCACACAAGGCCGTGCTTTGATCATCCACCACAAGACTTTGCTTTTCAACAAAAGCCTTGATCCATGCAACTCAGCATGCCACATTGTCAGTCCATACTGTACCACTGATTTCTGCCAATATATAACCTCTAGGGTCGTACGTCTCAGAGAAGGGTGTATAGCAAGAGAATAAATTCTCTACCACCAAACAGATATATATTTAGCAGAGATCACCAAATACAGTATAAAGGAATACAACGTCAGACACACTATCCATTTACAAGTCCGTTCTGGGTCTGAACGAAACCGGAGGAACCTTGTACCTCGCATATCCATCGATCTCCAAGTACGTCTGGACGATCACCAACTGTTTCCATCTTCTTGGGTGTACAGCCCCATCAAGATCGTCAGTAATCACCCAAACGACGTGAAGACTTCCGGTCTTCGACCACCGTCTTCATCTTCGACTTATCGTCGTATCAGTTATTCAGAATGGGATAAACCCAGTCTTCCCGAATAACTCGCGTATACTTTAAATAAGTGTTACACAAACACAACAGACGCCTCATTCCAATTCATCAGTCACTAACCGTAAATTAATCAAGAGAATAATCCCCCAAATATTAACCCCGAAGGCCGAAACCAACATCAGATCAATATCCAGAAAACCGTTCTGCTTAGCTAATCGACAGTTAGTTTCTAAATTTCACATTCATAGGGAGAGGTTCCCATTAATTTTATCCAAGATAAATTTCTGGAATTTATTCTTTAATATATTTTTGAATATCAATTCAAACTAGTCGGGATTAGCGAACCTTACCGAAGTAATCATTTGTTTTAATTTCCCAATCCCAACCTATTCATCCCATGAAGTAAAACTGGTTATACTTCATATCTAACACCACGGTGTTATCGGTAAATTCAATTACCTTTTCACGTTCAAATCTAATTAAAGATTTAACTATCGCCAGGAGCAAAACTGGTGGTACTCCATTTTCGATCTTTTCAATCTAATTAAAGATTCATTAAAAAACTCCACTTAGTCTTAATCTTTGACTGGGTAAAAGAATTAGTGTCATTTAAAACACGGTTCACGATAAACCCAAAATCACATTCCATTAATTATCGGGTTAAAGAACGAGTGTTATTTAAAAACACTGTTCACGATAAACCCAAAAATCAATATCAATTCAATTTCAATTAAATATTATTTAATTGGTACACTTCATTAAATCTAAATAAAAAAAGATTAAATCTTTTCTCATCTGGGTTCAAGAACAGTGTTAATGAAGACACCATTCACGAAAAACCCAAATCACATTTGATATTCAATATAAGCCTCTGAATAGAAAATATATATCGGCTTATATTCAATATCAAATTCTACGATTAACAAATGTCGTATTGGAAATAACGATATAAATATATATCTTTCAAATTTCCATAACAACATCTGTATAATCACGAATTCCAACATCGAAATATTCCGAGGACAATTTCGATTCAAATCCACTCCAATGCAATCATTGGAAATTCTGGTTATTTTTAAAACCCTTTTTCAAATTCAATTTATTTATTTAAAAATAAATAGAATTATAATTCTAGTTCAAAACTAGTTCTTCTCGATAAAAAAATTATTTTTATCTTTTCAAATATGGAGTTTTTCATCCCAATTCTTTCTAAATCATTTCTTATGATTTTACACAAATTATTGATATTTTTAATGATTTTATCAAGGCCCGTACAGTCGATTTCCATCAATGGCCATCGAACTGCACTTATAGCGACCTTTTTCAAATTTGATTTGGACATAATTCCAAATCCAACCGTTAGATTTCTAATTTCTAAATTCGTTAGAAAGCTCTTTTCGATACGAACCCAACGGTTCCGGTTTTAGGAGAATCCGACGGTCGGATCTCCCGTAATGTCCGTTTGAAATAAATGGTCGAAATTCACGAACTGCCGCGGCGCGGCGTGTTCTATTCAGGCCATTATATTATATATATAATATATATAATATATATATTGTCGATTTCTATTTAAAACGAATTTTATAAATAGTTTTGAATTCGTTTCAAAAACATTTTCAACTTCCATTTCAAATTCAAATCAAAGTTGAATCTTTCCTTATAAATTCGGTTTAAAATTCATTTCTATTCAACTCAAGTTTCAATTTGAATTCATTTCACTTCGTTTTAAATTCAATTCGAATTCGTTTTCAATTCGATTCAATTCAAAGTGGTTTTCTATTTGATTCAAATTCGTTATATATTTCAATTGAAATCAAATTCGTTTTCTATTCAAATCAAATTCGTTATATATGCAATTGAAATCAAATTCGTTTTCTATTCAAATCAAATTTCAATTCAATTTGATTTCACTTCAATTCGTTTTCAATTCGAATTCGTTTTCAATTCAATTCGAATTGGTTTTATATTCAATTCATTTCGAAATCGTTTTATATTCAATTCATTTCGAAATCGTTTTCTATTCAATTCATTTCGAAATCGTTTTATATTCAGTTCATTTCAAAATCGTTTTATATTCAATTCATTTCGAAATCGTTTTATATTCAATTCATTTCAAAATGAATAAAATCGATATAAATATCGTTCACGTCAAAATGGCGTCAATCTAATCAACACGGCTTCATATATTCCTTTATTCTATTCAGCAAATGAATATTTATTTTTGTCAACACACGACTAATCTCAACGAATGAGTACTGTCCACGTGTGACTATTTTTGTTAAATTATTTCGTTCAACACATGACTAATCTCAACGGATGAGTACAGTCAACACATGAACCTTTATTTTATAGTGATAAAGATATAAAATTTTATTATTAAAATATTTCGTTCAACACATGACTAATCTCAACGGATGAGTACAGTCAACACATGAACCTTTATTTTATAATGTTCTTTATTTTCTAAATTGGAATGAGGCCCAATCAATCACCATATAATGTTAATTATATGGACTTTTCATACGTCACACGTATATAATAGCTTTGAAAAATAATCAACCATCAACCAAAGTGCACTACACTGTATAAGCATCAAATATAGATATCTAACGCTTATAACAGCCTGTCAATCAATCGATCGACATATTTTATCAGTCAGGATGAGTGAACTTCAAATTTCATCCCAACACCCGTGTGGGGTTTCAAACAATCAAACATAGATTTTATTTGTGCAGTTGGGCGATGTGTAAAATTTATCGACCTAATCAATGTCCTTCAAATAGGTGTACATAAACAAACCGTCCGGTTTGTAAATGAATATTTATTTATTTACATTCACGTTAAAAATTTTATTTTTAACGACAAAACATTTTATTTCAGCATATGAATTTCTATTCAATTCATTTATTCTATAAAATGATATTGTTATTTTTCTAACTTATTTTAGAAAATTTCGGCGGCATAACGGCACGATACTAGAAACGGGACGAGGCCTAGCCTTATCCCCGGTCTAGTGAAGGCCCACGCCATTCACACATCAATCAAATCAATTTCATTTCACCAAACAATTCAGTTCAAACCAAATAATCTAACCAACTACACAACCAAACAATTTAACAAACAAGCCATCCATGGTCTGTGGATGACGGGTGTCGGGTGCTACTAAGCACCGTCTGCATCCTAGTATATATATATAACTAGAAAAAGAAATTGAAGAGTGAGAAGTTCTCACCGATAGCTATCCAACCATCTCGACTCTTCCTTTGCAGAAGTCTTCGTCGTTCTCGCCTTTTTGTCACCTTCGTTGACCGTAGCCACTACATACATAAAAATCGAATTTTTACTTTGTTGTTCAATATATAAAAATCGAATTTTTACTTTGTTGTTCAATATATAAAAATCGAATTTTTACTTTGTTGTTCAATATATAAAAATCGAATTTTTACTTTGTTGTTCAATATATAAAAATCGAATTTTTTACTTTGTTGTTCAATATATAAAAATCGAATTTTTACTTTGTTGTTCAATATATAAAAATCGAATTTTTTACTTTGTTGTTCAATATATAAAAATCGAATTCTTACTTTGTTGTTCAATATATAAAAATCGAATTTTTTACTTTGTTGTTCAATATATAAAAATCGAATTTTTACTTTGTTGTTCAATATATAAAAATTGAATTTTTACTTTGTTGTTCAATATAAAAATCGAATTTTTTACTTTGTTGTTCAATATATAAAAATCGAATTTTTACTTTGTTGTTCAATATATAAAAATCGAATTATTACTTTGTTGTTCAATATATAAAAATCGAATTTTTACTTTGTTATTCAATATATAAAAATCGAATTTTTACTTTGTTATTCAATATATAAAAATCATCTTTTTAATCTGCTATTTCTATTTTAAAAACAATGCGATATATATATTTTCAAAACATTACGATATATATTTTCAAAACATTACGATATATATTTTCTAAGCCATGCAAATTTTATTCTTTTCAAAGACAAAGATTTTTATTTTATAAGTAATGCAAATTTTACTTTTCAAAACAAAGATTTTTATTTTATTTCAAACAATTCTTTTTTTACATTTTAAAGGTAATTCTAATTTATTATTTAAAAACATCGCCATTTTTATTTCTAAAAATCAAAGCTATTTTTATTTTATTTTATATAAAACTGATTTTATAATGCTTTTATATTTAAAAATAAAAAAAGTAATTACATAAAATAAAATTAAAACTTACTGTTAAATACCTTCATTAGCAAATTAATCATGTTGCTTGAAAGACCAGCCTTTCTTCCTCGCACTACTCCCAGGCTTCGGCCTTTCTACTTCGAGGAAGCTCATCCGTTAGGGTTCCATACAGCACGAGATTCAAGGCGGCGGATCAAGATCGGATCGCTTCACGAGGTGCGGCGCCGTGCCACCTCTCTCCTCCGGCAGCCGTGGCGAGCTCGAGGTCCCCAGGCCTCCTGGATTTGCGGGCGATGGCACCAGGTTTGGAGCGGAATTCCGGTTGCCACAGTGCCTCAAAACCCATCATAGTCATTCGAAGATGAAGACCAGAGATAGAACTTCCATTTTCGTGTGGAAGATTACTTCGATTACAGCTTCGATTAATTGGGGTTTGGACAGGAAGCATCGAACGATTTCATTCGTTTATTTGGGGGCGCGGCTGAATAATGTTTGACCGAGTGAGTGAGAAAATAGGGTTTGACCCCTTTGACCGTGTATATATATACAAAAAAATCTATTCTTTAATTCAAAAATTATTCGTTTAATCTCCGAACTCCCATCCAAATCCCAACGACTGTCGCCCCTAGCTAAATACCGCCATTCCGAACACAATGGGAAATGTATCGTAAGCTAATTCGACTGTTTGAATCAGTTTTTATCAAAATTAAAATATAATTCTATATATATTCAATTTGAACATACATTTTAATTTACCGAGGTCACATACGAACACTAAAAATTCCTGAAAAATTATTTCTAGCTTCGTATTGACGATACGGTCCTAACAAAACTAATTTCGTCGAATTCTGAGATCTTTTGAAAAATGGCCATTTTCCAGTCGATTAAAATCAACTGAAACTGGTCAAACGCATTTTCCTTCGCCACGCTCACATATTGATTCAGAAAATTATGAAATTTGAAACCTAGCAATAACTTGACATCACGGATCCAACAAAAGTGGTTTCGTCGAAATCCGAGGTCATTTGCAAAATGGCTATTTTTAAGGGCCTGAATTCCATAGCGACTATTCAGAATTTTCAACTGGACATATCTTTTTATTCCCGCTATGCAATTTTGATTTTTCGAGTTCGTTGGAAAGATATTCACAATTAGATCCTATTATTTTTGGTTTCACTAAAATCCGGTTTGTTTTGCACCCTGTACATTCAATTGAAGTTTGAAATCGAATTATCGAACTACCGCGCCATTTTCAATTCCTTTATAATTAAAATAAAATATTTATATTCTAACGACGGCGTATAGAATATATACATTCGAATTCTGTTCAAAATAAATTTCTCGTCGATATTGTTTAAAATAATCTATTTTAAATGTTCAAAATTCGCTAAAATTGCCAAAATAAAAATTTTAAACTGGCCCAGATTTTCGGGTTGTTACAGTGTTCAAGCAATTTTTTTATCGTATTCAGTTTATATACAAGTACAATGTCATGAGAAGAATATATAAATAGTGGAGTTATAAATCTGTACTGTTTGAATGTTGAAATAGAATATTATACTTAAATAAATAAAATACTCTGTGAATATTTGAATGTTTGTACAATTGTAACAACCCGGAAAATGCGGGCCAGTTTAAAATTTTTATTTTAGCAATTTTGATGAATTTTGATTATTTAAAATGAATTATTTTAAATAATAACGACGAAAAATTTATTTTGAATATAATTCGAACGTATATATTTATATACGTCGTCGTTAGAATATAATAATTATATATAATTATTTATAGAATTGAAAATGATGCGGTAGTTCGATAATTCGATTTCAAACTTCAAATGAATGTACCGGGTGCAAAACAAACCGGATTTTAGCGAAACCAAAAATATTTGAATCTAATTGATAATATCTTTCCAACGAATCCGACAAATTGAAATTTCATAGCGCGAATCAAAAGATATACCTAGTTGAAATTTCAGGATAGTCGCTATGGAATTTTGGCCCCTGAAAATAGCCTTTTTGCAAACGACCTCAGATTTCGACGAAACCACTTTTGTTGGATCCGTGATGTCAAATTATTATTAGGTTTAAAATTTCGTAATTTTTCAAATCAATATGTGAGCGTGGCAAAGAAAACGCGTTTGACCAGTTTCAGTTGATTTTAATCGACTGGAAAATGACCATTTTTCAAACGGTCTCGGAATTCGATGAAATTAGTTTTGTTAGGACCGTATCGTCAATACGAGGCTAGAAAATATTTTTCGGGAATTTTTAGAGTTAGTATGTGGCCCTGGTAAATTGAAATGTACGTTTAAAATTCAATATAATGATTTAAATGTTAATTTAAACGAAAACTGATCGTAACAGCTGAGTTGGGTTACGAAACATATCCCATTGTGTTCGAAATGAGGGTAATTAGCTAGGGGCGACAGTCGTTGGGTCTTGTTTGGAGTTCAATTGTAAAGTCAACCTTTTTGGGATTAAATGGAGAAAATTAAATAAATAAATGATATAATTATAATAGGCCCAAGCCCTTATCTCTCTCCTCTCTCTTCTGAATTCAGATCGAAAGAAAAAAAACGTTGCTCCTCGATCGAGACTGGCGATCGACGCCGCCACCCGGAAGCCGCCTGACCCCACGCCCGCGTCGCCCCTCTGGCCCCCTCCGTCACCGTTGGCCCCACCCCTCGCTCCTCAAGCCAAATCGAAACCTCCAAGCCCTAAACCCCCAAATCGAGGCACCTCCGTCCACCAGTGCCGCAGCCACCTCTGGCCGGACCTCCGCCGCCAGTAGCGCCCCTCCGCCGATCGCACTAGCCACCCTAACCCCTCCTTCGACTGCTATAAGGTAAAAATCCATTTACAGTGAGTTTATATTTTTCTTTTATGTAATTAAGCATTATTAAAATCTGATTTTATAATGAAATTACATAGTTTTATTTTTGTTTCAGATTTTAAATAAAAATGGTTCTAAAAAATAATAATGATAAGGGGATTTTGATATAAAAATCATAGTTTAAAAGAAAATCGGTTTTATGTTGAAAATCATTGCTTAAAATCAGTTTTTATATGAAGAACATCGTTTTAAAAATGTGAACTTTTTATATAGAACATTGTTTTAAAAATGTGAGATTTTTATAAATTCATACAGAGAAGAAAGATTGGATTTTAATGATATGAAGTAGTGATTTTTAATCTATGAAAGACGATATTTTTATATAATGAAAGGCGTGATTTTTTATATGATGTAGAGATTAAAAATACGATTTTTATAGAATTAGCGAAATAAAAATATAATTTTTATAATATAGAAAGGTTAAAATGTAATTTTTATACTAGTGGCATATTAAAAATATGATTTTTATATAGGTAGGGTAATAAAAATATAACCTTTGTTAGGAGGAAAGCATTATAAAAATATGATTTTTTATGTAATGGCAACAATATAAAAATGTGATTTTTATATATGTAGTGGCTACGGGCAACGAAAGTGACAAAAGGGCAAGAACGACGAAGATTTCCACATAAGAAGTGTCGTGGAGTTTGGATAGCTTTGGTGAGAACTCCTCACTTTTATTTCAAATTTCTAGTTAGAAATATATACTAGGATGCAGACGGTGTTTAGTAGCACCCGACACCATTGTCCATAAACCATGGACTTGTTTGTTTGGTTGTGTAGTTGGTTAGATTATTTGATTTGAATTTGGTTGTTTGGTGAAATTGAATTGGTTTGATTGATATGTATATGGCGTGGGCCATTATTAGACCGGGGATAAGGCTAGGCCTTGTCCCGTTTCTAGTATCGTGCCATTATGCCGCCGAAATTTTCTAAAATATGTTAGAAAAATAAAAATATCATTTTTATCGTGTAAATGAACTGAATAGAAATTCATGTGTTGAAATAAAATAGTTATCGTTAAAAATATAATTTTTAACGTGAAAGTGAATAAAATAAAATATTCATTTACAAACCAGACGGTTTGTTTATGTACACTGATTTGACTGATATTGATTGGGACGATAAATTTTACACATCGCCCAACTACACAAATAAAATATGTGTTTGATTATTGAAACCCCACACGGGTGTTGGGATGATATTTGGCATACACTAATCCCAATTATTTAATTGTATGTCGATCGATTGGTCGACAGACTGTGTAAGCGTTGATTGTATATGTTTAATGCTTATGCAGTTGTGTTGTGCACTTGGGATGATGGTTGATTATTTATTGTTGCTATTATATACATGTGTTGTATGGAATCCATATAATTAACATTATATGGTAATTGATTGGGCCTCATTCCAATTGGGAAAATAAAGAATATTATAAAATAAAGATTAACGTGTTGACGGTACTCATTTGTTGAGATTAGTCAGGTGGTGGAAGAAATATAGATTCATGTGTTGAATAGAATAAATATTCATTTGTGTAATAGAATAATGATGTTATTGAAAAATATAAAGCCGTGTTGATTAGAGATGCGCTATTTTGACGCGAACGATATTGATATCGATTATATTCGTTTTTAAAATGAATATTTAGAAAGAGATAATGAATTCGAATTGAATATAAAGTGAATTCGAATTGAATTGAATATAAAGTGAATTCGAATTGAATTGGATATAAAACAAATTCGAATTGAATTGAATATAAAGTGAATTCGAGTTGAATTGAATATAAAACAAATTCGAATTGAACTGAATATAAAACGAATTCGAATTGAAATTGAATAGAAATGAATTCGAATTGGAATTGAATAGAATCGAATTTGAATTGAAATCTATTTGAAATGAATTTAAAACGAATTTATATTGGGAAAAATTCAATTTTGATTTGAATCTGAAATGAAGTTGAATCGTTTTGAAAACGAATTTAAAACGATTTATAAAATTCGTTTTAAATAGAAATCGATGAAATATATATTATATATATATAATATAATGGCCTGAATAGAACGCACCGCGCCGCGGCAGTTCGTGAATTTCGACCATTGACTTCGAACGGACATTACGGGAGATCCGACCGTCGGATTCTCCTAAAACCGGAACCGTTGGGTTCGTATCGAAAAGAGATTTCCAATGAATATTAGAAATTTGAAATCTAACGGTTGGATTTGGAATTATGTCCAAATCAAATATGGAAAAGGTCGCTGTAAGTGCAGTTCGGTGGCAGTTATTGAAAACCGACTGTACGGGCCTTGATAAAATAATTAAAAATATCTATAATTTGTGTAAAAACAAAAGAAATGATTTGGGAAAAATTGGGATGAAAAACTCGATATTTGAAAAGATAAAAATAGATTTTTATCGAAATGAACTAGTTTTGAACTAGAATTAAAAACCAATTTATTTTTGAAATAAATAAATTGAATTTGAAATGGGTTTTAAATAACCAGAATTTCTAATATATTTTATTGGAATTGAAATAGAATGTGATTTGGGTTTATCGTGGACTGTGTTTTAAATGACATTAGTTCTTTATCCCAGTAAAAGGAGTTTTAATGAATCCTTAATTTAGATTGAAATATGAATTGATAATTTAAATTATCAAAATTTGGAAATGATCGAAAGGGAAGTACCACCAGTTTTGCTCCTAGCGATAGTCAAATCTTTAATTAGATTTGAACGTGAAATGGTAATTAAATTTACCGATAACACTGTGGTGTTAGTTATGGGGTAATAACAGTTTTGCTCCATGGGATGAATAGGTTGGGATTGGGAAATAAAATAAATAATTACTTCGGTGTGGTTCGCTAATCCCGACTAGTTTGGAAAACCATAATATGGTTTGAAATGATATCCAAAGGAAGATTAAAGAATAAATTTAAAAGAATTTATCTTTGATAAAATTAATGGGAACCTTTCCCTAGGAGTGTGAATATCTGAATAAAAGAATATTCTGAATTGGAATGAGGCGTATATTGTGTTTTATAGCACTTGTTGATTAAGATACGTGAGTTATTCAGAAAATCCGGGTATAACCCATTCTGAATAACTGATTCGACGACGAGTCGAAGAGATTGAAGACGGTGCAAGACCGACGATCTTCACATCGAATGGATGGGTGCTACTGATGCTCACGATGGGAGTAGCTACCTTGAAGGGGGCTGAAGTGGTAGCCGTACGGACGTACTTGTTGATTGTACGGATATGCGAGGAAAGTGCCTCCGGTTTCGTTCAGACCTAGAACGGACTTGTAAATGGACGGTGTGTCTGACATTGTATTCCTTTATATTGTATTCGTTGATCTCTGCTAAATATATATCTGTTTGGTGGCGGAGAATTTATTCTCTTGCTTAACGCCCTTCTCTGAGACATACGAGATCAGAGGTTATATATTGGCAGAAATCAGTGGTACGATATGGATTGATAGTGTGGCATGCTGAGATGCAGTGATCCAGACTTTTGTTGAAAAGCAAAGTTTGGTGGATGATGATCAAAGCGCAGCTTTAATATAGCACGGCTTTGTGTATAGCGTTGATTCGCGAGCCTCACACCCCGGTATGGTGGTAAACTGATGGTTTGATCAGTATGCTTTTTTAGTGGATGGGCACCTTCGTGGTGTCGTGGATTCGGTCGACCGAGATTGAGCTCAGTGCTCAGAGGGATAGGGTAAACGGTGTTTTCTCTCGCCGAGACGTAAGCCGCAGTGATACTCGATTTCCCAAAAGTGTGGATGTGCATTACGGTGTTTTCTCTAGCTGAGACGTAAGCCGTTGAGATGGCACTACGCGATCGATCTTTCGAATCAGGAGCCACCATGATGGAAATCCAATTTCCAAATATGACATTTTGCGGTTTTGATTGTAGAGCCTAGTATTGGCGACATGATATATGGTACCCATGCCGTCTATGATTGATATATTTATATTTGAAATTGTTTTCTTCACTTATAGTAATAATATAAGATGAAATTTCGCGTATCAAGCATATTTGGCTATTATAAGGGAAAACCCTATCCTCCGGCTTGCGTTGCATTGTGTGATGGGACCTGGGTCTTATAATAGCTTCATTGTTCTTTATTTAGCATTGCGTTGTTTGTTTTATGCACTGGTATTCTTGGGAGGAAACCCATTCCGTGTTATACGGCGTGGTCCCTTGATTTACCTAACTTTAAAAACAAAGATTAATAACTGTTTTAGTTCTCACACCAGTCACATGACTGACTTGGAGTTTATTGTTTTAACCTAAACTCTGGGTGCCCCTATTTCCACACGGGCAGCTAGTAGTTTTGGTTCTGCAGATTTATAATCACAGGATCCTGATTTACAGCTGGAGTGATATCCGGAAAGCTCTGTATCCGTATATCTCTTCTAGTTGTGCTTTGTATTATTTCCGCTGCAATGTATTTAAATGTAATTTAAATCTCTGATATTTTCTGTGTAATATTTATTCATACTCTGTATATTCTTGTATTCTGATGGAATTGTTGTAATATACAATGAAATGTTCTTCTGTTTGCATTCTATTTTGTCGTGTTCTCAAAACAATCAGGCGTTTCGAAAGGTCTAGATCGGTTTAGCGACTGATTCGGATCGAGCGAAATTCCTTGTTGTCACAACAGTCGTATTTTATTTAAATATAAATATTATATTCCTGTCTGTGATATGATATAACAGTACGACTACAAACACATTTATAATAATATTTATTTGGTTGTTATTATCAAACAAAAAATACATAATTGTGTATACAACACCGTTATATACAACAGTATTGTTTGATTTGAGGAATCAATCAAATATAGGTATAGCTTGAAAAAAATACGAATATGCTAGATTTGTTGTGGAATCAATCAAGAAAATATGGGAATATTTCATCCTTATCTTCAAAGCATTCTTCATCTTTCCTCCAATATATATGAAAACATTTGCTCTTATTTTTTTAGCATATGATAAGAAAGCTCTCCATAATATATCTTCATCGTCTCAGACTCCACTTTAAAGCTTCATCAAGCTTCGATCAATCATCTCCATCACCGTGAAATCATCAATAATCATTGTGAAGCTCGATTACCGAAGATCTAATCCACAATAATCATTGTTGTTAACGAGTTCTAGGTATTCCTATGGTGGAATGAAAAGGTTGTAGAGAAGAAATAGACAATTGTCGTAAGAAATAGGAAAGATGTATAAAATGAAAATGATTATGTATCTTGCAATGATGAACATCATAATGAAATCATCGATTAAAGTGGACGTAGGCCAAAACTGAGGCCGAACCACTATAAATGGCTCTTTACTTTACTGTTTTTTCTTATGTTTGCCCTTAACCTTGTTTTTGCATTTTTAAGGTGTTCACACACCTCTTGGTGCGTTAATATCAGTTTTTCGATATTAACATTTTTGGTGCCTACCATGAGGCTCGATACTATGACCACAAGATTAAGAGCCTTGCTGGGGGATTTTGAAGATTGAAGCCTGCTTTTATGATAGATCCGCACGGTCTATAGATCAAGTCTGTTGGAAAAATTTCTATGAAGTTCGGAAGATTATCCGAGATAATGGTGCCATCGAAGAAGGGTGTTCGTAAGTCTATTAGAGGTTCGTATAATGCTGCTAATGAAGCTACACCGCAAACCAATCATCTTTATCTTGGCCAAACTTCGAGAAGTGGAGCTGGCATAACCAGAGATGAGTTGGATGTGATCGTTGTTGTATTATATAAACGAATGAATGCTTCGAATAAAGCTTTGATGGACAAGCTAGATGCTCTTCTCACTGCTCAAGCTAATCTTACACCTTGACGAGTGGATGTTGATCTAGATGAGAACGCTCACTCATCAGCTTCAGGTCACAATCGCAATGATGATATGGAGGAAGTTGATGGTTGTTCAAGTGGTATAGATGAAGCTGCTGATGTCGAAGACTCTAAACCAAATGCTAAGAATTATACTGAAAGATATACTACTCGACAAGTTGCTAGTCCCACCAAAGGGGCCCCTCCCAAAGTGCGAGGTCTAGGGTTTCGGTCTTCTAACTGTGATCGCTTGCCAAGGCAGGCATTTGGAAAAGAGACCGACGTCCGCCCCATGGAACAACACAATAACGAGGAGTATATTTCAAAGATGATTAAGTCGTTTATAAAGGAGATTTAGCTTGAAATGACGATGAAAAGAATGAGATTTTTCTCCTAGCAAAACTATGTTTACTGAAAGAGTCCGTAAAGCAGAGTTCCCAAAGAAATTGTTCCAACTACGTTGCCTGCTTACAACGGGACTGTTGATCCTAATATGTTTCTATTCAAATACGAGTGGCACACTAATGCGACTGCGACATATGAAATTAGATGTTTTTACTTTCCGCTCAATTTGGAGGGTGTGGCATCATTGTGGTTCATGATGTTGCCGCCTAAATCTGTAGACCAATTCACCGACATGACTGAGAAGTTCAAAGAGCAGTTTACGTTGTATGCTTTAAAGGACAAAGGCATTATGTCACTATCAGCATTGGAGCGAAACCCGGGGAGACTGTTAAGGCTTTTCTCAGTCGTTTCAATGTTACTTTATCTAAAGTGGAAAATCCGGAGCCATGCATGATCCTAATGGCTCTAGTCAATGTTGTAGACAAAAAGACCGAGATTGGGAAATGGATAAAAATGAAGGAACCCAACATGCTCGAGAAATTCTACAAGAAGGCGGAAGAGTACATTAGAGTGGGGGAGGACCCTTCTATTCGCCAGGATGTTGGTGGAAGCAGCGTTGTTGAAGAAAATAAGAGTGCTGATACTCAAAAAAGTTCCAGAGAGTAGAAAAGAGGGAATGATGGAAAAGACAATAGGAATTATAAGAAGACTCGCTTTTTCAAAATCTCAGAGTTGACCCCACTAACCGAGACTCCAGAGAATATCGACTCTGCTTCTAAGGATACAAAGAATTATCCATAAGCAAGATTCCAGAGAAGGCGGAAGAGTACATTAGAGTGGGGGAGGACCCTTCTATTCGCCAGGATGTTGGTGGAAGCAGGTTGTTGAAGAAAATAAGAGTGCTGATACTCAAAAAAGTTCCAGAGGGTAGAAAAGAGGGAATGATGAAAAAGACAATAGGAATTATAAGAAGACTCGCTTTTTCAAAACCTCAGAGTTGACCCCACTAACCGAGACTCCAGAGAATATCGACTCTGCTTCTAAGGATACAAATAATTATCCATAAGTGAGACTCCAGAGAATATCGACTCTGCTTCTAAGGATACAAAGAATTATCCATAAGCACGACTGCATAAAGTGGTAAGCAGAGAAGTAGGTTTGGAAAGTTCTATCGTTTCCATAACCGACCTGTAGAAAATACCAATGAATGTAGACATCCGAAAAGCTTGATTGAAGAGTTGATTCAGAAGAATAAGCTGCAACAATATGCCAGGAAGCCACAAGCTGCAAATTCCGCTCCATAAAGTGGTAAGCAGAGAAGTAAGTTTGGAAAGTTCTATCGTTTCCATAACCAACCTGGAGAAAATACCAATGAATGTAGACATCCGAAAAGCTTGATTGAAGAGTTGATTCAGAAGAATAAGCTGCAACAATATGCCAGGAAGCCACAAGCTGCAAATTCCGCTCCATCTTCTTAGGGAAAAATGCACATACTCATCAATTAAATCCAAAGAGCTCCATGACAAAGCAATCAAAGATCTGTAATCAACACTATATCTGGAGGTCCTCATCCAGCAGGAGGAAGTTGGGGGAAGATTGAGTGATATGCTGGTGCTCTGAAATATGTTCCAAAAGAGGAGATATGTATGATTCTGAGTAACACGATTCCCGTAAAGCAGCATAAGATCTCTTATGAAGACGTTATGTTCAGGAAAAAGGATGCAAAAAGTGTGATAACTCCTACTCTAGATCCTATGGTTGTAACAGTGGAATAGGCCCAACAATAGTCAGAAGGGTGTTTGTTGATTGCGGTGCCTCTGTTAATGTCTTTCAGAAGATATTCAACCATATGAATCTCTCAATGTTAAATGTTCAAGCTTGTCAAACAAAGATCCAAGGGTTCATGGGAGAGCCGAAACAACCAATTGGAACCATTGACTTGTTTATTGAATTAGGAGAAGGCGACAAGGTATCCTTTCTAAAGCAGACTTTTGTGCTGGTAGATGAAGTTTTGGCTTACAATGCATTCCTGGATAGACCTGCTTTAGCATATTTCATTTGCTCTAGCACCTTGGTGTTTGACTATGAATTCCCCACTGAGAAAGGTATTGAGTGATCAAGGGAGATCAAGAAACTGCTAGAGAATTCTACCTTATAGAGCAGCGTGAAGCCAAGAAGAATGATATGAGGAAGAATATGGAAGTCTCTCTCCGCATTCGTGATCCTGTCTTATAGCAACTAGGGCGCAACCCTGCACTGGAGAGCATAGTGGGGCGTAGAAAGAGGTTGATCCTCGAAAATTCAGTGCAGGGGATAATCGAGTGGTACCAGCTGAGATCACAATTCCTATATTAGTTCATCCAAAAGATTCTGGTCGAGCAGTGAAGATAGGATCTCAATGGTGCCAAAAGTCGTAGAAATAGTTGATTGTTTTTCTTAAAGCTAATTAGGATGTGTTCACTTAGAGTCATTCTGACATGTATGGCATATCCCCCGAAGTGGCGGTTCATGCATTAAATATTAACACAATTGTTTCATCTATGAAGCGGAAGAGAAGGATTCAAGGCCCCGAAAGATTAATGGCTCTCAAGGAAGATGTAGATATACTAATGGAGAATCATTTTATTTGAGAGTCAACATACCTAGATTGGGTGTCAAGTCCTGTATTAGTAAAGAAACTCAATAGTAAGTGGCGTGCATGCATTGACTATTCAGATCTCAACAAAGCATGTCCTAAAGATAGTTTCACGCCTCCTAGAATTGATCAGCTTGTGGATGCGACAACATGGCATGACCTATTATCGTTCATAGATGCTTATTCATGCTATAACCAAATAATATGCACGATCCAGACCAGGAGAATATAAGCTTCATTATAGATGTGGTTTTACGTTGCTACAAAGTAATGCCAATTAGGTTAAAAAATGTTAGAGCAACTTATCAATGTCTCTTCAATACGGTGTTCAAATCTAAGATTGGCAAGACTATGGAAGTTTATGTGGATGACATGCTGGTAATGTCAAATAGAGAAGATGATTATTTGGAGAATCTGGATGAAATGTTTGATATCTTAAGAAAGTACGGCATGAAGTTGAATCCTCTCAAGTGTTCATTTGGAGTTGCATCTGGGAAATTCCTTTGGTTCATGGTCAATGCCAGAGGCATCGAAGCCAACCCTATGCAGATTTCAGCGTTAAGAGAGATGCAGGCTCCTAGGATGAAGAAAGAGCCCCAAAGTTTGAATGGGATGGTTGTTGCACTAATTCGCTTCATCCTAAAGGCAACAGATAGGTGTATTTCACTTTTTGATGCATTGACAAAAGGGAAGGAGGACTTCCATTGAGAAAAGGGAAGAAGGACTTGCCATGGACTCCAGAATGTCAGACGGCCTTCGCGGAGTTAGTCAAGCATATGGAAACACCCCCGATGTTGTCAAAGCCTAAAGATGGAGAAGATTTGTTTCTATATTTGGCAGTTTCATCCTATGCCTTAGGTGCAACTTTAGTTCGAGAGGATTCGAAGATTCAGAGGCCAGTATATTACAACAGCAAAGGGCTTACTGGTGCATAGCTGAACTCTTTGAAGTTAGAGAAGCTTGCACATTGTCTGTTTGTTACCTCGAAGAAGCTCAGGCTATATCTCTAATCTCACTGCATCAAAGTACTCATAGATCAGCCGCTAAAGCAAGCCATGTTCCGTCCAGAGACTTCGGGAAAGTTATTAAAAGGGGAATATTGGGCTCAGTCAATGTGATATCACTTACCATCCTCAAAGAGCAATCAACAGACAAGCTTTAGTAGACTTTATTGCTGAGTGTACGGATGGAGGAGTTGAGAAGTAAGAGCCTGCCTGTCGAAGTGATTACTCGATAGAAGTTGTTCGTTGATGGAGCTATGAATGAGTATTGCTCGGTGGTAGTAGTAGTGCTAGAGACTCCTAAAGGATACTTAGTATTTTATGCCTTAAGATTGGAGTTTCCATCGATGAACAACGAAGAGCAGTATGAAGCATTAATCGCTGGACTGAAGATAGCAACTGAGTTCCAATTGAAAGCCTTGCAAATTTTCAGCGATTCGCAGTTGGTGGTGTGCCAGATTCGAAGAGAGTTTCAAGCTAAGGAAGTAAATTTTCTGCTTATTAGTCGAAGGCTTGAGAACTGCTGTTCGCTAAACGGATATTCTATTAAATTAGAAAAATCATTAACACGAAATATCGTGATAATACCGCAAGCGCACGGCGTACAATCATTAGTACGTGGCGAATATGAGTCGATCCGTAGGGAAAGAATTAATTCTAGATTTTACTCAATCAAATTAAACCAAAATCAAGTGAAATTTTAACTAATAAAAGCTAAATGAAAACCATAAACTAAGTTGAGAGCTAAATATGAAATGAAAACAATTTAGAGGCAAATCGACTCTCACATTTATGTAAGTTATTAAAAATACAATTTATGATCTCCATTAAGTGATATAAATGCAATATTTAAACCACTTATGATTCTCATGAAAATGGAACTAAAGCAAAACTATTCTAAGTCTGGCCTATGAATTATTAACTAAAACTATAGACCATCAAATTTTTGTTCTTACTTTCATTTCAAAATCAATAACCACTTAGCAAATATTGATGTAATTTGTGTTTACATTGACCAAGCATAGCCTATTTTGTTGTCAACAAACATAGACTATCAAAACCATTTGTATAAACCTACATCAACATTCACTAACATGAAGCACAAATTAGAGATCACAAATCATACAAATGTTGAACTTATATAAAGTTAGAGAGCATCATTACCCCTAAATCAAGGGATTAGCCACTCATATGTGTTATCCTATCAACACATGTAAGTTTCAACATTAGAAAATAAAGCAAAATGAAAGAAAAACTAAGCAGAATAAGAAGAGAACTAAACTAAGAACATAAAGTAAATTTAAGCTATGAACATAAAGTAAATGAACATGAAAGTAAATCTAAACTATGAACATGAATGTAAATCTTAGCTATGAACATAAAACAAAAAAGCATAGAAATTAAATTGCATTAAAACAAGGAAGTTACATAAAGAAAATGGCTAAGTAGCTATGGAAATACAAGAGAGCTTGTGCTCCTCTCAACTTAACTAAAGAAGGGGATAAAAGAGAAGAGACTATTTACATCACATAAAGGGGTATATATATATACATGTTTCTAACCCAAAACCCTACTCATATTTGTTAGAAACTCCCCAAAATGCCCATTCATAAAGCTTCTAATCTTCTCTTAGCCACTAATGAGTCATGTAGGATGCATGAGACCTTTTGTCTTATTCAATTAGTCTTCAATAAGAAGCTTAAAAGAGGGTAATTTGAGAGGTGGGGTTCTCTGTGATCATGTATGAGAATTATTTTGTAATGACCCGGGATTTTGGCGACCTTGGTTATCCGATATACAACACATATCGAACATCCAAAGGTCGAAAATACCGGCCAAAATGAAAGAAATTAGAGGGTGAGGATAGATAAGATAGAAACTTAGAATAGAAGAAGAAGAAGAACACAACATCAGAGTAACACGAATCTCACAGCGGAACGAACAACATATAATAGATAATATATCCTTGAAATAGAATCATTATATGTATACAATAACATTATCGGAGTACAACACTTACAACACAGTGGAAATAACTATGGCTATAAAATCCTGAAGCCTCCTGCTCCAAGCTCTTCCAGTATATCTGTAAATCCCGACTACTTGACTGCCCATACAAATTTAGGCACCCAAGAGTTTAGGGAAAACAAAACAAATAAACTCCGGGTCAGTCATGGGACTGGTATGAGTAAGATAATTTAAAACAGTTCGAACAAGTAAACGATATCTCATAAGACCACGCCGTATAACGGAACGGGTTTTTCCCTTATGAGAATCGAAATTATCTTTATATCAAAAACCTTTTGATATTATAATAATGTCTATCAACCACAATACAATAATCATCTAGCAGAAACGCTTTCATCTCACGTTCTACATATATAGTATACAACCAAAACCGCAAGCACGTATTGGGTAATGGATTTCCAACTATGACAAGGTATGAAACCACCTTTCGCTAGTGTACCTCTAGAGAGGAATGCACTGGGTTCAACAAGAACATCTTGCAACCCGGCCACACATGACCGACCACTCATTTCGCTTGAGTGTATCTAATGTATATCACCAACGGTTGGGATCAGCAACCGTTTCCCGAATAGGACAATATCGACAATAGATTTTTAGAAATAAATGAAACTCTAGATCAGGTGATTATACACCCTACTTCGGAGCGACCGACTTAGCCATGCTGCCAGCCCGATTTCTGTCATTTACCGAATGTGAGGCTAGAAGCTACGCTTTATCATCACACCAGATTCACTTCGAATGTCACAAATCCATCAGATCACCGATTGACGTCCTCAACAATACATTATGTGTTAGCTAAAAGAAGTTTCCTTCTCCGCTTCCACTCTTGGTACGGTTGGAGAAATCAATATACGTGATCGTCTGGAAATACTCTGTCAGACATCCGTCCATACAAGTCATCCAGGAACAGGATGAACCGAAGGTACTATTCAGTATATCCATCTTAGGCGCTGTTATCTAAGACTAAGACAATAGTCCTTGCACTTTACTCCGTCTTCAATTATCTTTGGCATATATTATTCGCAATGCTTATGCCAATACAGAGTGGTTCTTCGGATAATAATTCAACCGGTCTCTCCATATTAACAACGTTAAAATGGTCAAAACTTCGATAGTCTGTGAGTTAACTATCGAAGAAAAACATGTGTACAAACAACGATATTATTTCCAGATGGAAATTATATCGAACAAACATCATTTAACATTTATCTCTATAGTTCATTTTTCATCTCCTGTTTCCCTATATTCAACATTTTATATTTTCTAAATTTAGGAAATATAAGTTATTAACACTGGAAAACATTTCCATTTCTTGTTTTCTGTATTAGAAAACATTTCTGGTTCTTGTTTGGAAAACATTTCCAAAACTCCTCTATTTGGGTTTAAACAGATGTTTAGATAAAACATCGCTATGCCAACTCAAACCATTTCCTTTAATTACTAAATTCACTTAACCATCCTTTATTGCCGAACCTTAACCATTCCTTAGTTAAAAACGAAGCCAATCAAGTTGGGGTAGGATTACCTCTCAGACCTTAACTGAACAACATTTCTAACCTTGAAATAGGCAAAGTTCACTTTAAATTCCTTTAACTAACTTCCTTACTTAACTCTCTTTCGAGTAATCTCTATTCGATAACTCCTCCCTTCGAATAACTATATTCGATTAACTCTTTTCACTTAACTCTATTCGATTAAATCCTTTGGATTAACTCTATTTGCTTTACTCTATTTGATTTACTCCATTCACTTAACTCTTGTCGAATAAACTATATTCGATAAATCCTCTAACTCTATTCGAATAAACTGTATTCGATTAACTCCTCTAACTCTATTCGAATAAACTATATTCGATTAAATCCTCTAAATCTATTCGAATAAACTATATTCGATAACTACTTTCAAATAACTAGATTTGATAAACTCACCTCGAATAGCCAATATTCGATTACTCTTCTCTCGAATACACTATATTCGATAACTCTACTTCGAATAAGTGATATTCGATAACTCTACTCGATTAACTCCTTTGGATTAACTCTATTTGCTTTACTCTATTTGATTTACTCTATTTGATTTACTCTATTCACTTAACTCCTGTCGAATAAACTTTATTCGATAACTCCTCTAACTCTATTCGAATAAACTGTATTCGATTAACTCCTCTAACTCTATTCGGATAAACTATATTCGATTAACTCCTCTAACTCTATTTGAATAACTCTAACTAGTTAACTCTAACTCTAACTGGTCAACCCTCACTGATTAACTCTAACTGATTAACTCTAACTCTAACTGGTCAACCCTTACTGATTTACTCTAACTGGTTAACTCTAACTGGTCAACCCTAACTGGTAAATTCTAACTGATTAACTCTAATTCTAACTGGTCAACCTGTTGGATATAGATTAACCCTAGAGGGGGGGGGGTGAATAGGGTTTATCACAGTTTTTAACTAAATTAAAATTCTAATGAGATATTAAAATAATAAATAGATCACAGATTATAGAAGAAACAGAAATGCAGAAAATAAATCACACACAGATATACCCAGCTTCGGCATAACCCTGCCTACTGCTGCATTTCTAAGGTTTCTACTAGGTGATAGAACAGATCCCGCATACAAGACCATGTACACTTGCAAACCCTGCTCCTATTCTAACCATACGCTCAAATCCCTAGATTGATTGATATCCCCTCGATCAGATTTCCCGTATTACAAACCAGTAACACGTAACCTAGATTTACAGACTCTAGTGAACTGCCAATCAACACCCTGACTGGAACCCTAGAAATTTTGCAGACTTCTAGAAACTGTTCGATGGTTTTTACAAAGCAAAATAAAGTACAACATGAATTAAACAAATAAAACCCTAAAGGAGTTTAGTGATAAAGGGTCATCCCCTTTCCACACTTCAAAGAAATAGTCCGGCCCATTCTCTTTATTGTTTAACCCGATCTCTTTGCTATGTGGAAAAAGAAATGGCGGCGGCTCTAGGGTTTCTTCTTTGAGTTCCAAATCGAAGTCGATGTTGTTAATTTTTGGCTCTGGAAATGATTTCTGGTGCTCGAATCTCCGATTGCTTCTCTGTCTTGCTCGATTGTTGTGTGGCTATGTAATTCTTCACTCTGGCGATCGAAACCCTAATGAAATTGTGAGTGTTCTTTGATTTAAAAAATTGTTGCTCTCTGATTTAGTTGTTGTTGGTTTCGATTTCGATGTCATCTCTCTGCCTGTGATGAATCGGTGATAAATAGGATTATATAATCCGTAACTTGCTCTGATTTCAACATATGATTTGATCTCAAATTGCGGTTTCCCTTTTCGATTAGCTCGAAATTGAATTTTGAAAATCGTGGATAGATATGGATGATTTTCTGGAGTTTTAAAGAATAAAACAAAATTTATCCCTTGCGTGAAATCAATGATTGATAATTTTCCGAGAATAAAAACATTTGCTCAAAAAGGATTTTCTAAACATATTTTTATGTGTGTTTTCTGGATTTGATTCTCTGGAAATATATTTGCAACCGAAAAATAATTTCTTTCTTTGTTTAACTCTGCATTTCTGGAAATTGTATGAGTGTGTGAATCACTCTTTGAATTCCTGGAAAGTTTGAATTGATTGCATGTCGGATTGTTCACTGTGATGCTCCAAATAAATTCTTGCCAGATAAAGTGATTGCTATGCTCTGAAATCATGTTTTTAATACTGGAAATTAAATCTCCATATCTTGCCACTAGGACCACTTTAGTTTTTGCATTTCTGGAAAAATCGAATCAAATGATTCTCTTGCCATTCAAAACTGGAAAGGATATTTGCTAAAAAATGTTTGCATATCTTTGGAATGATTTGTTGCCGTGTTTAATTTGTGCCACCAATGCAAAACATAATTCTTTCCAATTTTCTGAATTAGTGAATACTTGCCAAAAAAAAACTTGAGACTGATTGCTTGATTTGTTTCCATAAAGCTAATTTAAATCTTTCCCAAGATTAATCCCAAAAAGTATTGGATTGGACCTATGCCTAAAATGTTTGCTATTCACATGAATGCACTGTTTTATGAATTGAACCATGTTGCATGTTGTTTCCTTCTCGACCAAATTTGTAGTTCACTTGAGCTTTACTGCTCATTGTCTTTATTATTGTCGTGCCCTCATTGTTGTGTGCCTCTGAACTGAACCATTTGCATGAGCATCCGTATACATGTTGATGAGTTTGCACCATTTGTGTTGTTGCTGAGTCTTGGTGAATACATATGTCACTCCCATGTCCACCTGTTTGCACCATTACACAAATGTATTCCTGCTGCTATGATCATTCATGTTAGTTGCTGAAACTGCTCACTTTGGCACTCCTTGCTCATGTATGTCTTAAATTCACTTGCTATGCATCCTGCCTATTTGCTTGTGTTGCATCGATTACTAACATGCACTGTACTAAGTTTTATCCCCTTGGCACTTTGCATTTCCACCACTGTAATGTGTTTGAGACTTTTCTGAGCTGAACCATGTTTCAGTGTTACTCTTGCACCACCAGTTTTGACTTGTTTGTGGCATGAGCTGATTATGTTGCTCCATAATAATTCTGAGCATACTTGAAATTATAATCCCTGATAAAGTTGAACTTACTGCATCATGTTGACTTGATCTTTAGCCTACCTGCATATGCTTATTGTCTTTGCTTGAACCATGTAGATGTGCTTGTGTACATGTGATTGCTGAAACTTGAAACCATGCACGATCACCATGGCTGCACCATGTACATTCGCCATTTCATGATGTATACTTGTATTTTCTTGTGCTTTTGGCTTGACACTTGTGTACCTTGACTTTGTCCGTTCATGCTTTATTTAGCTCGTATGCACTGAGTCGAGTTGGTCCACGTGGCCACTCCTCAGTTGCACACTGATTGGCGAGGCAGTGCACACGTGTATTTTTATACACGTGTGTATATGCAGCCATCAGACTGATTTTCTTATCCCTGCACTGAAATATTTTATATATATATATATACACTGACTGCCTTGTGGTATTTACAGTGTATCACTGTGAATATCACAAGCTGTCTAGACACAGTCGGATTAAATCAGATCGAGTCAGAAAAATGATGAGAAAAACACCGAAATTCTGAGGCAAATAAAATTTTAAAAATAAAATTTATATTTGCATTTATTCTGTTTCATTTCTATTGCAGTGTACTGTGTGTGTGTGTTTCATGTGTGACAGGTAAGCGGGGATGACTGGACTGCACTGACAGAAGACTGAAGAATGAAGTCAAGAACAGTGTCAGTTAAAGAGTGTTTGTAACAGTGTATGTATAGATGAAAATGTACAACTGAGTGTAAAATGTGTATGAGTGTTGAATGAGAAACTGTGAGTGTGAAACGTATTGCAATGCTGAGATGTACAAATAGTGGAGTATAAAATTTGTACTGTTTGAATATTGAAATAAAATATTCTATTTAAATAAAATACTGTGTTAATATTTGAATTTCTGTACAGTCTATTTTATTTAAATACAAATATTATATTCATTGCTGTGATGTATATATATAATAGTACAGTACCAAACACATTTATAATAGAAATATATTTGATTGTTATCATCAAACAAAAATCATATAATTGTGTATACAACACCGTTATATACAACAATCTCCCCCTTTTGATGATGACAAACAAACATGAAGATTTTGAATATAATAAATGTGTTTGACAGTGAATATTGAACTCCCCCTATTTATTAGCTCCCCCTACAACAGAAAGCTCCCCCTATAACTGTGCTTGAGTGAAGAAACATGAAAATTGAATGAATTTTCAAAATTAATGAATTTTCAAAATTGAAAATATTTATAAAATATTCACTCATAAATCAAAATCTCAACCCATTCTCCCCCTTTTGTTATCATCAAAAGGATACAGAAATTAAAATACAGATGAAAATTGACTAAAAGTATAATTCAGCATAAGAGGAAGAATGATCATCATAAACCTCAATCAGTCAAACAAAAATCATAATAAACTGAGAACTAGTGGCATATTTCACATTGCAGAAAGTGACCGATTTACGACGAAATTTATATAAATGAGGAGAGTTTTATAAAAAATGAATTTCAATTAATTTTCAAATGAATTTTTTATAAAAATAAGGCTAAAAAAAACAGTGATGAATTTGGATTATAATTATAATTCAATTTAAGTGACAAAAACGAATAATCTCAAGTCCTAATACCTATCAATCAACAAATCATAATACGTCATAAAATTTCAACACATTTCACAGATTAGAAAGTGGATTGATAGGCCGGTTATTATACACCAAGGAGAATATTAAAAAAAATTATTGCACGTTATTTTATTTTCTTTTTCTTTTGATTTAAGAGCACCCTGACCACGCATAACCAAAGCTTGGATTTTTAAATGAGGTCAGTCATAGCTTAAATTGTAAGTTGTCTCATAACCATGCATAACCAGAGCTTGGATTTTTAAATGAGGTTAGAGACATGCTTAAGAATCAATTATATATTTTATCATTTTCAGCTTTAAAATATGAAAAACTCCCCAGTATATACAACCAATATGAATGATAGAAATGTGATAGGTACAGAAATGGACTGTGAAATAGATTTCTAAATTAATTATATTATGAAATATAACAAACTGTACCGGGATTATTGAAAATCTTCAATTGACACTAATTCTGAAAAATAACATAACCACAATTCCATCACAAATATTTTCACTGTTTATTCAAGATGATTTTTTTTAAAAAAAATATATTAAACTCTCCACATTTATAAAAAAAAATTATCATGGATGGCAGAATGATGATAGATAATGAGGATGGTCGTGAAATAATTGCCAGTTCAAAGATATTATAATAAATATTCAACCATCATGAAAATCCAGATAAAATCTCCTCTTGTTGTGAAATATATTGCAGTCATAATTCATCACAATTTCAAATTCTGATATATTTTGATGAATTATAAATAAAGAACAATTTGGATATTGATTTCAATTTCTGAATGAAAAAAAAAATCTTAAAATTGAAAATTAATTACAAGAGGAATATAAAGAGCTATACAGGACAAGAGTGATTAAAATATATATAAAAAATCAGCACATCTGATACCAATTGTAGTCTCCCTCTCGAGGATTTTAATTACACCCTGATGGACCATCATGGACATCTCAGACCAAAGAAATTTAAACACAAACCCAGCCAGAAAAAATTTAGCACATTTATTTGTATAAGGCAAAAAAAATGGATCTATACAAGGTGAAAAATTTGAATCTCAGTACAGATGAGTGAAACAAATATAAGGCGTTTCTGATACCACTTGGTGTCTCTATTTACGAGGAATTTTAACATGATACTGAACAAGAATGTCATAAAAAAATATTAAGTGCCAAGCCCAAACAGACATATAATAGGTTATGCACATGTATCAGAGCAGCAAGCATGTGATTCCATAACAAACATTTTTCAAAACAGTATCAGATCAACACAGAACATAGTTTCAAACCATACTTGTCAAGATGATGTTTCTGAAGGTCACAAAAGCAATATATTCCATGATCCATGATTAGAACTACCGTTTATTTGAAATCATTTGAGGAATATGAAAAATCTCTAGATTCAATGAATCGATCACACCAAATTATTATTTTCACATTCAGAATATGTGTGTGATTCAATAAATCAATAATTTCAAATAATTTTAAACAAACAATCATTCAAATCAAATAACCATGAAATAGCAGAGAAATTCAAGACCGGATTTTCAAAGAATTTTCACAAGAATTTTCTGACAAGTCCTCAAGAAATTTTAGATCATCTACATCAATTTTGTGAGATATTCATGATCCAAAGAATAAAAATAATTTATTTGAAATCATTTGAATTAATGTCAAATTTTGAGATATAATGAATCAGTCACACAAGGTTAATAATTTCAGGTTTAAGTGGTGTGTGAGATTCAAAATATCAGGAATTTCAGATGATTTCAAACTAAACTAATTTCAACCATAATAATCATGAATAAGGATGAAATTCTAGATGTATCACTGATTTAACCCAAATATTTTTCAAGTCAGAAATAATCAAGCCAATCCGAACAACAATGAAATTATCACAACTGATAAATAATAGAGTGCTGTAATGAGTATAATATTTTCAGCTTTTCTAAAATGAATTAGAATAAACTCAAAACAGTAAAGGTGTGTGAAATTTCATTGAATATTCAGAACTTCAAAAATTTAGAATTCAAATTAACAGTGTTCAAGATATTACAAGAATACATCAACACTGTTATGAATTCAGCATTAGGAAAATAAACTTCAAAACAATTGCAGATATTTACACAAATAAATTCAAGATCTGGAAATGATTACAAACACGAGAGTTTTCTACAAATAAAATGAATTTCGAGACAAATATGAGTTTTGCAATTGGAAGTTAATGGAGCACAGAATAAACAAAGATATGGCAGTGACAAATCAAATAAAGACAAATAGAAGAAAATAGAATAGAAAGGGGTAGAAGAAGAAGGAATAAACAATAAAAAATATTTACAAGGTTGAGATCAGAAATCATACCTGATTCACAGAAAACGTTGTGGATCTCTAACTCGTCAGACTTTGCTGAGGAACAGTAGATGATTCAATGATGTGAAGTAGTTTGAATCAGTTTCTCTTTTCAGCACAGTTGTTCCTCAGCCTCCTTTGGTAGCTAACTGTTTAGAGGATTGAGTGGTCTAACAAAGGCAGTAAAACCACTCACAGTTGTATTTGTTCGTCTTGGTACCCAAACCTGTTTGTATAACAAACCATCAGAATAAACCTTTGTACCCTTAGGAACCCAAATCTGTTTGAATTTCACGAAGTTTGGTTTATTTCCTTTTGGGATCCAGGATTGTTTAGAAGGATTATTATAAAACAATTTCTCATTTTGATTTTGGCTCAAAAAAACTTTGAAATTATAAGAGTTCAAATTTTCAAATTGATTCTTTTCAAGGTTGTTTGAAGAATTTTTCAAATCATTTGTAATTCGTCTTTCAAAAACATTATTTTTCTCAAACCCAAGTCCATGTTTATTTTGAACAGAAAATTGTTTTTTCAACAACATATTCAAAGATTTTTCACCGTTTGAAAAATTAGACAAGATTGTTTCAAGTTGTTGAATTTCAGTTTTATGATCACCATTTTCTTTCAATAAATCTGAACAACGATTTTTAGTGATCTCACATCTTTTAAAATCAGATTTCAAAACCAAATTTTCATCTTTGAGTAACTTTATTTTGGTTTGGGACTCAGCAATCTCAGCCTCAAAATGTTTTCGACTTTCAGACTCAAATTTCTTGAAATTTTCAATCTCGTTTTCAAGTTCTTTCAAAATCGAATTCGATTTCAACAGATTTTCCTTTTCTGCAATTTCAAATTTGGAATGAATATTAGTTTTAAAAATTTCAAATTCCTTTTGCAGATGATTGTTCAAATTTGATAACTCAATCTTGTTTGCTTTTAAGACCAAAATTTCATCTTCAAACTTTTGAATATTTTTATTGAGATGAACAAGATTGGTTTTCGATTTCAAACAATTTTTACAATCTGAATCTGAAAGGTTTTTAAAATATTCAAGCCGTGATTCCAAATCATCAATTTCGCTGTTCAACTCAGAATTCCTGGATTTTAGAGTTTTGTTTTTAGATTTGAGTTTATCAACAGATTTAGTTAAATCAACACACATATAAACCAAATCTTCGTATGAGAAATTTTCAACTTCAGCATCCGTTGATTCTCCATCATCTGATCCTTCTGAGTTCTCATTTGTAAATCCTGTTAAACAGAATTCTGAATCTGAATTGACAATCTGGGGTTTTGAGTTGGAGTTGTCAATTTGACCATACTTCGTATTGAGAGCTGTCCAAATTTCCTGCGCAGTTAAACAATGGGAAAACAGACTGTATTGATTATCATCAAGATGAGAATAAATAATATGTATAGCACGAGAATTAAAAACTTTATCTACCATATCGTACCCATTGATAACAACATCCCAACATTTAATATTAACAGATTTTAAATAAAATTCCATTTTGGATTTCCAGTTTAAAAAATCTGTTCCAGTGAAAATAGTTGGAGATGAACTGGACTGACTCTCGCTAGACAGACAACTAGGGTTACCCATGACTCTAGAGTTAAAAAAAATACCTGCTCTGATACCAAATGTTGGATCTAGATTAACCCTAGAGGGGGGGTGAATAGGGTTTATCACAGTTTTTAACTAAATTAAAATTCTAACGAGATATTAAAATAATAAATAGATCACAGATTATAGAAGAAACAGAAATGCAGAAAATAAATCACACACAGATATACCCAGCTTCGGCATAACCCTGCCTACTGCTGCATTTCTAAGGTTTCTACTAGGTGATAGAACAGATCCCGCATACAAGACCATGTACACTTGCAAACCCTGCTCCTATTCTAACCCTACTTTCAAATCCCTAGATTGATCGATATCCCCTCGATCAGATTTCCCGTATTACAAACCAGTAACACGTAACCTAGATTTACAGACTCTAGTGAACTGCCAATCAACACCCTGACTGGAACCCTAGAAATTTTGCAAACTTCTAGAAACTGTTCGATGGTTTTTACAAAGCAAAATAAAGTACAACATGAATTAAACAAATAAAACCCTAAAGGAGTTTAGTGATAAAGGGTCATCCCCTTTCCACACTTCAAAGAAATAGTCCGGCCCATTCTCTTTATTGTTTAACCCGATCTCTTTGCTATGTGGAAAAAGAAATGGCGGCGGCTCTAGGGTTTCTTCTTTGAGTTCCAAATCGAAGTCGATGTTGTTAATTTTTGGCTCTGGAAATGATTTCTGGTGCTCGAATCTCCGATTGCTTCTCTGTCTTGCTCGATTGTTGTGTGGCTATGTAATTCTTCACTCTGGCGATCGAAACCCTAATGAAATTGTGAGTGTTCTTTGATTTAAAAAATTGTTGCTCTCTGATTTAGTTGTTGTTGGTTTCGATTTCGATGTCATCTCTCTGCCTGTGATGAATCGGTGATAAATAGGATTATATAATCCGTAACTTGCTCTGATTTCAACATATGATTTGATCTCAAATTGCGGTTTCCCTTTTTGATTAGCTCGAAATTGAATTTTGAAAATCGTGGATAGATATGGATGATTTTCTGGAGTTTTAAAGAATAAAACAAAATTTATCCCTTGCGTGAAATCAATGATTGATAATTTTCCGAGAATAAAAACATTTGCTCAAAAAGGATTTTCTAAACATATTTTTATGTGTGTTTTCTGGATTTGATTCTCTGGAAATATATTTGCAACCGAAAAATAATTTCTTTCTTTGTTTAACTCTGCATTTCTGGAAATTGTATGAGTGTGTGAATCACTCTTTGAATTCCTGGAAAGTTTGAATTGATTGCATGTCGGATTGTTCACTGTGATGCTCCAAATAAATTCTTGCCAGATAAAGTGATTGCTATGCTCTGAAATCATGTTTTTAATACTGGAAATTAAATCTCCATATCTTGCCACTAGGACCACTTTAATTTTTGCATTTCTGGAAAAATCGAATCAAATGATTCTCTTGCCATTCAAAACTGGAAAGGATATTTGCTAAAAAATGTTTGCATATCTTTGGAATGATTTGTTGCCGTGTTTAATTTGTGCCACCAATGCAAAACATAATTCTTTCCAATTTTCTGAATTAGTGAATACTTGCCAAAAAAAAACTTGAGACTGATTGCTTGATTTGTTTCCATAAAGCTAATTTAAATCTTTCCCAAGATTAATCCCAAAAAGTATTGGATTGGACCTATGCCTAAAATGTTTGCTATTCACATGAATGCACTGTTTTATGAATTGAACCATGTTGCATGTTGTTTCCTTCTCGACCAAATTTGTAGTTCACTTGAGCTTTACTGCTCATTGTCTTTATTATTGCCGTGCCCTCATTGTTGTGTGCCTCTGAACTGAACCATTTGCATGAGCATCCGTATACATGTTGATGAGTTTGCACCATTTGTGTTGTTGCTGAGTCTTGGTGAATACATATGTCACTCCCATGTCCACCTGTTTGCACCATTACACAAATGTATTCCTGCTGCTATGATCATTCATGTTAGTTGCTGAAACTGCTCACTTTGGCACTCCTTGCTCATGTATGTCTTAAATTCACTTGCTATGCATCCTGCCTATTTGCTTGTGTTGCATCGATTACTAACATGCACTGTACTAAGTTTTATCCCCTTGGCACTTTGCATTTCCACCACTGTAATGTGTTTGAGACTTTTCTGAGCTGAACCATGTTTCAGTGTTACTCTTGCACCACCAGTTTTGACTTGTTTGTGGCATGAGCTGATTATGTTGCTCCATAATAATTCTGAGCATACTTGAAATTATAATCCCTGATAAAGTTGAACTTACTGCATCATGTTGACTTGATCTTTAGCCTACCTGCATATGCTTATTGTCTTTGCTTGAACCATGTAGATGTGCTTGTGTACATGTGATTGCTGAAACTTGAAACCATGCACGATCACCATGGCTGCACCATGTACATTCGCCATTTCATGATGTATACTTGTATTTTCTTGTGCTTTTGGCTTGACACTTGTGTACCTTGACTTTGTCCGTTCATGCTTTATTTAGCTCGTATGCACTGAGTCGAGTTGGTCCACGTGGCCACTCCTCAGTTGCACACTGATTGGCGAGGCAGTGCACACGTGTATTTTTATACACGTGTGTATATGCAGCCATCAGACTGATTTTCTTGTCCCTGCACTGAAATATTTTATATATATATATACACTGACTACCTTGTGGTATTTACAGTGTATCACTGTGAATATCACAAGCTGTCTAGACACAGTCGGATTAAATCAGATCGAGTCAGAAAAATGATGAGAAAAACACCGAAATTCTGAGGCAAATAAAATTTTAAAAATAAAATTTATATTTGCATTTATTCTGTTTCATTTCTATTGCAGTGTACTGTGTGTGTGTGTTTCATGTGTGACAGGTAAGCGGGGCTGACTGGACTGCACTGACAGAAGACTGAAGAATGAAGTCAAGAACAGTGTCAGTTAAAGAGTGTTTGTAACAGTGTATGTATAGATGAAAATGTACAACTGAGTGTAAAATGTGTATGAGTGTTGAATGAGAAACTGTGAGTGTGAAACGTATTGCAATGCTGAGATGTACAAATAGTGGAGTATAAAATTTGTACTGTTTGAATATTGAAATAAAATATTCTATTTAAATAAAATACTGTGTTAATATTTGAATTTCTGTACAGTCGTATTTTATTTAAATACAAATATTATATTCATTGCTGTGATGTATATATATAACAGTACAGTACCAAACACATTTATAATAGAAATATATTTGATTGTTATCATCAAACAAAAATCATATAATTGTGTATACAACACCGTTATATACAACACAACCCTCACTGATTTACTCTAACTGGTTAACTCTAACTGGTCAACCCTAACTGGTAAATACTAACTGGTTAACTCTAACTCTAACTGGTCAACCCTCACTGATTTACTCTAACTGGTTAATTCTAACTGGTCAACCTTAACTGGTAATTTCTAACTGATTAACTCTAACTCTAACTGGTCAACCCTCACTGATTTACTCTAACTGGTTAACTCTAACTGGTCAACCCTAACTGGTAAATTCTAACTGATTAACTCTAACTCTAACTGGTCAACCCTCACTGATTTACTCTAACTGGTTAACTCTAACTGGTCAACCCTAACTGGTAAATTCTAACTGATTAACTCTAACTCTAACTGGTCAAACCTCACTGATATACTCTAACTGGTTAACTCTAACTGGTCAACCCTAACTGGTAAATTCTAACTGATTAACTCTAACTCTAACTGGTTTCTCTTATTCGAATAACTCTTATTTGATAACGTTTATTCATTTATAAAGATTTACTTTTTGGGAACGGTTCTTCACTTTATAAATGTTCTCTTTAATAATGTTACTTCACTTATACAAGTGTTGTGTACCCATTCTATTTAAAACTAATAGTGTTAAAACCAATATCTCTTATCTATATAAGTTCAGACTTATATATTCCATTTATCGAATGATAAATATTTATTTAATTTATAAACTGTTATTTATAAATTAATCCTTTCTATTAATCTGTTAAAAACAGATTTCCATTTTCTATTCATCTTCTAAATATTCTTTTGATTTAGTTCTATTTATCTTCCAAATAAATATTCTTTTGATTAAATCCTATTTATTAACCAATAAATATTCCTATTCTTTTCTATTTGTAACTGTTTTACAAATACCTCCTTTTAATTTGTTTGACAAATAATTTCCTTTATATTTGTTTTACGAATATTTCCATCTATATCTGTTTAACAAATTCTTTCCCTTATATTTGATTTACAAATATAATTCCCTTATATTTGATTTACAAATATAATTCCCTTATATTTGATTCACAAATATAATGCTCTTATATTAAAAATCTTTTTTCTTTAATAATATAAAATCCATTGATTTTATATCAATAAATTATTTTCAAAATATACTTTGAAAATCCCTTTTCCACATTCTGGTATTTCTTATGGTATTTAACATACCATATAATCAACGATAAATATCATCCAACCACACATGATCAACAACAGATTATATATCACATTATATATCACAATATATAAATCGCAGTAAAATAAATGTTGAGGAATCCAGTTGGATTCCTCCAACCTTTTTCCCTGCATCACAGATGTTACACAATATAATCAACATCTCTTTCAGTTCCATATGATATATACTGTTAAACAGAATCAATATAGAAATTCAACTAACTGACTAGCAGTTCAATCAATCAGTCAACACACAGTAAATCAGACAATTTCTAACAGTTCTAAAAATACAACATGAAATTATAAACTGTTCAGAGTTAGTGAGATTTACTCACTTTGGCGCGTTAATCGTTAAATGACGGTTTGCGTTATTTGATTCAGTCGGACAATTTATTTCGCTATAAATTGTAACGGGCTCAGATGGATTTCCAGTCAGTCCCATGGTGTTGCTCCCGTCCATACGATCCTGACGGATCTGACCGTTCGTAATTCTGACCATGTATGACCAAGTTATTCAATGCACAATTTCATACTCTTATTTAAAATAAATTAAAACTAAATTCAACCTTAATTGGGCTTCTACCTTATAACTCCCTGGCCCATTTCCTTGCGCAAGCCCAAATCATCTTCTTCCCCAACGACATCGTGCTCCAGTAAACATTCAAGCCGTTCCCAACTCTTCAAGCACTTCGTTCTTCCTCCACGTCTCATTAAAAATCAAATAAAAATCATAGTAATTCTCCTCCTACCCTCCTCTTCAATCTTATGTCACTCATCTGGAACTCGCGCCTAGCACCATTATCGCGACCACCAGTATACCATCGTACCTCACAGTGACTACCGTCACTTACCACCACCAAACCACCCCAAACAATGTACCCGAGTTCGGTTTTAACCCTTCCTTCCAATTCGAAAGTCAGAATTTCAAATAGATTATCCAAACCCAAATTTCCCGCAACCCTAGATCTACGGTGCATTTTCCAGCATTCCCAAACATGCGTCGCAACTCACAAGACCCATACGGAAATGAAGAGTAGCTTGAAACAAACTCATAAATACTTGATTCAAGATTTATACGATTTTCTATGAATTTACTTTGAATTTTGAAGATGGTTTTCTTTGCTCACGTTTGGTTTGAGAACCCAATTACTGACGGCGGTTTGAGAGGCATTTATAATGAGGGCGATATGGTTGTGTGGTTGGAAAGGATAAAGATGTGGCTCCTTTATTGTTCACACACTTGTTTTAGATATTTTATTTTATTTATTTTTTCTTTCTAAAAATTCGTGCGATCACACATGATACATAAAAATCACCAAACTAGACATGCAGCTACAGCTCGACATTACGGTCCCAACGAAACTGGTTTCGTCGAATTCCGACCCCGTTTGCTCACACAACATATTTTTAACCATCAAAATACTGACTGTTTTTCACTCTAAAAATCCGTACGGCCACACAGTGACCCTAAAAATCACGGATATTGGAATCTAGCAATAATTTGACATTGCGGATCCAACAAAATTAGTTTCGTCGAATTCCGACTTCGTTTGCAAAAGTGGCTTATTTTTACAGCTCTGAACGACCCATTTAAATATATAAATATATTTAAATATAATTAAATTAAATATAAATAAATTTATATTATCGTATATATTCACAGTGGAATACCATACAGCTTTAGTATATTCCTATATGAATTTCTAACTTGATATTCACTTCTGGATCAACCCGATATTCGATTTATATTGAAATTCCTTTTTAAAATATGAATAATTCCTTTATAAATTATAAAGGAATTCCACATCGACTTTTCTAAAATTTGATTTGGACATATCTCAAAATCTACACGACGAAATCCCGATTTTTCTCTTCCACTAGAAAGATATACTCCACCAGCTCCACACGTTTCTTGTTTCACAGAAATCCGGTTTAAAACGAATCCTGTACATTCAGTTGAAGTTCGAACCGCCAATTTACGAACTGCAGCGCCATTTCAAGCTCGATTTTAATTATATTATAACTCTACGTTCTAACTGTCGTTTGTATAATATATTCGTTATTCAAATTCAATTCCAAGCTGAATTAAATATCACAGATGATCCGGTTCACACCATATCGCCATTTCAGCCAATTTTGATTATTTCAGAATTAAATATATTATTTAATTTATTATTTTAATTAAATATTCACTATTATTTAATTAAACCACCATTTAATTCACTATATCACCATTTATATAATTAAATAAATTAATTATAATACCTCTGCAAATGCGGGTCATTAAATTCTTCCCCACTTAAAATAATTTCGTCCTCGAAATTGCTAAGGTAGAGAACGACCCTATCGACTGGTTAGAACATATTTGTTCACTTCTTAACTTCAGTTTCAACTGAACCAATTTAATTTCAATTAAAAATTTATTTAATTCTTATCAACGAAAATTTCCAAAAATCCTGAAAATTTTCTAACTCTTTAACTTTTCGAAAAATTTCGCCAGCACCTCCTTTGTACTGGTCAATTGGTCAAACTCCAACTCGCCTCTCTAAGCCATCTCCAACCCAAAAGAAAATCAAACAGCCAAGCGGCTTGCCAATTCGGCTCATAAATCTTATATCCAATAGAAATATAAACTTGTACCTTTTTGTCGGCATATCATTATACCCTTTCCACCTGTTATCAATTCAGCGGATACAAGGGTCATCTGAATCAAACTCCAACTTATTTTTATCCACCATTTCAACCATTCGCTTATACCTAAGTCGAATTTCATTTCAAACTCGAGTTTCTTTCTCGATTCCAAATTCTTTACTTGATTATCAAATTACACTTCAAATTCGAATCCCCCAAATCCAATTTGTCTCGATATCATTCAAATTTAATTTCAGTTACCACTTAACTGACTTTATTTTAATTCCAATTTGCTTTCACAAATTTCTGTTAAATTTGTTTTTAATTCAAACAGTCTTTCCCTGGGAGTTTTTAAATAGTTTACTCTTTTCAAAAAATCAAATTTTCCTTTTTGAAATTCAACACAACTTGTCTTTCCCAAAACAAATTCAAAACTGTATCTCTGGTAGTAACTCGTCACTTACAACTCGAAAATGAATACTGATGATGCAGCTGTCATCATCAGAATCTACTTTCCAGCGATCGAAGTGAGTTCAATACTATAAAACCATTTCTAAACATTTCCACTTTGAAATTCATTTCAAAATATAATTCACACTGCTTGTAAAACAATTTTAAAATCTCCCAAGATCTTAAATTTTCCTTATTTTTAATCCAAATCCATTTACAAACACTTATCCTATTTTCCAGAGTTTTAATTCAATTTCTGGTTTAAATTTCAGATTTAACTCATTTGATTTCACGTATTTCACTTATATGAATTCTGATTGGTTATTTACATAACCATTTAATTTATAATCTTACTCGATTATAATAACAACCAATATATCCAATATATTATAATTTTGATATATATATATCTTCTCTATATCAAGATATACCTTGGGTAAACTTATTTTAATTTACCCTCTTTTCAAAACATATCGTGTCGACCCATCGTATTCGAGTGTTTAGTAACTCCTACCGATACAGTGGATCAAACTGATCGACCAGAATCCATAAACAACTTAACCAATGAATCTCCACAATATAAAACCACTTTATATCAAATTACAAATACGCACTCGTATATATACACTCAACTCAATCTAGGGTATTACTAACCCCATCTCTACCGAGTCACGCCACAGAGCTAAGGTAATTCACTTAACTTAAGCTCTGAAACCAACTGTAATGACCCGGGATTTTGGCGACCTTGGTTATCCGATATACAACACATATCGAACATCCAAAGGTCGAAAATACCGGCCAAAATGAAAGAAATTAGAGGGTGAGGATAGATAAGATAGAAACATAGAATAGAAGAAGAAGAAGAACACAACATCAGAGTAACACGAATCTCACAGCGGAACGAACAACATATAATAGATAATATATCCTTGAAATAAAATCATTATATGTATAAAATAACACTATCGGAGTACAACACTTACAACACAACAGAAATAACTATAGCTATAAAATCCTGACGCTTCCTGCTCCAAGCTCTTCCAGTATATCTGTAAATCCCGACTACTTGACTTCCCATACAAATTTAGGCACCCAAGAGTTTAGGGAAAACAAAACAAATAAACTCCGGGTCAGTCATGGGACTGGTATGAGTAAAACAGTTTAAAACAGTTCGAACAAGTAAACGATATCTCATAAGACCACGCCGTATAACGGAACGGGTTTTTCCCTTATGAGAATCCAAATTATCTTTATATCAAAAACCTTCTGATATTATAATAATGTCTACCAACCACAATATAATAATCATCTAGCAGAAACGCTTTCATCTCACGTTCTACATATATAGTATACAATCAAAACTGCAAGCACGTATTGGGTAATGGATTTACAACTATGACAAGGTATGGAACCACCTTTCGCTAGTGTACCTCTAGAGAGGAATGCACTGGGTTCAACAAGAACATCTTGCAACCCGGCCACACATGACTGACCACTTATTTCGCTTGAGTGTATCGAATGTATATCACCAACGGTTGGGATCAGCAACCGTTTCCCGAATGGGACAGTATCGACAATAGATTTTTAGAAATAAATGAAACTCTAGATCAGGTGATTATACACCCTACTTCGGAGCGACCGACTTAGCCTTGCTGCCTGCCCGATTTCTGTCATTTACCGAATGTGAGGCTAGAAGCTACGCTTTATCATCACACCAGATTCACTTTGAATGCCACTTCGTCAAATCCATCAAATCACCGATTGACGTCCTCAACCATACATTATGTGTTAGCTAAAAGAAGTTTCCTTCTTCGCTTCCACTCTTGGTACGGTTGGAGAAATCAATATACGTGATCGTCTGGAAATACTCTGTCAGACATCCGTCCATACAAGTCATCCAGGAACAGGATGAACCGAAGGCACTATTCAATGCATCCATCTTAGACACTGTTATCTAAGACTTATACTATAGCCCTTGCACTTTACTCCGTCTTCAATTATCTTTGGCATATATGATTCGCAACGCTTATGCCAATACAGAGCGGTTCTTCGGATAATAATCCAACCGGTCTCTCCATATTAACAACGTTAAAATGGTCAAAACTTCAATAGTTTGTGAGTTAACTATCGAAGAAAAACACGTGTGCAAACAACGATTTTATTTCCAGATGGAAATTATATCGAACAAACATTATTTAACATTTATCTCTATAGTTCATTTTTCATCTCCTGTTTCCCTATATTCAACATTTTCTATTTTCTAAATTTAGGAAATATATGTTATTAACACTGGAAAACATTTCCATTTCTTGTTTTCTATACTAGAAAACATTTCTGGTTCTTGTTTGGAAAACATTTCCAAAACTCCTTTATTTGGGTTTAAACAGATGTTTAGGTAATACATCGCTATGCCAACTCAAACCATTTCCTTTAATTACTAAATTCACTTAACCATCCTTTATTGCCGAACCTTAACCATTCATTAGTTAAAAACGAAGCCAATCAAGTTGGGGTAGAATTACCTCTCAGACCTTAACTGAACAACATTTCTAACCTTGAAATAGGCAAAGTTCACTTTAAATTCCTTTAACTAACTTCCTTACTTAACTCTCTTTCGAGTAATCTCTATTCGATAACTCCTCCCTTCGAATAACTATATTCGATTAACTCTTTTCACTTAACTCTATTCGATTAACTCCTTTGGATTAACTCTATTTGCTTTACTCTATTTGATTTACTCTATTTGATTTACTCCATTCACTTAAATCCTGTCGAATAAACTATATTCGATAACTCCTCTAACTCTATTCGAATAAACTGTATTCGATTAACTCCTCTAACTCTATTCGAATAAACTATATTCGATAAACTCCTCTAACTCTATTCGAATAAACTATATTCGATAACTACTTTCAAATAACTAGATTTGATAAACTCACCTCTAATAACCAATATTCGATTACTCTTCTCTCGAATACACTATATTCGATAACTCTACTTTGAATAAGTGATATTCGATAACTCAACTCGATTAACTCCTTTGGATTTACTCTATTTGCTTTACTCTATTTGATTTACTCTATTCACTTAACTCCTGTCGAATAAACTATATTCGATAACTCCTCTAACTCTATTCGAATAAACTGTATTCGATTAACTCCTCTAACTCTATTCGAATAAACTATATTCGATTAAATCCTCTAACTCTATTTGAATAACTCTAACTAGTTAACTCTAACTCTAACTGGTCAAACCTCACTTATTAACTCTAACTGATTAACTCTAACTCTAACTGGTCAACCCTCACTGATTTACTCTAACTGGTTAACTCTAACTGGTCAACCCTAACTGGTAAATTCTAACTGATTAACTCTAACTCTAACAAGTCAACCCTCACTGATTTACTCTAACTGGTTAACTCTAACTGGTCAACCCTAACTGGTAAATTCTAACTAATTAACTCTAACTGGTCAACCCTCGCTGATTTACTCTAACTGGTCAACCCTAACTGGTAAATTCTAACTGATTAACTCCAATTCCAACTGGTCAACCCTCACTGATTTACTCTAACTGGTTAACTCTAACTGGTCAACCCTAACTGGTAAATTCTAACTGATTAACTCTAACTCTAACTGGTCAACCCTCACTGATATACTCTAACTGGTTAACTCTAACCGGTCAACCCTAACTGGTAAATTCTAACTGATTAACTCTAACTCTAACTGGTTTCTCTTATTCGAATAACTCTTATTTGATAACGTTTATTCATTTATAAAGATTTACTTTTTGGGAACGGTTCTTCACTTTATAAATGTTCTCTTTAATAACGTTACTTCACTTATACAAGTGTTGTGTACCCATTCTATTTAAAACTATCGGTGTTAAAACCAATATCTCTTATCTATATAAGTTCAGACTTATATATTCCATTTATCGAATGATAAATATTTATTTAATTTATAAACTGTTATTTATAAATTAATCCTTTCTATTTATTTGTTAAAAGTAGATTTCCATTTTCTATTCATCTGCTAAATATTCTTTTGATTTAGTTCTATTTATCTTCCAAATAAATATTCTTTTGATTAAATCCTATTTATTAACCAATAAATATTCCTATTTTTTTCTATTTGTAACTGTTTTACAAATACCTCCTTTTAATTTGTTTGACAAATAATTTCCTTTATATTTGTTTTACGAATATTTCCATCTATATCTGTTTAACAAATTCTTTCCCTTATATTCGATTTACAAATATAATTCCCTTATATTTGATTTACAAACCTAATTCCTTTATATTTGATTTACAAATATAATGCTCTTATATTAAAAATCTTTTTTCTTTAATAATATAAAATCCATTGATTTTATATCAATAAATTATTTTCAAAATATACTTTGAAAATCCCTTTTCCATATTCTGGTATTTCTTATGGTATTTAACATACCATATAATCAACGATAAATATCGTCCAACCACACATAATCAACAACAGATTATATATCACATTATATATCATAATATATAAATCGTAGTAAAATAAATGTTGAGGAATCCAGTTGGATTCCTCCAACCTGTTTCCCTGCATCACAGATGTTACACAATATAATCAACATCACTTTCAGTTCCATATGATATATTCTGTTAAACAGAATAAATATAGAAATTCAACTAACTGACTAGTAGTTCAATCAATCAGTCAACACACAGTAAATCAGACAATTTCTAACAGTTCTAAAAATACAACATGAAATTATAAACTGTTCAGAGTTAGTGAGATTTACTCACTTTGGCGCGTTAATCGTTAAATGACGGTTTGCGTTATTTGATTCAGTCGGACAATTTATTTTGCTATAAATTGTAACGGGCTCAGATGGACTTCCAGTCAGTCCCATGGTGTTGCTCCCGTCCATACGATCCTAACGGATCTGACCGTTCGTAATTCTGACCATGTATGACCAAGTTATTCAATGCACAAGTTCATACTCTTATTTAAAATAAATTAAAACTAAATTCAACCTTAATTGGGCTTCTACCTTATAACTCCCTGGCCCATTTCCTTGAGCAAGCCCAAATCATCTTCTTCCCCAACGACATCGTGCTCCAGTAAACATTCAAGCCGTTCCCAACTCTTCAAGCACTTTGTTCTTCCTCCACATCTCATTAAAAATAAAATAAAAATCATAGTAATTCTCCTCCTACCCTCCTCTTCAATCTTGTGTCACTCATCAGGAACTCGTGCCTAGCACCATTATCGCGACCACCAGTATACCATCGTACCTCATAATGACTATCGTCACTTGCCACCACCAAACCACCCCAAACAATGTACCCGAGTTCGGTTTTAACCCTTCCTTCCAATTCGAAAGTCAGAATTTCAAATAGATTATCCAAACCCAAGTTTCCCGCAACCCTAGATCTACGGTGCATTTTCCAGCATTCCCAAACATGCGTCACAACTCACAAGACCCATACGGAAATGAAGAGTAGCTTGAAACAAACTCAGAAATACTTGATTCAAGATTTATACGATTTTCTATGAATTTACTTTGAATTTTGAAGATGGTTTTCTTTGCTGACGTTTGGTTTGAGAACCCAATTACTGACGGCGGTTTGAGAGGCATTTATAATGAGGGCGATATGGTTGTGTGGTTGGAAAGGATGAAGATGTGGCTCCTTTATTGTTCACACACTTGTTTTAGATATTTTATTTTATTTTATTTTTCTTTCTAAAAATTCGTGCGATCACACATGATACCTAAAAATCACCAAACTAGACATGCAGCTACAGCTCGACATTACGGTCCCAACGAAACTGGTTTCGTCGAATTCCGACCCCGTTTGCTCACACAGCGTATTTTTAACCGTCGAAATACTGACTGTTTTTCACTCTAAAAATCCGTACGGCCACACAGTGACCCTAAAAATCACGGATATTGGAATCTAGCAATAATTTGACATTGCGGATCCAACAAAATTAGTTTCGTCGAATTCCGACTTCGTTTGCAAAAGTGGCTTATTTTTACAGCTCTGAACGGCCCATTTAAATATATAAATATATTTAAAAATAATTAAATTAAATATAAATAAATTTATATTATCGTATATATTCATAGTGGAATACCATACAGCTCTAGAATATTTCTATATGAATTTCTAACTTGATATTCACTTCTGGGTCAACCCGATATTCGATTTATATTGAAATTCCTTTTTAAAATATGAATAATTCCTTTATAAATTATAAAGGAATTCCACAGCGACTTTTCTAAATTTTGATTTGGACATATCTCAAAATCTACACGATGAAATCCCAATTTTTCTCTTCCACTAGAAAGATATACTCCACCAGCTCCACACGTTTCTTGTTTCACAGAAATCCGGTTTAAAACGAATCCTGTACATTCAGTTGAAGTTCGAATCGCCAATTTACGAACTGCAGCGCCATTTTAAGCTCGATTTTAATTATATTATAACTCTACATTCAAACTGTCGTTTATATAATATATTCGTTATTCAAATTCAATTCCAAGCTGAATTAAATATCACAGATGATCCGGTTCACACCATATCGCCATTTCAGCCAATTTTATTATTTCATAATTAAATATATTATTTAATTTATTATTTTAATTAAATATTCACTATTATTTAATTAAACCACCATTTAATTCACTATATCACCATTTATATAATTAAATAAATTAATTATAATACCTCTGCAAATGTGGGTCATTACATATTTCCTCCTCGTTCCTTTATATGCAAGCATTTGTGCTCAAAATCTTCATATGTATGCATTATTTGTGCTCCAAAATTCCCATTAGAGACAAATACAAAGAACAAGTAAATGCAATCACAAATTAAAACATGCACAAGTGACCATTTTACACCTTAAATGAGGATGAATGCATGACAATTTGAGAATTTTAGGATTTTGGTTTAAAACATGTAAAAATAGCTAATTATGTTACTTTTTTAATTAAAATAAGAATAAATGTTTAAATATAAATGTGCACATTTACATGCACATAAAATACCCCTATACTTATCTTTTTATTCGTCCTCGAAATTTTTTTTAGGATAAATCCGTTTTCGTAGGGAGCGCGATTGCATTGAGAGTATGCAACAAGCCTTTAAACCTCTAGGTGTCCCCAGTAGGACGAGTGTTGTCTCATGAGGGTTTTCGGCGGATACTACCCACAAAATCCAAAAGTTAAATGCAAAAAATATTTATAAAATGCCAGATTAGAAAATATTTACAAGATGAATTCAATCTTTTAAAGGAATATTTACAAATGGATGGTTTACTTTTAAATGTTACACGAATGAGTTAACACAAATTTGGGTCGTCACTATGTAATTTGAGTCCATCACTAATTAAAACTTCAAACAAAAGTCATGTTATCATCACAAACTCCTCCAGCTTGTCCAGTTGTTTTGGTAGACACATAGTGCAAATATGAAATGAATTCTATAACCGATATCAATAATCGTAAAACGGCATCTCAACTTCATTTTTGTTAACAAGTTAGGTCAAATAAGTGAAGAGTGTGCTTGGATTTTAAGTGCTAACTCTCTCTTTATTATAAAATATTTACATTATTACTATTTACAAAAACCTAACCGAAAAGACCAAGGTATACCACCCGTGAGAGTTTGGGACAGAGCTTGGCGGATTGTGCAGACCGACGCTGACTTTGTCAACCAGATGTCAGTAATCCTTAGGTCTCCAACTCATAAAATGAGACCAAGGTATACCGACACTGACTTTGTCAACAAGGTGTCGGAAAGAGCTTGGCGGGTTTGCACACCAACGCAAGATGTACTAGCAATGTTGGACACCCTTGGATTATTATTATATATATACATTCTTCTTTTTCTCTTTTTTCTTTTCTTTTTTACATAAGAGAGAGAGAGTTAAGAGATAATATCTTAGCACAACTTCACTTAAAAGATCTAAAATATTATCGTAAGTAGTCTGAATCAACCATTCATTTAATCGGATTACAATTCAGAAAAAATTTCATACTCATCATCTATGGATTTCCCAATATACCAGTTACACCAAATTTTCTTATAATTCAAACTTTCCTTTCGTTATCCGCTAAGAGAAGTAAATTTCCAAACATTTTAATCGAACGAACAAAATTATATGCTAACTCCATCATGTCTTATTTAAAAGTAAATAGAAATGCGAAATTCTTCCTCTTCTTTTTTAAAGAGAAAGGGAACTTTTTTTAAAGAAAAAGGAAAAAAATGCAAACTTAAACTATGCAAAGTAGAATGAAAATGAGACTCCCCCCACACTTGATTTTGACTATGTCCCCATAGTCAATGCATGACACAATGAGTGAACGGAAGAGAAATAGTTACATATGTACAAAAGAGGGCTAGTACGACTTACCGAATGTGTGTGCATAAAATATGCAATCATCGAATAGATATATCGGTCCACAATAGACCAATGGATCAGCCTCATAAGCATTATGAGACACAGCTGAAGCATAGAAAACCAAATCATAAAGGATTTTATATTACGTGTTAGATTTGGAAAAACAAATTTTTTTTTTCAAAAGTTTGAGTTGCTAATTTTATAATGTTAAGCTTACAATTGATCCTAAAATCGAATTGAATTGCTGTAGCAACTAAAGAGAGGTGATCAAGTTGGGGTTCAGTAAAAGTTTCAAAAACAAAGTTTGATTTTTTCAAACGATGTATAAATTGAGCATCATTCTCATCCCCACACTTGTTTTGAGAAATATTGTTCAGTTTTGCTTTGATATTTGAAATTTTGTTGACTAAAGGTTCATTCGTAAACCTAAAGTTAAAACCAAACAAATGAATTTTCAGTTAATTTCGAAATCGTGTTTTCTCAAAAACAGTGTTATTCCAGAAAGAGTTCATATATCGCAGAAATTTATCATAGAACAACAAGTGATCATAGTGAGGTTTAGTTGAAACGGTGAAGTCGTAAGGAGTTTCAACAGTTTCAGAAAAAACGTTATTGTGCTTAAGATCACATTCAGCAGTTTCGTTGTTTTCAACCTCAAGAATTTTAAAGTTTTCAAATGTTTCATTTTCAATTTCAGACCCAACAACATTATCGTCAATCAGTTTAAGAAGTTTTCGCTCAACAAAGTCGTCCTCACTTTAACAGTTGTCAACAACTTCATCATTTTTGTCAAGTTGACAATCTAAAGTTGCTAAATTTTCAAAATTTTCAGAATTTGAGAGAGGAAGATCAAATTGAAGATTAACGTCTTTGTTTTCAAGAGAATTTAAATTCAAATCAAGCACAGAGCTTTCAGCAACTTCATTAAGATTTTCGTCAACTTCAAAAGTTGTTAGATGTAGATCGTCGATTGTGGTAAAAGGTGAATTATCATTGGACTCATCACATGTTGAAATTTGATTATTTTGTTTTGCATGAAAATTCAAGTAGTCTTGAAACAACAAATTCATGTGATTAACGTGAATTTCATTCATTTGCTCAACAAAATCAAATTTATAATTATTTACATGAGAATTTTCAATTTGAAATTGTTGAGAACAAAAAATTTCAGTTGCACCACAATTGAAATTATTCCCATTGCCAAAATCATGTGTAAAGTGATTCACATTTGCATTTTGAATTTGAAATTCATTTTGGAGTTTAAAAGAAAGCTAACAGAAATAAAAATCAGGGCTCAAAACACCTTAAATCACGGAACAATGCGCAATAGTCAAGTCACTCCTTTTATGGACCACGTTGACTCTTCCAAAACCACACAAGAAACAGGCAAAAAGAACATTCACGCCTTAGTATGTTCGTGAGCATGCTTTTTATTTTGGGAACAAATCACCTACCCAAATTAAAAATTGGAGCAAAACCACGAATAAAATATCCAACTTGTACGAGATTCAAGACAAAAACAATATCGACATGGTAGGTGTAACACCCCACACCCGCTAAGGTCACTCACTAAGGGAATGCCTTAGTTTTGGTGGAGTATTTTTAGTGAGTATAGAACAGAAAAATTACAACAAGACAGATATAAGTAATATTTGAAAATTTAAAACATCCTTTCATTACAGCGGAAAGTAAAACATGTTTGGTTACATTACAAAACCATAACAAGAGTCAAGTACATAATATCCATCCTGATAAAATAGAAGTACATAATCCCACTACATAGACAATAGCCATAATAGAAAAGATAAACCGAGCTTTACTTCTACGATCCAAGCCCAAAAGATAGATATAGCGGTCTGATCCAAGCCCACTAGTGCTAGGCCCACTCTGAAAACCTGAGGGTTGGGAAAAAGATAAAAACAACGGGGTCAGACATAAGTCTGAGTGAGTCCTATAACCCTAACAATACAATCATTAAAGTAATTAGGGTATGACATAAACAAGGTACGGTACCTCTGGGGATAATGACTACACTAAGTAGCCAACTAAACACCGGATGTACTACGATAACCGAAAGACGCATTTATCCACCCAAGGATAATTTCTAGCTTACACCACCCCAGATCTACCCACCCAAGGGTAATTCTTACACTGCACCACACCAGTTCTACTCACCAAGAGTAATTCCTACTTAAAGGTTGATCCCACTAAGTGTACTTAGTAATTTTTACCCAGTAGTTTCTTGTACCCCTACACAGGTGCCGTCTGCCCCTACCTTTACTAGGTGTACCCACTACTCCCAAGCGATCGGCTCCCTACCGTAGATACCCGTGCTGGTCCCACAAAAGGGGGTGTATCATTCCCCAAAGTGGCTACCAGAAAATATCACTGTGCACGGCTTTATATCTACACGATGCAACAACGACTTACCAACCAGCCCGGGTCCACACACGCATATGAAACCCGTTGATCCTGCGTTGCCACCGCTAACCCGTTTTGGCCACTTATAGTCAAGCCCAATATGCGTGTCCCGTCACCCGACCAGAGTCGAGCCCACAAAGATACGTTTGGGATATTGGTTGAAATGGGCCCCCACAAGCTACTACTTAAGCTTGCTATTTTTTTTTCTAGTGCATCCCACTTAACCCCTTTTTATAATCATGTCCCCTTACATGTTAAGATTTGGTTAAGTCATCAATCATATTTCAATTGCCACTAAGGGCACCCACTAGATTTCCACATGCCACCCAAAGCACTTACTTGATTCCCACATGCCGCCCAAGGCACTTACTTAACCCTTTAATCATGTTTAATTACATGTTCAACTTTGGTTAAGTATTCTAATCGTATTTTCTATTGCCACCCAAGGCAACCCACTAGTTTCCTCATGCCACCCGAGGCACCCCCACTAGTTACTACATGCCACCCAAGGCACCCACTTAACCCCCATGTCCCACTACATGCTAATTTGGTTAAGTGTTTCTTAATTAATTAAGACCGTGATCCTCATAAAGACCTCTCACATTAGACTATCTTTTATGACCGCTGGTTAAGCCGGTTGGGTCCGGGCAGCCTTACGTCATAACCGAGTCTAACCTCGTGTCTTTACATTAATCACGTATTTAGTTTGTGACTAAGACCTCTCACATTGGGCCAATCATTTGTAGCCGCTGGATGTCCGGTCGGTTCCTGGCAGACTTCCGCTACAAAAGGGTCCAACCTCGTGTCTTAGTTGATTAATTACACCTAATTAATCACCCCCACAATTAATTATCCCTAATTAATATCGAGTTTTCCATAACATGGGTAGACCTAACTCAATAGGTAAATTCCCATGGGGTAGACCTAACTCAATAGGTAAATTCCCACTTATGTTAATTTATTTTTATGGTATGCTTATCATACCCAATCATACTTTTATTAACATATTTATTACCCCATCATTCCCCACGTAGATCGTTCTCATTTCACGACATAATAAAGGGAAAGATCCATCACAAATATCATGGGTTTAGCATATAACTTTGTCATGGGTTAAGAAGATGTCAACTTGCATTTATGAGCATATATTAACCCAACTACATTTAACCCAAACTTGCATATTATCATACACATATTTTGCATAACATGTTGAACTTGCATATAAGCATTCTCATAACTTGCATAATATGTTAAACATGCATTTAAGCATACACATAACTTGCATAAGCATTCATATACTTGCATATCACATTAAACTTGCATTTAAGCATATACTTAACTTGCATAACCTCATGCACATAACTTACATAATCTCATAAATTTAATCTTGCATAATACCATGCACATAACTTACATAATCTCATAAATTTAATCTTGCATAATACCATGCACATAACTTGCATACCCTCATACACATAACTTGCATATGAACTTGCATAACAACATGCACATAACTTACATAACATCATGCACATAACTTGCATAACATGTTGAGCTTGCATATATGACTTGCATCTTAAAGGAGGGTAAACATGCATAGCATATAAACGTGTCATCTTACATATGTATGCATCACATTTAAAAGGGTAAACTTATATGTCATGATTTATGCATAATACCAAACACTTAACATGCATAAAACCGTTTACTTAGCATGCATAGAATCAATTACTTATTATGCATAAACACACCACTTAACTTGCATAAACCCAAACACTTAGCATGCATATAATCAAATACCTAGCATGCATAAAATCACATGCATAACTTGCATATCATGTTACATATAACTTGCATATATTCTCACTTATAGTTTGCATAACATGCTACATATGCATAAATGTTCAACATAGTGTTTTGCATCATAAAACATGGCATTGACTTGCATATAACATAAAACTTGCAAATCACATATCATACAAACTTGCATAAACATATTTATCCACAAACATAGCCATGTCTTATCACATCCTACCATAATCAATTTAACAATTGATTATTAAAGCCATAGAAACTCACCAAAACCAAGATTAGTAACTTATGAAGTAAAACTAGTTGCCAAATTAGAAGAAGAAGATGATTAGCTTGCAACTCTCTTTATTGATTTGTGGAGGCCATGATCAAGTTTCATTTTGCCATAGTTTAGTTACAAGATCTAATTATGAATGAATTAGGGTAGGGTTAGGGTCTTATTTATAGGATTAGGTTGCATTTTAGACCCTTAGATTAACCCTAGATTGGTTTAGACCCGTCAGATCCAAGAAGCTTCCAGAACCAGCCCTCCAAGCCAGCCTAGAACCCAACCTGGTGCACCCAGGTCCACTGGACGCCACGCCCCTGTCGACAGGCAAGTCGACAGGCAAGTCGACACCCCTGTCGACAGGCCTGTCGACAGCCCTGTCGACATGGGTAGGGCGGGATTTTTCCCGCCTGACCCCACCTGTCCAATTTAAAATCTGAATTTTAAATTCTTAATTCTGTTTTTAGTTTTGAATTTTCTGCAAACTTCATCGGGCCATAACTGGGCCATACGGACTCCGATTTTCGAAAACTCGGACTCTATTTTGCGTATTTTCCGAGACGAACGTAATGACGCAGCCCGTTACCCCCAATTCCCACGTCTGAGATTATTTATCCTGTAATTAGTGAATTTTAGTATTAACTAAAATTCGGGGTGTTACATTCTCCCCTCCTTAAAGGATTTCGTCCCCGAAATCCCTAAGCTAAGGAGAATGCATATCCTACCATCCAAACAACCATCTACTCAAACCATCAACCACTGGCATCCATTGTCCTTAAAACAATTTCTAATGATGTATGAGCATATGCAAAAAGTGTGTGTATATGTTCCCTATCTAATGTATGAACATATGCAAACCATGATAGTGCCATGCATCCATTATGTATGCGAGAAAACCCTATCGACACATACAATATCTACATGAGTGCACAATCATTCACCAAAATGCATCATCCATGTGATAACACAACCATTATACATCCATAAATATATCTTCCTATACACAATTTTATGCAATATGCAATATGAAGTGACTGAGCCGATCTAGTGCCTAGAGTGTGTGTATATGCATCCACGAGCAACCACTAGCAAACACTTGCATCCACTTGCATCCATCAACCATAACATGTCTCAAACACATGTTTCAACCATAGGTTTACCCTATCTAAAGGTCAAAGGTACTAACGAGAGGACATACTAAGGATAAGATAAGCACAAGAGATGCGATGAAGGAGAAGCAAAAGGACATACCCTCCGAAAGAAAAAGGGTACCTCGAACGCATCTTCGCTTCCGTCTCCCAGGTAGCGTCGCTCTCTTCATCTCCCCTTCGTACTTTGACTAGTTGAACCTCTCTGTTTCTCAACTTCCAAATCTCTGACCCAAGGATGCAAGTAGGAGCTCGTCGAATCGTCGCATCACGCTCTACTTCCACTTCTCTAATCAGGCTCGGCTCTACCGCCTCTGCGGTCTCATGTAGGAACTTCCTCAAATGTAACACATGGAATACATCATGTACACCGCTAAGCCTGTCGGGCAACTCCACTCTATATGTCATCTGTCCAATCCTTTCCTTAATAGGAAACGGCCCAACAAACCTTGGTACTTACTTCCCAACAGATCCAAAGTGAACCACATTCCGTAACGGAGATATCTTGATAAAAAGCATGTCCTAATATCAAACTCAAGCTCTTTTCTCCTCTTGTCCGCATAAGATTTATGTTTATCTTGCGCCGCTTTCCTCCTTCTCCGAATCAAATCAATCTTTTCCCGAAGTCTTTCTAACCTTATCGGCCCAAGCAAGATCTCATCCGTAGATTCCCATCAACGTGTAGGTGATCGACAAGGCCTTCCATAAAGAGCTTCGAAAAGTGCCATACCAATACCGGACTGAAAGCTGTTATTATATGCGAACTCCACCAATGGAAGATGCTCCTCCCATGTATCTCCAAAATCTAAGATACAAAGCCTCAAAAGGTCTTCTAGGACATGATTCACCCTCTCGGTCTGGCCGTCCGTCTGAGGATGATATGCGGTACTCCAACACAACTGAGTCCCCACAGCTTCTTGCAAACTTCTCCAGAACTCGCTAGTGAAGATAGGATCTCGATCACTCACTATGCTAGAGGTTACCCCATGTAATCGAACTATCTCTCGAAGATATACTGAAGCTAGACATGGAGCAGTCCTCTTGCTCTACATAAGTATGAAATGGGCGCTCTTAGTAAGTCTGTCTACCACCACCCAAATTCCCGTATTACCCTTTCTCGATCTGGGTAACCCGTCAATAAAATCCATCGAGACGCTATCCCACTTCCATTGCGGAACTTCCAATGGGTGAAGCAACCCACCTGGTCTCTTTTGCTCCGCCTTCACTTGTTAGCACACCAAGCATCGAGCGACATACTCGGCCACATCTTTCTTCATACCGGCCCAGAAGAAAACCCTCTTCATGTCTTGGTACATCTTGTCCCCACCGGGATGAATGGTCATCCTAGAACGGTGTGCATCATCAAGAATAACCTTCCTCAAACCCTCGTCTTGCGGTACACAACGTCTACCGTCTCTACGCAAACACCCCCTATCGTCTAGGGTGTACCTACTCAAATGGCTGGACGACTTCCCCCTTATGAGCTTCTCTCTACCAACTCAACCAACTGTGGGTCGTCCCTCTGTGCTTCTCCAATCCGCCCCAAAAGAGTAGGCCTAACCTCCAAGGAGGCTAGCAAACCGGGTACAAAGTCATAGAAATAAACTCTAAGCTCCGTCGTTCAACAAACAATGAACTCAAGGACAACCTTTTTCTACTTAAGGCGTCCGCTACCATGTTTCCCTTGCCATGGGTATACGCTATCTCAAACTCATAGGATGCTAAGAATCCTATCCAAAATCATCATAACTGTCCATCTCTTACGCAGACCACCCTAGTCGAGCTCGACATCCCCCAAATGCAAGCCCCAAAGGCCTAAACCAATATCAGACAAACACCCAAGGGATATCTCCTTCGAGTTCAGGCGACCTTCGTGAGATGATACTAGTAAAAATGGCTAATCAACTAAGCCTTTAACCAACTTTGGATGTCCTCGCCAGTCTCGCCCCAAAACCACCGTTTTCCCATAACTGGCTTTTGCTCACCCCATTGAGCACATATGAAAACTTATTTCGCTTCCTAGAAAAGACCCAGATGTCATCTACAAAGACCATCACGAACTTATTTAGGTACTCCTTGAACACCCTTCTCATCAAATCAACAAAGTATGCGTGGGCGTTCGTCAAACCCAATGGCATCACCAGCCACTCATAAAAGAATTCATCCGGAGTCCTAAAGGCAGTCTTCTCCGTACTATCCTCAGCCACTCTCAACTGATGAAATCCCGTGGCTAAGTCCTACTACAAAAATACTGAGGCGCCAGCCAACTGATCAAAGAGATCATCAATCCTCGGCAGTGGGTGCCCATTCTTCTTTGTGGGTTTATTTAGTTCTCTTTAGCCTACACAAAGTCTGAGGGACACATCCGCCTTCGTGACAAAAACTACTGGAGCACCTCACTCCGATACACTTCGTCTTATGAACCCCTTCTCAAGCAAATCGCCTACTTACTTATGGAGTTCCCTCCTCTCACGAGGAGCCATGTGGCACACTGGCCAAGATACTGGTTTAGCATTATCCACCAGGTATATTCGGAAGTCAATCTCCCGCTTCGGAGGTAAGCCCTTCACCTCCCCCCACACACATCCGAGTATTCCCGGACCGCTCTAACAGATCGCAAACTCTAGACCGACGTGTCAAGCGATTCTAGATAACTTAGCATAACAGATTCTATGGGATTACAAGAGATCTCGAGAGTGTTACCCAAGCGGGTCATAAGCCTAACAACTCTCCCTTCAAAATCAAGAACGGCACCTCTACTGGATAACCAGTCCATGCCCAAAACTAGCCCATAGCCCGTGAAGCCCAACAAGCATCACACCTAAACTCAACGCTAAGTATAGAAACTTTCAAACCCAAACACATCATGGAGCCCAATTGGGTTTGAAACAACTAAGGGATCATCTACCAAACTGGTGTCTAAGTGCAGTGACTCAACTAACAATGATGAGATAAACGAACTCGATGCGTCAAAATTGAATAAAGTTCAAATCGGATAATAAAGAAATCCAACCTCCAATCTGGACGGTCTTATCCCCATCTGGTACCCTAGTCGTGAGGGAATACAACTACCCTCCAGAAGATTCCATACCTTGCCCTTGCTTCTTTGGACCATCCTAATAAGGTGTCCTATTCCTCCAAAAAGGATAACTACTTGCCTTCTTCTTCCCTATTCTCTACTCGTAACCTTCCACCAATGAGGTTTCATCCTTCATTAACCAAACAACTATTTGAGCCTTCCTCCCATCGTCTATCCAATAGATACCTACCAGTCCTCCTCCTTCTTGAACCAACTTCTAATCCGACTAACGTCTAAGTCCCTTGAAGTGGTTTCCCATTCTTATCTATCTTAGAAAGGTCATCTATACACGGAGGGGGAACTCAAAATCGAGAGAGGAAGAGATTCAAAACGGAGAATTCGAAAGATAAAGATATGGCTATCGGGGATTATGCTTTTCTTTCAAAAACTTTTCTCTTAAAAGACATGTTTTTGAAAATACTCCTTTCCAAAAATATTCTTAGAAAATAATTTTTCTAAAAATTTTATCTGTTCTGGTAACCTTAAGCTCTGATACCACGTGTAACACCCCACACCCGCTAAGGTCACTCACTAAGGGAATGCCTTAGTTTTGGTGGAGTATTTTTAGTGAGTATAGAACAGAAAAATTACAACAAGACAGATATAAGTAATATTTGAAAATTTAAAACATCCTTTCATTGCAGCGGAAAGTAAAACATGTTTGGTTACATTACAAAACCATAACAAGAGTCAAGTACATAATATCCATCCTGATAAAATAGAAGTACATAATCCCACTACATAGACAATAGCCATAATAGAAAAGATAAACCGAGCTTTACTTCTACGATCCAAGCCCAAAAGATAGATATAGCGGTCTGATCTAAGCCCACTAGTGCTAGGCCCACTCTGAAAACCTGAGGGTTGGGAAAAAGATAAAAACAACGGGGTCAGACATAAGTCTGAGTGAGTCCTATAACCCTAACAATACAATCATTAAAGTAATTAGGGTATGACATAAACAAGGTACGGTACCTCTGGGGATAATGACTACACTAAGTAGCCAACTAAACACCGGATGTACTACGATAACCGAAAGACGCATTTATCCACCCAAGGATAATTTCTAGCTTACACCACCCCAGATCTACCCACCCAAGGGTAATTCTTACACTGCACCACACCAGTTCTACTCACCAAGAGTAATTCCTACTTAAAGGTTGATCCCACTAAGTGTACTTAGTAATTTTACCCAGTAGTTTCTTGTACCCCTACACAGGTGCCGTCTGCCCCTACCTTTACTAGGTGTACCCACTACTCCCAAGCGATCGGCTCCCTACCGTAGATACCCGTGCTGGTCCCACAAAAGGGGGTGTATCATTCCCCAAAGTGGCTACCAGAAAATATCACTGTGCACGGCTTTATATCTACACGATGCAACAACGACTTACCAACCAGCCCGGGTCCACACACGCATATGAAACCCGTTGATCCTGCGTTGCCACCGCTAACCCGTTTTGGCCACTTATAGTCAAGCCCAATATGCGTGTCCCGTCACCCGACCAGAGTCGAGCCCACAAAGATACGTTTGGGATATTGGTTGAAATGGGCCCCCACAAGCTACTACTTAAGCTTGCTATTTTTTTTTTCTAGTGCATCCCACTTAACCCCTTTTTATAATCATGTCCCCTTACATGTTAAGATTTGGTTAAGTCATCAATCATATTTCAATTGCCACTAAGGGCACCCACTAGATTTCCACATGCCACCCAAAGCACTTACTTGATTCCCACATGCCGCCCAAGGCACTTACTTAACCCTTTAATCATGTTTAATTACATGCTCAACTTTGGTTAAGTATTCTAATCGTATTTTCTATTGCCACCCAAGGCAACCCACTAGTTTCCTCATGCCACCCGAGGCACCCCCACTAGTTACTACATGCCACCCAAGGCACCCACTTAACCCCCATGTCCCACTACATGCTAATTTGGTTAAGTGTTTCTTAATTAATTAAGACCGTGATCCTCATAAAGACCTCTCACATTAGACTATCTTTTATGACCGCTGGTTAAGCCGGTTGGGTCCGGGCAGCCTTACGTCATAACCGAGTCTAACCTCGTGTCTTTACATTAATCACGTATTTAGTTTGTGACTAAGACCTCTCACATTGGGCCAATCATTTGTAGCCGCTGGATGGCTGGTCGGTTCCGGACAGACTTCCGCTACAAAAGGGTCCAACCTCGTGTCTTAGTTGATTAATTACACCTAATTAATCACCCCCACAATTAATTATCCCTAATTAATATCGAGTTTTCCATAACATGGGTAGACCTAACTCAATAGGTAAATTCCCATGGGGTAGACCTAACTCAATAGGTAAATTCCCACTTATGTTAATTTATTTTTATGGTATGCTTATCATACCCAATCATACTTTTATTAACATATTTATTACCCCATCGTTCCCCACGTAGATCGTTCTCATTTCACGACATAATAAAGGGAAAGATCCATCACAAATATCATGGGTTTAGCATATAACTTTGTCATGGGTTAAGAAGATGTCAACTTGCATTTATGAGCATATATTAACCCAACTACATTTAACCCAAACTTGCATATTATCATACACATATTTTGCATAACATGTTGAACTTGCATATAAGCATTCTCATAACTTGCATAATATGTTAAACATGCATTTAAGCATACACATAACTTGCATAAGCATTCATATACTTGCATATCACATTAAACTTGCATTTAAGCATATACTTAACTTGCATAACCTCATGCACATAACTTACATAATCTCATAAATTTAATCTTGCATAATACCATGCACATAACTTACATAATCTCATAAATTTAATCTTGCATAATACCATGCACATAACTTGCATACCCTCATACACATAACTTGCATAACAACATGCACATAACTTACATAACATCATGCACAAAACTTGCATAACATGTTGAGCTTGCATATATGACTTGCATCTTAAAGGAGGGTAAACATGCATAGCATATAAAGGTGTCATCTTACATATGTATGCATCACATTTAAAAGGGTAAACTTATATGTCATGATTTAAGCATAATACCAAACACTTAACATGCATAAAACCATTTACTTAGCATGCATAGAATCAATTACTTATTATGCATAAACACACCACTTAACTTGCATAAACCCAAACACTTAGCATGCATATAATCAAATACCTAGCATGCATAAAATCACATGCATAACTTGCATATCATGTTACATATAACTTGCATATATTCTCACTTATAGTTTGCATAACATGCTACATATGCATAAATGTTCAACATAGTGTTTTGCATCATAAAACATGGCATTGACTTGCATATAACATAAAACTTGCAAATCACATATCATACAAACTTGCATAAACATATTTATCCACAAACATAGCCATGTCTTATCACATCCTACCATAATCAATTTAACAATTGATTATTAAAGCCATAGAAACTCACCAAAACCAAGATTAGTAACTTATGAAGTAAAACTAGTTGCCAAATTAGAAGAAGAAGATGATTAGCTTGCAACTCTCTTTATTGATTTGTGGAGGCCATGATCAAGTTTCATTTTGCCATAGCTTAGTTACAAGATCTAATTATGAATGGATTAGGGTAGGGTTAGGGTCTTATTTATAGGATTAGGTTGCATTTTAGACCCTTAGATTAACCCTAGATTGGTTTAGACCCGTCAGATCCAAGAAGCTTCCAGAACCAGCCCTCCAAGCCAGCCTAGAACCCAACCTGGTGCACCCAGGTCCACTGGACGCCACGCCCCTGTCGACAGGCAAGTCGACACCCCTGTCGACAGGCCTGTCGACAGCCCTGTCAACATGGGTAGGGCGGGATTTTTCCCGCCTGACCCCACCTGTCCAATTTAAAATCTGAATTTTAAATTCTTAATTCTGTTTTTAGTTTTGAATTTTCTGCAAACTTCATCGGGCCATAACTGGGCCATCCGGACTCCGATTTTCGAAAACTCGGACTCTATTTTGCGTATTTTCCGAGACGAACGTAATGACGCAGCCCATTACCCCCAATTCCCACGTCTGAGATTATTTATCCTGTAATTAGTGAATTTTAGTATTAACTAAAATTCGGGGTGTTACAGTAGGGGTTTAATCGGATTTGTTTGCAGGTGGAACGATGCGTGCTCGGATGGATTGCAAGGTGACGTATCAGTGAATGTTGAAGTGGGTTTTGCTTTGCGTTCTGATTTGGTTTTTCTCTTAGATTGTTGTTTTTGAATTATTGAAATTGCATGGAGGGAGTTTCGTGAGTTGTATTGAACGTGATTGGGAAGTTTGTGGAGGGTATGAACTGCAGGGTGTTTGTTTCGACAAGGAGGAGGAGAGTTGTGACTCTTGTGAGCAAGGGGAAGAAATGTAAAAGTGGTGAGGAATTTGATGATGTTTAGAAAATGGTGTAAGAAATGGTAGAGAGAATAGAATGTTAAGAGGAGGTTGGTTTATAAAGGATTGTGAATTATGAATAAAATAAGGCAGAGAAGGGAAGAAAATTATAGAGGGAGGACAAGAAAAAGGAAAGAAATAAACGAGAGAAGGAGAAAGGGAAAGAAGTAAAAGAGAAAAAAAATGGAAAGATATAATTTTAATTAACTACTGGAAAGAAAAAGAAGGAAGACAGTCAAGAAATAAATGAAAGAAGGGAAAAGAAATTAAAAAGGGAGTAAAAGGAAAGCATTAATTGTTTCTTTTTTTGCAAGAATTGTAAAAAGGAGAGAAATAAATGAGAGAGTTATAGGGAAAGAAATAAAGGAAATTGAAAACACAAAAAATGGGAAAGTGACTGAACAAAAGGCAGGTGTTTTTTTTCCTTTCTTTTTCCTAATAACTGGAAGATAAATGACTGGATTTTTTTTAATGATATGCAAGAGACAGATAGCACAAAAATATATTCACAAATGCAATTACAAACACATAGAGAAAACAAACAACGCAATTTAACACAACATAAAATAAACAAATAAAAGCAACACCACGCATAAAATGATCAAACAAACAAGATTTTTTTCTAAATAAATAAAAACACACACAAAACAAACACTAACAACAAATGCAATTCACACAACTAACTACAAAATGGAACAACAAATTTTTTTAGGAAAGAAAACTAAGAACACAAAAACAAGGCACAATGACACACACAAACAAACAAATAAAAGTGAAATAAAACAAACAAACACACAATCTTTTTTTTCATTTTTTTCAGTAGAACACAAATAAGAGAATTAATTCGAATAATAAAACTAAAAGTAAATTCAATCCCCGACAACGATGCCAAAAACTTGTTTGTTAAACGGATATTCTATTAAATTAGAAAACCGTTAACACGAAATATCGTGATAATACCGCAAGCGCACGGCATAAAATTATTAGTACGTGGTGAATACGAGTCAATCCATAGGGAAAGAATTAATTCTAGATTTTACTCAATCAAATTAAACCAAATTCGAGTGAAATTTTAGCTAATAAAAGCTAAATGAAAACTATAAACTAAGTTGAGAGCTAAATATGAAATGAAAACAATTTAGAGGCAAATCGACTATCACATTTATGTAAGTTATCAAAAATACAATTTAAGATCTCCATTAACTGATATAAATGCAATATTTAAACCACTTATGATTCTCATGGAAAATGGAACTAAAGCAAAACTATTCTAAGTATGACCTATGAATTATTAACTAAAGCTATAGGCCATTAAATTTTTGTTCTTACTTTCATTTCAAAATCATTAACCACTTAGCAAATATTGATGTAATTTGTGTTTACATTGACTAAGCATAGCCTATTTTGTTGTCAACAAACATAGACTATCAAAACCATTTGTGTAAACTTACATCAACATTCACTAACACGAAGCACAAATTAGAGATCACAAATCATACAAATGTTGAACTTACATAAAGTTAGAGAGCATCTTTACCCCTTAATCAAGGGATTAGCCACTCATATGTGTTATCCTATCAACACATGTAAGTTTCAACATTAGAAAATAAAGCAAAATGTAAGAAAAACTAATTAGAACAAGAAGAGAACTAAACAAAGAACATAAAGTAAATCTAAGCTATGAACATAAAGTAATGAACATGAAAGTAAATCTAAACTATGAATATAAATGTAAATCTAAGCTATGAACATGAAAGTAAAGAGCATAGAAATTAAATTGCATTAAAACAAAGAAGTTACATAAAGAAAATGGCTAAATAGCCATGGAAATACAAGAGAGCTTGTGCTCCTCTCAACTTAACTAAAGAAGGGGATAAAAGAGAAGAGACTATTTACATCACATAAAGGGGTATATATGCATGTGTCTAACCCAAAACCCTAATAACATTTGTTAGGAACTCCCCAAAATGCCCTTCATAAAGCTTCTAATCCTCTCTTAGCCACTAATAAGTCATGTAGGGTGCATGAGACCTTTTGTCTTATTCAATTACTCTTTAATAAAAAGCTTAAAAGCGGGTATGTTGAGAGGTGGAGTCCTCCATGACCATGTATGATAATTATTTCCTCCTCATTCCTTTATATGCATGCATTTGTACTCCAAATCTTCATGTGTATGCATTATTTGCGCTCCAAAATTCCTACAAGAGACAAATACAAAGAATAAGTAAAAACAATCACAAATTAAAACATGCACAAGTGACCATTTTACACCTTAAATGAGGATGAATGCATGACAATTTGTGAATTTTAGGGTTTTGGTTTAAAACATGTAAAAATAGCCAGTTAAGTTATTCATTTAATTAAAATAAGAAAAAATGTTTGATTATAAATGTGCACATTTACGTGCACATCAACTGCTCAATAACTTACACTACACCATCGTATCGAGAAGAAAATATGAATGCGGACTCGCTTGCAAAGTATGCTAGTATAGGAGATGCTCAGTTGTTGGGATTGTTAGTAAAGTTCTCTCAAATCCCAGCCCCAAGGGTGTTACGATTATGGCAACCATCAAATTTACCACCAACCATTGTTGATGGTATGCAAATTTTATAACCATTACCGTAGCCGTCTAACCGCTAATGCAACCTGTAACAACCCGGATTTCCAATTTAAATTTTTTTATTTTAGCTATTTTAATGGATTTTGAATATTTAAAATGGTTTATTTTAAATAATAACGATTTAAAATTTATTTTAATCGAAGTTAGAGGGAATAAATTTATTTTAATTATAAATAGAGTTTGAAATGGTGCGGTAGTTTGAAAATTCGATTTTAATTTCAATTGAATGTATAGGATTCAGAATAAATCGGATTTCAGTAAAACCAGAAATGTTGGAATCTATTTAATTATATCTTTCTAATGAATGTGAAATTTCAGATTTCATAATATAAATTGAAAGTTATATCTTGTTTAAAATTTAAAATAGTCGCTGTGGAATTTATATATATATTATATAATATATTGCCCTTAAAAATAGCCATTTTGCAAACGACCTCTGTTTTCGACGAAACCATTTTTATTGGATCTGTAATGTCAAATTATTTCTAGGATCCAATTTTCATAATTTTTGGAATTAATATGTGAGCGCGGTGAATTAAAACTTGTTTTGTAATTTCAGTTTGAATTTAATCGACTGGAAAATGGCCATTTATCAAACATTCTCCAAATTGGATGAAATTAGTTGTTTTAGGACAATATCATTAAAACATAGGTAGATTTATTTATTTTGTGATTTTTGGAGTCAATATATGGCCCCGATAAATTGAAATGTACGTTTAAAATTCAATAAATTGATTTAAATTTTAATTTTGACAAAAACTGATCGAAACAATCAAATTGGCTTATGGGACATATTCCATTGTGTCCGGAATGGGGGTGTTTAGCTAGGGGCAATGGTCGTTGGGTTCGATTTGGGGTTCATATAAAAAAAAAATTGGAAATTAAATTAAATAATTATATAAGGAAGTCAAACCCCCCTTTTTCTTCCACCCATCATTCAAAGCAAAAAAGGAAAAAATCGCACAGTCGCCAGCCGCTCCAGCCCTCCACCGCCGCCGCCGTCGTCTCCCCCTCCCCAGCCGCCTCGCCTCCTCAACCTGGCCACCAGCACCTCCCTACGCCGCCCTCCTCTCTCTCCCCTCCTCCTTCATAAAGCCCTAGCCCCAAACTCCGGAAACCGCCGACGCCACCCACCCACAGCCCACCACCTCGACACCATGCCACCCCCTGGCCTGTAACACCCCGGCGCCTCCTTCCGCCACCCCCACCTCCGACCATGGGGGCCCCCTTTGGGCAAAAATCCAATTTTTATAATTTTCAGTGTTTGCAAAAAACACCCTGAGCTTCCACAGCCAATATCTTCCAAATCGAGCCTCTATGGCCAAAACTCTACAGTGCCAAAATTGAAGAATACGATTTTCTCTTCGATTTGACTATATGGAAACCGTATTTTGGATTGCGGATTTGTTCATAAAACGCATCCGAAGTCAGCAGTCTGATTTATGTCATTTCTTGATTTCCAGCGAAATGAAGCATTTTCGGAAGAAAGGCCACTCGGCGAAAGTTGTCGGGAATAGCGCGTTTAAGCTAGAAAAAAAATGGAATGAAGATTGGAGATCGTTTGCAAATCCAGGGATCATAAAAGCGATTCAGAACATCAGAAAATAATAGCGGAGTGGATCCCCATGTGAGAACCCCTTCTCACTCAAATTATTTTACAGTTATTATATCATAGGTTGCAGACGGGGCTTAATAGCTCCTGACACTATTTTATTGTATGAACCATGGATGTTTGTTGGATTGAATTTTGGTAAAATTGACTGTATTGTGGTTAATGAATTGTATTATGGTTTGTAGATTGGATTGATTGTTGTGTATGGCGCGAGCCAGTATCACGAGAGGGGTAATGCTAGATATTACTCCAGTTCTAATACCGCACCATTATAATGTCGAAATTTTCCGAAATAAACTATATAAAATATTCATGTGTTGAATAAATTGTTTGAACAATAAAAATATCATTTTTATTGAATGTATGAACTATATAAAATAGTAAACTATTGAAATAAATATTTTATCGTTAAAAATATAATTTTTAACGTATATATGAACGACAAAAAATTCTCCTGAAATGAAAATGAATATTCATTTACAAATCGGACGATTTGTTTATATACACCCATTTAACTGACATTGATTGGGATGTTAAATTTTACATATCGCCCAACTGCACGAATAAAATCAGTGTTTGCTGATTGAAACCCCACACCGGTATTGTGATGATACTTGACACACACTAATCCCAATTGTTTAGTTGTATGTCAATCGATTGGTTGACAAACTGTGGTAAGCGTTAATTATTTATATTTAATGCTTATGCAGTTGTCTAATGCACTCTGGATGATGGTTGATTGTGTATCATTGTTGTTGTATGCATGTGTTGTATAAAATCCATATAAATAACATTATATGGTAATTGATTGGGTCTGATTCAAATTCAGAAATAGCGAATATTTTAAAATATCGAATATTTTAAAATAATATTCAGTAAAGGATTAAAATGTGAATATTATGTCCGATTTTGGATGGATACGAAAATATTGAAATGTATCAAGCCGTATTGATTAAATATGCGCTATTTTGATGCGAACGATATTTATGTCGATTTTATTTATTTTTATAATGAATATCGAAAAGGGAATGATTTTAAAATCTGATATTTTGAAAATATTATCATTTATATATTAATGATATGGAATATTCAATTTTGTTTTAAAATTGAAATGGAAGTGGGAATCGTTTTTAAAAACGAATTTATAAAATACATTTTAAATGAAATATATATTGTATATATATTATATACATATTATATATATATGGTTTGAATAGAACGTTTCACGCCACGACCGTTCGCGAATTTCAACCATTGACTTCGAATTGACGTAACGGGAGATCCGAACGTCGAATTCTCCTAAACTTGGAACCGTTGGATTCGTATAAAAAAGATCTTTCCAATGAATATAAGAGATTTAAATTTGAACGGTTGGATTTGGAATTATGTCCAAATCGAATTTGGGAAAGGTCGTTGTGGATGTAGTTCGGTGGCCGTTGTTGGAAACCAACTGTACAGGCCTTGATAAATTTATTAAAAATATTAATAATTTGTGTAAAATCATAATAAATGATTTGGAAAGAATTTTGATGTGAAATTCCACGTTTGTAAAGATAAAAATATATTTTTATCAAAAGGAACTAGTTATTAACTAGAAAGATAACCCAATGTTTTAAAATAAATAAATTGAATTTGTAAATGGTTTTAATCTAACCAGAATTTTTTCAATGTATGAATTGGAATGGATTTGAATAGAAATCATCTTCGGGATATTTCTATTTTGGATTCCGTGACTATGCAGATATTGTTGAGGAATTTGGAAGACAGATATATATCGTTATTCCCCATACGATATGTGTTGGTTTCAGAATTTGATATTGAATGTAAGTCGATATAATTTCTGTTTAGAGCCTTATATTTAATATCAAAGTGGATTTTGGGTTTCTCGTGAATGGTGTCTTCAGTAACACTGTTTTAAACCCCGTGGTGAAAAGAATAAATCTTTTAATTAAGATTATTGGAGTTGCTAATTATATTCGTGATTGGAATTAAATGGAATATGATTTTGGGTTTATTGTGAACTGTGTTTTATTAAAAATGACATTTTTTCTTTAACCCAATTAACAGTGAAATATGATTTGGAATTTATTGATCTTTTTATTAAGGTTTAATGGAAATTTTCCAAAGTAAAGTTTTCCAATTTAATATAGTAAATTGGAATTGAATGGAATTCGATTAGGTAATAATCAAAGTGAGCTTCTTTGATTTAAGACTATTAATATATATGGAATTTAAAAGGCTTTGTCGTTATTCCATTTATATTATTAGTTAGATATGGAAATTGATATTGATTATATATTGATTTGTTTTCCATGAAGATTCCATAGCTAATGGAATATGATTTTGGGTATATCGTGAATTGTGTTTTAAATGACATTGGTTCTTTAACCCAGTTAAAAACAGGATTACATGTCTAACATTGTATTTCGAACTGTATTGTTGAGCTCTGCAAAATATATATCTGTTTGGTGGCGGAGAATTTATTCTCTTGCTTAACACCCTTCTCTGAGACATATGAGCTTAGAGGTTATATATTGGCAGAAATCAGTGGTACGGGGTAGATTGTCGATGTGGCATGTTTGTGTTTCCAAAGTTAAATAATCATTAAATAATGATTGTTTGAAGATTAAAACTAAGTGAAGTTTTAATGAATCTTTAATTAGACTGAAATGAGAATGTGATAATTTAATTATCAAATTTGGGAAATGATCGAGAATGGAGTTTCACCAATTTTACTCCAGGTGATAGTTAAATCTTTAATTAGATTTGAACATGATATGGTAATTAATTTTACCGATAACATCGTGGTGTTAGATATGGAGTTTTACCAGTTTTGCCCTATGCGATGAATAGGTCGGGATTGAGAAATAAAACAAATGATTACTTCGGTAAGGTGCGCTAATCCCGACTAGTTTGGAAAACCTTAATTTGGTTTAAATTGTGTAAAGAATAATTGAATAAAAGAATATTATGGATTGGAATGAGATGTATATTGTGTTCGTGTAGCACTTGTATATGAGATATGCGAGTTATTTGGAAAGACCGAGTTTATGCCTATTCTGAATAACTGATTCGACGATAAGTCGACGATGAAGGCAGTGGTTGAAGAGCAGAAATCTTCACATCGTTTGGATGATTACTGATGTCTTGATTGGGCTGTACACCCTGGACAAGGTAACAAGTGGTGATCATCCAGACGAACTTGGAGATTGACATGATATGTGAGGACATCTCTCCTGTATTGGACATATAGGCGAGGAATAAGGTGCCTCTGGTTTCGTTTAGACCCAAAACGAACTTGTAAATGGATGTGTGTCTAACATTGAATTTCATTCTGTGTTGATTGATTTCTATTAAATAAATATATATATATATATATATATCTGTTTGGCGGCGGAGAATTTATTCTCTTGCTTAACTCCCTTCTCTGAGACGTATGAGCTTAAAGCTTATATATTGCTGGATATTAATCGCATGGCATTAATTGTTAGTGTGGCATGCAGAGATGTACTGATCAAGGCTTTTTTTGAAAAGCAGGGCCTTGTGGTTGATGATCAAAGCACGGCTTTAAATAGAATAACTTTGTGTATAGCATTAATTCACGAGCCTCACACCTGGTATGAGTCAAAAATGGGATAAGGGGCATAGGTAGGACATGACGTTTCCTTCTAGCTATGGGTGGTGTCATGGTATGGAGCCCAGACATTTATATTTTTACCTGTTTGGATAATGGATTGCGAGGTGCCTCAGATATATTGGTCACTATGGGGCCGATGGATTGGTCCGATAGGACCGGGAAACGTGTGTTCAGGAATAACTAATCCTCAAACGTAAGGGAGGACTGACCTTGTAGGAACCAACGGTCCACTACGGGGGATTCGAAGGCATTTGCTAGAGTGTCTCGAATCTATGAGGATCCATCCCTTGCCTCGACTCATAGATGGAATCCAATTTCCAATACGTTACTTTTTAGTTTTTGTTGTAGAACTAGTATGGCGACATGATATATCGTACCCATGCCGTCTATGATTGATACATTTATATTTGAAGTTGATTTTGACACTATACACGTAGAGTAATATCAAAATGATTTGTTTTAAATGTACCAAGCATGTTTGGCTATTATAAGAGAAAACTCTATCCTCCGGCTTGCGTTGCATTATGTGATAGGACCTGAGTCTTATAATAGCTTCATTTTTCAAAAATAATGCGTTGTCTATAAACTGTCTATGCACAGGTATTCTTGGGGGAAAACTCGTAACATGTTATACGGCGTGGTCCCTTGATTTACTTTATTTTTAAAGTAAAGTTTTAAATAACTATTTTAGTTCTCACATCAGTCCCATGATTGACTCAAAGTTTACTGTTTTAACCTAAACTCTGGGTGCCCCTATTTTCCATACGAATAGCTAGTAGTTTTGATTTTGAAGATCTCTATTTTACAAGATCCTGGTTTACAACTTGAGCTATATTCGGAAAGCTTTGTATCCATGTATTTCTTTCAGTTGTATTTGTTAATGTATTTCTGCTACGCATTGTATTAATTTTCCGCTGCTTTGTAATTTAATCTCTGATATTTTTCTGATGCATATTATTTATTCATACTTTGTTATATTCTTGTACTCTGATGTAATTGTTGTAATAGCAATGAAATGTTCTGCCGTTTGCGTTTGAATTATCGTGTTCTCATTACAATCTGTGTTTTCCGGTCTCCTCGAAGGCTAGCGAATTCGGGCTGTAACATTTGTGGTATCAGGGCTTTGGTTTATAGAGCTTGGGAACAAGGCACATTAGAACCAATCGATTGAATTCATCAGAGGTAGGATTAGTAATATCCTATGAGAATGACTCGTTATAGATGGGATCAGTAGTATTCTAGAATGAGTTTCAAAGAGTGTTATTTTTAAAACAAAAGTGAAAACAAATATGGTTTTGAAAAGTATATCATATTATACATATATGAGTATTTTATTTTGAATTAATTTTGGACTATCGGGTATACGAAGATTTTGCATATTCGCCTAGCTAGTGTATATATGAAGCCTCAAATATACTGGGTAGATATAAAACCACACTGTAGTCGCCTGGAGACGATTCTGATGATAGTCTAGACATCATCAGCCTTTTTGTTCGAGTTTCGAAATTGGGATGTCTATATATTTCCAATTGACTGGTGTGAGAACCAAAACATAGTTAGGGTTTCTTGTTGTGATTTGTTCTAAAAATATGATTTTTAAGTATATATACAAAGTATATGTTTGAAAATTTAACCAACTAACTGATTGCTGGTTTTGTTGTTTGATTATTAGTTTAACTAATTAAATTATTGAAACCAATATGAAAATGAAAAGGTAAATTTAGCCAAATCAAATTAAATATTGAACTGAATTGAAAATTTATTAGAATTGCACATATGTACATGTGTATATAATGAACAGGTCATAGCAGGGAAGCTAAGAAGAGAAATAAAATTGTATGCCCGACAAATTGGTACATGTTTACGGTATTTCTTGGGTTTTGATGATTTTATGAGCCGCTTGGCAAGCTGCTTTCCTTTTTCTTTTTCTTTTTGGATGATGAGGGCCCTGTGAGGTAAGTTGCGGTTTTAAAGCTCTCCCCGTAGAAAGGAGGTTATGGCGAAAGTTTTCGAAAACTTAGGGTGTTAGCCAATTTTTTGAGAAATTAGGAAATTCTTAGAAACTGAAAAGTTAAGGAATGAAAGCCATAATGAAAGATGAGTTGGTTAGTTAAACAACTTTCATCTCCTTCCTTTTCGAGGACGTAAAAATTTTAAGTGGGGGAGATTGTAAAAACCTGGATTTTCAGAACCAATTTTTTTTTTTTTTTTTTAGCTATTTTAATGGATTTTGAATATTTATAATGGTGTATTTTAAATAATAACGATTTAAATTTTATTTTAATCGAAGTCAGAGCGAATAAATTTATTTTAATTATAAATAGAGTTTGAAATGGCGTGGTATTTTGAAAATTCGATTTTAATTTCAATTGAATGTATAGGATTCAAAATAAATCGGATTTTAGTAAAACCAGAAATGTTGGAATCTATTTAATTATATCTTTCTAACGAATGTGTAAAATTCAGATTTCATAATATAAATTGAAAGTTATGTCCAGTTTAAAATTTAAAATAGTCGCTGTGGAATTTATATATATATTATATATATATGACACTTAAAAATAGTCATTTTGCAAACGATCTCCGTTTTCGATGAAACAACTTTTGTTGGATCTGGAATGTCAAATTATCAGTAGATTCTAATTTTCATAATTTTTTGAATTAATATGTGAGTGGGGTGAATTAAAACGTGTTTGGTAATTTCAATTTGAATTTAATCGACTGGAAAATGACCATTATTCAAACAATCTCCAAATTGGACGAAATTAGTTTTGTTAGGACCATATCGTCAAAACATAGGTAGATATAATTTTTCTGTGATTTTTGGAGTCAATATGTGGCACCGGTAAATTGAAATGTACGTTTAAAATTTAATAAATTGATTTATATTTTAATTTTGACAAAAACTGATCGAAACAATCAAATTGGCTTACGGGACATATCCCATTATGTCCGGAATGGGGTTATTTAGCTAGGAGTGTTGGTCGTTTGGTTTGATTTGGGGTTCGGATAAAAAAATTACTTTTTGGAAATTAAATTAAATAATTATATAAGGAAGTCAAACCTCCCTTTTATTCCACCCATCGTTCAAAGAAAAAAAGGAAATAAAAATCGCATAGCCGCCCGTTGCTCCATCCCTCCATCGTCGTCGTTGTCGTCGGCCCCATCCCCAGCCGCCGCGCCGCCTCCCCCTAGCCACTAGCGTACCTCCCTACGCCGCTCTCCTCTCCATATCCTCCTTCTTCTTAAAGCCCTAGCCCCAAACTCCAGAAACCGTCGTCGCCAGCCACCCACAGCCCACCACCTCAACACCGCGCCATCCCCTGGCCTGCAGCACCCCGATGATGCCTTCCCCCACCCCCACCTCCGACCGTGGGCCCCCCTTTGGCACAAATCCAATTTTTATAATTTTCAGTGTTTGCAAATAACACCCTGAGTTTCCACAGCCAATATCTTCCAAACCGAGTCTCTAAGGCCAAACCTCCACAACGCCAAAATCAAAGAACACGATTTTCTCTTCGATTTGACTATATGGAAGCCGTATCTTGAATTGCGGGGTTGTTCAGAAAAATGCGTCCGAAGTCAACAGTCTGATTTGTGTATTTTCGCGATTTCCGGCGAAATGGAGCATTTTAGGAAGAAAGGCCACTAGGCGAAAGTTGTCCGGAATGGCGCGTTTAAGCTAGGAAAAAAAGATGGAATGAAGATTGGAGCTCATTTGTAAATTCTGGGATCATAACAGCGAATCAGAACGTCAGAAAACAATGGCGGAGTGGATCCCAATGTGCGAACCCCTTCTCACTCAAATTATTTTACAGTTATTATATTATAGGTTGCAGACGGGGCTTAGTAGCTCCTGACATTATTTTATTGTACAAACCATGAATTTTATTGTTGTGTATGACGCGAGCCAGTATCAGGAGAGGGGTAATGCTAGACATTACTCCGGTTCTAATATCGCGCCGTTATAACACCGATTTTTTTTGAAATAAACTATATAAAATATTCATGTGTTGAATAAATTTTTTGAACAATAAAAATATCATTTTTATTGAATGTATGAACTATGTAAAATAGTCAGGTGTTGAAATAAATATTTTATCTTTAAAAATATAATTTTTAACATATATATGAACGACATAAAATTCTCATGAAATGAAAATGAATAGTCATTTGCAAATCGGACGATTTGTTTATGTACACTCATTTAAATGACATTGATTGGGGCGATATATTTTACACATCACCCAACCTGCACCAATAAAATCATTATTTGTTGATTGAAACCCCATACGGGTATTGGGATGATATCTGACACATACTAAACCCAATTGTTTAGTCGTATGTCAATCGATTGGTTAACAGACTGTTGTAAGCGTTAATTATTTATATTTAATGCTTATGTAGTTGTGTAATGCACTCTGGATGATGGTTGATTGTGTATCATTGTTGTTGTATACATGTGTTGTATAAAATCCATATAAATAACATTTTATGGTAATTGATTGGCTCTGATACTAATTCAGAAATAACGAATATTTTAAAATAATGAATATTTTAAAATAATATTCTGTAAAGGATTAAAATGTGAATTTAATGTTCGATTTTGGATGGACACGAAAATATTGAAATGTGTGAAGTCTTGTTGATAAGGTATGCGCTATTTTGACGCGAACGATATTTATATCGATTTTATTCATTTTTATAATAAATATCGAAAAGGAAATGATTTCATTTTTATAATGAATATCGAAAAGGAAATGATTTCAAAATCTGGTATTTTGAAAATATTATCATTTATATATTAATGATATGGAATATTCAATTTTGATTTAAAATTGAAATGGAAGTGAGGATCGTTTTTAAAAAACAAATTTATAAAATACTTTTTGAACGAAATATATGTATTATATATATAAATGCACTACAACAAAACAGATCTATTACAACGTCCATTTTACAACGGGCGTTTGCTGCCCGTTGTAATAGACTGCTGTTACAACGGTCATTTTCTGGACCGTTGTAATAGATGCCTGTACAACACCCTTTCTACAACGGGCATATAGTGCCCGTTGTAATAAATGATATTACAACGGTCATTTTTAGGCCCGTTGTAATAAATATCTATTTTACAACGGTCACAAAACGCCCGTTGTAATAGATGTCTATTTTACAACGGTCACAAAATGTCCGTTGTAATAGACGCTAATTTTTGACAATTAATAATTACAATACTTCCATAAAATTAATTTTGATTATTTAATAATTAATCATTAATCATATATTACTTATTATTAAGTATAATATCATATTACTAATTACTAATCATTAATATATTATATTATTTATTAATATTTAATAATCAATCATTAATAATATTATATTAATCATTTATAAATTATAATAATTAATGATTATTAATAAATAATCTCTAATTATTAATTATTATATATAATCAATATTCCAACAAACTTAATTTTACTTTCCAGTTATTAGTAAATAATATATATCCAGTAATCAATATCAATAATTTATAATTAACAATAAACATTAATAATTTATGATTAATAATATTACTACTCTATATGAAAAATAATCATTTTAACCGATGTTAATTTTACAATGATCATATAAATTTATGCTAATTAACAATAAACATTAATAATTTATGCTAATTTTTAATTTTGAAGGATGTTTTTTATTTTTTAATTAATTTAGAAATGATGAGAAATTAAAGTCAATTTCAACTGATATAATATAATATAATTTTTGTTTTTGGTCTAGTTATTAAACTTAGTTATCCGTAAACCTAATTTTATTTTGAATTGTGTTATTAAAACATCAGTTAACCGACCATCTTAACCGAATATTTTCGGTTCGGTTAACCAAATTTTTGTCGGTCAGTTAACCGTCCCAAGTGTATTATGGCGCTGAAATGCAGGAGATTGTGCCAAGTGTATTCTGGCGCTGAACCGTCCTAACAAAAATTTCGCCTTTTGATTCCTTGCACATCTATTCCCTAACCCTAATTTCAAATTGGGGATTCGGTGGAACTAAATATCTGGTTGACGAACGGTGCTTCACTGATCATCGCGATTAGGTTTGAAGGTCGTTCTTCGTCGTACTCTCAGCAATTCACAAATCTTTCCTTGTAACGAACCAGAATTTTGACATTTAAAATTTTAAAGTTAATTTGATTTAGTATTGAAAAATTTTATGTTTATACATGATATTTGATTTTAATTTGAATTTTAGTAGTTTTGAATTAATTTGTATAAGCGAATTTAAAATTTTAATGTTTGAAATTAGAATTGTTTTGTTAAACTTACTGATAGTAGTATTTCAAAATTTATTGAAATACATTATTTGAGAAACTATAAATTTGTTTAAAAAAATTTAAACTTTGGATAGTAATTTATTTTAGACTAGAGTTTAGCTTTTGAAAATCCATTTTGATATGTATTTGAAATATAAAATATACGTGTATGGTATTTGTATGGTATATGATATGTATATATTAAGAGAAATATCAAAATTTTGATTTCTAAATTTAGTTTGGGATTTACTTGTGTAATTTTTGGATTTGAATTTGGTTTAGGAAAAAAAATTCAACTTGGGTTTGGTGTATGTGTATGGTATAAATAAATGATATTTACACTTTAAAAATATATTTTAATCGTGTAGCCACTTGTTCAACTACTAAGGCAACATCTACCATGTGTAAAAAAAATTCCTGTATTTTGCACCACATATCTTTACCCGGTTTCGTTACTTTTAATCCACCGCCTACTTTCATTTTATCCATCACTCCATCCTTCATCCTCTTCACTTTCCATTTCCAGCCAAATAGCTTTTCCCCAAAATCAAATCCCAAAATCAATCCAAATCACTTCGCCAGCTTCATCCCGCCACCAACGAACTCCGAGTGATTTCAAGATGCCATCGCCCAACCCCTGCTCTCCTCATAGCCGCGCCACCCGAGACCGGCATCCATCTCCGCAGTCCTCCCTCCGCTTCTTTGTCTGCATCTGCCACACTCCTCCACGTCAATAGCTTGAGCCGCATCTCCTCACTATCGAACCTGGAGCCACCCACGCACTGACTGTCATCGCAAGCAACCCACCGCCGCAAGCTCCGATGCGAGCGTTCCGACCCCCTCAAGCCGCCGCCATATCCCGTTCCAACCCCGCGCCGCTGCCCTGTGCTTGCAGCCACCAACCTGAGCTTCGCTTCCGCCAGTTCCACTCCTTTCTGTCGAGTTCGCCTCCACCTAGTCGAGCCTTAATCAGAATTAGGGTTTGCGTTTCTTTTTGCAGCAGCTATGGCGAACCGCACCGATCCAACCGCCAAAAACATACACGGTACGAATCCACAGAACTTAATCGAGAAAATTCTTCGCTCCAAAATATACCAAAACACGTACTGGAAAGAGCAGTGTTTCGGCTTGACTGCTGAAACATTGGTTGACAAGGCTATGGAGATTGATCATATTGGTGGAACATACGGAGGTGCTAGGAAGCCCACTCCTTTTATGTGTCTCGTGATGAAGATGTTGCAGATCCAGCCCGAAAAGGACATCGTCGTCGAGTTTATAAAAAATGAAGATTACAAGTATGGATAGTTTTTAAAATTCTCTGATTTATTTTTCGCCATAATACCCTTATTGTTGTTGCTTACTGTTGTAGTTTTTATATGTTGTCCCATTGCAAGCATGAGTAGAGCTGCCAAAGCTGTGGTGACTTGTTTTGGTTGGTAGTGCCTTGTTAGATGATTAGTACAAGAACATGTTTGGCATCTCCTTATAAGTAGTTAAAAAAAACTACTTATATGTAATTGATTTCAATTACATGTGTTTGGGAGCTTCTAATATGTAGCTTACAAAAGCAGTTAGTAAGTAGAAAACAGAGAAGCAGCTATTTGTTGCTTATGACTTATGAAGCAATTTCATAAGTTATTTGATCAAATATTTTCACTGGGGTAACCAATACTTCTGCTTAGAAGTTATTATTCAAAACTGCTTTCAAGGAGTTTCGAAATAAGCTGTTACCAAATGGACTCTAAATGGTAAATGTTGTCGACAAGCATACGTCTATTTACTGCATGTAGAAGGGTAAATATGTCAATTATGGAAAAACCTTGGTAAAAGGAACATTAGGAATACTGTGAGATTATTATGAACAACAGGAGCCAGAAGATGCTACATATAAAGGAGTTATAACTGAGATTATTTTCGATTAGGATGGACTGAAGAGGACACAATGGCTTTCATGGAAACAAGCTATTAAATTAATACATGTTCACAATTTCCGCTTGACCATTCTTGTGGAACTTAGATTTAGGTCTATGACATTATCAACTATTGTTACTATAACAGATAGTTATATTAAAATGATCAAAGTGATATGATCATATGAGTAAATTAGAGCATATTCAATACCTAAAGCCCTTAATATTCATCTCTTGAATATTAAGGGCTGAACTATAGAGAATGCATCTATAACATATGTATGACTTAAGGCGCATATTAAAAGGTGTCTAAATCCCAAACACCTAGTTAATAGGCACATGAGCTTACACACCTGTAGGTGTCTAAATCCCAAACACCTAGTTAATAGGCACATGAGCTTACAGGCCTGTTAAGTAGGCTCTTATATTTAATAAGAGATCGTTGAGCGCCTATTTAATAAGCATCCGATATCGGGAGTCTATAAATTAGGTGTGTGAATTTTAGGTGTCTATTTAATAGGCACATGAAATCAATTGCCAGTATAAGATCCTGAATTGGTCTTTGAATATTACCCTGATATTAAGAGAAATATACACAGTTGGAGATGGTTTTGATGAAGTCACTGGACATTAAGACTGAATATGTTTCTGTTGGAGATGTTTTTATAGTCCAAATAACGGTGATTGGGCAGTTAATGTTATCCGTTGTTCTTTTACACTGAAAGAACTGACATAAATATGCATTTTGAAGGTATGTTAGTGTTCTTGGAGCATTTTATTTGCGCTTAACTGGGACTGTAGCTGATGTTTACCAGTATCTTCAACCTCTGTATAATGATTATAGGAAGATAAGAAAGAAGCAATCAGATGGGAGTAAGATTATTTTTTATTTATTTACTTTCTAACATGGATAATGCTATAATATATTTCATGATTGGGCTCAGTTAGGCATGTTCCTCATTTGTAGAATTTTGCTTGACTCACGTGGATGAAGTCATTGATGAGCTCTTAACAAAGGATTACTCTTGTGATATTGCTCTTCCTAGAGTGCAAAAGAGGTACATGTTTTTTGTATGAGTGCGCAAATTGTTGTCCATATGTTTACTGCTTAACTAAAAGCTACCTATCTGTTGAACGACCTATCTGTTTGAATAAACATATCCTTTAAAATGTACCAATACAATTTATAGACTTCCAAGTTACTTAAAATTATAGTTTATTCATGACAAATAACACATATTTGTAATAACTGGTACCATCTTACTGTTTTGTTCACTGGTTTCCAAGAGCAAGTCAGGAAAATAGTCGCAGTAAACAGATGATGTATGCAACTGGGAATGCAAAATCAACACTAAAACTCCAAAAGTTGTTTTGAAGCTATATGTAGGCATTTAAAACTGCTAGAATGGGCATCTGATAGTGTAGAATGAAAACAATTAACCTCAAATTTGGTTTTATTTAATTATGATTTAACCATTTTTAGTTAACTCATGCATGATTATTTTTCATCTGACTTGATAGATGGACTCTAGAAGCTACTGGGGCATTGGAACCTAGAAGAAGTGCTTTGGAAGATGATTTTGAAGAAGAGGAAGAAAAAGAGGATGATGATCAGGCTATGGAAATAGATGAAAAAGTTGTTTTTTCTTTTTCTTTCATCCTCTAGAAGTTAGCTTGCGATGCATGATAGTAAGCATTAACTTTCAAATTTTTTTAACTTGGAACAGGACAATCACCGAGGTCGAAGCCCAATAAGAGAAAGAGACAGAGACAGGAAACGAGAAAGTCACAGACACAGGTTTCTCAATCTTCTCACCGTCTTTGCTTGCGCTCCATACTAAACAATACCCATTTTACAAATGCTAATATAGCATTTATATTCTTAGATCTGAACCATTTTCTTTTCCTGAACTTATACATGCTCAGTCTACACCCTCTATGTTTGTAAACACATTTTACAATGTACATTATGTACCCATAACTAATTGCCTAAGCTTTACAGCTAATTTCATGTGTACTACTGCTTGTGACCCGTCTATAGCTGAGTCATGTAGCAAGTAATTTAAGTAATATTTTGCAATTTAAGTACTTTTGACGTGGAAGCATCATTAACTTAATAATAGAGATGTTGCTCATCATTAATGGATAGATCGTTAAGAAAAGCATTTATAATTTGGGAGTACATCATTAACTTAATAATAGAGATGTTGCTCATCCCTATTAATGTCTAATTTTGGGTTGGACTTGGGATTTAAGAATAAAGTTAGTCTTTTCACTTCTTGCAAATGAAACATTAGTCAATAAGGGATAAATTATTTAGCAAATTTTCCCTCTTCTATTACTACCAATTAGTGGCGGATGCATCAAATCTTTTAGGTTCTTTGATCAGCTTAATTTGATTGATACTAAACTAATGTGGTAAGAATTGCTATTGATATCTGTAAGATTATAGACAGAGCATATACGAGTTTCTTACCCTCCCCCGATTATGTCATTTGGTTATATACATAAACACATCCATTACATAGCTTTGATGTAGTTCATTACAGAATGCATTTCAGATTTATGGGTCTAAAAATTGCCTTCAAATCAATAAATAGTTATGCCTTAATTTTTAGAACAACTTAGATATGTGGATAATGCTAATTCCTCATCAAAATTGGTATTTGCAGAGATAATTTCCATACCAGTGGACATGCATGCTACAAAGGTTTATTTGGGTAATGCTAATTCCTCATCAAAATGTGGTAACTTTTTTTCTTTTTTTGCAGTCACACCGTGCTAGTAAATATATGCAGTCTCAAGATCAACAGGCCGTTGGATCTGCCGTCGGGTGGCACAAAGATTACATTTCCTTGGTCTAGTTTTGGTACTTATGAAACTAGTTATGTAATTTATGTTAGAACTATGTCGACGTAACTTATGTAACCTTTTGGAATGTAAACTTATCTAGTCTTTTGGAGTATAAACTTATCGAACTTTTTGAAATGTGTTGGAATTATATGATTCTTGCTTCAGTCTTTTAGTATGTGTTATTATGTGATTTTGATTGTTGCATTACAGTATTTATTGCATGTTAAAATATTCATTATTATAATGGATGCATATCGCAGCAGTTATATTTAAATTTTCTATTACAACGGGCAAAAACCGTTGTAATATACTGTATTACAACGGGCAAAGGCCGCTTGTAATTTATTAGCTATTACAACGGGTTAATAACCATTGTCATTGAGTCATTGCACATGACAGAGCCAGTTATTACAACGGTCTTTTACAACAGTCATTGCCCGTTACGTTTTACGCCGCGACCATTCGTGAATTTCAACCATCGACTTCAAATTGACATAACGGGGGATCCGACCTTCGGATTCTCCTAAAACCGGAACCGTTGGGTTCGTATCAAAAAGATATTTCCGATGAATATAAGAGATCTAAATTTGAATGGTAGGATCTGGAATTATGTCCAAATCAAATTTGGAAAAGGTCGCAATGGATGCAGTTCGGTGGCCGTTATTGGAAATCGACTGTACGGACCTTGATAAAATTATTAATAATATTAATAATCTATGTAAAATAATAATAAATGATTTGGAAAGAATTTGGATGTAAAATTCCATGTTTGTAAAGATAAAAATGTATTTTTTTATCAAAATGAACTAGTTATTAACTAGAAAGATAATCCAATGTTTTTAAATAAATAAATTAGATTTGTGAATGATTTTAATCTAACCAGAATTTTTCCAATGTATGAATGGAATGGATTTGAATAGAAATCATCTTCGGGATATTTTGATATTGGATTCCATGACTATACGGATACTGTGGAAGAATTTGGAAGATAGATATATATATACCGTTATTCCCCATACGATATGTGCTGGTTTCAGAATTTGATATTGAATGTAAGTCGATATAATTTCTGTTTAGTGCCTTATATTTAATATCAAAGTGGATTTTGGGTTTTTCGTGAATGATGTCTTCAGTAACACTGTTCTTAAACCCCCGTGGTGAAAAGAACAAATCTTTTAATTAAGATTATTAGAGTTTCCAATTATATTCGTGATTAGAATTAAATGGAATATGATTTTCGGTTTATTGTGAACTATGTTTTAAAATGACATTAGTTCTTTAACCCAATTAACAGTGAAATGTGATTTGGAATTTTTAGTTTTTTTATTAAAATTTAATGGAAATTTTCCAAAGTAAAGCTTTCCAATTTAATATAATAAATTGGAATTGAATGGAATTCGATTTGGTAATAATCGAAGTGAGCTTCTCTGGAGGAAGACAATTAGTATATATGGAGTTTAAAAGGCTTTGTCATTATTCCGTTTATATTATTAGTCAGATACGGAAATTGATATCGATTATATATTGATTTGTTTTCCGTGAAGATTCCATAGTTAATGGAATATGATTTTGGGTTTATCGTGAACTGTGTTTTAATAACATTGGTTCTTTAACCCAGTTAAAGACAGGATTACATGTCTAACATTGTATTTTGAACTGTGTTGTTGATCTCTGCTATATATAGGTATGTTTAGTGGTACAGAATTTATTATCTTGTTTAACACCCTTCTCTGAGACGTATGAGCTTAGAGGTTATATATTGGCAGAAATCAGGCGTACGAGGTAGATTGTCGATGTGGCATGTTTGTGTTTCCAAAGTTAAAGAATCATTAATTAATGGTTGTTGTAAGATTAAAACTAATGAAGTTTTAATGAATCTTTAATTAGATTGAAACGAGATTGTGATAATTTAAATTATCAAATTTGGGAAATGATTAAGAATGACGTTACACCAGTTTTACTCCAGGCGATAGTTAAATCTTAATTATATTTGAACGTGATATGTTAATTAATTTTACCGATAATACCATGGTGTTAGATATGGAGTATTACAAGTTTTGCTATATGGGATGAATAGGTTGAGATTGGGAAATAAAATGAATGATTACTTCGGTAAGGTGCGCTAATCCCGACTAGTTTGGAAAACCTTAATTTGGTTTAATTTGTGAAAAGAATATTTGAATAAAAGAATGTTCTGGATTGGAATGAGGCATATGTTGTGTTTGTGTAGCACTTGTTTATGAGAAACGCGGGTTATTCGGAAAAATCAGGTTTATTCCCATTCTGAATAACTGATTTGACGATAAGTTGACGATGATGACGCTGGATGAAGACCGAAGATCTTCACATCGTTTAGATGATTACTTATGTATTGATTGGGCTGTACACCCAGGACAAGGTAATAAGTGGTGATCATCCAGATGTACTTGGAGATCGACGTGATATGCGAGGACTTCTCTCCTGTATTGGACATATGGGACGAGGAATAAGGTGCCTCCGGTTTCGTTCAGACCCAGAGCGAACTTGTAATGGATGTGTGTCTGACATTGGATTTCATTCTGTGTTGATTGATTTCTATTAAATATATATCTGTTTGGCGGCGGAGAATTTATTCTCTTACTTAACGCCCTTCTCTAAGACGTATGACCTTAGAGGGTATATACTGATGGATATGATTCGCATGGCATGAATTGTTAGTGTGGCATGCAGAGATGTAATGATCAAGGCTTTTGTTGAAAAGAAGGGCCTTGTGGTTGATGATCAAATCACGGCTTTAAATAGCATAGCTTTGTGTATAGCGTTAATTCACGAGCATCACACCCGATATGAGTCAAAAACGGGACAAGGGACGCAGGGAGGACATGACGTTTCCTTCTAGCTATGGATGGTGTCATGGTATGGAGCCTAGACATTTATATTTTTACCTGTGTGGATGATGGTTTGATAGACGCCTCAGATATATTGGTCACTACGGGGCCGATGGATAGGTCCGATAGGACCAGAAAACGTGTGTTCAGGAATAACTAATCCTCAAACGTAACAGAGAACCGACCTTGCAGTGACCAAGGGTCCACTGCGGGGGATCCTGAGGCATTTTATAGAGTGTCTCGATTCGGTGAGGAGCCTTCCCTTGCCTCGACTCATAGATGGAATCCAATTTCCAATACTTGAATTTTTGGAACTAGTATAGTGACATGATATATGGTACCCATGTCGTCTATGATTGATACATTTATATTTGAAGTTGATTTTGACACTATACACGTATAGTATTATCAAAATGATTTGTTTTAAATGTACCAAGCATGTTTGGCTATTATAAGGGAAAACTCTATCCTTCGGCTTGCATTGCATTATGTGATGGGACCTGAGTCTTATAATAGCCTCATTTTTCAAAAAGCATTGTGTTGCCTATAAACTGTTTATGCACAGGTATTCTTGGGAGAAAACCCGTTCCGTGTTATACGGCATGGTCCCTTGATTTACTTTATTTTTAAAGTAAAGTTTTAAATAACTGTTTTAGTTCTCACACCAGTCCCATGACTGACTCGGAGTTTATTGTTTCAACCTAAACTCTGGGTGCCCCTATTTTCCACACGGGCAGCTAGTAGTTTTTGTTTTGTAGATCTCTATTTTACAGGATTCTGGTTTACAACTGAAGCAATATTCCGATAGCTTTGTATCCATGTATTTCTTTTAGTTGTATTTGTTAATGTATTTCCACTATGCATTGTTCTAATTTTCCGCTGCTTTGTAATTTATTCTCTGATATTTTTCTAATGTATATTATTTATTCATACTTTGTTATATTCTTGTACTCTGATGTAATTGTTGCAATAGCAATGAAATGTTCTGTCGTTTGCGTTCAAATTTGTCGTGTTCTCATTACAATTCGTGTTTTCCAGTCTCTTCGGAGGTGTAACAACCCAAATTCCGACGGACCGATTTTTTTTTCAAAAACCCAATCCATCAAAACCCGAGTTGGTTGCTCTGGTATCCTGCAGAAAAGACAGAGACAAGAAATATGTCAGAGTTCGGAAAACACCTCACAGCGGAAGGAATAAAATATAATATATATATATATAAACATAGCTTTACCTTAATTACAATACTGCTAAATCAGTATCTCCAAAGCTATAAGTCTCTGTCATGAATCTAACCTGCGAATGTTATGAGGAGGGGGTCAGAACATAAGTTCTGTGTGAATGAGTTTAAACTACACTTCTTGAATAATCCTACATATACCGTTCAATTACATTTTATTGTTTATTAGGTTATTTGTGTCGTTAGCGCTCAAGGCTTACACACACGTCGCAACCATCTACTCCCAGTAGATTAACCTAATATAATGTATATGTAGCTACCCCCAAACCGAGGTACACCCCGTGGTACCCCACTCGCATGGTCCCCACCGTATCCTCGCGGTGATATACGCAGTCCCCCGTCCTATGTCATAGTAATGTATATTCCTCTAATATATATAATACAACACTACGCCCACATAGGATCACTCTAATTTGACTGCCGTTATCGAATAATGCCCACCAGTCTACGATACACCACCCAGAGCAGACATGGTTATATCTAGACTCTTCCACGTACGTATTCTCTATCGTATTCGTTATCTAACCCGCATACCCATCGTGTGTGATTGCCGGAGTTCCGTGGCAGGGCTACACAAGAAACACAGAACTCGGTCTGGAGCTTTCCTTATATTTGTGCAAGGCCCGCCTTTAAGAGCCTCCTACACAAATATCCCTAGGGTATGTTTTCTATGGTGGCTATGGCCCCACCTCGGCCCATCCCATAACTAATAAAGACTACGAGAGTTAAGTGACAAGCCTCTAAGAAACCAATCTAAACATCCATGTGGCGTCTTCCCTCAACCACCGTCCCACGATAGTGAATGGTTAATGGTATATTGGGTCTAGCTCTAGTTTTTCCGCATCCTACTGGCTGTGGTAACAGGCACTCGACGACCTACTATCCTTGTTGGTCCTGACCCTCCACCTCCGTTGAGGCAGCCATCGAATCACCTTTTCCGTCACCGCGAACAACATTCTGACTGCCCAGCTATTCTTGCAGTCAAGGCCCACCCACCTAGTAGTTACGCGCATACCCAACCTCTGCGGGCACTGCCTGAAACATCTGCCACCACACAGAGGACTACTAGGAGCACCTTTAACGTCTCAGGAAGCCGCGTGCTTCCCCTTCCAGTCTGTTGGAGCCGCCAAAATAACGAATGTGTGCTCCCCTCGTGACTTATGACACCGTGCTGATTTACCTTGTTGGGGGTATTCATCCTACAACGTACGGATTGCCCCAAGCGCTTTGATTTTATATGTCATTAGACCCTACGTATAATCAATTCTTACGCGCTTGTGTTAACTCGTCAGTTTTTCTTATTTAACTTGGTTATTCTTATTAATATTTTCTTCCTTTTCAAGTTTACCAAGTTACCCTCGCTTATTAATTCAATTTATACTTAACCCATTTAATTCCATTAATAAGAACACAACATGTAGTTTTCCAACTTCATAAATTATTCCCTTTTAGGGTTACAACAACATGTTATACATAATTCATAGTTAAGTATGTCTTATCCACATATATACTGATTAGGAGAATAATCCCCTAAACACCAGCCCCGAAGACCGAAATCAACATCAGACTGGCACCCAGAGAATTACTCAACCCAACCAACATATATGATTCTAATTTACTTCTTTTCCATTCATATAACTTATATCATCTTAAATTTCACACTTCTCCTTCCCAAACTACTTAATTTATAATTAAGTATATCTTCACATATAAGTTACCTTATTTTCCTCTATCGTTTCTTATAACTTACCTTATCCCATAAGTTATACTTTCCACTTGTCCCTAGAACAAGTCTAACCTATTATCCTTCCTTTTCTTATTCAAACTCATTCATAATAGATTATTTACCATTCCCCGCTTTTGTCATTAATTTAGATTTACTTAACCCTTTCCATTTATTCAACCCGTTACCTAAACTTTACCCAATTCAATTAATTTGTGATGCCATAACAGGTCCCTTTTGGTTAAGCATTATTTATTTATGTCTTATATGTCGCCCATGTCCCACTTAACCTCTTTTATTATTGTTTCCATGTCTTACACATGCTTTACTACGGTTAAGTCCACCTTAGTCATGTTTTACTTCGCGTATCTTACTACAGTTAAGTCCACATTTACATGTTTTACATGTCTTGTCTTACTACGGTTAAGTCCATATTTACATGTTTTACATGTCTTGTCTTACTACGGTTAAGTCCATATTTACATGTCATATTTTACATGTCACCCACTTAACCCTCTAACCATACCCATGTCACCCACATGTCTTATTATGGTTAGTATTCCTTAATTAATTCATTATGACGAACGGTGCATGACCTCCCACATTAGACTGAACACTTTGTGGCTGCTGGATTTGCCGGGCGGTTGCGTGCAATCTTACAACACAAAGCGGGTCTAACCTCGTGTCACCAACCGTTACGCCTACAATTCATGCCTTTGACCTCTCACATTAGACGTCCAATTGTGGCAGCTGGATTTGCCGGGCGGTTCAGGGCAGTCTTACACCACAATTGCGCCTAACCTCGTGTCAAAGGTTCATTAACATCGTATTTCACCCAAATCCCAATTTTCATGTTATGTGTTTCCAATTCAACATATAGTCATGTTTACAATTTTGCCTATTCCAGCTTGTCACTAATTACATATTAATTAGCTTTAATTACAAATTTCCAATTATAGGCAATTTCATCAATTCCATGTAATCCATACCCAAATATGCCAATTTCTTTTATATTCCAATTATCCAAAATATCTAATAATACTCAAGTTCATAAATTCAATATTTTTCCAATATATTTCCCAACGTTCCCATGTTCATAAATATTACGTAATTCACCTTTTAGGCTTATCTTACCAATAAATTTCACCAATCCATGTTATCCAATTACATGTTGTTAATATTAAATTGTACTAATTCCATATCCAATTTCAATCATGCCAAACTACATAAATTTAAAATTACCATACAATTATGTCCATAATTCTATTCAAATCATACATAAATCCTTCCAACCCATGTTATGCCCAAACAACCCCTTTTCCCTTTTACTTTCTAATTCTCGTTTACAACGCATAAATTCATGATAGGTGTAGGCTCGAGATAGCCTGGCTATAAAAATAAAAAGGGGAAAGAATAAAAAGGAGAGAACTCAATCGTAAGCATAAATGAAATAACCGATCTTATTAAATTATCATCATATTCATTATGGGGAATGGCAAACGATAGAAGTACAATTATACAACAACTGTATTTTAAACCACTCACCTTGACTGGATTAGAGAAATAAACAATTGGTTGTTAAGGTAGAACGTTGGTTTAGGCTTCTTATTTGATTATTGACGCAGAACGTGAATTATTGTTGAAGAAAGTTGCTACTTGATTTGATTAAATTCCAAAATTGATGAAGAACTTGCAATTTAATTTAGAGTTTAGAGGCGGCGGCTATGTTGGGTTGAAGTTTGGTGGCATGGAGGCGTCTTATAAGAGATAGAATGATTTTAGGGTTAGGTTAGGTGTTCTTTTATAGGTGGGTTAGAGCAACTAGGACCTTAGAATTAAATAAAAACTCATCTAAACCGTCCACCTCACCCTAGAAAAGAACCATCCAGGACAACCCTTTTCACACTTAGTGCTCCTTTAAATAAAATAAAAAAGAATCCGCTTTATTTCTTTCTAATTAATGCATTACATACTATTTTTAACGTATAGCAACCTCTTTCCTTCATGCATTCAATTATTTTATTTATTTATTTATTTATTTATTTATTTATTTGCACTTATACGTGAACCTTTATTTGCTATATTCTTCTCCTAATCAATTAATTGATTTCTTTCTCTTTTCGTCTAATCTTTTTGAAACGAAACCGCATGTCCTTAAACCATTTTCTTTTATTTATTTACATCTAATCACATGTGCATGCGTCTTTGATTTGAATGTTATTTAATAACATTAACCTTCCTCCAATTGTGGCTTACTTATGGCCTTATTAGTTTACTTTTTAAACGTTTAAATTTCAAAAGTTGATCCTCTTCGCATTTAATTGCTCCATTTTAATGTTTACAACCTTTTTCTATGCATGATTTAATTGCACATTTGACATGTTTTGCATTCCATATTCTCTTTCTTTTATTTGCATCACATTAATTTATTTTTATTCAGGTTCATGCATCTTCCATTTATTTAATGCAATAATTTCACATATCCTCTTTCCCTTATTGCATTAATTTCAAATAACATGTATACATATATGCCCCCTTTTGTTTGTCTCAATGTTCGCGCGCAACTTCAAATTTGAATCTTGTTCATACGCATCCATCTCTTATGCGTATACTAATTTTTATATGCGAACAATTGTATATTTTATTTGGAAATTATCTTCCTCAATCAATTAATGGTTTATTTCCATTCTTTCAATTAAACCTCCAATTAACTTATCCCCTTTCGCACTGAACCAATTTGCTAAGCCACTATTTAGCCGCTCCTTAAAACAAAAACAAAAAATATGGCACTGGTGGGGATTGAACTCACAATCTCTTATGTACAAGTCTCATGTATTAACCAAATGAGCTACTAAATCTTTTGTTAACAAGACTTAGGACCAAACTACATATTATTCTTTTCCCATTGCTCTTTTTCATGTTCTGTTGCATTTCTTAAATTAAGGATAATTTCTTCGTTTTAGATCAGTTTTCTACAAACTATAGGTCTAAATTGACCAAAAAATCGCCACGAACGTAATGACGCTAATTTCACGGCCAAATTCTAGAGTCTCTTCAAATTCTCCTTTTTATTTCTTTTTAAATGTTTGCATGTATTTCTTCGCATTTCACTGTATTTCTTCTTATTTTAAATATTGCATGTAATTTCTTTATTAATCTTTTTCTTTGTTTCACTGCATAAACTTCTTACATGCAATTACATTAATATTATTTAATCTTTCCTTTAAATATATCCATGCATATATACATATATCTTATTTTTAATTATATTAAAAATGCGGGGTGTTACATTCTCCAACGTTAAGGAATTTCGTCCTCGAAATTTGATAGGGGTAAAATATATAATTCCTCGCATAATATCGAACCATCAAGTGTGCATCCAATTTTTTTGCAAACATTGTGCACATGTGCAAAGTGAAATACATCATAGTAATGCATGTATGCCTAATTTGGTACCACCAATAAGTATGCAAACTTTCAATTTTTTTTTTCAAAACATGATGCTCACATCCTAAATATACTTGCAGTTTTATATGAGTGCAATATTTTTGAAAAACCAAAACATTTTTCATCCAAATTTTCCCATACCCTTATAGAATAAGAGCATATTTCATCCAATTGTTGCATCCAAAATCCTACCAACCATTATTAAATTCGATATTTAGAAAAATCTATTTTTCCAAATTCGATTCCTTATGTTACAAAAAGGTATAAAACGGAAGAATTTACATTTTCCGTTTTTCTTTTATGTACCTTTTCTGGTTGCACTTGGATTTTTACATAGCTATTCTATAAAAAGTTCCTATTTTCCTGTCCAAGCACAATTACATAAGAAACTTTTTTTTTATTTAAACTTATCCTTTTCTTTTTTTCAACTTATCTTTTTCGATCAACAATTCTAGTCTTTATAATGCTTATGCATTCTACGGGAATTTATGTTTATTATTCTAAGATAGTCCTTATTATTTATTTCCTAGCCTCAAACTCGTTCTTTCTAGACACAAATCCTTACCTACTCCATTCGTTTTAAAACATGGTTTGGTCTCTTTTTTTTCTAATTTTTTCTCCCAAAAAATAAAAATGGTAAAACTTTATTTTCTTTACCAAAACTTGCTTTTGCCAAACCATAAAAACAAAAAATGCAAAACATTTTTTTCAAACATAAAAAACTGGAGTAGACAAGGACAACTATTTCTTAATCGGGTTTCCAAATTACCTAGGCTTTCCTAGACACATCCACGAAATCATTTCTTCCAACTATATATATTCCTAATCCATTTTCCACTTTATAAGGTTTCCCTACTAAACCTACTAATCTCAGTTACTATTGTATGGGATACATCTTTCTTAACACCAATCATTTTGTACACTTTCCACCCAACATACCTAAGGGTCTCAGATTTCCTTGCTCATTCTTTAGCGTACAAAACAGTTATCCCAATTCTTTCCATATTTTACTCTTTCTATTTAGTGGGCTTCTTTATAGATCTAGGTTTATATATAATATATTTGTATTTTTGAAAATACAAATACGCTCTCTCATTATCTATATAGGAATCGTAAACCTATGCGCTGATACCAAATGTAACAACCCGAATTCCGATGGACCCGTTTTTTTTCAAAAACCCAATCCATCAAAACCCGAGTTGGTTGCTCTGGTATCCTGCAGAAAAGACAGAGACAAGAAATATGTCAGAGTTCGGAAAACACCTCACAGCGGAAGGAATAAAATATAATATATATAAACATAGCTTTACCTTAATTACAATACTGCTAAATCAGTATCTCCAAAGCTATAAGTCTTTGTCATGAATCTAACCTGCGAATGTTATGAGGAGGGGGTCAGAACATAAGTTCTGTGTGAATGAGTTTAAACTACACTTCTTTAATAATCCTACATATATCGTTCAATTACATTTTATTGTTTATTAGGTTATTTGTGTCATTAGCGCTCAAGGCTTACACACACGTCGCACCCATCTACTCCCAGTAGATTAACCTAATATAATGTATATGTAGCTACCCCCAAACTGAGGTACACCCCGTGGTACCCCACTCGCATGGTCCCCACCGTATCCACGCAGTGATATACGCAGTCCCCCGTCCTATGTCAGAGTAATGTATATTCCTCTTATATATACAATACAACACTACGCCCACATAGGATCACTCTAATTTGACTAACGTTATCAAATAATGCCCACCAGTCTATGACACACCACCCAGAGCAGACATGGTTATATCTAGACTCTTCCATGTACGTATTCTCTATCGTATTCGATATCTAACCCGCACACCCATCGTGTGTGCGTGCCCGAGTTCCGTGGCAGGGCTACACAAGAAACACGGAACTCGGTCGAGAGCTTTCCTTATATTTGTGCAAGGCCCGCCTTTAAGAGCCTCCCACACAAATATCCCTAGGGTCTGTTTTCTATGGTGGCTATGGCCCCTCCTCGGCCCCTCCCATAACTAATAAAGACTACGAGAGCTAAGCGACAAGCCCCTAAGCAACCAATCTGAACATCCATGTGGCGTCTCCCCTTAACTACCGTCCCACGATGGTGAATGGTTAATGGTATATTGGGTCTAGCTCTAGTCTTTCTGCATCCTACTGGCTGTGGTAACAGGCACTCGACGACCTACTATCCTTGTTGGTCCTGACCCTCCACCTCCGTTGAGGCAGCCGTCGAATCACCTTTTCCGTCACCGCGAACAGCATTCTGACTGCCCAGCTATTCTTGAAGTCAAGGCCCACCCACCTAGTAGTTACGCGCAGACCCAACCTCTGTGGGCACAGCCTGAAACATCTGCCACCACACAGAGGACTACTAGGAGCACCTTTAACGTCTCAGGAAGCCGCGTGCTTCCCCTTCCAGTCTGTTGGAGCTGCCAAAATAACGAATGTGCGCTCCCCTCGTGTCTTATGACACCGTGATGATTTACCTTGTTGGGTTATTCATCCTACAACGTACAGATTGCCCCAAGCGCCTTGATTTTTTATGTAATTAGACGCTACGTCTAATCAATTCTTACGCGCTTGTGTTACCTCGTCAGTTTTTCTTATTTAACTTGGTTATTCTTATTCATATAGACTTCCTTTTCAAGTTTACCAAGTTACCCTCGCTTATTAATTCAATTTATACTTAACCCATTTAAGTCCATTAATAAGACCACAACATGTTGTTTTCCAACTTCATAAATTATTCCTTTTTAGGGTTACAACAACATGTTATACATAATTCATAGTAAAGTATGTCTTATCCACATATATACTGATTAGGAGAATAATCCCCTAAACACCAGCGCCGAAGACCGAAATCAACATCAGACTGGCACCCAGAGAACTACTCAACCCAACCAACATATGTGATTCTAATTTACTTCTTTTCCATTCATATAACTTATATCATCTTAAATTTCACACTTCTCCTTCCCAAACTACTTAATTTATAATTAAGTATATCTTCACATATAAGTTACCTTATTTTCCTCTGTCATTTCTTATAACTTACCTTATCCCATAAGTTATACTTTCCACTTGTCCCTAGGACAAGTCTAACCTATTATCCTTCCTTTTCTTATTCAAATTCATTCATAATAGGTTATTTACCATTCCCCACTTTTGTCATTAATTTAGATTTACTTAACCCTTTCCATTTATTTAACCCGTTACCTAAACTTTACCCAATTCAATTAATTTGTGATGCCATAACGGGTCCTCTTTGGTTAAGCATTATTTATTTATGTCTTACATGTCGCCCATGTCCCACTTAACCTCTTTTATTATTGTTTCCATGTCTTACACATGCTTTACTACGGTTAAGTCCACCTTAATCATGTTTTACTTCACGTATCTTACTACAGTTAAGTCCACATTTACATGTTTTACATGTCTTGTCTTACTACGGTTAAGTCCATATTTACATGTTTTACATGTCTTGTCTTACTACGGTTAAGTCCATATTTACAAATCATATTTTACATGTTACCCACTTAACCCTCTAACCATACCCATGTCACCCACATGTCTTATTGTGGTTAGTATTCCTTAATTCATTCATTATAACGAACGGTGTATGACCTCCCACATTAGACCGAACACTTTGTGGCTGCTGGATTTGCCGGGCGGTTCCGAGCATTCTTACACCACAAAGCGGGTCTAACCTCGTGTCACCAACCATTACGCCTACAATTCATGCCTTTGACCTCTCACATTTGATGTCCAATTGTGGCAGCTGGATTTGTCGGGCGGTTCCGGGCAGTCTTACATCACAATTGCGCCTAACCTTGTGTCAAAGGTTCATTAACATCGTATTTCACCCAAATCCCAATTTTCATGTTATGTGTTTCCAATTCAACATATAGTCATGTTTACAATTTTGCCTATTCCAACTTGTCACTAATTACATATTAATTAGCCTTAATTACAAATTTCCAATTATAGGCAATTTCATCAATTCCATGTAATCCATACCCAAATATGCCAATTTCTTTTATATCCCAATTATCCAAAATATCCAATAATACTCAAGTTCATAAAATCAATATTTTTCCAATATATTTCCCAACGTTCCCATGTTCATACATATAACCTAATTCACCTTTTAGACTTGTCTTACTAATAAATTTCGCCAATCCATGTTATCCAATTACATGTTGTTAATATTAAATTGTACTAATTCCATATCCAATTTCAATCATGCCAAACTACATAAATTTAAAATTACCATACAATTATGTCCATAATTCTATTCAAATCATACATAAATTCTTCCAACCCATATTATGCCCAAACAACCCCTTTTTTTCCTATTACTTTATAGTTCTCGTTTACAACACATAAATTCATGATAGGTGTAGGCTCGAGATAGCCTAGCAATAAAAATAAAATGGGGAAAGAATAAAAAGGAGAGAACTCAATCGTAAGCATAAATGAAATAACAGATCTTATTAAATTATCATCATATTCATTATGGGGAATGGCAAACGATAGAAGTACAATTATACAACAACTGTATTTTAAACCACTCACCCTGACTGGATTGGAGAAATAAACAATTGGTTGTTGAGGTAGAACATTGGTTTAGGCTTCTTATTTGATTATTGACGCAGAACGTGAATTGTTGTTGAAGAAACTTGCTACTTGATTTGATTAAACTCCAAAATTGATGAAGAACTTGCAATTTAATTTAGAGTTTAGAGGCGGCGGCTATGTTGGATTGAAGTTTGGTGGCATGGAGGCGTCTTATAAGAGATAGAATGATTTTAGGGTTAGGTTAGGTGTTCTTTTATAGGTGGGTTAGAGCAACTACGACCTTAGGATTAAATAAAAACTCATCTAAACCGTCCACCTCACCCTAGAAAAGAACCATCCAGAACAACCCTTTTCACACTTAGTGCTCCTTTAAATAAAATAAAAAAAAGAAACCTCTTTATTTCTTTCTAATTAATGCATTACATACTATTTTTAACGTATAGCAACCTCTTTCCTTCATGCATTTAATTATTTTATTTATTTATTTATTTGCACTTATACGTGAACCTTTATTTGCTATATTCTTCTCCTAATCAATTAATTGATTTCTTTCTCTTTTTGTCTACTCTTTTTGAAAAGAAACCGCATGTCCTTAAACCATTTTCTTTTATTTATTTACATCTAATCACGTGGGCATGCATCTCTGATTTGAATGTTATTTAATAACATTAACCTTCCTCCAATTGTGGCTTGCTTATGGCCTTATTAGTTTACTTTTTAAACATTTAAATTTCAAAAGTTGATCTCCTTCGCATTTAATTGCTCCATTTTAATGTTTACAACCTTTTTCTATGCATGCTTTAATTGCAAATTTGACATGTTTTGCATTCCATATTCTCTTTCTTTTATTTGCATCACATTAATTTATTTTTATTCAGGTTCATGCATCATCCATTTATTTAATGCAATAATTTCACATATCCTCTTTCCCTTATTGCATTAATTTCAAATAACATGTATACATATATGCCACCTTTTTGTTTGTCTCTATGTTCGCGCGCAACTTCAAATTTGAATCATGTTCACACGCATCCATCTCTTATGTGTATACTAATTTTTATATGTGAACAATTGTCTATTTTATCTGGAAATTATCTTACTTATTAAATTAATGGTTTATTTCCATTCTTTCAATTAAACCTCCAATTAACTTATCCCCTTTCGCACTGAACCAATTTGCTAAGCCACTATTTACCCGCTCCTTAAAACAAACAAAAAATATATATGGCACTGGTGGGGATTGAACTCACAATCTCTTATGTACAAGTCTCATGTATTAACCAAATGAGCTACTAAGTCTTTTGTTAACAAGACTTAGGACCAAGCTACATATTATTCTTTTCCCATTGCTCTTTTTCATGTTTTGTTGCATTTCTTAAATTAAGGATAACTTCTTCGTTTTAAATCAGTTTTCTACAAACTATAGGTCTAAATTGACCAGCAAATCGCCACGAACGTAATGACGCTAATTTCATGACCAAATTCTAGAGTCTCTTCAAATTTTCCTTTTTGTTTCTTTTTAAATGTTTTCAAGTCTTTCTTCACATTTCACTGTATTTCTTCTTATTTCAAATATTGCATGTAATTTCTTTATTAATCTTTTTCTTTATTTCACTGCATAAACTTCTTACATGCAATAACATTAATATTATTTAATCTTTCCTTTAAATATATCCATGCATATATACATATATCTCTTTTTTAATTATATTAAAAATGCGGGGTGTTACAGGAGGCTAGCGAATTCGGGTTGTAACACAACCATTATCGTAAATTTATATTGTTATCCATAAATAATTCATGTTCCGACATTTTTCTTTAGAATTAGTTTATTTAACTATGAAGCAAACCATCCATGTGCATGTTTTCTATAAACAAAGATGCAAATAATTTATGCATACGTTATTTCTCTAGCTTAAGTTATTAAAAAACATTTTTTTTGAAATACTACAAAAAGATCATGTGCGGTTGGTATACTTTACCGTGATTATCAAAATCCGCAACCGTTACCATCACCGTTACCATAGTAGATGGTAACGGTGTAAACAGTTAGTGCGGTTTGACGGTTGAACAATTCAACCGTAACAGCCGTATCTAGCACTGATGGTAATGATGTAGATTGGATCATGGAAACCGCTGAAGAGCCATATTCATGGATGACTCCAATCATAGATTATCTCCTCAATGTTGTGCTCCCAAGTGATCCGAAGAAGCAAAAGAAGCTTCTTCGAAAGGCTCTCTTGTTTCTCATTCAGAATGGTCGGTTATACAGAAGATGATTCTCTATGCCTTTACTTCGGTGTGTTGCGAAAGAGGAGTCTAAAGTGAACTTGGAAAAATTGCATAACGGTAATTGTAGAGGACATACATGTGGTCAGACATTAGGAAAGAAATTTTTTCGATACGGGTATTTCTAACCTGATGTGAATCGAGACTCCTTAGCTTATACCTGGAAAGGCGACAAGTGCTAAAGGTTCGCAAAGATACCAAGATCGACATTCATAGAGCTAACTCAAATGGTCAGTCCATAGCCATTTTCTACCTAGGGCACTGATTTAATTGGAGCATTACCAACTGCAAAGTCCAGTTTTATATATGCCATTGAAGCCATCGATTATGTCTGTTAAGGATTGCGGAATGGATCGTTAAGGCAAAACAAACACTAGAGGGGTGGGTGAATATTGTTTGTGAGAATTTAAACAAAATCTAAAACTTATATAAACTATAGGATAAATCAAACACCACAAACACAATCACAGATTCAAATATTGATGCAAAAATAAACAGAAATAAAATACAGAAAATGAAAGAACACATCGGATTTTATACTGGTTCGGATTGCTCCTATATCCAGTCCCGCACAAAGGTGGATTGCACAGAGTTTTATTACTATTTCAATAGTCAAGTACAACCTCCTTGATTTCACGGCTACAAGAGATACCACCAATTCCTACTTCCTTGATTTAATGGCTACAAGGAATACACCGATTCCTACTACCTCGATTTCATGGCTACCAGGAACACACTGATTCTTACTCTACTCAACCCAAGCAATTACAAACAGCCCTATAACTCTTCAATAGCACTTGATTCAGTGAGAGATGAGAAGAGAGTGTAGAGAGAAGAAATTTGATCAAAACAGAATTAAATTCGGGAGAGTTTAAATGTAGAAATCATTAAAGTTATTAAGATTAATTATATAATGATAGAGAGTGAAAGTTGAGAAGAAGATATGTTTAAAAAATCGAATTCAATCCCTTTTTATAGTGTGTGAAAGTTTGCAATGTTTTTGAAATGTTTCAAATAGTGAAAAGACACTTCCTTTCAAATTTGAATTTCCGACAGTTATATGTTGACATAGTGTTGTTATAACAACATACTCTAGTATATTTTTTTAAAACATTTTAAAGTGTTTTGATATAAAAATAATTTTGGAAATTCTTGAATAAAAATATAGTGTTTTAAATTAATATTATAAAGTAGAAAATCATATGAAAACATAAACTTAAACTATATAAATATATTTATAAAATTATAAGGTTTTAAACTATATAAATATAAAATATAAGAATATAAATATATTAAATTTAAGATTGAAAAAAAAATAAGAAAAGAAAAATTGAAAGGAAAAAGAAATAAAATAGAGAGAATTGAGGATAGAGAATAGAATTTGAAAATCAGAATTTGAAAATTAGAATTTTGAATATTGAACCTGCAGTGCTATTTAATCTAGACTCTATAACTATATTAGTCTTGAACTCTTGAAATCTTGAATACTCATGAGTCTTGAAATTTCTCTGAATTCTGAATCTCTATCATCTTTAAACTGTACAATCTTCAGTAATATTTCCTGTATATAATTCATGCATATGTGTATATATATATTCTATACAAAAAGTGTTAGTATATATTTTATTATCAATGATAATTGAAATAAGGTTGTTGTCATCAAAACTCCATTCTCCAACAATCTTCCCTTTTTGATTATGACAACCTTAGCTTATAAAATATCATACCTGTATATACCTATTGATGATGATCCTTCTAATACTCCTCCTCTTTATAAAAATCCTATAAACTATTCCTTTTTATAATTTCTCTCCCTTTGGCATTATCAAAAAGGAAATTTTAGAAGTACTCCCTCTAAATTAAATAACTATTTGAATAGAGAACTTAAGTTACTTACCCAATAATGATACTCCCCCTTAATCTATTAACTAATTCTAAGTAGAATACTCCCCCTTAATATAAAATTCATTTTATTTGATGTTTAAAGAGAGATAACTAATTACAAATGATAATTTTATTAAGCAAGAATTTTTACAATTACATAGATTTATACACATACAATACATCGTAGAAACGTAATACAACAAAATCGAAAAAACCTTAATCACTAATTATTTTTAACAATGGGAGATTTGTGAATTGGACAATTAGGATAATGGAGACATAATTCTCCATTCTTTTCAGTCACATTCCCATTTTCGTCAAATACGACTTCTCCTACACATTCAACCTTATCATCTTCATCCGTAATCATTTGTTGCATCTCTTGATGCTCTTCCTCCTCCATCATTTCTTCCTCCTTAGGTTCTTCTTCTGGTTCTTCCTCTGGTTCTTCCTCCTCATCCATGTTTTGATTATCATCATTTATAATAATCGGATTAGCCTTGTTATCCATTATAAATTTCAGAAGGCCTCATATTACTTTCCCTTGCCTATTCTACTCCTGACTCATTCTAATCTGAAGTACTTGTATCTCAGCCATCATTTGCAAAGCATTCTCCATTTTTTCTTCTATTTTGATGACATGAGAGAGTGTAGGCCTTTGAAATGGACTCTCAAATGGTCCAGCGTGAGATTCAGAGTTGATTTGGGTGTTTAGATTAGTGGAGGCCATTGTTTTTTTTAATTTAAAGTTTTTAAAGAGAAGAGAAATGGAAATGAAGAAGAAAAGTCGAAATAGAAGGTTTAAATAATTGAAATTACTAACTTTTGGTGGGAATTAAATTTTGAAATTTTGGCAGTTATATGTCGACATACCAAAAACTCTATGTCGACATAGTCTTGTTTAAAATTTTATTATTTTAATTTCTTATTTTATTTTTATGTATTTAATTATTCTAACTCACTTAATGAACATATGCCTAATTCTCTCCTAGATTTAGTGAATGTTGCTTCAGTTAATGGTTTAGTTAATATATCTGCAATTTGTTTATTTGTTTCTATAAAACAAAGTGAAATCTTTCCTTTACTTACGTTATCTCTTAGAAAATGATGCCTCACATCGATATGTTCAGTTCTCGAATGTTGAGTTGGATTTTTAGAAATATTTGTAGCACTTGTATTATCGCAGTATATAGGTGATTTATTTATATTTAAACCAAAATCGTTTAACATTTGTTGCATATAGATTACTTGTGAACGAGCCAAAGCAGCAGAGTTACATTCTGCTTTAGTCATTGACAAAGATGCAGTATTTTGCTTTTTACTGAATCATGATATAAGGGAATGTCCTAGGAAGTGACATGTTCCACTAGTACTTTATCAATCATATTTACATCTTGCATAGTCAACGTCACAGTACGAAACTAAATCAAATGAATCATTCTTTGGATAAAATAATCCAAAATCTGATGTATGCTTTACATACCTCAGAACACGTTTTACGGCTTTTAAATGTGTTTCCTTAGGTTATGATTGATATCTTGCAAAGAGACATACACTATGCATTATATCTGGTCTACTAGTGATTATATATAATAATGATCCTACCATTCCTCTATATAGTTTTTGATCAACGTCTTTTGATGTATCATCTTTACTTAAAGCAATATTAGTTGCCATAGGTGTTGATCTACCATTTGTTGTTATTAGATTATATTTATTAATTAAATCTCTTGCATATTTTTATTGATTAATAAATATAACATTTGTTAATTATCGAATTTGTAATCCTAAAAAGAATGATAATTCTCCCATATGGCTAATTTCAAATTCTTTGGTCATAATATTTGAAAATTCTTTATTCACTTTATCATTTGTTGATCCAAAGATTATATCATCAACATATATTTGTATTAATTGTATATCTTTGTTATTATTCTTGATAAACATAGTATTATCTAATTTTCCTATTTAAAAGTTTGATTATAGTAAATAATTTCGTAATCTATCATACCAGACCCTAGGATCCTGTTTTAAACCATATAACGCTTTCTTCAGCTTACATATGTCATTTGGTATTTTTTTTTAATCTTCAAATAGGGGTGGTTGCTCTACATATACATTTTCTTTGACAAATCCATTTAGAAAAGCATTCTTGACATCCATTTGATATAATTTGAAATAATTATAGTTTGCAAAAGCTAGTAAAATTCTAATAGCCTCTAGTCTTGCTATGGGGGCAAAGGTTTCATCGTAATCCATTCCTTCTTCTTGAGTATAACCTTGTGCTACTAGTCATGCCTTATTTCTTATTACCTCACCGTGTTCAGTCATTTTTTTATAGACCCATTTGGTTCCTATTATTGTTTTATCGTCTGGTTTAGGAACAAGTTCCCATACTTCATTCAAAGTAAACTGGTTCAGTTCTTCTTGCATAGAAGGTATCCATGAATCATCGGAAGAAGTTTCCTTTGGATTTTTGGGTTCAATAGTTGATATAAATGCAGTATTACTCATATTATTTAATTGATTACAAGTTCTAACAATGGATTCAGTTTCTCCTAAGATATTTTCTACAAGAAGGTCTCTAAGTAATCTAATTCTTTTATTTGGTTGATTATCCTCATAATTTATTTCATTAATTTCATTTCCATAATCATCTTCATTGTTTTGAGTTATACTTTTATAATTTTTGTCGAAAGATACGTTTAATGTTTCTTCTATAGTATTGGTTCGAGTATTGAAAAATCTATAATCCTTAATTCTTTCTAAACATCCAATAAAAATTCCTTTATCGGATTTTGAATCAAACTTGTCTAAATTATCTTTTGTATTTAGTATAAAACATTTACTTCCAAATATTTTAAAATATGATAATTTTGGTTTCTTGTTATACAAAAGTTCATATGGCGTTTTATGAGTTAAAGATCTAACTGAAATTCTATTAATAATATAACAAGCTATTGCAACTGCCTCAGCCCAAAAATTCCTTAGTAAATTACTATCAGATAACATAGTTCTTGCACATTTTTGTATTGTTCTATTTTTACATTCAGCTACTTCGTTCTATTGAGAGATTCTTGGAATTAATAAAATGTGGTTTATTCCCTTTTTATTACAATATTTCTCAAAATTCTCATTTTCGAATTCTCCGCCATGATCACTAAGTATTATTTTAATTTTTAATGATATTAAATTTTGATTTCTTTTAGAAAAAGTTTTAAACTGATCGAAAGCATCACTTTTATTTTTAAGAAACAAAGTACAAGTAAATCTAGAAAAATCGTTAACTTCGTTAAATATTACATACACATATCTATTATGTTTTATTGATTGAACTTAGGGTGGACCAAATAAATCCATGTGTATTAACTATAATGGTTTTGAAGTAGTAATATCTTCTTTTGATTTAAACGAACTCTTCTTTAAGTTTCCAAATTGACAAGCGTTGCATAAATTATTAACTTTAAATTTCATTCCGGGTAATCCTCTAACTGAATCTAATTTAGAAATCCTAGAGATGTGTTTGAAATTTGTATGACCAAATCTCTTTTGCCAAATCCAGGGATCACTTGTATTGACCATAAGACATAAATTATCACTGGAGATTTTCATACTCAGTATATAGATATTTTTCTTTCTACCTCCTTCGAATGTAACTTTTGAATTTCTATCTTCTATAAAACATTTATTCTTTTCAAAAATTAGTTTATAACCCTTATCGCAAAGTTGACTTATACTTAGCAAGTTGTGTTTTAAATTCCTAACTAATAAAACATTAGAAACAGTAGGAGTTTCAGAATTACTGGCATTGTCGATTCCAATAATGTAACCTTTTGAGTTGTCTCCAAATTTCACCATTCCTCCATCTTCATATTTCAAATTATGGAGTAGTTCTGGATTTCTAGTCATATGACTCGAATAGCCACTATCCAGTATCCATTTGTCCTTTTTCGTTTTCACCAATTGCTTTCCAAAATTTGAATTTTCAATAGCCATGTAACACACAAGTTCAGGATTTGAATTTCCAACAGCCACCTTTTTAGAATTTGAATTGCCCATCACCACTTTACCAATCTTTTCAACTTTTGAATTTTCAAAAGTCATAGAATTCATCCTTTTCTGAATTGAACAATATTTCAGTAGATTACATACTTCTTTAACATTATTATATGCAGACTCATTCAACATTGATGTAATGCATGAATAGACACCAGTATTAACAGAGATTCCAAAATATGCCATTTTACTAAAATTTCAAAAATGAGATCATGAACTTTTTGAAAGACCTTGCTCTGATACCAATTGTTAGTGATTGTAGAATGGATCGTTAAGGCAAAACAAACACTAAAGGAGAGGTGAATAGTGTTTGTGAGAATTTAAACAAAATCCAAAACTTATAAAAACAATAGGATAAATCAAACGCCACAAACACAATCGCTGACATAGTGTAATAACCCGGAAATCCGAGCCAATTTAAAAATTTTATTTTGGCAATTTTAGCGAATTTTGATTATTTAAAATGAATCATTTTAAATAATAACGACGAGAAAATTATTTTGAATAGAATTAGAATGTATATATTTATATACGTCGTCGTTGGTATATAAATATTTATTTATATATATAAAAGGAATTGAAAATGGCGCGGTAGTTCGATAATTCGATTTCAAATTTCAAATGAATTACCGGGTGCAAAATAAACCGGATTTTTACGAAACCAAAAATATTTGAATCGAATTGAGAATATCTTTCCAACGAATCCGAAAAATCGAAATTTCATAGTGGGAATCAAAAGATATGTCCAGTAGAAAATTAAGAATAGTCACTATGGAATTTTGGCCCGTAAAAATGGGAATTTTGCAAACAACCTCGGATTTTGACAAAACTACTTTTGTTTGATCCGAGATGTCAAGTTATTGCTAGGTTTAAAAATTCATAATTTTTCGAATCAATATGTGAGCGTGGCAAAGGAAAACGCGTTTGACCCGTTTTAGTTGATTTTAATCGATTGGAAAATGGCCATTTTTCAAACGATCTCAGAATTTGACGAAACTAGTTTTGTTATGACCGTATCGTTAATACGAAGCTAGAAAATATTTTCTGGGAATTTTTCTAGTTAGTATGTGGCCCCGGTAAAATAAAATACGCGTTCAAATTCAATATATAGAGTTATATTTTGATTTTGACAGAAACTAATCGAAACGATCGAATGGGCTTATGAAACATATCCCATTGTGTCCGGAATGGGGGTATTTCGCTGGGGGCGACCTTCGTTTGATTTGATTTGGAGTTCGATGCATGAAGTTTCATTAAAAACAAATAAAAGGATTAAAATATTATAAAAATATATATATAAACTAAATTTAAAACCCTGGCCTTCATAAATCTGGAGCCGCCCCCAATTAAGACCCGACGGCCAGTTTTACTCAAAAATTCTTCATTAATTTTCGTTCAATCCAAGCAACAAAATCAGAAATTTATAAAACAAGAATCAAAGAACTACGTGGGGGCTAGAATCTGGTACGGGTTTGATCTGCTTTGGTGAGGAAGATCAACGGAATTTAACACTCAAAGTCACCCGGTTTGACCGCCATTTTAGGCGCTAACATGGCGTCGAGTTCGCCCCAGCCTCCGGAGTTTGGTGGCGACGGTGGCGCGCCTCTCGGGGGGGGGGGGGGCAACAGATCGGCCATCGATGGCCTTTGGCGGTGTTGCGCCGGATTTTTTGAAATCGAGATTGGGTTCAGCGGAGAACGACGGTGTATGGGGGTTTGGTTTAACAGAGGGAAAGGTAACGTTCTTTTTTTTTCCTTTCCGTTATTATGAATGTTGTTTTTAAAAATAATATTTCATGATATTAAAAATAGGATTTTTAATAAATATAGCATAAAAGAGAGTTTTATTTTTAATGTATAAACATTGTTATAAAAACATGTTCTTTTTATATAAATGAATTTGAAGTAAAAATATGATTTTAATCATATGATTAACAAAATAAAAATACGATTTTTATGCATATAATAGCGAAGTAAAAATTTGATTTTTATATATATAACGTTGGAATAAAAATGTGATTTTTATATGCATAGTAACAATATAAAAATGGGATTTTTATATATATAGTGGCTACGGGCAATGTAATTGGCAAAAGGCGAACATGGCGAAGATTTCTACATAAGAAGAGTCGTGGCGTTTGGTTTGGATTATCGGTGAGAACTTCTCACTTTTAATTTAATTTTCTAGTTAAAATATATACTAGGATGCAGACGGTGTTTAGTAGCACCCAATACCCGTCGTCCACGGACCATGGACGGCTTGTATGCTTGTTTGTTTGATTTTGATGTGTACTTGATTGTGTGATGTGATGTGAGAGGAAATAAAATATTTATATAGTTAAAGATATTTTATAGTTAAAAATAGAAAATTTAACGTGTATATGAAATGAAATAAACTAATATAAACAAATCGGACGATTTGTTTATATACACACATTTGACTAATATTGATTGGGACGATAAATTTTACACATCGCCCAAATGCACAAATAAAATCTGTGTTTGATTGTTTGAAACCCCACACGGGTATTGGGATGATATATGACATACACTAATCCCAATAATTAGTTGTATGTCGATCGATTGATTGACAGACTGTTATAAGCGTTAAATATTTATATTTGATGCTTATACAGTGTAGAATGCACTTTGGATGATGGTTGATTATTTGTCATTGTCGATGTATACATGCGTTGTATGTAAATCCATAGAAGTAAAATCTATGGTAATTGATTGGGCCTTATTCCAGTTTTGAAAAAGGAAATATTTGTATAGAAATATTTGAAAAAGGAAATATTTGAATAGAAATATTTGAAAAGAAATATTTGAACTAGAATATTTGAAAATAGAAATATATGAAGCCGTGTTGATTAGATTGACGTCATTTGGAAGTGAACGATATTTATATCGATTTTATTCATTTTTATAATGAATATAGAAAAGGAAGTGATTTCAAATTCTAATATTTTGAAACGATTTGAAATTCGAATTGAAATTGAATAGAATTGAATTCGAATTAAAATTGAATAAAATTGAATTCGAATTGAAATCAAATTGAAATGAATTCGAATTGAATTAAAATTGAATAGAAATCGATTTGAAATAAATTCAAAATCGAATAGAAATTGAATCGAATTGAAAGCGAACTGAAATTGAATTAAAAATCGATTTGAATTGAAATCAATGTGAAATGAATTTAAAACGAATTTGTAAGGGAAAATTCAATTTTGATTTGAAATTGAAAAGGAAGTTGAAATTATTTTGAAAACGAATTTAAAACGATTTATAAAATACGTTTTAAAAGGAAATCGACGAAATATATATAATATATATATATTATATATATAATGGCCTGAATAGAACTCGCCGCGCCGCGGTAGTTCGCGAATTTCGACCATTGACTTCGAATGGATATTGCGGGAGATCCGACCGTCGGATTCTCCTAAATCTGGAACCGTTGGGTTCGTATCGAAAAGAGCTTTCTAATGAATATTAGAGATTTGAAATCTAACGGTTGGATTTGGAATTATGTCCAAATCAAATTTGGAAAAGGTCGTTGTAAGTGCAGTTCGATGGCCGTTGATGGAAATCGACTGTACGGGCCTTGATAAAATTATTAAAAATATCAATAATTTGTGTAAAATCATAAGAAATGATTTGTGAAGAATTGGGATGAAAAACTCCATATTTGAAAAGATAAAAATAGATTTTTATCGAAATGAACTAGTTTTGAACCAGAATAATAATTTATTTATTTTCAAAATAAATAAATTGGATTTGAAATGGTTTTGAAAATAACTAGAATTTCTAATAACTGCATTGGAATGGATTTGAATCGAAATTGTCTTCGGAATATTTCGATGTTGGATTTCGTGATTATACAGATATTGTTATGGAAATTTGAAAGATATATATATATATATATCGTTATTTCCAATAAGATATTTGTTGGTCGTAGAATTTGATATTGAATATGAGCCGATATATTTTCTATTCATAGCCTTGTATTTAATATCAATTGTGATTTGGGTTTGTTGTGAATGGTGTCTTCATTAACACTGTTCTTAAGCCCAGTTGAGAAAAAGATTAAATCTTTTTATTTAGATTTAAATGAAGTGTACCAATTAAATAATATTTAATTGGAATTGAATTGGTATTGATTTTTGGGTTTATCGTGAACAGTGTTTTAAATAACACTTGTTCTTTAACCCAATAATCAATGAAATGTGATTTTGGGTTGTCGTGAACGGTATCTTCAATAATACTGTTCTTAGACCCAAAGGAGTTAAGAAAATCAGAAACTAACTGGAGATTAGTTAAGTTGAATGATTTCTGGGGTATTGATCTGATGTTGGTTTCGGCCTTCGGGGTTAATACTTAGGGAATTGCTCACTTGCTAATTTACGGTTAGGGACTGTTTGAAATGTGATGTGATTTTGGGTTTATCGTTAACCGTGTTTTAAATGACACCGATTCTTTAACCCAAGTAAAGATTAAAACTAAGTGGAGTTTTAATGAATCTTTAATTAGATTGGAAAAAAGATCGAGAATGGAGTATCACAAGTTTTGCTCCAGGCGATAGTTAAATCTTTAATTAGATTTGAACGTGAAATGGTAATTGAATTTGCCGATAACACCGTGGTGTTAGATATGAAGTATTACCAGTTTTACTTCATGGGATGAATAGGTTGGGATTGGGAAATAAAATAAATGATCACTTCGGTGTGGTTCGCTAATCCCGACTAGTTTGAATTGATATTCAAAAGTAGATTAAAGAATAAATTTAAAGGATTTATCTTTGATAAAATTAATGGGAACCTTTCCCTAAGAATGTGAAATTTATAAACTAACTGTCGGTTAGCTAAGCAAAATGGTTTTCTGGATATTGATCTGATGTTGGTTTCGGCCTTCGGGGTTAATATTTGGGGAATGATTCTCTTGATTAATTTACGGTTAGTGACTGATGAACTGGAATGAGACGTATGTTGTGTTTGTGTAACACGTATTTATTATATATGCGAGTTATTCAGAAAGACCGGGTTTATCCCATTCTGAATAACTGATACGACGACAAGTCGAAGATGAAGACGATGGTAGAAGACCGGAGGTCTTCACGTCGTTTGGATAATTACTGATGATCTTGATTGGGCCGTACACCCAAGAGGAGGGAATCAGTCTGTGATCGTCCAGACGTACTTGGAGATCGATGGATAGGTGGGGTACTATGTGCCTACGGTTTCGTTCAGACCCAGAACGGACTTGTAATTGGACTGTGTGGTTGACATTGGATATCATTCTGTGTGATTGATGGATATCGGTCGCATGGAGTGGTTTGCCTGTGTGGCATGCTAAGATGCAAATGGTCAAGGCTTCTGTTGAAAAGCAGAGTCTTGTGGTTGATGATCAAAGCACAGCCTGTGTGGCATAGCTTTGTGTAGCGTGGATTCGTGAGCCTCACACCCCGGTTGTGAACCAGAAATGGGAGAGGACATCAGGGAGGACATGCGTTTCTTTCTAGCTAGAAGTGGCGTCAGTGGTTTTACACGCCCTGACGAGTTTGACTTATGTGGTTGTTGCTGTTGCGAGGCGCCTCAGATATATCGGTGACTATGTGAAGCCGATGGAGTCATTCGTTGGCTCATTGACACCCACAAAGGGTGGGGAAACGCAATGTTCAGGCATTTTAATCCACATCGGTGGACCGGCCCTGACGATCCAAAGGCTTGACTGAGTACTTGCCTGAGACACGGGCTAGAGCGTCTCGAATCGGTAGAGGACTATCTTTTGCCTCGGTTCACAGATGGAAATCCAACTTCCAAATACGTGACTTTGTGGTTTTGATTGTAGAGCCTATATGGTACCCATGCCGTCTATGATTTATACTTATGATTTGAAACTGTTTTATACACTATACACTTGTAGTAAAAATAAAAGATGAAATTTAACGTATCAAGCATTCTTTGGCTATTATAAGGTAAAACCCTATCCTCCGGCTTGCGTTGCATTGTGTGATGGGACCTGGGTCTTATAATAGCTTCATTGTTCTTTATTAGGCATTGCGTTGTTGTTTTATGCACTGGTATTCTTGGGAGGAAACCCGGTACGTGTTATACGGCGTGGTCCCTTGATTTACCTAACTTTAAAAATAGAGATTAATAACTGTTTTAGTTCTCACACTAGTCACATGACTGACCTGGAGTTTATTGTTTTAAACTAAACTCTAGGTGCCCTCATTTTGACACGGGCAGCTAGTAGTTTTGGTTTTGTAGATTTATATTCATAGGATCCTGGTTTACAGCTGGAATGATATCCGGAAAGCTCTGTATCCGTATATCTCTTTCAGTTGTGTTTGTATTATTTTCCGCTGCTATGTAATGTATTGTAACCTCTAATATTTATCGAATGTATTATATTTATTCAAACTCTGTATATTCTTGTATTCTGATGGAATTGTTATAATAAGAAATGAAATGTTCTTCTGTCTGCGTTCTTTCGTGTGTTGTTCTCGAAGTATCCGGTCTTTCCTTACCGGGGAAGTTACAGGTCCTTAAAGTGGTATCAGAGCGAGGTTTACAAAGCTCAGAGAAAGAGACACGTTAGAACCATACGAAAGAATTCGTCAGAGATTGGATTAGTAATATCCAACGAGAAGGACTCGTTAGAGATGGGATCAATAGTATCCTAGAACGAGTGTGAAGAGTATATTTTTAAAATGAAAACAAATTTTGTTTTGAAGTTTAAATTATTTTATATGTATTTGAATAATTTATTTTAAATTGATTTGGACTATCAGGTATATAGAGATTTTAATATACGTCTGATCCACGTGTATTGGAAGCCTCCAATATACTGGATGGATATAGAGTCACACTCTAGTCGCCCGGGGATAATTCTGATGATGCGGCCGCATCATCAGTATTTATATTCGAGTGTCGAAAGCGTGATATCTATATATTTCCATTAGACTAGTGTGAGAACCAAAATTAGATAGGGCCTATTGTTGTGATTTGGCACCAAAAATGCGATTTTTGACTATTTATCACAGTTATGAATTTGAAAATCTAATCAACTAATTGATTGCTAATTGCGTTGTTTGATTTTTGGTTGATTAGTTAAAAGTTGAACCATTTAACCAATTGTATCAAATAGTGAGTTGTATTGAAAATTTGCCGCGTTTGCATGCATATACATGTAATTACACTGAACAGGTCATAGCAAGAAGGCTAGAGCAGAAGAATAAAATTGTTTGCCGGACAAATAGGTACATGTTTACCATAATTTACTGTTTTGTTTGGGTGATGATGATTTTATGAGCCGATGGGCTAGCCGCTTGGCTTTTTCTTTTTCTTTTGAGTTGAAGAAGGCCATGGGAGGCTATATGAAATATCCCGAAGTCCCCGGTGCAGGGGAGGTTATGGCGAAATTTTTCGAAAATTTAGGGTGTTAGCAAAATTTTTGAAAAATTTGAAAAGTTCTTAGAAACTGAAAAGTTGAAGAACTTAGGCCGTAGTGAAAATAAAGAAAGTTGAGTTGATTTATTAAACAACTTTCGGCTACGTTCCTTTTCGGGGACGAAAAGTTTTAAGTGGGGGACATTGTAATAACCCGGAAATCCGAGCCAATTTAAAATTTTATTTTGGCAATTTTAGAGAATTTTGATTATTTAAAATGAATTATTTTAAATAATAAGTACGAGAAATTTATTTTGAATAGAATTAGAACGTATATATTTATATACGTCGTCGTTGGAATATAAATATTTATTTATATATATAAAAGGAATTGAAAATGGCATGGTAGTTCGATAATTCGATTTCAAATTTCAAATGAATGTACCGGGTGCAAAATAAACCGGATTTTAACGAAACCAAAAATATTTGAATCTAATTGAGAATATCTTTCCAACGAATCCGAAAAATCGAAATTTCATAGCGGGAATCAAAAGATATGTCCAGTTGAAAATTCAGAATAGTCGTTATGGAATTCTGGCCCGTAAAAATGGGAATTTTGCAAATAACCTCGGATTTTGACGAAACCACTTTTGTTTGATCAGGGATGTAAAGTTATTGCTAGGTTTCAAAATTCATAATTTTTCGAATCAATATGTGAGTGTGGCAAAGGAAAACGCGTTTGACCAGTTTTAGTTGATTTTAATCGACTGGAAAATGGCCATTTTTCAAACGGTCTCAAAATTTGACGAAACTAGTTTTGTTAGGACCGTATCATCAATACGAAGCTAGAAAATATTTTCCGGTAATTTTTCTAGTTAGTATGTGGCCCTAGTAAAATAAAATGCACGTTCAAATTCAATATAGATTTTGACAGAAACTGATCGAAACGATCGAATGGGCTTACAAAACATATCCCATTGTGTTTGGAATGGGGGTATTTAGCTAGGGGCGACCTTTGTTTGATTTGATTTGTAGTTCGAAGCATGAAGTTTCATTAAAAACAAATAAAAGGATTAAAATATTATAATATATATATATATATATATATATATATATATAAACTAAATTTAAAACCCTAGCCTTCATAAATCTGGATCCGCCCCCAATCAAGACCCGACAGCCAGTTTTACTCAAAAATTCTTCATTAATTTTCGTTCAATCCAAGCAACAAAATCAGAAATTTATAAAACGAGAATCAAAGTACTACGTGGGGGCTAGAATCTGGTACGGGTTTGATCTGCTTTGGTGAGGAAGATCGACGGAATTTAATGCTCAAAGTCACCCGGTTTGACCGCCATTTCAGGCGCTAACGTAGCGTCGAGTTCGCCCCAGCCTCCGGAGTTTGGTGGCGACGGTGGCGCGCCTCTCTGGGGGGATAACAGATCGGCCATCGATGGCCTTTGGAGGTGCTGCGCCGGATTTTTTGAAATCGAGATTGGGTTTAGCGGAGAACGACGGTGTATGGGGGTTTGGTATAACAGAGGGAAAGGTAACGTTCTTTTTTTTCCTTTCCGTTATTATGAATGTTGTTTTTAAAAATAAAATAGCATGATATTAAAAATAGGATTTTTAATAAATATAGCATAAAAGAGAGTTTTATTTTTAATGTATAAACATTGTTATAAAAACATGTTCTTTTTATATAAATGAATTTGAAGTAAAAATATGATTTTTATCATATGATTAACAAAATAAAAATATGATTTTTATACATATAATAGCGAAGTAAAAATTTGATTTTTATATATATAACGTTGGAATAAAAATGTGACTTTTATATGCATAGTAACAATATAAAAATGGGATTTTTATATATGTAGTGGCTACGGGCAATGTAATTGGCAAAAGGCGAACATGGCGAAGATTTTTACATAAGAAGAGTTGTGGCATTTGGTTTAGCTTATCGGTGAGAACTTCTCACTTTTAATTTAATTTTCTAGTTAAAATATATACTAGGATGCAAACGGTGTTTAGTAGCACTCGACACCCGTCTTCCACAGACCATGGACGGCTTGTATGCTTGTTTGTTTGATTTTGATGTGTAGTTGATTGTGTGATGTGATGTGAAAGGAAATAAAATATTTATATAGTTAAAGATATTTTATAGTTAAAAATAGAAATTTTGACGTGTATATGAAATGAAATAAACTAATATAAACAAATCGGACGATTTTTTTATATACACACATTTGACTGATATTGATCGGGACGATAAATTTTACACATCGCCCAAATGCACAAATAAGATCTGTGTTTGATTGTTTGAAACCCCACACGGGTATTGGGATGATATATGACATACACTAATCCCAATAATTAGTTGTATGTCGATCGATTGATTGACAGACTGTTATAAGCGTTAAATATTTATATTTGATGCTTATACAGTGTAGAATGCACTTTGGATGATGGTTGATTATTTGTCATTGTCGATGTATACATGCGTTGTATGTAAATCCATAGAAGTAAAATCTATGGTAAATGATTGGGCCTTATTCCAGTTTTGAAAAAGGAAATATTTGTATAGAAATATTTGAAAAAGGAAATATTTGAATAGAAATATTTGAAAAGAAATATTTGAACTAGAATATTTGAAAATAGAAATATATGAAGCCGTGTTGATTAGATTGACGTCATTTCGATGTGAACGATATTTAAATCGATTTTATTCATTTTTATAATGAAGATAGAAAAGGAAGTGATTTCAAATTCTGATATTTTGAAATGATTTGAAATTCGAATTGAAATTGAATAGAATTGAATTCGAATTAAAATTGAATAGAATTGAATTCAAATTGAAATGAATTCGAATTGAATTGAAATAGAATAGAAATCGATTTGAAATAAATTCAAAATCGAATAGAAATTGAATCGAATTGAAAGCGAACTGAAATTGAATTAAAAATCGATTTGAATTGAAATCAATGTGAAATGAATTTAAAACGAATTTGTAAGGGAAAATTCAATTTTGATTTGAATTTGAAAAGGAAGTTGAAATCGTTTTGAAAACGAATTTAAAACGATTTATAAAATACGTTTTAAAAGGAAATCGACGAAATATATATGTATATATATTATATATATAATGGCCTGAATAGAACGCGTCGTGCCACGGCAGTTCGCGAATTTCGACCATTGACTTCGAATGGATATTGCCGGAGATCCGACCGTCAGATTCTCCTAAAACCGGAACCGCTGGGTTTGTATCGAAATGAGCTTTCTAATGAATATTAGAGATTTGAAATCTAACGGTTGGATTTGGAATTATGTCCAAATCAAATTTGGAAAAGGTCGTTGTAAGTGCAGTTCGATGGCCGTTGATGGAAATCGACTGTACGGGCCTTGATAAAATTATTAAAAATATCAATAATTTGTGTAGAATCACTAGAAATGATTTGTGAAGAATTGGGATGAAAAACTCCATATTTGAAAAGATAAAAATAGATTTTTATCGAAATGAACTAGTTTTGAACTAGAATAATAATTTATTTATTTTTAAAATAAATAAATTGGATTTGAAATGGTTTTGAAAATAACCAGAATTTCTAATAACTGCATTGGAATGGATTTGAATCGAAATTGTCTTCGGAATATTTCGATGTTGGATTTCGTGATTATACAGATATTGTTATGGAAATTTGAAAGATATATATATATATATCGTTATTTCCAATAAGATATTTGTTGGTCGTAGAATTTGATATTGAATATGAGCCGATATATTTTCTATTCATAGCCTTGTATTTAATATCAATTGTGATTTGGGTTTGTTGTGAATGGTGTCTTCATTAACACTGTTCTTAAGCCCAGTTGAGAAAAAGATTAAATCTTTTTATTTAGATTTAAATGAAGTGTACCAATTAAATAATATTTAATTGGAATTGAATTGGTATTGATTTTTGGGTTTATCGTGAACAGTGTTTTAAATAACACTTGTTCTTTAACCCAATAATCAATGAAATGTGATTTTGGGTTGTCGTGAACGATATCTTCAATAATACTGTTCTTAGACCCAAAGGAGTTAAGAAAATCAGAAACTAACTGGAGATTAGTTAAGTTGAATGATTTCTGGGGTATTGATCTGATGTTGGTTTCGGCCTTCGGGGTTAATACTTAGGGAATTGCTCACTTGCTAATTTACGGTTAGGGACTGATTGAAATGTGATGTGATTTTGGGTTTATCGTGAACCATGTTTTAAATGACACCGATTCTTTAACCCAAGTAAAGAATAAAACTAAGTGGAGTTTTAATGAATCTTTAATTAGATTGGAGAAAAAGATCGAGAATGGAGTATCACCTGTTTTGCTCCAGGCGATAGTTAAATCTTTAATTAGATTTGAACGTGAAATGGTAATTGAATTTACGATAACACCGTGGTGTTAGATATGAAGTATTACCAGTTTTACTTCATGGGATGAATAGGTTGGGATTGGGAAATAAAATAAATGATCACTTCGGTGTGGTTCGCTAATCCCGACTAGTTTGAATTGATATTCAAAAGTAGATTAAAGAATAAATTTAAAGGATTTATCTTTGATAAAATTAATGGGAACCTTTCCCTAAGAATGTGAAATTTAGAAACTAACTGTCGGTTAACTAAGCAAAATGGTTTTCTGGATATTGATCTGATGTTGGTTTCGGCCTTCGAGGTTAATATTTGGGAAATTATTCTCTTGATTAATTTACGGTTAGAGACTGATGAACTGGAATGAGGCGTATGTTGTGTTTGTGTAACACGTATTTATTATATACGCGAGTTATTCAGAAAGACCGGGTTTATCCCATTCTGAATAACTGATACGACGACAAGTCGAAGATGAAGACGATGGTAGAAGACCGGAGGTCTTCACGTCATTTGGATAATTACTGATGATCTTGATTGGGCCGTACACCCAAGAGGAGGGAATCAGTTGGTGATCGTCCAGACGTACTTGGAGAACGATGGATATGCGGGGTACTAGGTGCCTCCGGTTTCGTTCAGACCCAGAACGGACTTGTAATTGGACTGTGTGTCTGACATTGGATATCATTCTGTGTGATTGATGGATATCGGTCGCATGGAGTGGTTTGCCTTTGTGGCATGCTAAGATGCAAATGATCAAGGCTTCTGTTGAAAAGCAGAGTCTTGTGGTTGATGATCAAAGCACAGCCTGTGTGGCATAGCTTTGTGTAGCGTGGATTCGCGAGCCTCACACCCCGGTTGTGAACCAGAAACAGGAGAGGACATCAGGGAGGACATGCGTTTCTTTCTAGCTAGAAGTGGCGTCAGTGGTTTTATACGTCCTGACGAGTTTGACTTATGTGGTTGTTGCTGTTGTGAGGCGCCTCAGATATATCGGTGACTATGTGAAGCCGATGGAGTCATTCGTTGGCTCATTGACACCCCAAAGGGTGGGGAAACGCGGTGTTCAGGCATTTTAATCCACATCGGTGGACCAGCCCTGACGATCCAAAGGCTTGACTGAGTACTTGCCTGAGACACGGGCTAGAGCGTCTCGAATCGGTAGAGGACTATCTTTTGCCTCGATTCACAGACGGAAATCCAACTTCCAAACACGTGACTTTGTAGTTTTGATAGTAGAGCCTAGTATTAGCGACATGATATATGGTACCCATGCCATCTCTGATTTATACTTATGATTTGAAATTGTTTTATACACTATACACTTATAGTAAAAATAAAAGATGAAATTTAACGTATCAAGCATTCTTTGGTTATTATAAGGTAAAACCCTATCCTCCAGCTTGCGTTGCATTGTGTGATGGGACCTGGGTCTTATAATAGCTTCATTGTTCTTTATTAAGCATTGCGCTGTTGTTTTATGCACTGGTGTTCTTGGGAGGAAACCCGTTCCGTGTTATACAGCGTGGTCCCTTGATTTACCTAACTTTAAAACTAGAGATTAATAACTGTTTTAGTTCTCACACCAGTCACATGACTGACCTGGAGTTTATTGTTTTAACCTAAACTCTGGGTGCCCTCATTTTGACACGGGCAGTTAGTAGTTTTGGTTTTGCAGATTTATATTCACAGGATCCTGGTTTACAGCTGGAATGATATCCGGAAAGCTCTGTATCCGTATATCTCTTTCAGTTGTGTTTTGTATTATTTTCCGCTGCTATGTAATGTATTGTAACCTCTGATATTTATCGAATGTATTATATTTATTCATACTCTGTATATTCTTGTATTCTGATGGAATTGTTGTAATAAACAATGAAATGTTCTTCTGTCTGCGTTCTTTCATGTGTTGTTCTTGAAGTATCCGGTCTTTCCTAACCGGGGAAGTTGCGGGTCCTTACACATAGATTCAAACACAGATGCAAAAATAAACAGAAATAAAATGCAGAAAAGGAAAGAACATACCTGATTTTATACTGGTTCGAATTGCTTCTACATCCAGTATCGCACAACGCTGGGTTGCGCAGAGTTTTATTACTATTCCAATAGTCAAGTACAACCTCCTTGATTTCACGGCTACAAGGGATACCACTGATTCCTACTTCCTTGATTTCATGGCTACAAGGAAAACATTGATTCCTACTTCCTTGATTTCACGGCTACAAGGAACACATCGATTTCTACTTTACTCAACCCAAGCAATTACAAACAACCCTATAACTCTTCAATAGCACTTTATTCAGAGAGAGATGAGAAGAGAGTGTAGAGAGAAGAAGTTTGATCAAAACGGAATTGAATTCAGCAAAGTAAAAGTGTAGAAATCATAAAAATGGTTAATAATAATTATATAATGAAAGAGTGTGAAAGTGGAGAAGAAGATATATTTAAAAAATCGAATTCAAGCCCTTTTTATAGTGTGTTAAAGGTTGCAATGTTTCTGAAACGTTTTAAATAGTGAAGAGACACTTCCTTTCAAATTTGAATTTCTGACGGTTATATGTCGACATTGAGTTTTTGTTATGTCGACATACTCTAGTATATTTTTGATTTTTTAAAACATTTTTCAAGTGTTTTAATATAAATATAATTCTGGAAATTCTTGAGTAAATTAATATTATAAAGTAGAAAATCATATGAAAACAAAATTTTAAATTATATTAACATATTTATAAAATTATAAGGTTTTAAACTATATAAATATAAAGTATACGAATATATATATATATAACTTAAGATTGAAAAACAAAAATAAGAAAGGAAAAATTGAGAAGATAAAGAAATAAAATAGAGAAAATTGAGGATAGAGAATAGAATTTGAAAATTAGAATTTTGAATATTGAACCTGGAGTGCTATTTAGAGTCTTACATATTCTAGACTCTATAACTATATTAGTATTGAACTCTTGAAATCTCGAATACTTATAAGTCTTGAAATTTCTCTGAATTCTGAATCTCTATAGCAAGTGGGCTGAAGCAGAGCCACTGGCCACTATCACCTCAAAGAAAGTCATCAATTTCTTGCTAAAGAACATTAGTTGCTGGTTTGGTGTGCCACAGAAAATAATCACGGACAATGGGATGCACTATGAAAGTGAAAAGTTCAAAGGATTCTGTGCCAAGAAAAAGATCCAGAAGAGCTTTGTTGTGTGTCCATCTGCAAGAAAATGGGTAAGTGAAAGCAGTGAACAAGATTATCAAGTCAACCATTAAAAGCGACTAGAGAAAGACAAAGGTGGTTGGGTAGATGAGATACCGCTTGCACTATGGGTGCATAGAACGATTGATAAATCAACGACTACACACACTCCATTTTTCTTGGCATTTGCCTCAGAGGCGATGATTCCAGTAGAGTTAGTGGTCCCCACTCACCGTAGGTTTCATTTCAACCCAATAGAGAATGAGATGCTATAGTTAGAGGCTCTCGGCCAACTTGAGGAAAGAAGAGATGAGGCAGAACTCAGAATTGCAGCTCATCAAAGAAGGATCGCCAGGCATTTCAACTCTAAAGCTAGACATGTTAGGGAATACGAATGGATCGTTAAGGAAAAACAAACACTAGAGAGGGGTGAATAGTGTGTTTGAGAATTCTAACAAAATCTAAAACTAATATATTCTACCAAATGAATCAAATAAAATAGAAAAAATCACAGACACAGAATCGAATACAAACACAGAAATAAACAAAGAGTAAAATGCAGAAAAGGAAAGAATACACAGGATTTTATACTGGTTCAGAATAATCCTACATCCAGTCCCACGCAACACTGGATTAAGCAGAGTTTTATAAATAATGTCAACCTCCTTGATTTAACGGCTACAAAGGATACCATGGATTTTGTCTTTGATTTCACGGCTACATAGATACCACTGATTATCTGTCCTTGATTTAAACAGCCACAAGGGATACCACTAATTACTTACACAACTCAAACAATTACAAACAGCCCTATAACTCTTCAATAGAACTTGATTCAAAGAGTAATGAGTAGAGAAAGAGAAGAGAAGAAGATTAATGAAAATAGAATTGAATTCGGTAGAGTCTACGTGTAGGAATCATAAAAATAAGAAAATATAATGGTGTACAAAAAAGAGATGAAGAAGGAGAAGAAGAATGATGATAAAATTCGAAATCAACCCCTTTTTATAAGTTTTGAAAGGTTGCAATGGTTCTGAAGCATTTCAAATAATGAAAAGACACTTCCTTTCAATTTTCAATTTGTGACAGTTATATGTCGACATAGGGGCAAATGTATGTCGACATACTCTAGTACAAAATTAATTTTAAAAGCATTTTTCAAGTGTTTTGATATATATATATATATATATTTATAATTCTGGAAAATCTTGAATTAAATCATAGTGTTATAAATATATATTATAAAGTATAAAATCATATGAAAAGATAAATATAAATTATATATATTTATAAAATTATAAAGTTAAAACTATATAAATATAAAGTATAAAAAAGTATAAATACATAAAACTTATAAAACTCAAGTTTGAAATCAAAAGCAAAGTAAAGAAAATAAAATAGAAAAGATAGAAATTGAAAATAGAATTTGAAATGAAAAATTGTAAAACAAAATTTAAATTTGAATTTGAATCTGAACCTGGAGCACTATTCAGAGTCTTACATAAACTAGACTATATTACTATATTAACCTTAAACTCTTGAACTCTCATACTCTTGCAATCTTGATTACTCATGAGTCTTGAATCATCTCTGAATCTGAATATCTAATATCTTTAAATTGTACAGCCTTCAGTATAATTTCTATATATAAATCCTACATATGCATATATATATATATATATATATATCCTAGTCAGAAAGATGTTAGCATATATTTTATAATCAATTATAATTGAAGTAAGTTTGTTGTCATCAAAACTCCATTCTCCAGCAATCTCCCCCCTTTTGATGATGACAACCTTAGTTTATAAAATATTCATACTTGTACATACCTGTTGATGATGGTCCTTTAAATACTCCCCTATCTATATGAATCCTATATATTTTATAATTTCGTCCCCTTTGGCATTATCAAAAAGAAATTTTAAAACTACTCTTCCTAAATCATATAACTATCTAAATAATTCCTATACTAAAGTAAAATACTCCCCCTGAATCTAAAATCTATATATGCCTTATAAAATACTCCCCTAAATTTATGCCTATACAATTTCCTCTAAATCTATAACTCTCCCTTAATCTATAATTCTCTGTAAATTTCTATAACTCCCCCAAAATCTATTACTACGCTATTCTAATAAACTAAATAGAAGGATAATAAACTAAGAAATTCAAACAAGAAAATCAATCCAAACAAGTAATTCAATCTGAATAAGCAATTCAAACAAACAATCTAAACCATTAAATCAACCAAAGAATTTTTGAACCTTCAACCAATCCTTAAAAACTCTAAAACTCCCCCTTAATCTAATACAAGACTGTCTTAAACTATAATTTCCTTAGAACTATAATAAGTCTTTAATCTAGACTTAAGAAATGACTCTAATGAGATATCCTTAAAATTATGATCTAAGTAAAGTTGTTTAATCTAGAAAATTGATTAATTTAAGTTTTGTTGTCAGGAAACCTCAATTTATCCTTAAACTTATAAAACTCCTATCAACTACAGATGCATAAGTATATTTCTAACATACTTATCAACCAATAATGAAATTCAACCATGTTAAACAATTCAAACAAGTTAATAAAATCAAACAAACTAAACAAATCAATCAGTCCAATTAAGTCAATCAAGTCAATTAATTCAACCAAGCCAAACAAGTCAAACAAGTTAATCAAGACAAAGTAAATATGTTATGTATTTGATTAATAATATTATAATTTGATAAAAACTTTCCATACTATATTCTTATTGTGTGTGGAGTTATAGTTAACATATAATGCAGTGTGTTGGTTATAATGCAGTATGTTATATGCAAAATTAAATGAAGTGGTATGTTGAATGAAATACAACTTGAATGTGAATGATTTTAATTTGAGATGTACCTTAATAATGATGTATGATATGAAATAAGATGCGTAATGATAGTATGAAAAATGATTTGGTAATTATATTTATTTAGGCAACATATATTCAAAGTACTATCTAACTATTATGCATATGCATGTATATTATACATTATTTGAATTAAACAAGGGTAATATATATTAATTTCTAGACTAAGGTTAATGATACTTATGAAAGAGGTTTAAAGGATAGAAAAGATAAAAGTTTTATGGTATGCATAATATAAAATATTTAGAATAATTCTATGAGAAATGTGGAGTTAAATAATCTTAGTAGGGTGCTTTTTTAATATAGTAAAAATTAAAGATCTTTTTAAAGAAAATATAGAATTGTATCATATAAAGTAAACAAATAGTCATAATTGTATAAAAACTATTTTTAAAAAAGGATTTAAAATTTAATTTATTATGAAATGTAAATCAATCTTTTGATACAAATCAATTTTAAATTTAAATTTTAGAAATCAAAATATATTAATTTGTTAAGGAACCATTTATATGTTAAAATTTTAAAAAGAATTCTATAGTCATAAAAAATTATGAAATTTGGATATAAATTAAACTATAAAGTCATAACTTCTTATATTTATACTACATATTTAAGACATAAAATCATATTAATATTTTTATACCAAAATACTAGGTTAAATATTCAAGCTTTTATAAATCTTAATAAGAAATCAAAAGTAGTATTAAGTTACAAATAATATCTGTAAAATCATATGAACAATATATAAGTTAAACAATGTATGTTTAAACTGTAAAAGATAAGTAAAATTATATTTTATAAAAAAAAAACATCTTAAATCTTATATCATATTAACATGTCTATATAATTTTATCAATTTATATACTAATAATATATATATATATATATATATATATATTGAAATAAGATATAAGAAAGTAAGTATACAGATAAATTTAATAACTAGAATTTGAACTGACATTCTCTAATTGAAAAGATGGAGGGAAGTTTGGAATTTAAGCTTTTGAAATTCAAAATTTGAATTTCATTTTATACCCCTTTATGTCGACATAAGGACATATGTATGTCGACATACATGCATAAATTTTAAAGAACATATGGTTTTGTGACTTTGGTTATAAATTATCGATTTATATTTCAGCTTTAACTATTTTGTCAAATAATTTCAATCCTGACAAATATCCAGAAAATTTATTTTATTAATTATTATTATTTTAAATCCAAAATTCAAATTCAAAATTTGAATTTCAAATTTCAAGTTTGAACTTCAAAGTTTTAATTTTTAAATTCAAAACATAACAAACAAATAAAGCAACTATTTAACCAAAAAAATTAAAAATTAATTAAGGTGTACCTAATTTTTAGATCCATTTTGTTGTCCTTCCATTATTATGTACCATATGTTCACATCTTTCAGAATTTGACAATGAAATCTACTTTTTTGCGACGAACACGTTTTTATGATTAGGATAATATAATCATTTGTTCAATTTGAAGACCGTATGAGAAAAATATTGAAGATTTAGTAGTTCAACCAACTTGCGCCAAAATTTGAATTTCAATTTTGAATGAATGGGAACTTCAACTACTATATAAAGGCCCAAAAGTCATGTCTCCTCATGATTATTTCTCTTCTTCCCGATTTTCCATTTTCAATCGATCTTGTAAGAGCCATAATTTCTTCGTTTCTTAACGGAATTGGATGAAATCTGGGGCAGATCAAAGAGGAATTCAAGGACTACGATGTAGTAATAGTTTGGAGATGAATTTAGATGGTATTGGGGTGCAGAAAATCGAAACAGTAAGAGAAAAACAGAAAATCCTATAATAGTTTTTCTGCTTTGGATAGTAAACTTCGAATTGCCATATCTCACTCATTTCTTATCGGAATTTGATGATTTACCCATCAAAACGACCATGAGAACAAGAACTACAATCAGGAGAAGGATTTTGGGACAAAATTGTCTAACTTGTGCATGAAATTTCAGGATAATCATCGATAGTTTTTGTTTCCTTCTCTCTTTGATCACTAAAAATTCATTTGATCATTACTTGGTTAATTCGTGATGGATTCACATGAAACCAACGATATTACGAAGCAAATGAAGAGAAGTACAGGATTGAAGATAAGTTATAGATGAAAATTGCAACAGTCCAGGGGATTTTCGACCCCGAAAATCGACATAAAATACCATGTTAACTATTCAAGCATCGAAAATATTGGGTCATTTATTGAAAGAATTTAGAGGGTGAGAGATAGAAAGAAAGAAGAAATTAGAAAAGAAGAAAGCGAAGAACACATATCTCGCAGCTAAATGAATAGAATATACTATATAATATAACTCTGAAACACAAACTGTATTTTTACTTACAACAAAGTACAACACATATGCATCACAGTGGAAATAACCTTATATAACTAACAGTGAAGCCTCTTGCTTCAAGCTCCTCCAAGTGTATCCGTGAAAGCCAAAAACATTGATTGCCCGTACAAATTTGGGCACCCGAGAGTTTAGGGAAAAACAAACAAAATAAACTCTGGGTCAATCATGGGACTGGTGTGAGTAAACTCCAACCATATTGTTTAACTTTGAAAAAATCTTTTGAAAGAAAAGGATAATAACAAGACCAGCCCACACATAAATATGCAGGTTTTACCTTACTATAACCCAAAACTTTTTTTAATATAAAATCTAGTGATATTATAATAGTGTCTAATTAAATAAATAACCAAATAGCAAAACGCTTGCATCTCACGCTCCACATACATAGTATAAAATCAAAACTGCAGGGCACTTATTGGAGATTGGATTCCAACTATGAAAAGGTATGGGACCTCATTCCGAGTAGTGTACTGTAGAGGGGATACACTGGGGTTCAACAAGAACATCTTGTAGTCTGGCAACACATGACTGCCCACTCATTTAGCTTGAGTGTAGCGAATGTATTATCACCCGACGGTTTTAAGGACTCACCATCCACCTGCGGAGATACAGAAGCGAAAGAAGAACAAATAAGGAATTTCTCTAGATTGATGATAATATACCCTGCTTGGGTATGACCCAACTAGCTATGTTGCCTGATCGATTTTTTTCATTTCCCAGTTGTGAGGCTTGAGGCTACGATGATCTTTTGGAACATCTAGCCACCATCTACTTTGAATGCCACATCGTCAAACCCATCAAATCACTAGTTGATCTTCCCAAAAATATCATGGGTATAAAAGCTAAGAGAAACGAGTTCCTCCACTACCAGACATAATACCTCGAAAAGTTCATCTTATGTGATCTATTAGGAATACTCTGTCAGACATTCGCCCATGCAAGTTGTCCTGGTACTGGACAAACCGTAAGCACCATTCTGTAAACAGAATAGCCCTTACATTTTACTTTGTCTTCATGTATCTTCAGCATAATCTAATTCGCAACTCCTATGCCGATATAGAGTGGTTTTCGAATTATAATTCAAACTGGTCTCTCCGTATTGACAACGGTAGTCAAAATCTTTGATAGCTGGTGATTTAACTATCAAAGGAAAATAAACATTCATCAAATAATCACTATCCCTTTTTAATATTTAATTAATTATTAATTTACAAATTTTCTTCAATATTATCATTAAAATATTTCTTCAACCCGTCTAACCTCCCACGATCCTTAAAAAATATATTCATTTATTGAAAGCTATCTATTTGCTAAATTCAAAAAAAATATTTGTTATTAGCATCGGAAAACATTTCCATTTACATTCTCATTTTTCTTACTTTCTATATTTAGAAATTATACATTATTAACATAGGAAAATGTTTCCATTTCTTATACTCAAAAATCGTTTCATTTTCTATACTTATAAACCTCTTTGGTACATTTGGAAAACATTTCCAAAATTCATTTATGTAGATTGAAACAAACGTTGTATAAAACATTTGCTTATAACGATAGCGTTATAATACATGCTTTCAAATATTTAAATTCAAAATATAACTTTGATTCTTATCTAGAATAATTAAATGAATGAATCTCAATTTAAAAACGTAATGTAAACAGTATCTTCTTGAATTCCTTATAATCAAATTTTAGATTATAACTCACTTTGAAAAAAAAAAACAATATCTGGTTAATGTTCCGAATGTCAAAATAAAGTCACTGTTTCCTTTTAAAACGATTCCCATTTATAAACATTGTTAATATTTTAAACTACTTGGTTTTATAAAAACAAGTTATTGTCTACAATTCCAATTGAAGTTCAATTTCTATTTAAAAAATAGATTTTTTTTCCTTTTTCAAAACCCAATTTCATTTTTATTTTAGTCAAATATATTTTACGGTATTTAAATACCAATTATTTCAAGGCAATGTTATTCAAACACTCCAAACATACAATAATCAATCATATCATATAATGCAATATATTAAAGCAATAATATAAATGTTGAGGAATCCAGTTGGATTCCTCCAACCTATTTCCCTGCATCCACAGATGTTAACCAATATTAATAACACCATGTCATATCAATATGGAACATAATAATAAACAGAATCGATATCCAACCAATGTTTCATATATATAACCATATTTATATTTTCATCCAATTGACAAGCAAATTCATCTAAACAATCATCACACAACATTCAATCATTATTTATCAATATTAAATATTGTTAATAATATTATAAAATTGAACAGAGTTGTTGATTTTACTCACCGTGGTTGTTAATCGTTGAATAACGATTAACGTTCTAAAGATTTGAACTAGTGTTTTATTTTGTTTAAAACTATAACGATCTCCAAAAAGTTCCAAACCAGCTTCATCGCGTAGCCTGCGTTCACCCAACTCCAATGTGATGGACAACTCGTAAAACTGAGTCTATATGCACAAGATATTACGTTTTGTAAATGGGCATATGTTGTTAATTTAAATATAACTTAAATTATTAATAATTAAATTGGGCTTCACTTTTTTAACTAGCCCATTCAGAAGAGCCCGCTTTATCCCTAAACCTACTACCCGCCTCTTTATCGTCCTCTAAACGCATGCACATAGAAACTTAGATCTCCTCTCCTGTATACATTTCTCCACAAAAGCCTATGCCGACCAAAAGCCACATCGTGTTAATCACCCCCCCCCCCCCTCCCCCCCCTTTTCACGTTTTCAGACAACACACAAAATAAACCTTTCCTTCTTCTTCGTGTAATTCACGTTCTCAAACTCCTGTGCATGCGCTCTGGCTCCGTTCCGTGATGCTTGCTACATCCTTTCACAATGGCCGAACTGTCCTTGCTCCCATCTCGCACCACACTTTTTTCTTTCTGAATGTTTTACAGTTCATAACCTGTCATTTTTTTCCTTTAGCATACTTTTAACGTTCCATAAATTAAACCCCCGCGAGCTTGCCCCTATAGTTCACCAGCAACGGCCGTCCCCTGCCCTACTCATGCTATCTACTACTAGCGAACGAAGTGGAGGTTGGAACACTTCCAACTGCATACCATGTTAGAGAAAAACACGCCTCGATCACCATAGCTTGCATTAGCGATAATGGAGCTTGGCGGGACTTAGGCATTTTCTCGGTTTCATTTGGGTGATCCTGTTTGTTCATGTTTTGGTTTAGTTTTATTTGTTTGGAAAAAAAATGAGGCTAACAAAGACAAGATGTGTATATTTATAGTAACGTTAGCCTTTCCCTTGAAGCTACACCTTGCAGCAGCCATTTAATGGGTCATGGGTGTAGCGTGATTTTTAGGCAAGAAGACATGGTCTAATAGGCACTGCGCAGTCATAGGTAGGTTGTAATTCTTGCAGGTTAGTCAGCCACAAAAATGGATATAGACAACTATAGCAAACTCAGATTGTTTATATATGTTTTGGATTTTTTTCATTGGTATTAGTACATGTATAGGTCAGCCTCATTTCTTTTCTTGTGATTTGAGAATGGCGTAAAGCACAAAAAATATAGGTCTGTGTGTTTGTTTTCGGTGTATCAAATTTTGTCCGTTTAAAGATTTGCGGCTTTGAGTGTTCAAATATATATATATATATATATATATATATAATATGTTGTGTTATGACAAATCTATATTATATCATAATTATTGAGTTAGGAATGGCGAGCTACCAACCATTCTCGCCAATGTAAAACTAAACCGTCTTTGTTTTAAACTTCCTTTTCTGCGCAGTTCTCACTTTCTCATTCCTCTATTCTTCGCTAACCCTAATTACTCACGTCCTCTATTTGGGTCTTTTACCAACCTTCAATGTTGGTCACTCCTCGAACGACTTGGTCTCCGTTCGATCAATTGACCACTACCTTCGCCTTCCTTACCTTTGCATCCAACTCTCCATAATCCCTATCAACGTTGCCCTACACAACCCCAAACCACTAACTGTTCCTTTCTCCCATCGATTCCCTTTCGATTTATGTTGTTTCTTCCACTTACGAGTCATAGAGACCCTGAACCCCCTTATGTAAATTCTTTTCTTTCCTAACCTCATGAATCGCTGACCGCTACCTGTTGGAGCATAACCTCTTCATCGACGCGGTAACGCTGTAGACCGTAGAGTGAACGACTAATTTGGAGCATAGACTCTTCCAAAATCGGGAATCGATCAGAAATTCAAAGATCAAAGGAAAGACCTCGGTCGTCTTAGTGGAAATATCAGGTCTTTTTAAGTTAATTACTTTTACTCTTCCAGGTTTGTTATTTATTCGCAAAGCAGTTTTTTCCCCTGAACAGTTGTTACAACAGATTTTGTGAGATACTTGCTTTGCATGTGTTGATTTTTTATTATCAAAAGTTGGAAATTTTATCAGATAGTCTGCTGTATAGTCCCTACGAATTGGTTAATTGATGAACATCAGATTATGTAAATTTTACATTGTTTAATTATGCATTTTATCATTCTAAAACAGTATTACTCGGTCTTTTTAGTTGTGTTTATTACAGGTACTTTATTTTCAGAATAAGAAGAAATTCCTTCTAAAAAGGGCCAACTCAAGAAGATTCTAGAATATACTAGAGAAAGAAGCTTCTAGAAGAATGTGGAACAAGCTAGATTAAGAAGCATGTGCAAAAAGATCAAGTCAAAATTTCTAGAATGTGCTAGATCAAGAAGCCCCTTGAAATAAAAGAAAGAGATTTCTAGAATAATAAAGAAGGAGAAAATAAAGGAAGACTAAGTAAAAGCTCCTAGAAAAATCTTCATTTTAGATCTAGATCCAAGGAGCACTATAAATACCCCTACCTAGCATTAGTTTAGGGATCTTGGCATTAGATGCCAATATGGCATCAACTTAGATTTTCTTGTATTTTCTTTTAGTCTATTCTCTTGTAATCATCTTCTGCTTCATTAATAAAATTTGGTTTTTTTGTTCTTCTCTTTATTATATTTCTTCCTATTAAATTCTTCTTACACCTTCAATCTGTGCTCTTGTTTGTTTAATTTTAACTTTTGTTCTTGCTTGAATTGTATTTTCGGTTTTCTATTCTTAATTTCTTGAGATCTATTGATTTGCCAAGAGGTTAATAGATCTCATCTCTAATTCTCAAAGCTCTTACATATTCTCTTCTAATTCTTAATTAAAACATTAATCCTGAATTCGTCTAACTCGCCTAGAATTTAAATAAACATTAGAAAATTATACAGCTCCCTGTGGATTCGACCCGTACTCGCACAATTGTTACAAGAGACGCCGTGCGCTTGCGGTAAAATAAAATCGTGGTTTTTGTTAACAACTTAAGCTACCGATCAAGTTTTTGGCGCCGTTGCCGGGGAGTTAAATAGTTTCAGTTGTTTATTTAATATTCGATTCGTGTCAGATTTTTTTTTTTAATTTGTGCTTTGTATTCCTTTTTTCTATTTAGCTATATAGTTCTTTCTTTATTTTATTTGCTTTCTTCATATTAAAAAAATTCGTTTTTTTCCTTGTTTTCTTTAGTTTAATTGCTTATTTCTCTTTGTTTTCTTATTAGTAGCTTTTTGTTTTTGTTTTCTTTAAAAAAAAAATTTGTTTTTTTCCTTCTTTTCTATTTTAGTTTTGAAGTTCTCTATTAAAAAAAATCAGTTTTTTTTTCATTATGTTGCTTCTTCTATTGCATATAACTTTAAAAAAAATCAATTTTTTTCTTTTATTGGGTTGCTAGGTTTTCTTATTTTTAGTTGTTTTCATTAAAAATAAAAATATTTTTTTTTAGAATAAAAAAAATCAGTTTTTTTTCTATTATTCTGCTATTTTTTTTCTCTCATAAAACTTAAAAAAAAAACAACATTTTTCCTTGTTTCGCAGTAGCTCGCTTTGCCACAAATCACTACACAAGGAAAGTAACACCAGACCTGAACTGTGCCAAGCCTTCAACAGCAACCTCGCCTGAAGTCCAAAACAGAAAGACGATCAATTTGACACAAGAGAGGGCAATTCAAGAGAAATGACGTCGGCATTATAACCACTGTGAGTATTTTAACTTTCAATTCTTATTTATTTTGGTGGTTGTCAGTAATTTTAACTTGATAACAAATTAAAAAAATAAAATTGTTGTTTATGCAAACGTGGTTTCGAAACGATCGTAAACGGTTAGAAAGACGTAACAGACATGAGTAATCACGGTTCTGCACCACAATCACCTAGGCATAACGGAATGGATTTTAATAATCAAAATCAAAATAATCAAAATCTAGTTTTTCCTTTCCAACAAAATTTTCAACAACCACGACCACGTCGAGGTTTATCGTTAAGAGAACAATGCTACCCAATTAGAACTGCACAACCTCCAGTTATAGTTTTTCCACCGAACGAAGGAAATAATTTTGAATTAAAAAATTCTTTCATTCATGGCGTTCCTAAGTTTACTGGTTCTGAAAATGCATATGAATTTCTTGGTGATCTTGAATTATATACATCCACAATAAAAATGCAACAACTTTCACATGAATCCATTAAACTTAGATTGATTCCATTTGCTCTAGTAGGTAGCGCTAGAGGGTGGTTTAAGTCTCTTCCACGACCTTCTACTTATAGTTGGAATGATTTCGAAACAATATTCATAAAAAGTTCTTTCCTTTTTATAAAACTCAAAAAATTAGAATTGAAATTCATCAATTCACGCAAAATGAAAGGGAAACCTTTTTCCAATATTTTGAACGGTTCAACCAACTATTACAAAGTTGTCCTCATCATGGAATTCCAAAACACATATTATGCCAAATATTATATGAAGGACTTAATTATCCAACTCGAACTCAACTTGAAACTATGTGTTATGGAGAATTTTTGGATAAATCAAGCGAGAAAGCTTGGGTTTTTTTCGAAGAATATGCCGATAAAGATCAACAATGGAAATCAATTCATACAAATCCTAGAGGAGTACATGCAGTAGACACCTCCCACTTCTTTACCAATGACTACCTAGTCAAAGAAGAGCTACTTTTGTATCCTCAAGAACAAGTGAACGCCTTTGCTCCAACTAATCCTTCATATATTTCTAATTGGAGGAAGCACCCAAATTTGTCGTGGTCAAATCAAAATAATTTTGCATGATCTTCACATTTTTGTTCAACGAGCCAAAATACTCAACCTCCTCAAATACCCAATCCAACATTCGTTCCTCAAAGTAAGAGTTCTACTAGTCAAACTTATATACCTCCACATCGTAGAAACACATCAAAACCATCTCAACAGCCACAGTGCTATGTTCTTCCTGAAAGACAAATTAAGGAAATTCGAAGAGAAACTGATTATAAATGCAATCAACTCATGAAAATGGTAAAGAACTTGTCCATAGATAACAAGAATGAGAAATTATCAAGTCAAGTGGAAGTAAAACCTAAATATAATAATTATTGGGGAGTGAATTCTAGTGAGGATGAAAAATTAAGCTCGATAAATTCAATTTTTACCTTAAGATCGAGTAAGAAAATTGATAATATCAGAGATTTCGGTGCTTTCAATAATATGATGTCTTCAATTGTTGACTTACCACACTTCCAACCGTTATCGAAAGGTGGCACTCGTAACATTCTTCCCTCCTCTGTGAGCAAGCCAAACGATAATCAAAATCTTATTCGCAGTAATAATTTCGAAACAACCGCTTATGAAATTGAAAATGAAAATCCTGATGAAGTTGTTAAAAATTCACAGATAGATTTTGATTTTGATTCTTTTAAAGAACAAGATTTAGTTTTGAATTTCGATCTCCCTTTACCGAACACTAACGAGATGGAAACCAAAAATTTTGAGGTTGGAAATTTTAAAAACAGTAAGTCTATTGCTGGTGTGGAATTTGGTGAACTCAAATTTATTGGACTGTCTGAAAATGAATTCTCAAACAATGGTGAGTCAAATTTAATTTTTGAAGAAATTGCAAAAGAGGAAAAATGTGAGAGCTTAGTGTGTGAAGTAGAAAATTACACTAATGAGGCTAATGATGAAGGTGAACCCAAAATTAATTTTGAACTTGTTGAGAATATCAAAATGTCAACTAACAAGGCACTTGATATTAAACATGATCATGGATCACCTCTTGATTTTACTAATTTATCTACAATTGTGCACGATCACTTATTTATAAAGTACTACACCGATAAATTTGTCGAGTATATGAATCACATCATGCACAAAGCTTGGTTGGAGAAATCTACATTTACAATAGATATCAATCTAATTAACTATAAATCTAGGTATAAAAATGAGATGCTAGTGAAAAGAAGTTTCTTATTAAGCAATGTACCTAAGCATAGTGTAGGGGGAACAAATAATACAAAAACCAAGTGCGGAAGAAAAAGGTGGTGGAAATATATGCATCGCATTCATCATAAACATATATATTATTTTATACACAATCCATTTCTACATATCAGTAAATTGCATTTTCTATTACAAATCATTTTGCATTGCATCCATTTATGGGTACTATCCTTAAAGTTTAGAAAACGTTATGAGCAGTGAGGACATTGTTGAATTTAAGTGTGGGGGGAGACTCATATTGCATTCATTCATTTTTTTAATTTTACATTTTTTCCCTAGTTGCACTCATTTTTTTCTTAGTTGCACTCATTTTTTTCCTTTCTACATGTAAAGTCATATTTATTTTTGGCATGCGCATTTAGGACATAGCATTAATTTTTTTTCTAAAAAAATTTGGTTTATTATAAATAGATACAGTAGGGTAGATACATTGCAATAGTCATTTGATGGAAATTTTGTGAATCATTAGCTTCAGATGGAAAATAAGATGAAATGTGTAAATCGCACATGATAATAGCAAGCTAATATGTTGGCTGATTCATAGGTGGCAATTATGGAGTTGGTTATTTATTTTCATTGTTTAAAAATGTTATCCCTAGAATACGCAAGTTAACACTTTTCAAATCTATAAAATGAAGAGATGCTAAGATGATTTTACATTATCCTCTCTTGGCTAATAATTATAATGATAATGATAGTGATAATTAATAAACCAAGGGTATCCAACATTGGCTTTGGTGTGCACACCCGCCAAGCTCTGTCCCACTCTCACGTAAGCCCGAAAGGCAGTGCATGAGAGGTATACCTTGGTCTCATTATGAGTTGGGCACCTAAGGATCACCGACCTAAACTGACATTGTCAGAGTCAGTTTGCACAATCCGCCATGCTCTATTCCATTCTCACGTAAGCCCGAGAGGCAGTGCATGGATGGTATACTTTGGTCCATGGGTTAGGTGTACGAGTAAAAAAAAAAAAGTAGTACCATTAAGTAAAAATATAAATAATAAGAGTGGATAAAAGAATGAAATCAAAGCATACTCTTAGTTTTATCGATTTGAAATTGTTATACAAGTGAAAATAGAAATATCACTTTGCAAACTTTGATAATCACGAAAAAACGAACTTCATAATTTCACCATGTTTTAACCTAAAATATTAGCAAGCTAGAGTCTGATGTGATGAAAACTTGATTTTTATTTGAAGTTTGTTGCTAGGTGATGAAGTAAAATTTCTTGATTTTGATTAGTGTATTTATATACTACAATACTGTAACTATTTAGAACAAACCGATTCATCATGTTTTACATATATTCTTTTGATTCATATAGTTTCATGAATAGCAAATCATGTTGCATTGGATTTTGTGGGTAAGTATCCGCTGAAAACCCTCATGAGACACAACTTGTCCTACTAGGGACACCTAGGGGTTTAAAGGCTTGTTGCATACGCTAAATGCAATCGTGATTCCCTACGAAAGTATGGCTAATAAATTTAGTTAGGTTTTTATTCGAGGACGAATAAAAGTTCTAGTGTAGGGGTACTTGATGAACATCAAATTATGTAAATTTTACATTGTTTAATTATGCATTTTATCATTCTAAAACAGTATTACTCGGTCTTTTTAGTTGTGTTTATTACACGTACTTTATTTTCAGAATAAGAAGAAATTCCTTCTAAAAAGGGCCAACTCAAGAAGATTCTATACTAGAGAAAGAAGCTTCTAGAAGAATGTGGAACAAGCTAGATTAAGAAGCATGTGCAAAAAGATGAAGTCAAAAGTTCTAGAATGTGCTAGATCAAGAAGCCCCTTGAAATAAAAGAAAGAGATTTCTAGAATAATAAAGAAAGAGAAAATAAAGGAAGACCAAGTAAAAGCTCCTAGAAAAATCTTCTTTTTAGATCTAGATCCAAGGATCACTATAAATACCCCTACCTAGCATTAGTTTAGGGATCTTGGCATTAGATGCCAATAGGGCATCAACTTAGATTTTCTTGTATTTTCTTTTAGTCTATTCTCTTGTAATCAACTTCTACTTCATTAATAAAATTTGGTTTTTTTTTGTTCTTCTCTTTATTATATTTCTTCCTATTAAATTCTTCTTACACCTTCAATCTGTGCTCTTGTTTGTTTAATTTTAACTTTTGTTCTTGCTTGAATTGTATTTTCTGTTTTCTATTCTTAAGTTCTTGAGATCTATTGATTTGCCAAGAGATTAATAGATCCCATCTCTAATTCTCAAAGCTTTTACATATTCTCTTCTAATTCTTAATTAAAACATTAATCCAGAATTCGTCTAACTCGCCTAGATTTTAAATAAACATTAGAAAATTATACAACTCCCTGTGGATTCGACCCGTACTCGCACAATTATTACAACAGACATCGTGCGCTTGCGGTAAAATAAAATCGTGGTTTTTGTTAACAACTTAAGCTGCCGATCATTAATTCAATATTCTTATCTGGCATTTTTATTTTATTACACCTTAAAGTTCCATATTCTTATCTATAAGTACCAATGGGAAATTTATTTTAACGTTTGTACATGACAGGAGGCGCTATAATGGGAAAAACATTGTTTAATTCCACAGACGAAAAGATGGTTGAGGGTATAAAGATCAATCCAGAATGGGGTAATAGGATAGTGGCGATAATATTCATGTGATTTGTTAACTTCTGCTAATTGGACATCGATAAGAGTAAAATTCAGTATCAGAGAATATAACCAGCTACTATGATGAAGTATCCCAATCATTCATGTTTAATTTGTAAGATGTGAGAGAAAATGAGCAATGGAAGTTATTCTGTATTTTGTGAGATAAAAGGGGATTAGGATTAGGATAATCTGTACTTTGTGAGAAAATCATTGGCTGAATATGTATTTCAAATCAGATCAAATAATCAATGTTTAACGTTCATTTCTTTCTCTCTCTTCTATCGATTGTTTTTATTATTCCCTCTTCAAATATCATACTTTTCTTGACAAGGATAGACAAAATGCTAGGCCTGTTAACTTTTCTGGTGACTGCAGCGAAAGCCCTAGCCTAAGTAGTTGAAATAGAAGATGATTGAATTCACATAGTTATATTTGTTGAGTTGAGGAAGTAATTACATGTCACTTAGAATCAAATTAATCAAACATTATGGGTAATATCACTCATTAATTATATAATATACTAACATATTTTGATCTATGTTGTTAACCACTTGATGTTTGTTATTAATGATTCTAATGTCTATGTAATGAGTTGTTTCATGCCATAGGTTTAATTTAGGTCATTTTTTCCTTCTTTGGGTCAAAGCATGTTCAAGATTACTATAAGAATCAATTTGAAGTCTTAAGCTAAAAGGGGAAGCACCATCGATGGTAAATGCCATTTTTTAAATTGCTTACTGATTTTAGTCAGTTGCTCGTTACTCATTGAACATGTTTTGGTTCCTTTCAACAAAATTTTGGTTCCTTTGAAACCTTTCGTCACCTTCTATCCAGTTTAAGTAGGATTTTTGTTTCAGCCGCACAAATCTTAAGTATCGTTCTTTACCCTCTTTTGGTCTCGAAGCCCTGAAAATGCGGCGCTCGAGCTTTTCTAGCGAGCTTAAACCTGCCAGCTCGCGAGTCGCCAATTCTTTTCTCTGATTTTTGCTCCATTCCCCTTTTCTACAGGCAAGCCTTTTTCCAATCTATGGAGTTCCTTAAAGGACTTGGATCGAAATCCTGAATTGTGACACCCCACGTCCGTTAATGTCACTCACAAAGTGAATGCATTAAGTTTCGTGAAGCGTTTAGGTAAACAGACATAGAATATTACAAGACAGATATAACAATTTTTGCAGCGGAAATAAACAACTTTATTAATCATCAAAATACCGTGGTCCAAAGCATCATTTGTCTGAAATATAAAAACCCATTACAACATAAAAACCACTGTCTTGTACTTCAGAAATATCAGAGTACATAAAAGAAAGAAAATCCCCAAGAACCGAATATGGCCATAGCAACAAGGATAGGAGCTTGATCCATACATAAAAGGGTCAGACATAAAGTCTGGCGAGTCTCGTTACTTTTAGCCAGTAAATAAATAAATTAACATAATAGGCATACAAAGTGGATAAGAGAGATCAATACATAAATGGCAGGCATAACAAGGTAAACAGGACAACAGAATAGAATAGATAGCGCTTCTTAATACTTTCCTTGCTCTACACCAATACTAGTATAACAGATATGTAATAGAATTACATATTCCCTAATTTCTTAACAAAAACAAGATGATTCCAAAAGAAACATAATGGTAGTTTTAGGTGTACTCTAGTAACGGGTTTTAACCTAAACAGAACTGGGACCTAAATAGAAATAACGGGTGTTAGCCCAGACAGAAACATAGGTACCCCACAGAAACAGACATGACCAGATGTACCCTATGTACTACCCCCAATCGATCGGCTCCCTATTCCGGAGATACCCTGTGTTGGCCCAATAGTAGGGTGTATCACTCCCTAAAGTGGCAACCCTTCATTTTCTGGATGTGCACCACCATACCTACTGATGTCACAACGTTTTATCTTCCCCAGCAGGCGGAGTCATGCACGCACATGACCCCGTTGGAATGCGCTGTCAACACCGCCTCCACGTTTGGATCTCTTACAATCAACTTTTAGGGTGACTAGTAATGGTGCGGTGAAATTAGCATTGGTGCAGTATAGTAATTATCCTATAGTGATTAGGAACGAGCTTAACGCCAGAATATTCGTCTTATTTGCTTTGTCATGCCCACTGGTTTCATGGTCATATATTATCTTACCAGTTTATGCCTTATCCTAGTTACTTTAATAATTATATTGTTAAAGTTATTATACTCGCCAGACTTTATGTCTGACCCCCTTGTTTTCTCCTCTTTTCTTCCTCCCCCCCCCCCCCCCAGTTTCTCAGGGTGGGACTAGTACTAGTGGAGCTTGATCTTGGATCTCTTTCTCTCTCTTTTTTAAGTGCTTGGATTGTTGAAAGTAAAGTTCAGCTCATCTCTTTTATGGCTACTTGTGTTGGGGTTTATGCTTTTTATTTTTTGTACTCTGAAACAATTAATCAAGATGCATATTAAGTGTATTTGGTTTATGAAGTTGTTGTAATCAAACTATTTCTCCGTTGCAACAAAAATTGTTTTAAAATTTTCAAGTACCATTATTTATATCTGTCTTGTTATATTCTATTCTGTACACTAAATACGCTCCATGGATGTTAATGCATTCCCTTTGTGAGTGACATTAATGGAAGTGGGGTGTTAAACGTGGTATCAGAGCTGAAGGTTACCAGACCAGATATGAATTTTGAAAATCTATTTTTCAAAAATAATTTTATAAAGAAATACTTTCAAAAGTATGTTTTAAGGAAAGTATTTCCAAGAGAAAAGTTTGTTTTAAAAACATAACCCCTAAGAGCCATATATCTTTCCTTCGATTCTCCGTTTTGAATCTCTTCCTCTTTCCTTTTGGAATTTCTTCCTCTACGCATATATACACTTTTTCTAAGATATATAAGAACTTCAGTATGATGGGTGGAGAACCACTTCATGGGACTGGGACGTCTGTCAAAACTAGGAGGAAGTGGAAGACTTGTTGGTACCTTTAGGATAGACGACGGGAAGAAGGTTTAATTGGCTGCTTGGTTAATGAAAGACGAAGCCTCGTTTTGGCGGGAGGTCATGAACGGAGAGCGTCCGGTGGAGACATGGATGGATTTCAAGCGTTGGTTCAAAATGAAGTTTCTCTCACGAGCAGAAGAGAATTTATATATGGAAAGATTCTTGGCATTGAAGCAAGGGGATTTATCAGTAAAGGAGTACGTCAACAAGTTCAATCAGTTGATGAGATTTGGCTTGGAATCGGTATACACACCTGAGAGGAAGGCCTTAAGGTTCGTTAAGGGTTTGAATGAGCCACTACATGGGTTAGCAATGACCCACATTCCTATGGGGGCTACTTTTGAGAAATTGGTTGACATAGCGCTTATGCATGAGGAAGAGAAAGGTGCTAATGCTAATAAGGCACCGGAGAAGAAAAGGGACCAAAAGAGACCACAACAGCAAAACAAGAAAGGCGGGAAGAACAATAATGGCGAAGGAAAGAAGAAGCGCTTTAATTGGAGGACACTAGGCCATATGAGTAAAGAATGTAGGAAAACGAAGAAGACTGGCTATTTCCACTGTGGAGAGGCAGGTCATCTAGCTAAGGACTGCCCAAGGAAACAAGGGCAAGGGCAAAGAACTTATGGAGGGCAGCTTTAGGCTTACATGGCACCAGGGCAGGAAAGAAGGCAGATTCAGGCTCTCATGGCACCAGGACAGGGGAGAGGTAGAAAAATTTCCGTTGAAAGTTTAGTTTTTCTGTTTGATCATCATGTTCGTACTTTGTTTGACTCCGGCGCTTCACACTCGTTTGTATTCGTTAGTTGAAACACTGCACCGAAATACTAGTCTAGTTGCGGATCCCGGAGTAGTCTCAAATCCTATTAGTGGTTCGGCTCATCTTTCTATGATTTGTCGGGATTTGAGAATGTCTATCTTGGGCGTTGGGTATGAATGCAACGCCTTTGTTCTAGGCTTCATGGGCTATGGCTTGATTCTAGGTATGGATTGGCTAACTAGATACGGTGCCATCCTAGATTGTGAAAGAAGGGTAGTTATATTGTTGACTCGTTGTAGAAAGACCCTTGATATTTCTTTTGATCCTAGAGGTCTGGTAATGCTTAGCTACCTAGAATCCCTTGATGCATCCAATGATGATTTGAAATCTGTTCGTGTGGTCCGTAAATATTAGTGACTTCTTTGACGAGGTTCGAGGTTTACCCCCGAGGCGTGAGATAGACTTTCGAATATATCTAGTAGATACTGCAAAGCCAGTTGCATTACCAGTGCGCCACATGGCTCAGAGAGAGAGAAGAGAACTCAGCAAGCAGGTGAAAGAATTACTTGAGAAAGGGTTCATAAGAAGAAGTATTTCGGAGTGGGGTGCTCCAGTCATTTTTGCTACGAAAGCTGATGGTTCACTTAGACTGTGCGTTGACTATAGAGAACTGAATAAGCTAACAAAGAAGAACAGACACCCATTGCCGAGGATAGACGATTTATTCGATCAGTTGCTAGGTGCTTCAGTTTTCTCGCAACTGGATTTAGCTATAGGGTTTCATCAGCTAAGCGTGGCTGAAGACAACATAGATAAGACTGCATTTAGAACTCCTGACGGTTTCTTCGAGCGGCTCGTCATGCCTTTTGGTTTGACGAATGCACCCACATATTTCGTTGACTTAATGAGTAGGGTGTTTAGGGAGTTTCTAAACAGATTTGTGGTAGTCTTTGTGGATGATATCTTGATTTTCTCTAGAAGCGTGGAAGAGCATGTCGTACATCTTGGAAAAGTCTTAGAGACCCTACGAGCGCATCAACTCGAAGCTAAGTTCTCCAAATGTCATTTTTGGGGGAAGGAGGCAAGGTTCTTAGGACACATGGTCTCTAAGGAAGGAATAGCAGTGAATCCTGCAACGGTGGTGGCAATCTAAGATTGGAAGGTTCCTAGAAAAGCAATGGAAGTAAGGAGTTTTCTAGGGAAGACGGGCTGCTATAGGAAGTTCGTTAAGGACTTTGCGAAGATATCAGCCCCAGTTTTAACATTGCTAGATGAGAGCAAACCGTTCACAATATATATCGGTTCTTACGGGACGAGGTTTGGAGCAGTTTTCGATGTAAGAGGAAAAGGTGATAGGTAGAAGGCGATAAGTACGAGCATCGCTTATCGTCCACAAACAGGTGGATGGACAGAAAGGGGTGAATAGAATCCTTGAAGATCTTTTGAGGTTATGTATCCTAAATCTTGGAAGGACATGAGAAAAGGCAACTAGCTTAGGGGTGTTCATGACGTGTTCTCACATGTCACATTTTCATAAAAGTTTACATGATACGGCGGAGGTAGTGGAGCCGAGCATACTTAGAGAAGTGGAAGTGGAGTAAGATGCCACAATTAAACGAGCTCCTACATGCATCCTTGGATCGGAGGTCATAAAGCTATGCAACAGAGAGGTCAAGTTGGTTAAAATCCAATGGGGAGCTGATCAAGAAGACGCAACTTGGGGGACGGAAAACAAGATGCATACGTTGTACCCTTTCCTTTTTGAGGAAACTTCTCCTTCTTCTATCGCTTTGTTCTATTGTTTAGTGTGTCCTCTCGAATATATCTTCGATCTTTAGTTAAAAAAAAACCAATGGTTGCAAACATGTGTTTGAGACATGTTATGTTTGATGGATGCAAATGGATGCAAGTGGTTGCTAGTGGTTGCTCGTGGATGCATGTACACACACCTTAGGCACTAGATCGGCTCAATCACCTTCATATTGCATATAAATGTGTGTGCATATTTAAATTAATGGATGTATAATGGCTGTGTTATCATATGGATGCTACATTTTGATGAATGGTTATGCACACATGTAGAAAAAATGTGTATCGATAGGATTCTTTTGCATACATAATGGACGAATGGCACTATCATGGTTTGCATTAAGGAAGTCAACTGAATCAGTAGATCGCCTGATTTTGCATTAGGTAAGGAACATATACACACACTTCTTGCATATGTTCATACAGCATTAGAAATCTTGTAAGGACAATGGACGCCTTTGTTTGATGGTTGAGTAGATGGATGATTGGATGTTAGGATATGTATTCTCCTTAACTTGGAGATTTCGGGAGCAAAATCCTTTTAGGAGGGGAGAATGTTACACCCCGTAATTTTAAATATTAAAGTTAACAAATTAAAGAATACTTAATTTCAAATGTGGGAATAAAGGGAAACGGGTTGTGCCATTGCGTTCGTCTCAGAATTCTGCTTGAGATAGAATCCGAGTTTGTGTGAATTGGACTTCGTATGAAGAAGTTATGGCCTTCCGAAGTTTCAGAAATTAATTAAATTAAAAACAGCTCAGGATTCAGGAATTCAAAACAAAAAAATTAACAGGGACCAGGTCGACCAGGGGTCGACCCTAGTGTCGACCTCCCCCATACAGGTCGACCTTAGTGTCGACCTGGGGGTCGACCTGCCCTCCCACCCCCTCCCCCGGGCAGATCTGAAAGATGACGATTTTGTGAATCAGTGCTGAGTCACTAGGGCTAAGGTGTCATTCTATCTTGACTGGATGGTCTTCATTGATTCTAGGTTAATACGACAGCTATTAATTAACTAATCTTCTATAAAAACACCCTAAACCCCTAACCCTAATCACACAAATTCATATCAAGTGCCGCCATGCTGTTAATGGAGAACCTAGAGTAGCCGTCATACACTTTCAACCCTAAAGCATGATAGAGGCCTGAATCAAAAATCAAATCAAATCTAAATAACATCTAAGTCTACATCAAAGGCGAGCAAATCAATTTTAGAATACAGATTCCAAAAAAGACAAGACTATTCTTTTTGATTGTGAGTATGATAGCTTTCACAAGATAATTCGTTAATTTAATTATGATAAGATATAAGTGGGATCATAAGAATATGATTTTGAATCATGCGATGTAAATTATATGTATGTTTGTGGTGTTGAATCATATGTTAGTTCTTATGTGAATTTTATGCAAGTTGGATCATATGTTAGTTCTTATGTGAATCCTATGCAAGTTGAATCATATATCTTATGCAATTTTGTGGTGATTGGATCATATATTCTCATATGAATCTTATGCAAGTTTAGGTTTTTAAAATATATGTAAAACATGTATATGCATATGCTAGTTTATGTGACATTAATCTATATGTTTAGATCCATATGCAAGCTAACGCCTTTATGTTTAGATCCATAAGCAAGATTATATCCTTATGTTTAGACCTATATGCAAGATTTCATCTTTATGTTTAGATCCATATGCAAGTTCACACCTTTATGTTTAGATCCATATGCAAGTTCACACCTTTATGTTTGGATCTATAACAATACATAAGTTACGCAAGTTTATGTCCATCACCTATGCTATTTTTGTATCATATGCTAGTTTGAATGAAATTCATATGCAAGTTATTGGCTATGTAATCTTATGTCATGATCCTTAGATCTATTTTATGTGTTATGTGATGTTGTTTTTCTTTTTACGAGTCAGACTATTTCCGAGTCTAACATATGTCATATGAAAACGTACGAATAGCGTGGGGATGATGGGATAATATTGAATATGCATAAAATATTGTGAATTGGCATAAATGGCCTTAAAAAGGCATATAATTAATTTAGGACATTAATCAGCATAATTGGTATTTATGGACATAATTTTAAGAGACCATTATGGACATAAATAAATTTGGAATTTATTTACAAATTTGAATAGGGATATTAATCCAATTTGGGGATAAATAAAGATGTGTAATAATAAACTGCCTAAGACACGAGGTTATACTCTTTTGTGGTGTAAGACTGCCCGGACCCGCCCGACAAATCCAGCAGCCACAAATGCCAGTCTAATGTGAGAGGTAAAAGGCACGAATTAAATGCGTAACAGTTGTAAAGACACGAGGTTAGGCTCGTTTGCGCTATAAGACTGCCCAGACCCGCCCGACAAATCCAGCAACCGCAAATGCCAGTCTAATGTGGGAGGTCTTTACAAGGTTACGGTTCTAATGAATTAAGTAACACTTAGCTAGATAAACATGTGGTGGGACATGGGTGGGGTTAAGTGGGTGCCTTGGGTGGCATGTGAAATTAAGTGGGTGCCTTGGGTGGCATGTGAAATACGATTAGGTGCCTTAATAATTAATTAATGCTGATTAAGGATAAATATGAATGACAAGCAGAAGTTTGGTTGAGTGAATGATTCTCTGAGTAACGATCTGATGTTGATCTCGGTCTTCGGGGTTGGTACTTAGGGAGTTATTCTCTTAACCAATGTATATGTGAACTAAGAAGTACCTAATCATAAACTAAGTAAAATTTGATAAGTGGGAAGGGTTAAGACCAGCTTAACCAATAATTTGATAAGTGGGAAGGGTTAAGACCAGCTTAACCAATAATATATATATATATATATATATATATATATTAATCGGATAAGTGGATAGGTTTAAGACAAACTTAACCAATAATAATATACTGATTGGATAAGCGGATAGGGTTAAGACCAACTTAACCAATAAGATATAAGTGTATGGGGTTAAGACCAGCTTAACCAATAATATATCGATCTGACAAGCGGGTAGGGTTAAGACAAGCTTAACCAATAACACATGTTGATTTGTTAAGTGGATAACATGGGGGACATGGGGGATATAATTATAAACACTTAACCAAGTTGAAAACATGTAAGAAGACATAAATAAGAAGGGGTTAAGTGGTGAATCTTAGTGGGGAGCAAGCATAGGTGGAAAGCTTGTGTGGGGACCCTTTTCAAACCAGTAACCCCATTTAGTATCTTTGTGGGCTCGACCCAAGTCGAGGATGGGACATGCTTACCGGATTTGATTGTAAGAGGTCAAAACGGGTTAGCGGTGGCAACGCAAGTCCAACGGGGTCATGTGCGTGTGTGGGCCCGGGCTGGTAGGTAAGACGTTGTTGGATCATGTAGATATAATCGTGCATCTTTAGTGGTATCAGGTTGCCACTTTGGGGATTGATACACCCCACTGTGAGACCAGCACGAGTATCTACGAGTTAGGGAGCCGATCGAATGGGGAAGGTAGTGGGTACGACTAGCGGAGATAGGAGCAGACGGCACCTATGAAGACCGCTAGGAGTATAACTACCATATTATGAATAAACATTGCAATTAAAATAGGGAGGGTAGGGGATACAACTAGCGGAGATAGGAGCAGATGGCACCTATGAAGACAGCTAGGAGTATAACTACCATATTATGAATAAACATTGCAATTAGAATAGGGAGGGTAGGGGATACAACTAGCGGAGATAGGAGCAGACGACACCTATGAAGACAGCTAGGAGTATAACTACCATATTATGAATAAACATTGCAATTAGAATAGGGAGGGTAGGGGGTATGACTAGCGGAGATAGGGGCAGACGGCATCCATGAACACAGCTAGGAGTACATGAAACTACCATTAATATTATTCTGTTCGGTGGGCGGGATCAACTTTTAGGGTGACTAGTAATGGTGCGGTGAAATTAGCATTGGTGCAGTATAGTAATTATCCTATAGTGATTAGGAACGAGCTTAACGCCTGAATATACCTCTTATTTGCTTTGTCATGCCCACTGGTTTCATGTTCATGTCTTATCTTACCAGTTTATGTCTTATCCTGGTTACTTTAATAATTATATTGTTAAAATTATTATACTCGCCAGACTTTATGTCTGACCCCCCTTGTTTTCTCCTCTTTTCTTCCTTCCCCCCCTCCCAGGTTCTCAGGGTGGGACTAGTACTAATGGAGCCTGATCTTGGATCTCTTTCTCTCTCTTTTTGAAGTGCTTGGATTGTTGAAAGTAAAGTTCAACTCATCTCTTTTATGGCTACTTGTGTTGGGGTTTATGCTTTTTATTTTATGTACTCTGAATTTTTTTATCAAGATGGATATTAAGTGTATTTGGTTTATGAAGTTGTTGTAATCAAACTATTTCTCCGCAGCAATAAAAGATGTTTTAAAATTTTCAAGTACCATTATTTATATCTGTCTTGTTATATTCTGTTCTATACACTAAATACGCTCCATGGAAGTTAATGCATTCCCTTTGTGAGTGACATTAATGGAAGTGGGGTGTTACACGTGGTATCAGAGCTGAAGGTTACCAGACCAGATATGAATTTCGAAAAACTATTTTTCAAAAATAATTTTATAAAGAAATACTTTCAAAAGTATGTTTTAAGGAAAGTATTTCCAAGAGAAAAGTTTGTTTTAAAAACATAGCCCCCAAGAGCCATATATCTTTCCTTCGATTCTCCGTTTTGAATCTCTTCCTCTTTCCTTTTTGAATTTCTTCCCCCATGCATATAGACGCTTTTTGTAAGATATGTAAGAACTTCCGTACGATGGGTGGAAAACCACTTCATGGGACTGGGACGTCTGTCAAAACTAGGAGGACTTGTTGGTACCTTTAGGGTAGACGACAGGAGGAAGGTCCAATTGGCTGCTTAGTTAATGAAAGACGAAGCCTCGTTTTGGTGGGAGGTCACGAACGGAGAGCGTCCGGTGGAGACATGGATGGATTTCAAGCGTAGGTTCGAAATGAAGTTTCTCTCACGAGCAGAAGAGAATTTATATATGGAAAGATTCTTAGCATTGAAGCAAGGGGATTTATCAGTAAAGGAGTACGTCAACAAGTTACATCAGTTGATGAGATTTGGCTTGGAATTGGTAAACACACCTGAGAGGAAGGCCTTAAGGTTCGTTAAGGGTTTGAATGAGCCACTACATGGGTTAGCTATGACCCACATTCCTATGGGGGCTACCTTTGAGAAATTGATTGACATAGCGCTTATGCATGAGGAAGAGAAAGGTGATATTGCTAATAAGGCATCGGAGAAGAAAGGGGACCAAAAGAGACCACAACAACAAAATAAGAAAGGCGGGAAGAACAATAATGGCAAAGGAAAGAAGAAGTGCTTTAATTGGGGGACACCAAGACATCTGAGTAAAGACTGTAGGAAAAAGAAGAAGACTGGTTGTTTCCACTGTGGAGAGGCAGGTCATCTAGTTAAGGATTGCCCAAGGAATTAGGGGCAAGGGCAAAGAACTTCCGGAGGGCAGCTTCAGGCTCTCATGGCACCAGGTCAGGGGAGAGGGCAGATTCAGGCTCTCATGGAACTAGGACAGGAGAGAGGTAGAAACATTTCTGTTGAAAGTTTAGTTTTTCTGTTTGATAATCATGTTCGTACTTTGTTTGACTCTGGCGCTTCACACTCGTTTGTATCTGCTTCGTTAGTTGAAATACTGCACCTAAATACTAGTCTAGTTGCGGATCCCATAGTAGTCTCAAATCCTATTGGTGGTTCGGCTCATCTTTCTATGATTTGTCGGGATTTGAGAGTGTCTATCTTGGGTGTTGGGTTTGAATACAACGCCTTTGTTCTTGGCTTCATGGGCTACGGCTTGATTCTAAGTATGGATTGGCTAACTAGATACGGTGCCATCCTAGATTGTGAAAGAAGGGTAGTTAGATTGTTGACTCGTTGTAGAAAGACCCTTGATATTACTTGTGACCCTAGAGGTCCGGTAATGCTTAGCTACCTAGAATCCCTTGATGCATCCAATGATGATTTGAAATCTGTTCGTTTGGTCCATAAATATTAGTGACGTCTTAGATGAGGTTCGAGGTTTACCCTCGAGGCGTGAGATAGACTTTCGAATATATCTAGTAGATAATGCAAAGCCAGTTGCATTACCAGCATGCCACATGGCTCCGAGAGAGAGAAGAGAACTCAGTAAGCAGGTGAAAGAATTGCTTGAGAAAGGGTGCATAAGAAGAAGTATTTCAGAGTGGGGTGCTCCACTCATTTTTGCTATGAAAACTGATGGTTCACTTAGATTGTACGTGGACTATAGAGAGCTGAATAAGCTAACAAAGAAGAACAGACACCCATTGCCGAGGATAGACGATTTATTCGATCAGTTGGTGGGTGCTTCAATTTTCTCGCAACTGGATTTAGCAACAGGGTTTCATCAGCTAAGGGTGGCTGAAGATAGCATAGATAAGACTACATTTAGAACTCCTGACGGTTTCTTCGAGCGGTTCGTCATGCCTTTTGGTTTGACGAATGCACCCGCATATTTCGTTGACTTAATGAGTAGGGTGTTTAGGGAGTTTCTAACCAGATTTGTGGTAGTCTTTATGGATGATTTCTTGATTTTCTCTAGAAGCGAGGAAGAGCATGCCGTACATCTTGGAAAAGTCTTAGAGACCCTACAAGCGTATCAACTTGAAGCTAAGTTCTCCAAATGTCATTTTTGGGGGAAGGAGGCAAGGTTCTTAGGACATATGGTCTCTAAGGAAGGAATAGCAGTGAATCCTGCAACGGTGGTGGCAATCTAAGATTGGAAGGTTCATAGAAAGGCAACGGAAGTAAGGAGTTTTCTAGGGAAGACGGGCTGCTATAAGAAGTTCGTTAAGGACTTTGCGAAGATATCGGCCCCAGTTTTAACTTGGCTAGATGAGAGTAAATCGTTCACAATATATACCGGTGCTCGCGGGACGAGGTTTGGAGCAGTTTTTGATGCAAGAGGAAAAGGTGATAGGCAGAAGGCGGTAATTATGAGCATCGCTTATCGTCCACAAACAGGTGGATGGACAGAAAGGGGTGAATAGAATCCTTGAAGATCTTTTGAGGTTATGTATCCTAGATTTTGGAAGGGCATGAGAAGAGGCAACTAGCTTAGGGGTGTTCATGACGTGTTTTCACGTGTCACATTTGCGTAAGAGTTTGCATGATACGGCGGAGGTAGTGGAGCCGAGCATACTTAGAATTTGGAGTGAGATGCCACAATTAGACGAGATGCTACATGCATCCTTGGATCGGAGGTCATAAAGCTATGCAACAGAGAGGTCAAGTTGGTTAAAATCCAATGCGGAACTGATCAAGAAGAAGCAACTTAGGGGACGGAAAGCAAGATGCATACGTTGTACCCTTTCCTTTTTGAGGATATGTTTTTAACTTCTCCTTCTTCTATCGCTTTGTTCTATCGTTTAGTGTGTCCTCTCGATTATATCTTCGATCTTTAGTTAGGAAAAAAACCAATGGTTGCAAACTTGTGTTTGAGACATGTTACGTTTGATGGATGCAAATGGATGCAAGTGGTTGCTAGTGGTTGCTTGTGGATGCATGTACACACATCATAGGCACTAGATCGGCTCAATCACCTTCATATTGCATATAAATGTGTGTGCATATTTAAATTAATGGATGTATAATGGTTGTGTTATCATATGGATGCTGCATTTTGATGAATGGTTGTGCACACATGTAGAAAAAATGTGTATCGATAGGATTCTTTTGCATACATAATGGACGCATGGCACTATCATGGTTTGCATTAAGGAGGTCAACTGAATCAGTAGACCGCCTGATTTTGCATTAGGTAAGGAACATATACACACACTTCTTGCATATGTTCATACAGCGTTAGAAATCTTGTAAGGACAATGGACGCCTGTGTTTGATGGTTGAGTAGATGGATGATTGGATGTTAGGATATGCATTCTCCTTAACTTGGAGATTTCTGGGGCGAAATCCTTTAAGGAGGGGAGAATGTAACACCCCGTAATTTTAAATATTAAATTTAACAAATTAAATAATACTTGATTTCAAATGTGGGAATTAAGGGAAACGGGTTGCGTCATTGCGTTCGTCTCGGAATTCTACTTGAGATAGAGTCCGAGTTTGTGTGAATTGGACTCGTATGAAGAAGTTACGGCCTTCCGAAGTTTCAGAAATTAATTAAATTAAAAACAGGTCAGGATTCAGGAATTCAAAAAAAAAAAACAGGGACCAGGTCGACAAGGGGGTCGACCCTAGTGTCGCCCTCCTGCTATACAGGTCGACCTTAGTGTCGACCTGGGGGTCGACCTGCCCCCCCCCTCCGGCCAGATCTGAAAGATGACGATTTTGTGACTCAGTGCTGAGTCATTAGGGCTGAGGTGTCATTCTATCTTGATTGATTCTAGGTTAATCCGACGGCTATTAATTAACTAATCTTCTATAAAAACACCCTAAACCCCTAACCCTAATCACACAAATTCATATCAAGAGCCGCCATGCCGTCAATGGAGAACCTAGAGTAGCCGTCATACACTTTCAACCCTAAAGCAAGACAGAGGCCTGAATCAAAAATCAAATCAAATCTAAATAACAACTAAGTCTATATCAAAGGCGAGCAAATCAATTTTAGAATACAGATTCCAGAAAGGCAAGACTATTCTTTTTTATTTTGAGTATGATAGCTTTCACAAGATAATTCATTAATTTAATTATGATAAGTGGGATCATAAGAATATGATTTTAAATCATGTGATGTAAATTATATGTATGTTTGTGGTGTTGAATCATATGTTATTTGTTATGTGAATTTTATGCAAGTTGGATCATATGTTAGTTCTTATGTGAATCCTATGCAAGTTGAATCATATATCTTATGCAATTTTGTGGTGATTGGATCATATATTCTCATATGAATCTTATGCAAGTTTAGGTTGTTAAAATATATGTAAAAGATGTATATGCATATGCTAGTTTATGTGACATTAATCTATATGTTTAGATCCATACGCAAGTTCATACCTTTATGTTTAGATCCTTAAGCAATATTATATCTTGTGTTTAGATCTATATGCAAGATTTCATCTTTATGTTTAGATCCATATGCAAGTTCACACCTTTATGTTTAGATCCATATGCAAGTTCACACATTTATGTTTGGATCTATAACAATACATAAGTTATGCAAGTTTATGTCCATCACCTATGCTAGTTTTGTATCATATGCTAGTTTGAATGAAATTCATATGCAAGTTATTGGCTATGTAATCTTATGTCATGATCCTTAGATCTATTTTATGTGTTATGTGATGTTGTTTTTCTTTTTATGAGTTAGACTGTATGCAAGTCTAACATATGTCATGTGAACACGTATGAATAGCGTGGAGATGATGGGATAATATTGAATATGCATAAAATATTGTGAATTGGCATAAATGGCCTTAAAAAGGCATATAATTAATTTAAGACATTAATTGGCATAATTGGTATTTATGGACATAATTTTAAGAGACAATAATGGACATAAATAAATTTGGAATTTATTTACAAATTTGAATAGGGATATTAATCAAATTTGGGAAAAAATAAAGATGTGTAATAATAAACCGCCTAAGACACGAGGTTGGACTCTTTTGTGGTGTAAGACTGCCCGGACCCGCCCGACAAATCCAGCAGCCACAAATGCCAGTCTAATGTGAGAGGTCAAAGGCACGAATTAAATGCGTAATAGTTGTAAAGACACGAGGTTAGGCTCGTTTGTGGTATAAGACTACCCGGACCCTCCCGGCAAATCCAACAACCGCAAATGCCAGTCTAATGTGGTAGGTCTTTACAAGGTTACAATTCTAATGAATTAAGTAACACTTAGCCAGATAAACATGTGGTGGGACATGGGTGGGGTTTAATTTGGTTCCTTGGGTGGCATGTGAAATTAAGTGGGTGCCTTGGGTGGCATGTGAAATACGATTAGGTGCCTTAATAATTAATTAATGCTGGTTAAGGACAAATATGAATGACAAACAGAAGTTTGGTTGAGTGAGTGATTCTCTGAGTAACGATCTGATGTTGATCTCGGTCTTCAGGGTTAGTACTTAGGGAGTTATTCTCTTAACCAATGTATTTGTGAACTAAGAAGTACCTAATCATAAACTAAGTAAAATTTGATAAGTGGGAAGGGTTAAGACCAGCTTAACCAATAATTTGATAAGTGGGAAGGTTTAAGACCAGCTTAACCAATAATATATATATATATATATATTAATCTGATAAGTGGATAGGGTTAAGAAAAACTTAACCAATAATAATATACTGATCGGATAAGCGGATAGGGTTAAGACAAACTTAACCAATAAGATATAAGTGGATGGGGTTAAGACCAGCTTAACCAATAATATATCAATCTGATAAGCGGGTAGGGTTAAGACAAGCTTTACCAATAACACATGTTGATTTGTTAAGTGGATAACATGGGGGACATGTGGGATATAATTATAAACACTTAACCAAGTTGAAAACATGTAAGAAGACATGAATAAGAAGGGGTTAAGTGGGGAATCTTAGTGGGGACCAAGCATAGGTGGAAAGCTTGTGTGGGGACCCTTTTCAAACCTGTAACCCATTTAGTATCTTTGTGAGCTCGACCCAAGTCGAGGACGGGACACGCTTACTGGATTTGATTGTAAGAGGTCAAAACGGGTTAGCGGTGGCAACGCAAGTCCAACGGGGTCATGTGCGTGCGTGGGCCTGGGCTGGTCGGTAAGACGTTGTTGCATCATGTAGATATAAGTCGTGCATCTTTAGTGGTATCGGGTTGCCACTTTGGGGAGTGATACACCCCACTGTGGGACCAGCACGGGATTCTACGAGTTAGGGAGTCGATCGAATGGGGAAGGTAGTGGGTACGACTAACGGAGATAGGAGCAGACTGCACCTATGAAGACAGCTAGGAGTATAACTACCATATTATGAATAAACATTGCAATTAGAATAGGGAGGGTAGGGGATACAACTAGCGGAGATAGGAGCAGACGACACCTATGAAGACAGCTAGGAGTATAACTACCATATTATGAATAAACATTGCAATTAGAATAGGGAGGGTAGGGGATACAACTAGCGGAGATAGGAGCATACGACACCTATGAAGACATCTAGGAGTATAACTACCATATTATGAATAAACACTGCAATTAGAATAGGGAGGGTAGGGGGTACAACTAGCGGAGATAGGGGAAGATGGCACCCATGAAGACAGCTAGGAGTACATGAAACTACCATTAATATTATTCTGTTCGGTGGGCGGGATAAAATTTTAGGGTGACTAGTAATGGTGCGGTGAAATTAGCATTGGTGAAGTATAGTAATTATCTTATAGTGATTAGGAACGAGCTTAACGACAGAATATTCCTCTTATTTGCTTTGTCATGCCCACTGGTTTCAGGGTCATATCTTATCTTACCAGTTTATGCCTTATCCTAGTTACTTTAATAATTATATTGTTAAAGTTATTATACTCACCAGACTTTATGTCTGACCCCCCTTGTTTTCGCCTCTTTTCTTCCTCCCCACCCTAGGTTCTCAGGGTGGGACTAGTAATAGTGGAGCTTGATCTTGGATCTCTTTCTCTCTCTTTTTGAAGTGCTCGGATTGCTGAAAGTAAAGTTCAGCTCATCTCTTTTATGGCTACTTGTGTTGGGGTTTATACTTTTTATTTTATGTACTATGAAACAATTTATCAAGATGGATATTAAGTGTATTTGGTTTATGAAGTTGTTGTAATCAAACTATTTCTCCGCTGCAATAAAAGTTGTTTTAAAATTTTCAAGTTCCATTATTTATATCTGTCTTGTTATATTCTGTTCTATACACTAAATACGCTCCATGGAAGTTAATGCATTCCCTTTGTGAGTGACATTAATGGAAGTGGGGTGTTACACATTCCCCTAAAACAGAAATATGGCGTTGGCGGGGATCGAACTCTGTACCTCTTGTATGCAAGTCACATGTTCTAACCAAATGAGCTACTAAGTCTTTTACTTACAAATCTTAGAATAATGCTAAACATTATTCTTTTCTCATTCTTCCTTTTCATGTTTTGCTGCAATATTTAATTTAAAGATATCTTCTTCATACAGGGTCCGATTTACGCAATCTCGGACTCTTTCTCAAGCAAAATCCCGAGACGAACGCAATAGCGCAACCCGTTTCACCTATTTCTTCTTTTTCAAATTAATTATTCTTTAATTCGTTCTTTCTATATTTTCAGAAAATACGGGGAGTTTCATTCTCCCCTCCTTAAAGGATTTCGTCCCCGAAATCTCTAAGTTAAGAAGAATGCATATCCTAACATCCAACATCCATCTACTCAACCATTCAATCACAGGCATTCATTGTCCTTAAAAAGATTTCTAATACTTTCATGATCATAGGCAAAGTGTGTGTGCATGTCCTTATCTAATGCAAAATCAGGCGGTCTACTGTTTCAGTTGACCTCCTCAATGCGAATTATGTCAGTGCCATGAGTCCATCATGTATGCAATTATTCCTAATCGTACTTTATAACTTCTACATGAGTGCATAATCATTCATACAAATGCAAGATCCATATGATAACACATCAAATTTCAGTTCATATATATATAAATTCACTCATGCATATGCAATATGAAAGTGACTATGCCGATCTAGTGCCTAATGTGTGTATATGCATCAACGAGCAACCACTTGCAACCACCAATCATAACATGCATGTTTCAAACACATGTTTACATCCATTGGCTTCTACCTAAGGATCGAGGATATGACCTAGAGGATATACCTAGAAAAAATAGAATCAAACATGCATAGAATTCCTAGAAAAAGAGATCAAGGATATACCCTCAAGAAAAAGGGTATGATGCGCGTGTCTTATCTTTAGTCTCCCATGTCGCGTCTTCTTGAGCTTCACTCCACTGTACCTTAACTAATTTAACTTCACAGTTGCGAAGCTTCTTGACCTCCATTTCCAAAACTCACTAGTAAAGATAGGACCTCGATCACTTACTATGCTAGAGGGTATCCAATGTAGTCGAACTATCTTTCCAAGATAAACAAGTGTTAACCATGATACCAAGTGTATATACTAAGATGATTAGAGGTCTCTCCTCTACTTAGCTTATCCATCATGTCACAAATCTAAGGATCTAAAGCTAAAGGTTGCTATATACTTTTTATCTCTCTTAAGGTCAGTCTTACTTAGGGTGCCTTCCACAAACATTTATTTCTCACGCAAACCATCCTAGTCGAACTCGACATCCCTCAAGTACAAGCCCCAAAGGCCTAAACCAATATCAGACAAGCACCCAAGGAATACCTCCTCTGAATTTGGACGATCTATGTGAGATGATACTAGCAAAACAACCAAACAATTGAGAACTTAACCGACTCTGGCTATCCAAAACTATCATTGATCGCATAACTGGCTTTTCATTTCCAACTAGATATATGTGGAAGACTATCTCGAGTTTTAGGGGGGGAAACCCTAACCTAATCAAAAACATCTGCGGACTATTCTAACGGATCACAAATCATCTATAAATGCATCAAGTGATTCTAGGTAGCTAAGCCTAACTGATCCCTTAGGATCGCACGAAATCTCGAGGGTATTCCCGAAGAAAGTCAAAAGTTTAACTACCTTCCTTTCACAGTTACTAGCTAACCAATCCATGCCTAGAATCAACCCATGAAACCAAAAACATGAGCATTACACTTAAACTCAACACTTAACATAGATATTCTCAAATCCTTACAAGCCAAAGATAAATGAGCCGAACCACCAACCGGATTTGAGACAATAATGGGATCTTCTATTATACTAGTACTAAGGTGCAGAGACTCAACTATGGAAGCAGATATAAATGAATGTGAAGCGCTAAAATCAAAAAGAATAATAATAGGATGATCAAAAGAAAAACTAAACTTTTTCAACAGAAACGTTACTACCTCTCTCTTAGGTACGCTGGCGGTGAGAGCATGCACTTGCCCTCCTGAAAATCATGTCCTTTGTTCTTGCCCTTGACCCTAATTATATGACCCGTTATACTATGATGAAGACACTTCCTCTTGTCTTAGGTTTTACTATTCTTTCCTCCTTTGCGAACCAAGTCCATATCCATGAGTTTCTCATCCTTGGTTTGTGCTCCTTAGCCAAACTCCCTCATTCTCATCTTTATCATCCTTGTGTAACATGTTGACAAGTCTCTCGAAAGCTACCTCCATCGCACGGAAAATCCTACAAAGCTTGAAAGAAAATTAGCCTCAGGTGAAACTACTGCGGTTATAGATGGAATTTGGGCACTTCTTCACCCTTTGACAGGTGTCGTAGTCTCATCAAGCCTACGAAACCATGTCGCGATGAGGTTACCTCCCAGAAAGCCAGGAGCCCCGGAGACTCAGGAAAGAAGGAAACAAGGATTCAAACATAGGATCAAAAGATAGTGCATATGGCTTTGGGGAATATGTCTTAAGAACAAAACTTTTCTTTTGAAAATGCTACTTTTAAAACCGTTTTGAAAATAATTTTTCAAATCTTTTATCTAATCCGGTAACCTTCAGCTCTGATACCAAGTGAAACACCCCACCTCCATTAAGGTCACTCACAAAGGGAATGCCTTAACTTCGGTGGAGCATTTTAGATAAAAGATGCAGATAAATTACAAGACAGACAAATAAAGCAGAAGAAAATAAAGTCATTTTATTAATGATGTGGTTCAATCAAGCTTTTACAACAGTTGTCTCAATCATACTTAAAAGTAATACATAGAACTTCCGTCTTGAATAAAACATAAAGAAGCATAAAACGATAATAAAGTAGCATAATCCTCATTAAGAGTGTATCCAAAGACATAGCCCAAGAAAGGAAATTCCAAGCAATACATCTATTCTCTTCAAGCTTGCAAAGGTCCAAACTAAGCTGAGATGTTCCCTCCCTGCGGACCTGGGGGGGGGGGGGGGGCGGAAGAAAAGAAGACGAAAGGAAAATGGGTCAGACATGAGTCTGTTAAGTCCAATGATTAATTAACATGTAAACAAGAAATGGATTATGATATGAATAAACTGAATCTAGGACAACATCCTAGAAATAAGATAATAAGACTGAATATGCTATCGCACTCATTTCAACCTCTCTGCACCCCCTTACAAGTGTTTCAACTAGTAATCTGTATAAAATGATAATATGATAACGTGATCCCAATCCCCGCGATTGTGGTAGCCTTCAGGTGTACATCTATTATGAGGATTCCACCACAACCGGCCTAATTGCCATGAACATGCTAGATGCATCCTTACTACCCTATCGATCGGCTCCCTTACTTGTATTCATGTTCCATGTGTCTGTGTCACTCGGCCCTCTCTTGCGTGTACATACCCTGTGTTGGTCCCACCATAAGGTGTATCAATCCTTATGATGGAAACCCGACACGATTAAAGATGCATAGTGTATAACTACTGGTACCCAGTGCCTGCTTTTTCCCACTCCGGAGTACGTGCACGTCCGTAAACATCGGAACCTACACTGACGTACCCCCTGCCGCTGTTTTGACCGCTTATAATCAGCCTGGTAATCGTGCCCCACCCTGCCTAGTTCAGGGTACCATGATACATCTATGTGGGTTACTGCTGAAATGGGTCCTCATTACTAGGGTTTCCTACTGGTTAAGTTTGTGGGCCTATATCTACTAATATTACCCACCAACCCGATATGTACTTAACCCTCCCACTGATTCAGGCATATTTATATAATGGTTAAGTTTGTGGGTCTATATTTACTAATATTACCCACCAACCCGATATGTACTTAACCCTCTTACTGATTCAAGCATGTTTATTTAATGGTTAAGTTTTGTGGGCCTATATTTACTAATATTACCCACCCAACTTGCTATGTACTTAACCCTCCCGCACATTATGTTGTATTGGTTAAGTGTTGTCCATTCATGTTAACTTAACCCACCCATTCATCATGTCATGTTGGTTAAGTGTTTCTTATTAACTTAACCCTCCTCACTTATCATGTTGGATTGGTTAAGTGTTTCCTGTTAACTTAACCCCGATCATCCATCAATTTGTATTGGTCAAGTGTTTCTTGTTAACTTAACCCCACGTGTTCATCATGTTGTATTGGTTAAGTGTCATCAATCAATTCAAGTTACTTAACCCACCTACTTGTCATGTTACTTTGGTTAAGTGTCGCCTTCTTGTGCCAAATTAACCCTACCACAAATCAAGTTATGTTGGTTAAGTGTTGCCCTCTTGATTTAACTTAACCTTACCACAAATCAAGTCATATTGGTTAAGTGTTGCCCTCTTGTTTTACTTAACCCTACCACACATCTTGTTATATATTGTTTAAGTGTTTGATATTAACTTAACTCTAGTTATTCATCTTGTTATATTGGTTAAGTGTTTCTCATTAACTTAACACTAGTCATTTATCTTGTTCATTAGCATTAATTGATTTATTAATGCACCAACCTCTCACATTAGATGTGTGTTGTTGTGGTTACTGGATGTGTCGGGCGGTTCCGGGCAGTTTTACACCACAACTCAATCTAACCTCGGTTTTTCCTTGGGCATGATGCACTAACCTCTCACATTAGATAGGTGTTGTTGTGGTTACTGGATGTGCCGGGCGGTTCCGGGCAGTTTTACACCACAACTCAATCTAACCTCGGGTTAGGCATATTCGTCTTTTTCTTAATTTACATATTTATCTTTCAAATTTATATGTAAATTATCCACAATTATTGCCATATAAGTCATGCCCCATTTACTCTCTAAATCATATTTTCAATTTTTGGTATATAAATTATACCAATTTTATGTCACTAACCATTCATTTATTTATGGGCCAAATTATGCTAATAATAATAATTTATAAGGTTTTCCCAACGTTACCCCCGTCATACGTTCGCAAAATTCACATAGAATGTTAGGCTCGTAACTTAGCCTAACAACTTGCATGATTCAATAAACATAGATCTAAATGTAGATCTAAACAACTTGCATGATTCAATAAACATATATCTAAATGTAGATCTAAACAACTTGCATGATTCAATAAACATAGATCTAAATGTAGATCTAAACATAATACATGTCTTAGCCTAATAACTTGCATGATTTAATAAACATAGATCTAAATGTAGATCTAAACAACTTGCATGATTCAATAAACATAGATCTAAATGTAGATCTAAACAACTTGCATGATTCAATAAACATAGATCTAAATGTAGATCTAAACAACTTGCATGATTCAATAAACATATATCTAAATGTAGATCTAAATAACTTGCATGTTACATAACATGAAAAAGTCACCAAATTTACAATATATACGATTGGTTTTACATCAACATATAACCACAATAATCTCACAAGCATATACGATAGAATCGTTACAAGAATAGGCATAAATCAGCACGTCATTATCTTACAATTAGGAATTATTCTAGTTTTCATTTTATTACAAATCACAACTTTTAATCGTTCACATCTAAATAATAACTGGACTTACAAAGAAAATAAAGTCTTGTTTTTATGGGATCTATTTTCTGAAATTGAATAGCTCTCCTTTGTTGTAGACGTTGAATTCTCTTAGTTGAATTAGATTATAATTTGTTTAAGAAGAAGGTGGTTGGACAAGATTTGAATTGGATAGCATGGTGGCTACAAAGAATGTATTTATGTGCTTTAGGTTTAGGATTTGAGTTGATTATATAGAAGTCTAGGTTTAATTCTAGCCATTAGATCAGTCTAGGAGTAATCAGAGCCATCCAACTAAAGCAATGTGTCACTCAGCCAATCATAGCATGACACATAAGCCCTAACACCTCAGAATTTGTCACAAAGCAAATGAGAGAAGGCCACGTAAAAAAGACAATCCTTGACCAATAAAAAAATGTGCCACGTGCGCCACATGATGCATACACGTCATATATATATATATGTATATATATATATTATATATATATATATATATATATTATTTATCTTCCCAATTAACCATTTTCACACTAAACCACTTTTTGAACTGCATTCACACTAATCCACTTTTTAGCCATTCCCCTAAAACAAAAATATGGCGCCGGCGGGGATCGAACTCTATACCTCTTGTATGCAAGTCACATGTTCTAGCCAAATGAGCTACTAAGTCTTTTGCTTACAAATATTAGAACAATGCTAAACATTATTCTTTTCTAATTCTTCTTTTTCATGTTTTGCTGCAATATTTAATTTAAAGATATCTTCTTCATACGGGGTCCGATTTACACAAACTCAGACTCTATCTCAAGCAGAATTCCGAGATGAATGCAATGGCGTAACCCGTTTCACCTATTTCTTCTTTTTAAAATTAATTATTCTTTAATTCGTTCTTTTAATATTCTAAGAAAATACGGGGTGTTTCAAAGCATGAGAGACCCTTGTGGGTCGCAAGAAATTTCGAGGGTGTTTAACGACCCTCCTCTCACCACCCAGAATGGCACCATATATGGTAAACCAACCTATCCCTAGAATCAACCCATAGCCCATAAACCCGAGTACATATGCGTCGCATTCAAATTTGACGCCTAACACAGATATTCTCAAACCCCTACAAATCATAGATAAATGAGCCGAATCACCAATGGGGTTTGAGACAACTACGGGATCCACTACCATACTAGTAACTAAGTGTAGAGATTCAACAACAGAACTAGATATAAATGAGTGTGAAGCACCAGAATTAAAATGTGTCCTAACTGGATGATTTGAAAGAGAAACTAAACTTTCTACGAAAATTTTTCTACCTCTTTCAAGAGCACTGATCGGGAGAGCATGCACCTGCCCTTTAGAAGTTCCTGCCCTTTGACCTTGTCCCTGTTTCTTCGGGCAATCCTTAATAAGATGCCCGACCTCTCCACAAGCGAAGCAAGCATTCTTCCTTTTCCTGCAGTCCTTGGCTAAGTGAACCTCTCGCCCAAAACTATGGCACTTCCTCTTATCTTTAACCTTGTCATTCTTTTCGCCTTTCTTTTGTTGTTGTCCCTTCTTGGGCCACACCTTCTCATTTTGCGTTGCTTCCTCAGCCCTTACTTCCTTCTTTTCTCCCTTGTCTTCCTCATGCATTAGGGTCATATCAACAAGTTTTTCAAAAGTGGCCCCCATTGGGATATGAGACATGACTAACCCATGAAGGGGTTCATTCAGCCCTTTAGCAAACCACAAAGCCTTTTTGTGTGGAGTATCCACCAATTCTAACCCGAACCTTGCTAGTTGGTTGAATTTGTTCACATATTCTTTCACTGTCAAGTTTCCTTGTTTGAGTGCTAAGAACCTTTACACCTGTATGCTTTTCTCGGCTTGGGATAGAAATTTCATTTTAAATCTTTGCCTAAAATGTTCCCAAGTTTCCATCGGACGTCAGCTTGGGTGACTTCCCACCAAAATGGGGCTTCGTCCTTTATTAGCCAAGCAGCTAACTGAATCTTCCTCCTATCCTCTACTTCAAAGATTACGAACAAGTCCTCGGTCTCCTTGAGCCAATTTCGAGCTTTAATGGATGTCTCATTCCCATGGAATGGCTTCCCTCCCATAGCACGGAAGTCTTTGCAGATCTTGGCGAAGTTATCTACTCTTGGAGGGGGAGGAGGAGGAATGATTGGCGCAGCTGGGGGAGGAACGTCTCTTCGGCTTTCGGCAGGCGCCGTGGCCTTAAAATACCTATGGAACCATCCTGGTATTGTAACGCGCTCTCGGATATTAGGAATGTTTTGTTTCCCAGACATGCTGAAAAGGGGGAAAAGGAAGAAATTTAGATAAAGGACCGAAGGATATTACATAGGGATTCCTGGGGGAATATTTAAAAAAAAAAGACTTTTCTTTTCGAAAATACTTTCTTTTAAAACCTTTTTGAAAAATAATTTTCAAAAACTTTTATCTAATCTGGTAACCTTTAACTCTGATACTAGGTGTGACACCCCAGGTCCGTTAATGTCACTCACAAAGGGAATGCATTAAGTTTCATGAAGCGTTTAGGTAAACAGACACAAAATATTACAAGACAGATATAACAATTTTTGCAGCGGAAATAAACAACTTTATTAATCATCAAAATACCATGGTCCAAAGCATCATTTGTCTGAAATATAAAAACCCATTACAACATGAAAACCACTATCTTGTACTTCAGAAATATCAGAGTACATAAAAGAAAGAAAATTCCCCAAGAACCAAATATGGCCATAGCAACAAGGATAGGAGCTTGATCCATACATATAAGCAGCTCCAGTAAAATAAGCAGAATCACGATCAAGCCTGTGTGTTTCCCCCATAAGAACCTGGGGGGAACAGAAGGAAGAAGGGGAAACAAAAAGGGTCAGACATAAAGTTTGGCGAGTCTAGTTACTTTTAGCCAGTAAATAAATAAAAGTAACATGATAGGCATACAAAGTGGACAAGAGAGATCAATACATAAATGGCAGGCATAACAAGGTAAACAGGACAACATGATAGAATAGATAGCGCTTCTTAATACTTTCCTTGCTCTGCACCAATACTAGTATAACAGATATGTAATAGAATTACATATTCCCCAATTGCTTAACAAAAACAAGATGATCCCAACAGAAACATACTGGTAGTTTTAGGTGTACTCTAGTAATGGGTTTTAACCTAAACAAAACTGGTACCTAAACAGAAATAACGGGTGTTAGCCCAAACAGAAACATAGGTACCCCACAGAAACAAACAGGACTAGATGTACCCTATGTACTACCCCCAATCGATCGGCTCCCTATTCCGTAGATACCCTGTGCTGGCCCCACAGTAGGGTGTATCACTCCCTAAAGTGGCAGCGCTTCATTTTCTGGATGTGCACAACCATATCTACTGATGTCACAGCATCTTATCTTCCCGAGCAGGCGGAGTCATGCACGCACATGACCCCATTGGAACGCGCCGTCAACACCGCCTCCACGTTTGGATCTCTTACAATCAGCTCAGTAAGCGTGCCCCACTCCAACCTAGTTCGGAGTACCCGTTTGTTACCTATTTAAGGGTTACTGACTGAAATGGGTCCCACACAAGATGATGCAAGCTCTCCCCTTTGTCTTGCATCCCCACTACTAGGTTTTCCACTGGTTATGTTTACCTAATGATGTCTTTAGTTACATAACCCCGAAAGGTTAAGTTTGTGGGCCTATTTATACAAATATTACCCACCAACCCAAGATGTACTTAACCCTCCTACTGATTCAAGCATGTTTATTTAACGGTTAAGTTTGTGGGCCTATATATTAATATTACCCACCTACTCAAGATGTACTTAACCCTCTCACTGATCCAAGCATGTTTTACTTAACCCTATCTTTAGTTCATATTCATACAATCCCTTGTGGATTAGATTAGGTTAAGTAGTCTGATTCATTACCATGTCCATTTATGGTTCATAATGGGCTAGACCTCCCACGTTATGCCTACAACATGTGGATGCTGGATATGCCGGTTGGGTCCGGGAAGTCTTATTCCACAGTTGGGCCTAACCTCGTGTCTTAGCCCAATTCGTATTTGCGTACATAGACCTCCCACATTAGGTTCAACATTTGTGGCTGCTGGATATGCCGGCCGGGTCCGGGCAGACTTCCACCACTAATGTAACCTAACCTCGTGTCATAAGTACAATTACAATTCCTAATTGTAATTACTAAGTATTCCATTTATAATTAATTAATCAATTAATTAAACCTTTCCCTTTTTGGGTGTCAATACATATTTTGCCCAATAATTTGAATTACATGTCCATAAATGTTCATATTCAAATTATGCCATTTTTAATTAATTTACCAATTAATTAATCCTTTCCTTTTATAGGTGTCAATACCTATTTTACCCAATAATTTGAATTACATATCAATTCATTTAAAGATTACATGCTAATTATAAATCCCTTTTCCCCCATTTCCTTCACTAACATATTCACACTTATTTTGGCGGCATCTAGGCTAATAAGTAGTCTAGCCATAACAATGAAAAAGTGAATATGATAGAGGTGATAGTTTCAACATATATTGGCATAAACATACTAGTATGATAACAAAGTGAATGGACATGTAATTAACATCATATCAAGGTGAACATTCATATTATCATGAATATGTAATCATCATCATAACGGGATCTAACATAAATATTGCTTTAGATCTACATAAAAATGTACACATGCTCTAGATTTAATAGATTAAATTATATCTAATCATAAATAAAGGTTTAGATCTACAGGTTTATAAATAGATCTACCCAAATCCACATCATAGAGGTTACAATTAAGATAAAGGTGTGGACCCAATCCTAATCAATTCAAGGTGGCATATGTTCATGATTCACATAAATGATTTTATCTATCCAAATGAAACAAAAATAACATACTAGGACAATCACAATTGAATTGGATCTCGAGAGATAGATCTATCATAGCATAAGATATGATCGTAAAATAGATCTAGCATAAAACATGATCATAAAGTGGATCTAGCACAAAACATGATCATAAAGTGGATCTAGCATAAAACATGATAATAGCATGTTTAGGTCTAAATATGTCCAACTTACAACATATCTAAGTTGATCACGACATGAAAGGTGATTTACATACAAAATTAGATCTAAGCAGTGTTACAACTGTCAAGATTAATAGATTTACATTTACCACAACGTAGTACAAATCAAGATCCATAAAGACAACATCATAGTATAGCCACAATTGCATCAGATCTAGAGAATTAGATCTATCATGATCTACATGGTATAAGATTTAATATTGGCATAGATTCATACTTTACAACATATCCAATTCATAGTCTTTCACAATTTACTGCTATTTATTTAAACCTAAAAGTTACTAGAAACTCACTGTGATTGGATTGCTAAGATGATAGAAAAGGTGCTGAGTCTATGTTTGAATCTTAGAATTATATATGCTTTAGAAGAAGATGAGAGATCCTAATTCAGTTCAGAATCCAGCAGAGTCCGACCACCATTGTTTCTTTGTGAAGAAAACAAAGGATATGAGATATATTTATAGCTGTTGGGTTACAAAATTCAGATGCCACCCCAGCCCTAATGGAATTGGGTCAGGTCACGGGTCGTCACTCACTCGAAAAAGGCCCGAATGCCCAGAAACTATCCTGGGCGCACTTGGCAGGTGTGCCGGTGCAAAAATAAACTGGCGCACTTGTCAAGTGTGCTAGTGCATTCTGCTTTCATCGTAAAACTTTAACCGTCCATAACTTCTTCATACATTATCTGTTTTACGCAAAATCGGACTTTATCTCAAGCAGAATTCCGAGACGAACGCAATGGCGGAACCCATTTCACTTAATTCTGAATATTAAATTAATTATTTTTTAATTTATGCTCTTTAATGTCGTTATAAATTCGGGGTGTTATTCCTCGATTTCAAATTTTTTTGTGGTTTTCAAAAATTTTCAACTGCTGCTATAGCAGTTTCTTCTGCAGAAAGCGCAGATGTTGAAAAGAACTCAAGAGATAGAATATCAATAAAAATGGGGAATATGGAAAAAATAATTATTGTCGACCTGCAGGAATGAGGTCGGGTAAATATGCCATGTTTAAATGAAGGCAAGTAAATAATCAAGAGTGAAGCTTAGAGAGGCAATTGAACAAGAGGTGATCATTTTTGTTATGCATTGCGTGGTACATTTTGTGCTTTTGCTTTGCTGCTTAACAAATTGTTCATTTATGAAATTTTTGGATAAGCCTAAAAAGTTATATAAACCACTGCAAATCACTGACTGAAGTATTAATATCAATAACATCTACCATCTTCCTTTTGTGTCGACAGATTAGTTCTAGACTATCATTTGATAGTTATTCATATGTTTTCACTAACATATATTAGGTTGATGTAGTATGCTTTCTAGGCTTTGCAGAAATCCTTCACATAGAAACTGTATATTTTAATTTTTGTGGTTGGTAAACGTGATTTTTAAGCCTTTGTCAACACTCTTTTGCATGTAGTTGGTTCCATTGTTGTGGCCAGACTAACTTCACAAGATTTTTTTTTACTTGCATCTAAAATTGTGTGTTAATTCATGTTTTAAAAATTTTGATTTATTAATTTCGTTGTATTTGTTTCATTTAATTAATATTGTACATATCTGAGGTTTAACATCTTGGTTAGATTTAACATTTGCATTGGCTATACCAATTTACATGTGTAAGTTATTGTTTCTGTAAAAAGTGCAATTAATATTTACCTACATGGATAGTTCAAGTGGTAAAAATTCTTGTCTATTTCCTTTTTGTAGTTAATATATTAAGGTTATGATATAAATCAGAATAGAACATTAAACTCTAGAACTATGCATGGACTTACAATCTCACTTGCCCGTCGTGTGGAAGCAGAACATAATTATATTACCTAAACCTACACAAATAAATATTAAACATTGGGCAATACTATATTTAGTTAACTACTGTTGTAGTTAGTATGTTATTCCCTCTTTTAGGGTAGCATCCAATTGAAAACTTGCATAAGAATTGATACAATAGTGCTAAACGTGATGTAGAGTTCAAATAAAACTCTCTAGGATTTTATTCGTTTGCTTGCATTTAGTATTTTGAATTATTATATTTATTTTGGTTTACAATGTGTAACTACCTTTTTACGTTGCTCACATCACCATTCTATGAAATACACATGGGTCTTTCTACTGTTGTTTATATTCAATACTTTGCTAGGCTAATTATATTTATACACCAAAAATTGCTAAACATACACCAAAAATTATAATAAACTACTATACACCATATATTACTTTACATACACCGTTTCTTTTACTAAATTATCCATATTTTCATCCTCTTTTTCTTTCCTCTTTTAATCTTAAAACAAAATTACCTATAATTAGAAATTCTTTGCACTAAATTGAGTAAAATTTAACAAAATGAATTTATTTCTTGTACTAATACTGTAGCTTTCATAAACTTTTGAAGAAAAAAATTCAACAAAATTACTCTAATTTTACAAAATAAATCAACACTTCTAAATTAGAGCATTATTTCTGAATGTTTTCTTATTGAAATTTTAGATTTAATAATTAAATAGTTCACTAACATCTTCATAAACATATTTAGTTTGCATCGAGTTTCAATAATTTTAAGAATAATTTGCCTATTTATATGCAAGAGGTAAAAAAACAGCAATGAGAAAATGGTAATTTAGTAATAGAATTTTATAGAAAAAAAATGGTGTATGTTAAGTGATTTTCGGTGTATAAATAGAATTTGCCATTTTGCTAATCTTGATATATTTTTAGTACATACATTTTGCTGAACCTACTTTGTCTCACCTTTCAGAGAAGTGCTTTAGACTTTATTGATCATAGGTGCCAATTTTTGTAGGTTATGACCTAGCAGTTTCAACTATTGCAATACAAACGGAGTATGGTCATACTGAACAGATGAATTTTGGTAGAGTTGGCTAATAATGCAATAATTAATAGTATCATAAAGAAAATGTATTGCATAAACCATATATATACACATTATTATTTACTATACCACATATCATGTTTCCTATTTGTTTTCAATTATTTAGTGATAAAAGACACATCAGGTGTTAAGGAAAAAAATATTTCTTTTTTATCATCAACGCATAACGAAAAGCTAAAAAGTCTAATTACTATAGTATATGTAATATTTCTTCGCAAATATTTAAGTTTACTTGCATCACGTAATTTGTACAACATAGAAAAATGATCTGGGTTGATTACTGGAATTTCATTGCAAACAAATTTCAACAATTATATTCTCTTTACATGAAACTGTATCCAAACATTTAATATTATTAGACTACATTGAAATAACTCCACCAAAAGTACAAGGTTCTACTTTTAGCATTGTTACAAGCCTTCAACATTGAAATAACTCCATCAAAAGTACAAAGTTTTTTTTTTTTTGAAAAGTAAAAACAAGGCCCACGACCCAATAGTGCAGTTAAACCCAACAGGGTTAAACACCCGAATACCCAAAAATGGTATTCCTAACCCTAGCTGTACTAGCTACACAGACAAAACACACCAGAAACACTAAGAGAAAAAATGGCGATATCTTAGTGGAAACAAACTTCTACTTCTTCATAGAGGCTTCCATACGAAGTTCTCTATTTTATTTTTCCTTCTTTTCCTTTGAAAAAAGACTGGATTTGTGCTCGTGCTCTCTCGAATTAAATCTCTGACGCTTCAATTTGGGAGAGTTGCTCAAATCCTTCAGATCTGTGAACGTCAAGCTATTAGAGCTTCTCTTTATACTAAGAGGGTCTCTGATGACTTCAGTAGTTCCTTTACTGCTACTTTCCTCTTTTGACTAGTTACATAAGTGATAGATTTGGTTATTGAGCATGCTTTTGTAGTGATTATCATCAATACTTTGTAAAAATCTGAGCCTTTGTGCAAAAATATTCCTTTTCAGGTGCTGTTTGAGATCAGGATCACTGCTGGTGGAACCTCGCTCTGCATCGGGTAAAATCAATACATTACTATTCAAATTATATGAAATTAAAGGCTTTTTTGAAGTATTAATCTGTATACTTCCCACGTAGTGGTGAAAACTGATGTCAGAGTTGATGGAAGCCCCAGAGAGGAAGTCTAGTCTATCGAAAGCATCCCGAAAATTCCCAGATTCACTTCTTGTTGGAGTATTATCTCCTCCCCCTGTAACAGGTAGTAATAACATATTATTGTCCAGATCATTATGAAAATAATTTTTATCAACAGTAATCTGTTTACTCCCCTTGCAAATTTGGTCATTGTTGTCAGGATTGAGTTAGACTTCTCTAGCTAGAATGTTAACTTGCATTCTCTAATTGTTATTGGAGTATCTCTTTTCAATGGGATATGGATTAAAGTGCCTCCTAGCTATCCTATTGAGGGGTTGCTTGCCATTTAGTAAAAAAATCTTCAACCTGCTTATTATAATCAATATCATTTTTATAAATTGTTTGGCCATGCAAGTTATCCCCCCTGTGCCTGTTGCCTTTTTTCAAAATAATTTGGCAATCATTAACAATTAATTTCCAGAGTTGATAAAAGCTAGTTTCTTTGCTAGTGTGAGATCTTTGATTTCTCTCCCTCCATATATGTTGGAAAACAATGGCTGAGTCGCGGACTAGGTCGCTTTCTTGAAGACGATTCGGCGATTTGGTCAGAGGTGCAAACCAATTCGTTCCTTCGCCGCCGCCTCTAGGATAAAACAGCCTCTAGAATAGTAACTGATTTGCTTGCACAAACAAATCAGTGCAGATTTGCACTTTCGGGAAAAATACTGCTCGAAATTTCTTAGAAGTTTTAATGGCGGCTGAGAAGAAGAGAATATAAAATTCGGTGTTTTTCTCGTCTCAGATAAAATAGTATATATAGAACGAGAATTAGGTTTTGGGAGAAAATATCGGATCTGCTAAAATTTCGGGGGGATTAATTATTTTACCATTGCAAAACTTTTCCGTTGCAGAATAAATATCGGTGCGCAAAATAATTTTTCCATAAAAAAACGGTTCGAAAACAACTAAGTTTTTATGGTCCAAAAATATAAGTGCCTACACCACAAAGCCCAAGCCCAAGCCCGAACCGAACCGAACCGGGCCGGGCCGGGTCGGGTCGAGTCGAGTCGGTCGGTCGCGCGCGCGTGTGTGGTGGTCATGATGCATGGTCTCCCTCCTCACAACAATGCATGTATTGGGAGCCCAAGGCCCCAACATGACTTCTTAGAAACAAGTATAAATCCTTGCCTCTTCCCTATAATCCCATGATGTGGGACTACTCAAACATAGGAGCCATTCATACACTTATTCAATCATTTTTAATAATTCACATAATGTTTGTAAACATTTCCAACAATCCCCCACTTGAATTTTTAAAAATATTTTCGAGCAGTTTCTTAAAAACATAAGATTGTGCATAAACAAAGGTGTCCAAGGACTTGAACCTTTGCATAGTGAGTAAGATTCAGTTTTTACTAGAGTGACACGTAGTCTTGAACTCTATTCCTGACATCAAACCACACACAATCTTTTCTATAGTGCAATCAGATAAGCCCGTGCATTTATGGCCCTGCACGTCTATCCCAGTTTAGTGAATGCTCTAGAAGTTTTGCCCAAACTCCATAGGAAACGGCCACATTTCCACATTCACAAAGGTGAGTCTATCAAGAGCACTCCTGAAGGTAGGTACTCCACTCCAAATAGAGTATAGATCTCATTAAGAGTTTCTATTAACTCATCCTCTAATCACTTCAGGAATACATGCTTCTTGGTTTATTAAATAGCATGTTCAACTCATATCACTACACAACTTGTTATTACCCATTGAACCTAGTTCTTGGGATCTCCAGTCATTTAGGTCGGGTTACCATTGTGCGTGACTCAACAATCTAAGGGCAATAGTCCCATTCTTTTAGAAGAGTTATGGACTTTCTCTCTGGACAGTCCTTTCATCAAAGGATCTGCCAAATTTTCCTCACTACGTACGTAATCCACTCTAACGGTACCTGTGGAAAGTAGTTCTCTAACAGTGCTGTGCTTACAACGTATTTGTCGTCTCTTACCGTTATAGTAACGGTTCTGAACTTTTGCAATAGCCGCGGTACTATCGCAATGTATCAACACTGCTGGTATCGGTTTTTCCCATAAGGGAATCTCAGCTAGCAGATTTCTCAAATATTCTGCCTCTTCACTAGCTGTAGCTAGTGCTATCATCTCAGACTCCATAGTAGACTGAGCCAAAATAGTCTGTTTCTTGGATTTCCAAGAAACAGCTCCTCCAGCGATGCTAAATATGTAGCCACTGGTTGCTTTAGAATCATCAGATAAGGTATTCCAGTCTGCATCAGAATATCCTTCAAGTACAGCTGGAAACCTTTCATAATGTAATCCAAGGTTTATGGTTCGTTTAAGGTATCTCATTACCCTTTCAATAGCTTGCCAGTGCTCTATACTAGGTCTACTGGTAAACCTGCACAATAATCCCACGACATAGGCAATGTCGGGTCTAGTACAATCAGTGGCATACCGAAGGCTGCCGATGATGCTCGCATAATCAGACTGTCTTACACCTTCACCAGTGTTCTTAAATAACTTTACACTGTGATCATATGGCGTACTTGCAGGTTTACAGTCAAAGTAATTATATTTCTTTAGTATCTTCTCAATGTAATGAGATTGGTCCAAAGAAATTCCCTTTTCTGACCTAGTAATCTTAATACCAAGGATTACACTCGCTTCACCTAGATCTTTCATATCAAAATTGACACTTAATAAGGATTTGACTGAGTTTATGGCATGAATATTTGACCCAAAAATGAGTAGGTCATCTACATAAAGGCATATAATAGTGCAAGTGTCATTCTCAGATTTGTAATAAATGCATTTGTCACTTTCATTAACTTTAAAACCATTTGAAATGATTAAGTTATCAAACTTTTCATGCCATTGTTTAGGTGCTTGTTTTAAACCATATAATGATTTATCCAATTTACATACTTTATGTTCTTGACCATGTACTACAAATCCTTCAGGCTGGTCCATATAAATTTCTTCGTCTAATTCACCGTTCAAAAAAGCAGTTTTAACATCCATTTGGTGTATAAGTAAATTATGAATGGAGGCAAGTGAGATTAATACCCGAATGGATGTTATTCTAGTTACAGGTGAAAAAGTGTCAAAGAAGTCTATATTTTCCTTTTGTTTAAAACCTTTAGCTACTAGTCGTGCTTTATATTTATCTATAGTGCCATCAGGTTTTAATTTCTTTTTAAGTACCCATTTACAGCCTATAGACTTACAACCAGGGGGTAAATCTACCAAGTGCCAAGTCTTATTGGATTCTAAAGAATCCATCTCATCGTTTATAGCCTCTTGCCAGAAATCGGCATCTAAAGAAGATAAGGCTTCTTGGAGGTTTATAGGATCCTCCTCAATAGTAAAAGCACAAAAATCTGAACCAAAGTCTTTTATGGTTCTTGCTCTTTTACTTCTTCTAGGTTCAGCTTCAGAATTTTCATTAAGTTCTGTTCTAATAGGCATATTTGAAGTGCCCCCACTATTCCTTAATTTGAAAGGAAATTTAGTTTCATAAAAGTCGGCATCATTTGATTCAATTATATTATGTGCATTAAGGTCATAAAATCTATATGCTTTGCTATTAATAGCATAGCCTATAAATGCACATTCATATGCTCTACTTGCCAATTTTATTCTCTTAGGGTCTGGAATGCGAACATATGCTAAACAACCCCAAGTTCTAAAGTATGAGACATTGGGTTTATGATTCTTTAAAATTTCATAAGGTGAAATTTTATTCTTAGATTTAGGGATTCTATTCAGAACGTAGCATACAGTCAATAAAATATCCCCCCACCAATGTTTTGCTGCACCAGAATTTAATAATATGGCAACTACTAGCTCGGTAAAGGTCCTATTTTTCCTTTCTGCTTTACCGTTCATTTCAGGTGAGTAGGGTGCAGTTCTCTCATGTACTATACCATGTTGTTTATAGAAATCCAGAATAGAATTAGATTCATATTCTGTTCCTCTATCACTACGAAATCTCTTAATTTTTCTATTTGCTTGATTCTCAATCTCAGTTTTGAATGTTTTAAACATGTCAAAAGCATCACTTTTATTTTTCATAAGATATACATATGTGAAATCAGAGCAGTCATCAATAAAAGTGATAAAATAACGATGTCCCTGTCTAGTTAAAGTGCCATCAAGTTCACATATGTCAGAATGAATCAAGTCTAAGGGTTCAGAAACTCTATCAACAGATTTGTGAGGTTTCTTTGTGATTTTAGCTTGTGTACAGAATTCACATTTATCAGATTCAGATTCTGTCATTTTAGGTATCATATCTAGGGTGCTCATGTTTTGAATTATTCGTTTATTAACATGACACAATCTAGAATGCCAAATATTAAAATCACAAAGCATATAAGCAGAAGAAGTCACTTTATTAGATTCAACATTCAGTTTAAACATACCCTCACAAGCATAACCCTTTCCCACAAAAGTTCCCTTATAAGTAAGAGTGTACAAATCAGCCCCAATAACTTGAGTGAAACCAGCCTTATTAAGGAGGAAGCCAGAGACCAGATTCTTTCTTATCTCTGGAGTGTGCATAACATCTTTCAGAATTACAGTTTTTCCAGAGGTGAACTTGAGTTCCACGTTTCCAATCCCCGCAACTGTAGTGGTGTGAGAGTCTCCCAACAGCACTTTCTGATTTTCAGCAGCCGTGTATGTAGAGAACATGCCACGATCATAGCAGACATGGCGAGAAGCACCAGTGTCTACCCACCAACCCTCTGATCCACCAACAAGGTGAATCTCAGTAATCATAGCCGTAAGAGGCTCCTCAGTCAGGTTAGCCTGCGGTGCAGAGCTTGGCCTGTTCCGGCACTTTCGTGCCATATGCCCTGGTTTTCCACAGTTGTAACAAAGAAACAACTGTCCAGAGTCATTCTTTTGGGCTGGTTTCTGCTGTCCTTTTGGGTTTCCTTGCGGATTCCCATTCTGTTTGTTGCGCCTGTTCTGATTCTTAAAAGATTTCTGATTTGGTTTCAGAACAGCGGGAGTGGTCTTCTTAGTACTGCTGTTATTCACAATCAGCACCTCTTCTTTCTGGTCTTGCTTGCGTGCTTCCTCCTCAATACGGAGGCGTGTAATCAAGCTCTCTAAGGAAAATTCCTTAGTCTTATGTCGCAAAGTGTTCTTAAAATCTTTCCAGCTAGGGGGTAATTTGTCAATGATAACAGCAATTTGAAATTGTTCGTCCAAGACCATACCTTCGGAGATGATCTCATGAGCTATTTTCTGAAGCTCATGAGACTGCATCTCTACCGATCTATCATCAGTCATCTGATACTTTAGGTAGCGACTTACAGCGTATTTCTTTGCCCCTGCCTCCTCTGTGTCATATTTCTTCTTTAGTGCTTCCCAGATCTCCTTTGCCGTCTTTTCATCTGAGTTATAATAATCATACAGATCATCGCTCAGTCCATTCAGTATGAAATTCTTGCATAAGTAATCCTGTTCAGTCCAGGTCTGCAGTTGCTTTGACTGTTCAGTCCATGATGCCATCTTTGCTGCATCAGTCTCGTCAGGCTTGTCTGGTAGCTGCGGTTTTTCAGCAGTCAGAGCAGCCACCACCTTCCTGATCGTGAGGAAGAACTCCATCTTCTGACGCCAGCGCTTGAAATGCAAACCTTCGAACTTGAAAGGAGCAGCAGTCACCAGAGGGCCGTGAAAGGCAGAGGGAGGAGCAGAATCGTCCACGGTTGAGTTGGAGGCCATTGTTTCAGACCGTCTTCAAATTGTTGGAAAACAATGGCTGAGTCGCGGACTAGGTCGCTTTCTTGAAGACGATTCGGCGATTTGGTCAGAGGTGCAAACCAATTCGTTCCTTCGCCGCCGCCTCTAGGATAAAACAGCCTCTAGAATAGTAACTGATTTGCTTGCACAAACAAATCAGTGCAGATTTGCACTTTCGGGAAAAATACTGCTCGAAATTTCTTAGAAGTTTTAATGGCGGCTGAGAAGAAGAGAATATAAAATTCGGTGTTTTTCTCGTCTCAGATAAAATAGTATATATAGAACGAGAATTAGGTTTTGGGAGAAAATATCGGATCTGCTAAAATTTCGGGGGGATTAATTATTTTACCGTTGCAAAACTTTTCCGTTGCAGAATAAATATCGGTGCGCAAAATAATTTTTCCATAAAAAAACGGTTCGAAAACAACTAAGTTTTTATGGTCCAAAAATATAAGTGCCTACACCACAAAGCCCAAGCCCAAGCCTGAACCGAACCGAACCGGGCCGGGCCGGGTCGGGTCGAGTCGAGTCGGTCGGTCGCGCGCGCGTGTGTGGTGGTCATGATGCATGGTCTCCCTCCTCACAACAATGCATGTATTGGGAGCCCAAGGCCCCAACATGACTTCTTAGAAACAAGTATAAATCCTTGCCTCTTCCCTATAATCCCATGATGTGGGACTACTCAAACATAGGAGCCATTCATACACTTATTCAATCATTTTTAATAATTCACATAATGTTTGTAAACATTTCCAACAATATATAGTAAATAGAAGCAGTTAAAAAAACACATGCTCTATTAAAATTGATGGATTTGGGCTTAAAGAATTTCATAATGTAGTCCACACTGTCCCTAATATTTAAAATGGCAACGTTACGATTGAAACCCAAAGTACATTTGGCATTATATATACCAAATGTACTAGGAATAAGTACAATCAAAAAACAAATGCTTGGAGCTTTCAATATCTTTTTTACAAAATAAACAAGTATTATCAATGTTTATACTCCAACTGCTGCATTTTTCACTGGTAGGAAGCTTGTTTAATAAAGCAAAATAGGCGCAATGTGCCATTTTAGGACTAATGGATTTACACCAAATAACCTTGTGCCAAGAAACTTCCACCTCATCCCCAATTAAAAATTCCCAAACCTTTTTAAAATAAAATTTATCTTTAGAACAAAGCTCCCAACACCAAACATCTTTAAAATAGTTTTGATCAATATGAATATTATAAATAGCAATTTTTAAAATAAATGCAGTTGGACTGTCATGAAAGCTCCAACAATAATTTGATATAATTTTCTACACTTTGTCATTTACACCACCTAGAATATGTAGATTGTTCCAACCTAGAAGATTAATAAGAAAGTTGCCACTAATCCAAGGGTCAAATCATAGACTGGTTTGGCTTCCATCTTTTATTTTTCTAACTATAAGCTTCTTGCCTATATTTGTACAGTCAAGAATGTTTTTCTAAACATATGAGTGGTGATTTTCTTTTCTAACAATCCAAAAGTTCTTATTTTTTAAATACATAGCCCTCATCTATCTGGCACGTAAAGATTTATTATCAATAAATTTCCAAAATAATTTGAGCTTACAAACCTCAGTGATGTCCCTGATATTTCTAAGCCCTAAACCACCAAACCTTTTAGGTTTACACACTTTATCCTAGGCAATCTTATGATGCTTACCCTTCCAAATAAAATTTGAGAATATTTTCTCAAATTTGTGAATAACATTTATTGGAATATTATCTGCTTGAATCCAATAAATAATGACAGCAGTAATAACAGTATGTGTGAGTTCCATTCTGCCTGCTAATGATAGTATCTTGCTAGACCAACCCTCAAGTTTACCATGAATTATATCAACTAATCTAGAGCAGTTTCTTTCATTAATTTGATTAACACTTAGTGGTAAACTAAGATATTTAATAAGAAGATTACCCTCTTTAAAATTCAAAAGTTTGAGAATTTCATCCTTATGAGGAACCTCCTTACTAAAATAGATCTTGCTTTTATTAGCATTAACAAATAGTCCAACATGTTTTTCCATATTTTGTAAAACTCTGAAAACAACATTGGCACTACTTTTATCAGCTTTTAAAAAAAGCAGCACGTCATCTACATATAGTAAATGAGTAATATGTGGCTTACATATGTTAATTGGCCTAATATTTCCTTTCATAACTTCAATTTCCAATTGCATGGAAAAATATTCCATGACAATAGAGAATAGATATGGGGACAATGGGTCCCCTTGTCTAATTCCTCTATTGTTATGTATGAAGCCTTTAAGAGAGCCATTAATCATAATAGAGTAGGTCAAATTACTAATACGCTTTTTAATCAAGGCACAACATTTAAAATCGAAACCCATTTTCTGCACGATATAAATGATGAAATTTCTGTTAATCTTATCAAAAGCTTTGTGCAAATCTATTTTAATGCACATGAGGTTCTTATTCTTAACATTAAAATTCCTAATTAGCTCATGAGCTAATAAAGAGTTTTCTGTAACCTCCCTGGGATGAAAGCACTTTGATTCTCAGAGATAACAAATTTTAGAAAACACTTTAGTATATTACATAACATAGAAGAAAGGATTTTATAAATAAAATTACAACATGTTATAGGTCTATAGTTATCAAGACCACTAGGAATCTCAACTTTAGGGATCAATGTAAGAAAGGTATGATTTGTATTTTTCAACAACTTTCCTAAGCTGAAAAATTCAGAAACACTATCAAATAAAACAGTTTGCATCTCAGCCCAAAGTGTTTTATAAAATTTGGCCCTAAATCCATCAGGGCCAGGGCTCTTGTCATTGTTAGCATTAAAAAAATGTTTTTAATGTCATCCTACCTGACAGGAGCATGAAGTATATCAATATTGTTACAATTAATAGTTAACTTAAACTCAATATTAGGAAAAATATTGGGGTAATTTGAAGTATTGTGTAAGAAACAGAAATAATTAATGGCCTCCTTCTCTATGGTAGAAGCTTCATTAATTATTTTTCCCTTTCAATCTAATATTTTACCAATATCATTCCTATATTTTCTGTTTGACATCCTAGTGTAAAAAAATTACTAGATTCATCCCCATACGTTAACCATTTTACCTTAGCCTTTTGCTTAAGGTTGACAGAGCTAATATGAAGAGCATTGATAAGCTTATCTTGAGCCTTTAAAAAGGAATCTGCTTTAGTCTTATCAGAACAATTGTCATCAAGGCCATTTTGAAGTTTCTCACATTCTTCTCTAATGACATTGATCTCATTCTTATTCCTAGAGTGTTCCAATTTTTAAGATTTTTTTAATGATCTGCATTGTTTTATTAAGTTTGTATTGAGTAGTTCCATGCAAAATATTTTTAAGGCAGTTAGAAACTACCTCTTTATAAGATTCTTCATAAACCCATCCATTTACAAATCTAAAAGGAAAGTTACCAGAGTTTCCTTTATTAGATTGAAATGAAATTTGTATGGGTGTATGGTTACTGGAACTTTGAGGGAGAGTATTGCATTTCACTTTAGAAAATGTATTAATAAAAACCTAATTAAATAAAACTCTATCCAATTTGTAGTGAATATTTCTATACTCACCAGACTTCCATGTGTATTTATTACCTTGGATAAATTGTTTTATTAAACCAGTTTAGAAGAAAGTTAGCAATTTTTTCAAGTTTAGAAAAAGGAATAAAATTACCACCCCTCTTTTCATAATTATGAAACACAGTGTTAAAATCCCCAATTAAGATCCATGGACTTTTAATAGTTTTACTTAACTGCTCAATACAGTTCCAATGCTTAAGCCTATCATTTTCAAAATTGGATGCATAAATAAATGTGATCTTAATTACAAAACTACCTTTATTTCTAAAAGAGCAGTGAATATATTGCAAATCAATAAAAAAACTAATAAGGGTCCAAATGGTAGGGTTGTGCAATACCACAATCCTACCATTTCCCCCCATCTGGTTTTTATTGATAATATTCCAATTTGAGAATTTTCTAACTTGCAGATCATTAATTTTTTTGACCACTAATCATATGCTCAACCAAACCAATGATACTTGGTTTGTATTTAAGAAAAAAATTGGAAAGGTCAAGTTGCCTTTCTGGGGAGTTTAAGCCCCTGACATTCCAAGCTATTATATCCATAAAATAATAAAAATATGATAAAATTAAAGGATATGTGACCTCTAAGGTGGACTGTTGTGCTTTTTATTATCCACCTTAACCCCCAACTATTTGCCACTCTTTTTGAAATTGTTGTTGTCTGTTGGCTTCAGTTGTTTTTCCCATTGACCATTTCTGCTAATGTACTTTTTTCTGAAATCATGACTTTATCATCCTCAGTTTCTTCTTCTATTACTATATTTGTTATACTTTTGGTTATGCCCTTTTTCTTTTTAATTATAGGTGTGGCAGGCTTAGAAGATTTTGATGCAGCAACAGTTTGATTGACTGCATCCTAAATATTCTCGTATGTGTTGGAAGATTTGGAAGGGGAAAGTTCATCTGCCGGTAGATATGCATTAGTGAAGATAGGTTCGGCTTAGAGAAGATGACCATAGTCAATTTCATTTAATGTCTTTAATTTATCCCCTGAATTTGTAATTAAGCTTGAGTCCTTCTGGAGAGGGAATGGCTCAGTGACCTGATTAACATTTGTACTCTCTACTCTGCTGTGTGTGTAACCATCTGTAATGCCTTTTTCCTTTAAATTTGTGGGGATCTCAGTGATGGTTCCCACAATTTTAATTGGATCATGAGCAGTCTACAAGTTTTCAAAAGAGCTTGCAGATGCAATATATGGTTGTGCAGACATGTTTTGATCTTCTTTACCCAATTCCGACTAGGAGAGAGAAGCAGCGTCAATATTCATGGCTTCATTCATGGATGAAGAAGGGGGTATGTATGGTTGGGGGAACGATGAGCAGACTCATCCAAATTAATTCTGCTTATATTGGTATCAGTGTTAGTGTTTTTTGATATAAATTCGGCCTCACTAACATTGACAGATTTAGAATTTGCTACATATTTTGGCAGCTCTCTCTGATCTTTATTGTCAATGCATTAATCGATAGAGTGACCAAAATATTTACAAATTTTGCATCTGTCCGGACTTAATTTGTATATAATCTGTTGTGAAATAATTTCACTGTCGTTCATGTATATTGATGCCTCATTAGGAAGATCAGCGTCTGCACTAATTTCCACCAGTATGCGAGCATAACTCAGATGAGTTTCTTTTGTTGACTGTTCATCCAATTTAGTAGGAATTCCGACTAAACTAGCCATAGCACTGAAAATCTCTTTATCCCATAATCTTAGATTCAACTCAGGAAGTCTAATCCATATCGGCATCGTACTCAGTAAATCGCGATCAAGAATTAATTTCTTGGTCATTTTCTTTAGAATAATCAATTTTCCATTGATGAAGTATGGTCCTCCTTTAAGAGGCTTCTCACAGTCTTCCGAATTAGTAAATCTAATGACAAAAAAATCTGTTCTCCCTAGTGAAAATTTCAAATGTTCCTATAGGATTCCATGTGCATATCACAAATGCTCTAAAATAGTGATAGGGTGGCCTTTTGCTGAAGACATATGCGACTATCGAAAGCCCCCATTTTCCTTTTGTTCGAGAACTTGCCTCTTTAGAAACTACCACTATCTTTTCACCAATTGTTTATTTCGGAGAAATGAAATTTAGATCAACGCTTGAATCTTGGCCTTCATTCTTGACCATATCTGCCCAGGATGACGCTTTTGCGTCTTTAGCTATATGATTCTTTGTTGAATGACTAGTCTCCTATGGGTTCTTGATCTGGTTTTTGACCTGAAATCGTGCGCCATTAGAGGCCGGATACGACTTCTGCTTCGGTTTGGGAGGAAATTCACTGTAATTTCCAGCCCTCTTTTTCATATGTACAGAAGCGTTTGAATTCTGAAAAGGTTTGGACCCTTTCTTGCGGTTGATGACTTTGGTGAAACCATTTTCATCCACTAAGAAGTCAGGAGTGGATTGATGAAGACTTGAAGGAGAGGAGAGAGGAGGGGAAGAAGAAGATCCTTCCTAGAAATTGGGATTATTATCGAAAATTGGATTCAAGAAAGATTTAGGTTTGGCAGCCATGGCTGCAGAGCTCTACTTGGCTTTTCTGTTTAGAAGTTACGAAGTTCTACTTTTAGCACTGTTACAAGCCTTCAAGGTGACTTAATTTGCCTTGGGCCTTTTTTTCAGTATACATTGATTGGACATAATTCTTAAAAATTTACAGAGTTTAGAAAATGGAGAAACCATTACACAAAGAACCCGTATTCTTAGGGCATTGACAGTGATGGAAATTTGATGGTCTACAACTAATTTTAACATTAACAATCAAATATATTTTGGAAATTTTAGTTTCATTACACTTCTAATACAAAGTTTCCAATAATACATATTATTTATTTGTAAATACACGGTTAGCTTGGTTGTTGTTATGTTTCCACTTAAAAATTGTCATACCAAATTGACCATTGGACATGATTTTTTAGTAAGGATCTATTTAAATTACGCATTAACGAAATATCATATTTGCAATGATATTGTAACACCCCATAATTTTGTTAACATTAAAGAGGATAAATTAAATAATAATTAATTTAATATTTGGAATTAAGGGAAATGGACTGCGCTATTGCGCTTGTCTCGAAATTCTGGGCAAGATAGACATTTGGTTTGTATAAAACGGACATCATATGAAGAAATTATGAGGATTTTAAATTTGTAAATGCGTAGAAGAATTATATGTATACATATGAGTCATAACCTTACCCAGAATCGTTCAAAAATCAAAATTGCTTATGGTGGCAAATTTCCCGCTCTAGAGGGTCGACCCCCCTAGGGGGTGTTGACACCGGGATCGACCCCCCTACAAGGGTGTTGACACCCCTAGGGCTGACGTGGCATTTAGTTTCAGGGGGGCTGGCAGTTATAAATACATAGTCATTTCTCCTGTTTTCTTCATTCAAAATCCATGGGGGTCACACTCCGCTAGTGTCTGAATTGAACTTGATCTATTATCTTCTACAACAATCAACTTAAGCAAATCAGTTAGAGATTCAAGATCCATTCTTTCTCTATTTTCTAAACCAAACTCTGTGACTTCCTAGTTACTTTTAGATTTAAATATTTAAAAGTAAACGTGACATGACTATAGTTTGGATTTGTTCATGTGCCTATGTTATACTAGATCCATTGAAAATTGCGAACATATGCCATTCTAAATTGATTATAACTTGGATTTAAATCTCTATCTTGTTGGATCTATTGTAACTTTTGTGGCATTCTATGATGTGGATCTTGACCTTATTTGTGTTGGATCTATTTCTAACTATTGGATCTAAATCTCTATCTCGTCGGATCTATTGTAATTTATGTGACATTCTATGATGTGAATCTTGACCTTATTTGTGTTAGATCTTTTTTAACCATTGGATCTGAATTATATGGACATCCAAATTATTGATCACATCTAATTCATCAACTTGTGCCTATCATATTAGATCTAAACCAGTTGGACATCTAAATTGTTGATTTAGAACTTATTATGCTTATTATGACATCATAGTTATGTTAGAATTAGTTAACTGCCACAAGTTCATCAGATTTATGCTTATATGCCCACCTTATCACCATGCTAGTTTATGTTTATGCCAAAATAATCACCTTTGTCATTTCCATCACTTTTCCCTTTTTATTGTTTATGACTAGGCTACTTTCTAGCCTATATGCCTCCAAATATATGCGAATTCGTTAGTTAGGGAATGGGGGAAAAAGGTCAGACTTGGCGTAATTGAAACAATGTTTATATGAATTGGACATATTATTCAAAAAGGGGAAATAGGGGCATAATCACCTATAAAGACATAGGTAAGAATTGGATAAGAATGAGATGTCTAATAATTACAATTAGAAATTGTAATTGCACTTATGACACGAGGTTAGGTTGCATTAGTGGTGGAAGTCTGCTCGGAACCGACCGGCATATCCAGCAACCACTAATGTTGAACCTAATGTGAGAGGTCTAAGTGCACAAATACGAGACAGGCTGTGACACGAGGTTCGGCCCAACTTGTGGAAGAAGTCTGCCTGGACCCGACTGGCATATCCAGCATCCACAAATTGTAGGCCTAATGTGGGAGGTCTAGCCCATTATAAACCATAAATGGACATGGTAATAAATTGGACTACTTAACCTGATATAATCCATAAGGGATTGCATGAATATGAATTAAAGTTAGGGTTAAGTAAAATGGGTTGGACAGTGGATGGGTTAAGCAATCTGGAAGGGGTGGGTAATATTTACATATAGGCCCACAAACTTAACCCGATAAGGTTATGTAATTAAAGACACCTAGTGGTATACATAACCGGTGGAAATAATAAAGTTATGTAGTTAAAGACACCTTTTAGGGTAAACATAAATTGTAGAAATGATAGGGTTTTATAATTAAAGATACCTAGTGGCATACATAGCCAATGAAAACCTAATGGGGGGTACAAGACAAAGGGGAGATCTTGTATCATATTGTGTGGGACTCATTTCATCCCGTAACCAGAGTAGGTATCAAAACATGTACCCTATACTAGGTTGGAGAAGGTACACACTTATTGGACTGCTTGTAAGAGATCCAAACGTGGAGGACGGTGTGGGCGGCGCAAACTGACCAGGCCATGTGCGTGCATAAGACGGGAAGAAGGGGATAGATGACTGTGACACCAGAAGATATGAGGTTGTGCATATCAGCGAGGGGTTGCCTCTTTAGGACGTGATACATCCTACGGTGGGGCTGGCACATCGCATCTACGCGGATTATGGAGCCGATCGATTAGGGTAGTAGTTAGGGTACACTTGGACGTATGCCTACCACCTTATAGTGGAAGGGATCATCTCATTCAGGATATACTAGTAATTGTGCGGAGTAATCATTAGGGAAGCGTGTACACCTTATCCTGTCTACCTTGTCACACCTGTCTTTTATGTAGTAATCTCTCTTATCCACTTTATATGCCTGTCATGCTACTTTTATTTATTTACTTGCTAAAAGTAACTAGATTCGCCTGGCTTTATGTCTGACCCTTTTTGTTTCTCCCTCTTTCTTTCGTTCCCCTCCCCCAGCCCCCCAGGTTCTCAGGGAGGAAACACTTAGGCTTGGCCGTGATTCTGCTTACTTTTGCTAGAGCTGCTGAGATGTATGGCTCAAGCTTCTATCCTTATTGCTATGGCTACATTTTTTTGGCAATTTTATTTCTTTTATGTACTCTGATATTTTGAAAATACAAGATAGTGGCTTTTATGTTGTAATGGGCTTTTGTATTTTAGACATGTGATGTTTTTGGACCACGGTATATTATGATAAATAAAGTTTTTTTCCGTTGTTATTTTATATGTCGGTTTTGTAATATTTCTGTTCTGTTTACTATAATGCTTCACAAAACTTAATGCATTCCCTATGTGAGTGACATTAACAGACGTGGGGTGTCATACTTGGTATCAGAGCTGAAGGTTACCAGATTAGATAAAAGTTTTTGAAAGCTATTTTCAAAAAGGTTATAAAAGAAAGCATTTTTCAAAAAAAAAGTCTCTTTTGATAAACATTCCCCAAAAAGCCATAATAAAATCTTTCGATCCCTTGTCTAAATCTCTTTCCTTTTCATTTTCAGCATGTTTGGGGTTCCCAACATTCCAGAGGGCGTTACGATACCAGGATGGTTCCGTAGGTATCTGGAGGCCACGACGCCTGCTGAAGGGCAAGGAAATGTTCCTCCCCCAGCTGCGCACGTTGTCCCTCCTCCTCCTCCTCCTCTGCGTGCAGACAACTTCTCAAAGATCTGCAAAGATTTCTGTGCTATGGGAGGGAAGTAATTCCATGAAATCGAGACGTTTGTGGAAGCAAGGAACTGGCTCAAGGAGACCGAGGACTTGTTTGTAATATTTGAAGTAGAGGATCGAAGAAAGATTCAGTTAGTTGCTTGGCTATTGAAGGATGAAGCTTCAGTTTGTTAGGAGGTAACCCAAGTAGGTCGTTCGATGGAAACTTGGGATGACTTTAGATATAGGTTTGAGATGAAATTCCTTTCCCAAGCTGAGAAGAGCATGCAGATAGAGAGGTTCTTAGCACTCAAACAAGGGAACTTGATGGCTAAAGAGTATGTGAACAAATTTAACCATATGACAAGACTGGTACTGGAACTGGTAGATACTCTGCATAAGAAAGCTTTTCGGTTTGCTAAAGGGCTAAATGAACCCCTTCATGGGTTAGCTAGGTCCCACATCCCAATGGGATCCACTTTTGAAAGACTTGTTGATATGGCCTTGATGTATGAGGAAGAGAAAGGGGAAAAGAAGGAGGTTGAAGCTAAGGAAACAACACAAAAGAAGAAGGCATGGCCCAAGAAAGGACAACAACAACATCAGAAGAAAGGAGGAAAGAATGACAAGGGTAAGGAGAAAAGGAAGTGTCAAAGTTGTGGGAAAGAAGGTCACTTGATCAAAGACTGTAAAAGAAGGAAGAACACTTGCTTTAATTGTGGAGAAGTCGGACACTTTGCTAGGGAGTGCCCGAAGAAACAGGGACAAGGTCAAAGGGCAGGAACTTCTGGAGGGTAGGTGAATGCTCTCGCGATCAGTGCTCCTGATAGAGGTAGAAAATTTATGTGGACGGTTTAATTTCTCTATTAAATCATCCTATTAGAACACTTTTTGATTCTGGTGCTTCACATTCATTTATATCTAGTTTTGTGGTTGAATCTCTGCACTTAATTACTAGTATGGTACTGGATCCCGTAGTTATTTCAAACCCCATTGGTGGTTCGGCTCATTGATCTATGATATGTCGGGGTTTGAAAATATCTGTGTCAGGCATCGAGTTTAAGTGGGACGCATATGTGCTCGAGTTTATGGGCTATGGGTTGATTCTAGGGATGGATTTACTGACCATGTATGGTACCATTCTAGATTGTGAAAGGAGGGTCATTAGACTTCTGACTTATCATGGGAGAACCCTCGAGAATCCTTGTGACCCCCAAGGGTCTGTTATGCTTAGCTTCCTAGAGTCTCTTGATGCATCCATTGATTATTTACAGTCTGTTCTGGTAGTACGAGATTATTTTGAGCTTATTAAGGAGGTTCGGGGCTACCTCCGAGGCGCGAGATGGACTTTTGTATATATTTGGTGGACAATGCATAACCAGTTGCATTACCAGTGCGCCGTATGGCTCCAAAGGAAAGGAGGGAGCTAAGTAAGCAAGTAGGGGAGCTACTTGAAAGGATTTATCAGACGAAGCATCTCTGAGTGGGGTGCTTCAGTTGTATTCGTAGCAAAGGCAGATGGATCTCTTTGTTTGTGCGTGGACTATAGGGAATTGAACAAACTCACTAAGAAGAATAGGCACCCGCTCCAGAGGATTGATGATTTATTTGATCAGCTTATTGGTGCCTCGGTGTTTTCTCGGTTAGACTTGGCCATGGGGTTTCATCAGTTGAGGGCGGCTGAGGATAGCATAGATAAGACTGCTTTTAGGACTTCGGATGGTTTCTTTGAATGGCTGGTTATGCCTTTTGGGATGACGAATGCACCCGCCTATTTTGTTGATCTGATGAGTAGGGTGTTTCGGGAGTTCTAAAATAAATTTGTCATAGTCTTTGTTGATGATATTTTGATCTTCTCCAAGAGCGAAGAAGAGCATGCCCAGCATTTGAGAGAAGTTTTCAAAACTCTCTGTGACCAGCAGCTTAAGGCAAAGTTCTCCAAATGCCATTTTTGGAGAAAAGAGGTGAGATTCTTAGGGCATGTAGTCTCCAAAGAAGGGTTAGCTGTGGATCCCGTGAAAGTAGTTGCAGTGCAAGATTGGTAGATTCCTAAAAATGCAACAGAGGTGAGGAACTTTCTTGGATTGGAATGTTATTATAGGAAGTTCATTAAGGACTTCGCAAAGATATCAGCCCTACTCACCAGGTTGACGAAGAAGAACTTGGCATTTTCATGGGATATAGATTGTGATTTTGCTTTCCAACGTTTGAAGAGGGCTCTTACAACAACCCCAGTCTTGACTTTGGCAGATGGGGACAAAGTGTTTACAGTTTACACTGATGCATGTGGTATAGGGCTTGGTGCGGTTCTGATGCAATAAGGGAAAGTAGTGTGTTATGGGGGTAGATATTTAAGAGTTCATGAGAAGAACTACCCCACCCATGATCTAGAACTAGCTGCCATGGTATTCGCGCTAAAGACGTGGCGTCACTATTTACTTGGAGAGAAGTTTGAGTTATACATCGATCATAAATCTCTCAAGTATATGTTCTCATAGAGGGATCTTAATTTAAGGCAACAAAGGTGGATGGAGTTCCCAGCTTCTTATGATTTTGATATTGCTTATACCTCGGGCAAGGGTAATGTGGTGGCAGATGCACTAAGTAGGCAGAGGATGGCCTTAATTCCTTTGTTTGTGGAGAGGAAGAGCTCGGAGTTCATATCAACTTTTAATTTTAAACCCTCCATCGAGATTTTGCTTGATTTGTTTGCATCGCTAGAGATACGACCAACTCTTATGGATCAGATAGGAGCTTTGCAGCAAAGTGACCGACAGATTTTAGACATCGTGGATGAGCTCCGAAAAGGGGAGACTTTTAGTCACCTAAGTCGGTATACCATAGAAAAAAAGGGGTGGTTGCGATGAGATAGAAGGCTTTGTGTTCCTCAAACTGTAAGTTTGATAAAGGCAGACCTAGAAGAAGCCCACTATTCTAAGATGAATATTCATTCAGGCATTGATAAGATGTACAAAGAGATGAAGAGGGTTTTCTTTTAGGCTGGGATGAAGAAAGATGTGGCCGAATTTGTTTCTCAATGTTTGGTTTGTTGTCAAGTCAAAGCTGAGCAAAAGAAGCCCGGTGGTTTACTTCATCCTTTGGAGGTTCCTTAGTGGAAATTGGAGAGCGTCTCGATGGATTTCATAGATGGTTTGCCTGGATCGAAGAAAGGCAACACCAGTATCTGGGTTATGGTAGATAGACTCATTAAGAGCACTCACTTTATTCCAATTAAGAGTAAGAGGATGGCATCATGATTGGCAGCAATTTATGTTTGTGAGATAGTTCGTCTTCATGGAGTACCTTCCGGCATCGTAATTGATCCTGACCCCATCTTTACCAGTGAATTTTGGAGGAGCTTGCAAGAAGCATTAGGCACGCATTTGTATTTGAGCACCGCTTATCATCCTCAAACCGATGGGTAGACGGAGAGAGTGAACATAATTCTTGAAGATCTTTTAAAGCTGTGTGTCCTAGACTTCAGAGGGACTTGGGAAGAGCATCTCCCTTTAGTAAAGTTTGCCTATAACAACAGTTATCAAGCTAGCATCGGCATGGCACCCTTTGAAGCATTGTACGGACGACCCTGTAGATCACCAACTTGTTGGTGGGAATCTTCAGAAAGTTGATTACTTGGACCAGATATGGTTAGAGAAACGTCCGAAAAGATTAAGCTTATCCGATGGTGGATGAAGACATCCCAAGATAGGCAGAAATCCTACGTAGACAAGAGAAGGACTGACATCGAATTCGAAGTGGGATACTTAGTTTTTATTAAAGTGTCACCTCTGAGGAATGTGGTTCGCTTCGAATCTGTAGGGAAGTTGGCACCCAGATTTGTGGGATCATTTCCCATAACTGAAAGGATTGGCCAAATGGCCTATAGAGTGAAGCTCCCAGAAAATCTATCTGGTGTTCATGATGTTTTCCACATTTCTCATCTACGGAAGTGTTAGCATGACACCGCGGAAGTTGTTGAGCCAAGCATATTGGAAGAAGTGGAAGTAGAGCAGGAGGTGACAGTTAGATGAGTTCCTACCCGTATTCTTGGATCAAAGGTTGAGAAGCTACACAATAAAGAAATCAAGCTGATAAAGGTTCAATGGGGAGATAATCCAAAGGATGAGACTTAGGAGACCAAAGACAAGATTCATGCTTTGTACCCTTTCCTTTTCAAGGGTATGTTCTTAACTCCTTTTCCAAAGTTTTATCTGTGTCGGTTTCTATCATTTGAATATATCCTATCCACAGTATTTTCGACCTTTAGATAGGAATCCTATGGATGTAAACATGTGTTTGAGACATGTTATGTTTGATGGATGCAAGTGGACGCAAGTTTTGCTAGTGGCTGCCTGTGGATGCATATACACGCACATTAGGCACTAGATCGGCTCAATCAGTCTCATACTGCATATGGATGTGTGTGCATTTTCTTTTCTTTTATGGGTGGAAATGGATGTATTAGCATATGGATGTTGCATTTGGATGAATGTGTGTGCACACGTATAGAACTCACATGTTATAATAGGATTATTTTCATTCATATTGGATAGATGGCACTAACATACATTGCGTTAAGGAGGTCAACTAAATCAGTAGACCGCCTGAACTTCGCATTAGTATTGGGACATATACACACACCTTTGTATATATTCATATAAGCATTAGAAATCGTTAAGGACAGTGGATGCCAGTGATTGATGGATGACTAGATGGATGATGGATGGTAGGATATGCATTCTTCTCAACTTGGAGATTTTGGGGATGAAACCCTTTAAGTAAGGGGAATGTAACACCTCATAATTTTGTTAACATTAAAGAGGATAAATTAAATAATAATTAATTTAATATTCGGAATTAAGGGAAATGGACCATGCCATTGCGTCCGTCTCGAAATTCTGGGCAAGATAGACATTTGGTTTGCGTAAAACGGACATTGTATAAAGAAGTTATGAGGATTTTAAGTTTGTATACGCGTAGAAGAATTATATGTATACATATGAGTCAGATATGAGCCAGAATCTTATCCAGAATCGTTCAAAAATCAAAATTACGTATGGCGGCAAATTTCCCATTCTAAGGGTTCGACCCACCTAGGGGGGTGTCAGCACCGGGGTCAACCCCCTATAGGGGTGTCGACACCAGGGTCGACCCCCCTACGGGGGTATTAACACCCCTAGGGCTGACGTGGAAGTTGGTTCCATGAGGGCTGGCAGCTATAAATACATGGTCATTGCTCCTGTTTTCTTCATTCAGAATCCATGGGGGCCAAACTCTACCAGTGTCTGAATTGAACTGGATTCGTTATCTTCTACAACTATCAACTTAAGAAAATCAGTTAGAGATTCAAGATCCATTCTTTCTCTATTTTCTAAACCAATCTCTGTGAGTTCCTAGTTGCTTTTAGATTTAAATATTTAAAAGTAAACGTGATATGACTATAGTTTGGATTTGTTCACGTGCCTATGTTATACTGGATCCATTGAAAATTGCGAACATATGCCATTCTAAATTGATTATAACTTGGATCTAAATCTTTATCTTGTCGGATCTATTGTAACTTTTGTGGAATTCTATGATGTGGATCTTGGACTTATTTGTGTTAGATCTATTTCTAACTATTGGATGTAAATCTCTATCTTTCGGATCTATTGTAATTTCTTTGACATTCTATGATGTGGATCTTGACCTTATTTGTGATAGATCTATTTTTAACTGTTGGATCCGAATTATATGGACATCTAAATTATTGATCAGATCTAGTTCATCACCTTGTGCCTATCATATTAGATCTAAACCAGTTGGACATCTAAATTGTTAATTTAGATCTTATTATGCTTATTATAACATCATAGTTATGTTAGAATTAGTTAACTGCCACAAGTTCATTAGATTTATGCTTATATGTCCACCTTATCACCATGTTAGTTTATGTTTATGCCAAAACAATCACCTTTGTCATAATCCCATCACTTTTCCCCTTTTATTTTTTATGACTAGGCTACTTTCTAGCCTAGATGTCGCCAAATATATGTGAATGCGTTAGTTAGGGAACGGGGGAAAAAAGATTAGAATTGGCATAATTTAAGTAATGTTTATATGAATTGGACATATAATTCAAAAAGGGGAAATAGGGGCATAATCACCTATAAAGACATAGGTAAGATCAGGATAAGAATGAAATGTCTAATAATTATAATTAGAAATTGTAATTGCACTTATGACACGAGGTTATTTTGCATTGGTGGTGGAAGTCTACCCGGAACCGATCGGCATATCCAACAACCACTAATGTTGAACCTAATGTGATAGGTCTAAGTGCGCAAATACGAGACAGGTTATGACATGAGGTTAGGCCCAACTTGTGGAAGAAGTCAGCCCGGACTTGACCGGCATATCCAACATCCACAAGTTGTAGGCCTAACGTGGGAGGTCTAACACATTATAAACCATAAATGGACATGGTAATAAATTGGACTACTTAACCAAATCTAATCCATAAGGGATTGCATGAATATGAATTAAAGTTAGAGTTAAGTAAAATGGGTTGGACAATGGATGGGTTAAGCAAATCTGGAGGGGGTGGGTAATATTTACATATAGGCCCACAAACTTAACCTGATATGGTTATGTAATTAAAGACACCTAGTGGTATATATAACTGATGGAAATAATAAATTTATGTAACTAAAGACACCTTTTAGGGTAAACATAACTTCTAAAAATGATAGGGTTATGTAATTAAAGACACATAGTGGTATACATAGCCATTGAAAACTTAGTGGGGGATACAAGGCAAAGGGAAGAGCTTGTGTCATTTTGTGTGGGACCCCTTTCATAACCCCGAGTAGGTGTCAAAACATGTACTCCGTACTAGGTCGGAGAAGGGGCATGCTTACTGGATTGATTGTAAGAGATCCAAACGTGGAGGAGGGTGTGGTTGGCGCAAACTGACCTGACCATGTACGTGCATGAGCCGGGCAGAAGGGGATAAGACGACCGTGACACCTGTAGATATAGGGTTGTGCATATCAGCGAGGGGGTGCCACTTTAGGATGTGATACATCCTACGGTGGGGCCGGCACAGCGTATCTACGCGGATTAGGGAGTCGATCGATTAGGGTAGTACACTTGGACGTATGCCTAAGTCTACCGCCTTAAAGTGGATGGGATCATCTCATTAAGGATATACTAGTAATAGTGCAGAGTAATCATTAGGGAAGCGTATACATCTTATCCTATCTACCATTGTCACACCTGTCTTTTATGTGCTAATCTATCTTATCCACTTTATATGCCTATCATGCTACTTTTATTTATTTACTTGCTAAAAATAACTAGACTCGCGAGGCTTTATGTCTGAACCTTTTTGTTTCTCCTTCTTTCTTCTGTCCCCCCCCCCCCTCTGGGTTCTCAGGGCGGAAACACTTAGGCTTGACCGTGATTCTGCTTACTTTTGCCAGAGCTGCTGAGATGTATGGCTCAAGCTCCTATCCTTGTTGCTATGGATACATTTTTTTGGGGAATTTTATTTCTTTTATGTACTCTAATATTTTTGAAATACAAGACAGTGGCTTTTATGTTGTAATGGGCTTTTTTTTTCCAGACATGTGATGTTTTTGGACCACGGTATATTATGATAAATAAAGTTTTTTTTTCCGTTGTTGTTTTATATGTCTGCCTTGTAATATTTCCATTCTGTTTACTATAACGCTTCACGAAACTTAATGCATTCCCTTTGTGAGTGACATTAACGGATGTGGGGTGTCATAGATATCTTAATTTATATTTCTTAATCAATACCACAAAGAATGATATGCTATTTGGGATAAACAATTAGATGATTGTTAGTCTTCTACTAATATGTTATATTAAACGAACGTGTCAATTTTAGCTTCGTAATAATGCATTGAAAACTAACATTTGATTCCTCTATCCACTTTTAATATATGATAACTCTTTTCTTTGATTACGCCTACAGAATTATTTTTGACAATATTCTTTTATTTGGATTTCAACCATGCACTTAGTTAAAGGTTAACATGACAAGAAATTCAACATTTGTTATTTTCCATGAATGTGTGAATATTTGTAACTTACTTAAAAAAAATATTTACAGTATATAGTTCAAAAGTTTAAATATTTGTACTATACATTTCAAATGTGTGCAGTGAAAAGTGCAAACTTACTGCAGTTTACGCTGTAAATATTTTCAATTCATAAAAAACTTATATTTTACATTGCGCATATTTATAGTTCAAGGGACTGCAATTTTATTGCATTTTACAAATTTCATTATTTGTGTTTTATACAAATTTAAGATAAGAGGATTCCAAACAGCTATTTCTGTGAAGTATGTCCTTAAGATATAATTGCAATCAATCCAAAGCGCTGAAGTACGATAAGATCATTGATTACTATTTATTCATGTTATGGTGTTAATTGTTAAGATTTAATTGATATTCCATTTTCAGTTTTAAATAGTATTGTTGCCTGCATTTTCCAGTTTATGACCTATAAAGGTCCCTCCAAAAGAGAGCGGTGAATACGAAAAAAATTTGGGTGGATGCTTATTCAAATGAAGACTCTGTTGGAAGATAACAAAGTACCGTTTTGATATACTGGACAAACTTGGTAGGAAAATTAATGAGGTGATCTCTTTATAATGCAATAGTACTGAATTCATTATGGATTTGTCATTGCACTCTCTATTGATAATACATGGAAAGTCATACAAGGAATGTGATAACTAATTTAAATTATATTAAGAAATATATGTTGGAATTCGTAAGTATTGAATGAAATAAACTCTGTCCATTATCCCACATAATTTAAGAGAACAGGCGCGGCTGTTTAGTGAAAGGACATGACTATTAGCAGCATGGTTTTTCGCGAAAAGACACTTTCTTTCACCAACAGTCATATCTCCCAACGATCATATCTCAGTGAAAAGGGACTTTACGAAAAGACACTTCACGAAAAGATACTTTGTGAAAAGGCACTTACGTTCGCCAAATGGTCACATTTCAGCGAAAAGACACTCCGTGGAAAGACACTTCCTTTCACCGAAAGAGATGCATCTGTACGAATAGGTACAAGCATGACCATTCGAAAGAGATGCGACTGTACGAAGAATAACGGGTGCGATCGGTTGAAGGGATGCGAATAAACTATAAAAAAGGAGGAAACCTGATCACTTTCTTCACTCATTCCAATCCGAACTTTCTTCTCTCTTCTCAATACTCTTATATGTAATCACATGGTGACCTATCATTACAATCTCGTGCAGAATACATCTGTTGTATCTTGGGAGAATTTGAAATAAAATTCTTAAGGAAATTGTTACGACAAGCCTCAGACATCACCGGGTTAGATTTCTAGTTTATTTGTATATTTATGTACATTATTCTATAATTTCTCCTTTCTTTACGTTGTGCTATTTCTTAAAATAGTATAATGTTGTTGTTGTAAATTGATTACAACATTCTTATTGTTAACATTGAATTCCAGAGTAGTGGAAATTCGACTTATAAACTTGTGCGACGAGTTTATAATTGATTATTCTCTGTTTTGGTATACTAAATATATAACATCTTAAGAATTTTACTGTTTTCTTACTAAAACAGAGATGGAAACGGTTGAATTATCAACAAAGGCTACTACCTACAACATGCTTGATCCGTTCAAAGGGGATGGTGATGATTTGACAACATGGCAGAATCAGATGTTGTTTTATCTCACCACACTCGAACTACTAAGGTATCTCAAGGAGGAGGAACCAATTCCTGTTGCAGGTAAGGAGTTAGAATTTACTACGTGGAAGCATTCCGATTTTCTATGCAGAAACTATATTCTAAATTGTCTCGACAAGGTGCTATACAAAGTATATCAACCTCTAAAGATAGCAAAAGCACTCTGGAATGCACTTGCCACGGAGTACAAGACACAGAATACCAGTCTTAAGAAATTCATTATAGATAAATTCATTGACAACAAAATGGTGGACTCCAAACCGGTGATGGGGCAACTACATGAACTGCAAATTATCATTCATGAACTCGAAGTGGAAGGTCATAAGGTTGGAGAATCGATTTTGGTTGAAGCCATCACAGGGAAACTGCTGCCATCATAGAGAGATTACCGTAACTATCTTAAGCATAAGAAGAAGGACATCTCTTTACAGGATCTCATCGCCCGACTAAAAATTGAGGCAGATAACCGTGGAATTACAAAAACAAGCGAGGAGGCACTTGTGACTGAAGGGGCAAAAACCAAAAACAAAAAGAAGAATATCGAGAAGAAAAGGAAAGCTCCAGACAACAAACCGAAAGACAACAAACGAACCAAGAAGTTCAATGGCAAATGTTGGGTTTGTGGAAAGATTGGACATGCTGCTAGAGATTGCAGACACAAGATGCAAGGAAACTTAGAGGCGAACATAGTGGATAGCATGGAAGTAGACGAGTCCAACTTCTCAGCAGTTGTATCTAAATGCAATCTGGTTCAGAATCTTAATCAATGGTGCGTAGACACAGGTGCTACGCGTCATGTTTGCTCAGACAAATTCATGTTTTCTACATACCAAAAAGTCAATTACAAAGAAAAACTCTACATAGGTAATTCTGTAGTTTCCATGAACGAAGGCAGCGGCACAGTAATCCACAAGTTTACTTATGGAAAAATTGTCAAGTTATATATGACGTGATACATGTTCCAGACATCCGCAAGAATCTCATCTCTGGTGCACTACTATCAAAGAAAGGATTCAAAATGGTCTCGAGTCGGACTAGATGGTTCTGCCCAAAGTTGGAATGTATATTGGAAGGGGATATTTATGTGATGGCCTATTTAAGGAAAATGTAGCCGTTGTTGGCAATAAACCTATGTATTTCGATTGTGCTATTAATAAAAATGAAATTTCTTATTTGCTTGAGCACGAAATTTTAGTATGGCATGATAGATTAAGGCACATAATTTCAGAAAAATGAAAAAGCTGGAAATCTTGGGATTAATTCCTAAATTCCAAGAAGATAAAAACTACAAATGTGAGAATGTGTTGTAATGACCTGCATTTTCGCCCGCTTCAAGTCAATAAATTTACCAACTCAAACCGTTCGAAACTGCATATTATTATTTGTCATAGGGTTAAAATAAATCAACACAGAATCACAAACACATAAACATAGAATCTCTCACTGTGGAAGTGAAATTTATACAATAATACTAAATTTTCATTTATACATATTAGAGTATAGAAATAATACCGATATAGCGGAAGACTGAATATAGAAGGTTACATGAAGAAATAAAATAAATTGAAAATAACGGATAGATGACCAGACTCTAGAAATACTCGAGCTCCAACATGCAAATCTCCAAAGCTGAAAATATTTGGTCTGACCCGAGCATTTGCAAGAAAAACAAACAAAATACTCGAGTCAGAACTAACATTCTCATATAAGTGAATTAATTCAAATGAAATGTTTACGAAATGCAAATAACTTAAAGGATGCCTGGGACTCCATCCTTTAAGGATCCACGAAACTAATACATATAATATAATACGCAATTATAATAGTGTTTATTCAGTAAAGTATAATATTTTAAAATTAGTGTAAGCGGGGTTACAATTTTACCCTTACACCGTTTACAGACATTTTCATACAACCAGTACGTCGGTAGATAGGGATGCGCCGTGATACGACAACGTTAAATCAAAATCATAGGGGGCTTGAAGTTGAGGAGGAGCAAGCGTGGCTGGTCGTTGTTGGGGTGCGATCAGGTGGTTGCAGATGGCGGAAGTCACGACACTGGTTGTACGCGCGTTGTTGGAGGAGGCCTGGCAGAAGCGAACGAGCTAGCGGAGCTCGGTTGGGTTCGTCGACGTCTCGGGATTGATTCTAAGACGATTTCACTCATTCTAGGGTATTGCTACCCTATCTCTAATGAGTTTTTCAACCCCATAAGCTAAGGTTTGCATAAACCAAAGCTCTGATACCAGATTGTAACGACCTGCATTTTCGCCCGCTTCAAGTCAATAAATTTACCAACTCGAAGCGTTCGAAAGAGTAGGTCGTTACATGTGTAGAAGCCAAAATAGTCAAGAAACAATTTCATATTGTTCATAGAAGTACTGAATCACTGGGTTTAGTTCATACAGACTTATGTGATTTTAAATCAGTGCCTGCAAGAGGTGGGAAAAAGTACTTTATTACTTTTATTGATGATTATACACGATATTGCTATGTATATCTTTTGAACAGTAAAGATGAAAAAATTACATCATTTATAAAATGCAAAGCAGAGGTAGAAAATCAGTTAAATAAAAAGATCTAGATATTGATATCTGATTGAGGTGGAGAATATGAATCACCCTTTGAACAATTCTGTGTAGAAAATGGAATAATTCATCAAACAAAAGCCCCATATTCACCACAACAAAATGGCATTGCCGAAAGAAATAAAGAACATTAAAAGATATGATTAATGCGATGCTATTGACCACTTTCTTACCGACGAACTTGTGGGGGGAGGCCTTAAATATGTCTAATCATATTTTAAACAAGGTTCCTCGTAATAAAACAGGAACAACTCCATATGAGTTATGGAAAGGACATAAACCAAGCTTTAAATACCTCAAAGTGTGGGGGTTCTTGGCAAAGGTTCCAGTTCTGCCTCCCAAGAAAGTCAAACTTGGACCAAAGACTGTAGATTGTTACTGTCTAGTGCCATCCTAAAATAATAGTGCCTATAGATTTTTGGTATTCAAGCCTTATATAGCCAATATCAATGTAAATACAATCACTGAATCAAGAGATGCCTCATTCTTTGAAGATGTGTTTTCCGCACAAAAGGAATGAAAGAAATGTCCCTAAAAGGACAAGAGAGGAATCAAGTAAACCACTTGAAACTTTGGAAATTGTTGATATTTCACCTGGAATAAAACCAATTGGCTACAAATGGATTTTCGAGAATAAAATGAAAACAAATGACTTTATTGACAAGTATAAAGCCAGATTAGTAGCCAAAGGCTGTCGTTAGAAAAAAGGAGTAGACTTCTTTGATACATATTCGCCGGTAACACGAATAACCTCTATAAGAATGTTGATAGCAATTGCATCCATCTACAAATTTGAAATTCATCAAATGAGTGTAAATACAACATTCTTAAATGCAGATCTCAATAAGGAGATCTACGTAGAGAAACCAGAAGGTTTCATTTCCAAAGGAAATGAAAACAAAGTCTGTAAATTAGTAAAATCATTATATGGACTAAAACAAGCTCCAAAACAATGGCATGCAAAATTTGATAGTGTCATGATGAAAAATGGTTTTTGTATAAATGAATGTGATGAATGTGTTTATTATAAACAAATAGTACAATCGTATATGATGGTTTGTTTATACGTGGACGATAGGCTAATCTTTGGTCCTAACATTAAAGTTATAGAGATCATAAAGATGATGCTAATCAATAATTTCGATATGAAAGATTTAGGTGTTGCAGACGTTATTTTGGTAATTAAGATAATAAGAACACCTAGTGGAATTGAATTATCTCAGTCGCACTATGTTGATAAAGTGATTGAAAGATTTCAAGAATTTGGAATTAAAGTAGTACAAACACCTTTTAATCCATCAGAAGTACTGCATAAGAACACTAAGGAGAGTGTAATGCAACTGGAATATTCTCGTATAATAGGATGTCTAATGTATCATATGAATTGCACAAGACTAGGTATAGCTTATGCAGTAAGTCGATTAAGCAGATATACAAGCAATACAAGAGAAGAACACTGGAAAGCACCAATGAGAGTGCTTGGATATTTGAAAAATACAACAAACTATTTCTTACACTATGGAAAATATCATGTTGTATTAGAAGGATATAGTGATGCAAACTGGACCGCTGATTCAGAGGAATCAAAATCAATGAGTGGTTATGAATTTACCCTAGCAGGGGTAGCAGTGTCAGGGAAATCTACTAAACAGACATGCATAGCTCAATCCACTATGGAATCAGAGTTCATCGCTTTAGATAAAGTAGGCGAAGAAGCAGGATGGCCTCATCATTTTTTTAGAAGATATCCCATTCTAGCCTAAACTGGTACCGGCCATATGCATACACTGTGATAACCAAGCAACGCTAAGTAGAGCGCATAATTTTGTGTATAACGGAAAGTCACGACATATTCGTAGACGCTGTAACACAGTTAGGCAGTTACTCTCAAATGGAACGATTTCCATAGATTATGTGAGAACAAATGACAACCTAGCGGATCCATTTATTAAAGGTTTATCAAGAGAGAAAATTGACTGGGCATCGAAGGGAATGGGTTTAAAAGCTTAAACCAACAAGAGTTATGTTATACGGAAACCTATCCTTGCGATTAGAGATCCCACGGACTAGGATCAATAGGCAAACCAGTTATGAAAAACACAAGACGTAATGCATTTTCGAACATAGTCCTACTCCATTCCTGTGGTGCACAATCTAAATGCATGCCTACGGAAGTATTAAAAGGTTAAAACTACATTTTTTAAGGATGACCATATCTTGAAAATAATAAGTGGGGTATATGTAGGATACTCCTAATGGTTGTGATCACCTATGTTAGTGTGAGCTAGGTCGGCTCTATGAGAATTTTAAATGATTAAAATCTCTATAACACTCGCAGAACCAAGAAATGTTAAGGAACAAAATGAACACAACCAAGAGATTGGATGAGAAGGAAATCAATGCTTCGTAAAGCTTATTGTCTGGATATACAATAACGGCTGACGGTTCAAGATGAAATAATTCACCGATTAGCCAAGTAGATCCGATAAGTTTTAACTAGGGAAAGTTCAAAGTGAAATATGTACTTATCGACTACAAAGGATTATTCCGTATGTACTCTGTGATATTTCACTTCGTGTAGGGGAAAAGAATATTATCATTCATGTGGGGGATTGTTGGAATTCATAAGTATCGAATGAAATATACTTTGTCCATTATCCCACATAATTTAAGCGAACATGTGTGACTGTTTAGTGAAAGGACATGACTATTAGCAGCATGGTTTTTCGCAAAAAGACACATCATGAAAAGACACTTTGCGAAAAGACAGTTCCTTTCACCAACGGTCATATTTCCCAATGGTCATATCTTAGCGAAAAGACACTTCGCGAAAAGAAACTTCACGAAAAGACACTTCGCGAAAAGGCACTTCCTTTCGCCAAACGGTCACATTTCAGCGAAAAGACACTTCCTTTCACTGAAAGAGATGCATCTGTACGAAGGGGTACGAGCACGACCATTCGAAAGAGATGCGACTATATGAAGAGGTACGGGTATGACCGTTCAGAAGCAATGCGACTGTACGAAGAGGTACAGGTGCGACCGTTTGAAGCGATGCGAATACACTATAAATAAGGAGGAAACCTGATTACTTTCCTTACCCATTCCAATCCAAACTTCCTTCTCTCTTCTATAATACTATTATATATAATCACAGAGTGACATACTCATTACAATCTCGTGCATAATACATCTGTTGTATCTTGGGAGAATCTAAAATAAAACTCTTAAGGAAATTGTTACGACAAGCCTCAGACATCATTGGGTTAGATTTCTAGTTTATTTGTATATTTATATACATTATTCTATATTCTCTCATGTCTCTACGTTGTGCTATTTCTTAAAATATTATAACGTTGTTGTTGTAAATTGATTACAACATACTTATTGCTAATATTGAATTCCAGAGTAGTGGAAATTCGACTTATAAACTTGTGCGACGAGTTTGTAATTGATTATTCTCTATTTTGGTATAGTAGATATACAACAAAATATGTTATTAAGGGTTACCCACTCTAGAATAGATTTCAAACCATGTATTCATTCTTTATGTTTGAAAATTCAACAATCGTTATACAAAATATTCTTCTACTTCACATACAAGGAAAACAGGTTTAAAGTTGAATAGGAAATTACCTACATTTCATAATGTAATGCAATTTGTTTATCACAACCTATAGTGCAACATGTAAATCCAAGGTATATTCATTTTTATGAAGGAGCATTCACATGGAATGACAACCATTATCTTGTGTCCATTCTCAAACAAAACAGCAGGCCATAAAAAATAATTAACATTGATGTGCATTCGGGCATCAGTTGCATTATTTTCTCCATTTTGAAATCGTCAATGAGTAAAAACATACTTTATTGTCTATGAGTTCTATTATGTTATTTTTCTAAATCATGTTTTATAATATATATATATATATATATATATATATATATGAAATAAAGAAATTTACCTTCAAAAAGTCAGAAATCCTGAAGCTTGCTCATTACATGTTTCATACATGAGCAGGGGTATGATTATAATACTAATGTTTATAAATTTGTGCCTTTCATAGTTTCTACCCAATTTGCGTGAGGTTGCCTATAAACCTTTGTAGTTATCAGATATAACTGTTAATATATTTATAGAAAATAAATACACTATTGTGTGGTAAATATTGCTAAATTTATGACTGTTACTTCTTGCAATACCAAACATTGGTGAAAATAACAATGAAAGCATCATTTAACCAATGTCATTTATAGAATTATTCAAGTGATGTTGCTGAATAAATACATTGCAACTAACTAATATTAAGAATGCGATCATATATTCCTTCATATGTTATGCATTCAAATTCTTTTAACATGCTATTAGATAAATTGTAAGAACACAGTTTTTATTTCTATAGCATCATATGATGTTACTATTTTGTTGGACGTTCCAGTCATAGGCTTTATTTGAGTGGCAACTGAAGTATGATTCAGTCTTGCCAAAGCTGATAAAAACTAAACTAATGTAATGACTCAAAATATTCGGACTTGACCATGTTGTTCTTCTTTTTACTTCCTGATCCAATGACAAAATTCATTGGCTTTAAGTTTTTTTCTTATACGCTTAAAATGTTTTTGTAACAACCCGAATTCCAACAGACCGATTTTTTTTTTCAAAATTCTAATCAGTCGAAACCCGTGTTAGTTTTCCTTGGTATCCTGCAGAAAAGATAGAGACATAAAATATGTTAGATCTCAGGAAATATCTCACAGCGGAATGGATATAATATAATATAATCAAAGTATAGCCATACCGTATTAATATTACTGGCTAATTAGCATCCAAAGCTATCATGTCTCTGCCACAAGTCTAACCTGCGAGTATGTTATGAGGAGGGGGTTAGAACACAAGTTCTAGTGACTGGATTTAAAGTAAACACTTTGGATAATCCTACAGATACTGCTCAATCACATTTTATTATTTATTAGGTTACTTGGGCTGACATCACTCAAGGCTTACACACACATCGTACCCATTTACTCCTAGTAGATTGACTTAATTCAGTATATATGTAGCTACACCCAATATTAAGACACATCCCATAGTACCCCACTCGCATGGTCTCCACCGTAACGCCACATAAATATACACAGTCGCTCATTCTACGCCGGAGTGATGTACGGACCTCTATATAACAATGCTATGTTCCACAATGAATTGCTATAGCCATGCTACCTAAGCGTACAGACGGCCACCTTTGATCGAATCAGATCACAGAGTAATGCCCTAGAGTCTACGATACGCCACCCAGAGCGGATATGCATGTATCTAGACTTTCTCACGTATGTGTCGTCAATCGTACTCGATGCCTCAACCACACATAACCTATAATGTGCCCCGAGTTCCGTGACAGGGCTATACAAGAAACACGAAACTCGGTCGGGAGCTTTTCCATATCTGTTTAGACCCGTCTTTAAGAGCCTCAAAATACAGATATCCCTCGGGTCTATTTTACATGGTGGCTATGGCCCTACTTTGGTCACTCTATCAACTAGTAAAGACTACAAGAGCTAAGCGACTGCCCCTAACAAACAATCTAAACATCCAGTTGGTGTCTCGCCTCAACCACCTTGCCTTGATAGTGAAAGGTGGATGGCGTCTTGGGTTTAGCTTGGTCTTTTGCATCCCACTGGCTGACGATGACGGGTACCCGATGATCTGCTATCCTTGTTGGCCCTGACCTCACCTCCCGTTGAGGTGATTGTCGAATCACCTTAATGTCACCTCGTCACAACATTCTGACTACAAAGCTACTTTTGCAGTCAAGGCCCACCCACCTGGTAGTAACGCGTAGATCCAACCTCTGCGAGCACAGCCTAAACATGTGCCACTGCACAGAGAACTACCAGTAGAACGTTACGCATCTCAGGAAGCCGCGTGCTTCCCCATCCAGTCCTTCGGAGCTAACATGATAATCTGATGGACGTGCGCACCCCTCATGTCTCATGATACCGCGATGATCTACCTCGTTGGGTTATTCACCTTAAACGTGTGGACTGGTCCAAGCATCTTATTTTAATATGTTATTAGATCCTATGTCTAAATATTCAATTATGCGCTTGCTCTACCTCATCGGATTTCCATTTAACTTGGTTATTCCTATTCTCATTGACTTCTTATTCAAGTTATCAAGTTCCTCTCGCTTATTAATTTCAGTCATATAACTTAACCCCTTTAAGTTTATTAATAAGCCCATAACATGTTATTCTCTAGATTGTAATCCAAGGTCTGTAATCTACAACCTCTTTATATTATTCGTTGTCCAATTTCGTAGTTACAATAACATGTTCTACTTAATATGTAATTAAGTAATCTCAATTCACATGTCTTCTGTTTAACATGTCACTTATTATTTATGATTAAATATAACTTAATTCATCTCATAAGTTTGCCTCCTTCTTTCCTATTTAATCATATTTCCATCTTATACTATCACTACCCCTTATCGTTGTTTACTTATTAACTTGGTTCTCTTAACTAGGGTTTACTAATAAGCTTCTCTTCTCACAAATATAACTTACGTATTTCTCATCCACAGATTTCAAATTCTGTTCTTAATTTACCATTAAGTACAATTAATCTCATTACATAAGTTATTCCATTTTCTTTATCATTTATTATAACCGAAGTTATAATTTCCACTTGTCCCTATGACAAGCCGTCCTATTATACAACATTCTAATTAATGTAATCTAATTATAATAGGTGATTATCGTTCCCCGTTCATTCCACTTCTTTTACTGTTATAATTTTCTTTCATTCATTTCCATTAACCACAATTAGTGTCATTTATTTCTATCATTTTATATGCATACATACGTGTGTGTGTGTATATATATATATATATGTTTACGTACTAGACCTCACACATTAAGCCTACCACTTGCGGAAGCTAGATTTACTTGGCAGTTCCGGGCAGGCTTCTTCCACAAGTTGACTTAACCTAGAGTCTTAGCATCGTTGCATGTTTACTTACGCACTAGACCCCTCACATTAAATTAACAACTTGTGGATGCAGGATTTGTCGGACGGTTCCGGGCAGACTTCTACCACCAGTTGAATTTAACCTCGTGTCTAAGTGTGGTTACAGTTTTCTATTTTCTGTAAATTTAGGCATGTTTATTGAAACACCCCACCTTCGTTAGGGTCACTCACAAAGGGAATGCCTTGACTTCGGTGGAGCATTATAGGTAAAAGATACAGATAATTTACAAGACAGACATATGAACAGCGGAAAACTAAATTTATTTCATAAGTACGTGGTTCAGTTAAAACATTACAACAACTGTCTCAAACAAACTTCCAAATTATTACAACAAAATCTCTGTCTTGATTAAAACATAAAGATGGATAAAATAACAATAAGGCAGCATAAATCCCCAATAAGAGTGTATCTAAAGACATAGCCCAAGGAAAGAGAATTCAATCAATACATTTACTCTCTTCAAGCTGGGAATGGTCCAAACTAAGCTGAAGTATTCCCTCCCTGCGGACCTGGGAGGGGGGGGGCGGAAGAAAAGAAGACGAAAGAAAATGGGTCAGACATGAGTCTGGTAAGTCCAGCGATTATTTAGCATTTAAACAGGAAAAAGGATCATGACATGAATAAAATGAACCTAGGATAGCACCCTAGAAAACAAGATAATAAGACTGAACATGCTATCGCACTCATTACTATTTCTCTGCACCCACTTACAAGTGTCTCAACTAGCACCATGTATTCCAGATAAATGATCCCCTTTATCGATCGACTCCTACTCGTATATATTCACTACTTGTGTCATTCGGCCCCGCTTGATTGTAGATACCTGCGCTGGTCCCACCATGGGGAGTATCAAATCCTATGGTGGCAACCCGACACAATTCAAGATGCACAGTGTATAACTACTGATGCCCAGTGCCTGCTTTTTCCACTTCAGAGTACGTGCACGCCCGCACTCCGTCGGAACCTACACTGACGCACCACCCGCCGTTGTTTTGACCGCTAATAATCAGCCCGGTAATTGTGCCCCACCATGCCTAGTTCAGAGTACCATGATACATTTGTGTGGGTTACTGCTGAAATGGGTCCCCGTTACTAGGGTATCCTAATCAACATGTGAAAATGGTTAAGTGTTCTCAAATAAACCTAACCCCACACATTAGTTTAGTTAACATGTTGTATTGGTTAAGTGTTGCCTTAATTAACTTAACTCTATCATTCCTGTCTTAGCTTTAATTCATTCATTAAAGCACCAACCACTCACATTAGATATGTATTGTTGCGGTCGCAGGATGTGCCGGTCAGTTCCGGGCAGTCTTACACCGCAACTCAATCTAACCTCGTGTTCTTTTGGGCTTGATGCGCTAACCTCTCACACTAGATCTATAATGTTACGGTTGCTGGATGTGCCGGGCGGTTTCGGGCAGTCTTACACCGTAACTCAATCTAACCTCGGGTTAGGCATATTTGTCTTTTACTTAATTTACATCTTTACCCTTCACATTTTTATGTAAATTATCCACAATTATTGCCATTCAAGTCATGCCCCATTTACCCTCTAAATCATGTTCATAATTTTTAGGTATATAAATTATACCATTTTATGCCACTAATCATTTATATGATTATGGGCCGAATTATGCAAATAATATGAAATTTACGGTTTTTCCCAATGTTACCCCCGTTATACGTTCGCAAAATTCACATAGAATGTTAGGCTCGCAAGTTAGCCTAACTTATATACAAAAGGGGAAAGAAAGGAGTATGTACCATTCCTACAACATAAAATAATAAGGATCTAACTAAACATGTGTCATATAAATTTGGCATAAAACAATGAACTTGCATTTTTGTATCCAATTAACATGAATCTTAAGCATATGAACGGGGGCTTACATAGAATTACACAAATCCAATTAGGCATGTAGATGTGGACTTGCAATTTGGATCCAATTAACATGAATCTTAAGCATATGAACGGGGACTTACATAGAATTACACAAATCCAATTAGGCTTGTAGATGTGACTTGTATTTTTGATCCAATTAACATAGATCTAAACATATATATGACTTAGCCTAAAAACTTTCACGTAACATAACATGAAAGAGTCACCAAATTTATATAATACACAATTGGTTTAACATACAACATAATAAGTCCAATAAACCACAATAGTCTCATAGGCATATATGATAGAATTGTTACAAGAATAGACATGAATCAGCATCACCATTTTCTTACAACTAGGCACATCTCTAGTTTTCATTTTATTACAAATCATAATTTTTAATTGTTCACATCTAAATAATAACAGGACTTACAAACAAAAGAAAATCTTGTTTTCTGGGATCTGTTTTCTGAAACTGAAAAGCTATCCCTTGACGTAGACTATCGATTCTCTAATTTAGATTTGATTCGTAGCTTCTAACTTGCTTTCTAGTTTGCTTCCTAGTTGGAGAAGAAATGGTGGCTATGCTAGGTTGACCATGGACAACATGGTGGCTCCTTGGAATGAAATTGTGTGATTTAGGGTTGAGGGTTGGGGTTGCTTTTATAGGGGTTTAGATTTATGTGAGCCGTTAGATCAACCTAGGAGTAATCACAACCATCAAGACTAGATAGAGCTATCCAGAAATTGCCACCTATGCCCTAGTGACTCAGCAACAAGTCAGAAAATCGTCACTGTTTGGATCTGGGCAAGGGGGTCGACCCCTATAGGGGGGTCGACACCCCAGTCGACACCCCTCTTGGGGGGTCAACACCTATGTCGACCCCCCTTGGGGGGAGTTGACTCCTATGGGCGGGAATTTTCCCGCCCAGCTGATTTATGTGATTTTGAAATTCGAACTATTTTGTTTATTAAATTATTTAATTATATAATTTTCTGTTTAAACATGAAATCTTCAAAACTCCATAACTTCTTCATACGGAGTCCGATTCACGCAAACTTGGACTCTATCTTAAGCAAAATTTCGAGATGAACGCAATGGCGTAACCCATTTCCCTTAATTCTCACTTTTACAATTAAGTATTCTTTAGTTCGTTACTTTAATAAACATAGAAAATACAGGGTGTTACATTTATTCTTTCAAGTTTTACTATAATCTATACTTTACATGTCATATTTAATTTCACATTAAGTCCATTTCTAATTGCCATGTAGCATGTTTTTCCGAACGTGTAATCAACTTCATTTTGAAATGACAACATGCAATCATAAATCATGTAATTAATCCTTTCTAACAACTTAACATGTAACTATCACAATTCTTACAGTTAAGGGTCCAAGTATAATATGTCACAGGTTAACGATTAAGCATTCAATTACACAATATGTCACAAATTATCATGTAATTAAAACTTATATGTATACAACAGTAATTGTTTCCATATTTTTAACAAGTTAACATTTCCATATGTTAACATTTCAGCTTCTTAATCATTTAGCATATAATCATATCAAATTAACATTTCTAAGAGATTTACATTGCATGTTAATGGGGAATGTCAAACGAGAATATACCATTATCAAAAATGATAACTTGAATCCAATCACATTGTTATGCTGATCTAGAAGAGAATCTCTTTGGATTTATCATAGATGGAGGGTCATGAGTTTGTATTGTAATTGCAGTCGAAAACGCCTTAATTTCTGAATATGTCGTTGTTGGCGATAAATTTTCTTTTTAATCTTCATTTGGATAGAGCTCTAATGTTATAATAAATAATTTTATTCAGAAATTACACGGAGGAAGAAAAAGAGAGTGAAGAAACAGCGAATGAGAATGGAGAGCTATAGGGTCCTTTATATATGAAGTTCAAATTGACACTGACCATCTATTTACCCTGATGAAATCTATTCTCTCCACGTTATAAGGCCAACATGAAGTTGCCTAGTCAATATAATTTTTGAATTGGAGCAATAGAATAAAGCCAACAATGCATGCATTGCCATTTCATGACAATTAAATGCGCCAATTAGGCGCCACATTATTTTTCTATCCTTATGCACATTTATTCTTTTTCATCTTTATTTATTACGTGCATACATTCTTCATATGTTTCTAAGTATATATACATATATCCCCTTTCAATTAATTCATATATCAATTCCTTGATTTACTTCTTTTAAATTGATTATGCGCCTACTTTCCATTTTTTCTGTATATTTGCATGCACATTTTGTATATATGTATATAACCTTATAAATTGTTCCTTATTTAATTTTTCTCTTTTCGTTAACACTTATTGTTTACCTTCTATTGCCTTCATTAATTTTTCTTACTTTTGAATTTTGAATGCTATGTGTATATAATCATACACATCTTCCTTTATTATTTTATTTTACATGCCTTACCTTTTTATTTAATGCAATCATTTTATCATGTTTTCTTTTTTCTTATTTCAATCAATCCATTGCATTAATTTAGCGTATGTATTATCTTCCCATCAATTTTGAATTGATTTGAATTATATTCATATATAAGGCCTTATACGTATACAAAATCTCTAATAACCATTTTACATGTATATATATGTGCGCAACTTACATTTCGTTTTCAAAATTCAAACGGTGTTATATCGTTATTCAATTCTTGCCATATTTCTTTAATTGCAGCCTTATTTTGAACTTTTCTCTTGTATATATATATATATATATATTGAATATATATATATATATATATGTATATTTCTGTACATGTATACATATATATATTCTCATATACATATAGTTTTCTGCACTTCCTTATATGTATATTTTTCCTTATATGTATGTTTATACATATTTTCTCTTTAGAATATGTGTTATTTCAGTCGTTTTCTTGAAACTAAAATATGACGGCTGCGTGGATCGAACTCTACACCTCTTGTATGCAAGGCACATGTTCTAACCAACTAGACTACTAAGACTTTTGTTAACGAGGCTTAGAACAATGGCGGTCATTGTTCTTTTTTCATTCCTCTTTTTCATGTTTGCTGCAATATTTCATATAACCCGTTTGCACGAATCATTTTCTTTTATTATTAACGCATGATATTTGTAAATCAGCGCATGCAACATATTTGTACTGCATGCAACCAATCCTTTCTTTCTTTTAATGCATGCATTAGTATTTTTATTTGCATTAATATTTTCTTTTAAATGTTTATGCCTAGCATATATATACACATATGCATTTTTTGATTATTTAATTGTTACAAAATGCGGGGTGTTATATTCTCACATCCCCAGGAAATTTCGTCCCCAAAATTTGATAAGCGTAAAAATCAATTAACCCCTCGCATAATATACATCAATCATGTGTGCATCCAATTTTTGTAAACATTGTGCAAAGTGAAATACAACATAATAATATATGTATGCCTAAGCGGTACCTCTTATGTGTATGCAAATTTTTCAAAAATTCTTTAAAAACATGATGCTCACATCCTAAATATACTGGCAGTTCTATATGAATGCAATATTTTGAAAATTGAAATATATTTTCACCCAAATTTTCCCACACTCTTGCATAACAAGAGGGCAGTTCATCCAAGTGTTGCATCCAAAATCCTATCAACTAACTTTATTTTTCAAATTTCAGGAAAATCTAATTTTCTAAATTCGATTTCTTATGTTATAAAAAGGTGGAAAAAGGGAAAATTCACATCATCCATTTTTCTTTTTCAACCTTTTTCTAACCGTACTTGGATTTTATGAACTATTTATAAAGATTCCCCTATTTCCCTATCCAAGCACAGCCCACATAAGAAAAAAAAATTGTTACAGCTTTTCTTTTTTGTCTAATCTTGGAAATTTTTATTCTTTTCCATCTTTTCTCATAATTTTCCCATTTTTCTTTAACTGTCATGTTTGTTGCTTTACTGAATTTGTTATTTCCTTTTTAGTTATGCCATTACTCTTTTCTTAGCTTATTTAACTTAATCCTTTGATCTAAGTTTAGTTTCAAAATAACCCTTCTAGCCCTTGTTGTGTACTAATAGAAATTTTTAAGCAACAACCTAGACTTTTCAATGCCTATGCATTCTACGAGAACTTATCAATATTCCAAGATAATTCTTGGTATCTACTTCATAGCCTCAAAACTTCTCCCGTCTTCCCTAGGCACAAATCTTCACCTTACTTTTAAAACATGGTTTGGCCTTTTCATTTCACTTTTCTTTCAAAATCTAAAAGTGTCAAAATTTTATTGTCCTCATGAAAACTTACTTTTGCCAAACCATAAAACATGCCATTTTATACCAAAAAAAATTTTAAATCATTTTTTTCCAAATCACAAAAACTGGAGTGGATAAGGACAACTATTTCTCAATCAGGTTTATGACTAGTTCTTCCCTATAAGGTCAGTTCGTTCTCTTACTATAAGGTGCAAACATTCACTCTATTCTTAATTTTTGCAATTTATTTTGTCCACCCAAAAAAATTCTCTTGTTAAAACAATTTATCAGAAATGATTTTAAAAGAACAGAGATTTCAGAACTTAAAAATTCTTTTATGCAATATAACAAGAAAACTAGCAAGATATGCATGCTCTATAATATGCACCTTTTTTAGACTTGTATTTTAGACAAAATTTTCGAAGGAAATCACTATTTACAAAATATACCCCATTTTACTTCAAAACCCAATATATACTTCTTTACATAATTTTAAAACTATAACTTTTAAGATTAAAACTTGAAAACACAATAAACCATTTTCCCAAAACTTTTACAATTTCAAGTTCTTAAAAGTTAACAATAGGATTAGACTCAAAGCGGATTTCTAATTTTTCTAGGCTTTCCTAGACAATGCCACAAAGTCAATTCTCTTAAACATATATATATATATATATATATATATATTCCTAATCCATTTTTAATCTATTTTCTAACATTTTCCGATTTATAAGGTTTTACTGCCAAGCCCACTAATATGAAATATCAACATATGGGATCCTCCTTTCTCTATTTCAAAATATATTGTACACTTCCCATCAAATTTCCTAAGGGTCTCAAATTTCTTATTCATTCCTCTAGTGTACAAAACAATCGTCCCAATTCTTACCATATTGTACTCCTTCTATTTAGTGGGTTCCTCTATAGATCAAGGAATATATATAATATATTTTTATTCTTATTTTAAAAAAAATACAAATAAGTTCACTTACTATCTGTGATGGCCCGCCCCGCACCAGCCGCATTTCCTCCGAAAGTGCACTGTACACATGCCCGACTAGCACGGAACGGTCGCTAATGAAAGGAAAGAAGAGAATGAACTAATCGAAAACCTGTTGAATGTCTCACAGTGCATGGAGAAAAATATAATAATAATGTACTTGACATAAAACATGCGAGACAGTGCATAAGCTGATAACTAAAACCAACAACAACATCATCATCAGAGTAGCGGAAATCCAAATACAGCTCATTACAACTTTCCAAATTACTGTCTCTAAACAAAAGAAAGAAAGGTACACCACTAATGCCCAAAGAAGTGACCGCAGCAACACAGGGAGAATGTCTATATATAAGTAACATACGTGGGAGCCTCCTGCTCGTCTTCGATACAGCTACTCGTGCATACCACCTAACCTGTCTCTTGTCTGCTCGTGAGAGCACCCAGAGTAATAAGAAGAGACATAAAACTCTGGGTTAGACAAAAAGTCTGGTATGAGCGATAAGCTAAACAGAACAATAACAGGTATACTAAACCATACCTGAACCTGGACCTGCAACCAAAGAGTTAACACTACATACCGTACAATACTCTAAGGTGCCACTGAACAGATGGTGTAAAGATAACGGAGGGTGGGGGTGTGCATGTCATAATGATGGCAAACAAATCAAACATAGAAACCATCCTCACATCTCTCACTCAGTGCGTAAAGCATACGATGTCCACCACCGTCGATCACTAGACCCATCGAAGTAGTGACGGAGTTCGACTTGTACAACTACTGCTACTACCAAGCTTTCCACATGAATTCATGACCCAAACTTTACAAATGACCCCACTTCATTGGTCTATAGCTCTTTAGTTGTACCTAGGCCACTGTGGCCCTGAATCCGTTCACGTACCCCCTACACATAGTGATCCAAAGAAATAGACATCAACAACCCCTTAGCACACGTCCCGCAGCAAAGCCCAACTCATGAAGTTAACCCTTTGGTTCCCAACTGATCCTGAGTACAAACTTCCCACTCGGACTACCTTTGCATCTCGGGTTTTAGTCTTCCCCTCCGGATCGGTTCTTCACTTCAGTTTATACTTCCTGTTCGGATCGTGATTCACGCCTCAAGTCCAAGCATCTCGGTTCGGATCGGTCGTGGACACCCCTGGCGGTTCGGTCTGGCCTCCTTCTGTTCGTGGTCGGGCTCCAGGTCGTGGTCCATACTCCAGCTCGTGCAAGGTCATCCGGATCGGGTCGTGGTGTCCTCCCTCTGGCGGTTCGGATTGCATAGGGTCGGATCGGCTTCCTCCACTGGCTCGGATCGCTCCAGGTTGTGGAAGCATGCTTGGCTAGTGAGGGGCATCGGTTCGGATCGGAGCTCCTTCTCACAAGCGGGTCGGATCGTGGAGCTTCCAGGCAAGCATGTCGGATCGGGCTTTCCACCTTCGATCTGATCCGGTTCTTGCAATTTCCTGCACTTCTTTCCAGCAACTATTCTTCGCCATTCGATGGCGTTTTCGACCAATCTAACACTTCTAGACAATCACAAATCATACCATACAGTCATAGCAACATGTACAATCAATCATGAACACCAAAACAACAACCATAACATGTAAAATGGATCAAACATAGCCAAAACCCCATATTTTCCCTTAAACAAGTTTAGGCAAAACTAATGGTATGATTAGTAAAACTTAACCAAATCAAACCAAATTTCTAACAGAGGTCTAAAACATTATTTTGAAATTTATAAATATTTTTCCAGAATTTTATCATGTCTAATTTCGTTAATCTTCACTAATTACCCTTAATTAACAGTAATTAGTGCAAAACTATGCAAATCACTCACCTTGGCCACAAATAAAATACCAAATCTGAAATGATTCTCTGTTTGGCGTTGATCCCAATGCAACACAACAGCCCTAACCTTGCTTTGGTGCTTTCTCTCCTTAATTTGATGTTTGCTAAGCCTAATCTTCAATTAGAAAGTGGTTTAGAGGTGTTTTGGAGAGATTTAGAGAGTGGAGGCTATGGCTAGGTAAGGAGGAATGAATAGTGACGGCTGAAAAATGAGAAAAAGGTATCCTCCAAACCCTAGCAGCCCTTTTAAACTCCTAATCCCGAAATCCCCCTTTGGCCCTAGCTGTTAATCACCCGGTTAAGCCCAATTAAGCTGTTTTTCGCCATCTGAAACTTGTTTCAGCCGTATCTCCCAAACGGTGAGTTCGTTTGGCTAATGTGATGACTCTACGGAAAGGTAAACCATCATCCGGAGCCAATGGAAGTGTTTCAGGTCAAAACTCCTTTCTAATCAAAAGTTATGGCAAAACAGTATCAGCTAGGGGCAAAATGGTCATTTAAAAATCGGCAAAAGTCATGAACATGAGAAATTACCCCAATAGTCGTCTCCCAAAGTTACATGATCATACAACTTCGTATGTGAAAGAAATAAATATTCTACGATCCTTCGATGCGTAGAATGCGGGTCGTTACACTCTCCTACCCTTAAGAAATTTCGTCCTCGAAATTTCTTAACCCAAAACATACAGAGGATCCCGCATGCCTACCAGCCACAAACAACAATCAAACATGCAAAACAAACAAACAAGCCTATCCTAGCATGCGGAAAGACTAAATCGTAGTTAAAATCTTACCAGGCGAAGAGTTCTGGATACATCTTCCTAATGCTCTCCTCTGTCTGCCAAGTACAATCATTTCGCCCCCATTGAACTTTGACTAGATTCACCGCTTTCCTTCGAAGTTGCTTCGTATCATTCCCAACAATACGCATAAGCTTGCGGTTCCCAACCGCCTCGGGTTCAACCTCGATATCATCCAACTGATCAGGTGAATTAGTCACATCTGGGTCGTGTACGAACTTCCTTAACTGGGAAACATGAAATACGTTGTGAACTCCTTCCATCTTCTCTGGTAATTCAACTTTGTATGACAAATTCCCAAATTGCTTAAGAACTGTTGGATAACCTTCATTCGCTGTTGGATAACCTTGATCTTGTCTGATATTTCTCTTATTACTTCTGGTCCAAGCACATATTTCGCACCGGTCTCTAACCAACATGACGGTGAGTTGCACGGTCTTCTGTACAAAGCTTTAAATAGAGCTATACCAATACTGGATTGATAACTATTATTATATGCAAACTCTACTAGATGCAAATGGTCATCCCATGATCCACCAAAATCCAATACACAGGCTCTCAAGAGGTCTTCTAATATACGATTCACCCTCTCTGTTTGACCATCGGTTTGAGGATGATATGCGGTGCTGAGATGTAATTCTGATCCTAACGCCTCTTGTAAGCTTTTCCAAAATCCACTAGTGAACAATGGATCTCGGTCACTCACAATGCCTTTGGGTATTCCATGAAATCTCACTACCCACTTTATATACAGTTCCGCTAACTTAGCTGTCGTCCTGTTTCACTTGACGGGTATAAACCTTGCACTCTTAGTCAATCGGTCCGAAATCACCCAAATGCTATCATGGCCCAATCTAGTCCTTGGTAACCCCTCAATGAAATCCATTGAGATTTGTTCCCATTTCCATTCTGGAATTTCTAATGGTTGCAATAAACCACTAGGCTTCTTTTCTCATCTTTAACTAGCTGGCAATTCATGCATTTGAATATAAACGTCCCAACGTCTCTTTTCATCCCTTCCCAGTAGTAGGTCTGCTTCATGTCTTGATACATCTTTTTACCACCGGGGTGTATAGTCAGTTTTGAGTGATGACATTCTCTAAGCACTTCATCTCTCAATCCATTGACATTGGGTACAACTAGTCTTCCATTCTTTCTAAGCCATCCTTCTCGATCAAGCCCATACTTGTTCATCTCCTCGTCGATACCCATCTCTAACTTGGAGATGATTTCCAATAGGTTAGGATCGTCCCTCTGACTGGAACCAATCCGCTCAATCAAAGTGGGTTTGATCGTCAAACTTGCTAACATTTCTGGATCCAACTCGCACTTTGGTCTGAAATCATACCCAGCGATGTGCTCCAGTTGCTTCCATTCAAGAAACATAGCCCCTAAACTGGCATGTCTTCTACTCAATGCATCAGCTACCGCATTGCCCTTTCCTGGTTTGTATGCGATATCGAAATCATAGGAAGCCAAGAATTCTAACCATCTTTGTTGTCGGAGATTTAGATCCTTCTGAGAGAAGAGATACTTTAACGATTTATGAACGGTAAACAACTCAAATCTTTCTCCCAAGAGATAATGTCTCCACATCTTCAATGCAAACACGATCGCTGCCAATTCCAAATCATGGGTATGGTATCTTTTCTCATGCGGTCTCAGTTGCCGACCTGCATAAGCCACAACCCTACCTCCTTGCATCAATACAACACCTAGTCCGGCACCACATGCATCCGTATATACCGTCATCTCTTCATTCCCCTTAGGAATGACTAACACTGGTGCACATGTCAACTTTTCCTTTAGACTCTTGAATGCATTCTCGCACTTTTCGTCCCAGATGAAAGCTTGATTCTTTTTGGTCAACTGAGTCAATGGTGCTGCTATCTTGGAAAAGTCTTGGATAAACTTACGATAATATCCAGCTAACCCCAAGAAACTTCTTATGTCTATCGCATTCTTGGGGGTAGACCAATCTTGTACCGTAGCCACCTTCGCAGGGTCCACGGCGATATCATTTTCTGAAACAACATGGCCCAAGAATCTCACTTCCCTCCTCCAGAAGTGACATTTAGAAAACTTTGCTTTCAATTGGTGTTTTCTCAACACCTCCATCACTATTCTTAAATGTTCCTTGTGTTCTTCCTCTGTCCTCGAATAAACAAGTATATCGTCCATGAACACAAGAACAAACTTATTCAACTGATCCCTGAATACTCTATTAATAAGATCCACAAAATATGCTGGAGCATTAGTCAACCCAAATGGCATGACCAACCGTTCATAAAATCCAGATGGTGTCTGAAATGCCGTTTTAGCTATACTCTCAGCTTCCACCCTAAGCTGATGAAAACCTATCGCGAGATCCAACTGGGAGAATACTCTCACGCCACTCTACTGATCAAACAAATCATCTATCTGCGGTAGAGGATACTTATTCTTCCTCATCACTTTATTCAATTCGCGGTAGTCCACACACAATCGAAGGGAACCATCCGCCTTGGTAGCAAACACAACAAGTGCTCCTCATTCAGAAACACTCCTTCTGATAAATCTCTTCTTCAAAAGATCGCTGACTTGCACCCTCGAGCTCTCGCTGCTCCCTTAGTGTCATACGACGAAGTGGCATCACTATAGGTTTGGCATCTTTCACTAAATCAATACGGAACTTAATCTCTCGGTGTGGTGGAAGCGCCGTCACTTCTTCGAAGACGTCCGGATACTGGCCAACCATGGGCAAACCTGACAACTCACTATACGGGATGTCGAGGGAATCGGGTTCGTCACTACTAAAGGTCTATCGACGATCTCGGGCTCCAATCCCAACCTATCTATCAGGTCACTAGATATGAAGGAACTGGAAGCTCCGGTATCAAACAAAACTCTAACAGGAACATCATAAACAGAAAGCATACCTTGAATAACGACATTCTTTCCCTTCTCCGCTGCAGTTGGGGCATTCGACGAAGAAGGGATAGCATTAAGGGCATATGCTTTTCTTTAGGGGGTTGCAGACACTTGTCCTTGTGATGTCCCACTTGGCCACAGTTGAAGCACTTCCTATCCGCTGGCTTGGCCCGACAATTACTAGCATAATGGCCCTTCTTACCACAGCTGAAGCACTCAACATCCTTCTTATTCTTTTTCTTCTGGTCATCCTTGGTCTGATTCTGCTTTCTCTTATTTTGAGAACCATTCTTGCCTCCACTACTTGCTTGCGGCTTTGGCTCCTCTGCAGATGCGACCTCAGTCTTCGACTTAGGGTAAAGACTCTCTGACCTCAATGCTTTCCCCATAATCGATTCAAACGTCTCATCGATGCGGTTTATAAGTCTTTCCCCCAAGTGCTGATCCAAGCCAGTTATGAACTTCTCATTCTTCTTCTCGGCAGTATCTATAAGGGATAACTCATACTTCGACAAAGTGTCGAATTCGGTAACATACTCCGAGACAGCTCTGCCATTCTGCTTGAGTTCCAAGAATTTCTTAAACAGCACTGACTTCTGAGCAGCTGGAATGAACTTATCGCTAAAGCAAACCTTAAACTGATCCCAAGTAATCTGATCCTCCGAAGTAGCTGCCTTTATAGCATTCCACCAATTCATTGCCCGTCCTTGCAGCTAACAGGATGCTAGCCTTCTCTTCATCGCATCCTCGATACCCAAATCTTTAAAGATACGCTCGCAGCTATCCAACCAATTCTGATCATCCGTAGCCGACTCCGTTCCATGGAACGGCTTCCCACCAAGACTAGTATAATCCTTGTTCAGCTTGGCGAAATCGGCCCTAGGTGCCTGCACTATTGGACCACCACCATTACCAGCATTGGGAGCTGCCCTCTGCACATCCCTAAGCATCTCTCTCATGAGGTCAGTAAACATCGTCCTCATATCAGTAGCATTCCCATTATTGGCTCCTCTACCGGTACCACTTGCATATCGGCTTATCGTTCAATCTGTAAAGAGAAAACCTCCATAGTGGTGCCAGTGCAGTGCGACTTCATCCTTAACTTTACTAATAGTATATGTATAGCTTTTGAAAACCAAAATAATCACAAATACGCGCTCTCATATACGTATTATCTCTCCCTGGTGTCTTTCCCTATGTTAACTACGCAACCTAGAGCTCTGATACCAAGTGTGACGGACCGCACCGCACCAGCCGGCATTTCCTCCGAAAGTGTGTTGTACACATGCCCGACTAGCACGGAACGGTCGCCAAAGAAAGGAAAGAAGAGAATGAACTAATCGAAAACCTGTTGAATGTCTCATAGCGCATGGAGCAAAATATAATAATAATGTACTTGACATAAAACACGCGAGACAGTGCATAAGCTGATAACTAAAACCAACATCAACATCATCATCAGAGTAGCGGAAATCCAAATACAACTCATTACAACTTTCCAAATTACTGTCTCTAAACAAAAGAAAGAAAGGTACACCACTAATGCCCAAAGTAGTGACCGCAGCAACACATGGAGAATATCTATATATATGTATCATACGTGGGAGCCTCCTGCTCGTCTTCGATACAGCTACTCGTGCATACCACCTAACCTGTCTCTAGTCTGCTCGTGAGAGAACCCAGAGTAATAAGAAGAGAAATAAAACTCTGGGTCAGACAAAGTCTGGTATGAGCGATAAGCAGCTAAACAGAACAATAACAGGTATACTAAACCATACCTGAACCTGGACCTGCAACCAAAGAGTTAACACTACATACCGTACAATACTCTAAGGTGCCACTGAACAGATGGTGTAAAGATAACGGGGGGTGGGGGTGTGCATGTCATAATGTTGGCAAACAAATCAAATATAGCAACCATCCTCACATCTCTCACTCGGTGCGTATAGCATACGATGTCCACCACTGTCGATCACTAGACCCATCAAAGTAGTGACGGAGATCGGCTTGTACAACTACTGCTACTACCAAGCTTTCCCCATGGAGTCATGACCCAATCTTTACAAATGACCCTACTTCATTGGTCTATAGCTCTTTAATCGTACCTAGGCCACTGTGGCCCTGAATCCGTTCACGTACCCCCTACACATAGTGATCCAAAGTTATAGACATCGACAACCCCTTAGCACATGTCCCGCAGCAAAGCCCAACTCATGAAGTTAACCCTTTGGTTCCCAACTGGATCCTGAGTACAAACTTCCCACTCGGACTACCTTTGCATCTTGGGTTTTAGTCTTCCCATCCGGATCGGTTCTTCACTTCAGTTTATACTTCCTGTTCGGATCGTGATTCACGCCTCAAGTCCAAGCATCTCGGTTCGGATCGGTCGTGGACACCCCTGGCGGTTCGGTCTGGACTCCTTCTGTTCATGGTCGGGCTCCAGGTCATGGTCCATACTCCAGCTCGTGCAAGGTCATCCGGATGGGGTCGTGGTGTCCTCCCTCTGGCGGTTCGGATTGCATAGGGTCGGATCGACTTCCTCCACTGGCTCGGATGTTCTAGGTTGTGGAAGCATGCTTGGCTAGTGAGGGGCATCGGTTCGGATCAGAGCTCCTTCTCACAAGCGGGTTGGATCGTGGAGCTTCCAAGCGAGCAGGTCGGATCGGGCTTTCCCCCTTTGATCCGATCCAGTTCGGGCAATTTCCTGCACTTCTTTCAGCGACTGTTCTACGCCATTCGACGGTGTTTTCGACCAATCTAACACTTCTAGACAATCACAAATCATACCATACAGTCATAGCAACATGTACAAGAAATCATAAACACCAAAACAACAACCATAGCATGTAAAATGGATCAAACATAGCCAAAACCCCATATTTTCTCTTAAGCATGTTTAGGAAAAACTAATGATATGATTAGTAAAACTTAACCAAATCAAACCAAATTTCTAACAGAGGTATAAAACATTACTTCGAAATTTATAAATATTTTTCCAGAATTTTATCATGTCTAATTTCGTTAATATTCACTAATTACCCTTAATAAACAGTAATTAGTGCAAAACTATGCAAATCACTCACCTTGGACACAAATAAAATACCAAATCTGAAATGATTCTCTGTTTGGCGCTGATCCTAATGCAACACAGCAGCCCTAACCTTGCTTTGGTGCTTTCTCTCCTTAATTTGATGTTTGCTAAGCCTAATCTTCAATTACAAAGTGGTTTAGAGGTGTTTTGGAGAGATTTAGAGAGTGGAGGCCATGGCTAGGTTAGGAGGAATGAATAGTGACGGCTAAAAAAATGAGAAAAAGGTATTCTCCAAACCCTAACAGCCCTTTTAAACTCCTAATCCCCAAATCCCCCTTTGGACCTAGCTGTTAATTACCCGGTTAAGCCCAATTAAGCTGTTTTTCACCATCTGGAACTTTTTTCAGCCATATCTCCCAAACGGTGAGTCCGTTTGGGTAATATGACCATTCTACGGAAAGGTAAACCATCATCCGGAGCAAGTGGAAGTGGTTTCAGGTCAAAACTCCTTTCCAATCAAAAGTTATGGCAAAAACAGTATCAGCTAGGGGCAAAACGGTCATTTAAAAATCGGCAAAAGTCATGAACATGGGAAATGACCCCAATAGTCGTCTTCCAAAGTTACATGACCATACGACTTCGTATGTGAAATAAATAATTATTCTATGATCCATCGATGCGTAGAATGCGGGTCGTTACACTATCTATATAGGAATCCTAACCTGGCTATGATACCAGATTTAACAATCCAAATTCGATAAACCAATTTTTTTTCTTTCAAAATTCTAATTTATCAAAACTCATGTTGGTTTGCCCTGGTTTCCTGCAGAAAAGACGGAGACATAAAATATGTCAGATCTCAGAAATTACCTTACAATGGAATGGATAAATATAAAATATTGAAAGTATAGCCTTACTGTATTAATAATACTGGCTAACTAGCATCCAAAGCTATCATGTCTCTGCCGCAAATCTAACCTACGAATATGTTATTAGGAGGGGGGGTCAGAACACAAGTTCGGGTGACTGGATTTAAACTATAAACTTTGGATAATCCTACATATATCGTTCAACCTCATTTTCTTATTTATTAGGTTACTTGGGTTGACATGACTCAAGGCTTACACATATGTCGTACCCATTTACTCCCAGTAGATTAACCTAATTCAGTATATATGTAGCTACCCCCAATATTAAGGGACACCCCATGGTACTCCACTCGCACGATCTCTGCCGTAACGCCACAAAAATACATGCAGTCCCTCATTCTACGTCGGAGTGACGTACGGAACTCTATATAAATACACTACGTTCCGCATAGAACCTCCATCGCCATGTTACCTAAGCGTACAGACTGTCACCTTTGATCAAATCAGATCACAGAGTAATGCCCTAGATTCTACAATACACCATCCAGAGCATATATGCATGTATCTAGACTTTCCCACGTGTGTGTCATCAATCGTACTCGTTGCCAAACTAGCACATAGCCTTTAATGTGAACCAAGTTCCGTGGCAGGGCTATACAAGAAACACAAAACTCGATCGGGAGCTTTTCCATATCTGTACCGGCCCGCCTTTAAGAGCCTCAAAATATATACATCCCTCGGGTTTGTTTTTCATGGTGGCTATGGCCCCACCTCGGCCCCTCCCCCAACTAGTAAAGACTACAAGAGCTAAGCGAATGCCCCTAACAAAAAATCTAAACATCCAGTTGGTGTCTCCCCTCAACCACCGTGCCTCGATAGTGAAAAGTGTATGGTGTTTAGCTCTAGTCATCTTGCATCCCACTGGCTACCGATGACGGGTACCCGACGATCTACTATCCTTGTTGGTCCTGACCCCGTCTCTCGTTGAAGCGATTACCAAGTCACCCTAATGTCATCTCATCACGGCATTCTGCCCGCAAAGCTACTTTTGCAGTCAAGGCCTACCCACATGGTAGTAACGCACAAACCCAACCTCTGCAAGCACAGCCGAAACATCTGCCACCGCACAAAGGACTACCAGGAGCACCTTACGCATCTCAGGAAGCCGCGTGCTTCCCCTTCCAGTCCTTCGGAGCTAACAGAATAATCAGATGGACGTGCGGTCCCCTCGCACCTCATGACACCACAAAGATCTACCCCGTTGGTTTATTCACCTTAAACGTATGGATTGTTCCAAGCGCCTTATTTTAATATGTTATTAGACCCTGTGTCTAAATATTCAATTATGCGCTTGCTCTACCTCATCGGGTTTCCATTTAACTTGGTTATTCCCATTCATGTTGACTTCCTATTCAAGTTACTAAGTTCCTCTCATTTATTAATTTCAGTCATATAACTTAACCCTTTTAAGTTTATTAATAAGCCCGTAACATGTTATCCTCTAGATTGTAATCCAAGGTCTGTAATCTACAACCTCTTTATATTATTCATTGTCCAATTTCATAGTTACAATAACATGTTCTACTTAATATGTAATTAAGTATATCTCAATTCACATGTCACTTATCATTTATGATTAAATATAACTTATTTCATCTCATAATTTTGACTCCTTCTTTCTTGTTTAATAATAATTCCATCTTATACTATCACTACTCCTTATCGTTGTTTACTTATTAACTTAGTTCTCTTAACTAAGGTTTATTAATAAGTTTCTCTTCCCATAAATATAACTTATTTAGTCCTCATCCGTAGATTTCAAATTCTGTTCTTAATTTACCATTAAGTACAATTAATCTCATTACATAAGTTATTCCATTTTCTTTATCATTTATTATAACCTAAGTTATAATTTCCACTTGTCCCTATGACAAGCCTACCTATTATACAACATTCTTATTAATGTAATTTACTTATAATAGGTTATTGTCATTCCCCGTTCATTCCACTTTTTTTACTGTTGTAATTATCTTTCATTCATTTCCATTAATCACAATTAGGGTCATCTATTTCTATCGTTTATATGCATATATATATATATATATATATATGTTTACGCACTGGACCTCTCACATTAAGCCTACCACTTGTGGATGCTAGATTAGCTGGGCAGTTTTGGGCAGGCTTCTTCCACAAGTTGACTTAGCCTCGTGTCTTAGCACCGTTACATATTTATTTATGCACTAGACCCCTCACATTAAATTAACAACTTGTGGACGCTGGATTTTTCAGGCGGTTCCAGGCAGACTTCTGCCACAAGAGTAATTTAACCTCGTGTCTAAGTGCGGTTACAGTTTACTGTAAATTTAGGCATGTTCATTCTTTCAAATTTTACTGTAATCTATGCTTTACATGGCATACTTAATTTCACATTAAGTCCATTTCTAATTGTCATGTCGTATGTTTTTGCTAACATGTAATTAACTTAATTTTTAAAATGCTATCATGTGATCATAAATTATAACACCCCGTAATTTTATAACATTAAAATTCACAAATTAAAGTATTCTTAATTTTTAGAAGAAGAATTAAGTGAAATGTGTTGCGCTATTATGTTCGTCTCAAAATCTTAGGTCAAGATTGACATTTGGTTTGCATAAAACGGATAACTTTTGAAGAAGTTATTAAGCCTTGAAGTTTGTATGCATATGAGAGAAATATATATATAGATATATATATATAAAAAAAATATTCAAAAAAAAGTTCAAAACAGCGAATCGGGAGGGGGAATAGCCGAACCGCACAATTTTTGGAGCCGACCCAAGCTCCGCTGGGTCGACTAGGGGTAGATCCAGGGTGTTTGGCTGTCAACCCGTGGCCCGATTCTCCCTAAGGGCTGATGTGGCATCTGAGTGGTCCTGATGGTTCTAGTTATCCCTAGGTTAATCCGACGGCTCTTATTAAACTTCTATAAAAACATTCCTAAACCCCTAACCCTAATCACATTATTTCATAACAAGAGCGGCCATGTCGTCAATGGAGAACCTAGAGTAGCCGCCATACACTTTCAACCCTAAAGCAAGATAAAACTTGAATCAAAATGAAATCAAATCTAAATAACGATTAGTCTGCATCAAAGGCGAGCAATTCAGTTTCAGAATACAGATCCCAGAAATACAAGACTATTTTTTAATTGTGAGTATGATAGCTTTCACAAAATAATTAATTAATTTAATTATGATAAGATATAATTGGGATTATGAGAATATGATTTTGAATCATGTGATGTAAATTATATTTATGTTTGTGGTGTTGAATCATATGTTAGTCTTATGCAATTTGGATCATATATTAGTTCTTATGTGAATCTTATGCAAGTTGAATCATATATCTTATGCAAGTTTGTGATGATTGGATCATATATTCATGTATTAATCTTATGAAAGTTTGGGTTGTTAAAATATATGTGAGACATGTATATGCATATGCTAGTTTATGTGACATTAACCTTTATGTCTAGATCCATATGCAAGTTTACATCTTTATGTTTAGACCCATATGCAAGTTTACATCTTTATGTTTAGATCTATATGCAAGTTTACATCTTTATGTTTAGATCTATATGCAAGTTTACATGTTTATGTTTAGATCCATATGAAATTTCACACCTTTATGTTTGGATCTATAGCAGTACATAAGTTATGCAAGTTTATGCCCATTACCTATGCTAGTTTTGTATCATATGCTAGTTTGAATGAAATTCAAATGCAAATTATTGGCTATGTGATCTTATGTCATGATCCTTAGATCTTTATTATGTGTTATGTGATGTTGTTTTTCTTTTTATAAGTTAGACTATTTGCGAGTCTAAAATATGTCATATGGAAATGTACGAATAGCGTGGGGATGATGGGATAATATTGAATATACATAAATTGTGAATTGGCATAAAATGGCCTTAAAATGCATATAATTAATTTGAGATATTAATTGGCATAATTGGTATTTATGGACATAATTTTAAGAGACAATTGTGGACATAAATAAATTTGGAATTTGTTGACAAATTTGAATAGGGATATTAATCCAATTTGGGGTTAAATAAAGATGTGTAATAATTAACCGCCTAAGACACGAGGTTAGACTCTTTTGTGGTGTAAGACTGCCCAAACCCGCCCGGCAAATCCAGCAACCACAAACTCCAGTCTAATGTGAGAGGTCAAAGGCACGAATTAAATGCATAACAATTGTAAAGACACGAGGTTTGGCTCGTTTGCAGTATAAGACTGCCCGGACCCGCCCGACAAATCCAGTAACCGCAAATGTCAGCCTAATGTGGGAGGTCTTTACAAGGTTACGGTTCTAATGGATTAGGTAACACTTAACCAGATAAACATGTGGTGGGACATGGGGTGTTAAGGGGGTGCCTTGGGTGGCATGCAAAATTAAGTGGGTGCCTTGGGTGGCATGTGAAATACGATTAGATGCACTTAACCAAGATTGAAACATGTAAGAAGACATAAATAAGAATGGGGTTAAGTGGGAAAACCTTAGTGGGGACCAAGCATAGGTGGAAGGCTTGTGTCAAGCATGGGGGCCCTTTTCAAACCAGTAACCGATTAAGTATCTTTGTGAGCTCGACCCAAGTCGAGGACGGGACACGCTTACTGGATTTGATTGTAAGAGGTCAAAACGGGTTAGCGGTGGCAATGCAAGTCCAACGGGGTCATGTGCGTGCGTGGGCCCGGGCTGGTAGGTAAGACGTTGTTGCATCATGTAGATATAAGCCGTGCATCTTTGGTGGTATTGGGTTGCCACTTTGGGAAGTGATACACACCACTGTGGGACCAACATGGGTATCTACGAGTTAGGGAGCCGATCGAATGGGGGTAGTGGGTACAACTAGTGGAGATCGGGGCAGACGGCACCCATGAAGGCAGCTAGGGGTACACGAAACTACCATTATCATTATTAAGTTCTGTAGGCGGAATCAACCTTTATAGTGACTAGTGGTGGTGCAGTATAGTAATTATCCTATAGTGATTAGGAACGAGGTTAACGCTAGAATATTCCTCTTATTTGCTTTGTCATTCCCACTTGTTTCATGGTCATATCTTATCTTACCAGTTTATCCCTTATCCTAGTTACTTTCATAATTATATTGTTAAAGTTATTATACTCGCCAGACTTTATGTCTGACCCCTTGTTTTCGCCTCTTTTCTACCTCCCCCCCCCCCCCCCTCCAAGGTTCTCAGGGTGGGACTAGTACTAGTGGAGCTTGATCTCAGATTTCTTTCTCTCTCTTTTGGAAGTGCTTGGATTGCTGAAAGTAAAGTTCAGCTCATCTCTTTTATGGCTACTTGTGTTGGGGTTTATGCTTTTTACTTTGAAACAATTTATCAAGATGGATATTAAGTGTACTTGGTTTATGAAGTTGTTGTAATCAAACTATTTCTCCACTGCAATAAAAGTTGTTTTAAAATTTTCAAGTACCATTATTTATATCTGTCTTGTTATATTCTGTTCTATACACTAAATACGCTCCATGGAAGTTAATGCATTCCCTTTGTGAGTGACATTAATGGACGTTGGGTGTTACATAAATCGTGTAATTATTCCTTTCTAACCACTTAACATGTAACTATCATAATTCTTACAGTCAAGGGTCCAAGTATAATATGTCACAGGTTAACGATTAAGCGTTCAATTACTCAATATGTCACAAATTATCATATAATTTATACTTAAATGTATACAATAGTTATTGTTTCCACATTCTTAACAAGTTTACATTTCCATTTTTTAACATTTCAGCTTTTTAATCATTTAACATATAATCATATCAAATTAACATTTCTAACAGATTTACATTGCACGTTAACGGGGAATTCAAGCGATAATATACCAATATAAAAAATGATATTACTTGAATCCACGCACATTGGTAAGCTTATCTAGAAGAGAATCTCTTTGGATTGGTTGTAGATGGGGAGTCATGAGTTTGTATTATTGTTGCAGTCGAAAACGCCTTAGTTTCTGAATTTGAGTCATGAGTTTGTATTGTCATTGCAGTCGTAAACGCCTTAGTTTCTAAATTTGTCCTTGTTGACGATAAATTTTCTTTTTAATCTTCATTTGGATAGCGCTCCAATATTATAAAATTTTATTCAGAAATTGCATGGAGGAAGAAGAATAGAGTGAAGAAAAAACAAATGAGAATGGAGAGCTATAGGGTCCTTTATATTTGAAGTTCAAATTGACAAGACCATCTTTTTTCCCTGATGAAATCTATTCTCCCCACGTTGTAAGGTCAATAGGAAGTTGCCGAGTCAATATAATTTTTGAATTGGAGCAATAGAATAAAGCCAACAAGGCATGCATTGTCATTTCATGACAATTAAATGTGCCATTTAGGCGCCACATTAATTTTCTATCCTTATGCACATTAATTCCTTTTCATCCTTATTTATTACGTGCATACATTCTTCATATGTTTCTAAGTATATATGTTTACACCAAAATTGGTCTAAACACCCAAGGCACTAAAACTGTACTTCACCAATACGGTAAGAAATAAGCGGAACCGTGTTTAATCAGTAATTGAAAATGAAAAATGCGAAAATAAGTAAAGTAGAGACGAGATTTATAGTGGTTCCGTCGTTAATTAGGCGTACGTCCACTGTGAAGATGATTTCCAATCTTATAATGAGGATTACAAAATACATCAATTCTCTCTTTTCATACATCTCTATATTCACTAAATATACCCTCGTTTATATATTTCAATCTTGGAATTATACAAGAGAATGGTAGAATTTGAGGATAAGAAGGATGGATGAATGATTGAGAAGGAGGATGCCTTCATTTTCCTTGATCACAAGATTGTACATGACGCCATGGCCAAACAGAATTTAGCAGCACTTCCTAGTTTCAAAGATTGGATCCCCTTTATGTTGTTAGCCATGATGTATTTATAGGTGAACTCTCCTTGGGAATTGGTCTGAAATCCCTTTATGCAGACTACAGATCGCTTATTCTTCTAATTACAATCATGCCATCGGCTAGCTATAGCCAGCTGTCCGTATCTGTACTCAGTTATCATGCACGAGCGACTCAATGGAGCAAGTGTCTTGGGTAGTTAAGCGAGTGACTTTGGTCAGTGCTCTTCGATCGCGTCTATTTCTAGCATTCGATGAGTAGATATCTGATTTGCTTGATGGCGAGATGAAGGAATGACCAATCATAGTTCCTTAATGTGGTTGTGTCTGATTTGAGCGAGCGAGCGACGATCTTCATTAGTCTAGAGGCGACCGACTGAGACTTGCGACTTTGAGATGTGAATGTTATCTTCCTAGGAGTTGGTATATGACCTACCAATAGGTTTCTGATTCGAGCATCGAGCAATAGAAGTTGCAATTCATGAGCAGCTGTTAAATATACGTGCGACCTTGACTCCTGTCTTGATGCGTGCGACCGAACTTTGATATTAGTTCAAGCATGCTCTGTTGTTGTGAGCGGCTTTACATAATGTACGATCCTTATCTTTATTGAGCCGCATTTCTCATTGCATATTGTGCCATCTTCTTCGGTCGTACTAGTCGATTTGATTTGTCTTGGGTTTGATACTTGGGTCTTGCTCCGTGTAGTTGCGTCCTATCCATCGTGAGCCATTTAACTGCCTCAAATATCATTACGCACGACCAACCCTAATGGTGCTCGTTCCGTATCCTTTACTCAATGTGTGTATGGATTTTTTTTAGGGATTAACACTTGCCCCTCGAAGTCCGTGATTTCTTTTAGTAAGGAATTACTGGCTTCGACATATTTGATCGCACATTGATTGGTAGATTTGTCAAGGGGTCGATCGTACAAAAATTTGGGATTGTTTCGTTGTAGTGGACTGGTATTGTCTCTCTATGTGAGCGAGAGGCTTGATGTATCTTTTTGGTTAGTGTGCGAACAGTTGAATTTTGGGATGCTAGTTGGAGCTTGATGGGACACTTTTATGTAATCGGGCACTTAAGCTGATGTGGCGAGAATTCTCTGGATGTATGCCTTTTAATCTTCCTTATTTACTTTTAACCTGCTTCATTCCACTTTTATCTTTTTCGAGAAATCCTTCGGTCATAGTTGTGCTTCCTCGAGAGTTTTACCAGGTAGTCTATGTTGACATTTATGCCTTGATTTTTCTTCAAAAGGTTTTGGCTTTCTCGTTCCATCATTTTGCCTAGTATTTGCAGCAACACCTGTTTATCTTGAGCGATTTCCCTTTTGCTCCAAGGTACCATGATCTTTCTGGGTAAGTTTCTTTTCGTTTATTTTGTTTTGTTTTGCTGGAATACTCATGTGTTCCCAAGTTAGGATGTGCCAAACATGACCTGACCGGGCTGTGTATGAATTTGGGATTTGGGCAATAGCCAGGTTTTTGTGTAGCATAGATACCATCTCTGTAATCATCTTTGAAGAATATGAATCATCTGGTGGTTTTCTTTGAAATCTCGATGCTTAGTATTTGTTTATAAATTGTTTGATGAAATGCCCCAGGGTTCTCCAGTTGAAATGTTTCTGTTTATGCCCGAGTCTGGCTAGGCTGTTTCCCCTTTTATGGTTGTTGTTTGAGTTCACACTGATCTCTTTTGCATAGGTCATCCGAGGATGGAGTTCTCCATGTCTAGGAAGCTTAGGAAAAAGTCGACAAGGAGGGCTGGTAGCAAAAAGATGCCCCAAGGCAAGGAAATCTTGGGTGCGACTGACACTCAAAGTCATTGTTTGTTGAAAGAACTTCCTGACCTAGATATTCAGACTGCTCTTGGTCGTATGGCTTCTTCGTCCATCACTTTGGATCCTGCAACTGTCCCGGAGCCTCTTTCTGTTCCCAACCCTTGCCATCTTGAACTTGCTGAGGACTTTGTGGCTCAGTGTCCAGCTAGCTCACGTTCCGGTGTGTATATAGACCCATCTGACAGATTGATTATTGCAGGTAAGATGGACGTCATGAAGGATTGCATATTGGCTGAGTTCAATCAGTTGGAAGCACGTCCGCATTTGGTTGAAGGCCTTATTGCAACTGTCAGATATTACATTGTGGAGCAAATGGGTGCCTGGCATTCTCTTGTCGAAGATCTTCAACGGTCAAATAAAGAGAATTTTGAACGACTTCATGCCTAGGAAAAAGACAGGCTTAAACTTGTCGAGGCCCTTGAGTCTAGGGAGAGGATCATCTCTTACCTCATTTAAACACTGTGGCTTGCTAATGCTTTACCTGTTTTATTATTTTGGTTTTGATTTAGAATTGTACTTTTAGTTTGGCTTGTGTATAGGGGAGCCAACTTCGCTTATTCTCGTACGCTTAGGTTTGTGACTTTTATGGTTTGTTTCGGACCTCAACGCACTGCAGTTCTTATTATATAACTCGTTTATTTTCGCATGGGTGCATCGCACGCTGGACCTTTATTCTCTGATTTACACATTCGACCGATCTCTCTATTAATCGTTCGGTTGCGCCCGATATTTCATTATTATTATTGTGATTTAGTTATCTTTTGAAGTTTATCGCTTATCGAAGGTTATTACGCATTTGTATTATCATAAGCGCGTTTGGTATCTTTTATTTAGTAGTATTCAACCCCGCGCCTGACTGACTTGGTAATCCAAGCCCTTCGGAGACTGGTTTTGAATACGTGCTCCTGAGGAGGTCTTGGGTTATAGGTTTCCGATCCATTCTAGGCCATGTTTGATTGTTTTAGTTATTCAAGAAGGTTCTGGAATGGATACCCCCTTTCGGCTAGGATTTCTGACACCCCCTTCGGCTAGGATTTATGTTTTGCGCTAGTCCTTCTAGCATGTTTAATCCTTCCCCTTTTTTATGCTTCATCCCGAGGAGCGGACAGTAATTCATCTCATCGAGTTTTGACTCAGAAGGGATAAAGTTCTTGTCCTTCACCTAACAAGGTGCCCCTTGTTTTTTTTGGATTGGCAATTTTTCCGTTTCGGGACATGTCGGTTTTTCTGACTTTGTACCTTCCCCTAGGAAACAGACACTGGTTCGCCTCATTGAGTTTTTTTTCAAGTTGGGGAACCTATGTCCAGCACCTAAGAAGGTGTTTCTTTGGTGGAATCAGCGATTTTATCCATGGGACTTTAACCATGGGACTTTTTGAGTTGCTTTCACTCCGGCATCGACTCTTAGGAGGTGGATATCAATCCTTGCTACCGAATTTAACTCCGGTTTTAAGGAATTCATTTCCTGCATTTGAGAAGGTGCCTCTTTAGGATTAGCAATTTTATCTGAGGGACAGATTTGGTAATATTCCTGTACTTTCAACGAAGCCTGGCACCAGTCCTTTGCATGAGTGTTTGCTAAGCATTCAGCATATTCCATAATGAGAGATGCGGCCTTTCGACTTGTTGTCTGTCTTAGAATAGCTTGTCCTTTTTGAGGTGATGTGTCTATTCATCCCATTTGATCTTGCTCGATGTTCGCAATTCTCAAGCTGCTTTGTTTAATGTATGCCCTGGGATTTTCATCGCCGTCCAGCTATGTATGGCGGATTGCCTTTTACCATGCTTACATTCCAAGAGATTGTTTTTCTTTTAGCATGGACCAATAAGTATGTTACTCAGGTAGACACATAATTAATTTTTGATGCACAAAGTTTTTGCGAGTAAACCGTTACTTAATACGAACATAGTGAATAATAAAGCAAGGTAAAATAATCTTAATAACAAGATAAAACCAAGGAAGTGAAGCAAAGTAATGAGAGCTCTAGTTTAATGCTCCATTATTGAGACATTAGTGACTGGTCCTCTTGATGAGCGTCCTCTTTGGGTTGGTTTAAGAATTTTTTTTCTAAAGGCGTATTGCCCCTTGTTTGCGGAGATCGAGATAACCTTTATGATCTTGTACATACCATTGCAAATGGTTTTTCCTGATTAACCCCTCGATTACTAACTTCCACTGCCTACATTCGTCGGTATCGTGCCCTGGCTGTTTATGGAATTAACAGAATCTTCCTGACTTCATATAGACATCTTTGACCTGTCTTTGTTTCAAGATCAGATACCTTTCTGTGTTTTTAGTTGCCATGAAGATATTTTCCATGGTATCATTAAGGGGAGTGAACTCGGAGTTCTTGGAAAAGCGCAACTTCTTTTTTGCTCGACTGTCTTCTCCTTCATTGCTCCTTTTTTGATTATCAAGGCTGCTTTGCGCATTTCCATTCTTCTCTGTCTGTGCATTTTTTCCTTTATTGCTTGCATATTTTTCAGCTTTGTTGAGTAATTGTTCGAGTGTACTTGGATTCTTTTTCTTGATCCACCGCCCCAACTCGGTTTCTTTACATATGCCCCCCTTAAGAGCCATTAAGATTAGGCCGGGTTCGAAATTATTGACTTTAGCCACTGCCATATCAAAGCGGGTGAGAAAAGCTTTGATGGGCTCTCCTAGTCTTTAGTGTAATCCACTCAGCTCCGTAACATCCCGAGTATTGAATGCCTGGGATTTGAATTGCTTATTGAATAGTTTAGTCAGGGTCACGAAATTGTCCACGGACTGCGGCGACAGCTTTGTGAACCATAGATAAGCTACCCCTTGTAGATAAGTTGGGAAATATAAGCATTTGATTTCATCAGTAGTGCATGCCCCATTCATATACTGGACATATTTACATAGAAATATATTAGGGTCGCTTGTCCCAACATAAGACTATAATGATGGAGGTTCGAATCTTTGTAGGTATACAGTCTTGTTAACCCTTTCAGTGAGCGGGATTTTAGTTTGGAAGGGCTCCCATTCCCTTCGATCATCCTTCTTCTTTAAGCTTTCCTTCACAATTGCTCGCGCCATTCCTAAGATGTATTTCCGTTCCCTGCTCGGATCCATGGATTGACCACCTTCTTCATTATCAAATTTTGATCAAGATGTGCCTTCATGAACCGAGGTCAAGGAATTTGGGCATTCTTTTGGAGGGGACGTCCTTATAGTAGTGGGACTGTCTTTCCGTTTCGTGATTGTGTCGTCAAAACGACTGCGCACAGATGCTTTGTTCCCTTCATAATTCAGATTAGCGCGATGCGCAACCCTCTGATTGGAATCCTGCTATCTTGAGCTTAAAGCGGAGAATTCTGCTTCTGGCTCGCGATTTGTTCGGGCTAGCGAGGAACAGGTGGCAATTAATGTGGCTTTTGCGGTGGCGGCTTGAATGGCGAGTATCATCTCGAGCTTCTTCAACATTGCATTGTTTGCAATAGTTATTTGACTAGTTAATCCTGTCATCGCGTCTTCCAATTCCTTCTTGATTACAGTTTCTTCAACTTCAGGCCACTCATCCGCCCCAGAATCGGTGGTAGATGGTGTGATGGCGTTAACGCTGTTGTTGGGGCTGTTGACTTTGTCGGTGATTCCCCTTAGCATATTCATATTTCTAAGTTCCGTTCTTCTCAGAAAATCTTCTCGGATCTGAATGGGGAAAGAAGCTAACACGGCCCTACGATGGGCGCCAAAATGTTTACACCAAAATTGGTCTAAACACCCAAGGTACTAAAACTGTACTTCACCAATACGGTAAGAAATAAGCAGAACCGTGTTTAATCAGCAACTGAAAATGAAAAATGCGAAAATAAGCAAAGTAGAGACGAGATTTAGAGTGGTTCAGCCGTTAATTAGGCCTACGTCCACTGTAAAGATGATTTCCAATCTTATAATGAGGATTACAAAATACATCAATTCTCTCTTTTCATACATCTCTATATTCACTCAATATACCCTCGTTTATATATTTCAATCTTGGAATTATACAAGAGAATGGTAGAATTTGAGGAGAAGAAGGATGGATGAATGATTGAGAATGAGGATGCCTTCGTTTTTCTTGATCACAAGATTGTACTTGAAGCCATGGCCAAATAGAATTTAGCAGCACTTCCTGGTTTCAAAGATTGGATCCCCTTTATGTTGGTAGCCATGATGTATTTATAGGTGAACTCTGCTTGGGAATTGGTCTGAAATCCCTTTATGCAGGCTAGGATCGCTTATTCAATTAATTACAATCATGCCATCGTCTAGCTGTAGCTAGCTGTCCGTATCTGTATTCAGTTATCATGCATGAGAGACTCAATGGAGCGAGTGTCTTGGGTAGTTAAGCGAGTGACTTTGGTCGGTGCTCTTCGGGCGCGTCTATTTCTGGCATTTAATGAGTAGATATCTGATTTGCTTGATGGTGAGATGAAGGAACGACCGATCATAGTTCCTTAATGTGGCTGTGTCTGATTTGAGCGAGCGAGCGACGATCTTCATTAGTCTAAAGGCGACCGACTGAGACTTGCGACTTTGAGATGTGAATGTGCTCTTTCTAGGAGTTGGTATACGACCTACCAATAGGTTTCTGATTCGAGTGTCGAGCGATAGGAGTTGCAATTCATGAGCAGCTGTTAAATATACGTGCGACCTTGACTCCTGTCTTGATGCGTGCGACCGAACTTTGATATTAGATCAAGCGTGCTCCGTTGTTGTGAGAGGCTTTACATTATGTACGATCCTTATTTTTATTGACCCGCATTTCTCATAGCATATCGTGTCATCTTCTTCGGTTGTGCTGATCGATTTGATTTGTCTTGGGTTTGATACTTGGGTCTTGCTCCGTGTAGTTGTGTCCTATCCATCGTGAGCTTTTTAAGTGCCTCGGATATCATTGCGCACGACCGGCCCTGATGGTGCTCGTTCCGTATCCTTTACTCATTGTGCATATGGATTTTTAGGGATTAACAATATATACATATATCCCCTTTCAATTAATTCATATATCAATTCCTTGATTTACTCCTTTTAAATTGATTATGCGCCTATTTCCCTTTTTTTCTCTATATTTGCATGCACATTTTGTATATATGTATGTAACCTTATAAATTGTTCCTTGTTTAATTTTTCTATTTCCGTTAACACTTATTGTTTACCTTCTATTGCCTATCATTATTTTTTTACTTTTGAATTTGGAATGTTATGTGTAGATAATTATACACATCTTCCTTTATTATTTTATTTTACATGCCTTACCTTTTAATTTAATGCGATCATTTTATCGTGTTTTCCTTTTTCTTATTTCAATCAGTCCATTGCATTTATTTAGCTCACGTATTATCTTCTCATCAATTTTGAATTGATTTGAATTATATTCATATATAAGAGCATTATATGCATATAAAACCTCTAGTGATCATTTTACATGTATATATATACGCACAAATTACATTTCGTTTTCAAAATTCAAATGGTGTTGTACCGTTATTTAATTCTTGCCATATTTCTTTGATTGCATCCTTATTTTGAACTTTTCACTGGTATATATATATATATATATATATATATATATATATATATATATATTTCTGCACATATATGCATATATATTCTCAGATACATGTATACTTTCTATACTTCCTTATATGTAAATTTTTCCTTATATGTATGTTTATACATATTTTCTCTTTAGAACATGTGTTATTTCAGCCGTTTTCTTAAAACAAAAATATGACGGCGGCGGGGATCAAACTCTGCACCTCTTGTATGCGAGCCACATGTTTTAACCAACTGGACTACTAAAACTTTTGTTAAAAAGGCTTAGAACAATTGTGGTCATTGTTCTTTTCTCATTCCTCTTTTTCATGTTTGCTACATTATTTCATATAACCCATTGCATGAGTCTTTTTCTTTTATTTATCTTTTATTATTAATGCATGATATTTGTAAATCAGTGCATGTAACATATTTACACTGCATGCAACCAATCCTTTTTTTTCTTTTCGTGCATGCATTAATATTTTCTTTTAAACGTTTATGTCTATGCATGTATACACGCATATACATTATTTGATTATTTAATTGTTACTAAATGCGGGGTGTTACAGTTCTACATCATGACTATGACACTTCCTGCATATCGAAGCTTTAGCACTCTTTATATTCAGATATAGTTGGTACAATGAAAGAACTAGCAATTTACGATCCAAGGGTTCGAAATTTTTAAAGGTTAGGCTTTAAAATTTTTCCATCTAAATGTAGTTTTAAAGTTATTATTGAATGCGTGTATACTCGGTTTTCATCAATTTCTCTCATGGATTGAAAAAAATATCAAGTTTATCCATCCCCCACAACCTTATGTTTCAAAAAAAATTGAATAATTGTAGACCTAGACATTGGTTTTTTTAATTAAAACCAATTTAATAAAATTAACATATGCATTCGTCATTTGGATATTGTATTGACGTTGCATCTGGCTTACTCCCATACTGTCTAATTTACCAATTTCAAAGAGTAAAAGTGTAATGTCCCGACTTTTTCTGAACTTTTGATAATAATTTTAATGAGGAGATTAAAATGAAATATGCTACTTTAACAAAACAAAGTGATTTTTAATATATGTGTAAATACATGTATGGATAAATAAACAAATAATGTACATATTAAAGTTATGATTAAATTTGATTTAACATAATAACAAATATGTAACATTAAAATCATGACTTGAAACATATTAGAAGTATATGTGCATATAGGTGTATACCTTAATACTTATATAAATATGATAACATGTAATACTTACATAAAGGGGACATTGGTCACTTTAGAAATATAAAAGGGGCTTTGAAACAAAAGACAAACAGAACAAGTATACATGTACAAACAGAGTTCGTCCATAACATATAAAATAGTTTGCACATGAGGTGTTTGACCCATTGACTCTATGATAAATATCAAAGTAGACAAGACAAAAATTCAAGGCATATGAAGACAAATTTCATAATATGATTTAACTAAAAATAGCGTAACTAAGATAGAGTAACCATCACCTAAAACATCCTATTTCTAGTTGGCGTGTATACATCTCCATGATAGGAAAAATATCAAGCAACTACGGGATAAAGGAAAACCATTTTATATTTGCATTAAAATCTAAGAGAATTCATAGCATTAAATGAAAGCATGGTAAGAAAGGATGGCTTCTAGAAGGAATTACATAAGACAAGCTCATTGGCCAAAATATCCTTGTATAAACAAATATATACATGCATTGGTTCCTTAAAATCAGCCATAGGAACTAAGAAGAGGAGTGAGGCTATTAAAGAAATCACTGTTGAATCATGTGAAGAAAATTGTTTTAAAACCCTTAAGGTTTGGCTATAAATACACACACTAGAACTCACATTTTCCTCTCACAAAAACACACTAAGTTAAGAGCAAAAACAGAAGTTGCTATCAGGATTTTTGAAAGCTTTAAGGTGAGTAAACCTTAATTGATTTTCCTATTTAAATTCCTTACTGTAAAACGGTTTTTACACATCTGTGTATATGTTGATTACTGCTAGTTCATGTCTGTTAATACCATGACCTTGATGCTAGAAACCCTTGGATTCATCTTCTATATTCATGTATACAATTACCTGTATAAGTGTTGATAGTTTAAGACTTTAACTCTAAACCTGTTACTGTGTTTGGTTAAACACAGAACATTTGGTCATTGGTTTTAGAAATGAACCATATCCAACTACTCACACTAGATTAGGAAAATGAAAAAAAATAAGGTATACTTTTACATATATTAGTAAATGCAAACAAGAAGAAAGCATTGAAATAAGAACATATTCAAGCAAAATAGTGGAAACAGGATGTCTCTGTAACTCACTGTAAACTCAAATTTTCAAATGAAATGAAACCAAGTTTTGATTATATAAATGGAAACACAACACAAAATAATGATTTTTAGTGGCGGTTTCATGATTTTTAATGCTGAGGTGATCGAGGAAAGTTGAGATGATCAATAAAGGGACTTTGATCATTTTCCGGCCATCCAATGGATGAACTGTCGAGGCGTAAGACAGGGATGAGCGTGAGAGGTTCTAGAGCGTTGGAAAAATACTAAAAGATTTTTCAAACGCTTAGATTTTGAAAACGATGAAGATTTAGGGTAATGGGTTCATTTTTGGGGGTCTGTGTTCATGGTGGAACTGCTCGCAGACGGTGGCAAGGGGAAGGTGTGATACAGGGGGAAACTGAGCGCAGGGGAGTCACGATGGTATGGCTGAAGTTAGAGGAGCTCAGGTGGTCGGTAGGCGTGGCGGTCGCGGCTTTCTCCGATGACATTCATTTCTGTGACGGAGGAAGTACACAGTGAAATCACATCTACAAACGCTGATGGTCGGACCGGAGGACTTCGACGTGATCTGGAGGTGATGGGCGACTTGTGGAGGTCATCGGAGGTGGTCCATGGTGGCTGAGGTGGTTGTGCACGTGTACACATGGAGGTGTGCGTGCATCAGGGAATGGCATTGTGGGATGCCAAAGTCCAAGCTGTTTTTGGGGTGGTAAACATGGTGACAGAGGGGTGGTACTTTAGGGGGTAGTACTACTAGGTGGTAGTTTGGTAGTTGATCGGAGCACGGTGATTTAGTGGTGATCTGAAGGGTTGGAACGGTAACTTGAAGATCTGGCATTTTGGTACTTTGCCAAATACCAAGTGGTGCTTTGTTAAAATAGAAAGAACGCGGTCGTGGCAAGGAAAATTTGAAGGAACGCACGATGACTGGAAAACTGGTACTTTGGCACTTTGCCAAGTACTAGGTGATACTTTGGAAATCATGAGCGTAGCATGGAAAATTGGGAGGAACGGACGGTGACTATAGGCCCGGCACTTTGGCACTTTGGTATTTGGCAATGTACCAGGTGGTACTTTGGCAAACACACGCGTAGCCTTAGGATCTGAAGTGAAATCATGGCGTTTGAAGCTGGTACTTTGGCAATCTGGTACTTTGGTCAATACGCTTAAAAATGAGTTTCTGAACGAAGTTTTTTATTAAAATGAAAAATAAAATAAAATTAAAGAATAAATTAATAATTAAATAAAAATAGAATTTTTATTTAATTTGGCATAGGCAAGTGGAAAGAGGAAAATGGCAAGAAGATCGAGTACAGAAGTTGATCGAAGGAGTTCAACAAGTTTGAAACTTTAAAATATAAAGGAAATAATTTAAATAAATTATTAAATTAATTTATTTATGATATATTAGAAGTAATAAAATAACTTACCAGAAGAAATGGAGTATTGAACGTCGTCTAAACATCGACGATGAACGAAGCAAAATACCATGTGCGAAGCACATGCTTCATTTATCCATTTCTAAATAATGTGCAAAACTGAATAGAGTACCGTGTGAAACGCACACACTTTAACTATTCATTTTTAAAAGACAATACTACTATCCAGAGATGAACAAGATAAGCATATACTATTTGTGTGATGATAATTAATGTGTAAACTGAATAATAATCATGATTAAGCCAAAAACTGTTCATGGACTATAAAAGACATTTTGTACATCGTTTCGAAGAGTCTAGAATAAATATTCCACTTCGACTCGAAGTATACGATGCGTGTTAGAAATATTGAAGATGGAGATATGCAAGGATTATTTTAAATAGTATATTGGGTCTGATCAGTCCCAGGACAAACCCGAATGGACGAGTGTCTGACAACGTATATCAGATAGATTCTACACATCGAATTTAAGTAAGTATATTACGTTGATGGCGGAGAAATTCGTTTCTCTTAGCTTTATTGCCCGCAATATATTTGGGTAATCGAATGAGTGTTTCTGACGGATATGATGATGTGGCATTCAAAGTAATTGAAGAAATAAATCTGTCAGAAGAATAAACGTGACCTCAAAACCTCACAACCAGTAAGTAACGAAAGTTGGGCTAGGCAGCATGGCTAGTTGGGTCATACCCAAGAAGGGTATATTATCACCATCTAGAGAATATTCATATTTTTTACTTCTTTTCAATTATGTATCTCCCGGGAATGGTTATGTTGGTACCAACCGTAGAGGTGGTAATATATTCATTACACTCAAGCTAAATGAGTGAACGATCATGTGTGGCCGGGTTGCAAGACGTTCTTGTTGAACCCCAATGTATCCTCTCTAGAGTACACTGATCGGCAGGTGCTCCCATACCTTGTCTGTTGGAACCCAATCTCCAATAAGCGCTCTGCGACTTTTGATTTTATACTATATACGTGAACGTGAGATGCAAGCATTTCACTATATGATTATTTATTTGATAAAAACTATCGTAATATCAAATGTTTTGATATAAAGTATTTGGGTCATTATCCATATATTAGTTATGGATTGGTCTAAAGATTTCTAAAGTAAATAAATCTGTCAAAATGGACAACCTTTTCCTTTACTTCCCTGTTTACATCTTTTAACTGACACCAGTCCCCTGACTGACCCAGAGTTTATTTTCTGTGTTTCCTAAACTCTAGGGTACTCATAATATTTGTTATGAGTAGGCAAGTAGTCCAGGTAGGCAAGTGGATCCTATGAAGTTCAAGTCAAGACCAGTAGTATTTCTATACCTATATATCTAGTTTAGTTATCTGTATTATCTGTAGTCATGATGTATAATTATGCTATTGTACTATGGTATTGTATTATGATGATGTACTATGATGTATCAGACCCTGTATTGTAATATATTATGTGTTTTTGAAATTTCGCTGTGAGATTTTGGTATTTCTTTATTCTTCTATTCTATAAGTTCTATCTTTTCTATCTCATCTTCTAAATTATTTCAACAATGACACGACTTTTGAGGCATCGAAAATCGCGCCATTACAAAAAGAGATAATTTGGAGCTCTTCTACACGTTCAACTGTTTATTCGGATATGCAATTACTGCTTTATTTATAACCCAAAAAAGTTAGTAACTTCTTAATAATTTATATTCATTTTATTTTACCATCTGATGCCATATTCCATCCATAAGAAAATACAGAGTTAAAAAATTTATTTACTAACTTACAGCTTCTGAATAATGCTAAATGTTGCATGTTTTTGTCTAGAGAGAAACTTGGTTATCAATATACGTGGACTTTATGATTTGAAGTTCTGAAGAAAAGGGCTTTATGTTGTTGCTTTGGCATACTCTATGTATAATGCACTGATGATAGTTTTGGTTCATTATATTTTCCGAGAGTATCATGTTTTTGTTCCATATATTATAGGACAAATTTTTGGTTTGAGCCTCTAAAAATAACTTATTGTAAAAACAGGCCTCTTTCATAACTTATTATGAAAATAGGCCTGTTTTCTATCTGGGCACTTTGCCTTGCGCACTCCATTTTTGCGTAAGAACAATTTTGTTCTTGCGCAAAAATGGAATGCGCAGGTTTTTTTTTTAATGTTTGAAGGAAAGCTTATGCAAGCTCACTGTTTTTTTCCTCCCCAAAAAGACCTTGCGCACTCCATTTGTGCGCAAGAACAAATTTGTTCTTGCGCACAAATGGAATGCTCAAGTATAAAATAAAAATAAAAAACTTGCGCACTCCATTTTTGCGCAAGAACAAATTTGTTCTTGCGCACAAATGGAGTGCGCAAGGTCAGTTCCCTGAAAGAAAACAGACCTACTTTCATAATAAGTTATGAAAGAGGCCTGTTTATACAATAAGTGGTTTTCAGAGGTTCAAACCAAAAATTTGTCCTATATTACATTTATATGTAAATTTATCATACAAGGTTGGTGTGTTACTCTATAAATTGCGCTATGCATTAATTAGTTTCCAACCTACCTACATGCAAACGTGGTGATTGTGTTTGCTAACTATTTAATTGAATTCCTATAAGGCTATTCAAACGAAGGATGTTTTTCCGTACAGATATAAATAAAATACCTAAATTTTCAGGTAGAAATTATTTTAATATTTGATCATTACAACATCCGATTATGTAATGACAACAACCATTAATTACATTGATTTAATTGTATACTCTTTTTTGGTCTATTCTATATGCAAAGCACGAGTTTGCACTTGTGTGTGTGTGTAACATGGTCCAAAGAGGTTACCAGAAGGAAACTTATTCTCATTCACAATGACAGCCGAAGTAAGTATTTCATCGTAAAAGACAATAAGATTGGGCAAAGATGCTGCTTCATATTTATTATATTATATGAAAGCACAATCTTTTCTCAAAGTCCTTTCAGTTCCACGTTTGACAAAAAAAACAGGATGGTGCCATCTGTCCCACAAAAAGATCGCTCGGCATGGGTTTCATATCGAATCGAAACCCACGTCCATTTTAGTTCTTCTGCCCATAAAATACAGCGTTACCACCTCAGAAATCCCTAATCTAATGGCTCATGGCCTTTCTTCCGTATTCCCCCCCCCCTCAACGCTTGCTTTCATGTTTTCTCTTCTGCACCCCTGCCTTCCCTCCCGTACATGTTCTCTTGCGTCGTATCAATAAATTCGGCCTCCAAGCTGCCGGATCTAATGGCATCTCCTTCCCTCTCCATCACCTCTCGCTTTCTTCTTTTTGGGCTAACCCTAGCCCCACAATATTTTTAAGCCCCTTCATTATCCATCTCCATATCTATTTACTCCGTGGATTCTACCATCCCTCTTGGATCTCTCCCTAATCGTCGGCAGCAGATAACTATGTCGTTTCTCCTGGGTTTTTTATCCTCCTTTATGCCTATTACCACGTCGTTTCTATTTATTCAACCTGAAAAGGAAGGACTCATCCGACCATCGAAATCACCATTTGCTGCTCCAAACCTCTCGGATGCAACTTTATCACACCATACTTTCCTTCTACAGCAAATATCAAGTAGAATTTCATGCTATAATTTCATTTTATATTTGGGTTTTTTGGTTATTTTTCTGTTACCCTCTTATTTAGTGCATTCTCAATCTTCTCTGGAATTAATTGTAAGAAATTTCGGCAATACCGATTGACTTAATTATCGCTGGCTTTAAGCTCTCGCAGGCACTGTCCCAGTACAACTTATCATTAATGAGTCTGTAACATTTCCGCAACCGACATAAAACTCAGGTCATCGTTGGTAATTTGGGTGAACTTTATAATTTACAAATTAAAATCTCCGTACTTCGTATGGTTATGTTTATTTATACATTTTAATTGTAAATATTTTCTTTTATGTTCTTCAATTTGAAAAAAAATTAATACGAGTTTGGGTTTTTTATTTATTGAAGCTTCAAGTTATGCAGGTAATTCTATATCACAAAGCTTGATTGACATATAAATTGCATTCCAGTTAGTCTTGGTCCAATATTCCTTTATTTACTGTGCTTTAAAAGTCATTTTGCATTTATCTATTTTTTGGTATAAATGCAGTCTTCAATATTTGTTTATAAATGTTAACTTTAATTTACTGAAATTAGTTTGAGATATTATAAAAACTTTATTATCAGGAAAAAGTTGGTCAGTATTTCAAGACTAACTTCAATCTTGATTATTTTTTTTTGCATGAGGTTAACACTGGACAAACAAGTCCAACATGTCGAAATCATGGTTCAGGGAAGTTTCTGCAATTTTTATGTTAATTTTGCATGCTTTGCTTCCATTTATTATTATATTAAATATAAACGGAGTAATACTATTTTACTGTTTTTGACATTCCTATTTTTTTAAGTAATTCCTTCCATATTGAATTAATATTTTATTTGTTTCTTAATCGTTGTCAATTCTTTTATATAACTTATAGTATTTGTTAGGCCTTACTTGAGATTCTTTTTAATATTGTTCAGGTGATTTGGTTTTCTTATTTGGGAGACCTCGGGCCCTGAGCCTAAAATGCATCAAAGCCTCAATGTTCAGGTGCCTACTGATCTTAAATGTTAGTTTGGAAATTATGTGAAGTTTCCGGTTAATACTATTTATGAGTATTTACATTAGAGTCTTCGTATCGAAATGTTATGCTTAACTTCAAAAACACCACAGACACAATCTTAATGTTGAAATACAACCGCATATTAACTGATTGTATTCGAAGGATGCCACATCCGAATTGTAATGTGAAATGTAATTTGATTAATGATATATGACATATAATTGGATTACCTTACATTAACAAATGAGATGTTTATATCTCAATTTTAGATCCATAAGAAGAATCTCAATTTCATACACAAATGTGATCGATGCTGAATAATATTTTTTATAATATGACTCAAATTGCATCATTAGGAACATGCTATCCTAAAACTGTGATATTAACAGTTTATTTTCCAATACATGTTATCATAAATAAAATTTTAATGTTATCACGGATTTGAGCCTTAAAACGAAAGCTCATTTGTAGGAAATATTCCAAACGAGGAGATAAATTAAATGAATATGACAATTTTAAGACCCAAATTAATTAATTATAAAAGAAGTTACTTCTACGATTATGATTTTTATAATGACTATAAACATCATTAATACTTAAATATGTATTCGAACAAATTTTTAATTAAAAAATGATGTCCATGGTTCTGTTTTTTTTTCTGCTTGTGAACTTAACTCAGAAAGTGTCCATAATTCAAATTTTAATATGTTATTGGTTTGACATAACCATACAGCTCAGGTCATAGATGGTAATTTGGGTGAACTTTATAATTTACAAATTAAAATCTCTGAACTTCGTATGGTTATGTTTATTTTTACATTTTTATTGTAAATATTTTCTTTTATATTCTTCAATTTGAAAAAATATTAACACGAGTTTGGGTTTTTTTATTGAAGCTTCAAGTTATGCAAGTAATTCTATATTACAAAGCTTGATTGACATATAAATTGCATTCCAGTTAATCTTTGTTAAATTTTCCTTTATTTACTGTGCTTTAAAAATCATTTTGCATATATCTATTTTTTTCGGTATAAATGCAGTCTTCAATATTTGTTTATAATGTTAACTTTAATTTACTGAAATTAGTTTGAGATACTATAAAAACTTTATTATCAGGAAAAAGTTGGTCAGTATTTCAAGACTAACTTCAATCTTATTATTATTATTATTATTTGGCATGAGGTTAACATTGGACAGACAAATCTAACATGTCGAAATCATGGTTGAGGGAAATTTCTGAAATATCTATGTTATTTTTGCATGCTTTGCTTCCATCTATTATTATATTAAATATAAACAGAGTAATACTATTTTACTGTTTGACATTCCTCTTTTTTTAGTAATTCCTTCCATATTGAATTAATATTTTATTGATTTCTTAATCGTTGTCAATTCTTTTATATAACTTATAGTATTTTTTAGGCCTTACTTGAGACTCTTTTTAATATTGTTCAGGTGATTTGGTTTCATATTTAGGAGACCTCAGGCCCTGAGTCTAAAATGCATTAAAGCCTCAACATTATGTTCAGGTGTCTACTGATCTTAAATGTTAGTTTGGAAATTATGTGAAGTTTCCGGTTAATACTGTTTATAAGTATTTACACTAGAATCTTCGTATCGAAATGTTATGCTTAACTTCAAAAACACTACAGACACAATCTTAACGTTGAAAAACAACCGCATATTAACTGATTATATTTGAAGTATGCCCACATCCGAATTGTAATATGAAATGTAATTTGATTAATGTTATATGACATATAATTGGATTACCTAACATAAACAAATTGGATGTTTATATCTCAATGTCAGATCCTTAAGAAGAATCTCAATTTCGTACACAAATTTGATCGATGCTGAATAATATTGTTTATAACATGACTCAAATTGCATCATTGGGAACATATTATCCTTAAACTGTGGTAATAGTTTATTTTCCAATACATGTTCATAAATAAAATTATAGTTTTATCAGGGATTTGAGCCTTAAAACGAAAGCTCATTTGTAGGAAATAGTCAAAATGAGGAGATAAATTAAATGAATACGACGATTTTAAGATCCAAATTAATTAATTATAAAAGAAGTTACTTCTACAATTATGATTTTTATAATGACTTTAAACATCATTAATATTTAAATATGTATTCAAACATATTTTTAATTAAAAAATGATGTCCACGGTTCTGTTTTTTCTGCTTGTGAACTTAACTCAGAAAGTGTCCATAATTCAAATTTTAGTCTGTAATAGGTTTGACATAACCATATATATTTTCATTTTATGTGGTTTTACACATATCAAAGGTTATGGTATATTCAGCATACTCAATTCTTACATTGGAGAGTTTAGGTTCTTCTATGTTAAATGAATTGAAGCCAAGAACTGAGGCATAATCAAAGTGTGAGTGTACAAATTATGGCCTCCATTTTATAATAGAAAATCATATCAATATTAATTATGATAAATGGGTTGGCACCATCTTTTTTGGGTTATTTGTATAATCAAAGAGTATTAATATTGTTTTGTAAGTATTTACATTAGAATCTTCTTATCGAAATGTTATTCTTAAGTTTAAAACATCATGGGTAAACAACCACAGTTTAACTGATATATTTGAAGTTTGCCACATCTGAATTGTAATATGAAATGTAATTTGGTTAATGTTGTATGACATATAATTGGATTATCTAACATAAACAGGTGAGATGTTTATATCTCAATGTCAGATCCATAAGAAGAATCTTAATTTTGTCGACAACTATGATCGATGCTGAATAATATTTTTTAATAAAATGACTCAATTACATCACCAACAACATGTTATCCTAAAATTGTGATATTAAGAGTTGAATTGTTATTTTCTAATACTTGTTACCATAAATAAAATTTCGGTGTTATCATGGATTTTGAGCCTTAACGAAAGCTCATTTGTAGGAATATTTAAAACAAGGAGGTAAATTAAATGAATACAATGATTTTAAAATTCAAATTAATTAGTTATAAAAGAAGTTACTTTACGATTATTATTTTCATAATGAATTTAAACATCGTTTATGTTTAACTATGTATTTGAACATATTATTAATTAAACAACGGTGTCCACGGTTCCCTTTTTGTATGCGTGTGAACTTAACTCAGAAAGTTTCCATAATTCAAAATTTAATCTGTAATAGGGACATATTCATATATACATACATACATACATATATATAATCTCATTTTATGTGGTCTTACACATATCGAAGGTTATGGTGTATTCAGTATACTCAATTCCTACATTGGAGAGTTTAGGTTCTTCTACGTTAAATAAATCGAAGCCAAGAACTGTGGCATGATCAAAATGTGAGTGTACAGATTATGACTTCAATTTTATAATAAAAAATCATATTAGTGTTAATTGTGATGAATGGGTTGGCTCTATCTTTTTTGGGTTATTTGTATAATCAACAGGCGACACTCTTGGTTTTTCCATTTTATTTAACCAATGTTTTTCTATTTATATGTAATTTAAATTGTTTTCATAATCGCACTATTTGTCTTCATTCTAAGGTGGTTTGTGATAATGACTCTCTTCTTTAGGTTATATTTGGGGAGTACATGCTCAGCACTGCTTTTCTTGAGCATTAAAAAGAAGCATTGGTAAGTTATGACTGGTAAGTACTACTTTTCTAATGATTTATTCATATTTAAACATCTTGCAATAAGTCTCAAGAAATCAAGTGAATTATTGTCTAAGGTATGGTCCATGTTTGTTTTTAGTATTGAGAATACTTTTATTCTGCTTCCAATTTTATTTTCTATTTATAATCACCACATATAACATTTTTTATGGTTATGTCAACAAATGTTTTAGAACATATTTTATTTTCAATGTTATAGAGTTCTTGCTTTCTTTTTATAATGATGACAGCAAATTCTTGTAACACATAGCAATTGTTATATAATTTTGAATGATTTCAGGATAATTTAGATAAACTACATATATGAATGATATATGCATATTAATAAAGCATACAAAATTTCAGAGTTATTATCATTGTTGAATAAAATGCTTAATTTGGTCAATTCAGGGTAATTTTGTTTTGTTTTATGGTCACGTCTCTTAAAGAACTACAAATATTAGCACATAAGTGAATAGTAATTAATATTTTGGACGCTGATTCATTCTACCCTCTTAGCTCCTCTTATTCTCATTAAGTTCACTAAAACCTCCCGGTTTCTTATTATGATTGTATATCTAATAGCAGGAATGCTTAACAATGGCTATATAATTGGTACTGCTTCCTACTATAGTACCAATAAATTACTTTTGTGACCCTATTGGTTTGCGGCACGTGTTTGTCGATATATATTGGTGGAAAAAAAGAATATATGACTAGGACATGTTATACAAAATTCTAACGACCCAGAAAATCTGAACCAATTTAAAAAATTTAAATTGGCTAAAATAATGAATTTTAAATATTTAAAGTAAATATTTTAAATAATGGCAATGAAAAGTGAGTTTGAATCGACGTTTGAAAACGAATATAATTAATTATAATTATAAACAAGGCCTGAAAAGGCGCTGCAGTTTCAAAAATTGAATCCAAACTATGTCGGACTGTGCCGGGTGCAAAACAAAACGGATTTGAGTGAAACCAAAAATATTTAAATCTGTTAGTGAATATCTTTCTAACGAATCTTTAAAATCGAATTTTCATAGCGGAAAGCAAAAGTTATGGCCAAATGAATTTTCAGAAAGGTCGCTATGGAATTTATATAGCCCGTGAAATTGGCCATTTTGCATATGTCCTTGGAATTCGTTGAAACCACTTTTGTTGGATCCGGGATGTGAAGTTATTGCTAGGTTTCTCATAATTTTTGAAGCTAGTATGTGAGCGTGGCAAAGGAAAACGTGTTTTGGTCAATTACAGTTAAATTGGATCGACTAGGAATGGGCCTTTTTGCAAACGGTCTCAGAATTCTACGAAACTAGTTTTGTTGGGACCGTATCGTCAAAACATAGCTAGATTTATTTTTCTGGAATTTTTCGAATCAGTTTGTGGCCCCGGTAAATTGAAATGTACGTTCAAATTGAATATTGAATGTTATATATTTTAATTTGAAGGAAAACTGACTGAAACATTCGAATGGGCCTACGAAATATATCCCATTGTGTTCGGAATGGGGGTAAAACGCTAAGAACGTCAGTCGTTGGGTTTAGATTGGTGGTCGTGTCAGAAAACTCCTTTAAAACTCCCCCAACCAATCATTTTTTTTTAAATAAAAAAAAAGAAAATCCTTTTTTTTTCTCCCTCCCCGACGAACGACGGAAACCGCTCATAACCTTCCCATCCATTTTCTGATCAATCCACTCACTAATATCAAGAGCTCCAGTTGAAGATTTTGAAGAGCTCGAGACAAGCTTCAAATCCATAACTGGTTTCGATTTTTTCGTGGAGTATTGTGGGAGAATCAGACTCAGGAAGTTTCGCCGTTCGAAGACCCGCCGCCGCCACGTCGTACCATCGAGTTGACCGCCATTGGAGGGGTAGGCGCGCCTCACCCAGCCCTTCGAGGTGGCACAGGCCGATCGTCATATAGTTGCATGGATTGAAAGAAAATTGCAAACCTAGTTTTGAACATTTATTGAAAGGTACGGGTTTTATTTTCTGAAAGGATTTTAAAACCTTTAAACTGTTGCAAACCTTTAAAAAATCATATCTTTTTCGTTTCTTGACGAAATTCGATGAAACAGGAAACATCGTGACCGTGTGGACGTCTTCTAGTCGATGTATGGGTTATATAAGCATTGTACACCTCATGTATAAGCGTTGTATAAGTTGTACGTTCGATGTATAAGTTATATATACATTGTAAGAATTATATATGTGTTGAAATAGAAGTGAATTGCTATATATAAATATATATATATATATATATATATATATATATGTATATACGCCCCTCGTCCACAAACCATGGACGATATTTATTGGTTGTGATTGGTGTGAAAATAGATTGATAGCGAATGGTTGATTGAAATTGTTTGTGGTTGATATTGATTGATTGTGGTTGAAAAATACCCATTTGTGGTTGAGAAATATTTGGTTGAAACCACATAGGATTAGTTTGTGGAAATTAAATAAATATACATGCCACCTGCGTGCGAACTAGATGCATGATTCCCCATTGTCAAAAACCGCGAGGTTTTAAGGTAGAGCGAGGAGTCGTACTAGGGACGGTCCCGGTTTTAACTACCCTGTCGTTATGCTGCCGAAATTTTGAATAATATTCATGTGTTTGAATTATTTTCATTCCTTGAATTATTTTCATTCGTTGAATTATTTTCATTCGTTGAATTCAAATTCATGTGTTGAATGGTGTTCGGGTTTTAAATATAAAAAATCACATTTTTATCATCTATAGGAACTATATAAAATAATCTCCTTTTGAAAGAAATTGTTTTATAATAAAAATCCTATTTTTATTACCTATATGAATTATATAAAATAATAGCATTTTGAAAGGAATTGGTTTACAATAAAAATTACATTTTTATTATATACATGAATTGTTAAATATAGTGAAGTGTTGAAATAGAAGACAGTTAGATAAAAATATAATTTTTATCAAAAGTATGAAAAGAATATAGCTTTGAAATCGAAGAATCGATATATATATATATATTTAAATAGAATTGAAATATATCGAAAAACGACGCTGTAGTTCGTATTTTGAAATCATGATTTCAAATGATTAGTGCGGGAGATCCGACCATCGGATTTTCCCGAAACCGCAACCGTTGGGTTCGCTTTGGAAAAATCTTTCCAACGGCACCAACTTTGTAAAAATCCAACGGTTGGATTGTCTGGAATGTTTAATTCAAATCTGAAGAAAAACAGCGCCAGAATCGATTATATTTACATATATATAAATATAATTATATTTAATCGAATAACGACGCTGCAGTTCGTATTTTGAAATCGAAACTTCAAACGATTATACCGGGAGATCCGACCGTCGGATTTTCCCGAAACTGGAACCGTTGGATTCATTTTGAAAAGATCTTTCTAATGATGTAAATTTGGTGAAGATCCAACGGTTAGATTTTCAGATATGTGTAAATCAAATCTAAAGAAAAACAGCGCCACGGCCGCGTTATGGCCCGAACCGTCGTTTGAATAAATTGGCTATTTTTAAATAAATAAAAATAGCGATAAATCGTTAAAAAATATCATAAATGATATGGAATGGAAATAAACTGAATTTGCTCGATTTATGTGGTATTTGATGGTTGAATGTGTTTGGTGTGAAAATTACAATAAAGAACAAAATTGGTGTTGTCGAATGATTTAACCATTGAAATAAATTGATTTGAAATTCTAAATATACGTGAATTATTTGAAAAGGCCGAGTTAATTCTCATTTCAAATAATTGATCGACGATTGAAAGTCGAAGATAAAGACGGTGGTAGAAGACCGGAGATCTTCACCTCGTTTGGATGGTAACCGAGGTCCTGATTGGGAGGCATCCCGAAATATGGATAACGAGTGGTGATCGTCCAGACGTACGGGGTGATCGATGGGTTTGCGAGGTATATAGTGCCTCCGGTTTCGTTCAGACCCAGGACGGACTTGTAAATGGACTGTGTGTCCGACATTGGATTTTATTCTATGTTGATTGATCTCTATTAAATATACATCTGTTTGGCGGCGGAGAATTTATTCTTTTGCTTAACGCCCTTATCTGAAACGCACGAGCTCAGAGGTTGTATATCGATGGACATCAGTCGCATGGCATGAATTGCTAGTGTGGCATGCCTAAGGGGCAAATGATCAGGGCTTCTGTTGGAAAGCAAAGTCTTGTGGTGATGATCAAAGCACCGCCTGTGTGGCGTAGCTTTGTGTATAACGTGAATTCGTGAACCTCACACCCCGGTATGAACCAGAAACGGGAGAGGACATCAGGGAGGGCTTGCGTTTCTTTCTAGCTAGGAGTTGTGTCAGTGTTTTTACACGGTCTGACATTTTACTTATGTGGTTGTTACTGTTGCGAGGCGCCTCGGTTAGATCGTACGATCCGGGTCCAATGGAGTCATTCGTTGGCTCATTTGCGCCCCATAGGGCGGGGAGACGTATTGCTCAGGCATTTTAATCCACATCGGTGGACCGGCCCTGACGATCCAAGGGTCACTCGAGCTCTGATCCTGAGACATGGTAGGCTAGATTGTCTCGAAGTCGGTAAGGACTATCTTTTGCCTTGGTTCATGACGGAAATCCAATTTCCAAATACGTGACTGTGCGGTTTTGATTGTATATCTATATTTGGCGACATAGTGGCATGGGACGCTCATGTCGTCTATGATTGATAGTTATGATTTGAAATTGTTTTTTTGAAACATATAAACACTAGTAGTAATATCAAATGCTTTTGTTTTAATTGTATCAAGCATATCTTGGCCATTATAAGGTAAAAACTCTATCCTCCGGTTTGCGTTGCATTGTGTGATGGGAACTGAGTCTTATAATGCCTTCATTTTTATAAAAAGCATTGTGTTGCTTAAAAGAAATATTTCTTTTAAAGCACTGGCACTCCAATGGAGTAAACCCGTTCCACGAAAGTGGCGTGGTCCTGTGATTAGCCATATTATAAATGTGTTGAGTAGATTTCTCATACCAGTCCCATGACTGACTCGTAGTTTGTTTCACTTTCAAACTCGGGTGCCCCTTTTTCTACACGGGCAGCCTTGTGTTCAGGTTTAGCTGGTTCTTTCTGGATAGCTGAAGATGGGTTCTATCATTTATCTCTTTTTATGCTGTTCAGCTCCTATTGTACATTATGTTTGTTTTCCGCTTTAGACATATATATATAGTTGAACTGTATTTGTACTAAGTATGATCCTGTATACTATGTAACTCTGATGATTACTCTTATCCAGTATATTCTATTGTTCATTATCTGGTGTATTTATTTATTTCTGTTCTGCTATTATCTGTTTCTGTGTTATATTCCAAGGATTACCCTTGCCGCCGTCAGTACGAGGTTTGGGGTCGTCTCAAAAATTGAGAAGTTTGAACTGCAATAGACTTAAAGAAAAAAAGAAAGATAAAATGTGTACTTTGTTTTGTTTTAGGAAAACTAAGACAATTATATATATATATATGTGTGTGTGTACATACATACATACATACATACATACATATATATATATAGCAGTATCCATACCCACTCTTACGCATGGTATAAAATGGTGGACCATCGAGGAAACGTATGTATACACTATGAATGAGACAAAAATTGAATATAATGCTCAAAATATGATTATTACCAAACTGGTTCGCTTAGCTATGTGAATATATTACAAATTTGAGTTCTTTGGTGTCACATCACTAATAATGGAATTTGTTTGTACCAACCTTAAAAACAAGGCAATATGTGTTGATAGTAGCACGAAGGTGGACTCAACAATCTTGCGAATTACAATGTTTTTGTGGATTAGAGTGTACATTGATGCCAAATCATTAACAATGGTAGATTTATGGATCATTTAAAAAATTACGATTAGTAGATATTCTTTTCTACTCTTGAATAGCATGAAATATCCCTAACTGCTATCGACGACGGTGAATAAGTTGAATCTCTTTTGTGGTTTATTTGATTGTAATGTATATAATCTAATGTATCATGTCAAAATGCTAGAGCTTCCATGTTTCTGTTTATCTTTGAAGGTGTACTGACATGCATTGTCATAATGCATGTTAATAGGTTATTAAACTTCAATGTTACTTGGTCCTTACATTATGTCAAGTAAGGTTTCAAAACTAAGCTTAGGCCGATTTGAGTTATACTCTGCCATTTTTAGACTTGATACATTTGAAGAGAATGGACAAATTCGTACTAAGCAGAGAAACATAAATAACACAGATCTGTTGTACCGATGGGTCAAGTTGTTGACTTCTAAACTATATATATTGAAGATGTGACATTCTTAGTTCTAAAATGGTAACAATATTGTTTCGTTAAATGCTATATGACTGAAAAAAATGAAATGTTTCAAACATAATTTTTTTTAAAACCCATCAATCCTTTCAATTGAAAGCATCTAGCAGCCTATAGGTTTATTCATTTATGAAAGATTTCTCGGATATGTAAATTCATTTCCATTGAATGAAAGGTTAAGGTGATATATGAGTAACTTAATTTGAATCTACAAGTGAAGAAAATATTTGTAAGAACAAACTTACGAGTTAGTTTAGATAATACATCTAACTCAGCAAGCTGATGAATCAATACTATATGACATGCACGTCAGTCATTCCATTCATGTCCGATTGTCGCACCTTTGCAATTTCTCTACTGGTGCTAAAATTAGAATAGGCTATGCTTGGCGAGATCTCAGCTATCGGGGAAATAATATCTTCAACTAAACCAAATACTAGATATGAGGTGAGCACTGGTTGCTTAGGAAGGTCTATTTCAATGACACCATCATTTCGTAAATGATACGATCTTTAAGAACTCAACAATCTTTTATATATATAAGCGGTGATGAAAGAGTTTCATTTCCATTTTATATTTTTTATGATATTTTTTATAGTTGGTTACATTGACTTATTTCTTAGTTTATTTGATTTATAGATTAATTTAGTTTCTCACTATCATTTCCTTGAATATCTTGTTGCATTCATTCATCATTTTGGATGAACTCACAACAACCTTTAGGGTAGATTCTTATATGTGGCACTAATTTGGATTCCTTCTGCCTTCATATGTACTATCTTAGCTATTAGGCAGACACATTCACTTTCAGTTGTCCGTTGGTTTATAAAACAAACCGACCATGACCATTTATGTTGTTCGTTTAACATTAGCACAATGTAATTTTATTAACTACTGTTGGTAACTTTTGATATTTTCTTTGCACTGATCTGACAACTTTGGATGCTTATTTTCCATTGATGAACATCAAAATTGAATGAACTTTATTATTTTTGTTAGATGTTGAAGCTATCGTTTTCAGCAGTAAAAATGTTACTTCCAACTAAATATGTTTAGCCGTTCAAAGGAATATTTCAATTTACACGGTCAGAAGATTTAACACTTTTTCCTTCAAAACCACAATCTAATACTTTAATTCAACAGGTTATTCATCTTGGTTGATTCGATCCTTTCACAAAGCGTCACGCTTGATTTTGAATTCCTAGCAGTCAATGGTAGTGCCATTTTGGTCGCATCTCCTTTTTCATGAATAAGTTACTCTGCTTTAAACTAATTTTCTTTTCACTATCTTCATGAATAACATCCATTATGAATTACTAGAAATTTACTGTTGCAACAATGAAATATCAAAAATTAGCATATAAAATTTTGACTGCCCAATGATGTAACCATGTTTCATGCGGCACGACTGTACAATTAGTAGTGATTTTGATTTTTGCAAGGATATGAACATTTGTTATAGGTGTAATGTTTTCCCAGTGCCCTTATTGAGTACTTATGGTGCATTTTTAAATCCAAGTGAAAGCTATTTTTCTTGCGTGCAGACTATTACTTATCTAATGTGTAGCTACCACCAATGTAAAATTTGGTAAACTAACCTCACTTCTTCTACCAACTGTTTTTGTACAGTGATGGAAAATCATGTCGAATATTGACATCTATATCTTAGAAATGATGTTCAAGCGATAGTTGGAAAATACAACTGAGTAATGGTCTGCCCGCAATGGATGTCCAGTTTTTCCTTTGTTCCCTTCCTGGCTTGGAACTACAAGAGGAAAAGAGATCAGGTCAAATGCTTAACGCTCACACACAGACATATGCCTGTTTTTCTTAAATTGTTGTATAATTATATAAGTCCGTTGTCTTTTGATGTCATATAAGAATGATAACTGTTTTCATTAGTTTGATTTGGATATCTTACATGAACGCATGCATGCTCTTTTCTATATAGAGAGCTTATATGGCACCCTTTTTGCTTAGCACCCATTCTGCATTCAAACCGTAGTCATATATTTATAATTAAATAAGTTAGTGAGGGGTAGAAAATTAGTGGAAATAGAGTAACAGGAATGTGGTGAAAATCAGGGATGTTGCACACTATTTAGGTGCTTTTGATTGTTGTATATGACAAAAAATGCCTGTTTTTCTTTTTAACTGTAGTATAATTATAATGGTTAGTTGTCTTTTGATGCCACTAAGAATGATAGCTATTCTCATTTGTTTTATTTGGATGTCTTACGTGAAATATATGCTTGCTCTTTTGTATAAAAAGTTATTCTTTTGATACATTACTACTATCATATGCTTTGCATACAGAACTCTTCTTTTCTTCCAGGCGTCCATCAAAGTATCTTCCTTTTCTTGATGTTTTGATCCTCGGTGGTAAGCATGGAAATTTAAACATTTGAAACACATATGCAATGCATGTTTTGTAGCAGTTTATGTTTTTTTCTACACAAAATTACAATAATTGTTTTGTACATTTTCCTTTAATTTAGTTTATCAAGCTTAAGCACTAAGACACATGAACTACAATAAAATTGAACTTTTATTTGGGTTAAAGAGAACGTTGAGTTAAATAATGTTCTTTTAAGAAAATTAAAAATGAATACTCAATAACGACAAATATTAAAAGCACTTTTAACGTTTGTATGAGTTCCCGTTATAGCAAGCAGCTTCTACAAATTAAATAATTATTTTACTTTAAAGTATCTTTTTTCATGATATAAACACCAATATTTTATTAGGATAATATTTATGAATGGTATTGTTTTGCCCTCTTACTGTAAGATGAAATTTTGTAACGTCAGTAAAGGAAGAAGTAGTTTCTTTGGTGAAATTGTTTTTTTGCCACCTCGCAATATCGATATGTATAAGTTAGTGCGTCTAACATTACAAGGCATGCACTTACTTCATCCCCAGGTGACCGTGTATCAGACACAAACGGACCATTCCTGATGATGGATAAAGAATGCTTTTATAACTTAATGGCCCACTGCAACTTCAACTACAAAGGTACACTACAATTTATTATCGTTTCATTTTCAATGCAACTGCTATTTTCTTTGGAATTTTCAGAAATATTTTTTACTTAATTTTTTTTTCATTGATACCATTGCGTTTTAGGTGTTACTCTTACCTCAATTTTCCAACATGGCCAACTTCAATAAACTCCTTTTTAATTCATTTTCCCTACTTCTATCAACAGAAGCAGTATAGTGACCAGTATTATGGTTACTTTTTTTTGGTGTTTGTCATTCTTTTGCTTTCTGCTATATATAAATTAGCAAACCACTGTCAGCAGTACTGAGTTTTAATTCCCTTTGCCTACAACATCAATGCACATGCATAAGTTTGTACGATCACAATTTTACAATTGTTACATTTCAGTGCAGTTTAATTTAATTACGAGCTTTCCTCTCAATGCCAATTGATCGCTAAATAGTCACTTCACATATGAAACTCATTATACAGTAAAAAAAAGTTTTGTGCTCTTTTTTATATTATTTCTTGATCCAGGCTTATGCATGTTCAAACATAGCTTTAGCAATACATTTAGCTTTTCGTTAATTAAGTTAATTATTCTGTTTTTGTGAGTTATACATAAGTTGAAGTTTAAATTTGTATGCAGGAATTGAAGTAAGTGTATGAAGGCAACATGAACTCAAGCGCTACCAAGTGGTAGAATTTGTATTCAGGATTCGGTATAGGTCAGCTACTTCTAATGGTGCTGAGCGGCTGAAGTTAATTTATGCCAAAAGTTCATGTGTAGGCATTTCGTACATTTAGTTATGGTATATGTTGGACCTTCTATGTGTAATTTTATGAATGTAATTTGACTAGGTATTTTTTTTACAGTTGAAGCGACCAGTTTTACAGAATTTTTTCGTATCCAGTATATCTAAGGTAGATTGTATAGCAATGGTTAGTTTTGTCTTAATTCAATAATCAAACATTATTTCATTTTTTGAAACCTTATTTTGTGTTAGTTTATACTTTTCAGCTTGCTGCTACATGTACATTAGTGTGAAAAGGGTAATTTGTTTGCTTTATTGAGTAATGAGTCAAGGTCATGACTCATGACATAAATATGACCATGTGGGCAGCAAAATTTACCCCAGTACGGGTGGCCTGCTGGCCATAAATATGTCAATGCCATGTGTGTAGGTCTCATGACTTTAGGTTTCGAAGTTATGCTTATCTTATCATTTCTGATTGAAAATTTATGCATAATTGACAACTTGCTTGAGGATTATTAGTATAGTGGTGTTACTCGCTGAACTAACCAAACTTTCATTCTAAGTATGCCAAATATTTTATTTCTTTTGCACCGGTCAAGTATACTGACGGCTCCTTAAGTTTAACCTATGCTTATTAACAAACAATACATGACTTCACCGTTATGGTTCGAACACCTCAATGAATTAGTATTTTGCTAAGTTTTACAAATTTAGAGGTGCTTAAAAATATGTTTGTCTGGACTGAATAATATTACTTCTAAAATAAAATGAAAGAGTCAATAGCTGTTTCAAAAATAGTGTATAGCTATAACCCGTGTGCGAAGCACGGGTTCGCACTAGTGTTCATAAAAATCTCAACTATACAATATATAATCAAAGTTGGCTAAAATACAGACAAAACATTTAAAAAAAATCGTTACTAGTATTGATTTGCAAGTGATTTTTTTTTACAAATGATAGCATGGGAAAATCATATAAAAGGACGTTAAAGTGGGAAAGAGAAAGATAATCTATGTTTTTGGTCTTTGTGTGAAAGTCAACATTGTCACAATGTAAGCAACGTTTTTGTTAAATGCTAAGGTCAAGAAGACTCAAAGAATGAAGGATACTGCATGTAATGCTCATGGGTAACGTTTAAGAGAAAGTTCAATTGTTCGGGTGTGGAAATGCGATTTTTCACACTCTGAATAGTTAGAATGCTGAAATTCCCCAACAGTTTTCGGAACCAGACGTTTGTCCAACAAACGTCGGTTTCTTGGCATTTGTTTAACGAACGCCGAACTCCTCGCGTCTGTTCAACAAACACGAGGAACCCAGGCGTTTGTTAAACAAACACCAGGAGTACGACGTTTGTTGAACAAACGCTAGGAACATTTACTTAAAATTTAATTAACCACTTTTAGTAGAAAAGATTACAAATAAATTATGTTAATGATACAAGTAGTTCAACTAACAATCACGATGATTCAACTGACAGAAAGAAGTGGTCATAATTATAAAGATGCAACAACTAATAATAATAGATGTCAACTAAAACAATAAAGCAGACGTACGAAATAGTTACTTAACCCAAAGTACATTTTGCATTAAATCTTAAGGTAGTCTAACGCACTTCTAAGTTGTCTAATCATTACGACCAAACAAGAATCTGCTTTTATTACTGGCTCGATTGATGTAATACTGTAGGGAATCTGCCTTTATTAATGGCGTGATATGATCGACCACTAGATTTATGACCAATAATGCTCATATGGATGACCCTAGTTTGAAATGTTTAATTTGTGTATTGGTGTGTTTTTAACCCTTTTGTGTACTCCAATGTATAATTTAAACAATAAAACAATTTGTGATGGGATATGTCACTACAGGGAATCTACTGTCCTACACTTTCAAACCTTACTTTGTACTGGAGCGAATCTGCTTTACGTATTGTTCTACACTTTCGAACCTTACTTTGTACTGGAGCGAATCTGCTTTACGTTCTGTCCTACACTATTTCCTAAGCATTTCAACGATACATTCACGATACATTAACATGATACATTCACGGTACATTATCATGATACATTCACAATACATGCATGGTACTTCACGATATAAGTAAGCTAAATAGCACTTAGCCCGACAAACTTCAAATTTAAACAATTACAACTTAATCAGTGTCGAAGCGTGTTAGCCAGCTGTTGTGAACTTCGTAAGCTTCATGACTAATGAAATCTCTTCCACATTCTAATCGGTAACGTGCATCAAATGAGGGTGTATATGCTTGAAATATATCTTCATCTTCCACCATCTCGATTATCTCGCGGTAACGATGACAATCATCCTAAAATGCGCTAGGAGTCTTATGAACATCTATAGTAGACCTTCACGACGGGCATTCAGGATGGGAGTTGTAAATGTCTTGGATCATTATCCAAAACAATTCATAGGTAACGCCTCCCCCATTTTGCAACATAATCTCGTGTCTTCTATCATACTCGATATAAACTTCCGCTAGTATTAGTAACTCGGCAGCAGACCAATTGTGGATTGACATTTTCCATTAGGAATTTAAATGTAATATTTCAGAATGAGAAACAAAACAATTTATAAGCAACATAATGTGTATCAAATAGCATTGCTTATAAATATTTCAAACATTTTAGTAAAGCCACTGTTGATCTGTACGTATTTGTAGTCCATCCGTACTACTTTATATCAGTGATACTTTAATATGTGTTGTCAAAGAAACATACTTCAATGTATTGCAGCTTTATTAATTTTGGAGCATGATAAGATTTGATAACTTAGGATACAATACTTGCTATGTATGAAATAACCATACTTAGGATACAACACTAGATTCCAATGTAACTACAAATAAATTAGACAATAGCTACTACATCTGAAGATACAACACTTAATTAGGATGCAACACTTGTTAATTAGGAAATAACTACTATAACTTAATAATCAACACTAGGATCCACAGTTTCTGGATACGCCGTAGCACCCATGAAGCATTTCAGCCTTTATCGCTACAATCGCTCGTTCTAAGCGAACAACCTCAGCTTGCATCTCAAGTGCGTATTGAACACCCCTCTTCGTTAAAGGGTAATTGACCCAACAAAAAAATTACAACTTTGTAGATCTTGACGATTCTACGCGTCAACGTATGCTCTGCAACCATAAAAGCGACAATATGCATTCGTATGACTTTTAGAAATAAGAACATTGCATTCGATTTCGCAATAGCATAGTATTGAACGACACGTCATGTTGGAGCTTGACTTATTTGGGTTTTGTCGAGAAAGTACTTCCTTCAACTGAGCATTGTGGGTTTTGGAACCGGTCCTACACGCTGGAATGCTACATTTGGTTGGGTGGCAGTAACGAGTTCTGACTCCACTTCTGCAACTTTTATTTGAACATTTTCGGCTGGTTACTTGTTCCGTTCGTACTTATTGTACACTTGATTAATGGTTTCATCATCGACCTCCCATTCAGCCATGTTGATCTACATGTAAAGTGGGTCATAAAAATAAATTAGTTGATATTGACAAACTATAGAGAACATAACAATAAATGGAAAAAAAAAGTGCAAACCGATTTATTACTTAAAACACTTGCTGCACAATTCTTCAACACAAGTAAATCTTAATGACCAGAGGAAAAGAGATAAGGGGTATTTATAACGCCAATGCAGATAGAATATAATATCCAATAAAGCCTATTTGCGGTATCCAATGACGGGCATAATGCGGTATCTAATGCAAACCATCATGCGGTATCCAATAAAGACCAGAGCGTGGTATCCAATGCAGACCAGAACGCAATATCCAATGAAGAGCATAATGCGGTATCCAATGCGGACCATCATGTGGTATCGAATGAAGACCACTGCATGGCAACCAATGCAGACCATCATGCGGTAAGGAATTCAGTAAAACTATTTATGTTTAGTTGTGGTGTTTTCGTTGTTTTAGTATTTCTATTTTTGTACTGTAATCGTTAATCGTTTGGTGAAACTATGTATCCGTTAATAGTTAGTGAAACCATATATTCTAAGCTTTAATAACCGTTTATCGTTTTTGTTTAGTTATATTTTGGTGTCTAATTTCTACGTCTACGTTAATACTTTAAATACTACCAAAGAAATCTTCATAACCTACCATAAAATAATTAATAAAAGTATATTAATTATTACTAATACATTTAGCCAAGGGTAATTAACCCACGCGTCTGTTGAACATGCGTCTGAATTCAAGCGCATGTTCAACAAATGTCTATACTCTAGCGTTTTTTGAAAAAAAACACCTGGATCCAGGCGTTTGTTCAACAAATTCCTGAAGAATTTACACGTTCCGAAACTTTCCACCTAGAAATCGGAACTTTCAGAGAATGAAATCTCTGTTAGGACACAAATCGCGTGTACATTTCACATTTTTGGATTTCCATGCTCTTGTTGGAGTTGCCCTAAGTGGTATCATTTTTTATTTTTAGTGTGCATGAGGCACTTACAGAACCGAAAATTTGCATGTATACATTTAAAACAAATCTTAACGGCACCCGCTTTAAAAGTTTCCGCTCAGTTACAAACTGCTAGTGACAGAAATAAATATACCACTGTAACCAGCAATGCCCTACGATCCCAAAAATATAATAATATAGACAAGTTAACACATTTTGTGAAATTTCAAAAATGCTGATATAGGGTGCAATGTACGTTAAATGAAAAGTTGCTTATTTTCAAAATAAAAATTATGGAAAATTTTGATAAATTGAATTATGACTACGTCTCAAAAATCTTGTCTAAATATGAAACCAATATTTCAATATATTTAAATAACTCTTATGCTCAAAAATGATTATGCCGCTATTTTTTTGAAAAATTGATTTTGATATAACTTACAATATATAAAGCGAAATCTCGATTTTTCACTTCCATTAGAAAAATATAGCTTAACAGATTCAAACGTTTCTTGTTTCGAAGAAATCTGATTTGTAATGAATCCTTCATAGTCGTTTAAAGTTCAAAACATTAAATTATGAACTATCATGACGTTCCGAGCTCATTTATATTCAATTAAATACCATATATTATCTAATTCATACAATATTGTCAACTCAACTATTTCCGACTATTTTGGAAGTTAAATCTATTATTTCGCTGTTTGTACTATCCAAATATTCAAAATATTTGAGTTCGAACCATTTAAATTATCAAACCAATATATATTAAAATAATTAAATAAGTTCGTTGTTAAATTGCAAAAATTCCGGGACGTTACAAAAATCCAAAGTTGTAAATTAATCCGGTGCCCGTTTCTTTGTTGATTTACATTATATATATTTGTCGATTTCTTCTTGATATTTTTCACCAACCGTCATTACTCTTCTCCACTTTTTGATTTCTGCTGTATGTTCATAAGAATTTTAAATTCTCAATAGCCATGTAACACACCATTTTGGAATTTGAATCTTCAACAGCCACATCCTCCATCTTTTCAGAGTTTGAATATCCAATAGTCATACAACACATCTTTTCCTATAAAACAACATAATTTGTCAAATAATAAAATGACTCTTCAAATAATCAAATGACTTCCCAAACTAACTAACTACAATTTTAAACAATAATATCATGATCGTTTTGTAACATATCCATTTAAACTTCTTAAGAAATCATATCATGATTACTTGATTTTTTTTTTCAATAAAATTGAATGTAGACTCATTTAATACTGATGCAATGCATGAATATAAATTAGTGTTCAAATTTTGCCATTTAACATGTTCAAAAACTAGATTATGAACTTTTTGAAAAACCTTGCTCCGATACCAATTATTAGGGAATGCGGAATGGATCATTAAGGAAAAACAAACACTAGAGGGGAGATCAATAGTGTTTTTGAGAATTCTAACGAAATCTAAAACTAATATGATCTACCAAATGAATCAAACACAACAGAAATAATCACAAATGTAGAACCAAACACAAACATAGAAATAAACCAAAGTAAAATGCAAAAAAGGAAAGAACACACTGGATTTTATGCTAGTTCGGAATAATCCAACATCCAGTCCCATGCAATGCTGGATTGCGTAGAGTTTCACTAATAATATCAACCTTCTTGATTTAACGGCTACAAGGGATATCACTGATTCCATCCTTGATTTCATGGCTATAAGGGATACCACAGGTTACCTGTCCTTGATTTAACGGCCACAAGGGATACCATCGATTACTTACACAACTCAAACAATTACAAACTGCCCTATAACTCTTCAATAGCACTTGATTCAGAGAGTAATGAGTAGAGAGTGAGAAGAGAAGAAGTTTAACGAAAATAGTATTGAATTCGGCAGAGTATAAGTGTAGAAATCATAAATATATATATATATATATAATGGTATAGAGAAAAGAGATGAAGAAGGAGAAGAAGAATGATGATAAAACTCGAAATCAACCCCTTTTTATAAGTTTCGAAAGGTTGCAACGATTCTAAAGTGTTTCAAATAATGAAAAGACACTTCCTTTCAGTTTTCAATTTATGACAGTTATATGTCGACACATGGGTAAATGTATGTCGACATACTCTAGTACAAAATTGATTTTCAAAGCCTATCCTAGCATGCGGAAAGATAAATCGTAGTTAAAATCTTACCAGGCGAAGAGTTCTGGATACGTCTTCCTAACGCTCTCCTCTGTCTCCCAAGTACAATCATTTTCATTCTCGCCCCCACTGAACTTTGACTAGATTCACCGCTTTCCTTTGAAGTTGCTTCGGATCATTCCCAACAATATGCATAGACTTGCGATTCCCAACCGCCTCGGGTTTAACCTCGATATCATCCAACTGATCAGGTGAAATAGTCACGTCTGGGTCGTGTACGAACTTCCTTAACTAGGAAACATGTAATACGTTGTGAACTCCTGCCATCTTCTCTGGTAATTCAACTTTGTATGCCAAATTCGCAATTTTCTCAAGAACTGGGAATGGACCAACAAATCTTGGTGCTAACTTGCCTCTCCTCCCAAATCGTATCACGCTCTTCAACAGAGAAGTCTTGACAAACACCACGTCGCTAATGGAGAACTTTAATTCTCTTCTCCTCTTATCGGCATAACTTTTCTGCCTATCTTGGGCAGCCTTCATTCGCTGTTGGATAACCTTGGTCTTGTCTGATATTTCTCTTATTACTTCTGATCCAAGCACATATTTCGCGCCGGTCTCTAACCAACATGACGGTGAGTTGCACGGTCTTCTGTACATAGCTTTAAATGGAGCCACACCAATACTGGATTGATAACTATTATTATATGCAAACTCTACTAGCTGCAAATGGTCATCCCATGATCCACCAAAATCCAATACACAGGCTTTCAAGAGGTCTTCTAATATACGATTCACCCTCTCTGTTTGACCATCGGTTTGAGGATGATATGCGGTACTGAGATGTAATTCTGATCCTAACGCCTCTTGTAAGCTTTTCCAAAATCCATTAGTGAACAACGGATCTCGGTCACTCACAATGCCTTTGGGTATTCCATGAAATTTCACTACCCACTTTATATACAGTTCCGCTAACTTAGCTACCGTCCTGTTTGACTTGACGGGTATAAACCTTGCACTCTTAGTCAATCGGTCCACAATCACCAAAATGCTATCATGGCCCGATCTAGTCCTTGGTAACCCCTCAATGAAATCCATTGAGATTTGTTCCCATTTCCATTCTGGAATTTCTAATGGTTGCAACAAACCACTAGGCTTCTTTTGCTCGGCTTTAACTAGCTGGCAATTCATGCATTTGAATATAAACGTCCCAACGTATCTTTTCATCCCTTCCCAGTAGTAGGTCTGCTTCATGTCTCGATGCATCTTGTTACCACCAGGGTGTATAGTCAGTTTTGAGGGATGACATTCTCTAAGCACTTCATCTCTCAATCCATTGACATTGGGTACAACTAGTCTTCCATTCTTTCTAAGCCATCCATCTTGATCAAGCCCATACTTGTTCTTCTCCTCGTCGATACCCATCTCTAACTTGGAGATGATTTCCAATAGGTTACGATCGTCCCTCTGACAGGAACCAATCCGCTCAATCAAAGTGGGTTTGATCGTCAAACTTGCTAACATTTCTGGGTCCAACTCGCACTTTGGTCTGAAATCATACCCAGCGATGTACTCTAGTTGCTTCTATTCAAGAAACATAGCCCCTAAACTGGCATGTCTTCTACTCAATGCATCAGCTACCGCATTGCCCTTTCCTGGTGTGTATGCGATATCGAAATCATAGGAAGCCAAGAATTCTAACCATCTTTGCTGTCGGAGATTTAGATCCTTCTGAGAGAAGAGATACTTTAACGATTTATGATCGGTAAACAACTCGAATCTTTCTCCCAAGAGATAATGTCTCCACATCTTCAATGCAAACACGATCACTGCCAATTCCAAATCATGGGTAGGGTATCTTTTCTCATGCGGTTTCAGTTGCCGACTTGCATAAGCCACAACCCTACCTCCTTGCATCAATACAGCACCTAGTCCGGTACCACATGCATCCGTATATACCGTCATCTCTTTATTCCCCTTAGGAATGACTAATACTGGTGCACATGTCAACTTTTCCTTTAGACTCTTGAATGCATTCTCGCACTTTTCGTCCCAAATGAAAGCTTGATTCTTTTTGGTCAACTGAGTCAACGGTGCTGCTATCTTGGAAAAGTCTTGGATAAACTTACGATAATATCCAGCTAACCCCAAGAAACTTCTTATGACTGTCGCATTCTTGGGCGTAGACCAATCTTGTACCGTAGCCACCTTCGCAGGGTCCACGGCGATACCATTTTCTGAAACAACATGGCCCAAGAATCACACTTCCCTCCTCCAGAAGTGACACTTAGAAAACTTTTCTTTCAATTGGTGTTTTCTCAACACCTCCATCACTATTCTTAAATGTTCCTTGTGTTCTTCCTCTATCCTCGAATAAACAAGTATATCATCCACGAACACAAGAACAAACTTATTCAACTGATCCCTGAATACTCTATTCATAAGATCCACAAAATATGCTGGTGCATTAGTCAACCCAAATGGCATGACCAACCGTTCATAAAATCCAGACGGCGTCCAAAATGCCGTTTTAGCTATACTCTCAGCTTCCACCCTAAGCTGATGAAAATCTGTCGCGAGATCCAACTGGGAGAATACTCTCACGCCACTCAACTGATCAAACAAATCATCTATTCGTGGTAGAGGATACTTATTCTTCCTCGTCACTTTATTCAATTCGCGGTAGTCCACACACAATCGAAGAGAACCATCCGCCTTGGTTGCAAACACAACTGGTGCTCCCCATTCAGAAACACTCCTTCTGATAAATCCCTTCTTCAAAAGATCGCTAACTTGCACCCCGAGCTCTCGCTGCTCCCTTGGTGCCATATGACGAAGTGACATCACTATAGGTCTGGCATCTTTCACTAAATCAATACGGAACTCAATCTCTCGGTGTGGTGGAAGCCCGGTCACTTCTCCGAAGACGTCCGGATACTGGCCAACCATGGGCAAACCTAACAACTCACTATGCGGGATGTCGAGGGAATTTAGAAAACTAGCCATTACCCCATCACTAGGTAGACCACCAAACACTACCCTCCGCCCATTATCCGCTCTAGCTGTCACCAAAAAGCCCTCACAGTCTACCACCACCCCGTATCTCTGGAGCCAATCGACTCCCAAAATATTTCCAAACCCAGTAAAGCCCAAAACAAAGCAATCACAAACAAACATGCATCCATGACTCGATAAGACCACATTACGACAAATCATGCTAAGGTTAGTCGAACCACCAATCGGATTCGTCACTACTAAAGGTCTATCGACGATCTTGGGCTCCAATCCCAACCTATCTACCAGGTCACTAGATATGAAGGAACTGGAAGCTCCGGTATCAAACAAAACTCTAACAGGAACATCATAAACAGAAAGCATACCTTGAATAACGACATTCTTTCCCTTCTTCGCCGCAGTTGGGGCATTCGACGAAGAAGGGATAGCATTAAAGGCATATGATTTCACCATCTGCTTTTCTTTAGGGGGTTGCGGACACTTGTCCTTGTGATGTCCCACTTGGCCACAGTTGAAGCACTTCCTATCCGCTGGCTTGGCCCGACAATTACTAGCATAATGGCCCTTCTTTACCACAGCTAAAGCACTCAGCATCCATCTTATTCTTTTTCTTCTGGTCATCCTTGGTCTGATTCTGCTTTCTCTTATTCTAAGACCCATTCTTGCCTCCACCTTGCGGCTTTGGCTCCTCTGCAGATGCGACCTCAGTCTTCGACTTAGGGTAAAGACTCTCTGACCTCAATGCTTTCCCCACAATCGATTCAAACGTCTCATCGATGTGGTTAATAAGCCTTTCCCCCAAGTACTGATCCAAGCCAGTTATGAACTTCTCATTCTTCTTCTCGGTAGTATCTATTAGGGATAACCCATATTTCGACAAAGTGTCGAATTCGGCAACATACTCCGAGACAGCTCTGCCATTCGGCTTGAGTTTTAAGAATTTCTTAAATAGCACTGACTTCTGAGTAGCTGGAATGAACTTATCACTAAAGCAAACCTTAAACTGATCCCAAGTAATCTGATCCTCGGGAGTAGCTGCCTTTATAGCATTCCACCAATTCATTGCCCGTCCTTGCAGCTGACGGGATGTTAGCCTTCTCTTCATCGCATCCTCGATACTCAAATCATCGAAGATACGCTCGCAGCTATCCAACCAATCCTGAACATCCGTAGCCGACTCCGTTCTGTGGAACGGCTTCCCACCAAGACTAGTATAATCCTTGTTCAGCTTGGCGAAATCGGCCCTAGGTGCCTGCCCTATTGGACCACCACCATTAGCAGCATTGGGGGCTTCCCTCTGCACATCCCTAAGCATCTCTCTCATGAGGTCAGTAAACATCGTCCTCATATTAGCAGCATTCCCATTATTGGCTCCTCTAACGGTACACCTTGCATATCGGCTCATCGTTCAATCTGTAAAGAGAAAACCTCCATAGTGGTGCCAGTGCAGTGCGACTTCATCCTTAACTATACTAATAGTATATATTTATAGCTTTTGAAAACCAAAATAATCACAAATACGCGCTCTCATATACGTATTATCTCTCCCTGTGCGACTTCATCCTTAACTATACTAATAATATATATTTATAGCTTTTGAAAACCAAAATATCACAAATACGCGCTCTCATATACGTATTATCTCTCCCTGGTGTCTTTCCCTAGGTTAACTACGCAACCTAGAGCTCTGGTACCAAGTGTGACGGCCCGCCCCGCACCAGCTGGCATTTCCTCTGAAAGTGCGTTGTACACATGCCCGACTAGCACGGAACGGTCGCCAAAGAAAGGAAAGAAGAGACTGAACTAATCGAAAACCTGTTGAATGTCTCACAGCGCATGGAGAAAAATATAATAATAATGTACTTGACATAAAACAGGCAAGACAGTGCATAAGCTGATAACTAAAACCAACATCATCATCAGAGTAACGGAAATCCAAATATAGCTCATTACAACTTTCCAAATTACTGTCTCTAAACAAAAGAAAGAAAGGTACACCACTAATGCCCAAAGTACTGACCGCAGCAACACAGGGAGAATATATATATGTATCATACGTGGGAGCCTCCTGCTCGTCTTCGATACAGCTACTCGTGCATACCACCTAACTTGTCTCTAGTCTGCTCGTGAGAGCACACAGAGTAATAAGAAGAGACATTAAACTCTGGGTCAGACAAAAAGTCTGGTATGAGCGATAAGCAGCTAAACAGAACAATAACAGGTATACTAAACCATACCTGAACCTGGACCTACAACCAAAGAGTTACCACAACATACCGTACAATACTCTTAGGTGCCACTGAACAGATGGTGTAAAGATAACGGGGGGTGGGGGTGTGCATGTCATAATGATGGCAAACAAATCAAACATAGCAACCATCCTCACATCTCTCACTCAGTGCGTAAAGCATACGATGTCCACCACTGTCGATCACTTGACCCATCGAAGTAGTGACGGAGTTCGACTTGTACAACTACTGCTACTACCAAGCTTTCCCCATGGAGTCATGACCCAATCTTTACAAATGACCCCACTTCATTGGTCTATAGCTCTTTAGTCGTACCTAGGCCATTGTGGCCCTGAATCCATTCGTGTACCCCCTACACATAGTGATCCAAAGTTATAGACATCAACAACACCTTAGCACACGTCCCGCAGCAAAGCCCAACTCATGAAGTTAACCCTTTGGTTCCCAACTAGATCCTGAGTACAAACTTCCCACTCGGACTACCTTTGCATCTCGGGTTTTAGTCTTCCCCTCTGGATCGGTTCTTCACTTCAGTTTATACTTCCTGTTCGGATCGTGATTCACGCCTCAAGTCCAAGCATCTCGGTTCGGATCGGTCGTGGACCCCTGGCGGTTCGGTCTGGCCTCCTTCTGTTCGTGGTCGGGCTCCAGGTCGTGGTCCATACTCCAGCTCGTGCAAGGTCATCCGGATCGGGTCGTGGTGTCCTCCCTCTGGCGGTTCGGATTGCATAGGGTCGGATCGGCTTCCTCCACTGGCTCGGATCGCTCCAGGTTGTGGAAGCATGCTTGGCTAGTGAGGGGCATCGGTTCGGATCGGAGCTCCTTCCCACAAGCGGGTCGGATCGTGGAGCTTCCAGGCGAGCAGGTCGGATCGGGCTATCCCTCTTCGATCTGATCCGGTTCGGGCAATTTCCTGCACTTCTTTCCAGCGACTGTTCTACGCCATTCGACGGCGTTTTCGACCAATCTAACACTTCTAGACAATCACAAATCATACCATACAGTCATAGCAACATGTACAATCAATCATAAACACCAAAACAACAACCATAGCATGTAAAATGGATCAAACATAGCCAAAACCCCATATTTTCCCTTAAGCATGTTTAGGCAAAACTAATGATATGATTAGCAAAACTTAGCCAAATCAAACCAAATTTCTAACAGAGGTCTAAAACATTATTTCGAAATTTATAAATATTTTTTCCAGAATTTTATCATGTCTAATTTCGTTAATCTTAACTAATTACCCTTAATTAACAGTAATTAGTGCAAAACTATGCAAATCACTCACCTTGGCCACAAATAAAATACCAAATATGAAATGATTCTCTGTTTGGCGCTGATCCCAATGCAACACAGCAGCCCTAACCTTGCTTTGGTGCTTTCTCTCCTTAATTTGATGTTTGCTAAGCCTAATCTTCAATTAGAAAGTGGTTTAGAGGTGTTTTGGAGAGATTTAGAGAGTGGAGGCCATGGCTAGGTTAGGAGGAATGAATAGTGACGTCTGAAAAATGAGAAAAAGGTATTCTCCAAACCCTAACAGCCCTTTTAAACTCCTAATCCCGAAATCCCCCTTTGGGCCTAGCTGTTAATCACCCAGTTAAGCCCAATTAAGTTGTTTTTCACCATCTGAAACTTGTTTCAGCCATATCTCCTAAACGGTGAGTCCGTTTGGCTAATGTGAACTTTATTGAAAGGTAAACCATCATCCGGAGCCAATGGAAGTGGTTTCAGGTCAAAACTCCTTTCCAATCAAAAGTTATGGCCAAAACAGTATCAGATAGGGGCAAAATGGTCGTTTAAAAATCGGCAAAAGTCATGAACATGGGAAATGACCCCAATGGTCGTCTCCCAAAGTTACATGACCATACGACTTCATATGTGAAAGAAATAAATAATCTACGATCCTTCGATGCATAAAATGCGGGTCGTTACACTATCTATATAGGATTCCTAACCTGGCTATGATACCAGATGTAACAATCCAAATTTGATAAACCGATTTTTTTTTCAAAATTTTAATTTATCAAAACTTGTGTTGGTTTGCCTTGGTTTCCTGCAGAAAAGACAGAGACATAAAATATGTCAGATCTCAGAAAATACCTTACAGTGGAATGGATAAATATAAAATATTGAAATTATAGCCTTACTGTATTAATAATATTGGCTAACTAGCATCCCAAGCTATCATGTCTCTGCCGCAAATCTAACTTACGAGTATGTTATTAGGAGGGGGATCAGAACACAAGTTCGGGTGACTGGATTTAAACCATAAACTTTGGATAATCCTACATATATCGTTCAACCACATTTTCTTATTTATTAGGTTACTTGGGTTGACATCACTCAAGGCTTACACGTATGTCGTACCCATTTACTCCCAGTAGATTAACCTAATTCAGTATATATGTAGCTACCCCCAATATTAAGGGACACCCCATGGTACCCCACTCGCACGGTCTCTGCCGTAACGCCACAAAAATACACGCAGTCCCTCATTCTATGCCGGAGTGACGTACGTACCTTTATATAACAACACTACGTTCCGCATAGAACCGTCATCGCTATGATACCTAAGCGTACAGACTGTCACCTTTGATCAAATCAGATCAAAGAGTAATGCCTTAGAGTCTACAACACACCAACCAGAGCATATATGCATGTATCTAGACTTTCCCACGTGTGTGTCATCAATCGTACTCGTTGCCAAACTGGCACATAGCCTTTAATGTGCACCAAGTTCCGTGGCAGGGCTATACAAGAAACACAAAACTCGATCGGGAGCTTTTCCATACCTGTACCGGCCCGCCTTTAAGAGCCTCAAAATATATACATCCCTCGGGTTTGTTTTTCATGGTGGCTATGGCCCCACCTCGGCCCCTCCCCCAACTAGTAAAGACTACAAGAGCTAAGCGACTGCCCCTAACAAAAAATCTAAACATCTAGTTGGCGTCTCCCCTCAACCACCGTGCCTCGATAGTGAAAACTGTATGGGGTTTAGCTCTAGTCTTCTTGCATCCCACTGGCTACCGATGATGGGTACCCGACGATCTACTATCCTTGTTGGTCCTAACCCCGTCTCTCGTTGAGGCGATTACCAAGTCACCCTAATGTCATCTCGTCACAGCATTCTGCCCGCAAAGCTACTTTTGCAGTCAAGGCCTACCCACCTGGTAGTAACGCACAAACCCAACCTCTGCAAGCACAGCCTAAACTTCTGCCACCGCATAAAGGACTACCAGGAGCACCTTACGCATCTCAGGAAGCCGCGTGCTTCCCCTTCCAGTCCTTCGGAGCTAACAGAATAATCAGATGGACGTGCGGTCCCCTCGCACCTCATGACACCACGAAGATCTACCCCGTTGGTTTATTCACCTTAAACGTATGGATTGTTCCAAGCGCCTTATTTTAATATGTTATTAGACCTTATGTCGAAATGTTCAATTATGTGCTTGCTCTACCTCATCGGGTTTCCATTTAACTTGGTTATTCCCATTCATGTTGACTTCTTATTCAAGTTACTAAGTTCCTCTCATTTATTAATTTCAGTCATATAACTTAACCCTTTTAAGTTTATTAATAAGCCCGTAACATGTTATTCTCTAGATTGTAATCCAAGGTCTGTAATCTACAACCTCTTTATATTATTCATTGTCCAATTTCATAGTTATAATAACATGTTCTACTTAATATGTAATTATGTATATCTCAATTCACATGTTTTCTAGTTTAACATGTCACTTATCATTTATGATTAAATATAACTTATTTCATCTCATAAGTTTGACTCCTTCTTTCTTGTTTAATAATAATTCCATCTTATACTATCACTACCCCTTATCGTTGTTTACTTATTAACTTAGTTCTCTTAACTAAGGTTTATTAACAAGTTTCTCTTCCCATAAATATAACTTATGTAGTCCTCATCCGTAGATTTCAAATTCTGTTCTTAATTTACCATTAAGTACAATTAATCTCATTACATAAGTTATTCCATTTTCTTTATCATTTATTATAACCTAAGTTATAATTTCCACTTGTTCCTATGACAAGCCTACCTATTATACAACATTCTTATTAATGTAATTTACTTATAATAGGTTATTGTCATTCCCCGTTCATTCCACTTTTTTTACTGTTGTAATTATCTTTCATTCATTTCGATTAATCACAATTAGTGTCATCTATTTCTATCGTTTTATATGCATATATATATATATGTTTACGCACTGGACCTCTCACATTAAGCCTACCACTTGTGGATGCTAGATTAGCCGGGCAGTTTTGGGCAGGCTTCTTCCACAAGTTGACTTAGCCTCGTGTCTTAGCACCGATACATGTTTATTTATGCACTAGACCCCTCACATTAAATTAACAACTTGTGGACGCTGGATTTTTCAGGCGGTTCCAGGCAGACTTCTGCCACAAGTCGAATTTAACCTCGTGTCTAAGTGCGGTTACAGTTTTCTATTTACTGTAAATTTAGGCATGTTCATTCTTTCAAATTTTACTGTAATCTATGCTTTACATGGCATACTTAATTTCACATTAAGTCCATTTCTAATTGTCATGTCGTATGTTTTTCCTAACATGTAATTAACTTAATTTTTAGAATGATATCATGTGATCATAAATTGTAACACCCCATAATTTTATAACATTAAAATTCACAAATTAAAGTATACTTAATTTTTAGAAGAAGAATTAAGTGAAATGGGTCGCGCTATTATGTTCATCTCTAAATTTTAGGTCAAGATAGACATTTGACTTGCATAAAATGGATAACTTATGAAGAAGTTATTAAGCCTTGAAGTTTGTATGCATATGAGAGAAATTTATATATATATATATATAATATTCAAAAAAAAAAGGTTCAAAAAAGCGAATCGGGAGGGGGAATATCCGAAACCGCATCATTTTTGTAGTCGACCCTAGCTTCGCTGGGTCGACTAGGGGTCGATCCAGGGTGTTTGGCTGCCAAGCCGTGGCCCGATTCGCCCTAAGGGTTGATGTGGCATCTGAGTGGTCCTGATGGTTCTGGTTATCCCTAGGTCAATCCGACGGCTCTTATTAAATTAAACTACTATAAAAACACTCCTAAACCCCTAACCCTAATCACATTAATTCATAACAAGAGCCGCCATGCCGTCAATGGAGAACCTAGAGTAGCCGCCATACACTTTCAACCCTAAAGCAAGTTAGAAGCTTGAATCAAAATCAAATCAAATCTAAATAACGATTATTATGCATCAAAGGCGAGCAATTCAGTTTCAGAATACAGATCCCAGGAAAACAAGACTATTCTTTTTAATTGTGAGTATGATAGCTTTCACAAAATAATTAATTAATTTAAGTATGATAAGATATAATTGGGATTATGAGAATATGATTTTGAATCATTTGATGTAAATTATATGTATATTTGCGGTGTTGAATCATATGTTAGTCTTATGCAAGTTGGATCATATGTTAGCTCTTATGTGAATCTTATGCAAGTTGAATCATATATCTTATGCAAGTTTGGGATGATTGGATCATATATTCATGTATGAATCTTATGCAAGTTTGGTTGTTAAAATATATGTGAGACATGTATATGCATATGCTAGTTTATGTGACATTAACCTTTATGTCTAGATCCATATGCAAGTTTACATCTTTATGTTTAGACCCATATGCAAGTTTACATCTTTATGTTTAGATCTATATGCAAATTTACATCTTTATGTTTAGATCCATATGCAAGTTCACACCTTTATGTTTGGATCTATAGCAGTACATAAGTTATGCAAGTTTATGCCCATTACCGATGCTAGTTTTGTATCATATGCTAGTTTGAATGAAATTCATATGCAAGTTATTGGCTATGTAATCTTATGTCATGATCCTTAGATCTATTTTATGTGTTATGTGATGTTGTTTTTCTTTTTATAAGTTAGACTATTTGCGAGTCCAACATATGTCATATGAAAACGTACGATAGCGTGGGGATGATGGGATAATATTGAATATACATAAATTGTGAATTGGCATAAAATGGCCTTAAAAGGTATATAATTAATTTGAGACATTAATCGGTATAATTGGTATTTATGGACATAATTTTAAGAGACAACTATGGACATAAATATATTTGGAATTTATTGACAAATTTGAATAGGGATATTAACCCAATTTGGGGTTAAATAAAGATGTGTAATAATTAACCGCCTAAGACACGAGGTTAGACTCTTTTGTGGTGTAAGACTGCCTGGACCCGCCCGACAAATCCAGCAGCCACAAATGCCAGTATAATGTGAGAGGTCAAAGGCATGAATTAAATGCGTAACAATTATAAAGACACGAGGTTAGGCTCGTTTGCGGTATAAGACTGCCCGGACCCGCCCGGCAAATCCAGCAACCGCAAATGTCAGCCTAATGTGGGAGGTCTTTAGAAGGTTACGGTTCTAATGAATTAAGTAACACTTAACCAGATAAACATGTGGTGGGACATGGGGGGTTAAGTGGGTGCCTTGGGTGGCATGTGAAATTAAGTGGGTGCCTTGGGTGGAATGTGAAATACGATTAGATGCACTTAACCAAGATTGAAACATGTAAGAAGACATGAATAAGAATGGGTTTAAGTGGGGAAACCTTATTGGGGACCAAGCATAGGTGGAAGGCTTGTGCCAAGCATGGGGGCCCTTTTCAAACCAGTAACCCATTAAGTATCTTTGTGAGCTCGACCCAAGTCGAGGACGGGACACACTTACTGGATTTGATTGTAAGAGGTCAAAACGGGTTAGCGGTGGCAACGCATGTCCAACAGGGTTATGTGCGTGCGTGGGCCCAGGCTGATAGGTAAGACGTTGTTGCATCGTGTAGATATAAGCCGTGCATCTTTGGTGGTATCGGGTTGCCACTTTGGGATGTGATACACCCCACTGTGGGACCAGCACGGGTATCTACGAGTTAGGGAGCCGATCGAATGGGGGTAGTGGGTACAACTAGTGGAGATAGGGGAAGACGACACCAATGAAGGCAGCTAGGGGTACACGAAACTACCATTATCATTATTAAGTTCTATAGGCGGAATCAACCTTTAGAGTGACTAGTGATGGTGCAGTATAGTAATTATCCTATAGTGATTAGGAACGAGGTTAACGCTAGAATATTCCTCTTATTTGCTTTGTCATGCCCACTTGTTTCATGGTCATATCTTATCTTACCAGTTTATCCCTTATCCTAGTTACTTTCATAATTATATTGTTAAAGTTATTATACTCGCCAGACTTTATGTCTGACCCCTTGTTTTCGCCTCTTTTCTTCCTCCCCCCCCCCCAAGGTTCTCAGGGTGGGACTAGTACTAGTGGAGCTTGATCTCAGATCTCTTTCTCTCTCTTTTGGAAGTGCTTGGATTGCTGAAAGTAAAGTTCAGCTCATCTCTTTTATGGCTACTTGTGTTGGGGTTTATGCTTTTTACTTTGAAACAATTTATCAAGATGGATATTAAGTGTACTTGGTTTATGAAGTTGTTGTAATCAAACTATTTCTCCGTTGCAATAAAAGTTGTTTTAAAATTTTCAAGTACCATTATTTATATCTGTCTTGTTATATTATGTTCTATACACTAAATATGCTCCATGGAAGTTAATGCATTCCCTTTGTGAGTGACATTAATGGACGTGGGGTGTTACACGTGGTACCAGAGCGGAAGGTTACCAGATCAGATATGAATTTTGAAAAACTATTTTTCAAAAAGCATTTTATAAAGAAATACTTTCAAAAGTATGTTTAAGTAAAGTATTTTCAAGAGAAAAGTTTGTTTTAAAAACATAATCCACAAGACCCATATATCTTTCTTTCTAATTCTCCGTTTTGAATCTCTTCATTTTCTTTTTAGCATGTCTGGAATTCCCGAGATACCCGAGGGGATACCGATACCCGGATGGTTTAGAAGGTATTTGGAAGCTAGGGCCAAAGTCGCAGGCCCAGCAAATGCTCCTCCTCCACCCCCTCCTCCCCCTCCTCCTCCTCCCCCTCCTCCTCCTCCTCCCCGTGTTGATACTTTTGCAAAGATATGAAAAGATTTTAGGGCAATGGGTGAGAAACCTTTTCACAGATCAGAGACGTTTGGTGAAGCTCGAAATTTGCTTAAGGAGGTGGAAGATCTATTTGATATTTTCGAAGTAGAAGATGGAAGGAAGGTCCAATTGTCTTCTTGGTTAGTGAAAGACGAAGCCTCGTTTTGGTGGGAGGTCACGAACGGAGAGCGTCCGGTGGAGACATGGATGGATTTCAAGCGTAGGTTCGAAATGAAGTTTCTCTCACGAGCAGAAGAGAATTTATATATGGAAAGATTCTTGGTGTTGAAGCAAGGGGATTTATCAGTAAAGGAGTACGTCAACAAGTTCAATCAGTTGGTGAGATTTGGCTTGGAATTGGTAAACACACCTGAGAAGAAGGCCCTGAGGTCCGTTAAAGGTTTAAATGAGCCACTACATGGGTTGGCGATGACCCACATTCTGATGTGGGCTACCTTTGAGAAACTGGTTGACATGGCGCTTATGCATGAGGAAGAGAAAGGTGCGAATGCTAGAAAGGCACCGAAGAAGAAAGGAGACCAGAAGAAGCCACAACAGCAAAATAAGAAAGGCGGGAAGAACAATAATGGCAAAGGAAAGAAGAAGTTCTTTAATTATGGGACACCAGACCATCTAAGCAAAGACTATAGGAAAAAGAAGAAGACTGGTTGTTTCCACTGTGGAGAGGCAGGTCATCTAGTTAAGGACTGCCTAAGGAAACAGGAGCAAGGGCAAAAAACTTCTGGAGGGAAGCTTCGGGCTCTCATGGAACTAGGGCAGGCGAGAGGGAAGATTCAGGCTCTCATGGCACCCGGACAGGAGAGAGGAAGAAACATTTCCATTGAAAGTTTAGTTTTTTTGTTTGATCATCCTGTTCGTACTTTGTTTGACTCTGACGCTTCACACTCGTTTGTATCTGCTTCGTTAGTTGAAACACTACACCTAAATACTAGTCTAGTTACGGATCCCATAGTAGTCTCAAATCCTATTGGTGGTTCAGCTCATCTTTCTATGATTTGTCGGGATTTGAGAGTGTCTATCTTGGGCGTTGGGTTTGAAGGCAACGCCTTTGTTCTTGGCTTCATGGGCTACGACTTGATTCTAGGTATGGATTGGCTAACTAGATATGGTGCCATCCTAGATTGTGAAAGAAGGGTAGTTAGATTGTTGACTCGTTGTGGAAAGACCCTTGATATTTCTTGTGACCCTAGAGGTCCGGTAGTGCTTAGCTACTTAGAATCCCTAGACGCATCCAATGATGATTTGAAATCTGTTCATGTGGTCCGTGAATATAGTGTCGTCTTCGACGAAGTTCGAGGTTTACCCCCAAGGCACGAGATAGACTTTCGAATATATCTAGTAGATAATGCAAAGCCAGTTGCATTACCAGTGTGCCACATGGCTCCGAGAGAGAGAAGAGAACTCAGTAAGCAAGTGAAAGAATTGCTTGAGAAAGGGTTCATAAGAAGAAGTATTTCGGAGTGGGGTGCTCCAGTCGTTTTTGCTACAAAAGCTGATGGTTCACTTAGATTGTGCGTGGACTATAGAGAGCTGAATAAGCTAACAAAGATGAACAGGCACCCATTGCCGAGGATAGAGGATTTATTCGATCAGTTGGTGGGTGCTTCAGTTTTCTCGCAACTGGATTTAGCTACAGGGTTTCATCAGCTAAGGGTGGCTGAAGATAGCATCGACAAGACTGCCTTTAGAACTCCTGACGGTTTCTTTGAGTGGCTCGTCATGCCTTTTGGTTTAACGAATGCACCCGCATACTTTGTTGACTTAATGAGTAGGGTGTTTAGGGAGTTTCTAAACAAGTTTGTGGTAGTCTTTGTAGACGATATTCTGGTTTTCTCTAAAAATGAAGAATAGCATGCCCTACATCTTAGGGAAGTCTTAGAGACCCTACGAGCGCATCAGCGCTAAGTTCTTCAAGTGCCATTTTTGGAGAAAAGAAGTGAGGTTCTTAGGACATGTGGTCTCTAAGGAAGGGATAGCAGCGATCCCGCCAAGGTGGTGGCAATCCAAGATTGGAAAACTCCTAAGAACACAACAGAAGTAAGAAGCTTTTTAGGGCTGGCTATTTTAGGAAGTTCATTAAGGACTTCGCGAAGATATCAGCCCCTCTTACTCGATTAACGAAGAAGAATTTGACTTTTACTTGGGACGTTGACTGTGACGATGCTTTCCAATGTCTGAAGAGGGCTTTGACGACAGCTCCAGATTTAGTTTTGACAGATGGGAGTAAGACATTCGCTGTATATACCGATGCTTGCGCGACAGGGCTTGGCGCAGTTTTAATGCAAGAGGGAAGGGTGATATGCTATGGTGGAAGACAGTTGAAAGCCCACGAGAAAAATTACCCTACCCACGACTTAGAGTTGGCGGCCATAGTTTTTGCGCTTAATTCATCGCGTCATTATTTTCTTGGCGAGAGGTTTGAATTGTATACAGACCATAAGTCGCTAAAGTACTTATTCTTTCAGAAGGACCTAAACTTAAGGCAATAGAGATGGATGGAGTTTTTGGCATCCTACAATTTTGAGATCGCATATACCCCTGGCAAGGGTAACGTGGTAGCCGACGCCTTAAGCAGAAAGAAGTTAACTTTAAGTCCTTTGTTCATAGAGCGGCAGAGTTTGGAGTATATATCTTCCTTTGACTTCAGACCCTTTGTCGATTATGTACCCAGATTATTGGCATCGTTAGAGGTGCAACCTACACTTTTGGGTCGAGTTGGAGAGGCACAGCGAAATGACCCACAGTTGGTTGAGATAGTAGGCAAGCTTATAGGAGGGGAGTCCTCGAGTCATCTTGATAGATATGCTATAGATAACAGAGGTTGGCTACGTAGAGATGGAAGACTTTGCGTACCACAAGACGAGAGTTTGAAGAAGGAAATTCTTGAAGACTCACATCGCTCTAAGATGACCAAACATCCCGGTGGTGATAAGATGTATAGGGATATGAAGCGAGTTTTCTTTTGGGCTGGAATAAAGACGGACGTGGTCGAGTTCGTTGCTAGATGCTTAGTGTGCCAACAAGTCAAGGTAGAGAAAAAGAAGCCTGGAGGTTTACTCCATCCCTTAGAGATTCCGCTTTGGAAATGGGAAAGCGTTTCCATGGATTTTGTAGATGGGTTACCGAGATCAAGGAAGGGTAATACGGGGATTTGGGTAATTGTAGATAGAATTACCAAAAGTGCCCATTTTATTCCCGTTAAAAGTAGAAGGACAACCGCGTGGTTAGCATCTGTTTACCTTCGAGAGATAGTTCGTTTGCACGGCATACCCTCTAGCATTGTGAGCGATATAGATCCCATTTTCACAAGCAAATTTTGGAAAAGTTTACAAGAGGCGGTTGGAACGCAATTATGCTTAAGTACCGCTTATCATCCTCAGACGGATGGCCAGACCGAGAGAGTAAATTGGGTTCTAGAAGACCTTCTGAGACTATGCATCCTAGACTTTGGAGGAACATAGGAAGAACACCTTCCACTAGTGGAGTTCGCCTATAATAATAGTTTTCAGGCTAGCATTGGCATGGCACCTTTTGAGGCTCTTTATGGACGACCGTGCCGATCACCTACATGTTGGTGGGAATCCACTGATAAGGTTTTGCTTGGACCCGACATGATTAGGGAGACTTCGGAGGCGATAGACCTGATTCGACGGCGAATGAAGACGGCGTAGGACCGACAGAAGTCATATGCTAATAGGAGACGAACTGATCTTGAATTCAATATTGGGGACATGGTTTTTGTTAAGGTGTCATCATTAAGAAACGTAGTTCATTTTGGATCAGTAGGGAAGTTGGCACCGAGGTTCGTAGGACCCTTTCCAATTACGGAGAGGATTGGACGGATGGCGTATTGTAACGGCGCGATTTTCGACCCTTCGAAAACCGTGTCATTATTGAAAGAAATTAGAAGATGAGATAGAAAAGATAGAACTAATAGAATAGAAGAATAAGAAGTTATCAGAAATCTCACAGCGGAATTTAAAAATACAAATACATTACATCATAGGATCTGATACATCATAATACATCAACAACTTACATCATCATAGTACATTCACATAATAATACATCATGATATGGAAATACAAATCTAACTGGATACATAGGTGTAGTAAACTACTAGACTTGTCCTGCAACTTGAACTTCGTAAGGTTCCATTTGCCAACCTGAATTACTTGCCTACTCATAATAAATATTATGAGTAGCCAAGAGTTTAGGGAAAACACAGAAAATAAACTCCGGGTCAGTCAGGGGACTGGTGTGAGTAAACACAGTTAAATAGATGTAAACAGGGAAATAAGGAATAAGGTGTTCCGTTATTAATAGATTCAATTACTTTAGAAATCTTAAGCCCAATCCATAACTAATATATGGAAAACGACCCTTGTATTTTAAATATCAAAACGTTTGATATTTATGATAGTATTTATCAATAAATAATCATCTAGTGAATCGCTTGCATCTCACGTTCACGTACATAGAATAAAATCTAAAACCGTCGAGGGCTTATTGGAATTTGGTTTCTAACTGACAGGGTATGGGAGCACCCACCGATCAGTGTACTCTAGAGAGGATACACTGGGGTTCAACAAGAACATCCTGCAACCCGGCCACACATGACCGTCCACTCATTTAGCTTGAGTGTAACGAATATATTACCACCTCCACGGTTGGGAATGACCCACCGATTACCGAAGTTACAGCAGTGAATATAGATTTAAGAAACAAAAGGAAATACTCTAGATAGTGATAATATACCCTGCTTGGGTATGACCCAACTAGCCATGCTGCCTAGCCCAACTATTGTCTTTCCGGGTTGTGAGGTTTGAAGTCATGTTTACCGTTGACGGATTATTCTTCAACGTCTTTGAATATCACACTGTCCTATCTGACAGATCACTCATTTGTTTCTACAAATATATTCTGGGTATAAGGTTAAAGAAACGAATTTCTTCGCCACCAACAAAATACACTTACGTAAAGTCGATGTGTAAAATCTGAACGATATACGTTGTCGGACATCCGACTGTTCGGATCTGTTCTGGGATTGAACAGACCGTAGATACTATTTTGAAATAGTCCTTGCATTCTTCATATTTATTGATTCCCGGTATACGTCGTAAAATTCGAGTCGAAGTGGGAAGTAAATTCCGGACTCTTCGAAACGATGTGTGAATTGTCTTTTGTAGTCGACAATTTATTATCAGCTTACTGTCTTTAATTCAGTTGCACATCCTGTATTTATAATTATATATACAGTATAAAATTCTCGGGTTCATATCTGGATATCTTAAATATCACTTTCAATTGTATAGTTAAAGTGTGTGTGTCATACACAAGATGTTATACAGTTTTTATCAATATTTGAAAGTGTATAGAAAAAGCCTGTGCTACGCACACGGTGTTTTATCTCGCTTGTCATCGACTGTTAGACGATGTTCTATACTCCGATTTGATTTGTCAAATATTTATTTTCCTTTATTTAAACTTAAGTAAATTGTTTTATAATTTATTTAAATTAAATTATCTTTTAAAACTCAAGTTCTAACTCGACGAACTTCTTCGAACAACTTCGATTCTGGGACCTCACTGTCGTCTTGACTGTTCCACTGGTTTACGCCATATTAAATAAAAACTCTATTTTTATTTAAATTAATTAATTACTGATTAATTATATTTATTTAATTTAATTTAATTCGATTTAATAAAATTCTTGCCTTTGAAACTCTATTCTCGCTTGTATTTACCAAGTCGATATTGGCATCTCAAAATCGTGTGATTACCAAAGGGAAATCATTGATTTTCTCTTGCCAAACCAATCTGGTTTTCTCGCTTAACCAACCACTTTTCTAGCCTCGTTACCAACCTCGAAAACGTGGTGAAATCACTCGAGCCAAATCATTTACCAAGCCATCGTACCATCCTCTTGCCAACCCTTAGAAATCCAAGTGATCCATCGATGGATCACTAAAAATCCAATTGCCAACCCCTTGCCTGATCTCCTCTTCTCCTTCTCCCTTTCTTCTTCTCGCCTCGCCTGTACAACGTGCACTGGTGTGCACGTGCACACCTCCACTCGACGTCGAACCATCGCCGAACCACCACCCACAAACTCCACTTCGTCCACTGATCACGACTGACCCATCACCACCGCCCATCGTCGCCTCCACCTCGATTTCTCCACTCCACCAAAACTTCCAGTACACAGCTCGAAAAGTGTACCACCTAAACCGAGCTCGACTCATCGCCTCCGACCACCGAAACGCCTCACACCGCCGCCGTTAGCTCCGCCAAGACCCAACGCCGCTCCATGCCAAACTTCGGCCAACTCGATCGCCTGTGGGTCCCCCACGTCGCCGCCAATCGTTCGAACCCATTCAGCCATTAAAATCCTAAATCGAGCTCGACAGCTCGATTCACCCAATGGAAAAATCATTTGACATTTTTCTCGAGTTCCCCGATGTGTGCAGCTCCTCCACGCTCCACGGCCCAACCCTCATCGTCGTCGATCGCAGGAATTTGGTCAAAGTGCCATTTTCGGTTATCTCAATCATTCTCTCTTATCTCAACATTAAAAATCGTGAAATTACTTTTAAAAATCATTATTTCCTATCACGATTGCATTCGAATCTCTGTAATTCAATTCCCCGATGTTTGGATTTTCGGATTTTAAAGTGTGGATATAGAGAATACTGCTACTTTCTGTTTGTTGTTCTCCAACACATATATATATTGATGTTGTTCATACTATAAGGTTATACATATATTCGTATATAAGTATAACATATATATATATGTTTGTATACTTGTGATTTGTGATCAACCAGGTATAGATTCACATAACAGAGGAGTTGTTTTGACAGTAAACAAACAGCAGTGTCTTCTTTGATTAACTATGATGATGAACTCGTTTATTTTTCATTTACACCTGCATACATAGTTGAATGATGACATGAACTTGATGTACTAATCATATATACTGGTGTTAATAAACTTGTGAACTTGCATTGGTGATAATCTATGAAAGCACACACACAAACTCTTTACAGAACTTGCAAATGAAACTAGACTTGTGAGTGATTACTCACTTGTAAATAAGCTCCTGAATTCTTGTTTGTAAAAGGATTATAACTTCAGCACTTTCTTGTATTTGAGTAAAAAGAAAATGCATGGAATTTGATGTGTATTTATAGGCAATTCCCTCTCAAGTTTCCTACAGCAAAAAGCTTTTGTTTCCTACCTACCCCCTTTCTCTCTCTCTTGCATTTGTGGTGTAAGATTGTTACAGCAAAAGTAAGTGTACCCTTCACCGAAACATCTTCTTACCAACCTCTCTTTGGTCTCTACTAAGTATATGAGCCTATGCTTGCATTTAATGCAAGTCTTGATTTCATTAAATGCTACACAACACTTGCCATCAAAGTGTAAGAGAATGGATATTTCTCTCCTGATATTTGTTTGCTACTAAATCATTTCAGCCGCAGATATATATGTATGAGGGGATTAGGTCCTAATCTACTACTTAATGATGGGTTTGGATCTTGTTTGCTTTTGTATGCTAACTTCCATATGCTAGTTGTAAATAGGATTTAGTTACACTATTTTGTGTTGCCAATATTCTCACTCTTCTCTTAGTTAGAAATTTTGTCACAAATGTTTTGCTTAAGTATGTTATAATATAAATGTTAAACATACCGTATATAAGTTAAGTTCTAGTGCAAACAATATATGTACATACATACATATAGGTGATTATACACATTTTAATTGGTTGAGCAACTCAAATATATTTAAATTTCCTTATTAAAATAGATATCAGATGCTTGAAAAATCCAGCCATTACAGACTACCCCACTTAAAAGAATTTCGCCCCGAAATTACATAAGAAAGATAGAGAGTTTCAAAAAGAAAATATTTCATAAACTGGTTGTTTTAGTACACATACACATACGACTAGTTCTATACTAACACTAGTCTCGATACATACAATAATACTAGACTTGACCACTCAAGTTCTAAACTGCCCCAAAATATACATACGTAACTATCCTCCTCTAGTCTCTGTCCTACTACTCGTCATCAGAGATATCTATTATCTCTACGACCTCCTCGTCATCGGATATATTAATGACTTCAACTACGTCTTCTGAATCTGTCTCCTCCTCGTCATCCTCTATCTTGCCGTGGTCTTCCACAATGGTGCCATCTAACCCGTAGGAAAATCTGGGTATAATTTCTTTATATGCTTCTCGGTCTCCCACGTACAGTCTTTCGGGTTTTCGCTCCACTGGATCTTTAGTAGCCTCACCACTTTGTTGCGAAGTTGCTTTCCCTCTCGGTCAATAATACTAAATGGATGTCTTATCACTGTCAAGTCTGGCTCAATCTCTATCTCTTGCTGAACAGAGGGTTCCAGAATTAATGATGGATTGTGCATACATTTTCTCAAGTGTGATACGTGAAATACGTTGTGAATTCCCGCCATATATTCTGGTAATTCAACTTTATATGCTTGAAAACCAATTCTTTCTAAGATGCGGAAAGGTCCAACATATCTTGGTGCTAACTTTCCATATTTTCCAAATCTTACTACTCCCTTCATTGGTGAGATCTTCACAAAAACTAGATCCTCTATTTCGAATACTAAATCTCTTCGCCTTTTATCGGCATAGCTTTTCTGGCGATCCTGGGCTTCCTTCATTCTCAGCTTTACTAATTCCACTTTCGTTGCTGCCTCTCGTATCATATCCGGACCAAGTACCAATTTGTTTCCGGACTCCCCCCAACATGCAGGCGCTTTACAAGGTCTTCCATATAATGCTTCATATGGTGCCATTTGTATACTCGCCTGGTAACTGTTATTATATGAAAATTCTACTAGGTGTAAATGATCTTCCCACGATCCTCCAAAATCTAAAATACACGCTCTTAGAAGATCTTCCAATATACGATTAACTCTTTCCGTCTGACCGTCCGTTTGAGGATGGTAAGCTGTACTGAAATTTAATCTTGTTCCCAACGTTCTCTGCAAAGCTTCCCAAAATCTACTTGTGAAAATGGTATCTCTGTCGCTTACAATGCTCGTTGGAATACCGTGCAGTCGTACTATCTCTTTCATGAATACTTCGGCTATTGTTATGGCAGTGCGCGTTGGTTTCACTGGAATAAAGTGCGCACTCTTAGTTAACCGATCTATGATTACCCAAATCCCTTCGTAGCCTCTCCTTGTTCTTGGCAAACCATCGATGAAGTCCATCGATATCATTTCCCACTTCCAGTTGGGAATCTCTAATGGCCGTAATAGTCCAGCAGTCTTTTGATGGTCTCCCTTGACTTGCTGACAACATAGACATTCATTTACGAAAGTAATGATATCTTTATTCATTCCTGACCACCAGAATACTCGTCTCATATCGTGATTCATTTTATGAATTCCTGGATGGATGCTCAACTTTGATGCATGGCATTCTTTTAAAACCTCTTGTCTTATCCCATCCACGTCAGGTACGCATAACTTGTCGTTTATTCTCAACACTCCTTGATTGTCCAACTCGAAGTCAGTCTCTTTTCCGTTTGTGACTCCTCGAATAATCTTCTCCAGTTTGGGATCCCTTTTCTGATTACTCATTATCCTTTCTTGGAGAGTCGGTGTGACTTCCAAAAGTGATAATCTCGCATTTTTACTCAAAGCATCTGCCACTACGTTCGCTTTTCCCGGTGTATAAATGATATCCAAGTCATATGATGCAAGAAATTCTAACCACCGCTGTTGTCTCAGATTTAAATCTTTTTGAGTGAACAGATACTTCAATGGTTTATGATCGGTGAAAAGTTCGAATCTCTCACCCAGAAGATAATGTCTCCACATCTTTAGTGCGAAAACCACTGCCAATAACTCTAGGTCGTGAGTTGCGTAATTCTTCTCGTGAATCCTTAACTGCCTACTTGCATATGAAATCACTTTTCCCTTCTGCATTAACACTGCTCCTACTCCCTTTCCACAAGCATCGGTGTAAACTGCAAATCCGCTCGTTCCATCGGGAACAGCTAATACTGGTGCTTCCGTTAATCTTTTCTTTAGTTCTTGAAACGATTCTTCACACTTTGGGTCCCAAATAAACTTTTGGCCCTTCTTTGTTAACTTGGTCAGATGTGACGATATTTTGGAGTAGTCTCGGATAAATCTTCGATAGTATCCTGCCAGTCCTAGGAAACTACGAATATCTGTTGGTGTTTGAGGTTGTTTCCATAGTTGTACTGCATCTACTTTAACTGGGTCTACTGATATCCCATCTCCGTTTACCGATTTCCAAAAGTGACATTTTGAAAACTTTGCCTTCAACACGTGTTTCCTTAGAGTTTCTAGCACTACTCTAAGATGACCACGGTGTTCTTCTTCGGTTTTTGAAAAGATTAAGATATCGTCAATGAAAACGAGAACGAATTTATTAATAACTTTCCTAAAGACTCTGTTCATCAGATCTACGAAGAAAGCTGGTGCGTTGGTTAGTCCGAACGGCATAACCAACCATTCATAAAAGAAATCTGGGCCTCTGAATGCTATTAAAGGAATACAATCTTCAGAGATTCTCAATTGGTGAAACCCTGTTGCTAAATCCATCTAGGAGAATACCGTTGCTCCGTGTAATTGATCGAAAAGGTCATCAACTCTAGGTAATGGATATCTATTTCGGATGGTTACTTTATTTAATTCTCGGTAGTCTACACACAGTCGTAAGGACCCATCAGACTTTACTACAAAAACTACCGCAGAGCCCCAACTAGAAAAACTAGGTCGGATTAAGCCTTTACTCAGCAAATCCCGAGTTTGTTTCTCTAATTCCTGAACTTCCTTGCAGATTATCTCTAAGTCCAGCTACAAACATCTCGTTCTTTTTCAAAAGAGTATTTATCAGCTCCGGTCCAAAGATTAAAAGTGTGTTGAACTGGTTTTCGTACTCCGCGACAGACATGCTTTCCTGCTTTAAGTCAATGAAGTCTCGGTACATCCTTGTCCTTCCAGTAGCAGGTAGATATTGACCTTCAAAAGCTTCTTTGAACATGGGCCAAGTAAAGTTTTCCTCAGGAGTGTTAGCAGTTTGGGCATCCCACCATATTGCTGCGGCTCCTTCCAGATTCCATGAAGCTAAGAGACGCTTATGCTCGTCATCCAACCTCAGTCCTTTAAAAATCTTCTCACATGATCTAATCCATGCTTGGACTCCGACCAGTGATTCAGTTCCTCTGAAAATCTTTCCTCCCAGAGTTGTGTAATCCTTACAGACCATAGCAAAGTTAGGCTGAGTTGGTGCCCGGATTACTTCAGTAGTATCCACTTGGGTCTGGTTAACAGTGTGTCCGTTTGTCGTAGTTGCTCCGCTTGCTCCTCGGTCTCTTCCTCCACGAGAACTCATTTTCAACTCCTTGAGTACACGGATTGAAATTTTATTAACAAAATTGGAAAAATATGTCGAGGGATTACCTAAGTAACTACGATCTACCAATATTAAAAATATAGTTTTTAGTAAAAATACGCTCTCTTACTATTTCAAAGCCTAAATGTTTCCGAAGAACATAGGCTCTGATACCAACTGTAACGGCGCGATTTTCGACCCTCCGAAAACCGTGTCATTATTGAAAGAAATTAGAAGATGAGATAGAAAAGATAGAACTAATAGAACAGAAGAATAAGAAGTTATCAGAAATCTCACAGCGGAATTTAAAAATACAAATACATTACATAATAGGGTCTGATACATCATAATACATCAACAACTTACATCATCATAGTACATTCACATAATAATACATCATGATATGGAAATACAAATCTAACTGGATACATAGGTGTAGTAAACTACTAGACTTGTCCTGCAACTTGAACTTCGTAAGGTTCCATTTGCCAACCTGAATTACTTGCCTACTCATAATAAATATTATGAGTACCCAAGAGTTTAGGGAAAACACAGAAAATAAACTCCGGGTCAGTCAGGGGACTGGTGTGAGTAAACACAGTTAAATAGATGTAAACAGGGAAATAAGGAATAAGGTGTTCCGTTATTAATAGATTCAATTACTTTAGAAATCTTAAGCCCAATCCATAACTAATATATGGAAAATGACCCTTGTATTTTAAATATCAAAACGTTTGATATTTATGATAGTATTTATCAAATAAATAATCACTAGTGAATCGCTTGCATCTCACGTTCACGTACATAGAATAAAATCTAAAACCGTCGAGCGCTTATTGGAATTTGGTTTCTAACTGACAGGGTATGGGAGCACCCATCGATCAGTGTACTCTAGAGAGGATACACTGGGGTTCAACAAGAACATCCTACAACCCGGCCACACATGACCGTCCACTCATTTAGCTTGAGTGTAACGAATATATTACCACCTCCACGGTTGGGAATGACCCACCGATTACCGAAGTTACAGCAGTGAATATAGATTTAAGAAACAAAAGGAAATACTCTAGATAGTGATAATATACCCTGCTTGGGTATGACCCAACTAGCCATGCTGCCTAGCCCAACTATTGTCTTTCCGGGTTGTGAGGTTTGAAGTCACGTTTACCGTTGACGGATTATTCTTCAACGTCTTTGAATATCACACCGTCCTATCTGACAGATCACTCATTTGTTTCCACAAATATATTCTGGGTATAAGGCTAAAGAAACGAATTTCTTCGCCACCAACAAAATACACTTACGTAAAGTCGATGTGTAAAATCTGAACGATATACGTTGTCAGACATCCGACTGTTCGGATCTGTTCTGGGATTGAACAGACCGTAGATACTATTTTGAAATAGTCCTTGCATTCTTCATCTTTATCGATTCCCGTTATACGTCGTAAAATTCGAGTCGAAGTGGGAAGTAAATTCCGGACTCTTCGAAACGATGTGCGAATTGTCTTTTGTAGTCGATAATTTATTATCAGCTTACTGTCTTTAATTCAGTTGCACATCTTGTATTTATAATTATATATACAGTATAAAATTCTCGGGTTCATATCTGGATATCTTAAATATCACTTTCAATTGTATAGTTAAAGTGTGTGTGTCATACACAAGATGTTATACAGTTTTTATCAATATTTGAAAGTGTATAGAAAAAGCCCGTGCTACGCACACGGTGTTTTATCTCGCTTGTCATCGACTGTTAGACGATGTTCTATACTCCGATTTGATTTGTCAAATATTTATTTTCCTTTATTTAAACTTAAGTAAATTGTTTTATAATTTATTTAAATTAAATTATCTTTTAAAACTCAAGTTCTAACTCGACGAACTTCTTCGAACAACTTCGATTCTGGGACCTCACTGTCGTCTTGACTGTTCCACTGGTTTACGCCATATTAAATAAAAACTCTATTTTTATTTAAATTAATTAATTACTGATTAATTATATTTATTTAATTTAATTTAATTCGATTTAATAAAATTCTTGCCTTTGAAACTCTATTCTCGCTTGTATTTACCAAGTCGATATTGGCATCTCAAAATCGTGTGATTACCAAAGGGAAATCGTTGATTTTCTCTTGCCAAACCAATCTGGTTTTCTCGCTTAACCAACCACTTTTCTAGCCTTGTTACCAACCTCGAAAACGTGGTGAAATCACTCGAGCCAAATCATTTACCAAGCCATCGTACCAACCTCTTGCCAACCCTTCGAAATCCAAGTGATCCATCGATGGATCACTAAAAATCCAAGTGCCAACCCCTTGCCAGATCTCCTCTTCTCCTTCTCCCTTTCTTCTTCTCGCCTCGCCTGTACAACGTGCACTGGTGTGCACGTGCACACCTCCACTCGACGTCGAACCATCGCCGAACCACCACCCACAAACTCCACTTCGTCTACTGATCATGACTGACCCATCACCACCGCCCATCGTTGCCTCCTCCTCGATTTCGCCACTCCACCAAAACTTCCAGTACACAGCTCGAAAAGTGTACCACCTAAACCGAGCTCGACTCATCGCCTCCGACCACCGGAACGCCTCGCACCGCCGCCGTTAGCTCCGCCAAGACCCAACGCCGCTCCACGCCAAACTTCGGCCAACTCGATCGCCTGTGGGTCCCCTACGTCGCCGCCAAACGTTCGAACCCATTCAGCCATTAAAATCCTAAATCGAGCTCGATTCACCCAATGGAAAAATCATTTGACATTTTTCTCGAGTTCCCCGATGTGTGCAGCTCCTCCACGCTCCACGGCCCAACCCTCATCGTCGTCGATCGCCGGAATTTGGTCAAAGTGCCATTTTCGGTTATCTCAATCATTCTCCCTTATCTCAACATTAAAAATCATGAAATTACTTTTAAAAATCATTATTTCCTATCACGATTGCATTCGAATCTCTGTAATTCAATTCCCCGATGTTTGGATTTTCGGATTTTAAAGTGTGGATACAGAGAATACTGCTACTTTCTGTTTCTTGTTCTCCAACACATATATATTGATGTTGTTCATACTATAAGGTTATACATATATTCGTATATAAGTATAACATATATATATATATATGTTTGTATACTTGTGATTTGTGATCAACCAGGTATAGATTCACATAACAGAGGAGTTGTTTTGACAGTAAACAAACAGCAGTGTCTTCTTTGATTAACTATGATGATGAACTCGTTTATTTTTCATTTACACTTGCATACATAGTTGAATGATGACATGAACTTGATGTACTAATCATATATACTGGTGTTAATAAACTTGTGAACTTGCATTGGTGATAATCTATGAAAGCACACACACTAACTGTTTACAGAACTTGCAAATGAAACTAGACTTGTGAGTGATTACTCACTTGTAAATAAGCTCCTGAATTCTTGTTTGTAAAAGGATTATAACTTCAGCACTTTCTTGTATTTGAGTAAAAAGAAAATGCATGGAATTTGATGTGTATTTATAGGCAATTCCCTCTCAAGTTTCCTACAGCAAAAAGCTTTTGTTTCCTACCTACCCCCTTTCTCTCTCTTGCATTTGTGGTGTAAGATTGTTACAGCAAAAGTAAGTGTACCCTTCACCGAAACATCTTCTTACCAACCTCTCTTTGGTCTCTACTAAGTATATGAGCCTATGCTTGCATTTAATGCAAGGCTTGATTTCATTAAATGCTACACAACACTTGCCATCAAAGTGTAAGAGAATGGACATTTCTCTCCTGATATTTGTTTGCTACTAAATCATTTCAGCCGCAGATATATATGTATGAGGGGATTAGGTCCTAATCTACTACTTAATGATGGGTTTGGATCTTGTTTGCTTTTGTATGCTAACTTCCATATGCTAGTTGTAAATAGGATTTAGTTACACTATTTTGTGTTGCCAATATTCTCACTCTTCTCTTAGTTAGAAATTTTGTCACAAATGTTTTGCTTAAGTATGTTATAATATAAATATTAAACATACCTTATATAAGTTAAGTTCTAGTGCAAACCATATATGTATATACATACATATAGGTGATTATACACATTTTAATTGGTTGAGCAACTCAAATATATTTAAATTTCCTTATTAAAATAGATATCAGATGCTTGAAAAATCCAGCCATTACACGTATAGAGTAAAGTTACCAGAGAAGCTCAGCGGAGTTCATGACGTGTTTCGCGTTTCGCATTTGCGTAAGTGTTTACACGATACGGTGGAAGTGGTAGAGCCAAGCATGCTCGAAGAAGTGGAAGTAGAGCGCAATGCCACGATCAGACGGGCTCCTACACGCATTCTCGGATCGGAGGTCAAAAAGCTTCGCAACAAAGAGGTCAAGTTGGTCAAAGTGCAATGGGGGAGATGATCAAAGAGTCGCGACTTGGGAGACGGAAGACAAAATGCGTACATTGAACCCTTTCCTTTTTGAGGGTATGTTTTAATTTCTCCTTTTTCTACCGCTTTGTTGACACATGTCCTATCTTTTAGTATTATATTTGCGATGACATCTTCGATCTTTAGTTAGGAAGAACCCTATGGTTGCAAACATGTGTTTGAGACATGTTATGTTTGGTGGATGCAAATGGATGCAAGTGGTTGCTAATGGTTGCTCGTGGATGCATGTACACACACATTAGGCACTAGATCGGCTCAATCACCATAATGTTGCATATAAATGCGTGTGCATATCTAAATTAATGGATGTACAATGGTTGTTGTATCATATGGATGCTGCATTTTGATGAATGGTTGTGCACACATGTAGAAATAATATGTATCGATAGGATTTTTTCGCATACATAATGGAGGCATAGCACTATCATGATTTGCATTAAGGAGGTCAACTGAATCAGTGGACCGCCTGATCTTTGCATTAGATAAGGAACATATAACCACATTTTTGTATAAGTTCATATAGCATAAGAAATTTCTTTAAGGACAATGGATGCTTGTGGATGATTGGTTAATAGGATAGATTCTTCTTAACTTGGAGATTTCGAGGATGAAATCCTTTAAGGAGGGGAGAATGTAACACCCCGTAATTTTATAACATTAAAATTCACAAATTAAAGTATTCTTAATTTTTAGAAGAAGAATTAAGTGAAATGGGTTGCGCTATTATGTTCGTCTCAAAATCTTGGGTTAAGATAGACATTTGGTTTGCATAAAACGGATAACTTATGAAGAAGTTATTAAGCCTTGAAGTTTGTATGCATATGAGAGAAATATATATATAGATATATATATATATGTATATAAAATATTCAAAAAAAAGTTCAAAACAGCGAATCGGGAGGGGGAATAGCCGACCCGCACAAATTTTGGAGTCGACCCAAGCTCTGCTGGGTCGACTAGGGGTAGATCCAGGGTGTTTGGCTGTCAACCCGTGGCCCGATTCGCCTAAAGGGCTGATGTGGCATCTGAGTGGTCCTGATGGTTCTGGTTATCCCTAGGTTAATCCGACGGCTCTTATTAAATTAAACTTCTATAAAAACACTCCTAAACCCCTAACCCTAATCACATTAATTCATAACAAGAACCGACATGCCATCAATGGAGAACCTAGAGTACCCGCCATACACTTTCAACCCTAAAGCAAGATAGAAGCTTGAATCAAAATCAAATCAAATCTAAATAACGATTAGTCTGCATCAAAGGCGAGCAATTCAATTTCAGAATACAGATCCCAGAAAGACAAGACTATTCTTTTTAATTGTGAGTATGATAGCTTTCACAAAATAATTAATTAATTTAATTATGATAAGATATAATTGGGATTATGAGAATATGATTTTGAATCATGTGATGTAAATTATATGTATGTTTGTGGTGTTGAATCATATATTAGTCTTATGCAAGTTGGATCATATATTAGTTCTTATGTGAATCTTATGCAAGTTGAATCATATATCTTATGCAAGTTTGTGATGATTGGATCATATATTCATGTATGAATCTTATGCAAGTTTGGGTTGTTAAAATATATGTGAGACATGTATATGCATATGCTAGTTTATGTGACATTAACCTTTATGTCTAGATCCATATGCAAGTTTACATCTTTATGTTTAGACACATATGCAAGTTTACATCTTTATGTTTAGATATATATGCAAGTTTACATCTTTATGTTTAGATCTATATGCAAGTTTACATGTTTATGTTTAGATCCATATGAAATTTCACACCTTTATGTTTGGATCTATAGCAGTACATAAGTTATGCAAGTTTATGCCCATTACCTATGCTAGTTTTGTATCATATGCTAGTTTGAATGAAATTCAAATGCAAATTATTGGCTATGTAATCTTATGTCATGATCCTTAGATCTATTTTGTGTGTTATGTAATGTTGTTTTTCTTTTTATAAGTTAGAATATTTGCGAGTCTAAAATATGTCATATGAAAACGTACGAACAGGGTGGGGATGATGGGATAATATTGAATATACATAAATTGTGAATTGGCATAAAATGGCCTTAAAAGGCATATAATTAATTTGAGACATTAATTGGCATAATTGGTATTTATGGACATAATTTTAAGAGACAATTATGGACATAAATAAATTTGGAATTTATTGACAAATTTGAATAGGGATATTAATCCAATTTGGGGTTAAATAAAGATGTGTAATAATTAACCGCCTAAGACCAGAGGTTAGACTCTTTTGTGGTGTAATACTGCCCGGACCCGCCCGGCAAATCCAGCAGCCACAAATGCCAGTCTAATGTGAGAGGTCAAAGGCACGAATTAAATGCATAACAATTGTAAAGACATGAGGTTAGGCTCGTTAGTGGTACAAGACTTCCCGGACCCGTCCGGCAAATCCAGCAACCGCAAATGTCAGCCTAATGTGGGAGGTTTTTACAAAGTTACAGTTCTAATGAATTAAGTAACACTTAACCAGATAAACATGTGGTGGGACATAGGGGGTTAAGTGGGTGCCTTCGGTGGCATGCGAAATTAAGTGGGTGCCTTGGGTGGCATGTGAAATACGATTAGATGCACTTAACCAAGATTGAAACATGTAAAAAGACATGAATAAGAATGGGATTAAGTGGGGAAACCTTAGTGGGGACCAAGCATAGGTGGATGGCTTGTGTCAAGCATGGGGGCCCTTTTCAAACCAGTAACCCATTAAGTATCTTTGTGAGCTCGACTCAAGTCGAGGATGGGACACGCTTACTGGATTTGATTGTAAGAGGTCAAAACGGGTTAGCGGTGGCAATGCAAGTCCAACGGGGTCATGTGCGTGCGTGGGCCCGGGCTGGTAGGTAAGACGTTGTTGCATCGTGTAGATATAAGCCGTGCATCTTTGGTGGTATTGGGTTGCCACTTTGGGAAGTGATACACCCCACTGTGGGACCAGCATGGGTATCTACGAGTTAGGGAGCCGATCGAATGGGGGTAGTGGGTACAACTAGTGGAGATAGGGGCAGACGGCACCTATGAAGGCAGCTAGTGGTACACGAAACTACCTTTATCATTATTAAGTTCTGTAGGCAGGATCAACTTTTAGGGTGACTAGTGGTGGTGCAGTATAGTAATTATCCTATAGTGATTAGGAATAAGATTAACGCCAGAATATTCCTCTTATTTGCTTTGTCATGCCCACTTGTTTCATGGTCATATCTTATCTTACCAGTTTATCCCTTATCCTAGTTACTTTAATAATTATATTGTTAAAGTTATTATACTCGCCAGACTTTATGTCTGACCCCCTTGTTTTCGCCTCTTTTCTTCCTCCCTCCCCCCCCCCCCCCCCAAGGTTCTCAGGGTGGGACTAGTACTAGTGGAGCTTGATCTCGGATCTCTTTCTCTCTCTTTTGGAAGTGCTTGGATTGCTGAAAGTAAAGTTCAGCTCATCTCTTTTATGGCTACTTGTGTTGGGGTTTATGCTTTTTATTTTATGTACTCTGAAACAATTTATCAAGATGGATATTAAGTGTACTTGGTTTATGAAGTTGTTGTAATCAAACTATTTCTCTACTGCAATAAAAGTTGTTTTAAATTTTTCAAGTACCATTATTTATATCTGTCTTGTTATATTCTGTTCTATACACTAAATACGCTCCATAGAAGTTAATGCATTCCCTTTGTGAGTGACATTAATGGACGTTGGGTGTTACATAAATCGTGTAATTATTCCTTTCTAACAACTTAACATGTAACTATCATAATACTTACAGTCAAGGGTCTAAGTATAATATGTCACAGGTTAACGATTAAGCGCTCAATTACTCAATATGTCACAAATTGTCATATAATTAAAACTTACATGTATACAACAGTTATTGTTTCCACATTCTTAACAAGTTTACATTTCCATATTTTAAAATTTCATCTTTTTAATCATTTAACATATACTCATATCAAATTAACATTTCTAACATATTTACATTGCATGTTAATGGGGAATTCAAGCGATAATATACCAAGATAAAAAAATGATGTTACTTGAATCCACACACATTGATATGCTTATCTAGAAGAGAATCTCTTTGGATTGGTTGCAGATGGGGAGTCATAAGTTTGTATTATTGTTGCAGTCGAAAATGCCTTAGTTTCTGAATTTGAGTCATGAGTTTATATTGTCATTGCAGTCGAAAACTCCTTAGTTTCTAAATTTGTCCTTGTTGACGATAAATTTTCTTTTTAATCTTCATTTGGATAGCGCTCCAGTATTAAAATAAATAATTTTATTCAGAAATTGCATGGAGGAAGAAGAAGAGAGTGAAGAAAAAACAAATGAGAATGGAGAGCTATAGGGTCCTTTATATTTGAAGTTCAAATTGACATTGACCGTCTTTTTTCCCTAATGAAATCTATTCTCCCCACGTTGTAAGGTCAATAGGAAGTTGCCAAGTCAATATAATTTTTGAATAGGAGCAATATAATAAAGCCAACAAGGCATGCATTGTCGTTTCATGAAAATTAAATGCGCCATTTAGGCGCCACATTAATTTTCTATCCTTATGCACATTAATTCATTTTCACCTTTATTTATTACGTGCATACATTCTTCATATGTTTCTAAGTATATATGTTTACACCAAAATTGGTCTAAACACCCAAGGTACTAAAACTGTACTTCACCAATACGGTAAGAAATAAGCGGAACCGTGTTTAATCAGTAATTGAAAATGAAAAATGCAAAAATAAGTAAAGTAGAGACGAGATTTAGAGTGGTTCCGTCGTTAATTAGGCCTACATCCACTGTGAAGATGATTTCCAATCTTATAATGAGGATTACAAAATACATCAATTCTCTCTTTTCATACGTCTCTATATTCACTCAATATACCCTCGTTTATATATTTCAATCTTGGAATTATACAGGAGAATGGTATAATTTGAGGAGAAGAAGGATGAATGAATGATTGAGAAGGAGGATGCCTTCATTTTCCTTGATCACAAGATTGTACTTGACGCCATGGCCAAATAGAATTTAGCAGCACTTCCTGGTTTCAAAGATTGGATCCCCTTTATGTTGGTAGCCATGATGTATTTATAGGTGAACTCTCCTTGTGAATTAGTCTGAAATCCTTTTATGCATACTACGGATCGCTTATTCTTCTAATTACAATCATGCCATCGGCTAGCTATAGCCAGCTGTCCGTATCTGTACTCAGTTATCATGCGCGAGCGACTCAATGGAGCAAGTGTCTTGGGTAGTTAAGCGAGTGACTTTGGTCGGTGCTCTTCGGTCGCGTCTATTTCTAGCATTTGATGAGTAGATATCTGATTTGCTTGATGGCGAGATGAAGGAACGACCGATCATAGTTCCTTAATGTGGTTGTGTCTGATTTGAGCGAGCGAGCGACGATCTTCATTAGTCTAGAGGCGACCGACTGAGACTTGCGACTTTGAGATGTGAATGTGCTCTTTCTAGGAGTTGGTATACGACCTACCCATAGGTTTCTAATTCGAGCATCGAGCAATAGAAGTTGCAATTCATGAGCAGCTGTTAAATATATGTGTGACCTTGACTCCTGTCTTGATGCGTGCGACCGAACTTTGATATTAGTTCAAGCATACTCTGTTATTGTGAGCGGCTTTACATAATGTATGATCCTTATCTTTATTGAGCCACATTTCTCATTGCATATCGTGCCATCTTCTTAGGTCGTACAGGTCAATTTGATTTGTCTTGGGTTTGATACTTGGGTCTTGCTCCATGTAGTTGCGTCCTACCCATCGTGAGCCATTTAAGTGCCTCAGATATCATTGCGCACGACCGACCCTGATGGTGCTCATTCCGTATCCTTTACTCAATGTGTGTATGGATTTTTTTTAGGGATTAACACTTGCCCCTCGAAGTCCGTGATTTCTTTTAGTAAGGAATTACTGGCTTCGACATATTTGATCGCACATTGATTGGTAGATTTGTCAAGGGTTCGATCATACAAAAATTTGGGATTGTTTCATTGTAGTGGACTGGTATTGTCTCTCTCTGTGAGCGAGAGGCTTGATGTATCTTTTTGGTTATTGTGCGAACAGTTGAATTTTGGGATGCCAGTTGGAGCTTGATGGGACACTTTTGTGTAATCGGGCACTTAAGCTGATGTGGCGAGAATTCTCTAGATGTATGCCTTTTAATCTTCCTTATTTACTTTTAACCTGCTTCATTCCACTTTTATCTTTTTCGAGAAATCCTTCGGTCATAGCTGTGCTTCCTCAAGAGTTTTACCAGGTAGTCTATGTTGACATTTCTTCCTTGATTTTTCTTCAAAAGGTTTTGGCTTTCTAGTTCCATCATTTTGCCTAGTATTTGCAGCAACACCTGTTTATCTTGAGCGATTTCCCTTTTGCTCCAAGGTACCATGATCTTTCTAGGTAAGTTTCTTTTCCTTAATTTTTTTTATTTTGCTGGAATACTCATGTGTTCCCAAGTTAGGATGTGCCAAACATGACCTGACCGGGCTGTGTATGAATTTGGGATTTGGGCAATAGCCAGGTTTTTGTGTAGCATAGATACCATCTCTGTAATCATCTTTGAAGAATATGAATCATCTGGTGGTTTTCTTTGAAATCTCGATGCTTAGTATTTATTTATAAATTGTTTGATGAAATGCCCCAGGGTTCTCTAGTTGAAATGTTTCTGTTTATGCCCGAGTCTGGCTAGGCTGTTTCCCCTTTTATGGTTGTTGTTTGAGTTCACACCGGTCTCTTTTGCATAGGTAGTCCGAGGATGGAGTTCTCCATGTCTAGGAAGCTTAGGAAAAAGTCAACAAGGAGGGCTGGTAGCAAAAAGATGCCCCAAGGAAAGGAGATCTTGGGTGCGACTGACACTCAAAGTCATTGTTTGTTGAAAGAACTTCCTGACCTAGATATTCAGACTGCTCTTGATCGTATGGCTTCTCCGTCCATCACTTTGGATCCTGCAACTGTCCCGGAGCCTCTTTCTGTTCCTAACCCTTGCCATCTTGAACTTGCTGACGACTTTGTGGCTCAATGTCCAGCTAGCTCGCGTTCCGGTGTGTATATAGACCCATCTGACAGATGGATTATTGCAGGTAAGATGGACGTCATGAAGGATTGCATATTGGCTATGTTCAATCAGTTGGAAGCACGTCCGCATTTGGTTGAAGGCCTTATCGCAACTGTCAGAGATTACATTTTGGAGCAAATAGGTGCCTGGCATTCTCTTGTCGAAGATCTTCAGCGGTCAAATAAAGAGAATTTTGAACGACTTCATGCCTTGGAAAAAGACAGGCTTAAACTTGTCGAGCCCTTGAGTCTAGGGAGAGGATCATCTCTTACCTCATTTGAACACAGTGGCTTGCTAATGCTTTACCTATTTTGTTATTTTGGTTTTGAATTAGAATTGTACTTTTAGTTTGGCTTGTGTATAGGGGAGCCAGCTTCGCTTATTCTCGTACGCTTAGGTTTATGACTTTTATGGTTTGTTTCGGACCTCAACGCACTGCAGTTCTTATTATATAACTCGTTTATTTTCGCATGGGTGTGTCGCACGCTGCACCTTTATTTTCTGATTTACACATTCGACCGAGCTCTCTATTAATCGTTCGGTTGCGCCCGATTTTTTATTATTATTATTGTGATTTAGTTATATTTTGAAGTTTATCGCTAATCGAAGGTTATTACGCATTTGTATTATCATAAGCGCGTTTGGTATCTTTTATTTATTAGTATTCAACCCCGCGCCTGACTGACTTGGTAATCCAAGCCCTTCGGAGACCGGTTTTGAATACGTGCTCCTGGGGAGGTCTTGGGTTATAGGTTTTCGATCCATACTAGGCCATGTTTGATTGTTTTAGTTATTCAAGAAGGTTCTGGAATGGATACCCCCTTTCGGCTAGGATTTCTGACACCCCCTTGGGCTAGGAATTCTGTTTTGCGCTAGTCCTTCTAGCATGTTTAATCCATCCCCTTTTTTATGCTTCATCCCGAGGAGCGGACAGTAATTCATCTCATCGAGTTTTGACTCAGAAGGGATAAAGTTCTTGTCCTTCACCTAACAAGGTGCCCCTCGTTTTTTTTTGGATTGGCAATTTTTCTATTTCGGGACATGTCGGTTTTTCTGACTTTGTGCCTTGCCCTAGGAAACAGACACCGGTTCGCCTCAATGAGTTTTTTTTCAAGTTGGAGAACCCGTGTCCAGCACCTAAGAAGGTGTTTCTTTAGTGGGATCAGCGATTTTATCTGTGGGACTTTAACCATGGGACTTTTTGAGTTGCTTTCACTCCAACATCGACTCTTAGGAAGTGGAAATCAATCCTTGCTACCGAATTTAACTCCGGTTTTAAGGAATTCATGTCCTGTATCTGAGAAGGTGCCTCTTTAGGATTAGCAATTTTATCTGAGGGACAGATTTGGTAATATTCCTGTACTTTCAATGAAGCCTGGCGCCAGTCCTTTGCATGGGTGTTTGCTAAGAATTCAGCATATTCCATAATGAGAGATGCGGCCTTTCGACTTGTTGTCTGTCTTAGAATAGCTTGTCCTTTTTGAGGTGATGTGTCTATTCATCCCATTTGATCTTGCTCGATGTTCGCGATTCTCAAGCTGCTTTGTTTAATGTAAGCCCTGGGATTTTCATTGCCGTCCACCTGTGTATGGCGGATTGCCTTTTACCATGCCTACATTCCAAGAGATTGTTTTTCTTTTAGCATGGACCAATAAGTATGCTACTCAGGTAGACACGTAATTAATTTTTGATGCACAAAGTTTTTGCAAGTAAACCGTTACTTAATACGAACATAGTGAATAATTAAGCAAGGTAAAACAATCTTAATAACAAGATAAAACCAATGAAGTGAAGCAAAGTAATGAGAACTCTAGTTAAATGCTCCAATATTGAGACATTAGTGACTGGTCCTCTTGATGAGCGTCCTCTTTGGGTTGGTTTAAGAATTTTTCTTCTAAAGGCGTATTGCCCCTTGTTTGCGGAGAGTCGGGATAACCTTTATGATCTTTTACATACCGTTGCAAATGGTTTTTCCTGATTAACCCCTCGATTACTAACTTCAAATGCCTGCATTCGTCAGTATCGTGCCCTGGCTGTTTATGGAATTGACAGAATCTTCCTTACTTCATATCGACATCTTTGACCTGTCTTTGTTTCAAGATTAGATACCTTTCGGTGTTTTTAGTTGCCATGAAGATATTTTCCATGGTATCATTAAGGGGAGTGAACTCGGAGTTCTTGAAAAAGCGCAACTTCTTTTTTACTCGACTGTCTTCTCCTTCATTGCTCCTTTTTTGATTATCAAGGTTGCTTTGCGCATTTCCATTCTTCTCTATCTGTGCATTTTTTCCTTTATTGCTTGCATATTTTTCAGCTTTGTTGAGTAATTGTTCGAGTGTACTTGGATTCTTTTTCTTGATCCACCGCCCCAACTTGGTTTCTTTACATATGCCCTCCTTAAGAGCCATTAAGAATAGGCCGGGTTTGAAATTCTTGACTTTAGCCACTGCCATATCAAAGCGGGTGAGAAAAGCTTTGATGGGCTCTCCTGGTCTTTAGTGTAGTCCACTCAGCTCCGTAACATCCCGAGTATTGAATGCCTAGGATTTGAATTGCTTATTGAATAGTTTAGCCAGGGTCACGAAATTGTCCACGGACTCCGACGGCAGCTTTGTGAACCGTAGATAAGCTACCCCTTGTAGACAAGTTGGGAAATATAAGCATTTGATTTCATCAGTAGTGCATGCCCCATTCATATACTAGTCATATTTACACAGAAATATATTAGGGTTGCTTGTCCCATCATAAGACTGTAATGATGGAGGTTCGAATCTTTGTAGGTATACAGTCTTCTTAACCCTTTCAGTGAGCGGGATTTTAGTTGGGAAGGGCTCCCATTCCCTTCAATCATCCTTCTTCTTTAAGCTTTCCTTCACAATTGCTCGGGCCATTCCTAAGATGTATTTCCGTTCCTTGCTTGGATCCATGGATTGACCGCCTTCTTCATTATCAAATTTTGATCTAGATGTGCCCTCATGAACCGAGGTCAAGGAATTTGGGCATTCTTTTGGACGGGACGTCCTTATAGTAGTGGGATTGTCTTTCCGTTTCGTGATTGTGTCGTCAAAACGACCACGCACAAATGCTTTGTTCCCTTCATAATTCAGATTAGCGCGATGCGCAACCCTCTGAATGGAATCCTGCTGTCTTGAGCTTGAAGCGGAGAATTCTTCTTCTAGCTCGCGATTTGTTCGGGCTAGCGAGGAACAGGTGGCAATTAATGTGGATTTTGCGGTGGCTGCTTGAATGGCGAGTATCATCTCGAGCTTCTTCATCAGTGCATTGTTTGCAATAGTTATTTGACTAGTTAATCCTGTCATCGCGTATTCCAATTCCTTCCTGTTTACAGTTTCTTCAACTTCAGGCCACTCCTCCGCCCCAGAATCGGTGGCAGATGGCGTGATGGTGTTAACGCTGTTGTTGGGGCTGTTGACTTTGTCGGTGATTCCCCTTAGCATATTCATATTTCTAAGTTCAGTTCTTCTCAGAAAATCTTCTCGGATCTGAATGGGGAAAGAAGCTAACACGGCCGTATGGTGGACGCCAAAATGTTTACACCAAAATTGGTCTAAACACCCAAGGTACTAAAACTGTGCTTCACCAATACGGTAAGAAATAAGTGGAACCGTGTTTAATCAGTAATTGAAAATGAAAATTGCGAAAATAAGTAAAGTAGAGACGAGATTTAGAGTGGTTCAGCTGTTAATTAGGCCTACGTCCACTGTAAAGATGATTTCCAGTCTTATAACGAGGATTACAAAATACATCAATTCTCTCTTTTCATACATCTCTATATTCACTCAATATGCCCTCGTTTATATATTTCAATCTTGGAATTATTCAAGAGAATGGTAGAATTTGAGGAGAAGAAGGATGGATGAATGATTGAGAATGAGGATGCCTTCGTTTTCCTTGATCACAAGATTGTACTTGAAGCCATGGCCAAATAGAATTTAGCAGCACTTCCTGGTTTCAAAGATTGGATCCCCTTTATGTTGGTAGCCATGATGTATTTATAGGTGAACTCTCCTTGGGAATTGGTCTGAAATCCCTTTATGCAGGCTAAGATCGCTTATTCAATTAATTACAATCGTGCCATCGACTAGCTGTAGCCAGCTGTCCGTATCTGTACTCAGTTATCATGCGCAAGCAACTCAATGGAGCGAGTGTCTTGGGAAGTTAAGCGAGTGACTTTGGTCAGTGCTCTTCGGTCGCGTCTATTTCTAGCATTCAATGAGTAGATATCTGATTTGCTTGATGGCGAGATGAAGGAACGACCGATCATAGTTCCTTAATGTGGTTGTGTCTGATTTGAGCGAGCGAGCGACGATCTTCATTAGTCTAGAGGCGACCGACTGAGACTTGCGACTTTGAGATGTGAATGTGCTCTTTCTAGGAGTTGGTATACGACCTACCAATAGGTTTCTGATTCGAGTGTCGAGCGATAGGAGTTGCAATTCATGAGCAGCTGTTAAATATACGTGTGACCTTGACTCCTGTCTTGATGCGTGCAACCGAACTTTGATATTAGATCAAGCGTGCTCCGTTGTTGTGAGCGGCTTTACATTATGTACGATCCTTATTTTTATTGAGCCGCATTTCTCATAGCATATCGTGTCATCTTCTTCGGTCGTACTGATCGATTTGATTTGTCTTGGGTTTGATACTTGGGTCTTGCTCCGTGTAGTTGCGTCCTATCCATCGTGAGCTGTTTAAGTGCCTCGGATATCATTGCGCACGACTGGCCCTGGTGGTGCTCGTTCCGTATCCTTTACTCAATGTGCGTATGGATTTTTTAGGGATTAACAATATATACATATATCCCCTTTCAATTAATTCATATATCAATTCCTTGATTTACTCCTTTTAAATTGATTATGTGCCTATTTTCCTTTTTTTCTCTATATTTGCATGCTCATTTTGTATATATGTATATAACCTTATAAATTGTTCCTTGTTTAATTTTTCTCTTTCCGTTAACACTTATTGTTTACCTTCTATTGCCTATCATTATTTTTTTACTTTTATATTTGGAATGTTATGTGTAGATAATTATACACATCTTCCTTTATTATTTTATTTTACATGCCTTACCTTTTAATTTAATGCGATCATTTTATCGTGTTTTCCTTTTTCTTATTTCAATCAATCCATTGCATTTATTTAGCGCACGTATTATCTTCTCATCAATTTTGAATTGATTTGAATTATATTCATATATAAGAGCTTTATATGTATATAAAACCTCTAGTGATCATTTTACATGTATATATATGCGCACAAATTACATTTCGTTTTCAAAATTCTAAGGGTGTTGTACCGTTATTTAATTCTATATATATATATATATATATATATATATATATATTCTGCATATATATGCATATATATATTCTCAGATACATGTATACTGTCTATACTTCCTTATATGTAAATTTTTTCCTTATATGTATGTTTATACATATTTTCTCTTTAGAACATGTGTTATCTCAGTCGTTTCTTAAAACAAAAATATGACAGCGGCGGGGATCAAACTCTGCACCTCTTGTATGCAAGCCACATGTTTTAACCAACTGGACTACTAAAGCTTTTGTTAAAAAGGCTTAGAACAATGGTGGTCATTGTTCTTTTCTCATTCCTCTTTTTCATGTTTGCTATATTATTTCATATAACCCATTGCATGAGTCTTTTTCATTTATTTATCTTTTATTATTAATGCATGATATTTGTAAATCAGTGCATGTAACATATTTACGCTGCATGCAACCAATCCTTTTTTCCTTTTCAGGCATGCAATAATAATTTCTTTTAAACGTTTATATCTATGCATATATACACACATATGCATTATTGGATTATTTAATTGTTACAAAATGCAGGGTGTTACAGTTCTACATCATGACTATGACCCTTCCTGCATATCGAAGCTTTAACACTCTTTATATTCAGATATAGTTGATACAATGGAAGAACCAACAATTTACGATCCAAGGGTTCGAAATTTTTAAAGGTTAGGCTTTAAAAATTTTCCATCTAAATGTAGTTTTAAAGTAATGATTGAATGCGTGTATACTCGGTTTTCGTCAATTTCGCTCATGGATTGAAAAAAATATCAAGTTTATCCATCCCCCACAACCTTATGTTCCAAAAACAAATGCATAATTGTAGACCTAGACATTGGTTTTTTTAATTAAAACCAATTTAATAAAATTAACATATGCATTCATCATTTGGATATTGTATTGACGTTGCATCTGGCTTACTCCCATACTGTCTAATTTACCAATTTCAAAGTGTAAAAGTGTAATGTCCCGACTTTTTCTGAACTTTTGATTATCATTTTAATGAGGAGATTAAAATGAAATATGCTACTTTAACAAAACAAAGTGATTTTTAACATATGTGTAAATACATGTATGGATAAATAAACAAATAATGTACATATTAAAGTTATGATTAAATTTGATTTAACATAATAACAAATATGTAACATTAAAATCATGACTTGAAACATATTAGAAGTATATGTGCATATAGGTGTATACCTTAATACTTATATAAATATGATAACATGTAATACTTACATAAAGGGGACATTGGTCACTTTAGAAATATAAAAGGGGCTTTGAAACAAAAGACAAACAAAACAAGTATACATGTACAAAAAGAGTTCGTCCATAACATATAAAATAGTTTGCACATGAGGTGTTTGACCCATTGACTCTATGATAAATATCAAAGTAGACAAGACAAAAATTCAAGGCATATGAAGACAAATTTCATAATATGATTTAACTAAAAATAGTGTAACTAAGATAGAGTAACCATCACCTAAAACATCCTATTTCTAGTTGGCGTGTATGCATCTCCATGATAGGAAAAATATCAAGCAACTAAGGGATAAAGGAAAACCATTTTATATTTGCATTAAAATCTAAGGGAATTCATAGCATTAAATGAAAGCATGGTAAGAAAGGATGGCTTCTAGAAGGAATTACATAAGACAAGCTCATTGGCCAAAATATCCTAGTATAAACAAATATATACATGCATTGGTTCCTTAAAATCAGCCATAGGAACTAAGAAGATGAGTGAGGCTATTAAAGAAATCACTGTTGAATCATGTGAAGAAAATTGTTTTAAAACCCTTAAGGTTTGGCTATAAATACACACACTAGAACTCGCACTTTTCTCTCACAAAAACACACTAAGTTAAGAGCAAAAACTGAAGTTGCTATCAGGATTTTTGAAAGCTTTAAGGTGAGTAAACCTTAATTGATTTTCCTAGTTTGAATTCCTTACTATAAAACAGTTTTTACACATCTGTGTATATGTTGATTACTGCTAGTTCATGCCTGTTAATACCATGACCTTGATGCTAGAAACCCTTGGATTCATATGCTATATTCATGTATACAATTACCTGTAGAAGTGTTGATACTTTAAGACTTTAACTCTAAACCTGTTACTGTGTTTGGTTAAACACAGAACATTTGGTCATTGGTTTTAGAAATGAACCATATCCAACTACTCACACTGGATTAGGAAAATGTAAAAAAATAAGGTATACTTTTACACATACTAGTAAATGCAAACAAGAAGAAAGCATTGAAATAAGAACATATTCAAGCAAAATAGTGGAAACAGGATGTCTCTGTAACTCACTGTAAACTCAAATTTTCAAACGAAACGAAACCAAGTTTTGATTATTTTATGGAAACACAACACAAAATAATGATTTTTAGTGGCGGTTTCATGATTTTTAATGCTGAGTTGATCGAGGAAAGTTGAGATGATCAAAAAAGGGACTTTGATCATTTTCCGGCCATCCAATGGATGAACTGTCGAGGCGTAAGACAGGGAGGAGCATGAGAGGTTCTAGAGCGTAGGAAAAATACTAAAATATTTTTCAAACGCTTAGATTTTGAAAACGATGAAGATTTAGGGTAATGGGTTCATTTTTGGGGGTCTGTGTTCATGGTGGAACTGCTCGCCGACGGTGGCAAGGGGAAGGTGCGATACAGGGGGAAACTTAGCGCAGGGGAGTCACTATGGTATGGATGGAGTTGGAGGAGCTCAGGTGGTCGGTAGGCGTGGCGGTCGGGGCTTTCTCCAATGACATTCATTTCGGTGACGGAGGAAGTACACAGTGAAATCACAGTACAAACGCTGATGGTCGGACCGGAGGACTTCGACGTGATCTGGAGGTGATGGGCGACTTGTGGAGGTCGTCGGAGGTGGTCCATGGTGGCTGAGGTGGTTGTGCACGTGTACACATGGAGGTGTGTGTGCATCAGGGAATGGCATAGTGGGATGCCGAGGTCCAAGCTGTTTTTGGGGTGGTAAACACGGTGACAGGGGGTGGTACTACTAGGTGGTAGTTTGGTAGTTGATCGGAGCACGGTGATTTAGTGGTGATCTGAAGGGTTGGAACAGTAACTTGAAGATCTGGCACTTTGGTACTTTGGAACTTTGCCAAATACCAAGTGGTGCTTTGTTAAAATAGAAAGAACGCGGTCGTGGCAAGGAAAATTTGAAGGAACGCACGGTGACTGGAAAACTGGTACTTTGGCACTTTGCCAAGTACTAGGTGATACTTTGGAAATCATGAGCGTAGCATGGAAAATTGGGAGGAACGGACGGTGAATGGAGGCCCGTCACTTTGGCACTTTGGTATTTGGCAAAGTACCAGGTGGTACTTTGGCAAACACACGCGCAGCCTTAGGATCTGAAGTGAAATCATGGCGTTTTAAGCTGGTACTTTGGCAATCTGGTACTTTGGTCAATACGCTTAAAAATGAGTTTCTGAACGAAGTTTTTAATTAAAATGAAAAATAAAATAAAATTAAAGAATAAATTAATAATTAAATAAAAATAGAATTTTTATTTAATTTGGAATAGGCAAGTGGAAAGAGGAAAATGACAAGAAGATCGAGCTCAGAAGTTGATCGAAGAAGTTCAACGAGTTTGAAACTTTAAAATATAAAGGAAGTAATTTAAATAAAATATTAAATTAATTAATTTATGATATATTAGAAGTAATAAAATAACTTACCAGAAGAAATGGAGTATTGAACTTCATCTAAACATCGACGATGAACGAAGCAAAATACCGTGTGTGAAGCACATTCTTCATTTATCCATTTCTAAATAATGAGCAAAACTGAATAGAGTACCGTGTGAAACGCACACACTTTAACTGTTCATTTTTAAAAGACAATACTACTATCCAGATATGAATAAGATAAACATATATTGTTTGTGTGATGATAATTAATGTGTAAACTGAATAATAATCATGATTAAGCCAAAAACTATTCATGGACTATAAAAGACATTTTGTACATCGTTTCGAAGATTCTGGAATAAATATTCCACTTCGACTCGAAGTATACGATGCGTGTCAGAAATATTGAAGAGGGAGATATGCAAGGATTATTTTAAATAGTATATTCGGTCTGTTCAGTCCTAGGACAAACCCGAGTGGACAAGTGTCTGACAACGTATATCAGATAGATTCTACACATCGAATTTAAGTAAGTATATTACGTTGGTGGCGGAGAAATTCGTTTCTCTTAGCTTTATTGCCCGCAATATATTTGGGTAATCGAATGAGTGTTTCTGATGGATATGACGATGTGGCATTCAAAGTAATTGAAGAAATAAAACTGTTAAAAGAATAAACGTGACCTCAAAACCTCAAAACCAGTAAGTAACGAAAGTTGGGCTAGGCAGCATGGCTAGTTGGGTCATACCCAAGCAGGGTATACTATCACCAACTAGAGAATATTAGTATTTTTTACTTCTTTTCAATTCTGTATCTCCCGGGAATGGCTATGTTGGTACCAACCGTAGAGGTGGTAATATATTCGTTACACTCAAGCTAAATGAATGGACGGTCATGTGTGGCCGGGTTGCAAGACGTTCTTGTTGAACCCCAATGTTTCCTCTCTAGAGTACACTGATCGGCAGGTGCTCCCATACCTTGTCTGTTGGAACCCAATCTCCAATAAGCACTCTACGACTTTTGATTTTATACCATATACGTGAACGTGAGATGCAAGCGTTTCACTAGATGATTATTTATTTGATAAAAACTATCTTAATATCAAATGTTTTGATATAAAGTATTTGGGTCATTATCCATATATTAGTTATGGATTGGTCTAAAGATTTCTAAAGTAAATAAATCTGTCAAAATGGACAACCTTTTCCTTTACTTCCCTGTTTACATCTTTTAACTGACACCAGTCCCCTGACTGACTCAGAGTTTATTTTCTGTGTTTCCTAAACTCTGGGGTACTCATAATATTTGTTATGAGTAGGCAAGTAGTCCAGGTAGGCAAGTGGATCCTATGAAGTTCAAGTCAAGACCAGTAGTATTTCTATACCTATATATCCAGTTCAGTTATCTGTATTATCTGTAGTCATGATGTATAATTATGCTATTGTACTATGGTATTGTATTATGATGATGTACTATGATGTATCAGATCCTGTATTGTAATATATTATGTGTTTTTGAAATTTCGCTGTGAGATTTTGGTATTTCTTTATTCTTCTATTCTATAAGTTCTATCTTTTCTATCTCATCTTCTAAATTCTTTCAACAATGACACGACTTTTGAGGCATCGAAAATCGCGCCATTACAAAAAGAGATAGTTTGGAACTCTTCTACACGTTCAACTGTTTATTCGGATATGCAATTACTGCTTTATTTATAACCCAAAAAAAGTTAGTAACTGCTTAATAATTTATATTCATTTAATTTTACCATCTGATGCCATATTCCATCCATAAGAAAATACAGAGTTAAAATATTTATTTACTAACTTACAGCTTCTGAATAATGCTAAATGTTGCATGTTTTTGTCAGAGAGAAACTTGGTTATCAATATACGTGGACTTTATGATTTGATGTTCTGAAGAAAAGGGCTTTCTGTTGTTGCTTTGGCGTACTCTGTGTATGATGCACTGATGATAGTTTTGGTTCATTATATTTGCCGAGAGTATCATGTTTTTGTTCCATATATTATTGGACAAATTTTTGGTTTGAGCCTCTGTAAACAACTTACTGTAAAAACAGGCCTCTTTCATAACTTATTATGAAAATAGGCCTGTTTTCTATCTGGGCACTTTGCCTTGCGCACTCCATTTTTGCGCAAGAACAAATTTGTTCTTGCGCAAAAATGGAATGCGCAGGTTTTTTTTTAATGTTTGAAGGAAAGCTTATGCAAGCTCACTGTTTTTTTCCTCCCCAAAAAGACCTTGCGCACTCCATTTGTGCGCAAGAACAAATTTGTTTTTGCGCACAAATTGAATGCTCAAGTATAAAATAAAAATAAAAAACTTGCGCACTCCATTTTTGCGCAAGAACAAATTTGTTCTTGCGCACAAATGGAGTACGCAAGGTCATTTCCCTGATAGAAAACAGGCCTACTTTCATAATAAGTTATGAAAGAGGCATGTTTATACAATAAGTTGTTTTCAGAGGCTCAAACCAAATATTTGTCCTATATTACATTTATATGTAAATTTATCCTACAAAGTTGGTGTGTTACTCTATAAATTGCACTGTGCATTAATTAGTTTCCAACCTACCTACATACAAACGTGTTGATTGTGTTTGCTAACTATTTAATTGAATTCCTACAAGGCTATTCAAACGAAGGATGTTTTTCCATACAGATATAAATAAAATACCTAACTTTTCAGGTAGAAATTATTTTAATATTTAATCATTACAACATCCAATTATGTAATGACAACAACCATTAATTACATTGATTTAATTGTATACTCTTTTTTGGTCTATTCTATATGCAAAGAACGAGTTCGCACTTGTGTGTATGTGTGTGTATATGTGTGTGTGTGTGTAACATGGTCCAAAGAGGTTACCAGAAGGAAACTTATTCTCATTCACAATGACAACCGAAGTAAGTATTTCATCGTAAAAGACAATAAGCTTGGGCAAAGATGTTGCTTCATATATTCATAAAAATCTCAACTATACAATATATAATCAAAGTTGGCTAAATTACAGACAAAACATTTAAAAAAAATCGTTACTAGTATTGATTTGCAAGTGATTTTTTTTTACAAATGATAGCATGGGAAAATCATATAAAAGGTTAAAGTGGGAAAGAGAAAGATAATCTATGTTTTTGGTCTTTGTGTGAAAGTCAACATTGTCACAATGTAATCAACGTTTCTGTTAAATGCTAAGGTCAATAAGGCTCAAAGAATGAAGGATACTGCATGTAATGCTCATGGGTAATGTTTAAGAGCAAGTTCAACTGTTCGGGGTGTGGCAATGCGATTTTTCACACTCCGAATAGTTAGAATGATGAAATTCCTCAATAGTTTTCGGAACCGGACGTTTGTCCAACAAACGTCGGTTTCTTGGCATTTGTTTAACGAACGCCGAACTCCTCGCGTCTGTTCAACAAACGCAAGGAACCCAGGCGTTTGTTAAACAAACACCAGGAGTACGACGTTTGTTGAACAAACGCTAGGAACATTTACTTAAAATTTAATTAACCACTTTTAGTAGAAAAGATTACAAATAAATTATGTTAATGATACAAGTAGTTCAAATAAGAATCACGATGATTCAACTGATAATCAAACAGAAAGAAGTGGTCATGATTATAAAGATGCAACAACTAATGATGATAGATGTCAACTAAAACAATAAAGCAGACGTACGAAATAGTTACTTAACCCAAAGTACATTTTACGTTAAATCTTAAGGGAGTCTAACGCACTTCTAAGTTGTCTAATCATTACGACCAAACCAGAATCTGCTTTTATTACTGGCTCGATTGATGTAATACTGTAGGGAATCTGCTTTTATTAATGGCGTGATATGAATGACCACTAAATTTATGACCAATAATGCTCCTGTGGATGACCCTAGTTTGAAATGTTTAATTTGTGTATTGGTGTGTTTTTTAACCCTTTTGTGTACTGGAATGTATGATTTAAACAATAAAACAATTTGTGATGGGATATGTCACTACAGGGAATCTACTGTCCTACACTTTCAAACCTTACTTTTTACTGGAGCGAATCTGCTTTACGTATTGCTCTACACTTTCGAACCTTACTTTGTATTGGAGCGAATCTGCTTTACGTACTGTCCTACACTATTTCCTAAGCATTTGAACGATACATTCACGATACATTAACATGATACATTCACGGTACATTATCATGATACATTCACAATACATGCACGGTACTTCACGATATAAGTAAGCTAAATAGCACTTAGCCCGACAAACTTCAAATTTAAACAATTACAACTTAATCAGTGTCGAAGCGTGTTAGCCAGCTGTAGTGAACTTCGTAAGCTTCGTGACTAATGAAAAATCTTCCACATTCTAATCGGTAATGTGCATCAAATGAGGGTGTATATGCTTGAAATATATCTTCATCTTCCACCATCTCGATTATCTCGCGGTAATGATGACATTCATCCCAAAATGCGCTATGAGTCTTATGAACATCTATAGTAGACCTTCACGACGGGCATTCAGGATGGGAGTTGTAAATGTCTTGGATCATTATCCAAAACAATTCATGGGTAACGCCTCCCCCATTTTGCAACGTAATCTCGTGTCTTCTATCAAACTCGATATAAACTTTCGCTAGTATTAGTAACTCTGCAGCAGACCAATTGTGGATTGATATTTTCCTTTAGGAGTTTAAATGTAATATTTCAGAATGAGAAACGAAACAATTTATAAGCAGCATAATGTGTATCAAATAGCATTGCTTATAAATATTTCAAACATTTTAGTAAAGCCACTGTTGATCTGTACGTATTTGTAGTCCATCCGTACTGCTTTATATCAGTGATACTTTAATAGGTGTTGTCAAAGAAACATACTTCAATGTATTGCAGCTTTATTAATTTTGGAGCATGATAAGATTTGATAACTTAGGATACAATACTTGTTATGTATGAAATAACTATACTTAGGATACAACACTATATTCCAACGTAATTGCAAATAAATTAGACAATAACCACTACATCTGAAGATACAACACTTAATTAGGATACAACACTTGTTAATTAGGAAATAACTACTATAACTTAAAAATCAACACTAGGATCCAAAGTTTCTGGATACGCCATAGCACCCATAAAGCATTTCAGCCTTTATCGCTACAATCGCTCATTCTAAGCGAACAACCTCAGCTTGCATCTCAAGTGCATATTGAACACCCCTCTTTGTTAAAGGGCAATCGACCCAACAAAAAAATTACAACTTTGTAGACCTTGACGATTCTACGCGTCAACGTATGCTCTGCAACCATAAAAGCGACGATATGCATTCGTATGACTTTTAGAAATAAGAACATTGCATTCGATTTCGCAATAGCATAGTATTGAACGACACATCATGTTGGAGCTTGACTTATTTGGGTTTTGTCGAGCAAGTACTTCCTTCAACCGAGCATTGTGGGTTTTTTGAACCGGTCCTATACGCTAGAATGCTACATTTGGTTGGGTGGCAGTAACGAGTTCTGACTCCACTTCTGCAGCTTTTATTTGAACATTTTCGTCTGGTTACTTGTTCCGTTTGTACATATTGTACACTTGATTAATGGTTTCATCATCGACCTCCCATTCAGCCATGTTGATCTACATGTAAAGTGGGTCTTAAAAATAAATTAGTTGATATTGGCAAACCATAGAGAACATAACAATAAATGGAAAAAAAATGTGCAAACCAATTTATTACTTAAAACACTTGCTGCACAATTCTTCAACACAAGTAAATCTTAATGACCAGAGGAAAAGAGACAAGGGGTATTTATAACGCCAATGCAGATAGAATATAATATCCAATAAAGCCTATTTGCGGTATCCAATGAAGGGCATAATGCAGTATCTAATGCAAACCATCATGCGGTATCCAATAAAGACCAGAGCGTGGTATGCAATGCAGACCATAACGCAATATCCAATGAAGAGCATAATGCGGTATCCAATGCAGACCATCATGTGGTATCGAATGAAGAACACTGCATGGCAACCAATGCAGACCATCATGCGGTAAGGAATTCAGTAAAACTACTTATGTTTAGTTGTGGTGTTTTCGTTGTTTTAGTATTTCTATTCTTGTACTTAATCGTTAATCGTTTGGTGAAACTATGTATTCGTTAATAGTTAGTGAAACCATAATTCTAAGCTTTAATAACCGTTTATCGTTTTTGTTTAGTTTCATTTTGGTGTCTAATTTCTACGTCTACGTGAATACTTTAAATACTGCCAAAGAAATCTTCATAACCTACCATAAAATAATTAATAAAAGTATATTAATTATTACTAACACATTTAGCCAAGGGTAATTAACCCACGCGTCTATTGAACATGCGCCTGAATTCAAGCGCATGTTCAACAAATGTCTATACTCTAGCGTTTTTTGAAAAAACACCTGGATTCAGGCGTTTGTTCAACAAATGCCTGAAAGATTTACACGTTCCGAAACTTTCCACCTAGAAATCGGAACTTTCAGAGAATCAAACCTCTGTTAGGACACAAATCGCGTGTACATTTCACATTTTTGGATTTCCATGCTCTTGTTGGAGTTGCCCTAAGTGGTATCATTTTTTATTTTTAGTGTGCATGAGGCACTTGCAGAACCGAAAATTTGCATGTATACATTTAAAACAAAGCTTAACGGTACCCGCTTCAAAAGTTTCCGCTCAGTTACAAACTGCTAGTGATAGAAATAAATATACCACTGTAACCAGCAATGCCCTACGATCCCAAAAATATAATAATATAGACAAGTTTACAAGTTAACGCATTTTGTGAAACTTCAAAATTGCTGACATAGGGTGCAATGTACGTTAAACGAAAAGTTGCTTATTTTCAAAATAAAAATTATGGAAAATTTTGATAAATTGAATTATGACTACGTCTCAAAAATCTTGTCTAAATATGAAACCAATATTTCAGTATATTTAAATAATTCTTATGGCCAAAAATGATTATGCCGCTATTTTTTTGAAAAATTGATTTTGATAAAACTTACAATATATAAAGCGAAATCTCGATTTTTCACTTCCATTAGAAAAATATAGCTTAACAGATTCAAACTTTTCTTGTTTCGAAGAAATCTGGTTTGTAATGAATCCTTCATAGTCGTTTAAAGTTCAAAACATTAAATTATGAACTATCATGACGTTCCGAGCTCATTTATAATTTAATTAAATATCATATATTACCTAATTCATAAAATATTGTCAATTCAACTATTTCCGACTACTTTGGAAGTTAAATCTATTATTTCGCTGTTTATACTATTCAAATATTCAAAATATTTGAATTCAAACCATTTAAATTATCAAACCAATATATATTAAAATAATTAAATAAGTTCGTTGTTAAATTGCAAAAATTCCGGGATGTTACAAAATCAAAAGTTGTAAATTAATCCGGTACCTGTTTCTTTGTTGATTTACATTATATATATATCAATTTCTTCTTGATATTTTTTCACCAACCATCATTACTCTTCTCCTCTTTTTGATTTCTGCTATATGTTCAAAAGAATTTTGAATTCTCAATAGCCATGTAACACACCATTTTGGAATTTGAATATTCAACAGCCACATCCTCCATCTTTTCAGAGTTTGAATATCCAATAGTCATACAACACATCTTTTCCTAAAAACAACATAATTTGTCAAATAATCAAATGACTCTTCAAATAATCAAATGACTTCCCAAACTAACTAACTACAATTTTAAACATTAATATCATGATCGTTTTGTAACATATCCATTTAAACTTCTTAAGAAATCATATCATGATAACTTGATTTTTTTTTTCAATAAAATTGAATGCAGACTCATTTAATTCTGATGCAATGCATGAATATAAATTAGTGTTCAAATTTTGCCATTTAACATGTTCAAAAATTAGATTATGAACCTTTTGAAAAACCTTGCTCCGATACCAATTATTAGGGAATGCGGAATGGATCATTAAGGCAAAACAAACACCATAGGGGAGATCAATAGTATTTTTGAGAATTCTAACGAAATCTAAAACTAATATGATCTACCAAATGAATCAAACACAACAGAAATAATCACAAATGTAGAACCAAACACAAACATAGAAATAAACCAAAGTAAAATGCAGAAAAGGAAAGAACACACCGGATTTTATGCTAGTTCGAAATAATCCAACATCCACTCCCACGCAACGCTGGATTGCATAGAGTTTTACTAATAATATCAAACTTCTTGATTTAACGGCTACAAGGGATATCACCGATTCCATCCTTGATTTCACGGCTACAAGGGATACCACGTATTACAAGTCCTTGATTTAATGGTCACAAGGGATACCATCGATTACTTACACAATTCAAACAATTACAAACTGCCCTATAACTCTTCAATAGCACTTGATTCAGAGAGTAATGAGTAGAGAGTGAGAAGAGAAGAAGTTTGACGAAAATAGCATTGAATTCGGCATAGTATAAGTGTAGAAATCATTAAAAAAAAGAAAATATAATGGTATAGAAAAAAGAGATGAAGAAGGAGAAGAAGAATGATGATAAAATTCGAAATCAACCCCTTTTTATAAGTTTCGAAAGGTTGCAATGATTCTAAAGCGTTTCAAATAATGAAAAGACACTTCCTTTCAGTTTTCAATTTATGACAGTTATATGTCGACACATGGGTAAATGTATGTCGACATACTCTAGTACAAAATTGATTTTTAAAGCCTTTTTCAAGTGTTTTGATAAATATATAATTCTGGAAATTATTGAATTAAATCATAGTGTTATAAATATATATTATAAAGTATAAAATCACATGAAAACATAAATATAAATTATATAAATATATTTATAAAATTATGAAGTTAAAACTATATCAATATAAAGCATATAAAAGTATAAATATATAAAACTTATAAAACTCAATTTTGAAATCTAGAGTAAAGTAAAGAAAATAAAATAGAAAAGATAGAAATTGAAAATAGAATTTTGAAAATAGAATTCTGAAAATAGAATTTGAAAAACAGAATTTAAATTTGAATTTGAATATGAACTTAAAGTGCTATTTAGAGTCTTACATAAACTAGACTCTATTACTATATTACTCTTGAACACTTGTAATCTTGATTACTCATGAGTCTTGAATGAATTCTGAATTCTGAATCTCTAGTATCTTTAAACTATACAGTCTTTAGTATAATTCCTGTATATAAATCCTGCATATATGTGTGTGTATATATATATATACATATATATACATGTATATGTTCTAGACAGAAAGATGTTAGTATATATTGTATAATCAATTATAATTGAAATAAGGTTGTTGTCATCAAAACTCCATTCTCTAATAAGACAGAGGACCTTTGAAGTCGGAGATCTAGTGCTGAAAAGAGTAATGACTGGGACTGGAGTTTTCAGACCAAGTTGGAAAGGGCCATACATCATAAGTCAGGAGCTTCTAGACACCACGTTCAAATTGACAATTGTTGATGGCATCCCAATACCTAGAGCTTGGAACAGCGACCACCTGTGTTGTTATTTCACTTAATGCTTTGTTCATTTCTTGGAAAAATGTTTGTAAATATTTTGCAAGTATTGTAATTGAACATCAACTCGATGAATGAAAGCATGCCTGCTTATGTTGATCACATATCTGCAAGTTTTTGTTAAATAATTCAAAAAAATCTAAAAAAATCAATTTAATATTGCGGGTTAGATAAAGAACACTTGCTTCCTTAAAGTCCGACAAGATCTAGTGGCCTCGATAGCATATCCCAACAACGTTAGCTCAAGTGTTGAGTGCGAAAAACATCGATATGCGCAAGTGCAAAGATAAAAAGCACCGCCCTGAAGAGCAAAAGGAAGAAATCGCTAGGAGTCAAATGGTGAAAGGTGCGGTAAGCAAGCATGAATCTTAAACAAAATGTTGTAAGTTCCAACAAAGGGGCACCTCCCAAAGTGCGAGGTCCAGGGCCCTAGTTCTCTACCTAAGGTAGCTTGCTAAGTCAAGCGTTCGGTAAAGGAACTGGCGTCCGCCCCATGGAACAAAGCAACAACAAAAAAGTGCAAGCTCCACAAAAGGAGCACCTCCTAAAGTGCGAGGTCCAGGGCCCTGGTTCTCTAGCTCAGATAGCTTGCTAAGTCCAGCATTCGGTAAAGGAATTGGCGTCCACCACATGGGACGACGCAACAACAAAATGCCTTCCATACTGAAGCTTAAAGCCTCTCATTGCGAATCTTAACAGAAATCCTAGTAGAAAGTGGGTGTCTAATCAAGATTCTCTGATGCTAGATTTATTCAACGGGAGAAGAAATGAAGGTTGGATTACGCAGAAATCCCAGCCGAAAGAGGGCACCTAATTAGATCGTTAGTGCCAGGGTCAACTTGGCACAATCACGACAAAAATTGGTGTAGAATACAAGACCTCCCATGAAGGGGCACTTAAACCAAAGACCTCTCCGGGGAACCCAATAAGATAGTCAATGCTAGGGTCTACCTGACCTAATTACGATAAATATTGAGGTTAAATTCAAGACCTCCCAAGTGGAGGCATAGCTACTAAGGATTTCTCCAAAAGAAGAGCGAGATCAATTAGCTAATCTGGGTTTCCTAATGAATTAGCAAGCTTAGAAGCTCTAAGTACGCTGGCAGAAGCAAAAAGACTTCGTCGACAGACAATGAGCTTCTAGTGCCTTAATTCAAACCAAAGGAAATCAAAAAGGTTGATCGCATCCAGCTTTAGCAATTCGTGATGAGCCAAGGTATGGGGGAAATACCACCACATTGAGATGGACCAATGCTCTCAAGACATTCCACAAGCTCATCATGACATCGCATCAAGCAAATGACTTGTAATCTATAAAGAAGAAAATCCATAAAGGAGTATGACAAAGCTAAAGAAAAAGCTAAGCAGAAGCAGCTTTTTACAACAACACAAGTCTAAAGAGAAAGTTTTCACAAAGTTATAAGCGAGGGCCGGTACTCGCACAACATCTGATCAAAGAAAAATCCAAATAAAGAACCTGCATAGAGCAAAGTAAACAGCTAAAAGCCCTAGTCCTTATTCAACCCGCCTATGGAAGAGCTGCTTGACCTCAAAGAAATTTTGCTGACGGTGGTTTAAGGAGGAGGTGTAATGGTAGGCTGGCTTTTGTCCTTAGCTTCTTCAAGATCCTGGGGATCCTTAAGAGAAAATAGAGAAGGTGCCTTCTTGCGAGCACTGCGCTTTCCCTTGCGTTTCTTGGATGGGGACTTAATATTTTTCCCTGAGCGACCTTTGTTGTGACAACCACAAACCCCGTACTGACGGTGGCAAGGGTAATCTTTGGAATATAACACATAAACAGATAATAGCAGAACAAAATTAAATAATTACACCAGATAATGTACAAATAATACACTGGATAAACATAATCATCAGAGTTACACAGTATACAGGATCATACTTAGTACAAATACGGTTCAGCTATACATAAATGTCTACAGCGGAAAACAAACATAATATGTACAATAGGAGCTGAACAGCATAAAAAGAGATAAATGATAGAATCCATCTTCAGCTCCAGCTATCCAGAAAGAGCCTGCTAAAACCTGAATACAAGGCTGCCCGTGTAGAAAAAGGGGCAACCGAGTTTGCAAGTGAAACAAACTACGAGTCAGTCATGGGACTGGTATGAGAAATCTACTTAACACCTTTTATAATATGGCTAATCACAGGACCACGCCACTTTCGCGGAACGGGTTTACTCCATTGGATTGCCAGTGCTTTACAACAAGTAAATCTTTTAAACATCGCAATGCTTTTTACAAAAATGAAGCCATTATAAGACTCAGTTCCCATCACACAATGCAACGCAAACCGGAGGATAGAGTTTTACCTTATAATGGCAAAAATATGCTTGATACGAAAAACAAAAGAATTTGATATTATTATCAGTATTTATATGTTTCAAAAACAATTTCAATCATAACTATCAATCATAGACGGCATGGGTACCATATATCATGTCGCCACATATATATACAATCAAAACCGCACGGTGTCTTATTTGGAAATTGGATTTCCATCATGAACCAAGGCAAAAGATATTCCTTACCGAATTCGAGACTGTCTAGCCCGAGTCTCAGGAACAGCCGCAACTGCACCTTGGATCGTCAGGGCCGGTCCACACGGAGTGGATTATAATGCCTGAACAATGCGTTTCCCCTCCCTATGGGGCGTAAATGAGCCAACAAATGACCTCATCGGTCCCGGATTGACCAATATATCTGAGGCGCCTCGCAACAGCAACAACCACATAGGTGAAAATAGTATAAATATCAGCCAGTTTAAGCACTGACACCACCTCTAGCTAGAAAGAAATGCACGTCCCCTCTGAGGTCCTCTCCTGTTTCTGGTTCATACCGGGGTGTGAGGCTCGGGAATTCACGTTATACACAAAGCTATGCCACACAGGTCGTGCTTTGATCATCAACCACAAGACTTTGCTTTTCAACAGAAGCCTTGATCACTGCATCTTGGCATGCCACACAACCAATTCACACCATGCAACTGATGGCTATCAATCACACAGAAAAAATTCCAATGTCAGACGCACAGTCCATTTACAAGTCCATTCTGGGTCTGAACGAAACCGGAGGCACTATATACCTCGCATACCCATCGATCTCCACGTACGTCTGGATGATCACCACTCATTATCTATATTTCGGGATGCCTCCCGATCAAGGCATCAGTTACCATCCAACCGAGGCGAAGATCTCCGGTCTTCAACCACCGTCTTCATCATCGACTTGTTATCGTCGATTCAGTTATTCAGAATGGGATAAACCCGGTCTTTCTGAGCAACTCGCGTATATAATAAACAAGTGCTACACAAACACAACATGCGCCCCATTCCAATTCATCATTCACTAACCGTAAATTAGTAAGAGAACGATTTCCCAAGTATTACCCCGAAGGCCGAAACCAACATCAGATCAAAACTCAGGAAACCATCCGACTTAGCTAACCTTCAGTTAGTTTATAAATTTCACATTCAACCATCAAATATCCGATAAACCGGGTAAATTCGATTTATTTCCATTCCATATCGTTTATAATATTTTATAACGATTTATCGCTATTTTTATTTATTTAAAAATAGCCAATTTATTCAAACGATGCTTTAGGCCATAACGCGGCCGTGGCGCTGTTTTTCTTCATATTTGATTTACACATATCTGGAAATCTAACCGTTGGATCTTCATAAAATTTATATCATTAGAAAGATCTTTTCAAAACGAATCCAACGGTTCCAGTTTTGGGAAAATCCGACGGTCGGATCTCCCAGTACACTCGTTTGAAGTTTCGATTTCAAAATACGAACTGCAGCGTCATTATTCGATTTAATTTAAATTATATTTATATATATATATATAAAATTATAATCAAATCTGGCGCTGTTTTTCTTCAAATTTGAATTAAAAATTCCAGAAAATCCAACCGTTGGATTTTCACAAATTGAGTATCGTTGGAAAGATATTTCCAAGACGAACCCAACGGTTACGGTTTTGGGAAAATCCGACGGTCGGATCTCCCGCACTAATCATTTGAAATCACGGTTTCAAAATACGAACTACAGCTTCGTTATTTGATATATTTTAATTATATATATATATATGAATATAATCGATTCTTCGATTTCAAAACCATATTCTTTTCATACATTTGATAAAAAAGATATTTTTATCCCACAGACATTTATTTCGACACTTCATTATTTTTAACAGTTCATGTTTATAACAAAAATGTGATTTTTATCGTAAAACAATTTATTTCAAAGCACGAATGTTTTATATAGTTCATATAGACGATAAAAATATGATTTTTATTATAAAACAATTTATTTCAAAACATGACTATTTTATATAGTTCACATAGATGATAAAAATATGATTTTTATTATAAAACAATTTATTTCAAAACACGATTATTTTATATAGTTCATATAGATGATAAAAATATGATTTTTATTATAAAACAATTTATTTCAAAACACAACTATTTTATATAGTTCATATAGATGATAAAAATATGATTTTTATTATAAAACAATTTATTTAAAAACATGAACGTCGTTCAACACATGAATTTCTATTCAACACATGAATTTCTATTCAACACACGAATATAGTTTCAACGCAAGAAAATAATTCTAACACATGAATATTATTCAAAATTTCGGCAGCATAACGGCAGGGTAGTTAAAACCGGGGCCGTCCCTAGTACGGCTCCTCGCTCTACCTTAAAGCCTCGCAGCTTTTGACAATGGGGATTTCATGCATCTAGTTCGCACGCAGGCGGCATGTTTATTTTCTTTCCCACAAACTAATCATATGTGATTTCAACCAAATAATTCTCAACCACAAACGGGTATTTTTCAACCACAATCAATCAATTTCAACCACAAACAATTCAAATCAACCATTCGCTATCAACCAATTTTCACACCAATCACAACCAATAAATATCGTCCATGGTTTGTGGACGAGGGGCGTATATATATATATATATATATATATATATATATATATATATATATATATATATATATATATTTATTTATTTATATTTATATTTATATAAGTATATTTCACTTCTATTTCAACACATATATAATTTTTACAATGCATATATAACTTATACATTGAACGTACAACTTATACAACGCTTATACATGAGGTGTACAATGCTTATATAACTCATACATCGACTATATAATTTATACATCGTCGTTTTCCATATCGTTTATAATTTAGAAATCTCACATTGGGTTCCACTCCACCAAAAATAGCAGAAGGCTCAGAAAAATATCCGGTCTCTTCTAAAATGTAGAAGACGTCCTCACGGTCCCGGTGTCTTTTGTTTCACTGGATTTCGACAACACAGCAAAAAGATACGATTTTTACAAGTTTGTAACGGTTTTAAAGTGTTAAAACTATTTTAAATTAACAAAGCCGTTTACCTTTCTAATGTGTTCAAAACTAGGTTTCAACTTTTCGATCAAACCGCTGCACGATACGAAGATCCGCTTATACAACGTCGAAGAGGGAAGTGAGGGCTTCCCGCGCCCGGTGGTTGCGCTCTGATCGGTGGACTATGGCGAGCACGGCGGCGCTCTGAAGTCTGGCCGTTCGTGGAGGTGATTCACAGCGGAGGGTGGACGATAGGGGGTGAATGTTATATGGATTTGAAGAGGGGAGTAAGGGCTTCAAAACGTGGGTGGTGGCGCTTGATTCTGTTGAAAGACGGAGGAGAAAAAGAGGAGAAAAGGTGGGAGGTGATTTCCGCGTCGTGCCTGAAGGTTACGGGTTTGACTCGTGGTCAACGCGGAGTGAGGAAGAAAGAACGTGATTGGCCGGTTATATTTAATTATTTTAATTTATTTAATTCGGAAATTACCACTTTATCCATACGAACTCCAATTCAAACCCAACGACTGTCGTCCCTAGCTAAATACCCCCATTCCGAACACAATGGGATATGTTTCGTAGGCCAATTCGACTGTTACAGTCACTTATTCTTCAAATTAAAATATAAAACATTCAAATTCTGTTTTGAACGTACATTTTAATTTGCCGGGGCTACATACTGCTTCTAAAAATTCCAGAAAAATTATACCTGGCTATGTTGCGACGATAGGGTCCCAACAAAATTAGTTTCGTCGAATTCTGAGACCGTTTGAAAAATGGCCCTTTTCTGGTCGATCCAATTTAATAGAAATCGACCAAACACAATTTCCTTTGCCGCGCTCACATAATAGCTTCAAAAATTTTGAAATTTGAAACCTAGCAATAATTTGACATCCCGGATCCAACAAAAGTGGTTTCGTCGAATTCTGAGGTCGTTTGCAAAATGGCCATTTTCACGGGCTATATAAACTCTATAGCGACCTTTCTAAAAATTCATTTGGCCATAACTTTTGCTTCCCGCTACGAACTTCGATTTTTCAGATTCGTTAGAAAGATATTCACTAACAGATTTAAATATTTTTGGTTTCACTAAAATCCATTTTGTTTTGCACCCGGTACAGTCTGTCAAAGTTTGAATTGAAAATTTGAAACTGTCGCACCATTTCAGGCCTTGTTTATAATTCAAAATAATTATATTGGTTTTCAAACATCGATTCAAACACACTTTTCATCGTTATTATTTAAAATATTTATTTTAAATATTTAAAATCCACTAAAATAGCCAATTTAAAATTTTTAAACTGACTCAGATTTTCCGAGTTGTTACAATCTCCCCCACTTAAAACTTTTCGTCCCCGAAAAGGAACAAAGTCGAAGGTTGTTTAATTAACCAACTCAACTTTCAATCTGGCTTCCATCCTCCAACTTTTCAGTTTCTGAGAATTTTCAAATTCTTCAAAAATTTGGCTAACACCCTAAATTTTCGAAAAATTTCGCCATAACCTTCTTTGTACGGGGAGGGGTTTGGAAATTTATTGGGTCGTATTAGGTACCCAATAAATCCTAATAAGCATGCATATATTTATAGTGATATATTCCGGTGTCCACAGGGGAGTGTGTATAGATCATAACTCCAGAGAATAAATTCTCGTCACCCTATAAATGGTTCTTGTGCCTTAATGACCAGAGAGACGTGTTTATTGTCATCTCCAGACCTGTGTGGGGTTTCTATTAATCTGGCAATTTACCGTTATATTTTACATAGTCCATATCAGTCATCAGTTCAACCTGTAAAATATAGACATCGCTATACAAGTCTCTCGCTCGTATGGTAAATCTTCAACCTCGTCACACAAGCTCCAAATGCTTATGTGGTATATGATGAAGTATGCCTATCTTCAAGAAGTATGCCATGTAGTGTAGTTCAAAATTAATTGTTACTATCCTATGGCGACGTTTATTATTACACACAGAACAACCAGCACTCCGCATCCAATGGCATTCACAGGAGTTGATATAATAATATTTCGCATCCAACTCATTAAGATTTACCTATTTGTCGGGCACGCAAATAAATTCTTTACTCAACAGCTAATCCATTTACCTGTTCAAACATATATGATACACATGTATATATTTCTATCTATTTTTAAATCAGTTCAATACTTGATTTAATTAACTATCATTCTAATAATTTAATTAATCAAATCCACAATCACATCACACAAACAACAATCAATTTGTTTTTAACTTTTCAAAAATATACTAATCGATTCATATACTCTTTTTAAAATAATCAGACTATAGAATTGAAAGTTCACATCCATGAAAAGAAAATAACAACAAAGTAGAGAACAAATGGTAATGCAAAGTATGGTAAATGTACCTTGCACCAGAGTCAATCAGAGATATCCACCCTGCACTTAGGATAGGCTTTCTTAATGCTTTCCACTGTTTCCCAAGTACAATCTCGCGGATCTCCACTCCATTGCACTCTGACTAAGTAAACCTTCTTGTTCCTCAGTTCTTTGGTTTCTTTGCCAATAATCTTTAGCGGCTCTCTTCTCACAGCCAATTCTAGAGTAATTTCAATATCACGTTGTGCGGCCTCTTCCACAACCAAGTCTGATTCATGAACATGCTTTCGAAGTTGAGATACGTGAAATACATCATGTACCCCAGGCAACCAATCAGGTAATTGAACTTTATAAGTGAGAGTTCCAATCCGTTCAAGAATAGGGAATGGACCAATAAATCTGGACGCCAATTTCCCAGTTTTGCCAAATCGAATCACTCCTCTCATCGGAGAAACCCTTATATACACATAATCACCAACAGAAAAAGCCAAATCTCTTCTTCTCGAATCAGCATAGCTCTTCTGTCGGCTTTGAGCGGCGAATAATCGTTTCTTAACGAAATCAACTTTGTCTGTAGCTTCGCGGATCATATCAGGTCCCAATACAAGCTTATTACCAGGTTCGACCCAACAAGCAGGAGATCGGCACGATCTACCATACAATGCTTCGAATGGTGACATTGTCAGGCTCGCTTGGTAGCTGTTGTTGTACGAGAACTCAGCCAAATGTAAATGGTCTTCCCATGATCCACCAAAATTTAGAACACAAGCCCGCAATAAATCTTCTAGTATACGATTCATCCTCTCAGTTTAACCATCTGTCTGAGGATGATAAGCGGTGCTCAAGTTCAGCTTCGTTCCCAGTTCTACTTGAAATGCCTCCCAGAATTTGCTAGTAAATATTGGATCTCTATCACTGACTATACTGATCGGCACTCTATGTAGCCTAACGATTTCCTTGAAATAAATCTGCGCCAGACTCTGAGCAGTTCTGTTCGATCTAACAGGTATGAAATGGGCGGTCTTCGTGGAGCGATCTACGATCAACCAAAACTGTCATTTCCTTTCCTGGTTCTGGGCAAACCATCTATGAAGTCCATGGAAATATGTTCCCACTTCCAACCTGGAACGTCCAGCGGTTACAACAATCCAGCAAGTTTCTGTTGGTCGCTTTTGACTAGTTGGCAAGTAGAGCATCTGTTAACATATAAAGAAATGTCTCTCTTCATCGACCTCCACCAGAAAGTGCGTTTGATGTCATTATACATTTTGCTCACTCCTAGATGGATACTAAGTTTTGACTTGTGACATTCATCCAGCACTTCCTTTCGGAGCTCAGAAATGTTAGGAACACAAATTCGACCCTTTAGCCTTAGAATCCCATCATTATCAACCTGAAAACTCGAGGGCTCGCCATTCTGAATTATCTCTCTGATCTTCTGAATGAAGTGATCATCCTTCTGAAGAGTAGATATTTTATCAATCAATGAAGTCGTAATAATAAAACTGGCGATCGTTACATTCTTTCTACTCAGCGCATCGGCCACAACATTGGCTTTCCCTGGAGTGTACAAAATCTCAAAATCGTATGCTGCAAGAAATTCTAGCCAACGTTGCTGCCTCAGATTCAAGTCTTTCTGGGTGAACAGATACTTTAGCGACTGATGATCTGTAAACAGTTCGAATTTCTCACCCAAAAGATAGTGTCTCCAGATTTTCAAAGCGAATACGATAGCCAACAACTCAAGATCATGAGTAACGTAGTTCTTTTCATGCGGCTTCAGCTGACGGCTAGCATAAGCAACCACTTGACCCCTTTGCATTAAAACTGCACCAAGGCCTTCTCTAGAGGCATCTGTCCAGACTTTCAAGTCCTGATTGTCGTCGATAATCGTTAACACTGGAGCCATTGTTATTCTTAACTTTAGCTTCTCAAAAGCCTCCTCACATTCTGGAGTCCACTTGAATTTTGCGTGCTTCTTTGTAAGCTTTCTTAAGTGACTAGATATCTTCAAAAAATCTTTAACGAACTTCCGGTAATAACTAGCCAATCCAAGAAAACTTCGGACTTCTGTGGGAGTACTAGGCTGTTTCCAATTTTGAATAGCGGTGATTTTACTTGGATCCACAGCAATTCCCTCTATTGATACGATGTGGCCAAGAAACTTTACTTCATCTTGCCAGAATATACATTTGGAAAGTTTAGCTTTCAACACATTCCTTCTCAGAATTTACAGAACTTGCTCCAAATGTTTTTCATGTTCGGCCTTTGACTTATAGAAGATTAGAATATCGTCAATAAAAACCAGAACAAACTTATTCAAGACTCCTCTGAACACTCAATTCATCAAATCGATGAAGTAAGCTGGAGCGTTACATAAGCCGAACGGCATTACTAACCACTCATAGAATAAGTCTGGACCTCTGAATGCTGTCATAGGAACACACTCTTCGGCAATATGAAGCTGATGGAAACCTGTAGCTCGGTCCATCCTTGAAAATACTTGTGCTCCATTCAGACGATCCAATAAATCATCGATTCGCGGCAATGGATATTTATTCTTTATTGTCTTCTTATTCAAGTCACGATAATCCACACATAGTCGCAGAGTACCGTCAGACTTTGGGACAAACACCACTGCTGCTCCCCAATCAGAGAAACTAGGCCTGATCAGACCCTTCCATACAAGCTGTCGAGTTTGATTATCTAGTTCTTCTTTCTCCTTTAGAGTCACTCTCCGTATAGCGTGCACTACTGGCCTTGCGTTCGGAATTAAAGCGATTTTGAAATCAATTTCTCTCCACGGAGGTAAGCTAACAACTTCTTCGAACACATCTGCATAATTCTTGATGACATGAATATCTTTTATGAGGTCCGGAATATTCTCTGTGACTACAGGGATATTTTCTATTAGAGCAGGAGAAACATCAAGAGCTGACCAAAAATCTTTTCTATTTGAATTCGGGCCTTCACATGGTATGGTTATATAATTCCCTGATTTATTCTTTGCCCTAACAACTCTCTCGGCGCATTTAACATCTGCCTCATATTTGGTTAACCAATCCAATCCCAAAATAAGATCAAATTCAGTAAAGAGATGGTAGGGAACTTATAACAGGAAAAAGAGACAGGCACCGCACAAATCCAGCTAAGATCGAGGGAACCACCAACCGGATTATGGACAGTGATGGGTTCTTTGAGCTTTTTCAATTTCAAATCCAACTTCTTAACCGCATTCTTTGCAATAAAGCTTCGTGACGCGCCTGTATCAAACAGTACTTTAACTGGAATGTTTTTGACAGTAAGCGTGCCTTCTAAAACATCTGGCCTTTCCTGACTAGCTGAGGGCTCAGAAGTTTCTGCCATTTCATTTACCTGAGCCTCTTTGGTCGCTTTTAACAGCCGGCAATCTTGCTTTACATGGCCAACCCGATGGCAATGATTGTATCTTCTACTTTCCTGAAGCTTTTTGCCGGATTTAAATCCATCATTATTTCGTTTCTTCGAGGATTTACAATTCCTAGTCAGATGCCATTGCTTATTGCAGTTAGAGCATGTGGCCGCCGTTACTGGTTCTTTCTCAGATCTGGCCCTTTTCCGATTTACTTTGGGCTTCCTACTGACCTTAGACATCGTACTGGCCTCAGGGCTATCTGTTTCAGACTCATCTTTATTACTAGAACTGACCTCCTCTTCGTAACACAACATACCTTTCTTGTCGAGATCCTCATACTGGTAAGCCATGTATATCATTTCAGAAAAAGGAAGCTTCACATTCGTCATTACACTATTCTGGTACTTTCTTTGCAGGCCATGAATAAACCTCAGATTCTTCCTCTTGGGATCTTGAATTAGATGAGGGGCAAAATGAGAAAGTTCATTGAATTTCTTATGATATTCTGGAATGGTCATATCTCCTTGTATTAGATAAGAGAATTCATCACATAACCGCTCAGTTGCTACAGGAGGAGTAAATCTTTCTAGGAAAATCTCTTTGAACCTATCCCAGGTGATATCACCTTCTGGATTATCTTTGATGATCGTTACCCACCAGATTAAAGCTTCTTCTTTGAGTACCCAAGATGCCACTAATCTTTTCTGATCATCCCTCAACTGGATACGTTCAAAAATTCTTTCAACAGAACTCATCCAAGCTTGAGTTTGAATTATAGATTCATTGCCCGTGAATTGTGCTCTGCCCAGATTTCGATATCTCTTTAATAGAGCCTCTAGATCTGGTTCTGCATTTCTCCTGTTTCTGACACTCATTTTCTAGTACTTCTGCAAATAGCAGACCAAGTGTCTGGTCAACAGAAAAGATATTTTAAAGCATAGAGACATATACTCGAATGTAAATGTGTCTATCGGGCGTATTTCATTCTGCTATACTCATACTAGGATATTACTGACCCTATCTGTAATGAGTTACCCGTCCTAGAACACTACCGGTTCTATTTCTGACGAGTTCGTTAATATGTTATATTCCAGCACTAAGCTTAACCAAAGCTCTGAAACCACGCTGTGACGACCCCAAACCCCGTACTGACGGTGGCAAGGGTAATCTTTGGAATATAACACATAAACAGATAATAGCAGAACAAAATTAAATAAATACACCAGATAATGTACAAATAATACACTGTATAAACATAATCATCAGAGTTACACAGTATACAGGATTATACTTAGTACAAATACAGTTCAGATATACATAAATGTCTACAGCGGAAAACAAACATAATATGTACAATAGGAGCTGAACAACATAAAAAGAGATAAATGATAGAATCCATCTTCATCTCCAGCTATCTAGAAAGAGCCTGCTAAAACCTGAATACAAGGCTGCCCATGTAGAAAAAGGGGCACCCGAGTTTGCAACTGAAACAAACTACGAGTCAGTCATGGGACTGGTATGAGAAATCTACTTAACACCTTTTATAATATGGCTAATCATAGGACCACGCCACTTTTGCGGAACGGGTTTTCCCCATTGGATTTCTAGTGCTTTACAACAAGTAAATCTTTTAAACATCGCAATGCTTTTTACAAAAATGAAGCAATTATAAGACTCAGCTCCCATCACACAATGCAACGCAAACCGGAGGATAGAGTTTTACCTTATAATGGCCAAAATATGCTTGATACGAATAAAACAAAAGAATTTGATATTATTATTAGTGTTTATATGTTTCAAAAACAATTTCAATCATAACTATCAATCATAGACGGCATGGGTACCATATATCATGTCGCCATATATATATATACAATCAAAACCGCACGATGTCGTATTTGGAAATTGGATTTCCGTAATGAACCAAGGCAAAAGATAGTCCTTACCGAATTCGAGACTGTCTAGCCTGAGTCTCAGGAACAGCCGCAACTGCACCTTGGATTGTCAGGGCCGGTCCACACGGAGTGGATTATAATGCCTGAACAATGCGTTTCCCCGCCCTATGGGGAGTAAATGAGCCAACGAATGACTCCATCGGTCCCGGATCAACCGATATATCTGAGGCGCCTCGCAACAACAACAACCACACAGGTGAAAACAGTATAAATGTCAGCCAGTTTAAGCACTGACACCACCTCTAGCTAGAAAGAAACGCACGTCCCCCCTGAGGTCCTCTCTTGTTTCTGGTTCATACCGGGGTGTGAGGCTCGCGAATTCACGTTATACACAAAGCTATGCCACACAGGCCGTGTTTTGAACATCAACCACAAGACTTTGCTTTTCAACAGAAGCCTTGATCACTGCATCTTAGCATGTCACACAGGCAATTCACACCATGCAACTGATGGCTATCAATCACACAGAATAAATTCCAATGTCAGACACATAGTCCATTTACAAGTCCGTTCTGGGTCTAAACGAAACCGGAGGCACTATATACCTCGCATACCCATCGATCTCCACGTATGTCTGGACGATCACCACTCATTATCTATATTTCGGGATGCCTCCCGATCAAGACATCAGTTACCATCCAACCGAGGTGAAGATCTCCGGTCGTCAACCACCGTCTTCATCATCGACTTCTTACCGTCGATTCAGTTATTCAAAATGGGATAAACCCGGTCTTTCTGAGCAACTCGCGTATATAATAAACAAGTGCTACACAAACACAACATACGCCTCATTCCAATTCATCATTCACTAACCGTAAATTAGTAAGAGAACGATTTCCCAAGTATTAACTCCGAAGGCCGAAACCAACATCAGATCAAAACCCAGTAAACCATCCGACTTAGCTAACCTTCAGTTAGTTTATAAATTTCACATTCAACCATCAAATATCCGATAAACCGGGTAAATTCGGTTTATTTCCATTCCATATTGCTTATAATATGTTATAACGATTTATCGCTATTTTTATTTATTTAAAAATAGCTAATTTATTCAAACGACGCTTCGGGCCATAACGCAACCGTGGCGCTGTTTTTCTTCAGATTTGATTTACACATATCTGGAAATATAACCGTTGGATCTTCACAAAATTTATATCATTAGAAATATCTTTTCAAAACGAATCCAACGGTTCCAGTTTTGGGAAAATCCGACGGTCGGATCTCCCGGTACACTCGTTTGAAGTTTCGATTTCAAAATACGAACTGCAGCGTCGTTATTCGATTTAATTTAATTATATTTATATATATGTAAATATAATCAAATCTGGCGCTGTTTTTCCTCAGATTTGAATTAAACATTCCAGACAATCCAACCATTGGATTTTCACAAAGTGGGTATTGTTGGAAAGATATTTCCAAGACGAACCCAACGGTTACGGTTTCGGGAAAATCCGACGGTCGGATCTCCCGCACTAATCGTTTGAAATCACGGTATCAAAATACGAACTGCAACTTCGTTATTCGATATATATTAATTATATATATATATATATATGAATATAATCGATTCTTCGATTTCAAAACCATATTATTTTCATACATTTGATAAAAATGATATTTTTATCCCATAGACATTTATTTCGACACTTCATTATTTTTAACAGTTCATGTTTATAATAAAAATGTGATTTTTATCGTAAAACAATTTATTTCAAAGCACGACTATTTTATATAGTTCATATAGACGATAAAAATATGATTTTTATTATAAAACAATTTATTTCAAAACACGACTATTTTATATAGTTCACAAAGATGATAAAAATATGATTTTTATTATAAAATAATTTATTTCAAAATACGACTATTTTATATAGTTCATATAGACGATAAAATATGATTTTTATTATAAAACAATTTATTTCAAAACACAACTATTTTATATAGTTCATATAGATGATAAAAATATGATTTTTATTATAAAACAATTTATTTCAAAACATGAATGTCGTTCAACACATGAATTTCTATTCAACACACGAATATAGTTTCAACGCATGAAAATAATTCTAACACATGAATATTATTCAAAATTTCGGCAGCATAACGGCAGGGTAGTTAAAACCGGGGTCGTCCCTAGTACGGCTCCTCGCTCTACCTTAAAGCCTCGCAGCTTTTGACAATGGGGATTTCATGCATCTAGTTCGCACGCAGGCGGCATGTTTATTTTCTTTCCCACAAACTAATCCTACGTGATTTCAACCAAATAATTCTCAACCACAAACGGGTATTTTTCAACCACAATCAATCAATTTCAACCACAAACAATTCAAATCAACCATTCGCTATCAACCAATTTTCACACCAATCACAACCAATAAATAACGTCCATGGTTTGTGGACGAGGGGCGTATATATATATATATATATATATATATATATATAAGTATATTTCACTTCTATTTCAACACATATATAACTTTTACAACGCATATATAACTTATACATCGAACGTACAACTTATACAACGCTTATACATGAGGTGTACAACGCTTATATAACTCATACATCGACTATATAATTTATACATCGTCGTTTTCCATATCGTTTATAATTTAGAAATCTCACATTGGGTCTCACTCCACCAAAAATAGCAGAAGGCTCAGAAAAATATCCGGTCTCTTCTAAAATGTAGAAGACGTCCTCACGGTCCCGGTGTCTCTTGTTTCACTGGATTTCGACAACACAGCAAAAAGATATGATTTTTACAAGTTTGTAACGGTTTTAAATTGTTAAAACTGTTTTAAATTAACAAAGTCGTTTACCTTTCTAATGTGTTCAAAACTAGGTTTCAACTTCCGATCAAACCGCTGCACGATACGAAGATCCGCTTGTACAGCGTCGAAGAGGGAAGTGAGGGCTTCCCGCGCCCAGTGGTTGCGCTCTGATCGGTGGACTGTGGAGAGCACGGCGGCGCTCTGAAGTCTGTCCGTTCGCGGAGGTGATTCGCAGCGGAGGGTGGACGACAGGATGTGAATGTTATATGGATTTGAAGAGGGGAGTAAGGGCTTCAAAACGTGGGTGGTGGCGCTCGATTCTGTTGAGAGACGGAGGAGAAAAAGAGGAGAGAAGGTGGGAGGTGATTTCCGCGTCGCGCCTGAAGGTTACGGGTTTAACTCGTGGTCAACGCGGAGTGAGGAAGAAAGAACGTGATTGGCCGGTTATATTTAATTATTTTAATTTATTAAATTCGGAAATTACCACTTTATCCATACGAACTCCCAAACCCAACGACTGTCGTCCCCAGCTAAATACCCCCATTCCGAACACAATGGGATATGTTTCGTAGGCCAATTCAACTGTTACAGTCACTTATTCTTCAAATTAAAATATAAAACATTCAAATTCTGTTTTGAACGTACATTTTATTTTGCCGGGGCTACATACTGCTTCTAAAAATTCCAGAAAAAATATACTTGGCTATGTTGTGACGATATGGTCCCAACAAAACTAGTTTCGTCGAATTCTGAGACCGTTTGAAAAATGGTCCTTTTCTGGTCGATCCAATTTAATAGAAATCGACCAAACACAATTTCCTTTGCCACGCTCACATACTAGCTTCAAAAATTTTGAAATTTGAAACCTAGCAATAATTTGACATCCCGGATCCAACAAAAGTGGTTTCGTCGAATTCTGAGGTCGTTTGCAAAATGGCCATTTTCACGGGCTATATAAACTCTATAGCGACCTTTCTGAAAATTCATTTGACCGTAACTTTTGCTTCCCGCTACGAACTTTGATTTTTCAGATTCGTTAGAAAGATATTCACTAACAGATTTAAATATTTTTGGTTTCACTAAAATCCATTTTGTTTTGCACCCGGTACAGTCAGTCAAAGTTTGAATTGAAAATTTGAAACTGCCGCGCCATTTCAGGCCTTGTTTATAATTCAAAATAATTATATTGGTTTTCAAACATCGATTCAAACACACTTTTCGTCGTTTTTATTTAAAATATTTATTTTAAATATTTAAAATCCACTAAAATAGCCAATTTAAAAAAATTTAAACTGGCCCAGATTTTCCGTTGTTACATTTGATGCTCTTCTCTAGGCTCTCATCTATATTCTCAAGGTCTTCCACTCCTTCTGGAGAGTAGTTCAGGTCATCTAAATCAGCAAGAGATACAGTTTTCTATACTTGTGACCCAGGATACGAAGCAGAAGCCGAAATGGAGGCAATGGCTAAAGATGGATCGCCTGGAGAAGGAGTGAAAATCAAAGCAGTAGTGGTCGACACTAGGGTTGAAGAAGTAAAAATAGCTCCATTTCCCATCGTCTCAGCCACAACGGGAGAGGGCTTTGGTCAAATTAGGCCTATTGCAAATGAATAATAAGCAAGAATCTTATTATACCCATATGGAGTGCAAAAGTAGTCCAAGTCCGATAAGACTTGGTCAATGAAGGTTTAACCTGAGGTATGAGTGCTTCTGAGCTCCACTTCATAGTCATCTGTATTATCATTATTGCCTTCGTTATCTTTCGGATATTCCTCGGTAACTTCTTTCTTTTCTTCATGACTCGAAGATGGATCAAAGGAAGGCGTAATATGAGCATGTGGATCAGAAACATAGATATCAGTAGAGGTAGTGTGAGTAGCGGTGGAAGTTGTATCCAGGGAATGCTCCCCAAAAGACCTAGCTCTAGCTAATAAATCACACTCTCTTATAAGTTGTTCTTTTCCCTTAGCTAGAGAAGCATGAGAGTCTTCATCAAGATCATGTGCAATAATCTCCTCTTCCGTGTATCCACAGTCCCCAGTTTCTGTAAGAACTTGCTTCCAAACCTCAGCCAAGATGATAGCATGCTTCTTCTGTAAGAAGGATAAACTCCCTCGTCCTATAACATAAAGCTCGCAGAACCTAAACAGAGTGGAGTTGAGTTCATCTTTAGAATCAACAAGTGCTTTCTCAACAGCTGCTTTTCCCGAAAGATCTTAATTCTCTCTTGCTCAAGTGCCTCTTCTTTCCATAAAGAAATCTCTAACTCATGTGAAGTATTCTTTTCACGCTGACCAGCGTTATCATGCCGATAAGTCTTAATGGTTTGCTACTCTATGGCCAATTTATCCTCAATGGTCTTTTGAGTAGAATGAGTATCTTTGACTTGAGCAGTTTGCAAAGTTTCCCTCAGCTTAGCAGCAGCAAACTCGTCTTTAAACTTTTGGTTCTTAGCTTCCAATTCCTTGTTATTCTTGAAAAGAGATGTAATACTAGTATCACATGTTTAAGGGGTTTTACTTCACCCAGATTTATCGTTTTCCATCGTCGGCATAGCCTAGAAGTTAAGTTTGTTAACTCGTTGAAGTTCGTCAGGCAGTTTTAGCCATCAGGATAGCTTCTCGATATGAACCTTAACCATATCCAATTCCTTCTCGATATGACACTTCACGGTATCTAGATCCTTAAGCATGTCTTCCTTGTCCATTGGACTGATGTCCAGATTAAAGCGGACTCCTTTCATGAACCAATTAAATGCTTGGTGTTGGTGCTAGAGAGTGGGGTGGCCTCTGAATAATTTGTTGTATATCAACAAGATGTGGAGTAAAATATGGAGGTGCAAGGGACATAAAGCTGATAGAAGCTTGAGCAGCAGAAGAAGAATCTTTATCTATTCTAGAGCGCTTATGTGAGTCACCTCTACCTTGATCCTTATCCATGTCATCTCTATCCCTCTTCTTCCTCCTGCTATCCTCATCCCGCCTATTCTGTTCATTTTGGTCATCGCGAAATCTTCAGTTCCGATCATCTTTTTATTTCCAGTCCCAGGACTTCTGAGCTCTTCTCGCTCTTCTTTGCCCTTCGGTTTCCACATAACGACGAGGTGGTCGATAGTGTTGTGTGTTGTAAGAACCTCCACAACGGTTGAATTCATCTCCATGTGAACGATTGATGGTTGGACCTAAAACAGAAGAAAACAAGAGTTTAGTGTTTAAAATAGGAAGTGCTGGGGCAAGACAGAAAACACATGCAAGATATCAAAGTTCTAAGTGTGTGTGGTGTGTGATCTAACGTGCATCGAACAACGAACCGCTCGCAGGTTTTGGAGTCAAAGGGATTGCAATCTTGAGAAAGATTTTTTTGAGAAGGAGTCATAGCCAATTCAGAAGCCACCTTTTTCACTAGGGAAACGAGTTTAAAAGTTACGATATCACTAGTAGCAAGCTTGCTGGAAGTAACATTAAGGTCGCTCAAACCCTTGTAAATATCCACAAAGTCTTCTAGATATGTGGGTGGAATCATGGGGTTGGTGCTGGCTCTCTCAACATTAAGATTGCCTTTATTCACGATCTCTCCTTCCTCAAGTTGTTCCTCAGTCGTCATAGGACCTTTACGTTCATGATGAATCATTTCCTCCTCTTCGATAGAAGGCAGTTGAGGTTGAAAAGATGATTCAGCTCCGCTAGCAAGGTCTGAGCATTTCTTTAATGTGGATTCCTCGGTAGGGCTTTGCAAAGTAGTTTCCTCTCTAGAAGCCGCAGCACCCGACGCTGTAGGCATAGATTGAAGAGTAGAAGAGGCTTCTTTAGAAGGGAAAGACCTTGAAGGATCAAGTAATTCTAATTTACAAAGAAATTTTTCAGTAAATAAAAATTTCTTAGTCCTCTCTTCGACTTTGACAGTCCACAAACTCTCAAGAATAGAATGGCAAATAGCAGGTTACTTAATATGAGATGGTAGTTCTGAAAAACAAAAGGAATGTTTAGTGATTGACACTTAGAAAAAATCAAATGTGAAGAGCTCTAGGCAAAAAAGTTCACCTCCTTCCATCCAGATTCCGTAGAAACTCTCGAGGCATCGAACATAGAAGAACTGGTTCAAAAATCCCCGAGTGCTATCAAATAAGTCAAGGATAAGCTTGCAATTATGAGCGCTTTCGAAAAAACATTAGAAGGGTGCTCTTTCCTCCTATTGAAAACACAGAGACAACAGATATCCTGGAAAGCAGGCATACAGTGCCATGTCCTCATGAAAAGCGTGTGGAGCTCTATTAAAATGGCGTAGCCATTCGGGTGTAGCAGAAATGAGGCAATGTAAAAATGTCGAAGGATCATCTGTAAAAATGGGTTAAAGGGAGTAATAGCTCATCCATCAAAATATAGTGATTTATTGCAACAAAGACAAAGGGCGGAAGAGCGGCACATTCATCTATCCCCAGTAGTCTTGCATCGGCTTCGGGAATGCCAAACTGATTATAAAGTTGCTTAAAAATACGTGGTGTAAACACTGTAGGGCATCTCTCCGAAGGCGATTTAGTAAGAGGACGGAGGACAGGAATAGGATGGCTTGATTCTAACCCAGGAGCTGCAGTTATCATATCCCCAGAAACTTGAGTTGAAGATCCAGTTTGAGTAGATGTAGTTGTGTCTTCAGACTGGCGATAAGATTTCTGTTGGGTATCTATTCTACACAAGGAACTGTGTTTTAAATAAATCACAGGTACGCATTTCCTAAGTATGAAGTGTTGTGTGTAATTATTAAGTCATTAAAAACCGAAGCTTGAAATCTACAGTTGGCGTGTGTCGATTAGTTAATCTCAAGCATCGTTACGAATTCGGATTAGAATGTCGTATTTATGCAGGTGGTGTTCGAAAAGATATAAACAGTTGAATAAAGTAATTTTGTGTAAGTACATCATTCAATTCTGGGCAACAAATTCGTTGTAATCAAACATCTAACGATTAACTAATCTGTGGTCGATGTGGGCAGTCAATGACAAAATATTGACCCAGAAACGTTCAAATGTTTTTGTTGTTACAGGATAAGTTGTAGCAATGAAAAGTCATGTTCAGTATATAAATTACAAGTTTGAGTTGTTGTTGATCGCTTTAAAAAGCTTGAATTGCTTCAAAAATGTTCAATGACCAAGAAAATCCCCAAGGCATACAATTCTTCAATTAACGTAGATATCTGATCCAACATGGATCGGGGCATAGTTAATCCATCATGGATCGAGCGTAACCGATCCATTGAAATCATGGCCAAAAGTTGAAGTGCAAACTAAAGCATCTATCAGCACCATGTAAACCATCGTGAATAAGAAATCAACAAGATCAAATTGGATTGCCAAATAATCAAGATTAAAATGCAAATATGTTAAGTCCAAATAGGTGCATTCTGTCATCAAAATCGATCAAGCAGCTAAGGCTCAATTGCCACAAAAACTAACTCGCCGAATCCACGATCAACAGCATATGGTTCATCAGAAATAAGCAGTCATAAAAAATGCACATAAAAATTGATTCATCTATCAAAATATAAGTAGCCGAATACAGGAATTGTGATCAAATCCTAACAACAATTTGTTTAAAATACACAGCAGGCATTGAAGTACAAATCAACATCAAAATTATGATCGGTTGAGTCCTAGAATCCCAAAAAAGTTAAACAAGCAAAATTATTACACAGAATTCAGCACATTGGAACATAATTCAACAGACAAGCTCACACAACATCTTTAACATCAAATCGCCGATTCTAATTAGAGTACAAGTTTGCCCAAATTCGCGATACTCAAAGGGAAGTAAAATTGACAAATCAATTGTGTGCAAGTCAACCAAAGTCGATTGCCTAAGAACCCTAAATGCCTAAAAATTGATTCAACACAAAACTTCAAAAAGCCGCCATCTACAGTTATGACAAATGATCAGACTCTGGTGACCGAGGCTAGCTCGAGTTGAACGATGTCGAGATAACTCAGATCTAGCGAGTTTGGCTTCAAATCGTTTCAAGCTAGCTACAATCAAGATGACGATCAGATTTAGGAATAAGTTGAGGCACATATCTAATTGGAGGAGGAATCAATTGAAGGCAAGGAAAAAAGATCAGACAGGGATCGAATTTTGTCAAAAGTATTTGGTTACCATTAAAATGATTCCTGCCGAAGAAATAAAGTAAAAAATAAAAATGGATCTAAAAGGTATAAAATAGCAGTGAAGGACCTTTCTGATTCTAAAAAAGAAAAGAAAAAGCCCACGTGATCCATGAAAAAGCCCATTTCCAATCCATTAAAGTAATGACTAGAAACCAATTAATATATGCTGAAGCAGGATGTGTTATATTTGTTCATATCAAAACTCACATTCTTCACAAAAAACATAAGCTCTAAGAGGAAAATGTTAACCCCATTATAAAACGCGACTCGATTTTACTTTGATTACAATATAATATGATGAGTCGTCTGCATTTTAATTGATGGATCGATCAAGTTCTAACACCATGGATCATACAACTTTTATTCCATGGATCACGCAGTAATTTATTGTTGGATCAAGAGGACTTCATTTGATCGATCGGGCAGCATTCACTTGATGGATCAGGCAAAGTCTCTTGCCATGGATCGGGCGGCTTTCTGATGCATGGACTGGGCAGTTTGCTGGTGCATGGATCGGGCATTAAAAAGGGCGAATCAGGCTATGCGTAACATGGTTTATCTTCACCAATTCATGGATCAGACTGAGCGATCTAAGTATGGATCAACATAACTTGCACACGGGGAATCCCTGATCGAGCAAGGCGCCACATGCAGGATCAGCTTGATTTTGTGGAATGGGTGTATATGTCAATCCATAGGCATGGATCAGACATATTTGAAGTTATATTGTTAGACCAAAAAATGGCACTGTAACGACCCGGGGGTTTTCGACTTCGAATGTCGACACAAATACCAATGTCGACTATTCAGACATCGAAAATATCGGATAATTAATAGAAAGAAGTTAGAGGGTGAGAATAGATAAGATAGAAAAGTAGAATAGAATAAGTAGAACATACATCATCATCAGAGTAACACGAAACTCAAAGCGGAACGAACCATAAATATAATAAATACATAACTTTGAAATAAAACTAGTATATGTATACAGTAACATTATTAGAGTACAACACTTACATCATAGCGGAAATAAACAATAGCTAAAAATGCTGTTGAATCCTCCTGCTCTAAGCTCCATCTAGTGTATCTGTAAATCCAGACTACTTGACTGCCCATACAAATTTTGGGCACCCAAGAGTTTAGGGAAAACAAAACAATAAACTTTGGGTCAGTCATGGGACATGTGTGTGTAAACTGCAACCATTTGGTTTAAATTTTAGAAATCATTTTCAAAAGAAATGATAATCGTAAGACCGATCCACACATAAACACGGATGGCTTTTACCTTACGATAACGCAAATCACTTTCAAAATCAATACTTTTCTGATATTATAATAAAGTCTAGTCACAAGTAATTAACAATCTGGCAGAACGCTTGCATCTCACGCTCCACATATATATAGTATACAATCAAAACCACAGGCGCTTATTGGAGATTGGATTCCGACTATAACAAGGTATGGAACCACCTGTCGATAGTGTATCTCTAGAAAGGAATACACTGGGTTCAACAAGAACGTCTTGCAACCCGACCACTCATTTCTCTTGAGTGTATCGAATGTATTGGCACCTATAGTTGCTGGCAACATAACCGTCCCCGGAAGATACAGAAGCGAAAAGAAGTAACAAATATGAATATTCTCTAGATGGTGACAATACACCCTAATGGGGCAACCCACATAGCCATGTTGTCTTCCCGATTTTTGTTATTTCCCGGTTGATGAGGCTTGAGGTCAAAACGTATCTTTTGATAGATCACACCTCCATTTACTTTGAATGCCACATCGTCATACCCGCCAAATCACAAATTGATTTCCCTAAAAATATCAGGGGTATAAAGCTAAGAGGAACGAATTTCTCCACCAACAAACGTGGGTATGTTTGAAGCGATTAACTTACGTGATCCATTAGATATACTCTGTCAGACATCCGTCCATACACGTTGTCCTGGGACTGGACAAACCGAAGGCACCATTCTTTAAATCCATCTTGGGCAATTTCTTCCTAGGATCGGCAGAACATCCCTTGCACAACTACGTCTTCAATTATCTTCATCATGTTTGATTCGCAACGCTAATGCCCGTACGGAGTGGTTTTCAGAAAATGAATCTGATCCCGGTCTCTCCATATTGACAATGGAAATGGTCAAAAACTTTGACAGTCGGTGATTTAACTATCAAAGGAAAACATGTGTGAAAACAACAGTCGTATTTCCAAATGGAAATCTTACCGAGCAAATCATCAATCAACACTGATCCCCTTTAATTTAATTTGCCGTTCAATTATTCATTTCCCTATTTCCTATCCCATATATTCGTAAATTCTTATTTTCTAAATTTAGAAAATATACGTTATTAGTCATTGGAAAACATTTCCATATTTACTCTCATTTCTTATTTTCTATATTAGAAACATTTCTGATTCTTATTTGGAAAACATTTCTAAAACTCCTTCATTGGATCTAAACAGATGTTTAAATAAAACATCGCTATGCCAACTCAAACCATTACACTCATTAACTAAATTCAATTAACTAACCTTCACTATCGAACCTTAACCATTCCTTAGTCAAAATGAAGTCAATCAAGTTGGGGTATAACTACCTCTCAGACCTTAACTGAATCAACATTTTTAACCTCGCAGTAGACAAGGTTCACCTTTTTAAATCTTTAACAAACTTCCTTACGTAACTCTTGGTTTCTATTTACGAATCCACTTCTTTTTCAGAAATCATTTGATTATAACAATAGTGTTATAATCCCATACTTCTGAAATATAATAACTTAAATATAACTTTTATTTATTTAATTTGGATAAATAATTAAACAACTAATTTATTACATAAATAAATCTTGATTTAAAATCAGAAAGTAAAAAGTACTTTCCTACATTCGATATAGTCGAATTTAAATGTATAATCCTCTCTCGAATAATTTCTATTCGATAACTCTTTTCTTCGAATAAACTACATTCGATAACTCTTTTCTTATCTTGTTCAAATTCCCATTTGAATTCCTATTTCAAAACCCTATTTTCCTTATAAATGTTTTAATTTTTAAAATATTCATTTTAATCCATTATTCACATCGAATGTGAAAATATTCCTTTTATATGACCCGTTAAGTTTGATTTCATATTTTAGAATAATATTCCATTTCCAAACTCTGTTTATACTTCTATTTATAGAATTATTCATACGAAATCTACTTTTTTTTATTCTAACACTTAAATTTCATTTATAATTCCCTTTTATAATTGCTACATTCAATTTCAATCTCAAATATCGGTGTTAAAACCGATTTTTACTTCCATATATAAATTCAGACTTATTTGTTCAATTTATCCAATGATAAATTATTTACTTAATTTATAAAACATTATTTATAACTTAATCTTCTACATTTTATCTGTTAAAACAGATTTCTACTTAATTCTACTTTAAATTAATCTTTCCCATTCATCTGTTAAAAACAGATTTCCATTTAATATTTATTTCCCACTTATTTTCTTTTATGAAATTCTATTCGTTTTATAAAATACTTCCTTTTATAATTCATATTTATTTTCTAAATAAATATCCCCTTTATAATTTTATTTATAAATGTTTCCAAATATTTCCTTTTCAATTCTATTTGTTAATGTTTACAAAGGTTCCCTTTTTAATTCTATTTGTTTTACAAATATTTCCTTTATATAATTCTCTTTATTTCATATAAATATTTCATTTATAAAATTCTATTTATTTTATATAAATATTTCCTTTATATAATTCTATTTATTTTACAAATAATCCGTTTTCTAATTTTATTTATTTCCCAAATATTTCCTTTTATAATTATATTTATTTCATATAAATATTTCCTTTTATATAAAATCCATCGATTTTATATAAATATTTTATTTTCAAAATACACTTTGAAAATTCCCTTTCTACATTCCAGTATCACTTACAGTATTAAAGTACCAAATCAAAAGGATCAATCATCATCCAAATACACATAATCAATAACGGATTATATACCACATCATATATCAGAATATATGAAAAACAGTTAAATAAATGTTGAGGAATCCAGTTGGATCCCTCCAACCTATTTCCCTGCATCCACAGATGTTAAACAATAGAATTAACATCAATTTCATTTCAACATGAAATATTCTGATCAACATAATCAATATTTAATTAACGATATATATATAACTATATCGATAATTTTAACTAATCAATTAGCAGTTCAACCAACCAATCAACACACAACAATCAACCAATATTTATCAGTTCTAAAAATACGTTATGAAAATATAAAATGAGTAGAGTTAAGTGAGATTTACTCACATTGGACGATCATCGTTAAATAACGATAACTATCGGTTGATTCTAGCAGACAATTTATTTTGCTATTAATTGTAACAAGCTCCAATTCACTCCAGTCAATTCCATTGTATAGCCGTCGTCCGTACGATCCCAATGGATCTGACCGTTTGTTAATCTGACACCGTATGATGAAGTTATTGAAATAAAAAGTTTTTACTATTCTAAATAGTTTTAATTTAAATAATTGTTGTTATTGGGCCTCACCCCTTTATCTATTTTCCCATTGGCCCACCAATTCTTTGATCTGCACGCACCCTGATTCATCTTCCTCCCTCCTTAACTAATATGCCTGCTCCACCGTTCTTAAACACATTGATGCCGACAATTTCAAGATTCCACTGCTCCTTAATTCTTCAACAAAAAATAAAAAAAAAACATCCATACTTCTCTCTTCGCCTCTTCTTTCCACCTTTACTGCTATCCTTCAACTCGCAGTCCCCCTTCGTCACGCAACCAGTTGAAATCCACGGCACCTCACAGTCCAGGTGTGAACTGTTTTCACACCAAATTCCACCAAAAAATCCCAAATGATGCCACTCCCTACCGCAATCCAAATACGTTGCTAATTCCTCAAATGGAAGCTCCTATTTTTCGTTTTAATCAACTCAAGGTCATGGTTTCAAAAATGCAGTGACTAATAGGAGTTTGAACTTTGTAAAATTTGTGTGGAGATGAAGCTCGAGGTTGTACCAGCTCAATGAATCAAACCAAATCAATTTTCGTCTTGATTTCAATTTGTTTTGATTTTTCAGAGGATTATTATCTCACTTTTTCTAAAGAAATGATGCGGCGGAAGTTTGTTGACTGCTGAATGAAAGAGATTAGGGTTAAGGTGTATGCTATATTTATAGGATATTTTTAATATTATTATATTCTATTTTATATTCATTTTAGTCGGTCGTTGTTTGTTTTTATCCTTTAAAAATTCCTATGGTCACGTATAAATCCCGTTTTCGATGAGAATGGACATGTAGCTATATTTCGATATTACGGACCCAACGAAACTTGTTTCGTCGAATTCCAAGTCCGTTTGCTCACGCAACATATATTTAAACTCAAAATATTGACTGTTTTTCACATTAAAATCCAGTACGACCACATACTAACCCCAAAAATCATGAAAATTGAAATCTAGCAATAATTTAATATTCTGAATCCAACAAAACGGGTTTCGTCAAAAATGGAGGTCGTTTGCAAAAATAGCTATTTTCTAAAGCTCTAAATAGACCAATTAAAATATTAATATATTTAAAAACAATTAAATTAAATATAAATAAATTTATATTATCGTATATATTCACAATAGAATATCATGCAGCTCCAAAATATACATATCTGGATTTACAACTCGATATTTCAAATCCAGTGTTAAATTGATATTAAATATATAATAGAAACCCTTTTATTATATAAATAAATCGTTATAAATTATAAAGGAATTCCTAGCGACTTTTTGAAAATTTGACTTAGACATAAATCTAAATTTACACAATGAAATCCCAATTTTTCTATTCCATTAGAAAAATATACTTCACCAGCTCCGAACGTTTCTTGTTTCATAGAAATTCGACTTAAAACGGATTTCGTATATTCAATTAAAGTTCGAATCGCCAAATTACGAACTGTTGCACCATTTCGAGCTCGATTTTAATTATAATATAATTTATACGTTCAACTGTCATTTAAATAATATATTCGCTATTATAATTCAATTCTATACTGAATTATATCTTATAAATAATCCAATTCACATCATAATGTGAATTCTACTATTTTTGATTATTTCGAAATTAAATATATTATTCTATTATTTATATTTATTAAATATTCAATATTATTTAATTTAAACCATTTAAATTCTTTGAATCACTATTTAAATAATTAAATAAATTAATTATTATATCGCTAAAAACACGGGTCGTTACATTCTTCGTCCCTTAAAATAATTTCGTCCTCGAAATTGTTAAGGTAGAAAACAAACCCTATTGACTGGTTAGAACTTAGTTGTTCACTTCTTAATTTCAGTTTCAACTAAACCAATTTAATTTCAATTAAATATTTATTCATTCCTATTAACGAAAATTTTCAAAAATCCTAAAAAAATTCTAACACCGTAACTTTTCGAATAATTTCGCCAGCACCTCCTTTGTACTGGTCAATAGCTCAAACTCCAACTCGCCTCTCTAGGCCTTCTTCAACCCAAAAGGAAATCAAACAGCCAAGCTGCTTGCCAATTCGGCTCATAAAAACCTCATGCCCAATATAAATATAAACTGGTACCTTTTTGTCGGACATATCAATACATTATTTCCATCTGTTACCAATTCTGCATATACCAATATCATCCCAATCATTCGGTTACACCCAAGCCAAATTCTGTTCTTAACTCAAATTCAATTTTTAATTTCAACTCTTAACTTACCAGTCCAATTTCATTTCAGATTATCTCCAATCCAATCTAATTCGATATCTTCTATCTCAATTCATTTTCCACTTAACTAGTTTTAATTCAATTTCTATTTCTATTTGCTTTTACAAATTCTAGTTTAATTAGTTTTAATTTGAACAATCTCCCACAGGGAATTTTAAACAGTTTAGCTTTTCTAAAACTAGATATCCCTTTTAGGATTCAAAACAACTTGCTTTACACAAAACAATTTAAAAATAAAATCTTTGGTAGTAATCCATCACTTAGCAACTCGAAAATGACACTGATGATGTGGCCATCATCATCAGGGTTATCTTCCAGCTTATCGAAGTGAGTTCAATACTATAACAATTTCAAAACAATATTTAAACATTTCTATTTTGAAATCATTTTCAAAATATCCTTCACAATGCTTGTAAACAATTTAAAATCTCCCAGGATTTTAAAATTCTCATATATTTAATCCAATTCCATTTACAAACACTTTTCATGTTTTTGGAATTTTAATTCCAGTTCTGATTTAAATTCAAATTTAATTCATCAGATTTCAAATATTACACTTATATGAATTCTAATTGGTTATTTATATAACCATTTCAATTTATAATCTTATTTGATTATAATCACAACCAACACATTCAATATACAATAATACTTCAAATATTAATCACCCTTTTATATCAAAATATAATTTGGGTAAAATTATTTCATTTACTCTCTTTTCAAAACATACAGTGTCGGTTCATCGTATTCAAGTGTTTAGTAACCCTTATCGATACAGTGGATCAAACTGATCGACTAGAATTCACAAACTACTCAACCAATAAATCTCCATAATATAAAACAATTTTTATAAAGTCTACAAATACGTTCACTCGTATATATTCACTCAAACTCAATCTAGGGCATTACTAACCCCATCTCTACTGAGTCATGCCACAGAGCCAAGGTAATCACTTAACCTTCAGCTCTGATACCACTGTAACGACCCGGGGTTTTTTGACTCCGAAAGTCGACACAAATACCAATGTTGACTATTCAGATATCGAAAATACCAGATAGTTAATAGAAAGAAGTTAGAGGGTGAGAACAGATAAGATAGAAAAGTAGAATAGAAGAAGAAGAATAACATACATCATCATCAGAGTAACACGAAACTCACAGCGGAACGAATAATATATATAATAGATACATGATTTTGAAATAAAACTAGTATATGTATACAGTAACATTATCAGAGTACAACACTTACATCATAGTGGAAATAAACAATAGCTAAAAAAATGCTACTGAAGCCTCCTGCTCCAAGCTCCATCTAGTGTATCTGTAAATCCGGACTACTTGAATGCCCGTACAAATTTGGGCACCCAAGAGTTTAGGGAAAACAAAACAAGTAAACTCTAGGTCATTCATGGGACTAGTGTGAGTCCAGCCATTTGGTTTAAATTTTAGAAATTATTTTCAAAAGAAATGATAACCGTAAGATCGATCCACACATAAACCCAGATGGCTTTTACCTTACGTTAACCCAAATCACTTTCAAAATCAATACTTTTCTGATATTATAAGAATGTCTAATCACAAATAATTAACAATCTGGCAGAACGCTTGCATCTCACGCTCCACATATATATAGTATACAATCAAAATTGCAGGTGCTTATTGGAGATTGGATTCCGACTATGACAAGGTATAGAACCACCTACCGATAGTGTATATCTAGAGAGGAATACACTGGGTTCAACAAGAACATCTTGCAACCCGGCCACACATGACCGGCCACTCATTTCTCTTGAGTGTATCGAATATATTGTCACCTATGGTTGCTAGCATTATAACCGTTCCCAGGAGATACAGAAGCGAAAAGAAGTAACAAATATGAATATTCTCTAGATGGTGACAATACACCCTAATGAGGGCAACCCACATAGCCATGTTGCCTGCCCGATTTTTGGCATTTCCCGGTAGATGAGGCTTGAGGTCATAACGTATCTTTTGACAGATCACACCTCCATTTACTTTGAATGCCACATCGTCATACCCGCTAAATCACAAATTGATTTCCCCAAGAATATCAGGGGTATAAAGATAAAAGAAACGAATCCTCCGCCACTAAACGTGGATTCGGTTGAAGAGATCAACTTACGTGATCCATTAGATATACTCTGTCAAACATCCGTCCATACACGTTGTCCTGGGTCTGGACAAACCGAAGGCACTATTCTATAAATCCATCTAGGGCAATTTCTACCTAGGATCGCCAGAACAGCCCTTGCACAACTCCGTCTTCAATTATCTTCATCATGTTTGATTCGCAATGCTAGTGCCCATACTGAGTGGTTTTCAGAAAATTAATCTGATCCCGGTCTCTCCATATTGCCAAAGGAAATGGTCAAAAACTTGATAGTCGGTGATTTAACTATCAAAGGAAAACATGTGAAAACAACAGTCGTATTTCCAAATGGAAATTTTACCGAGCATATCATCAATCAACACTGATACCCTATAATTTGATTTGCCATTCAATTATTCATTTCCCTATTTCCTATCCCATATATTCGTAAATTCTTATTTTCTAAATTTAGAAAATATACGTTATTAATCATTGAAAAACATTTCCATATTTACTCTTGTTTCTTATTTTCTATATTAGAAACATTTCTGATTCTTATTTGGAAAACATTTCCAAAACTCCTTTATTGGATTTCAACATATGTTTAAATAAAACATCGTTATGCCAACTCAAACCATTACACTCATTAACTAAATTCAATTAACTAACCTTCACTATCAAACCTTAACCATTCTTAGTCAAAATGAAGTCAATCAAGTTGGGGTATAACTACCTCTCAGACCTTAACTGAATCAACATTTTTAACCTCGCAATAGACAAGGTTCACCTTTTTAAATCTTTAACAAACTTCCTTACGTAACTCTCAGATTCTATTTACGAATCCACTTCTTTTCTAGAAATCATTTGATTATATCAATAGTGTTATAATCCCATGCTTCTGGAATATAATAACTTAAATATAACTTTTATTTATTTAATTTGTATAAATAATTAAACAACTAATTTATTACATAAATAAATCTTGATTTAAAATTGGAAAGTAAAAAAGTACTTTCCTACATTCGATATAGTCGAATTTAAATGTATAATCCTCTCTCGAATAATCTCTATTCGATAACTCTTTTCTTTGAATAAACTACATTTGGTAACTCTTTTCTTATCTTATTCAAATTCCCATTTGAATTCCTATTTCAAAACCCCATTTTCCTCATAAATGTTTTAATTTTTAAAATATTCATTTTAATCCATTATTCACATCGAATCTGAAAATATTCCTTTTATATGACCCGTTAAGTTTGATTTCATATTTTAAAATAATATTCCATTTCCAAACTGTATTTATACTTCTATTTATAGAATTATTCATACGAAATCTCCTTTTTTATTCTAACACCTAAATTTCATTTATAATTCCCTTTTATAATTGCTACATTCAATTTCAACCTCAAATATTGGTGCTAAAACCGATTTTTACTTCCATATATAAATTCAGACTTATATATTCAATTTATCCAATGATAAATTATTTACTTAATTTATAAAAAATTATTTATAAATTAATCTTCTATGTTTTATCTGTTAAAACAGATTTCTACTTAATTCTACTTTAAATTAATCTTTCCCATTCATCTATTAAAAACCGATTTCCATTTAATATTTATTTCCCACTTATTTTCTTTTATAAAATTCTATTCATTTTATAAAATACTTCCTTTTATAGTTCCTATTTATTTTCTTAATAAATATCCCCTTTTAATTCGATTTATAAATGATTCCAAATATTATGTTTTCGATTCTATTTGTAAATGTTTACAAAGATTCCCTTTTCGATTCTATTTGTTTTACAAACATTTCCTTTATATAATTCTATTTACTTTACAAATAATCCCTTTTCTAATTTTATTTGTTTCCAAAATATTTCCTTTTATAATTATATTTATTTCATATAAATATTTCCTTTTATATAAAATCCATCGATTTTATATAATATTTTATTTTCAAAATACACTTTGAAAATTCCCATTCTACATTCCAGTATCACTTATGGTGTTAAAATACCAAATCAAAATGATCAATCATCATCCAAACACACATAATCAATAACAGATTATATACCACATCATATATCAGAATATATGAAAAATAGTAAAATAAATGTTGAGGAATCCAGTTGGATCCCTCCAACCTATTTCCCTGCATCCCCAGATGTTAAACGATATAATTAACATCAATTTCATTTCAACATGAAATATTCTGATCAACAGAATCAATATTTAGTTAACAATATATATAACACTATATCGATATTTTTAACTAATCAATTAGCAATTCAACCAACTAGTCAACACACAGCAATCAACCAATATTTACCAGTTCTAAAAAAGCATTATGAAAATATAAACTGAGTAGAGTTAAGTGAGATTTACTCACATTGGACGATCATCGTTATATAACGATAACTAATAAGTGAGATTATATCAATTTTCGTTTTGATTTCAATTTGTTTTGATTTTTCAGAGGACTATTATCTCACTTTTACTAAAGAAATGAGGCGGCGGAAGTTTGTTGACTGCTGAATTGAAGAGATTAGGGTTAAGGTGTATGCTATATTTATAGGATATTTTTAATATTCTTAAATTCGATTTTATATTCATTTTAGTCGGTCATTATTTGATTTTATCCTTTAAAAATTCCTTTGGTCACGTCTGAATCCTGTTATCGATGAGAATGGACATGTAGCTATATTTCGACATTACGGACCCAACAAAATTTGTTTCGTCGAATTCCGAGTCCGTTTTCTCACGCAACATATATTTAAACTCAAAATATTGACTGTTTTTCACATTAAAATCCAGTACGACCACATACTAACTCCAAAAATCACGAAAATTGAAATCTAGCAATAATCTAATATTCCGGATCGAACAAAATTGGTTTCGTCCAAAATGGAGGTCGTTTGCAAAAATAGCTATTTTCTAAAGCTCTAATTAGACCAATTAAAATATTAATATATTTAAAAATAATTAAATTAAAAATAAATAAATTTATTTTATCGTATATATTCACCATAGAATAACATACAGCTTCAAAATATACATATCTGGATTTATAACTTGATATTTCAAATCTAATGTTAAATTGATATTAAATATATAATAGAAACCCCTTTTATTATATAAATAAATCGTTATAAATTATAAAGGAATTCAATAGCGACTTTTTGAAAATTTGATTTAGACATAAATCAAAATCTACACAATGAAATCCTTATTTTTCTCTTCCATTAGAAAAATATACTTCACCAGCTCCGAACGTTTCTTGTTTCGCAGAAATCCGACTTAAAACAGATTATGTATATTTAATTAAAGTTCGAATCGCCAAATTACGAACTACTGCGCAATTTCGAGCTCGATTTTAATTATAATATAATTTATACGTTCAACTGTCGTTTAAATAATATATTTGCTATTATAATTCAATTCTATACTTAATTATATCTTATAAATAATCCAATTCACATCATATTGTGAATTCTACTATTTTCGATTATTTCAGAATTAAATATATTATTCTATTATTTATATTAATTAAATATTCAATATTATTTAATTTAAACCATTTAAATTCCTTGAATCACTATTTAAGTAATTAAATAAAATAATTATTATATCTCTAAAAATACGGGTCGTTACAGGCACTAGCACCCAATATATAGATTCTGTAGAGAATAATCAAGAATAATGATCTAAAAGCATAGAAAAGCAATCAACACACAAGATTTGTAGTGGTTCGGCGTTAACGAGCCTACATCCACTTTATAGTTTCTCATTTCATTCTGAAATTACAATTACAATGAATATAACCACTCAATCACTCAAATACAATGAATAATTCTCTCTGAATTCATTGATTTTTTTTGAAGGAGATGATGATTATCTATTCTGGGGGAGCGTCCATCGCAGCCATGGATATTCGAGGTGCCAAAAAGTCCCTGAAAATTGTCACATTTCCATGTTTTATAGTTGTAGAGAGTTGGCTCGGGTTGAGTGGCCATGTGGCACGCATATAGCAAGTCTCGAAATTATAGTGGGGGACCTGGAAAACGTGGCTTCATTGGTAGTCTAGCCAAATCTGAAAATGTGGGAGAGTGGTGCGAGTTAGTTGCCTAAAGAATAGCTCCACGTTTTAGAATAGCAGGTACTCGAGGCAGGTCTGGTAAAGGGCGAACCGACCTAACATGATGCTCGAATGCTGAAGTGTTTTGGTGCACATAACAGAGATCGGTTTGGGTCGAGGGTGATCCAGTTGACTCAACCCGATCCGACATTGAGCTGGCAAGTGGTTTTGCCTTCGTTCGAGGTGAGCTCTAAACTAAAAATTGTGATATGACCCAGTATGCTAGAGGAGTAGATTTCCTTCATTTTGTTTGACTGAAGCGGATCAGGTCGGGGGCGATCCGGTGGATCCGAACCGAACATCTTGATCAGGTTCAGTGGCTTGGATATGCCGAATCAAAGTTTTTCCATAGTCCGTCACTTCATCTAGGCGATTGGCGATCAATGTAACTTCATACTCAAGTCTCTGGCTTTGGGTCTAACTCCAAGCATCGCCTATAAATACCCCGCCTCCTCATATATTAAAGCGATCCAAATTCTCTGACCTCGAAGAGCTTCCATTTTCATTTCTCGACATTGCTCAATCGTCTCAGACTCCATTGAAGCTCCATTAAGCTTCGATCAATCATCTCATTCACCATGAAATCATCAAAGATCATTGCCAAGCTCGATTACTGAAGATCTAATTGTAATAACCCGGAAATTCTAAACCAGTTTAAAATTTTTATTTTGGCAATTTTAATGAATTTTGAACATTTAAAGTAGATTATTTTAAATAATATCGACGAGAAATTTATTTTGAATATAATTCGAACATATATATTATATACGTCGTCGTTAGAATATAAATATTTATTTATAATTATAAATAGAATTGAAAATGGCGCGGTAGTTCGATAATTCGATTTCAAACTTCAATTGAATGTACCGGGTGCAAAACAATCCGGATTTTAGTGAAACCAAAAATGATAGGATCTAATTGATAATATCTTTCCAACGAATCCAAAAAATCAAAATTTCATAGAGGGAATCAAAAGATATGTCCAGTTGAAAAGTCTGAATAGCCGCTATGGAATTCAGGCCCTTAAAAATGGGAATTTTGCAACGACCTCGGATTTCGACGAAACCACATTTGTTGGGTCCGTGATGTCAAATTATTGCTAGATTCCAAATTTCATAATTTTTCGAATCAATATGTGAGCGTGGCAAAGGAAAACGCGTTTGACCAGTTTCAGTTGATTTTAATCGACTGGAAATTGGCCATTTTTCTAACGGTCTCAGAATTCGAAGAAACTAGTTTTGTTAGGACTGTATCGTCAATACAAAACTAGAAAATATTTTTCGGGAATTTTTAGAGTTAGTATATGACCCCGGTAATTTGAAATGTACGTTTAAAATTCAATATAGTGATTTAAATGTAAATTTAACGGAAACTGATTGTAACAGCCGAATCAGCCTACGATGCATATCCCATTGTGTTCGGAATGGGGGTAAAACGCTATGGACGACAGGCAGTGGGCCTCGTTTGAAGGTCGTATGTAAAAGTCAACTTTTTGAAATTAAAATAAAAAAAATTCTCTCCTTTCCTTATACTCTGCCCCCCCCCCCCCCGATATTTTCAATTCAGCTTTTCAAAATAAAAATAAAACCCTCCGATCGATCCACATCGTCGCCCCCCCCCCCAGAGGCGCCCTCCGCCGTCGCGCCACTTCAGATGCCCACCGCCCCTCCTCTCCGACCTCTCTCGCTCCCCCCGTTCCCACCACCATCGAAGCCCCCAGCGGCGCGACTCCCGAGACCCCCACCCTGAAGCAAACCCCACCATCGACCGCACCCCTAGCCTCCGCCTCACCCTCTCTAGCCACCGCCGAAGATGAAGCTTTCCCCCCTGCGATTCGAGACCACCACGAGCGCAACGAATCTCCGGCGAATCCACCCCTGCCTCGTGCCGCACCACCTCCGCCTGCCCCTCCTCCACTTCCGTCAACGTCCAGAAACCACCACCCCCTCTGCGAACTAGGAGATAGAAAAAGCAAATGTAAGTTTCTCTTTTTTTGTTTTTATTTTTATTTTTATTTTTATTTATTCATGATATTTCGGTCTTTTTATTTATTTAAATTCTTTAAATAAAATCTGAAATATATATGTATATTATTTTATAGAACTGATTTTTAATTTGCTAAAGAACTGATTTTTAATTTGCTAAAGAACTGATTTTTAATTTGCTAAAGAACTGATTTTTAATTTGCTAAAAAGCTGATTGAAAATATGATTTTTATATTTTTAAAGTAATAAAAATATGATTTTTATATTTTTAAAGTATTAAAAATATAATCTTTACTATATAGAAGATGTGAAAATATGATTTTTGGTTAGGTAGAGAATTAAAAATATAATTTTTACATGATAGGAATATCAAAAATATCATCTTTATATGTGTAGAAAAATAAAATTGTGATTTTTATAATGATATATTTAAAAAGGAGAAATCTTTATATTTGAAAAGGAGGAATCTTTATAGATGTCGAGATTTTTTTTTATAATGTAAAGACGAGATTTTTTTTTAATATAAAGACGAGATTTTTATAGAAGGAATTATTTTTATAAGGTAGTAAGATAAAAATTCGATCTTTATTATGTAGGAGGTATGAAAATATGATTTTTATTATGTTGAAGAAGTAAAAATATAATTTTTATATGGTTATGATAATAAAAATTCAATCTTTATTTTTGAATAGGCGAAATCTTTATATAGATAATAGCGTGATGAAAATAGAATTTTTATCTATATAATAGCGAAGTAAAAATGGAATTTTATCCATATAGCGAAGTAAAAATTCGATTTTTATATATTGAATAACATAGTAAAAATTCGATTTTTATATATTGAATAACATAGTAAAAATTCGATTTTTATATATTGAATAACGAAGTAAAAATTCGATTTTTACATATGTAGTGGCTACGGGCAACGAAGATGACGAAGATGCGATAACGATGAAGATTTCTATCAAAGAAGAGTCAAAATGATTGGATAGCTTTCTGTGAGAATTTCTCACCTTTCAATTTCATTTTCTAGTTATATATATACTAGGATGCAGACGGTGCTTAGTAGCACCCGACACAATCGTCCACAGACCATGGACTTGTTTGTTTGGTTGCATAGATTAGTTAGATGATTTGATTTGAATTTGGTTGTTTGGTGATTTTGATTGATGTGTGAATGGCGTGGGCCTTCACTAGACCGGGGATAAGGCTAGGCCTCGTCCCGTTTCTAGTATCGTGCCGTTATGCCGCCGAAATTTTCTAAAATATGTTAGAAAAATAAAAATATCATTTTATTGTGTAAATGAACGAAATAGAAATTCATGTGTTAAAATAAAATGTTTTATTGTTAAAAATATAATTTTTAACATGAAGATGAATAAATAAATATTTGTAAACAAATCGGCCGATTTGTTTATATACACTGATTTGACTGATATTGATTGGGTCGATAAATTTTACACATCGCCCAATTGCACAAATAAAATTTGTGTTTGATTGTTTGAAACCCCACATGGGCGTTGGGATGAAATTTGAAGTTCACTCATCCTGATTGATTAAATATGTCGATCGATTGATTGACAGGCTGTTATAAGCGTTAGATATCTATATTTGATGCTTATACAGTGTAGTGCACTTTGGTTGATGGTTGATTATCTTTCAATGCTATTATATACGTGTGATGTATGAAAATCCATATAATTAACATTATATGGTGATTGATTGGGCCTCATTCCAATTTAGAAGATAAAGAATATTATAAAGTAAAGGTTCATGTGTTGACTGTACTCATTCGTGAGATTAGTCATGTGTTGAACGTAATATTTTAACAATAAATTTTATATCTTTATCATTATAAAGTAAAGGTTCATGTGTTGACTGTACTCATCCGTTGAGATTAGTCATGTGTTGAACGAAATAATTTAACAAAAATAGTCACACGTGACCAGTACTCATTCGTTGAGATTAGTCGTGTGTTGACAAAAATAAATATTCATTTGTTGAATAGAATATTTGAAAATAGAAATGTATGAAGCCGTGTTGGTTAGATTGACGCCATTTTGACGTGAACGATATTTATATCGATTTTATTCATTTTAAATTGAATATTGAAAAGCTATTTCGAAATGAATTGAATATAAAGCGATTTCGAAATGAATTGAATATAAAACGATTTCGAAATGAATTGAATATAAAGCAATTTCGAAATGAATTGAATATAAAGCGATTTCGAAATGAATTGAATATAAAACGATTTCGAAATGAATTGAATATAAAGCGATTTTGAAATGAATTGAATATAAAACAATTTCGAAATGAATTGAATATAAAACGATTTCGAAATGAATTGAATATAAAACGATTTCGAAATGAATTGAATATAAAATGAGTTCGAAATGAATTGAATATAAAGCGATTTCGAAATGAATTGAATATATAACTAATTGAATTCAAATTGAATATATAACGAATCGAATTCGAATTGAATTGAAAACGAATTGAATTCGAATTGAATATATAAAGGATTTGATTTCAATTGAATATATAACGGATTTGATTTCAATTGAATATGTAACGAATTTGATTTGAATAGAAAACGAATTTCAATTGAAAATATAACGAATTTGATTTGAATAGAAAACAAATTTGATTTGAATAGAAAACGAATTTGATTTGAATAGAAAATGAATTTGAATCGAATAGAAAACCAATTTGAATTGAATTGAATAGAAAACGAATTCAAATTGAATTGAAAACGAATTGAAATGAATTCAAATTGAATTCAAATTTGAATTGAATAGAAATGAATTTTAAAACGAATTTATAAGAAAAAAATTAATTTTGATTTGAATTGAAATGGATGTTGAAATGTTTTTGAAACGAATTTAAAACCATTTATAAAATTCGTTTTAAATAGAAATCGACGAAATATATATTATATATATAATATATATAATATAATGGCCTGAATAGAACGCGCCGCGCCGCGGCAGTTCGCGAATTTCGACCATTTATTTCAAACGGACATTACGGGAGATCCGACCGTCGGATTCTCCTAAAACCGGAACCGTTGGGTTCGTATCAAAAAGAGCTTTCTAACGAATATTAGAAATTCAAAATCTAACGGTTGGATTTGGAGATACGTCCAAATCAAATTTGAGAAAGGTCGCTGTAAGTGCAGTTCGATGGCCATTGTTGGAAATCGACTGTACGGGCCTTGATAAAATTATTAAAAATATCAATAATTTGTGTAAAATCATAAGAAATGATTTGGGAAAAATTGGGATGAAAAACTCCATATTTGAAAAGATAAAAATAGATTTTTATCGAAATAAACTAGTTTGAACTCAATTTAAAACCCGGGTTTTTATTTTTAAATAAATAAATTAGATTTAAAAAGGGGTCTTAAATAATCGGAATTCCTAATATAATTGATTTGAATTGAACTAGAATTGATTTGTGGGTTTATCGTGAACTATGTTTTAAATAACACTATTTCTTTAACCCGATAATAAATAGAATGTGATTTGGGTTTGTCGTGAACTGTGTTTTAAATAACACCTAGTTCTTTAACCCAGTATAAGGAGTTTTAATGAATCTGCAATTAAATTGAAATTCGAATTGATAATCCAAATTATCAAATTTGACAAATGAGCGAGAATGGAGTATCGCCAGTTTTGCTCCAAAGCGATAGTTAAATCTTTAATTAGATTTGAACGTGAAATGGTAATTAATTTTACCGATAACACCACGGTGTTAGATATGGAGTATCACCAGTTTTGCTTCATTGGATGAATAGGTTGGGATTGGGAAATAAAATAAATAATTACTTCGGTGTGGTTCGCTAATCTCGACTAGTTTAGAAAACCATAATTTGGTTTGAAACGACATCCAAAGGAAGATTAAAGGATAAATTAAAGAATTTATCTTGGATAAAATTAATGGGAACCTTTCCCTAAAAATGTGATTTTGTGAATAAAAGAATATTCTGAATTGGAATGAGGCGTATGTTGTGTTTATGTAACATTTGTTTTAATATACGCGGGTTGTTCAGAAATGCTGGGTTCATACCCATTCTGAATAACCGATTCGACGATATGTCGAAGATGAAGACGGTGGTTGAAGACCAGAAGTCTTCACATCGTTTGGATAATTACTGACGATCCTGATTGGGCTGTACACCCAAGAGGATGGAAATAGTTGGTGGTCGTCCAGACATACCTGGAGATGGATGGATATGCGAGGAAAGTGCCTCCAGTTTCGTTCAGACCCAGAACGGACTTGTAAATGGATTGTGTGTCTGACATTGGATTTTATTCTGTGTTGATTGATTTCTATTAAATATACATCTGTTTGGCGGTGGAGAATTTATTCTTTCGCTTAACGCCCTTCTCTGAGACGTACGAGCTCAGAGGTTGTATATCGATGGACATCAGTCGCATGGCATGAATTGCCTGTGTGGCACGCTAAGATGCAATGATCAAGGCTTCTGTTGAAAAGCAAAGTCTTGTGGTTGATGATCAAAGCACGCCTACATGGCAGCTTTGTGTATAACGTGAATACGCGAGCCTCACACCTCGGTATGAGTTAAAAACGGGATACGGACTGCAGGGAGAGCACGACGTTTCTTTCTAGCTTTGGTGGTGTCAGTGACTTACCAGCCCTGACATATATATACTTTTCACCTTTGTGGTTGTTGGATGAGGCGCCTCGATTATAAGTCTGTAAGGACCGGGAAACGTGTGTTCAGGCATAACTAATCCTCTAACGTAAGTGAGGACCGGCCCTGAAGCATCCAGGGGTTGCCCAGAGTGCGTAGCCCTGGGACATTTGCTAGAGTGTCTCGAACGCGGAGAGGAGCTTGCCCCTTGCCTCGACTCATGACGGAATCCAATTTCCAATACGTGTATTTCGGCTTTATTTGTAGAGCCTAGTATGGCGACATAGTGGGATGGGGCACTCATGCCGTTTATGATTTATATTTATGATTGAAATGTTTTGACACTATACACTTATTATAGTATCAAATGATTTGTTTTAAACGTACCAAGCATGTTTGGCTGTTATAAGGTAAAACCCTATCCTCCGGCTTGCGTTGCATTGTGTGATGGGACCTGGGTCTTATAATTGCCTCATTTTTCGAAAAAGCATTGCGCTGTTTATTCTATGCACTGGTATTCTTGGGAGGAAACCCGTTCCGTGTTATACGGCGTGGTCCCTTGAATTACTCTCTTTTAAAGTAAAGCTTTAAATAACTGTTTTAGTTCTCACACCAGTCACATGACTGACCTGGAGTTTATTGTTTTAACCTAAACTCCGGGTGCCCCTATTTTCCGCACGGGCAGCTAGTAGTTTTGGTTTTGCAGATTTATATTCAGAGGATCCTGGTTTACAGCTGTAATGATATCCAGAAAGCTCTGTATCCGTATATCACCTTCAGTTGTGCTTGTATTATTTTCCGCTGCTATGTAATTCATTGTAATCTCTGATATTTATCGAACGTAATTTATTCATTTATACTCTGTATATTCTTGTATCTGATGGAATTGTTGTAATTAACAATGAAATGTTCTTCCGTCTGCGTTCAGTTTTGTCTTGTTCTCAAACGATCAGGGGTTTCAAACGGTCTAGATCGGTTTAACGACTAATTCAGATCGAGCGAAATTCTGGGCCGTCACATTTGGTATCAGAGCTTTGGTTTACAGAGCTCGAGAACAAGACACATTAGAACCATACGAAAGAATTCATCAGATATTGGATTAGTAATATCCAATTAGAATGACTCATTAGATATAGGATCAGTAGTATCCTAGAACGAGTGTGAAGAGTATAATTTTCAAATGAAAACAATTTTTTTTTTGAAAATTTAAATCACTTATACGTATTTGATTATTTATTTATTTTGAATTTGGACAATCGAGTATATAAAGATTTCGCGTATACGCGTCATGAACGTATATTCGAAGTTTTAATATACTGGATAGATTTGGAATCACATTCTAGTCGCCCGGAGATGGTACTGATGATTGTCATGGCATCATCAGTATTTATGTTCGTGTTTCAAAGGTGTGATTTTCTATATATTTCCATTAGACTGGTGTGAGAACCAAAACTTATATAGTTAGAACACATTGTTGTGAATTGGCATCAAAAACAAGATTTTCTGTATATGTATCAAAGTTATGAATTTGAAACTCTAATTCACTAATTGATTGATGTTTGTGTTGTTTATTTATTTGTTTGATAATTTTGAACCATTATGCCTAATTGAATCAAATATTGAATTATATTGAAAATTGGTCGCATTTGCTTGCATATACAAGTACTTGCATTGAAAAGGTCATAGCAAGGAGGCTAGAGCCGAAGAATAAAATTTGTTTGCCCGACAAATAGGTACATGTTTACTATAATTTACTGTTTTGTTTGGGTGATGATGATTTTATGAGCCTATTGGCTAGCCGCTTGGCTTTTTCTTTTTCTTTTTGAGATCAGAAGGCCTGTATTGCAATTTCGGGATTTTCCCGTGGCTCTCGGTGCAGGGGAGGTTATGGCGAAATTTTTCGAAAATTTAGGGTGTTAGCCAAATTTTTGAAAATTTGAAAATTCTCAGAAACTGAAAAGTTGGAGAATGGAAGCCAGATCGAACGTAGAGTTGAATAATCAAACCACTTTCGACTTTGTTACTTTTCGAGGACGAAAAGTTTTAAGTGGGGGAGATTGTAATAACCCGGAAATTCTAAACCAGTTTAAATTTTTTATTTTGGCAATTTTAATGAATTTTGAACATTTAAAGTAGATTATTTTAAATAATATCGACGAGAAATTTATTTTGAATATAATTCGAACATATATATTATATACGCCGTCGTTAGAATATAAATATTTATTTATAATTATAAATAGAATTGAAAATGGCGCGGTAGTTCGATAATTCGATTTCAAACTTCAATTGAATGTACCGGGTGCAAAACAATCCGGATTTTAGTGAAACCAAAAATGATAGGATCTAATTGATAATATCTTTCCAACGAATCCAAAAAATCAAAATTTCATAGCGGGAATCAAAAGATATGTCCAGTTGAAAAGTCTGAATAGTCGCTATGGAATTCAGGCCCTTAAAAATGGGAATTTTGCAACGACCTCGGATTTCGACGAAACCACTTTTGTTGGGTTCGTGATGTCAAATTATTGCTAGATTCCAAATTTCATAATTTTTCGAATCAATATGTGAACGTGGCAAAGGAAAACGCGTTTGACCAGTTTTAGTTGATTTTAATCGACTAGAAATTGGCCATTTTTCTAACGGTCTCAGAATTCGACGAAACTAGTTTTGTTAGGACCGTATCGTCAATACGAAGCTAGCAAATATTTTTCGGGAATTTTTAGAGTTAGTATGTGACCCCGGTAATTTGAAATGTACGTTTAAAATTCAATATAGTAATTTGAATGTAAATTTAACGGAAACTGATTGTAACAGCCGAATCAGCCTACGATGCATATCCCATTGTGTTCGGAATGGGGGTAAAACGCTATGGACGACAGGCAGTGGGCCTCGTTTCGAGGTCGTATGTAAAAGTCAACTTTTTGAAATTAAAATTAAAAAAAATATTTTCTCCTTTCCTTATACTCTGCCCCCCCCCCCCCGATATTTTCAATTCATCTTTTCAAAATAAAAAAAAAACCTCCGATCGATCCACATCGTCGCCCCCCCCCCCCCCCCAGAGGCGCCCTCCGCCGTCGCGCCACTTCAGATGCCCACCGCTCCTCCTCTCCGACCTCTCTCGCTCTCCCCGTTCCCACCACCATCGAAGCCCCCAGCGGCGCGACTCCCGAGACCCCCCCTCCCTGAAGCGAACCCCACCATCGACCGCACCCCCAGCCTCTGCCTCACCCTCTCTAGCCACCGCCGAAGATGAAGCTTCCCCCCCCTGCGATTCGAGACCACCACGAGCGCAACGAATCTCCGGCGAATCCATCCCTACCTCGTGCCGCACCACCTCCGCCTGCCCCTCCTCCACTTCCGTCAACGTCCAAAAACCACCACCCCCTCTGTGAACTAGGAGATAGAAAAAGCAAATGTAAGTTTCTCTTTTTTTGTTTTTATTTTTATTTATTCATGATATTTCGGTCTTTTTATTTATTTAAATTCTTTAAATAAAATCTGAAATATATATGTATATTATTTTATAGAACTTATTTTTAATTTGCTAAAGAACTGATTTTTAATTTGCTAAAGAACTGATTTTTAATTTGCTAAAGAACTGATTTTTAATTTGCTAAAGAACTGATTTTTAATTTGCTAAAAAGCTGATTGAAAATATGATTTTTATATTTTTAAATAATAAAAATATGATTTTTATATTTTTAAAGTATTAAAAATATAATCTTTACTATATATAAGATGTAAAAATATGATTTTTGGTTAGGTAGAGAATTAAAAATATAATTTTTACATGATAGGAATATTAAAAATATCATCTTTATATGTGTAGAAAAATAAAAATGTGATTTTTATAACGATATATTTGTAAAGGAGAAATCTTTATATTTGAAAAGGAGGAATCTTTATAGATGTCGAGATTATTATTTTTATATAATGTAAAGACGAGATTTTTTTTTTAATATAAAGACGAGATTTTTATAGAAGTAAAGGAATTATTTTTATAAGGTAGTAAGATAAAAATTCGATCTTTATTATGTAGGAGGTATGAAAATATGATTTTTATAATGTTGAAGAAGTAAAAATATAATTTTTATATGGTTATGATAATAAAAATTCAATCTTTATTTTTGAATAGGCGAAATCTTTATATAGATAATAGCGTGATGAAAATAGAATTTTTATCTATATAATAGCGAAGTAAAAATGGAATTTTATCCATATAGCAAAGTAAAATTTCGATTTTTATATATTGAATAACATAGTAAAAATTCGATTTTTATATATTGAATAACATAGTAAAAATTCGATTTTTATATATTGAATAACATAGTAAAAATTCGATTTTTATATATTGAATAACGAAGTAAAAATTCGATTTTTACATATGTAGTGGCTACGGGCAACGAAGATGACGAAGATGCGATAACGATGAAGATTTCTATCAAAGAAGAGTCAAAATGATTGGATAGCATTCTATGAGAATTTCTCACCTTTCAATTTCATTTTCTAGTTATATATATATACTAGGATGCAGACGGTGCTTAGTAGCACCCGACACAATCGTCCACAGACCATGTACTTGTTTGTTTGGTTGCATAGATTAGTTAGATGATTTGATTTGAATTTGGTTGTTTGGTGATTTTGATTGATGTGTGAATGGCGTTGGCCTTCACCAGACCGGGGATAAGGCTAGGCCTCGTCCCGTTTCTAGTATCGTGCCATTATGCCGCCGAAATTTTCTAAAATATGTTAGAAAAGTAAGAATATCATTTTATTGTGTAAATGAACGAAATAGAAATTCATGTGTTAAAATAAAATGTTTTATTGTTAAAAATATAATTTTTAACATGAAGATGAATAAATAAATATTTATAAACAAATCGGCCGATTTGTTTATATACACTGATTTGACTGATATTGATTGGATCGATAAATTTTACACATCGCCCAACTGCACAAATAAAATCTGTGTTTGATTGTTTGAAACCCCACACGGGCGTTGGGATGAAATTTGAAGTTCACTCATCCTGATTGATTAAATATGTCGATCGATTGATTGACAGGCTGTTATAAGCGTTAGATATCTATATTTGATGCTTATACAGTGTAGTGCACTTTGGTTGATGGTTGATTATCTTTCAATGCTATTATATGCGTGTGATGTATGAAAATCCATATAATTAACATTATATGGTGATTGATTGGGCCTCATTCCAATTTAGAAGATAAAGAATATTATAAAGTAAAGGTTCATGTGTTGACTGTACTCATTCGTGAGATTAGTCATGTGTTGAACGTAATATGTAACACCCCGTAATTTGAACATAAAAATTCACAAATTAAATTATACTTAATTTAGTGAAATGGGTTGCGCAGAGAATATATATATTGATATATATATATATAATTGAAAATTAAATAGATAAATATGCAAAAATGTTCAAAACAGCGAATTGGGAGAGGGGAATAACCGAACCGGCCGATTTTTGAGGTCGACCCGAGCTCGCTGGGTCGACTAGGGGTTAATCCAGGGTGTTTGGCTGTCAACCCGTGGGCCGATTCGCTCAAATGCAGATTTTGCATTTGAATGGTTCTCATGGTTTAGCTTTAATCTAAAGGCCCTAGATGGTTCCTACACTTGACTTCTTCCCCAAGACATGCTTTGATGGCTTGGATTGAATCTATGGCTAATACTATCCTAATCCTCTATAAAAAGACCCCTAAACCTAGCCTAAATCACCATTATTCAATCCTACAACTAAACTATGTCAAATTTGTTCCTCTCATGGCCTCCACTCTCATGCTAAAATTCCTAAGCCTATTTCTATGAGAGATTGTGAGTTCATACAAGTGCTTTCAAACTTGTATGAGTGTTCTTAGTTTGCATTCAAGTCAAGTTGCAACATTTCTATTTCAAAGCAAGGATTTTTATTGATTTGGCGCAAGGGTTTTTCAATTGGGGCTTTCATATTTTGGTGCTTGCATAAGGGCTTCGTCTCAATCTTTATAATAAATATTCATTTGTGTCTTCATAGCGTAGTAAGCCCTTTTCTACTTTCTTTCTTTGAACTCTAAAGTTAAATGAATGATGCAAGTTTGGGGTTGATCATTATGATATGCAAGTTTGGTTGAACATTATATGCAAGTTTGGTTGATCATTATATGCAAGTTTGGTTGATCATTATATGCAAGTTTGGATGATCATTATGCAAGTTGGTTTAACCATTATGTATGACACATGTTGCTATGTTATGCAAGTTTGAGTTGATCATGTTATCATGTTATGCAAGTTAAACTTGATGTTGTGAGCATAAAGCTCTAAGCTTTATATTAAAGGTTGCATTTTGGCAACATGAAAGTTATCATACCCCTTATGATAACTTGCATGTGACGCTAAATGCGAACTTCTAGCAACTTCTACATGTCATTTATCACCATGTATCACTCATATGCTAAGTTTGGTTTTATGCATGCTTTTGAAGCCTAATGATGCAATATGCAAGTATATGAACATATGTACATCTCATATGCCACCATGATAAACTTGTGGCTTCAACACCTTTTTGTCATGATTATGCCAAGTTCCCTATTTTACCCTTTATGCGTTGTTGCGATTATGTAAACGATGGGATTACGTTGGGGTTGGGCAACATTATGACAAAAACATGGTTTTTATAACATAACGTGATATGTTAACTTGTAATTATGTTTTGGAAACATAATGGACATGACACTTAGAAAATATGAGTGTGGCCAACTCGAGGTTGGGTTGAGTTTGTAGCATAAATCTACCCGGACCCGCCCGGCTTAACTAGTGGCTACAAACAATAGGACCCAATGTGAGAATTTGGTCATGTTGTGCTCGAACCCGAGGTTAGACCAAGTTGTGGTGTAAAGCTACCCGGACCCGCCCGGCTTAACTAGTAACCACAACAAAGTCTAATGTGAGAGGTTAAAGCACATTAAGTTAATTAATTAATGCCTCCTGATTAGGGTTAAGTCATGGTCCACTTAATGCTTAATCAATTTTGGCTTGATGGGTTAATCGGGGTTAAGTCATGGATCTTGGGTACACTTAACCAATTTAATCCACGTTTGGATCGGGTTAACCACATTTAACCCGTTAAGGAAACCCTAGTTGCGTGGTCCTTTTCAGCAGTAACCCTCTTGATAGTATCATAAGACCCTAGGACCAGGCTAGGGTGGGGCACGATTACTGGGCTGACATGTAAGCGACCAAAACGACGGCTGTGTAGGTACGCCGGTGTAGGTCCAGGCGGACTATGATCGTCCACATAGTCCGGCGTTTGAGAATCAGGCACGGGTACCAGTAGATCTAGGCTGTGCATACTTGATTGGTGTCCGAGGTCTACACCCTAGGACTTGATACACCCTGGGGTGGACCTAGCACAGTTAGCTACATTTCATGTTTGGGTCGTATGACACCGACACTTGACGAGTTAGGCTTATAGGGAGCCGATCGACTAGACCTGTAGTTGGACCTTAATTTAGGTCACCTCATGATGATGGGCCATGCTTGGGCCAAGGGATCAATTCTTGTTTTTACTTGACATGTTAGAATGCTAGTACACCCATGGTGCAAAACTTGACCTTAATTATGCGATGACACCTTTATCTATCTTGTTAGTTAATCAACATGCCAGTATGTTGTTATCCTTATGTTCATCTCAGCTTCTCATGCCAGTTAACTTTACTAGTTCATAGACAGATAGTAGTAGGGCTTACCAGTCTTTTGACTGACCTGTTTTCTTTCGCCTCTTTTCTTCCGTTTCCCCCCCCCCCTCAGGTTCTCAGGGTGTGAACATTGGAGCTTAGCTTGGATCTTTACAGCTTGCTTACTGGATTTGCTCATGTACGGTTTTGGACATTGAGCTAGCTATGGTTTATCACTTCATTTTAGGGATAGTACTTTATGTATTTCAGTTTATGCTTTTATCTAGACTTTGTTGTTGGAAAATAATGACCAAGTACTTTGTTGTAACATGACTATGGTTTTGAAATGCTAAGTTTTATCCGCTGCTTTACTACTCTGTTTTACTTATATGTTATGCCTTGTGATATCTGCATGCATGTTTACCTTGTTTAACGCCCCTCCAAAGCTAATGTCCTTGCAAGAGTGGCATTGGCGGAGGTGGGGTGTTACATAATATTTTAACAATAAATTTTATATCTTTATCATTATAAAGTAAAGGTTCATGTGTTGACTGTACTCATCCATTGAGATTAGTCATGTGTTGAACGAAATAATTTAACAAAAATAGTAACACGTGGACAGTACTCATTCGTTGAGATTAGTCGTGTGTTGACAAAAATAAATATTCATTTGTTGAATAGAATATTTGAAAATAGAAATGTATGAAGCCGTGTTGGTTAGATTGACGCCATTTTGACGTGAACGATATTTATATCGATTTTATTCATTTTAAAATGAATATTGAAAAGCGATTTCGAAATGAATTGAATATAAAGCGATTTCGAAATGAATTGAATATAAAACGATTTCGAAATGAATTGAATATAAAGCGATTTCGAAATGAATTGAATATAAAGCGATTTCGAAATGAATTGAATATAAAACGATTTTGAAATGAATTGAATATAAAACGATTTCAAAATGAATTGAATATAAAACAATTTCGAAATGAATTGAATATAAAACGATTTCGAAATGAATTGAAGATAAAACGAGTTCGAAATGAATTGAATATAAAACGATTTCGAAATGAATTGAATATAAAACGAATTGAATTCGAATTGAATATATAACGAATCGAATTCGAATTGAATTGAAAACGAATTGAATTCGAATTGAATATATAACGGATTTTATTTCAATTGAATATATAACGGATTTGATTTCAATTGAATATATAATGAATTTGATTTGAATAGAAAACGAATTTCAATTGAATATATAACGAATTTGATTTGAATAGAAAATGAATTTGATTTGAATAGAAAACGAATTTGATTTGAATAGAAAATGAATTTGAATCGAATAGAAAACCAATTTGAATTGAATTGAATAGAAAACGAATTCGAATTGAAATGAATTCAAATTGAATTCAAATTTGAATTGAATAGAAATGAATTTTAAAACAAATTTATAAGAAAAAAATTTAGTTTTGATTTGAATTGAAATGGAAGTTGAAATGTTTTTGAAACGAATTCAAAACCATTTATAAAATTCGTTTTAAATAGAAATCGACGAAAGATATATTATATATATTATATATATATAATATAATGGCCTGAATAGAACGCGCCGCGCCGCGGTAGTTCGCGAATTTCGACCATTTATTTCAAACGGACATTACGGGAGATCCGACCATCGGATTCTCCTAAAACCGGAATCGTTGGGTTCGTATCGAAAAGAGCTTTCTAAGGAATATTAGAAATTCAAAATCTAACGGTTGGATTTGGAGATACGTCCAAATCAAATTTGAGAAAGGTCGCTGTAAGTGCAGTTCGATGGCCATTGTTGAAAATCGACTGTACGGGCCTTGATAAAATTATTAAAAATATCAATAATTTGTGTAAAATCACAAGAAAGGATTTGGGAAAAATTGGGATGAAAAACTCCATATTTGAAAAGATAAAAATAGATTTTTATCGAAAGAAACTAGTTTGAACTCAATTTAAAACCCGGGTTTTTATTATTAAATAAATAAATTAGATTTAAAAAGGGGTCTTAAATAATCGGAATTCCTAATATAATTGATTTGAATTGAACTAGAATTGATTTGTGGGTTTATCGTGAACTGTGTTTTAAATAACACTATTTCTTTAACCCGATAATAAATAGAATGTGATTTGGGTTTGTCGTGAACTGTGTTTTAAATAACACCTAGTTCTTTAACCCAGTATAAGGAGTTTTAATGAATCTGCAATTAAATTGAAATTCGAATTGATAATCTAAATTATCAAATTTGACAAATGAGCGAGAACGGAGTATCGTCAGTTTTGCTCCAAAGCGATAGTTAAATCTTAAATTAGATTTGAACGTGAAATGGTAATTAATTTTACCGATAACACCACGGTGTTAGATATGGAGTATCACCAGTTTTGCTTCATGGGATGAATAGGTTGGGATTGGGAAATAAAATAAATAATTACTTCGGTGTGGTTCGCTAATCTCGACTAGTTTAAAAAACCATAATTTGGTTTGAAACGACATCCAAAGGAAGATTAAAGGATAAATTTTAAAGAATTTATCTTGGATAAAATTAATGGGAACCTTTCCCTAAAAATGTGATTTTGTGAATAAAAGAATATTCTGAATTGGAATGAGGCGTATGTTGTGTTTATGTAACATTTGTTTTAATATACGCGGGTTGTTCAGAAAGGCCGGGTTCATACCCATTCTGAATAACCGATTCGACGATATGTCGAAGATGAAGACGGTGGTTGAAGACCAGAAGTCTTCACATCGTTTGGATAATTACTGACGATCCTGATTGGGCTGTACACCCAAGAGGATGGAAATAGTTGGTGGTCGTCCAGACGTACTTGGAGATGGATGGATATGCGAGGAAAGTGCCTCCGGTTTCGTTCAGACCCAGAACGGACTTGTAAATGGATTGTGTGTCTGACATTGGATTTTATTCTATGTTGATTGATTTCTATTAAATATACATCTGTTTGGCGGCGGAGAATTTATTCTTTCGCTTAACGCCCTTCTCTGAGACGTACGAGCTCAGAGGTTGTATATCGATGGACATCAGTCGCATGGCATGAATTGCCTGTGTGGCACGCTAAGATGCAATGATCAAGGCTTCTGTTGAAAAGCAAAGTCTTGTGGTTGATGATCAAAGCACGCCTACATGGCAGCTTTGTGTATAACGTGAATACGCGAGCCTCACACCTCGGTATGAGTTAAAAACGGGATACGGACTGCAGGGAGAGCACGACGTTTCTTTCTAGCTTTGGTGGTGTCAGTGACTTACCAGCCCTGACATATATATACTTTTCACCTTTGTGGTTGTTGGATGAGGCGCCTCGATTATAGGTCTGTAAGGACCGGGAAACGTGTGTTCAGGCATAACTAATCCTCTAACGTAAGTGAGGACCGGCCCTCAAGCATCCAGGGGTTGCCCAGAGTGCGTAGCCCTGGGACATTTGCTAGAGTGTCTCGAACGCGAAGAGGAGCTTGCCCCTTGCCTCGACTCATGACGGAATCCAATTTCCAATACGTGTATTTCGACTTTATTTGTAGAGCCTAGTATGGCGACATAGTGGGATGGGGCACTCATGCCGTCTATGATTTATATTTATGATTGAAATGTTTTGACACTATACACTTATTATAGTATCAAATGAATTGTTTTAAACGTACCAAGCATGTTTGGCTGTTATAAGGTAAAACCCTATCCTCCGGCTTGCGTTGCATTGTGTGATGGGACCTGGGTCTTATAATAGCCTCATTTTTCGAAAAAGCATTGCGCTGTTTATTCTATGCACTGGTATTCTTGGGAGGAAACCCGTTCCGTGTTATACGGCGTGGTCCCTTGAATTACTCTCTTTTAAAGTAAAGCTTTAAATAACTGTTTTAGTTCTCACACCAGTCACATGACTGACCTGGAGTTTATTGTTTTAACCTAAACTCTGGGTGCCCCTATTTTCCGCACGGGCAGCTAGTAGTTTTGGTTTTGCAGATTTATATTCACAGGATCCTGGTTTACAGCTGGAATGATATACGGAAAGCTCTGTATCCGTATATCACCTTCAGTTGTGCTTGTATTATTTTCCGCTGCTATGTAATTCATTGTAATCTCTGATATTTATCGAATGTAATTTATTCATTTATACTCTGTATATTCTTGTATCTGATGGAATTGTTGTAATTAACAATGAAATGTTCTTCCGTTTGCGTTCTGTTTTGTCTTGTTCTCAAACGATCAGGGGTTTCGAACGGTCTAGATCGGTTTAACGACTGATTCAGATAGAGCGAAATTCCGGGCCGTCACACTAATCCAGGATAATCATTAATGTTAACGAGATCTAAGTATTTCTACGTTGGAATGAAGATATTGTAGAGAAGAAATAGAGAAATGTTGTAAGAAATAGAAGAGATATATAAAGTGAAAATGATCATGTACCTTGTAATGATGAAGATCTCAATGAAATCATTGTTTAAAGTGGACGTAGGCCAAAACTAAGGCCGAACCACTATAAACGGCTCTCTACAATACTGTTTTCTAGTTGTATTTGCTCTTAACCTTGATTAAAACATTTTTAAGGTGTTCACACCTCTTGGGGTTTTAGAATCCGTTCTTTGATATTAACAGATTGAATCGATTGGTGCAGGGTTGATACTCATCTTCCTCCGTTTTCACCCATGTATTTTTTATTCATTGTTTTTCCTTCAATACTCTTCCAGGGCAACAGAATATATTGGGTCGGCATCGTTGATATCATGAATAAAGTAGATGTGTTTTTTCATTAAACTGATTATATCAGAAAATAAGAACAACGCACTAGTGGAATATATAATTTTTGTTTAAATTCGGAGAAACGTACGATTCAATGTCCATGAGCTCTCCAGGACATAACCATTCAATGTCCAGGATTAACCGTGGTGAAACTATGGTTCTTCAGGATCGTCAAAGATAGATAAGAGAATCATGGGAGAATAAAAAAACATGAAAAAGAAAAATAGTTTTACCCCACTTTTCTTCCCTTGGAAGCCGTCACGGTTATACCCAAAAAATCTCGAGCCTCCACTCTACATCCTTATGGATCGGCACTGATCCATACACTTAACCAATTTTGGCTAATTGTCTCGACCACTTCACTATATGCTCCAAATACTTCCTACTGGACCAATATTACAGTTGAATTACAAACATGCTAAAAGTCTTGTCGATTCATCAATATACTGAAGTGATCAACTTTCAACCCATCCAAACCTTTACCAAATGACTTGAAAATTTGCAGGCAACCCCGATTCATCAACATGAAGCAATGCCACAAAAATTGCCACCATTAAGTCACCTATATGAGTCAGTATAGACCCATCAAGCGTCGGTGCTGATCCATGTACCTAGCTTATTTTAGCAAGAAAATTTTCATGGTCCAACCTCTCATCCTGTAGAACGTATCTGCCATCGCCCGAATTCCAACATTTGAACCTCTAATTTGCTCTGTTCTTTGACCTTATGTTTCTATGGTAAATAATCTAGCTTACAACTTAAGCAATTCGTTCAGTTTAACTAAGATAGTCATCAATACAGTAACACATGATCATACAAGCTTATTAAATCATCAAAAGATTATATAACAATAAATCAATAAAATCGTAGATCTAAACATAACTAAAGTCATGATTAACATATGAATTTCCAGTTTAATAGGTTTATTTAAAACTTGTGAACATATCTAGATCTGAGATGGATTTGTATGAATAGATTTAGGGCGATTTAAACATTATGGAAAAAATTAACATATATCTAACCCATACAACCCTTTGCCTATGTGTGAGAGATATCTATCACTTGCCTAATCACTAATTCAATGCAAATTTGATGAAATCAGATCTACAAAGCGCTGAAAATCCTCGGATTTGATGCAATTTGACATGATCTAACTTCCCTTGATGATGATATCATCTAGATGTAACCTATTATGAATCTGATTAAAAAGAAAGGAGAAATAGGATTTTAAGTTGAACCAAGGAATCACAGACACCCAACCTAAAGTTTAGAATGAAGAAAGTCAACCTAATTCTCTCCCCAAGTCCCCCAATTTATACCTAAAGGCCATTAGCCTAATGGGCTTGGCTAATCAGCCTAATAGCTGCTAATTAGTCTATCTAATACAAGCTGAAACTTAAAACAACGATTCCTTCCGAACCACCGAACCAGATCCTTCATGTCACCAATCTATGAAATTGTAAACCACCATTCCCATCCAATAAAACTAATTTTGACACCCGATTCAATCATGACCAAAAGTTATGGCCTAAAAGGTAAACTCAAGGGGAAATGGTCATAATTAGATTCGGTAAAAATCATGAGCATGTCTTACATTCCCATAAAAAAAATATTAATATCTGAGAATGATCTAACCATTACCGAATAAAATACAATTATTTTACAATCAGTCGATACGAAAAATACGAGTCATTATAGCTTCTGACGAACGTTGATGTTTTTAATCCATAAGAATAGCCATACTTCCTTGTAGTGTTGGTGGTTGTAGCATTAAATATTTGAGGACGGTGGAGCTTGACAGTTAGGGTTTTAGAAGCAGAAAAATTTAAAGAGCAAGAGTGAACCTGAGGGTACCCAGTTGCGTCAAAAGATGGGTGAGTGAGCACATAGATATTAACTATTTTTACTCCTTTATATTTAACCCTCCACGTGATATTGTCAAAGATCATGTGCAGATTTATTTCCTATATTGTTATAATATTGGGACATATCCATTTATTCTAATTTATTATTTTCACAAAAGATAGGTCCAATTAGGCATGTATTTTTGATAAGCATAACTTTAAAAAAGCCATAAACTTTACATTTCAATCAAAATGGTTATCTAAAACTTACTTATAAAAATACATTGTTTTGACATTGTACATTAATGAAATGAACTAATTCTTTAGCATTATTGGATACTACATTGAGTAAATTGATTAACAGATATATTTATTTACGTTCTTAAGGTATATAATTGCCATAAACAATCATGTAAACAAAATATGACTTACTTGAATTGTTAGATGTAGAAGAACAAGTAAAACACCATTGTAAAAGTCCATGGTTAATCCATTGTAGAATCCAATAATATTTTGATATATTTGTCTTGAAACGTTTTATATAATTTCTTCTTTTTCTTTTACCTTCTTTTCTATTGTATATATGTCCATCACTAAACCGTGACATGTAGGTTTGTGATAGATGTTTTAAATAATTTTTGAAAAAATAATTATTCATTTTTTTGGAAAGACCACCATAGAAAATTTGTCATGGATTTGTATTTGATTTTGTATTCGTAATTATAAATACATCTATAATATTTAAGACAAAAACGAAATTACAAATCTATGGTAAGCATGTGATAAATTTTTGATGGATTTCTTTTGATATATTTCTTTTTATCAAAAAAAGTTAATTGCATATTACGTCACAAATCCACGGTAAATCTATATAAAAATTGCTATGGGTTGTGACTTCTTTTTGCAACCATATTTTACTTAATTTTGGCATAAAATTAAGTGAATTTTCAACCATCAACAGCAACCCCGTAGCTGAATTGCGATGGATTTTCCATGATCTGTGACAAATAGCATTTGATATCACTTTTACTTTTTTCCAAGAAAAACTTAGCTATGATTTTTATATATGTGACAATCCCATAACTAGTTTACCACTGTTGTAATATATATAAATGTTGTGAATATGCTTTTATTAGTTCTCTGTTTAGTCCCACATCATGCGAAAAAGTTAAACATCAGCTCCAAAGCATATATATAAAGGAGCCAATGTAACAGAAAAAAAGACACATCTGAATCAATAGAAATGTCCTCTCTCCCTTGTTTCTTCTGTTCTGTGTTCGTTTTATAACACGTTATCAGCACGAATTTACTTGGAACCTGAAGTTCCAAGTTCTGAAATAAGAATCAAAGTTCTCATCTTCCGAACCCGACGTTTCTAAAATGGAAGGATTGAAATCCGAACATTTTCATAATAGTAATGATTCCAAAAGAAAAAATGTTAGAAGCTGCAGTTAAACCTCCGTGACTGCAAACAGCTTCGGATCCACTTACTGAAATTACGCCAAAATCGAAATTCATTTAGAAGAATTATTTTTGCGGGAAGATAATATAGCAAATCATCTGAAATCAAAGAGGATTTAAATTCGAATCTCAGATCCATGAAATTCGGATTCCGATTCGGGTCTCAGATCCGCGAAATCCGGGCGGTGAGCTTGTTCGACGGTGTCAGGAGAAGCAATTTGTCTACGCACTCGTCGAGACGAAGGCACTATTTGGTTGATGCTGAGATGAACAAGTGATGTGCAACCACGTTAGTGATTGGTGATTTTCTTTTGGGAACAGAGTCACTCGGCAAGCCTCAGATGTTTTTAAAAAAAAAATTGCAGATATTCAAAACAAGAGATCTCAGGTAATACTTCTGCTTACTTCATCAACATGACTGTTGTGGATTTGAAATCATTTTGTAGTACTATAAATTAGGTATATAATGTTTGCTGAAAGTTTGGTCTTTCTTTTGCACTTGATATGTCTGATTCCTTATTGTTAAGAACAATAATTTGATCACAGTGAAGTTATCTTTACAATATCTTTATGAGATTACTTTTGTAAGGGAAGTAGCATAATGGCACACATAATATGCTTTCATGTGTGTTTTAATATCAATTAAAACCTAAAAGATTTCATATTAGTTAGAAATTCTCTAAACTTGACTGGATTAAAGATTTTGGATAATGACGAAGGTGGTGTGGGACAGTCGAAATTAGTGATTCAGGCTATTAACAGCAATAATCGAAAGTAGTATTTGGAAAAATGAACTTTATATCCAACTTATTTGGACAGATTGGAATTGTGTACTGATTATAAATAGTAGTAGAGATGCTCCAAAGCTTAATTTGTAAACTAAAATAGAAATATTCTGGTTGTATTCCTGTTCCACGTCGATAATAGTTTCCTGCAGTATGATGATACAAAAATCACTATATATTTATCACTCATCTTTGAATTAGCGGTCCCTTTTCTTTTTCTTATCACGTTACTTTAAGGTTTGAGTTTCCTTCGTTAATTCACATGAACATGTCTTTGATTCAGTACACATTTCTCTACTCTTTCTTAAATTATTTATTGTGCTTTAACTTAAAGTCTTCATAATACAACAAATCACACAATAAACGAAAGTATGCTTGTACTTGGCCTATACTAGGTTGTTAATTTTTATTTATTTATAAATAGAATACCTAGTCTATTCATGGATTCAGAATGGTATCATGTCATATACATATAATATGGAACTTGGACTCGGTTAGGATATGATAACCGTTTTCTTGGTTACCTAAATTCTATAAGAAGAGATATGCATCTGGTATTTAGTTAGGATGGTCACTTGAAAATTAGCTCATGCTATGCTAGGCACAATCAACATTTTGCTTTCTGTCATTTGATATGGATTATATTATATGCAAAATAACTATATCATTGTGATGTTGATATAGTAGGCTGATAAAATTTCACATTGCATTTAATATCTATTTTCTATTATGTCTGGAACTGTCAGTTTTGATATAAATAATTAACTATTCATTTTTTTTATATATAAATGCATTTGTTACCGATCCCCCATTGTAATATTCCAATTAAATTATACAAATAATGGTAATAATTTCCATACCCATGTCTTGTTTTACTTTATATGGAATGGTCCTCTACTCTATGTGATAGTGATACTCTTAGTGCTGCCTAATGCATGCTATAATATAAATATATATTGCATTATGTCAGAACTATGGCTTCAATACCATATTAAAACTTTTGCATAATAACCTATGGTCTGCTCATCATATACATGTACATAATGCTATGGAGGATCCGTTATATTATTGTATTCCTTGATTTGAGCTAGTATGTTTATAGACATTATGATATTAGACAATGCTATGGATTTGATTTCAGCATGCCATAATATTACTATATATTTTTGTTCATTGTTGCTTCAATCAGATGTCCATAAACCACAGTATGCATATTTGAACTTTTGTGGGCATATATATTATCATTCAATTGTGGGCATATGCATTATTATTCAGTGTATTTAGAGATTAATATCTAATCTAATAGAAGAAATAGAAAGGATAGAACCACAACCTGAAATTGTGCAAAGAAAATATTTATATTGGAAATTGTATAACTCAAAGTCTTGGACTTGAAGTCTTGAATTATATATATATATATATGTGTGTGTGTGTGTGTGTGTGTGTGTGTGTGTGTGTATAAACATTTTTGATAAAGTATACAAGTTTGAAATCTTGTCAATTAGCAAAAACGTAAAACCTTCTAAATTAAAAGTATGTTAAAAGATTGAGAACCAGAAGTTCATCATAAATTAATAAACTTGATATACATATGTATGTGTATATATATATGCATAGGAACTTGAAGTTCCTTAACCAATGAACTTGAAATACTTCATAATTTAAAAGCCTGAAGCTTTATTGAAACTATGTGAAATAATAACATTAATAAAATTGATATCCAAAGATTTCACAATTTTCAAAATGAGTTGATCTTGCATATACATTTATATTTACATATTGTACTGAAGAATAAATTTTAACAACTCGAAGTTGTTATATATTTTATTTGAACCAGAAGTTCAACACATTGGAACCAGAAGTTCAATACAGTGGAACCAGAAGCTCAATACAGCGGAATCATAAGATCAATATAGTGGAACCAGCAGTTCAATACAGTTGAACCAGAAGTTCAATATAGTTTAACAAACTTGAAATTGTTTATATATTATTTGAACCAGAAGTTCAATATGGATTAACAACTCGAAGTTGTTCATATATTTCATTTGAACCAGAAGTTCAATGCAGTTCAAAATCAAATATTTTGGATATTATGAAACGATCTTTAAGATTCACGTTGACATTGCTTGATAAGCAAAAACTAATGATTGGAACATTATAAACATTCGTTCTAAAAACAATAACTTGAATGAGAAAGAATATGCAAATCAATTATATATGTAATACGTGGACGCACGTATATACACATATATGCGATATTTAATTAACAACCTGAAGTTGTTATGAATTCATATTATAATTTATGCAGTCGATTGACATCAATATTGAATGACCTGAAGTCATGTGCATATTCAAATGATAGAAAATTCCTCCAAGTCATTAGATCATTGAAAGGGAATAAGCAATACAATATGAATGCATCTTATCAAGTAATAAGAGCATTATCCTCCTACAATTGAAATACATCTAATGTATTTGCTAGCTATGATGCTATAATGGATCAAAAATGAATCCAAAGTAGGTTTATTATTTAAAGTGACAATGTTTGTCAACATTGAGGGGGAGGATAATGAATCATCGTTTTTAAATGTTTGCTAACATATAGAATTATGCAAATTATTAAGCAACTTGCATAAATTATCAATTATGTCCCTAATAGGCTTTCTCCAATATACATTTGAATCCCCGAAGGATCAAAAGGTGTAAATCACAGCTGAAAATGTGGTATAAAAGTCAGTTCAAAATATTTTTGGAGTAAGTCATAAAGATGCAAAATAAAGGAGGTGAGTGTTTCTGAAGAAACACTTAAGGGTACTTTGAAAGAAACCCATGACATGATTATCATAATAACCCCAGAAGTGGTTTAGGTACCTAAAGCATGATAAGTTTTGAGATCTCAATAAATTATGTATAGAACTGACAAGAAATAATCATCGATGATAAATTAATAAATAATGAAGCGCTTATATATATAATTGGATTAAAAATCCCATATTAGAGAGAAACATGATTGGCCATCATGAAATTCTCCTAAATAAAATATATGGACCTGTAGTCCATAAGATATGAACCTGTAGTTCATAAGATAAAACTAGAAATATATATATATATATATATATATATATATATATATATATAATTACTGAAGCACCAAAGTTTGTCAACAACATATTAATGTCATGAACATTGTATTTTCAGAGATAACTGAATTGATTAAAGTGGTGAAAGTGTTTAAAACAATTATAATACCCTGAAGGTATAAATAATGAAAGTATACAAATTCCAGAAGAATTTAAATAACTTTGGTAGTGATAAAGAGAAAGAAATGTAGATTACAACATTCTTTTAAGTATTGTTGTGATGAAAATATTGAAATAATTCATGATGAGTAGATCACTTCCTGCTTTCAAGAATTGTTGTAATAAAACTCTTAATATTCATTGAAGTGGTAGTTGCGATATGCAAAACTTATTATAATATATAAGTTCATGTGGAACATAAATAACATTTGTTATTATAAAGAATACCAAAAACATGGATGATAGATTGCAACATTCTTCTAAGTATTGTTGTAATGAAAATCTTGATATACTTCAAGATGAGTAGATTACTTCCTGTTTAGTAATGAAAGTTGTCTTATTCATAAAATATGTATTGCAACATGCAAGTCCGATTGAAACAGAAAATTATAAGCACCTGAAGTGTATTCATAAATGAATATTAGTATCATACAAATCACAAAAGGGAGGCATTTTAAATAAGAAAGCATGCCTGAAGCATGAAAATGCACATGAAATTTTAAAAGAAGAAAAAACTCCATTAAGATGTATTTGTAAGAAATTTGAGTTACGGAAAGAAGAATACGAATTCAAAGGAAATTTAAAATCAGGGGGAGCATCCATAAGTATGATATAATGCACTCTTTTTCCTTAACTAAGTTTTTCCCCATTGGGTTTTCTTAGTAAGATTTTAATGAGGCATGGGTCATGATCCAGAAGTATCAACCCAAAAGTAACATACAAAAATAAGTAATAATGTACTCTTTTTCTTTATTTAAGATTTTTCCCACTGGGTTTTTCTTAATAAGGTTTTAACGAGGCATAACATTGATCCAAAAGTATCATACTACTTTTGACGTAGTAAATATAACATTGTATGTTGTTCTATTTTTCCTTCACTAAGATTTTTCCCATCGGGTTTTTCTTAGTAAGGTTTTGACGAGGAAACGTTTTGATCCAGAAGTATCAAACATATTTTGATGTAGTACACTATTATTTATGAAGAAGACAAGGCAGTTTGCATGGCTCAGATTCAAGTGAATTATATCAAGTATGAAAAGATGGAGCATATTTCTTCTAAATTTCTCTTCACATATGCATGAAAGGATAACAAGAAAGAGGAGAAACAAATTCAGTTTCAAGAAAAGAGGGTAAATCTGTTCTCAAAGGCAATTTCCAAATCAACATTCCGAAAGATGATATACAAAATTTGCATGCGTCGACTACATCAATAGATTAATTGAGTAATGAGTTATAAATAAGGGGAGCACATAAAAATATGCTATAATGTACTATTTTCCTTCACTAATATTTTTCCCATTGGGTTTTTGTTAGTAAGGTTTTTAATGAGGCATTATCTTGATCCTGAAGTATCAACCCTTACGGTAACATTGTAAAACATGTTACCTAAAGAGGAAATAAATTTGCACTATTTTCCTTGTTTATGATTTTTCCCATAGGGGTTTTCATAAAAAGGCTTTTAATGAGGCATTGTTTTGATCTTGTAGAATCAAACTCTTTTAAGGAATATCATTTTAATATGATATTCATAATGTCAGACGTTGTACTCTTTTTCTCGTTCAAGGTTTTTCCCATTGGGTTTTCCTGATAGAGTTTTGAAGGCAATAGACAATAATTGTATCGACTGAACGGATATATGCAAGCAAGATAATAATAAGGGGGAGCAATCATCATATATTTTTTAAAAGGGACAACTTCAAGTTAGCAGAGCATTCAAGTTTTTGAAGACGCATATTCAAGGGGGAGTGTTGTAATATATATAAATGTTGTGAATATGCTTTTATTAGTTCTCTGTTTAGTCCCACATCATGGGAAAAAGTTAAACATCAGCTCCAAAGCCTATATATAAAGGAGCCAATGTAACAGAAAAAAAGACACATCTGAATCAATAGAAATGTCTTCTCTCCCTTGTTTCTTCTGTTCTGTGTTCATTTTATAACAACCACGAATTTGTTAGGAATTCATGTTACATCACAAAAAATATGTTGGTAAAAAAACTATATTTGATAAAGAACTTAAAAATTAACCTCAGATCCAACATAACTTTCCTAGGGATTTTTCCATCGCAATAGCTATGTCACTAAAATAGTATTTTGTAGTAGTGCTGATAGTACAACCTTTTTCCAATTGTCGTCTGTTTGAAGGAAGAAACATTCTCATGGGAAATAATGTTTCTTCTCGTGCAGTTGGTATTGGAACGATAAAAACAGGACGTTAGATGGTGTTGCTAGTACTTTGTGTGATGTCAGGCATGTACTTAATTTGAGGTGTGTAACAACCTGAATTTTAAGTATATTTCTATTTAATGGTTTAACTTATATTTTGGTTTTATTCTATTTTATTCCTTTAAAACTCAATTTATTTGGATTTTATAAAATAACTATTTTGATTTTTGTTATAAAACTAAAGTTAATTTGGAATTTATATAGCAAATGAATTTGAATTTTGATATGAAAGTAATTTAAAAATAGAAAACAATATTTGCAGTTTCAAATCTTGTTTTAGTGTATAAATTCAACTGAGTTAATTATTTGAATTTTGAATTCATCCTTGAATTATAATTTAAATATTTACTTGGATTATTATACAATTGGTTTACTCATAAAATTATGTTTTGGATATTATTTCAAAATATTTCTCCTATTGATCTATTGTTTTGTATTGATCGATTTTGTTGTAAATATTGTTCAATTCTCATTTTATTTCATTGCCTAAAGCAGGGTTCAACTTTTATTTGTCAAAATCCATTTTCCACCTGTTCGAATTATAACCGGTAGTTTCCGTCTGAATTATAATTCATTTGTTACCTGTTTATTCTATTTTCAAATTGTCCTGTGCCTTTTTAAATTTCAAACGTTGGTTCTTTTCGTTTGTAACACTGTGTTTCCCTTTTTCCTTGAAGTTGCCATTTTAAATTCATACTATCTGTGTGCCAAACACCCTTCGACTTTTCAAAATTTGAACGGTTCCTTAAATCTTTCAGAAGCCTCGTAAGTCGTAACATCCCCAAAAGCTTCGTTCAAATCACAGGAATAGTTTATCCCCACGTCTTCTTCAAACATGATGGCATCTTGAATCGATCGTCCCATTTTTTTCTCCTATCGCCTATTTATATTACCCCTTCGTGATTTTGGATCTGCACCATTTTTTCCCCATCGCCATGTCTTTTATTTTCTCCATCGCTTTTTCATGACTTCCATCTTCCATACCTCCACCAAACCAACCGAGCTCCTCCCTAACAGTTTTTCCCCAGCTCACGCCCCATCCTAGTCTCCCTTCCCAAAAGCAGTGGCCTCATGAATTAAAACCCGCTACCCCTTTTTAATTCCATCGTCCCCAAGCATTTCATGCGTAATTACAAAACAAAATAATATGCATCACCTTCCGATCGCGAACCCTCCCACCTGCGCAACCCGCTCGCCCACAAAGCCAACCATCCCCACTGCACCACTCGTGCTGCTGAACTCCCATGCTGACCTGAACTCGCATGTAAGCCATAGCTCCGTCCATCAGCCGAAGCTGCCACAAAGATCCACACCGCTGGCCAATAGCTCCGCCTGAGCCAGTTGTCCCCACCCTAAAGATGCAACCCCCTGCACCTCCGCCCACTACAATAAAAACAAAATATTACAACTTTAATTTTACAACCGTGAAAAAAGCACAGTTGTAATAAATGTTTTTTACAACAGTCAATTCCCTAAACTTGTAATAAACGTATTTTTACAACTTTTCATATTGTTAGTTGTAATAGATGCCTGTTACAAACTTCATGTTTATAATATCTATATTTGATAACTAATTATATTAATATTTAATAATAACTAATAATTAATAATAAACTTAGGAATCAATGATATTTATTAATTATTATTAAATAATTAATATTTAAAAGTAGTAATTTATTTTTAATAGTTAATGCCTTAATAATTATTAATCGATTATAACTAAGTAGAAATAAGTAAAAGTTAAATAATAATAATTAATAATAATTAATATTTGATTTGGTAGTAATTACTTCAGTGGTTTTAATAAATATAATTTTGGCAACTTGTTTGTTCAGCAGTTAACAACCGCTTGTTTGTGCTTTTGATAGATTATTTTTAATTTAAGTAAGTAATTAACAATAGTAACTAATAATTAACAAAAAAACTAAACAAATAGAAAATTCTATTCATCCATTGCGTGTAAATGAATATTGTTTTTATAAAATCATTAATATCAACAACGTTCATTTCCCCATAAGCCGACTTTCATTCTGTACCGAAATTTTCATTCTCCGCTCAAGCCCGCTTTTAAAGCCCTGAAATTTTCATCTTCCCTCCATTCAACGAAACCCAAATTTAATCATAAAAACTGTTTAAACTAAAAATGGTACAACACCAAAGGTGTCCTATCGACACTTCACCAAACGGTATACAAAACAAAAATGGGGCCACAAACGCAAATGCAAGTAAAAAAGTTGAAAACATAAAAAAAATTATAGTGGTTCGATCTAGGATAGATCTACGTCCACTTTGGCAAGGATTTTCATTATCATAGAGAGATTTACAAAGTTCATCATTTCATACATCCCATTTTTGCTCATTCTCTCTTTTATAGTGATTTCCCTCACTTTGCTCTCTTTTAGCTCTAGATCTCACTTGAATTCGGGAAGAAATGGGTTAGATCTCGTGATTATATGATCTTCCTTGACTTCATCATGGAATTAATGGTAGATTCAAGCTTTATAGAATGCTAATGGCGGTTGGAGATCACTAGAATAGAGTTAAAGTGTTTTCCATGGCATATGAAGGTGATTAGAGAAGCTTTGATCCTCATGTTGTTGGAGGAAGAAGGCGGAAGCTTAGGAAGCCATTAATGGAGCTTGGAGAGGCTTTAGAATTGTGAGAAATGATTTGGGGCAGCACTTCGGGGTAGAGGAATCGGTCCCTTGAAGTGTGGTGAAAGGGGGTATTTATAGGAGAAGTTTGGACCAGGCAGCAGTTCTGTAATTAAGGTGAAAAGGTTTGGGTTGTTCGCTGACTTATTTATGTATCTGCCACTATCTAATGACCGACCCTAAAAGTAATGTTTCAGCACCGACTAGGATTTAAAGCTGCAAACCGACCCAATTTATTTACACCTATACCACCGCTTCCTTTATATTCTTCACAGACGACCCACTTTCTTGTAATATATGAATGGACCATTCGTTTGCAAGCCACGTGCTTATTTGCCTTTAAACTTTACTATTTAAAATGGGATTTGGACATTACAACATTGCCATCCCTTCTTTAACATGAATATCAATCTATAGATTCATATTCCTTCATGTTTGGCCCATAATGTTATACCGCTGCTCGATCCAAAAAATTTGCACTGTTCGACCCTGGTGAATGCGCTCATGGAGGACGCGCTCAATTCAGATGGCAAGATGGTGCTGCTCGACCCGTCGTTGAGGATACGCTCGACCGACCCTTCAATAAGTGACCAACCAGCGGTATTCGACCTATCCAGATGGGTACTAACCGACCTGTGGTGCTACTTCTCAACCCAGGTACACTGCTCGAACCTTCTCTGGATGGAGCGCTCGACCCAACATGCTGGAGGAGGATGCTCGAACCATGCTTGGTGGAAACGGCTGCTGCTCAACCAGGGTACTCGAGCATGCTGCTTCGCCTTGAGTGCTCGAGCACGCTGCTCGGTCCTGTCATGTTAGTTGATGCTAGTTCCCAACATTTTCTTTTTTCTGGTTGAGTACCCTCATAGCATTTAATGGAATGCTTGAGTGGGTTAACATTTGCCCCTCGAAGCTTCTATTTTTCGCTCGCGAGGAATGCGGGCTTCGAAATGAACACTGCAGTTGATATACTTTGCATCGAGATCCATTAATAGCTTCTTGTTCCGCTATGGTGTATCATACCTTGAATTCATATGCTTCGTGTCACCTATTTTGTAATTAAAACAAGCAACTGCACGATTTTTGGCTTATACTTCGTTGTTGATCATCCACATCAATAACAGATTAATTTAATCGTTAAAAATGACTTCTAGCGAATTTTGTTTTAAATTGAATGAGGTGTTTGCACATGACTATTTTATTCAATGGTTCATGACTTATTGAATATTATTTGCATGAACACGACATTCTAATCTGAATTCACGTCAACACTTAAGATCAACTAGTCGAGATAATTCGACTGTGGATTCTGAACGCTGCTATTTTAATGACATGTATGATGGCGTATGACATTTCACATTTGGGAAATACATATATGTGATTTATCCCCTGCTCCCCTTTTGGAGAAGTCTTGAATATATGTTCCCCTGTCTGGGAGGACTTTATCCTTTATTGTGAGAAGTATTTTTGTTGCTCAACATTTGTTTGTTTTGTCGGTCAGTTTTGACATTAGAGACTTCATCGGAAGGCCCTATTATTGATAGTTTGTCTATCACCCAATGCTTGTTTTGTCGACTGTACCAACATTATAGACTTCATTGGGCGCTGTTGATCTCTATTGTGGAAAAGTTGCCCTTTCTATGAAAAAGACTTTGTTGTTATGCCCCATCTTAGGAAGGACTTTGAATTTCGTGCGCCTGCTTGGGCTAAATTTTTTTTTTTCACTTGTCGCGTCTGGGGTATTCAGACGCTATTTTAGTTCATTGCAGGTCGGGCATTCTTCACATCTAAGATAATTAGATGTTATGTAAATGATTTGATCATTCTTCACATTTGATACTTTCAGATGCTACGCAAATGGATTTTCATTCTTCAAATCTGATTTTATCAGATGCTACCCAATTGACTTGACACTCTTCACATTTGAGATTCCAGATGTTACGTGTAACGACCCAGAAATTTCGACGATTGAAATATACTATCAATTAAAGAATTTATATTGATATTGGAATTAAAAATCAAATATATTGTTGTGTGTACGGATTTAATTCGATTTAGAACATTGGTTGAGAAACAAATATTTATTTTGAATAGTTGATTCGAATTTGGTTGGATATTGAATTGGATATTTAAATTCGACTGGAAAATATAATGATCGAAATTACATTATTAAAGATTTTATTTGAACTATATGAAAATTAAACTAGAAATGTGTGTATAAAGGAACTTAAATTTAACATTTTAAAGTTGGGGATAAACGAAATAAAATCAAAGAACTAATTAAAAATTTAGAATTTAAAATAACATTTGTTTTTTTTATAAACGAAGGCGAATTATGACAAAAATAATTTCGTATAAAAACTGAAGTCAGATTACAACCGGTTTAATTGTATTGGAATCAGAACGCGGAAACAAAGAAGTGCGTATAAATTTTGTTGCGTTGAAGTTATGTTGGTAGTACAAATTTAGAGCGTTATGCAATAATTTACGGTAGAATTTATATTTAAATAAACGTAAATGTAACCTACCCTAATAAAACCTTCACCACTATAATCTATTCCCGTATGTTGCCTTCCTAGACATCGCCTTCCTCAGTGAAAAACACCTTTCTTTCCTTGGCCTCCACGGCTCCCCCTTTATAATTTGAAAACCCTCTTTCCCCATTTCCTCATAGCAAAAATCGTTCCTTTCTTTTTAATTTTAATGGCAGTTTTCCCCTAAAATTTTTCCACCGCCTTCCTCTGTCAAAAAATCGGAGTCATCACTACCATCGCAGTTCATCGCTGCGCCTCACCATCGACCACGATAGAAAAAAAAATCGAAACCCTAGCATCACTTGTGCAATCGAAGCCACCGTGTTGTTGCTTATTTCTCTGTTCACTGCCAAGACGCTACAGGCCTGAGCCTCTTCCATCACTGTAATGGTGAGTTTCTTTTGGGAACTTACGATTGATTAATTCTAGTTCAAGTACTTTAATTTTAATACAAACTAATTTTGATAGTATGATTTTTGGGGTGTTTTTTGACTTGGGTTTGAATTGATTGATAATGGATTGCGTTTTGATAATTGTTGCTTGTTATTTATCCACTGATTTGAGTTGCTGCACTGTTCCTTTGGGGTTTTAGGTCCTCATGCTGTCAATAGGATGGAAAAAAAACCTGTTAACAAATGATACTTTTGTTTTGTCCCTATAAGTACTTTATTTTCATGTTAGTGCCTTGTGTATGCTCATAACATATATATTGAAGGCATTTATTTGTAGAGATGCATGTCAAAAAGAAAATATGAACCATTTTACTCTTATGTTGTTTGGCGTGTGCGACATTTAGTTGTACACGATACTGCACTTGTTGTGTCTTTGGCTCTTGCCTTGTTCACTGTCTGTTAGGTATTTGCTGCAATTTATTCGAACCGCTCTGGCACACTTATAAATATTGTTAGCTCACATATGTCACCTATTTCAAAATCTGAACTGTATCTGGATGGTCATAGTTGATGAAATTGCATTCAAGAATCAAATTGTAAGAATTAGGATTAACTGCCATCTAGTATTTAAATTTCTGAAAGTAGGAAAAAGGGAAGAAGAAACCCAGTTTATGTGTGGCATTTGGTTTTGTGCATTATGCTTAGCACGGTGTCTTAAGTTTGTTGGAAACTGTTGTGTAGAGATGCTTTCTTCACCCTGCTAATTATTATGATAATTTGCATAGTAGCTTCACATGTATAGATGTGTGGGAGCCTATGTATGTCCATATTTATGTGGATATATATATATATATATATATGTTTGCGTTTACACACTAATATGTGAAGTTATATGCAGAATATTTCGAAACAGGGGTTATCTGTTGGTGTAATGCTTTCCCTGATTTGAACATGAATGTTTTTAGTTGTACCTCAAACTACTATGCTTTATATGCACAGTCCCTTGCCTAAAAATTTAATTATGTTAGCAGGACTGGCGTGGATCCTTGGCTTCACATCCAATTTCTTGCATGTATTCATAAAAGTTTGATTACATTATTTAATCTGTCATAACCTGTCATGCTAGAAAGGAACTCGGTTTTATATACATGCTGGATTATTTAAAATAACCTGAAATAAATATATAAATTGGACTCTATACTAGTGTATTGGAAGGAAGAAAAACCATGTTTGGCCTTGGTTTTTGGTAAATCTGGAATCACACATTAGTTGATACCCCATGTTGCTTGTAATGCACATATGGTACTCGCATTCCCCTGTTGCCTAGAAGATACTAATTGCCATACTTATGTAAAATCAAAATGTGATGAAACTTGTACATTCATTGTTCGATCAGTTTGTTAACTTATGTCATTACATGAGTCCTTGTTAGTATCAGGACAATAGGATTCACACACCTATGACTTGCGTTCAGACATTACTAAAATGAATATCAAAGCATCTTTGTCTGTTCTGTATCATAGCATTTCTGAAAATTTTATGGCATTGCTATATGCACTGCATGCTTTCTAATAACAGAAGTATATTGAACTATTTATGCAGTTCCTCACCATGCCAACCAAATTTAGTTAGTACTCAGTTTTGTAAATCTGAAACTTTTGAGTTAATTAACTTGTTCATATACCACCTGTTGTAAACTTGGAATTTTATTTTAATATTCCCTGAAGCTTACGTGTTGGAAATTTTAAATGGATGTTCCCTGAAGTTCACCGGTAACACTAATGTTCATAGTTTGGTTTTAACATACATGTTCGGTGTTGATTACTTAACCACGTGCCGTACCCTTTGGGTTGCTACGTGCGGTGATGACGCGGTGCATTTCGTTAGCATTTCACTGCCTATATTTATGTCCTATCGCTATTCTTAAAACCTTGTCTTGCACTTGATATTTTCTTGGGTTTTTTCTTGGGATGCTGGGGTAGTGCACATGGGTACAGGTACATGTACACGTGTGTATATGCAAGCTTCCAGGACCACTTGATTTAAACACTGGTATAGAGCACACATTAGATTTTGCGAAAAACATATTCGAAGTTGGGATTAACTGTTATAGTTCAGTTTATATTGAATTTAATTTACTTGAACTATGATTAATCCTGACTCGAGTATTTTGTGTTTTACATGAAATGCTCGGGTCAGACCCGAGCAGTACAGATTTAAAGATTTCAGTCAGGATTTGGAGATCTACGAAGATGGGGATTCCAAGCTGGCGTACTCTGAAGATTTTTAAAACTCGTAAAGATTTTTCTTGCATTAAATTGTTCCTTTTAAATTCCGTTGTATTAAAAAGTAGTGTACTCAAAACTCTGATTTAGAAAAAAAAAAGATTTATTCTGTTGTTCAGTATCGTGTCATTTATTTATTTTGTATTTCCTGTGTGTTGATTCTATCTTTTAAATTCTGTAAGCTAATAACGATCCGTCGTTTTGGACGTTTTAGATTGGCCTAAATACCAATTTAAAGCGGTCAAATTGGCGGGACGTTACAAGTGGTATCAGAGCTTTGGTTTATTCAAAGCATAGCTTATCGAGTTTGAAATAGAATCAACACTGGAAAAGCGGATTTTGGAAATAAAAAGATTTCGAAATATAATTTTGAAATGTGTAAATAATTTTAAATAAATTTGAAAAAAAAAATTTTGGAAATATTATATTATATTATATATATATATATATATTTTTGAAAATTAGTATTTTGGAAATAATGCAGCAGAAATTAAAATTTATTTTGAGATTTGAAATTTCTATTCGGAATCCCCAGTCTTCGGAAGTCTTCGAATCCAGGTTTGCGAGAATTATTCTTCGATAAGATTCCTTTGTATTTGAATCTCGGACCTATCATCAAACGACATTTAAGGAAGATAATTATAATAGAATCGATGAATCAATTGTGTGTTTTTGGCGATAAAAAATAATTGAAATTTATTGGAATAAAATTTCAGATAAGAATTTGATTGAGGAGAGGAAATTGGAAATCGTTTCGGAAATGAGACGATGAATTTTATTTTGAATTCGCAATATAAAATAATAAAATTGAAAAGGGTATAATTATAATTGTGTCGAAGTTTATTGGCAAGATAATTTATAATTAGTATAATTGAATACATGGATTCAATAGTGAGGTACAAACTTGTTAATTAATTATCAAGAAGCGAAGTATGAACGAGAGTTGTAAATGGAGCAAAATATGAATAAAGATTTGAATCGAGGTTCAAGTGAAATGAAAGCTAATTGGATGTGACGAGTTTAGATTTTGATAAAAGAAATATTTACTTTTTTTTGAAGTAAATAACATTTGAAAACGAATATGTTGCGATTGAAATTGGAGATGGAGGTGATAAAGTTAACCAGTACGGTGAGATTGTTCTGAAGTTCAGAATATTTTCCGAAGTTCGGAATATGGTATTGAATAATAGATTATTCGAAAAGAAGTTATTTATGGGAGACGATTATGTCGGGTTTCAGGAAAATATTATTTAATTATGTATTCAATGGATAAAGTATATTTTAAAGTTAAATATTTCGAGGCATGAACGATTGTTACAATCAACGATTTTCGTTAAAAAAGTAAAATTTTAATTTGAATTTGAAAGTTTTGAGAATGAAAGTTTCGAAGTTGCGAACTTATCTGTTTCAAAGTTAATAATATTGTTCAGTTAAGGTCTGAGAGGTAAATATACCCCAACTTGATTGACCTCATCATTGACTAAGAAATGGATAAGATTCGATAGCAAGAATGGTTAAGTGAAGTAAGTAAATGAGTGCTAGCAGTTAAGTGAAAATATCAGTGTTTTATTTAATAACTGTTTAATGCAAATAACGAATTTAGAAATATTTCCCCTGAGAATAAAGTGATTTTGTAGAATTATAGAAATAAAATATGAAAATTGGAAATGTTTTCAAAAGATCATGGGAGGTGAGCGAATTTTGGAAAGAGTGCCGCACGTCGAGAACGAATGATGACAGAACATAAAAGATGTATGTTCGTAAACTGAATTCGAGAATTTTCATAAACAATGATTTGATAAGAAATTAAGAAATGGCTAGAGATTAGTCAAGTTGGATGACTTTCTGAGTGTTGATCTGATGTTGGTTTCGGCCTTCGGGGTTGATACTTAGGAAGTTGTTCACTTACTAATTTACGGTCGAAGTATGAATGTGAAGAAGTGATAATGCGTGAAGGAAAAATTTGTGATAAGAAGCAAAAAAATCCGGAGTTTTGAGCAAATAAAGATGTTGATGAAGTGATGAATTTTATAATTAGAAATTGAAAGAAAAATTTGGTTTATAGCCAGTGGATTCAGAAAGCCGAGTTTGAAGTGATATCAAGCAATCATTTGAATTGATTAAGAGTTTAAAGCTAAAATTTTAAGATTAGAATGGAAATTGAGGGATGTTCGAGTTTAGATATTTAGCATAGAAGTTTCGAAACTTATATGAAAAAAAAAATGTGATATAATCAGTTTGAAATAAAGTCTTATATAACAGAATTTATATAAGAATGAGATGTTTGATTTGGAAGGAGAATCTTATGTAAAGTATGAATTATGAAAAGTATGAGAATTAGATACTATATGTATATAGTATTATATGTTTTCAAGTCAAGATAAGGGAAGTACCATCCTTCTTCTTTGAATTTCGAGCTTATGTAAAAGGACTGCAGATAGCGCAATCTGCAGTGCTGCTGGTGGCGGTAGGTTGTCCGGACATAAAACTCATGAGTTGCCATTGAGTACGACTGCTAGCGCAATTCGTAGGGCTGCAGATAGCCTATGGCGGTCGGATGTTTCCTGAGGGAATCAGGCGTAACCATTGTGATCGCTGTGATCTAGAGTCGTCGGAATTCGACCGTGTAGCGTAATTCGCAGGGCTGCAGATAGCCTACAGCAGACGGATGTTTCTTGGGGGAACCAAGCGTAACCATTGTGACTGCTGCGATCTATAGTCGAATGTAAGGGCGTAATCCGCAGAGCTGTGAAAGCTTACGGGTATGGATGTTTCCTGGGGGACTCAGGCGTAACCATTGTGTACCTGCGGTCCATAGTATTTGAGATATCTTAGTGATAGTGAGCCACCTGTTTGATGCAGCAGTTAGTCTTCGTGACTTGATTGGTCTTCGTGACCTGATTTGTCTTTGTGACTTGTTTTGTCCTCGTGACTTGATTTATCTTCGTAATTGGATGATTTGATTCCGTGATTCTGAGACAGAGCAATCAACGCTCAGTGACATCAGAATGTCGTTTGATTCTTAAAATATTATCTGTTGATCTGTCCATGACGAAATTCGCAGGGAAGTGATTTCCTACGGATACAGATGTTTTCTGGGGGATCCAGACGAAACCATTGTGTATCTGCAATTCATGAGCAATCAACATATCAATATCACATTGGTACTTTCCGTATCTGTTTTTAAAGGAAATTTTGAAATATTTTCACTAGGAGTTGAAGCAAGGATGTATGTAGTACTTGGAGATTTTAGTCATGCGCCTGGCCAGCGTTTGTCTAACATCTGTAAGGACGACAATAGACTTGTCAAACTTCAAGATATCAAGTATTTTCTAGTCGATAATTTGAAATTAAAGTATACCTAACGAAATAAGTTAAGAAAAAGAATTTTGAAATGTTTTCAAATACACAGCTTTGATGTAATAATACAAATGTTTACTGCGCAAATTTGGTATGGAATTTATAAAAGATTTCGGATTTGTGGCTTTAAATTTATGAATGGTCGACTTGAAAAGAGGAATGTATTTACACTCTGAAATGAGTATTGAGAAGTATTAAATGGATTAAAAGTAACAAGATAGGGTTGATGGTTGCAAAGCCTAGACCCATTACCATGCAACGATGGATAAGTAACCGATTGACAGATGAGGTTGTAAGGCAATCTGGAATAATCCGAGAGGCAACTTATGCAGAATTTGAAATTTAAGAAGTGGTTGGTTTTGTAAAGAAATTTGATTTCCCGAGTTAATGGGATATGATAAATAAGGACGATCGATGACCTAAATATCGATATATAATTAGTGGTGAAGGAATTCCACACAAATATGGAAATTTGAAGTATACGATGGTATAACTCTAACGATCTCTCCTTTTCGAGGACGAAAAGTTTTAAAGGGGGGAAGAATGTAACGACCCAGAAATTTCGACGATTGAAATATACTATCAATTAAAGAATTTATATTGATATTGGAATTAAAAATCAAATATATTGTTGTGTGTACGGATTTAATTCGATTTAGAACATTGGTTGAGAAACAAATATTTATTTTGAATAGTTGATTCGAATTTGGTTGGATATTGAATTGGATATTTAAATTCGACTGGAAAATATAAGTGATCGAAATTACATTATTAAAGATTTTATTTGAACTATATGAAAATTAAACTAGAAATGTGTGTATAAAGGAACTTAAATTTAACATTTCAAAGTTGGGGATAAACGAAATAAAATCAAAGAACTAATTAAAAATTTAGAATTTAAAATAACATTTGTTTTTTTTATAAACGAAGGCGAATTATGACAAAAATAATTTCGTATAAAAACTGAAGTCAGATTACAACCGGTTTAATTGTATTGGAATCAGAACGCGGAAACAAAGAAGTGCGTATAAATTTTGTTGCGTTGAAGTTATGTTGGTAGTACAAATTTAGAGCGTTATGCAATAATTTACGGTAGAATTTATATTTAAATAAACGTAAATGTAACCTACCCTAATAAAACCTTCACCACTATAATCTATTCCCGTATGTTGCCTTCCTAGACATCGCCTTCCTCAGTGAAAAACACCTTTCTTTCCTTGGCCTCCACGGCTCCCCCTTTATAAATTGAAAACCCTCTTTCCCCATTTCCTCATAGCAAAAATCGTTCCTTTCTTTTTAATTTTAATGGCAGTTTTCCCCTAAAAATTTTCCACCGCCTTCCTCTGTCAAAAAATCGGAGTCATCACTACCATCGCAGTTCATCGCTGCGCCTCACCATCGACCGCGATAGAAAAAAAAATCGAAACCCTAGCATCACTTGTGCAATCGAAGCCACCGTGTTGTCGCTTATTCCTCTGTTCACTGCCAAGACGCTACAGGCCAGAGCCTCTTCCATCACTGTAATGGTGAGTTTCTTTTGGGAACTTACGATTGATTAATTCTAGTTCAAGTACTTTAATTTTAATACAAACTAATTTTGATAGTATGATTTTTGGGGTGTTTTTGACTTGGGTTTGAATTGATTGATAATGGATTGCGTTTTGATAATTGTTGCTTGTTATTTATCCACTGATTTGAGTTGCTGCACTGTTCCTTTGGGGTTTTAGGTCCTCATGCTGTCAATAGGATGGAAAAAAAACCTGTTAACAAATGATACTTTTGTTTTGTCCCTATAAGTACTTTATTTTCATGTTAGTGCCTTGTGTATGCTCATAACATATATATTGAAGGCATTTATTTGTAGAGATGCATGTCAAAAAGAAAATATGAACCATTTTACTCTTATGTTGTTTGGCGTGTGCGACATTTAGTTGTACACGATACTGCACTTGTTGTGTCTTTGGCTCTTGCCTTGTTCACTGTCTGTTAGGTATTTGCTGCAATTTATTCGAACCGCTCTGGCACACTTATAAATATTGTTAGCTCACATATGTCACCTATTTCAAAATCTGAACTGTATCTGGAAGGTCATAGTCGATGAAATTGCATTCAAGAATCAAATTGTAAGAATTAGGATTAACTGCCATCTAGTATTTAAATTTCTGAAAGTAGGAAAAAGGGAAGAAGAAACCCAGTTTATGTGTGGCATTTGGTTTTGTGCATTATGCTTAGCACGGTGTCTTAAGTTTGTTGGAAACTGTTGTGTAGAGATGCTTTCTTCACCCTGCTAATTATTATGATAATTTGCATAGTAGCTTCACATGTATAGATGTGTGGGAGCCTATGTATGTCCATATTTATGTGGATATATATATATATATATATATATATATATATATATATATATATATATATATGTTTGCGTTTACACACTTATATGTGAAGTTATATGCAGAATATTTCGGAACAGGGGTTATATGTTGGTGTAATGCTTTCCCTGATTTGAACATGAATGTTTTTAGTTGTACCTCAAACTACTATCTTTATATGCACAGTCCCTTTCCTAAAAATTTAATTATGTTAGCAGGACTGGCGTGGATCCTTGGCTTCACATCCAATTTCTTGCATGTATTCATAAAAGTTTGATTACATTATTTAATCTGTCATAACCTGTCATGCTAGAAAGGAACTCGGTTTTATATACATGCTGGATTATTTAAAATAACCTGAAATAAATATATAAATTGGACCCTATACTAGTGTATTGAAAGGAAGAAAAACCATGTCTGGCCTTGGTTTTTGGTAAATCTGGAATCACACATTAGTTGATACCCCATGTTGCTTGTAATGCACATATGGTACTCGCAGTCCCCTGTTGCCTAGAAGATACTAATTGCCATACTTATGTAAAATCAAAATGTGATGAAACTTGTACATTCATTGTTCGATCAGTTTGTTAACTTATGTCATTACATGAGTCCTTGTTAATATCAGGACAATAGGATTCACACACCTATGACTTGCGTTCAGACATTACTAAAATGAATATCAAAGCATCTTTGTCTGTTCTGTATCATAGCATTTCTGAAAATTTTATGGCATTGCTATATGCACTGCATGGTTTCTAATAACAGAAGTATATTGAACTATTTATGCAGTTCCTCACCATGCCAACCAAATTTAGTTAGTACTCAGTTTTGTAAATCTGAAACTTTTGAGTTGATTAACTTGTTCATATACCACCTGTTGTAAACTTGGAAATTTATTTTAATATTCCCTGAAGCTTACGTGTTGGAAATTTTAAATGGATGTTCCCTGAAGTTCACCGGTAACACTGATGTTCATAGTTTGGTTTTAACATACATGTTCGGTGTTGATTACTTAACCACGTGCCGTACCCTTTGGGTTGCTACGTGCGGTGATGACGCGGTGCATTTCGTTAGCATTTCACTGCCTATATTTATGTCCTATCGCTATTCTTAAAACCTTGTCTTGCACTTGATATTTTCTTGGGTTTTTTCTTGGGATGCTGGGGTAGTGCACATGGGTACAGGTACATGTACACGTGTGTATATGCAAGCTTCCAGGACCACTTGATTTAAACACTGGTATAGAGCACACATTAGATTTTGCGAAAAACATATTCGAAGTTGGGATTAACTGTTATAGTTCAGTTTATATTGAATTTAATTTACTTGAACTATGATTAATCCTGACTCGAGTATTTTGTGTTTTACATGAAATGCTCGGGTCAGACCCAAGCAGTACAGATTTAAAGATTTCAGTCAGGATTTGGAGATCTACGAAGATGGGGATTCCAAGCTGGCGTACTCTGAAGATTTTTAAAACTCGTAAAGATTTTTCTTGCATTAAATTGTTCCTTTTAAATTCCGTTGTATTAAAAAGTAGTGTACTCAAAACTCTGATTTAGAAAAAAAAAGATTTATTCTGTTGTTCAGTATCGTGTCATTTATTTATTTTGTATTTCCTGTGTGTTGATTCTATCTTTTAAATTCTGTAAGCTAATAACGATCCGTCGTTTTGGACGTTTTAGATTGGCCTAAATACCAATTTAAAGTGGTCAAATTGGCGGGACGTTACATTACGAAAGTGGATTTTTCATTTTTCACATCTGATTTTATGAGATGCTACGCAAATGACTTGACGCTCTTCACGTCTGATATTCCAGATGTTACGCAAGTGGATTTTTCATTTTCCACATCTAATTTTATCAGATGCTACGTAAATGACTAGACACACTTCACATCTGAGATTCCAGATGTTACACAAGTGGATTTTTCGTTTTTCACATCTGATTTTGTCAGATGCTACGCAAATGACTTGACACTCTTCACATTTGATATTCCAGATGTTACGCAAGTGGATTTTTCAATTTTCACATCTGATTTTATCAGATGCTATGCAAATGACTTGATACTCTTCACATCTGAGATTTCAGATGTTAAGCAAGTGGTTTTTTCATTTTTCACATCTGATTTTATCAAATGCCACGCAAATGACTTGACACTCTTCACATCTGAGATTCCAGATGTTACGCAAGTGGATTTTCATTTTTCACATTTGATTTTATCATATGCTACGCAAATGGTTTAACACTCTTCACACCTGAGATTCTAGATGTTATGCAAGTGGATTTTTCATTTTTCACATCTGATTTTATCAGATGTTATGCAAATGACTTGACACTCTTCACATCTGAGATTCCAGATGTTACGCAAGTGGATTTTTCATTTTTCACATCTGATTTTATCAAATGCTACGCAAATGATTTGACACTCTTCACATCTGAGATTCCAGATATTACGCAAGTGGATTTTTCATTTTTCACATCTGATTTTATCAGATGCTACACAAATGACTTAATATTCTTCACATCTGAGATTCTAGATGTTACACAAGTGGATTTTTCATTTTTCACATCTGATTTTATCAGATGCACGTAAATGACTTGACACTCTTCACATTTGAGATTCCAAATGTTACACAAGTGGATTTTTCATTTTTCACATCTGATTTTATCAGATGCTACGCAAATGGTTTAACACTCTTCACACTTGAGATTCAAGATGTTATGCAAGAGGATTTTTCATTCTTCACATCTGATTTTATCAGATGCTACACAATTGGTTTAGGTGGCTGTTATATCATTTCATGGAGCAGCCATCCGTATCTTTGTCGGATTTGTGACTTGGCAGGCTATTTCCATTTAGAAACTGGTGCTTTGAACCTTTCACTTGGTGAAGTGCCCCTTCGATAAAAGCTACAGATCTCTTATTCGTTTGTCGTGGCGCTTGCTCGCTGTTTGAATCTTTGCGACTCTTCCAATTCACTTTTCAAGGTGATGTTTCTTTAATTTCGCATTTATGTATGCTGGTATTTATAGCATTTGGCACTCGAACTAGCATTGTTGGGGTCACGATGTTACAGGAACAGCGCTCGATTGGTGGCCTGCAATATGAAATCATCTATTGAGCAAGCTTTGATTTGACATATAATTTTGCAAGCAAGAAATTCTTTCAGACAGACATGCTCTTAGTCGTAGAGCAAATATTCAGTGCATCACCTGCGGATTATTACAGACTATTTACAAGAAGTTTTGAATATAACAGAAAGTAACACATGAAGTAAAGCATGAACTAAAGCGGTGGCGATGTTGATTTCTTATTCCGAGCCATTGAAATTGAAGCCCAATAAACGGTGATTAGTTGGTGATTAGCTTTGGAATGGTTTGAACGGAAGCTTTGTTGTTTGGACCGCACTGATCATTTGATGCACCTTGCCCCTAGGGAGTTGCAGAAGGATTTTAAGCTTGGGGATTCTTCACGTACTGCTGCTGCCTGTTTTTCCTGATCAATTCCTCGATGAGGTTCTTCAGGTGTTGCCACTCATTAGTGTTACGACCAGGCTGGTTGTGAAATCTACAGAACTTTCCCGAGTTTGCTGCTTTCCCGCTTATCCTCGTCGGATTTGGCTCCGCATACTCTTCAGAGTTCTTTGTTGCAAGATAGATATTTTCAGGAGTGTCATTCAAAGGCGTCGGCTTAGATGAGTTGAAAAGGCGAGACTTCTTATTATCCTTATTGTCATTCCCATCGTTGACGTCTTCTTCCCTTGAGTGTTCTTTTGATTATATTGAGCAGCAGCATTTTATGGAGCTTCAGGGAGAAGGGTAGCATCAATAATATGAACAGGTACAGGATTAATGTCGACTCTCATGTACTCTTCGGTCTTTTTGCAGAATTTGCCAAGCATGTTTGGCTCTTTCATTTTAATCCATTTACAAAATTCGCTTTCCCTATCTATGGCGTCAATTAGGGACATTAAGATCCTGCGAGGCTCATGATTTCCTACTTCAGCCAAATCATCATGGAATCTCTTGAGGAAGGCTTTAACAGACTCTCCCGGATTCTGCTTCATCGAGTCAGAGAGATAACGTCCTTAGCCTTGGTAGCCTGCAGCCTGAACTGATCCTTGAATTTCAGAATCAAATCATCAAATCGATCGATGGGTTTGGGCGGCAGCCTTATGAACCATAACGATGCAACACCTTCTAGATAGAGAGGGAAGCACAAGCATTTGATCTCATCTGTTTCTTTAGTTGCAATCATGTACCACTCATATCGACACAGGAAGTGATTTGGATCAGAAGTCCCATTGTACAGGGGCAGAGTAGGATGGGTGAACTTTTTGGGGAAACTCAGTTTTGCGGATCCTCTTTGTGAATGGGTTTTTGTTCAGGGAGAAGTCCCATTCTTTTTCACTATCTTTGTGAGGCATGTTATCTTTCATGATTTGTTTTATCTTATCGCGATATATTCCTTCGAGTTGTGTCATTCCGGAGAGCGGACTTTGATCTCTTTTCTGGATGATCATAGTGGCGAGTGATCGCGTTCAGAGGATCTAGGTCTTTTACTTCCACTATGGGAAGGTGCCCCCCTGATGGGACTTGCAACTTGTCGGTTATTTGATCGGAATGGTTTTCAGCTTTCAACTTTGAGTCTTTGATATTAGCATCACTGTGACGACCACCCATAACCCCCGCACTATACAAGAGGAATAATGCGCTGAAGGGTGTGCCAAGCAGTCATGGACGATTATCAGAGTAGGTAAACACAAGTGGAACCTGTCGTAAACTCACAGCGCAAGGATAAAATATAATAAAAGAAATACAACAGGTAGTAATAGTGAAGAAGAAACACAAGACTTTCATACAAAAAGAAAGTAATATCCACAACTTGGAAATAGTGTTTGTACAAATTTGCCTCACTACATCACTCAGAAAAGCAAACAGCGGAAACCCAATTATTAGATAGCAGTAAAACTGGTACGTGAGCCTCCTACTCGCCATCGATCAGCAACATTGTCCTAACTAAAGCATTACATGTCACATGTTACTTAGTCTGCCCATCCACAACCGGATGAACAACCCAAGGTAATAAGAGGAAACATAAAACCTTGAGTTAGACAACAGTCTTAGTGAGCGATAAAATAGCTAATAAACTTCAACAATAAAGTGTATGAGAAGGGATAGATAAACATACTAATCTACCCACGACACCAGAGAAGAACTCAACGTTATCTTCCCTGCATCGGACAGTGATAGCCTTTATCATAAACAATTCAACCATTCATCCATGGAAATCAGAACACCCATTCAAACATGGAAAACACTCGTAACATCCAGATTAAATAAGTCTCACACAGACAACCCTAATCGAGTTTAACATCCCCCAAGTACTCTCCCCAGAGGCCTAAACCAATATCAGTTAAGTAATCAAAGAACATCTCCCTCGACTTTGGATAATCTATGTGAGATAATACAAACAGAACAACCAATCATTCATGACTGACTCTGGCTATCACCGCCAATCCTACTTTGAAACCATCGTTAATCGTATGACGACCAACCTTGCCATATGTCAAGGGCTAATGGTAACCCCAGTTCTAGCATAAACTCCATATGTCCAACCTTGACAATGTCCAACCTTGACAACTAGGCCTTTCCCCAAGGCCCAGGGTACTCGACCTACAACCGGTCTTTTAGACGCCTCTTGTGTACCCCTGCTTCGAGCCTGCTAGAACTTACGACAACGATAATCTCTCGTCCTTCACATCTCTAGTCACCTAACCTGATGACTTTTCACGGCTCAAGCAACCTTCTCAAGCAACATTATCCACCAACTCATGACCTATGAGTTGCCACCTCATTCGTTGTTCCACACCGATCAACGAGCAACTTTCAACACCTCGAACCTTACTACTTGTATGACTTCGAAGTTACACCATCACCGAGCCATGTTACACCACTGCGCTGCAGCACGGGTTCGGACAGCGTTGTCCGAAAATAATTTTAAAAACACCTTTTTATTAAAATCAGAATCATACCCGAAAAATAAAATTTTCAGAAAAATCAACACCGATTGGTCGGTCCTTCCAAACACACCGGTCGGTCCTCCCAAATCATACCGGTCGGTACTCCAACCACCACCTAATGGTCCATCGAATTCGCCACCGGTCGGCACACCAAAAGCCACCGGTCAAGTAACATCTGTGATTTTTGACCATTCAAGTCAATAATGATCCTTAATGTCGACATAAACAGATCAAAAATACGGATAGTTCTTGGGATTGAAATAAGAAAAAGAAGAAAGAAGAAAACAAATACAGAATCTCGCAGCGAAAGGACAAAATATAATAAACAAATAACAGTTCATGAAGCTTTTAAAACATACATTTTATTAAATTTTACAACGATTATCATAGTAAATTAACATACAACATACCAATGCATTTGCAGCGGAATAATAATAATACGTCTATTGAGCTCCATCTTCATCTTCATAATGGTATCTTCAAAGCAAGTGAAACTTCGCCAACTGCAACTCGGTCTGACCCGAGCGTATTGCAAAACAAGAAACACAACAAACACTCGGATCAGAACTAAATCATTCTCATATTAGTTCAATCAAATTTCGTGTAATAATATGAGTGCAATAACTTAAGAGATGTTACGGGAATTTCCATCTCTTAAGGATCCGTCAAACTAATATTGTATAATATAATATGCTATTATAATAATGTCTTTGGTTAAATATAACATAATAAAATAATCAAAGTGGGATACCATTATTACCCTTACACCATTTATACCATTGCCGTACAGTTTGCATATAACACAAAAGTACGTCGACGGATAGGAATGCGCCATGATACGACAACGTTAAATCAAAATCATAGGGGGTCGATCAGGATAATATGACAAGGCACACGAGGAATGCCCAGAGTATGAATATACTAGTTGCACGCCCGGACTGGTGGTAACGCATAGCCGCGACTACAGCCCACCTCGGAAACCACTCCCAAATCACGGATGCACATCAAATCAAACAGAGGGACTATAGTAATAAGGGAAGAAGTGTTTCTCATGGAGGTAGCTAACCCCACTTGGTTATGGTATAGCCCTGTTTTAGTCATTTTAGTTATGACCCGAAGGTCAAGGATATCCATCATCGTTCTCTTTCTTCAAATCCAGTAATCGCCTCCAAATCCATCCAACACCATTTCTGGAACTCCACCGCGTACACAGTTGTTAAAGTGGTTTTCGGTGTTGGCAGAGAGTATGACAATATCCAATCCCGATCTCTTTAACAACCAATCGTTACATTTTTCACACCGGTCGATTCTTTTACATTTCGAAGAGGTTCATACTTCATATCATATTTTCAAAATCATTCAATATTCAAGATAGGATATTATTCAGACTAAGATCTCCATTTAAACCCATTAAAATATTGAAACAATTCCAACTTTAATAATTTGAATATTAAAATAGTTTACAGTATATTTAAAATAAATTAGATATATAATTGAAATAGTATGAAAATAAATACTATGTACTTAAAATAGAATTTATCGGATTTATTAAAATATATAGTTAAAACATTAAGTAATTTATAAAATAAATAGTTAATTATAAAATGATTTATTTAAAATAATTTATAAAATAAAATAAAATAGAAAAAAAGAAGAATAGTTTATAAAGAAAAAATAATTATTATTAAAATAGTTTATAAAATTATTTGAAATACTATAATTGGAATTAGAATCATTTCTCTAACATTTTCAATTAAACTTGAAGTCATATTTCAATCTTCAATTCAACCAACTCAATTCTCAATAATTCCATCGATTAAACTTCCAATTTACATTCATTTCAATTCGATCAAATTAATTCAAATAGTTACATTCTAAATCAAATTCTCATTTTCAATGATTTCAGTTTATAACAAATATCAAGTTCACAATTCATATATAATTAAAATCAATGTTGATTCATAATAAATTTCAAAGGTGGGTGAAACTATTCAATTTCAATAAATTCGATTTATATTATATTTCACTTTATTTAGCTTCAGTTACAATACTAATTTATTTCCCCTTTTATTTATATTTCAAAATTCAAGGTTCAAGTTCAAAGGAAATAAATTATAAAACATCACTTATATTGTCTTTAAAACAATATTTCAAAATTCGTGGTTAAATCAAATTTTATTTAACCAACCGGTGTCCGTATATAATTTTCTATCCTATGGCCAAGTGATACTTAAATTTGAATTTTAGTATTTTGGGAAAGGATATATATCATTTCAATCCAAATCAGGGTCATAGTTATTTATCATTTCAACCTACGTTCTTAATTCGTTTTAATGATTAATCCTGGGTTTATTCGATGCCCGTAACATCTGGGGTAATGATTGGGATTAATCAGTACAAACAATAGTCATATGTGAATAACAGATAGATTCACATAATTAACATCCACAGGTCAAACATATCAAATTCACACCATTTATCACATCAATACATACTAACAGTCCAATATCCTATAGATTTTCAATTTTCAGATGTCAGGTTTTAAACAAAATTAAATGTCGAATTTTTAACTTTACTGAAAAATTATATTTAACACCCAAATTTAACTACACTGTCCATACAAATAAATATGAACATGCAATTTAAACTGTCAAACATCAATCCATACAAACATATCATGACATGATATTAATTTAACTAATATTTGAATACTTTAGTTACGCGTGAGTGGATTTAATCACTCACCTTGGATTTAAACGAGATAGAAATCCAATTTTTAGCCCAAAATTCACCATTCTCAGAATCAGCCCAAACCAGTGGCATCGCAAAGAGCTCGTCGATACGATTCCAACGCAACAAACCGCGTGTCATTGTGAAGTCGTATGCAACAGTTATACGTGCTTTACTATTGGAAATTAATTAAATAAATAAAAACGAAAAATGGACCAAAATCAATAAAACTTGCCATGTCACCCACCTTCCACGTCAGCCACTCCAACTTCTTCTCCTTCAATTCTTTCGTGCGCGTTTCTAGGTTTAGACAGCCATTGCCGCACCTTTCTTATACCATATCTCCATCGTTACGCAATGAAAATCAAACCCGACTTCATATACAAACTCTCCTTCAAAATCTCCATCCACTGATCCCCATTTCCTGAACTCGCCCTTACCTTGTAAGATGCGACTTCAGCCCATCCCCCACGTCGCGCGACACCAAACTTCGAGGAAACCCACAAAAAAAATCCACAAATTGCTAATCTTTGTTACGAATCTAAATATGATCTCCGAACCGCGAATAAATCCATGTACTTGTTCCAAATCCGAGCCCTACAGCGTTTGCTGTTGACATCACTTCCGACAATTCGATTGAGTTCCACGATTTCTTTATATGAGTTTAAAGCTCCTCTCAAGATGCACTTGATTAGGATGGATAAGTGATTTTATTTTGATTTATGAATAAATATTGTGAATAGGCCATTGAAATTTGTAAAGAACAAAAAAAAAGATGTGGCTACAGAAAAATGAGGCATTAGGCTATAAGAAGAGAATTAGGTAAAGCCTTGAAAGTGCATTTCTATTTGTGAGGAGATATTTTTTTGATATTTTCCATATACCTTTTTTATTATTATTTGTATGAACATTGATTTAGCCCTTGAAATATTATCTCAGTATCAATGTAATAGCCAAACATATCAAGCAAAGTAAAGCTAGTTGACAAAGGATAAATGTTGGTCCGCTCAATTAATTACAGGAAATTACAGAATTTTTATTTGTTCTTTTATTTGTTACATTACATTCAATGTCAATATTAATTAGCCCATCGTAAAAGGAAGTATAAGATTTTTTGTTCTTTCATTGAAATTTGTAATAATGTGCATGACAATGCAATCATTTACAACAATGAATGATAATAAAAAAACTATCTAAATATGAAAATCTAAGTAAAAGATATATCATTAAATCATACCAAAAATTAAAGATCATATTAAATTGGATATACAAATTAATTGAGCAATTAAATATTAAAAATAATCAATTCATTTTAAGTCTTAATAACTTTCTATAATTTTCCAATTACATTTTTAAACAATTTAAACTGCTTTCTACCAGATAAACACTTATTTTCAATTTAATTTCAAAACATGTTAATTTTACTCAAATCAACATAAATTCAAACTAACTTTGCAAATCAATTTTATTTGTATTTAATTCCAGCATTGATTATTTACCCAATCAAATGAATTTCAATTGTAAATTAAATAAATCAATTTCATCCATACATTTTAATATTAATTATAAATTTCAATATTTATAATTACAAACCAATTGCAATTTCATTTACAATAACTACAAGTTATTGTTATTGTAAACAACTAAAATACGTTACTTAAATAAACTAATTAAGTTTACAAATAAATTTACATAATTAAGTCATCAAATTTTATTTATAACCATAAATACTCAAAAATCATAATAAATACATAAATTAAATAATAGAAAATTACGGGTTGTTACACTCTCCCCCACTTTAAACTTTTTGTCCTCGAAAAGGCATAGTAAGGGAGTTATCAATTCATATATATTTAGCCATATAATTTCTTATTCAACTTGTCTCGTTTGTTAGTTTACATAACCAATTTCATAATATTTTAGTTCCGAAGTGTGAACTACCAAACCGCGATTTTTCCGAAAATTTGATTTACACATATCTTAAAATCTACAAGTCGAAATCTAAATTTTTCTCTTACATTGGAAAATTTATATTCCAATAGATGCAAAAGATTCTTGTTCAAAGAATTCCAACTTATTTTAGATTCTATACATTCATTTAAACTTTAATTCAGAAATTTTCGAACTGCCGCTACACAACGAACTCGTTTTTAATTAATTTAATAAACTCGTTCAACCATCGTTAAGTCTATAATTATAAGCCTTTTCACTTATATTTTCAAAAAACCAATCATTAATATCAATTCATTTAGTGTATTACTAAATAATTTTCTTAATTGATATTTCATTGATTCGGTTAATCCATGTTACTTAGTTAAATTGACTTTCACAACGTATCTAAGTATATCTTGTTTTATTACATAACTTAAATTTTATTTATAACCAATCAAATTTTTCTACTTTGATTTTCCATTCCTATACTTGTGCATTAATTAATTGCTTACTCTTATAACATTCAACTTCTTAGTTAATTGGTAAGTTATTCATGTTATAGAACCTAACTGGTTATTACATAAGTTCAATGGTTACCGTTCATTTCAATTTATTATCCAATTCTTACGATTTTTATTTTTTTATTATAACTCTATTAATATTCAGAAGTTTCAATTCATTACTTATTCAATATTTCAAGAATTAAATTTCGGGTTCTTTTTTTCCATATAATATATCATTTACATAACCATACTGTAAAAGATTTAAATAAAATTCAATTTCGTAATTACTTCTTATTTCATTATCAATAAATTTTAATATTTGATTTTCTTAAGCCAATCTACAACCAATGGTTTTATTTATTAATTAAACGAGTAATAAATGATGAAAATTTAATATTATCATGAACAAAATCAAAATTAACATATTTCAAATAATTCTATATATAAATAAAGTACAATTCAAAATAATATTATGTCAACGAATCCTATTCGAGTGTTTAGAAATCCCTATCGATGCCTTAGCGTTCCAAGTACCGACCAGAATTCATAAATACTCAATAGAACAAATTAACATAATTCAAAACCATTTTTATTTCAAATTACAAGTACGCTCTCTCATATACACACCAACTCATTCTAGGGCATTTTATCCCTGTCCCTATTGAGTTAATCCCAAAAAGAGCCAAGGTTTTTGCTAAACCAAAGCTCCAATACCAAATGTAACATTCGTGATGTTTGACCGTTCAAATCGACAATGATCCTTAATGTCGACATAAACAGATCAAAAATACGGATAGTTATTAGGATTAAAATAAGAAAAAGAAGAAAGAAGAAAACAAATACAAAATCTCGCAACGGACGGACAAAATATAATAAATAAATAACAGTTCATGAAGCTGTTAAAACATACATTTTATTATATTTTACAACGATTATCAGAGTAAATTAACATACAACATACCAATGCATTTGCAGCGGAATAATAATAATACGTCTGTTGAGCTCCATCTTCATCTTCATAATGGTATCTTCAAAGCAAGTGAAACTTCGCTAACTGCAACTTGGTCCGACCCGAGCGTATTGCAAAAAAAGAAACACAACAAACACTCGGATCAGAACTAAATCATTCTAATATTACTTAAATCAAATTTCATGTAATAATATGAGTGCAATAACTTAAGAGATGTTACGGGAATTTCCATCTCTTAAGGATCCGTCAAACTAATACTATATAATATAATACGCTATTATAATAATGTATATAGTTAAATATAACATAATAAAATAATGTAAGCGGGTTACCATTATTACCCTTACACCGTTTATACTGTTGCCGTACAGTTTGCATATAACACACCAGTACGTTGGCGGATAGGGATGCGCCGTAATACGACAACGTTAAATCAAAATCGTAGGGGCTCGATCAGGATAATATGACAAGGCACACGAGGAATGCCCAGAGTATGAATATACTAGTTACACGCCCGGACTGGTGGTAACGCATAGCCGCGACTACCGCCCACCTCGGACAACACTCCCAAATCACGGATGCACATCAAATCAATCAAACCGAGGGACTATAGTAATAAAGTAAGAAGTGTTCCGATGGAGGTAGCTAACCCCACTTGGTCATGGTATAGCCCTGTTTTAGTCATTTTAACTATAACCCGAAGGTCAAGGATATCCATCATCGTTCTCTTTCTTCAAATCCAGTAATCGCCTCCAAATCCATCCAACACCATTTTTGGAACTCCAACGTGTACACAGTTGTTAAAGTGGTTTTCGGTACTGACAGAGAGTATGACAATATCCGATCCCGGTCTCTTTAACAACCAAACGTTACATTTTTCACACCGGTCAATTCTTTTACATTTCGAAGAGGTTCATACTTCATATCAAAATATCAGATTTTCAAAATCATTCAATATTCAAGATAGGATATTATTCATACTAAAATATCCATTTAAAGCAATTAAAATCTTGAAACAATTCCAACTTTAATAATTTGAATATTAAAATAGTTAACAGTATATTTAAAATAAATCAGATATATAATTGAAATAGTTTGAAAATAAATAGTTTGTAATTAAAATAGAATTTATCGAATTTATTAAAATATATAGTTAAAACATTAAGTAGTTTATAAAATAAATAGTTAATTATAACATGATTTATATAAAATAATTTATAAAATAAAATAGAAATAAAAAAATAGTTTATAAAGAAAAAAATTATTATTATTAAAATAGTTTATAAAATTATTTGAAATACTATAGTTGGAATTAGAATCGTTTCTCTAACATTTTCAATTAAACTTGAAGTCATATTTCAATATTCAATTCAACCAACTCAATTCTCAATAATTCCATCGATTAAACTTCCAATTTACATTCTTTTCAATTCGATCAAATTAATTCAAATAGTTACATTCTAAATCAGATTCCCATTTTCAATGATTTCAATTTATAACAAATATCGAGTTCACAATTCATATATAATTCAAATCAATGTTGATTCATAATAAATTTTGAAGGTGGGTAAAACTATTCAATTTCAGTAAATTCGATTTACCTTATATTTCACTTTATTTGGCTTTAGTTACAATACTAATTTATTTCCCCTTTTCGTTTATATTTTAAAATTCAAGGTTCAAGTTCAAAGGAAATAAATTATAAAACATCACTTATATTGTCTTTAAACCTATATTTCAAAATTCATGGTTAAATCAAATTTTATTTAACCAACCGGTGTCCGTATATAATTTTCTATCGTATGGCAAAGTGATACTTAAATTTTAGTTTTAGTATTTTGGGAAAGGATATATATCATTTCAATCCAAATCAGGGTCATAGGTATTTATCATTTCAACCTACGTTCTTAATTCGTTTTAATGATTAATCCCGGGTTTATTCGATGCCCGTAACATCTGGGGTAATGATTGGGATTAATCAGCGCAAACAATGGTCATATATGAATAACAGGTAGATTCACATAATTAACATCAACAGGTCAAACATATCAAATTCATGCCATTCATCACATTAATACATACAAACAGACCAATATCCTATAGATTTTCAATTTTTCAGATGTCGGGTTTTAAACAGAATTAAATATCAAATTTTTACCTTAACTGAAAAATTATATTTAACAATCAAATTTAACTACACTGTCGATACAAATAAATATAAACATGCAATTTAAATTGTCAAACATCAATCCATATAGTCATATCATGACATGATATTAATTTAACTAATATTAGAATACTTTAGTTACGCGTGAGTGGTTTTAATTACTCACCTTGGATTTAAACGAGACTGAAATCCAATTTTTAGCCCAAAATTCAACGTTCTCAGAATCAGCCCAAACCAGCGGCATCGCGAAGAGCTCGTCGATATGATTCCAATGCAACAAACCGCGTGTCATTGTGAAGTCGTATGCAAAAGTCATACGTGCTTTACTATTGGAAATTAATTAAATAAATAAAAACGAAAAATGGACCAAAATCAATAAAACTTGCCATGTCACCCACCTTCCATGTCAGCCATTCCAACTTCTTCTCCTTCAATTCTATCGTGCGCATTTCTAGGTTCAGACAGCCATTGTCGCATCTTTCTTATACCATATCTCCGTCGTTACGCAATGAAAATCAAATTTGACTTAATATACAAACTCTCCTTCAAATTCTTCATCCACTGATCCCCATTTCCTGGAACTAGCCCTCACCTTGTAAGATGCGACTTCAGCCCATCCCCCACGTCGCACGACACCAAACTTTGAGGAAACCCACAAAAAAATTCCACAAGTTGCTAATCATCGTTGCGAATCTAAATATGATCTTCGAACCGCGAATAAATCCATGTACTTGTTCCAAATCCGAGCCCTACCGCGTTTGCTGTTGACGTCGCTTCCGACAATTCGATTGAGTTCAGCGATTTTTTTTTATATGGGTTTAAAGCTCCTCTCGAGATGCACTTGATTAGGATGGATAAGTGATTTTATTTTAATTTATGAAGAAATGTTGTGAATAGGCCATTGAAATTTGTAAAGAAAAAAAAAAAAGATGCGGCTACAGAAAAATGAGGCATTGGGCTATAAGGAGAGAATTAGGTTAAGCGTTGAAAGTGCATTTCTTTTTATAGGGAGATAACTTTTTGATATTTTCCATATACCATTTTTATTATTATTTGTATGAACAATGATTTAGCCCTTGAAATATTATCTCAGTATCAATGTAATAGCCAAACATATAAAGCAACGTAAAGCTGGTTGACTAAGGATAAATGCTAGTCCGCTCAATTAATTATAGGAAATTAAAGAATTTTTATTTGTCCTTTTATTTGTTACATTACATTCGATGTCAACATTAATTAGCCCGTCGTAAAAGGAAGTATAAGATTTGTTGTTCCTCCATTGAAATTTGAAATAATGATGTGCATGACAATGCAACCATTTACAACAATGAATGATAAAAAAAACTATCTATATATGAAAACGTAAGTAAAAGATATATCATTAAATCATACCAAAAATCAAAGATCATATTAAATTGGATATACAAATTAATTGAGCAATTAAATTTTAAAAATAATCAATTCATTTTTAGTCTTAATAACTTTCTATAATTTTCCAACTACATTTCTAAACAATTTAGATTGCTTTCTACCAGATAAACATTTATTTTCAATTTAATTTCAAAACATATTAATTTTACTCAAATCAACATAAATTTAAACTAACTTTCCAAATCAATTTTATTTGTATTTAATTCCATCATTGATTATTTACCAAATCAATTGAATTTCAATTGTAAATTAAATAAATCAATTTCATCCAAACATTTTAATATTAATTACAAATTTCAATATTTATAATTACAAACCAATTGTAATTTCATTTACAATAACTACAAGTTATTATTATTGTAAACAACTAAAATACATTACTTAATCAAGCTAATTAAGTTTACAAATAAATTTACATAATTAAGTCATCAAATTTTGTTTATAACCATAAATAATCAAAAATAATAATAAATACATAAATTAAATAATAGAAAATTACTGGTTGTTACAGGTCAATCCAAAAAACAACTGCACCGGTCGGTCCCCTAAAGCACAACATCGACCGGCTGGTCCAAAGCACTTCCACTTGCCTTCGTGAAACACACTGGTCTGTCTCCTCTAAAATACAACCGGTCGGTCCTCCGAATTAGACCAGTGGTCCCCTGTCTTCTACCCACCGATCAGTCTTGAATTGTTCCCCAAGAAAAGGTTTTTAGACCGATCGGTCCACTGTACAGCTCCATTCCAACTTCAATTTCGACTAAAACTTCGCCAAACAACAACTTCGACGAATCTAACTCATCCAATACAATCATAAGCATGTTATAACTTCGCTAAAACATGAATATGACGATTTCCACTAAAATGATGTAAATTTCACCGAAACCATTAAAAGGAACATATGATCATGAGGGATCTAACTTACATAAACATATGAAATGGCATGGAATTTACTGATTAAACTTGCTAAATTAGATCATAAGGTGATTCATATAAAAATGGATATATAATGATATAGATCCATGAGAAAACACTTACAATTGATGAAAAACATGCACAAACACTCATATTGTAACAACTCGGAAAATCAGAACCAGTTTAAAATTTTTATTTTGGCAATTTTAATGAATTTTGGATATTTAAAATGATTTATTTTAAATAATAACGACAACAAATTTATTTTAAATAGAATTAGCACAGGATATTCTCTTTGCCTTGGTTCACAAATGGAATCCAACTTCCAATACGTGGCATTTCGGTTTTGATTGTAGAGCCTAGTATTGGCGACATGATAGATGGTACCCATGCTGCCTATGATTGATACATTTAAATTTGAAGTTGTTTTATACACTTTACACTATAATAGTATCAAAATGATTTGTTTTAATCATACCAAGCATGTTTGGCTATTATAAGGTAAAACTCCATCCTCCGGCTTGCGTTGCATTGTGTGATGGGACCTGAGTCTTATAATAGCTTCATTTTTTCAAAAAAGTATTGCGCTGTTTATTCTCTGCATTGGTATTCTTGGGAGGAAACCCGTTCCGTGTTATACGGCGTGGTCCCTTGATATACTATATTTTAAAGTAAAGTTTTGAATGACTGTTTTAGTTCTCACACCAGTCACATCACTGACCTGGAGTTTATTGTTTTAACCTAAACTCTAGGTGCCCCTATTTTCCACACGGGCAGCTAGTAGTTTTGGCTTTGCAGATTTATATTCACACAATCCTGGTCTACAGCAGGAACGATATCCAGAAATCTCTGTATCTGTATATCTCCTTCAGTTGTGTTTTGTATTATCTTTCCGCTGCAGTAATGTATTTAAATCTCTGATATTTTATGATGTGTAATATTTATTCATACTCTGTATATTCTTGTATCTAGTGGAAATTGTTGTTTTAATCAATGAAATGTTCTTCTGTTTGTGTACCGATGTGGCTTGTTCTCAACTCAATCCGGGCTTTTCTTTACGGGGAAGTTCGGTCGTTTCAGTTTGGTATTAGAGCTTTGGTTTACAGAGCTCGAGAACAAGACACATTAGAACCAAACGAAATAATTCATCAGAGATTGGATTAGTAATATCCAATAAGAAGTACTCGTTAGAGATAGGATCAGTAGTATCCTAAAATAAGTGTGAAGAGTGTTATTTTTAAAATAAAAATAAAAACAAATATTGTTTTGAAAATTTAAACCTTATTCAACGTATTTGAATATTTATTTATATTGAATTTAGACAATCCAATATATAAAGATTCTGCATATACGCCTTGCAAATGTGTATTCGAAGTTTTAATATACTGGATAGATATAGAATCATGCTCTAGTCGCCCGGAGAAGATTCTGATGATCGCCATGGCATCATCAACATTTATATTTGAGTTTCGAAAGTGGGATATCTATATATTTCCAATTGACTGGTGTGAGAACCAAAACTAGATAGGGTTTATTGTTGTGATTTGGCATCAAAAATGGATATATATATATATATATATATATATATATATATTATGAATTTGAAATGATAATCAACTAATTGATTGCTAGTTGTGTTGTTTGACTATTGGTTGATTAATTAAAATTTTGAACCATTAAGCCAAATTTTATCAAATATTGAGCTGGATTGAAATTTTGTTAGAGTTTCCTATATATGCATGCATATACATTGAACAGGTAAATGGATTTGCTGTTGAGTAAAGAATTTAGTTGCGTGTCCGACAAATAGGCAAACCTTAATGAGTTGGATGCGCAATTTTATTTATTATACAAACTACCATGAATGCCATTAGATGCGGAGTGTTGGTTGTTCTGTGTGAGATTATAAACGTTGCCATAGGATAGTAACAATTAATTTTGAACCACAGTACATGGCATACTGCGTGAAGATAGCATACTCTATCATATATCACATAAGCATTTGGAGCTTATGTGACGAGATTGAAGATTTACCATACAAGCGAGAGGCTTGTATGGTGATGACTATATTTCAGGTCGAATAGAAGACTGAAATGGACTATATAAAATGTAACGGTAAATTGCAAGATTAATAAAAACCCCACACGGGTCTGGAGTTGACAATAATCACGTCTCTCTAGTCATTTAGGCACAAAAACTATTTATATGGTGACGAGAATTTATTCTCTGGAGTTATGATCTATACATACTCCCCTGTGGACACCGGAATAAATCACTATAAATATGTGTATGCATTTTAGGATTTATTGGGTGCCTAATACAACCCAATAAATTTCCAAACCCATCCCCGTACAAAGGAGGTTATGGCGGAATTTTTTAAAAATTTAGGGTGTTAGCCAAATTTTTGAAGAATTGGAAAATTCTTAGAAACTGAAAAGTTGAAGAATGAAAGCCAAACTGAAAGTTGAGTTGATTAGTAAAACAACTTTCAGCTCCGTTCCTTTTCGGGGACGAAAAGATTTTAAGTGGGGGAGATTGTAACAACCCGGAAAATCAGAACCAATTTAAAAATTTTATTTTGACAATTTTAATGAATTTTGGAAATTTAAAATGATTTATTTTAAATAATAACGACAAGAAAATTATTTTGAATAGAATTAGCATAGGATATTCCCTTTGCCTTGGTTCACAGATGGAATCCGACTTCCAATACGTGACATTTCGGTTTTGATTGTAGAGCCTAGTATTGGCGACATGATAGATGGTACCCATGCCGCCTATGATTGATACATTTATATTTGAAGTTTTTTTATACACTTTACACTATAATAGTATCAAAATGATGTGTTTTAAATGTACCAAGCATGTTTGGCTTTTATAAGGTAAAACTCTATCCTCTGGCTTGCGTTGCATTGTGTGATGGGACATGAGTCTTATAATAGCTTCATGTTTCCAAAAAAGATTGCGCTGTTTATTCCCTGCACTGGTATTCTTAGGAGGAAACCAGCTCTGTGTTATACGGCGTGGTCCCTTGATATACTATATTTTAAAGTAAAGTTTTGAATGACTTCTTTAGTTCTCACACCAGTCACATGACTGACCTGGAGTTTATTGTTTTAACCTAAACTCTAGGTGCCCCTATTTTCTACATGGGCAGCTAGTAGTTTTGGTTTTGCATATTTATATTCACAGGATCCTGATTTACAGCTAGAACGGTATTCGTAAAGCTCTGTATCTGTATATCTCCTTCAGTTGTGTTTTGCATTATCTTTCCGCTGCAGTAATGTATTTAAATCTCTGATATTTTATGATGTGTAATATTTATTCATACTCTGTATATTCTTGTATCTGATGGAGATTGTTGTATTAAGCAATGAAATGTTCTTCTGTTTGTGTCCCGATTTGGCTTGTTCTCAACTCAATCCGGGCTTTCCTTTACGTGGAAGTTCGGGTCGTTTCACGTATACTCCATTGCATTCATGTGAGAGATGTAAATCACTCACCGATTCTCCAAATCAAGCTAAAATGATATAATTATGAATCCGGACAGTAAGCAATTCAACCCAAACTCCTCGATCCGATGAATCCTCCCTTGAAATGATGTAGATCTAGCCTCCAATGGTGCAGATCTATGATTTCCCTCCTTAGATTTGGATTTTTAATGGTGGAAAGGTGTTAGAGGAAGAAGGAGATCAATGCCTCCAAATGAGAGAATGGGAATGTAAACCTTTTCCCTCCACTCTCATGCCCTATTTATAGGATTCCACCAGCCCACTAATGGGCCTCCCCAATTCAGCCCATTAGGCTCTCCAAACCTGGATAGCCAACTGAAAAACCTTAAAACAGCGATTTCTCCCAAACCGCTGAGCCAAATCTTTAATGTAACCACTCTACGGAAAGAGAATCATCAATTCCTTTCCAATGGCACAGGTCTCACCCTCTGATTTGATCTGAGTCAAAAGTTATGCCCTGTACAAGACTGACAGGGGCAAAATGGCCACAAACAAAATCGGTAAAAAATTTATACATGTCCCACATTCCCATAAGCAACATATTAAAAGATGAGAATGATCCAACCCTCAGGAAATAAAATAAAAATATTTTACGATCCTCTGATACATAAAATGTGGGCGGATACAATCGCCTTCCTTAACGAATCCATCACTATTGTTATTATGATGATCGAAGGCTGATGAATTTGCATTCTCTTCAAGGTTGGTATGGATTTTCGAGGGAGGAGCAGGATTTTCTTGAGTATTTAACAGAACACGCATTTTGTCCATTAAAGCTTGATTAGCATCCATAAGGGTTTTATTAGCTTCAATTAAAGCTTTGTTGGAGGCTACCATGCATTGACTGAAGTTAGAGACGATGCCATCTAATTCACCGCTAGTCACTCCAGCTCTGGCCACTGAATTTTCTCCAACTTCAAAGCGATTGGCAAGTGGAGTAGTCTCGTTGTTAGCGACGTTATCGCCTTCTTCAATGGTTTTGCTTGTGGTCTTCTTAGATTTAGCCATTATTTCGGACAAGGGTCTCAACCTTGTGGGAGAGGATTCGTCAGATGGCCTTGAACGTAGTAGATTCGGAGAATCTATGGTAGAAGTAGGCTTAGACCTTCAATGGTAGGCTCTTAAGATTGAGAAAAGTGTGAAGGTAGGAGATGTGAACGCGACCCCACGGTGGGCGCCAAATGTTCGAACCAAAAATGGTTCAACACCAAAGGTTTCCTATCGACACTTAACCAAACGGTATGCAAAATGAAAATAGGGCCACAAACGCAAATGCAAGAAAAAAAGTAGAAAACACAAGAATTTTTATGGTGGTTCAATCTAGGATAGATCTACGTTCACTTTCGCAAGGATTTTCATTATCATGGAGAGATTTACAAAGTTCATCATTTCATACATCCCATTTTTGCTCATTCTCTCTTTTATAGTGATTTCCCTCACTTTGCTCTCTTTTAGCTCTAGATCTCACTTGAATTCGGGAAGAAATGGGTTAGATCTCGTGATTAGATGATCTTCCTTGACTTCATCATGGAATTAGTGGTAGATCCGAGCTTTAGAGAAGGCTAATGGCAGTTGGAGATCACTAGAATTGAGTTAGAGTGTTTTCCATGGCATATGAAGGTAATTAGAGAAGCTTTGATCTTCATGTTGTTGGAGGAAGAAGGAGGAAGCTTTGGAAGCCATTAATGGAGCTTGGAGAGGCTTTCAAATGGTGAGAAATGATTTGGGCAGCCCTTTGGGGTAGAGGAATCAATCCCTTGAAGTGTGGTGAAAGGGGGTATTTATATGAGAAGTTTGGACCAGGTGGCAGTTCTGTAATTAAGGTGAAAAGGGTATGGTTCGTTCACTGACTTATTTACGGATCTGCCACTATCTAATGACCGACCCTAAAAGTAATGTTTCGGCACCGACTAGGATTTAAAGTTGCAGACCGACCATCTTTATTTACACCTATACCACCGCTTCCTTTATATTCTTCATAGACTGACCCACTTTCTTGTAATATATGAATGGACCATTCGTTTGCAAGCCACGTGCTCATTTGCCTTTACACTTTACTATTTAAAATGGGGTTTGGATATTACAACATTTCCACCCCTTCTTTAACAAAATATGAATATGCATATTCATATTCCTTCATGCTCGACCCATAACGTTATACCGCTACTCGATCCATACAGTTTGCACTGTTCGACCCTGGTGAATGCGTTCATGGAGGACGCGCTCGATCCAAATGGCAAGATGGCACTGCTCAACCCATCGTTGAGGATATGCTCGACCGGCCCTTCAACAAGTGACCGACCAATGGTGTTCGACCCATCCAGATAGGTACTGACCGACCTGTTGTGCTACTGCTCGACCTAGGTATGCTACTCGACCTTTCCTTGGATGGAGCGCTCAACCCAACATGCTGGAGGAGGATGCTTGACCCATGCTTGGTGGAAGATGCTGCTGCTCGACCAGGGTACTCGAGCGTGCTGCTCCGCCTTGAGTGCTCGAGCACGCTAATCCTGTCATGTTGGTTGATGCTATTTCCCAACATTTTCTTTTTTCTGGCTGAGTACCCTCATAGTGTTTGATGGAATGCTTGAGTGGGTTAACACAAACCTCCCTTCAAACCGACATAAAAAAATGGCGGCTTCCACAAAATTCTCTTGGCAAATAGAACCATGTCCGTATCCTCCTTTCCAGCCTCCTCCTCTGCCGTCGAGTCCAGTGATGACCACTCCGATTCCTCCCGATCCTCCGGATTTCTCTTGCCGACAACATGCCTCCACTTCCGGTGAGCATGAATCACAACCTCCTTCTATGAAGCCGATTAACCCCAGCCTTAAAATCTCTACAGAAAATCATATGAAATCTTCAACCTTTCTTAACCAATTAGCAGCTTATAACCCGCTAGATCTAGTTCTCCCAATTTCTAGTAATTTGGTAACCGAACCAAGACCATCGATGACCAGAGAATATGGATTATAAGTAGAGCAGTATTTATTTTTGTGAAAACTGTTCCTAAATTGTAGTTGTTAACTTTTATACATCACATGTATGAGGTTTTCATGCCTTGTTCCGAATTTGACAGTAGCAAATCTCAACGTCTTGCGTTCCAGATCCAAAATCCTCGTTTCCTTGGTATTCTTCTTGAAAAACTGCGATTTCTCTCTTTCAAAGTAGATACTTGCATAGATGGATAAACAAAAAAATTTATTTACAATGCTATGCGAAGACAATTTTTTGAACGGATGGATTTTTCCCTGAATATGACCTGTACTGATATGTGTCTTGAGTTTACAGTGCTATGCGAAGCCTATTTTGTGAAAGGATGGAAGCAGGCTTAACTAGTGTCAAAATATCAGAGAAAATACATGGAGTAATTAGCTTCTCTTTAAATGAATGGGCCTGCCAGGTAACTAAATTCTTTTGTTTCAAATGTAATGTATTTTCATGATCTTCATGTGGCTATATAGATTGGTTATGAAAACTACATTGTTTATTGTTACAATAAATTTAATATGCCTATTCTTATCGTGAATTGATTGTGTTGGAAGGCAAGTACCACAACACGTACATGGAAGACGATGCAAAAAAGTGAAGTAATTGCAAAACTCGAAGCCACCTCCTACATGGTACAAGGTACACTATGATATATTTTGAAAATTACTAAATTTCTATCCTTTTTCATGCATGTACACAAATCCAATTATAATGCAGGCCTTAACCAATGCTACAGTAGAAATAAACATGCTGGTACTAAAAACGCTCCAATTGGTAAATCCATTGTCTTTTCTTTCAGAATCATTATATGTTCTAATGCTCACCGGCACTGCCACACTTTGAATTATGAGCCACTGCTGAAGGATTGCTTGATGTCTGAAGACCACGTATCCTAGGTTAGCCTGCACTACTATTTGAAGATGGACATTCTGATATGTTAAACTCTGATTCATGGACAATGGATGCTTTTAAGTTTGGATCTGAGTTGAAATCACTTGGGGATTGCTGATGGTATAGTGACGTCTGATGGGACGATTTCAAAATCTATGATGCTGTGATGATGTTGTGCAGATACCAAAATGTGCTTAGTGCCATGCATATTGTAAGCACTTTAATTTGGTCATATCCTTCACTACATTTTTTTAGTAAAACAGTGATAACTGGCTTTCTATTACTGAGAACTTCTTGCTGCTTATGAAACTCTTGAAACTTGGTTGAAATTTATTTCACACAGTGATGTTGCATGGTTGAGGTGATGATGAAACTTACAGATCCTTGAATAAAAATAAATAAATAAATAAGCAATAAATGATTGAGTAATGACTTGGAATTCATTTTATGGAATGAAAATCAGGTTTTGCGAAATATGATTTCAACTTATATATGCGGAATTCATTTTATGAAATGAAAATCCCATTCAAAGTGAATGCACAACAAATTGTATTTGACTCAAAAACTCCTAAGTTGATGAGCAATCCCCATTCAGTCTCATCATATTTGATTGGATGGATACTGACACTTGAAGATATTATTTTCTTTTCTTTTTTGTTCTGTCTTGTGTTTTTGTGTGTTGTCTTGTTATTTGATTTGTTTTTTGTTCTAAAACTGAAGTCTTCTTACCTGAGGGGTATTATATGTTTATTTTGGGCATGCATTGTCTTGACAGGCATGTAAAAGGGAAGAGAGTTCTAGTGGTAACAAACACTACGGTCGCTCCTTTGTATGTCCAGAAAGTGATGAATGCTCTAACATATGAAAATATGAATGTCTCGGTTGATAGTGTGATATACTTCCTGATGGTGAGCAGTACAATACATTGATCGGCGTTCGACATTCATGGCTCTAGGTGGCGGATTGATAGGTGATATGTGTGGTTTTGTTGCTGCCTCTTTTCTTCGTGGTGTTAATTTCATTCAAATTCCAACAACCTGCTGGCTTAGGTGTGTTCTATTTGGACGGATGACTTTAAAAGGTAACTTATTATTTTTTAAACGCACGGAAAAAAGAGAAGATTTATGCAAATGTGCTTTGTAGATTTCATAGGCAAATAAGCTTTGTAATTCGATTAAAGGCTTTCAGAGGAAAATAATGAAAGCTGTAATTTTATATATTTTTATGTGGTATATGATTTATAATTTGTATTCTAGATATAACGTTGTGATTTTTATCAATGAATGGGTTATGATGTCTTTAAACTTACATCTATTTCTTATGGTATTTATCTATTTATTGTTGTACATATATATAGATTCTTATGCATATAATTTGCGGATATATTACAACTGTAAAATTAATAAAAGTTGTAATAAAATATATCACAATGGTGCGTAACTGTTGTAATAATTTTTTTTACAACTATGGAACAAAGTTGTAAAATATACATATTACAACTGTGTTGCAACGGTGCAAAAGAGTTATAAAAGAATTTAGTCTATTACAACCTCTTAATACACGGCAGTTAGCCCACCGTTGTAAAATGTATATTACAACGTTTTTCCACCGTTGTAATATGGTCATTTTGTTGTAGTGGCCAAGCCTCCGAGCCAACTCCAACTGCAGCACCCAAATAGTGCCTCCCTCCGATAGCCACCACTGTAACCACGCCAGACCAGTGCATGTTCTCTACTGACCGTCGAAGCCGCCCATAACAGAACTTTCACCAACTCCTTTGTGCATTTGAGGGTATTTTGTTATATATATATATATATATATATATATATATAAGTTTGAGTTTTCTAGATTGGTTTGAGTGACTATGTATTTGTATGTGCTTGAATCTGTGTGTATAATCTATGTGTGCATGTATATTCTTTTGTGGGTGCATGATGCAGTTTGTGTGTGGTGTGTGTCATACGCTTGTGTTAAGGGCGTGAGAATTATTTGTTGATTGTATTGTGATAGTCATGTGTGTCAGTATTATGTGTGCGTATTGAGTACTATATGGTGTTTGTGTGTGTATATGTGGATGTGCGTGAGTTAAGAGTATACATGATCTGTATTATATATATGTATATTTATTATATATATATTGATTTTAGATATGTTATATAATTTAAAATACATATAATTTGATTTTTTAGTATTAGGTGTGTGTATTTTAATTTTTATGCATACGTGAATATGGTTTGATGCGCGTTTTCGCATTGTGTATTATATATATAATTATAACTTTGGCATGCGTTGAATTTTGAAATATTAAAATATATATTATGGTTTCTCGATGTGTATATGTATAAAAATATTATATAATATGTTGTAAAATTTGTTACGTTTATATTTGAGTCGAGTTCAGAAACCGTCCTAAAAACCCAATAGCTGTACCAATCCATTGAAAACTCTCTAATCTCCTCTTATGAAATAAAATATATATTGAGCGGTTACTGTGATTAAATCCATTATGAGTCATGCCTGGAAGTCGTCGTTCCATTCTGGGTCAATTTGTCTGCTATCTCCATTTCTATGCCATGAAAGGTGAGTTTATCTCACTCGACCAACATTGTTTCGTGGATGTTAAATTCAGCATAAATGAACTATTGTGAAATTTATAGGAATGCTAGTAGAAATTGTATTATTAGATATGTATACACCTTTCTTATACAACAAGGTATTCATATGACACGTAGGTACACTGATGATACATGACTTATGATGTGATTGATATATGTTTACTGATTTCCAGTTTAGGAAATCACTAAGGTTTGAAATGATATATACCCAAACGGACATTAGATTAGGGAAAAATCATTATGGGTTGAAATGATAGACCAGGAATATTTTACTGAATTTGGGATTGCAGGTTGAAATGATATGTACCGGTAAATTTATAAATTGCGATTGAAATGATAAATATTTGTATCACTTGACCATACAATAAAAACTGTATATGGACACGATTGTCCATGTTTTTGAAGTATAGTGATTTGGAAATTTGATTTTAGAATGATAACTTAAGATTTTATATTTTATATTTCAAAGATTCTAAACTTAAATTTTGTATGTTTTAAATTATATGTTTTAAAATGATTTTATGAGTAGAAATGGGTTTAAATGCTTATTTATGATTTACTTATAATTTTATTTATTTTAAACCATATAATTTAATCATATAAGTATTTTCAAAAAAAAATTATTATACTAAAATAAATAATTCTTTTAAACCTACTTCTATATTATTTTAATCTTATATATGTTTATAATCTATATTTTAATTAATTTTAGAATTTTATAAACTTATATTTTATCTATTTTCAAAGTAAATTTTGTATCTTTTATAAACTTTAATAATAAAATAAAAGGTGGATAAGTTAGGATTTTCGCGATTGAACTCGAGGTTTAAAGATTTAAAATTTATTATTGATAATTGATTCAAAGAATGAGCTCATATAAGTTATGAATTTGAATTCAAATTGATTTGAACTTGCAAGAGATGAACTCGAATTGTGAAATTGACTTTTTAACTTAAATTTCTAAACCGAAGGAATGAATATGAATTTACAATCTATATGAATTTGGATTTGAATTAATATTAACTTTATTAGAGATGATTTTGATTTATGTAAATTAAACTTTCAAATTTGAATTTCTAATTTAAGTAATGAATGTGAATTTATTATTGATATGAAGTTTAATTCAATTTAAAGTGATTGATTTAGAATTGGAATACATAATTTTATATATGGAATTGATTTTATAAATCGTTTGGTTTGAATTGAGAAATTTGTTTAATCAAACATTTAAGAATGGTTCAAAATCGTTTTAATTGTATGAATTGAACATAAGACTTTGGTTCGAATTTATAAGTAATGAATTTGAATGGTTCGACTTTAGTTATAATATAGGTATGATTTGGTTTAAATTGAAACATATGATTTCGATTTGAGTTGTACAAAAATTTAATTTAAACCTAAGTGATTGGAATTTTGAATCGAATCAAACGAATTCTTATAAGAGGTGAAAACTAGATTTTATTATTTGTTTAACTTGAAATATAAAGTCTTGAGTTGAATTATATATTTTGAGCTCGAACCAAATGTTGAATTTTTGAATTGACTTAAAGCAAATTCTTGTAAAGGTGAAATTAGCTATTTGAATAGTCTAAAACATGGATTTCTGAATATAAATCAAACTAAAATATCTCAAAGTTAAATATTTTAGTATTGATTTAAATAGCATTTAAGATATATTTTGTATAAGTCGATTTGGTTTGAAAGTCATTATGCGAATATTTCTGGAAATTATATAAAACCGAAGTTAAGTATTATAGTACTGGCTTATACTATACTATGAAATTTTTACGATATGGTTTTTTAAAATCGGTTTGATTTAAGAGATTTAAGTACCTAGTTTTCAAAACAGAATATATTCGTAGCTAGATTTTAAATTTTGATTTCAAATTCGAATCTGAGATTTCATATAAACGACTTTATAAAGTGATTTATAAAATAATGACCACGGTGTAAAAAATGTAAATGTTAGGTTGTTAAAGAGACCGGGATCGGTTATTGTCATACTCTTTACCAATACCGAAAGCCATTTTAACAACTATGTACGCGGTGGAGATCCTGAATGAAGTAGGATGGTTTGGCGAATGACTCTATTTTTTTCATATAAATTACGAGACCTTGGCTACCATGAGTCAGTTTGATGTGACAAAAACAGGAGCTACGCCGATACCAAGTGAGGTCATGTCTCCTATCGAGTGCACTTCTTCGATACCATTCTATTACTATATTGATGTGTTTGGTGGCCACCCTTCGATTTGATTATGTGAGTGTGTCTCAACGTGGGTGGTAGTTGCGGCTATGTGTTACCACCAGTACGGCTCTGCAAACGGTGTTTCCACCTTAGCATTCCTTGTGTTCCTTGTCACATGCCATGGAGTGCTCCCTGAGTATCACGCCGATTTAGAGGGGCTTACAATACTATATAGAGTACGAGAATATATAAACGGTGTAAGGGTAATAATGGTAATCCTGCTTATGCTATTTTGCTATTTATTTTACTAATAAACACTATTGTATATAGCGTATTATACTATATAGTGCTAGTTTAATGGATCGATCCTTAGAGGATGGTGATCCCAAACGTCCTTTGAGTTAATGATTGCATTTCATCGAACATTTCATTTGAGTTGATTTACTTTCATGAGAATGTTATTCCTGATCCGAGTTGTTTTGTTTTGCATTATTGCTCGAGTCAGATCGATTATCACAGTTTTCGAGATTCACCCATGGAGTTAGAGCTTATATTGGGTTTTTGCTCACTTGTATCTACCTATTGATCAGTTGTTCCAGTTTAGCTATTTCTTGTCGTTTCTGTTTCAAACTGTTATCTTTTATACCTGTATTAAGACTTCATTATATTAGACTTCTGATGTATTACTTATGTAAATTTTTATTTAGTAGATTCATGAACTGCAATTGTATTATTTATTTTCCACTGCGAGATATTATTTCTCTGTATCTGTGTTTGTGATATGTGATTTTGTGATTTGTTCTATTTACCTCAGAAGTTAATAACAATCTGTCGTTTTAGACGATTCGAGTTTAACATGTTTTGTCGACTCAGCACAGTAAAATTGGCGGGTTATTAAATGCTATTTTGGCATAAAATGTGTAATACAAAAAGATTCACTTAAAATTAGAATTTGCTTGTTGATAATATTGAAAGGGGTAAAAGCTGGAAACCTGTATTTGCTGAAGGGTACATCTGCTTCTGTAGATTATGCTTCGGTTATTGATTCTGTTGATTTTGGTTCCACTAGATTGTGGAATTTTCTTATAGGTTACGTTGGAGAGCGCGGTTTGAAAATATTGAGAAAGCAATTTTTGATTCACGATGTTCATAATTCAAAACTTGGCTTTTGTGAAGGATGCATACTTGGAAAGCAAATCAAGGTTCATTTTGGGAGTGCAAAGCACAAGTCTTAAGATGTTTTAGAGTATGTTCACGCTGATGTTTAGGGCCCCCCACCATGCCTATCTTTCGGAGGAGCCATGTATTTTGTTTCATTTGTTGATGATTTTTCTATAAAGGTATGAGTTTACTTTATGAAGTCCAAAGATGAAACTTTTGATAGGTTTCAAAGTTGGAAATCTTTAGTTCAGAAGCAGTCTGGAAAGAAAGTGAAGGTTCTTCGTTCAGATACTTCACTTCTCAAAATTCATCAAAATTGGGAGTCCAAGGGAATCAAAAGGCGCCACACCACGCCAAGGGACCCTCAGTCAAATGGGGTTGCACAGAGAATGAATCAGACTTTGTTGGAAAGAACCTGTTGTTTATGTCTGATTGCGAGATTAACGAAGAAATTTGTGCAATAACATTATCTACGGTGTTTTTCTTTTCAAGCACACAACTTCTACCGCCATAAATATGAACATTCTTAAAGAAGTATAAAAGGAAGAGCATGTTTCATATTCCTTTCTTAGAGTGTTTGGGTATCCAGCTTATGTGCACGAGAGTAAAGGTAAGTTGGATCCAAGATCACGCAAGTCTATTTTTTGGCTATAGGAACGGAGTTAAGGGTTATAGGTTGTGGTGTCCTACTACCTAGAAGATTGTTACTAGCAGGCATATTATATTCATTGAAAGTGCTATGTTGAAGGTGAAGCCTTCTTCATCTGTTAATGATGATGTTAAGAGGACAAATTTAGAATATCAAACGCAAAGTAGATCATCAGACATCTATACAAGTAAAAATGATGATTGTGATGACACCGTGACTAATTTGGAGAGGGCAAAAGATCAATCTTAAGGTAGATCTCAAATTCAAACTCGAGCAACTAGAAAGAAGAAAAGACCAACATGGCTTGATGATTTTGTAGGATTAAGCACTGCAGACATTGATTTTAATGAGATGGAAACTTATGCATTAAGCATATTTCATGCTGAACCTAGAGTCTATAGAGATGCCATCAGTTCAGTTGATAGTTCCTATTAGTTAGTAGCTATGGAGGTGGAGATTGAGTCATTGCATAAAAATCACAATTAGGATTTAGTGTCATTTCCTTCTGCCAAAGAGCAATTATATGTAAATGGATCTATAAGGAGAAAGGCGGCAGCAATAATGACTTAAGATACAAGGCAAGATTAGTAGTGAAGGATTATGTTCAGAAGATGGGTGTGGAGTTCCATGATGTTTTTTCTCCTGTTGTTAGACACATTTCCATTCGTATTCTTTTGGAATTAGTTACTCAATTCAACATGGAGTTGAAACAATTAGTTGACGAGATAGCATTCTTGCATGGTGAATTTAAGAAGGACATTTACCTACAATAGCCAGAGAGGTTCATTGACAGCTCATGTTTGTTAACTTGACAATTCCCTTTATGGTTTATAACAATCTCCTAGATAGTGGTATAATTCTCTTGATAAGTTTATGATCTCACAAAGTTACTTTAGAAGCTTTAAGGACCAATGTGTCTATTTTAAGAAATGTAATGATGACATAATCTATTTATTAAATTATGTTGATAATACGTTGATAGCTTCCAAGAGCATAACTAGAATTTCAGAGTTGAATATAGAGCTCAGCAAGGAGTTCGAAATAAAAGACCTGGGAAATGCATAGAGAATTTTGGAGACGTAGATTCATAGGGATAGAAAGCAAAGAGTTTCGAGGCTCACTCAAACTTAATATATTTAGAAAGTCCTATCTTGAATAGGACTAGAGAATGCTAAAGCGATGGTCACTCGCCTATGCTCTCAATTTAAGCTATCTAGATATATGTGCCCTACATCGGATAAAGACAAAAGGGATATGTCTCATATTCCTTAGTCTGGTGTGGTTGAAAGCCTTATGTGCTCAATGGTATGCACAAGGCATGATTTAGCGCATGCAGTTGGTGTTGTTGGCTGATACATGTTTAACCCAGAAAAGACACATTGACAAGCAATAAAGTGGATTTTAAGATATATGAGTGGCACACTGACATTGGCTTGTTGTTTGGAGTTAGTGACATAACTCTAAGGGGTTTATTGCGATTCAAATTATGTTATGGTAGAGATGGTACAAAATTGATTTCGGGCTATGTTTATACACTTGACATAGGCCCGATTTCTTGGGATCCAAGCTACAATTCGTTGTGGCTTAATCGACTACAAAGGCAAAGATCATTTCTATTGTGGAAACGACTAAGAAAGGATTGTATATGTTGCAGCTTTCGGATGATTTATCAATAGTACAGAAGACTATTGAGTTATTTTCAAATAGTCAGAGCGTCATTCATTTTTTTTGAAAATCAAGCCTACAGCACAGATAATGCACATTAATGTTAGAAGATTCTTTTTCATGCTTGATGAAGAGAAAAATAAGATAAAGCTGTCGAAGATCTACACAAATGACAATGCAGCCAATATGTTAACAAAATCAGTTCCAAAGAATAAGTTTGTGCATTGCTCGAACTTGATTAGTGTGGTACGAGCTACTTAACGCCATGGGGCATGGATCCAACAACCATTTTTTGTTGATTTATGTATAAATATAAATCGAGGTGGAGTGTTAAATTTAGGTCATTTAAATCTATTAATGGGAAGATATTAATTGATTCCTATAATCAAGTCACATACAGTAAACCCATGCAGTTAAAATGCTTAGCGGATTCAATACGGTGCAGATGCAAAAAGTCGTAGTGAGATATAGCGAATAAGTATAAAAGAGCGTATAAAACTTGTATTTTTTGCTTTTACAAACAAATAAATAGTTTAAAAATGGAAAATTAACATTTAGTTTAATTATAATTAGTACATTCCTAATTTTAAAAGAAAAAATGTGCAAATATATGTAAATACATGTAAACTTTTATTTACTCAATTAAATTTAATAAAATATTATAGTATTTTCTATTTCGAAAAATATATGTTAAAAATTATATTAAAAAAATTATAAACTTTATAATGTATAAAAAGTCATTTTTTTATTCATTTCTTTTATAGAAGCTATAGCGAGAATAGTGAAATATAGCTAGCTAAGATAATGGGATATACCAGGAATAAAAAAAATTAAAGCGGGTTTTAAGTGGATATGCTATTTCAGAGGCCTTTTGGAAATAGCATAGCGGTAGAAATCTGTTATACGATATAGGGAGGACATAGAGGTGTAATAGCGGGGCATTAGCTGCACAGCGGTAAACTGATCGGCAAGAAAACATAGTAATATGGAGAAGGTATATTATTTGATTTGAGAAATCAATCAAATATTGGTATAGGTAGAGACAAATACAAATAAACTAGATTCGTGGTGGAATCAAATCAAGGAAATATAAAAATATTTCGTTCCTATCTTCAAAGCATTCTCCATCCTTCCTCCAATATATATGAAGATATTTGCTCAAATTTTTTTCAACAAAAGATATGAAAACTCTCCTTATTATATCTTTAATAAATTCTTTATCTCTGTATCTATTATAGCATGAGAAAATTGTATTGAATGTTTTGTGTTTCTTTTCGTATTGTTCTACCTCCTCTTGAAGTGAAAAAATAAAAGGATGTTGGGTCCGAGTACGCAGGAATGGCTGAACCTTGTAATATAGGTGTAATCTTTCCCTTTTCTATTTCCGTTTTATATTTATAATTTGAATCATTTGATTTTCTTTATTATCTCTATTCGATTGACGTTGTTGAGATTGTCGACAGACTAGATTATTAAATGTTCTGTTTTCGTTGTCTAAATCACTGATTTTCACTACAAATTTTTTGGTTATATTTGCACATAAATGACAAAATCTTATAACTATAACATATAATGCAATATAAACAAATATAAGAAATCAAAATGATTCATCAAATCAATAAACATATTTAGATCAAAGGGCGATCAATTGGAACAACAAGGATATATACTGTAGATGTGCTCTAGCTGATGATATGTCCTCTTTTTCCTGATTAAAGCTGATTAGATTTGGATTATCATGTAATTTGTGAATTTGGGAAGAGAATTGGAAATAGGTTTAGGATTTGGGGAAACAAGGAAAAATGCATATGTTAATCTCCCACATCCTCTATTTACAACTACAGGTCATTAGACTAACGAACTTGTTAATCTCAAATCATTAGCATCCCTTAATTATGACAAGTCATCTTAAGAAATTAAGATTACCATATCTTCCAAACCACTTGTCCGATTATAGTACATGACCACTCTACGAAAACGGAAATTATCATCCCTAAGCAACAAGGCAAGAGCATCTAATTCGGCGTAAGTAGTTATGGACGAAATAACATACCCTCGACGTAAAATGGTCACATAAATTTCGGCAGATATCATGAATGTACAAATATCCATAAGAACTTACAACCACATATGAATACAATATAATTATTATATGAAAGAAAAGAAGGAAATCAAAAATTTGGTTGCCCTAGGCGCAGGCTAGCCAAAAAAATGAAGGCAGGCAGAAATTTTGCATACTAGCCGACTCGAACCCTAGACTTCAAACCAGTGTTTTAAAGACCGCGGTTAACCTGCGACCTTGGAACGTCACGGCTCTGGAAATGAAATAACCTTGCGCGTGCACTGATCCACTGTTTAACCGCAAAACCCTATAAAAATCTCTAGTCTGACCTCTTTTAAACCTCACGATTCTTCAAATTTGCGAAAATAATAATTGCATCATTCTTTATTTTTTACTATAATAAATTTAATAAACAATTTCATAGCAGTTATCATTTAATTTTGAATGATATAATTCATTATTATGTACATTTTACGAACAATTATTGAATTAATACTCTTTCACTATAAAATATTAGTAAATTTACAACTTTTCTATGATAAATTATCATATAATTATTTTAATTAGGTAGCTTAGACACGGATGTTTGTCATAATTGATTAGATTTTATTTATATTTAAAATAATTTTACGTCTAAATCAAGAAAATAGAATTAAACTATCAGTTTGGTTCTCACGGTCTAACCGGTTGAATCACGAAAACCTTGCCATGGTTTAATGTATTCACGACTATGTAGTTCAAACACAACAAACAGCAAAACTTGAAACCAACCCAGCAACAGATTCATTAGCTAAAGTTCCTACGTCTCTTCTCTGTATTTATATTTTTTTCCTGTTACTCACGAATCACCGCTGGTTGCACCCTCGAGGGGGGTTGCCCCGAGCGGCAGCCGTGGTGAAACTATGGTTCTTCAGGCTTGTCTAAACACTGCTCAGAGAATCATGGGAGAATAAAACACACGTGGAAAAGCAAAATAGTTTTATCTAACCAAATCAGTACGCATATCACATCCAATCCGAATACAATGTAACCATATATATGGTGGAAACAAATGCAGCCAGTCATTACACACTGGATCGGCACCTTGGTGAAACTATGGTTCTTTAGCCTCGTCTAAACATAGCTCAGAGAATCATGGGAGAATCGTGCACGTGAAAAAGCAAAATAGTTTTAGGTAACCAATCAGTGCACATATCACGTCCAACCCGAATACGATGCAACGATAATATGGTGGAAACAAATATAGCCAGTCATTACACACAACCAGCTTATCCTCTGTTGCAAGTATAAATAGACGGCATTTTCACAATAAAATTCACAAACCACCCAGATACAAAAGAAGAAAGAAAAGAATGGGCCGTGCTACTCCATCTCCTAAACTAATGATCACGACCACCACCGTAGCCGCTATTCTAACCATACTGGCATCCACATGCATGGCCAGAAACAACGTACTGCTGACCGGTGAACAACTGTCCGAAGGCCAATTCCTAAACACGGAACGGTACAAGTTTATAATGCAGGACGACTGCAACCTTGTGCTGTACAAATACAGCAGAGCAGTCTGGGCTTCAAACACAATGGTCACCGGCAAACACGGGTGCAAGGCGGTAATGCAGGCTGATGGCAACTTTGTGATCTACGATGCTAGCGGGAGTGCCGTATGGGCCAGTGACAGTCAAATAGTGGATGGAAAGTATGTCCTGGCGCTTCAGGAGGACGGGAACATCGTTATCTGCGGACCTGATATCTGGTCCACTAGCACCCACAAAAGAGTGAATGGAGCTGTCGTTAGGGCTATGAATGGGACTGTTTATCGAGGCTCCGTGATTGGACCCGTAATTGTGAATCAGAATGGCACTGCCATCTCAAAGGTTATCGCTGCTGCTGCTGCTGCTTGAACTTTTATAGATGAGTTACATGCATGTTTTAAGTATGAATAATTAATGTATTGTGCATGCATGTGATAATGTGATGGTGATGCACTCTAATATGTATGTCAGTTGTTATCTGAGTATCATGCATACTGTATGTCAGTCTTTTACCGGCGTGATCAATAAATTTCCCAAGTTCTCAAATCATTTCATTTTCGTTTTATCCTTATACACCCTTGGGTGGGCATAGCTAACCGTAGGCTTTCTAGGCGCGACTACATCTAGAGAGACATCGATATGTTAGGCACGCACCGGCACCATTAAACACCCTTGGGTGGGCATGAATATCGATCGATGAGTAGGATTTTAGGAATCACTCTATATATCTTGAACTTCATTTGTATTCATAATGTCATATGGCCAAGATATGCAGGTAGATGAACAAGCGAATCGACAGGGTCACTTGCTGAAGGAGCTGCTGGGACCTTGTTCACAATAGCTTGGACGGCTATCCACGTCCTTATACTTTCAGTTCACGGGCCTAACTATCCACGTCTGTTAATTGTGACAACTGATATGCTACGTACGTGTTGCCATTGATTTAATGCTCACTGGATCTAGCACCTTCTTCTATTACCAAAATTTTTGTAGAGAAGATAGGTCATGGAAGGTGGGAGCTTAATTATGGAGAAGCTAGACCCTCCTTCTATTACCAAAATATTGACAAAAGAATTAGATAAATTTTTGAATTGGACGTATAAAGGCATGCATGACAACAAATGTTACTTGCTAATCAGTAAGCTTGAAACTTTAGAATACGAAGGAAAACAAGCAAGCAAAGTAAATGACGCAGAATATAAAGTAGTTCTTCAAGCTCGCCGACGTCCACCATAAAGATCTCTTACTACGTTTCTCTCTATGAAATGTATTGAGTAATACGTGAGTACCCCGTTACATTCCTTTTTACAATACTTCATGGGCTTAGCCCAATTACTCGCTGAATCTTTTATTTTAGCCCAACTCCTGTATTTCAATTGTTACATTGTATCTCGTTAGCTATATAAGCTAACACCCTATGTACATTTTAGCATATAGTTCGTTACAGAAATAAAGCAATTTAATTTCAGTTTACATATCTTTCTTGGTATCAGAGTTAAATCTGATAATTGCATCAAGATCCTGATCGTTTAAATAGTGCATCTACTAAATCTATCAAAAGATAGATCACCCATCAGAGTAGTATCATTATTTGGGTACCCCTCATCTGAGATTTAAATCAATCTCATCATTTGAGGGTTGAGGTCGTGATCGGAAAAACAGTGTCTCGCCGTCAAGTGGCTGTAACAGTTTTCACCATCACTAGCTTAGCGGCAAATCATTTCAAAAAAATCTCCAATCCGATCAAAAAGTCTGGTGAAAACATTCAACTGATAGCAAAAGCCTTCCAAGAAAGTCAATCAGAAAAGAAAACTGATAGCAAAAGCCATCCAAGAAAATCAATCAGAAAAGAAATCAAAGCAAAACATCACAGAAATCATCATCTTGGCATTTCTGGTTGCTTTTGCAATCAATTAAAGAATTCAACCAGACAATTCAATTCAAGGACCAGAGTTTCTTGAAATACTTACCTCCTTTCTCGCAAGTCATAATCCCTCTTCTGTCACCTGTGAGTTATGGCTGGAACTGATCCACCACCAACTTCACCAAGATCATCGACAAGATCAAACCAAACCAGTGGCGAAAGCACTGAAGATTTCATCAAGGCCATTACAAAGCCGCAGAGCAATATAATCTCAATACAACTGGATGAATCTAACTATCTTCTGTGGAAACTGCAAGTTGAAACAGCTGCAAAAGGTTACGGTCTAGAAGATTATCTTTATGGTACTAAAACTATACCAACAAAATTCAACAGAGACAAAGATAACAATCTAGCGGTTAATCAAGAATTCACTACATATCAAAGGCAAGATAATCTTGTAAGTGCTTGGTTAATGTCAACAGTGGGATCATCTCTCATGCCAGAACTGATCGGAATCAAAAATGCGCATGACATATGGACTGCTCTGGAGAGATCATTTACTAGCCAATCATCTGCTAGAGTTTTGCACTACAAAAAGAAACTACAATCTATAAAGAAGGACAACTCTAGCATGAATGATTATCTAATAAAGGTAAAGAATCTATGTGACCAACTAGCATGTGCAGGCAATAGAATTGAGGAAAAAGAACAAGTGCTATATATAGTTGGAGGACTTGAAGATGAATATGAATCTGTAATTGCATTCATCACATCAATTGAACCCACACCATCACTACAAAGTGTGTATTCTATGCTATTAGCACATGAAGGCAGATTCTTAAGAAAGAAAGATCAAGAAACAGATGTCTCAGTCAACTATACAACTGTTGGTAAAGAAAAGAATCAACAAAGCAATAATGCGAGAGGTCAAAGTTCTTACCAGAGAGGAGGTCAATCAGGCAGAGGACGTGGAAGATCTGGTAGATGGAACCCCAATAACAGGCCAAAGTGCCAAATTTGTGAGAAAATTGGTCACACAGCCAACATATGTTATTTCAGATTCAACAGCAGTTTCAATGTCAATCAGCAGAGCAATAATAATAACAGAAACAACAATCCAAATGCCAATATGGTCAACAGTCAAACTGACAGCAAAAACAGTCAAGACTCTACCTCAAATGTGGCTATAATTAATGATATACAAGATGATGCATGGTATCCAGATTCAGGGGCAACTCATCATGTCACTAACAGTTTAAGCAACTTGAATCTTGGCAACCGTGAATACAAAGGTAAAAAATCTTTGATTATGGGTAATGGTAATTCTATAATCATTTCTCACACTGGACATGCTAGCATTAAGGGTGCCAAACAACTTTATCTAAATAATCTATTGTGTGCACCTCATATAAGAAAAATCTTAATCAGTGTGTCACAGTGTGCAAAAGACAACCAAATGTCTTTTGAATTTTACCCTAAACACTGTATAGTTAGGGACATGCTGACTAAAAATATCTTATTGCAGGGTAGGGAACAAAATGGACTGTACAAGTTTGGTTCTAGAAACTCAAGAAAAAATGACTTAGAAAATAATTTTTGTAATATTTCAGAATCTAATGCCAATAGTGACTGTTTGACCTTTGAAATGTGGCACTGTAAACTTGGTCACCCAAGTTCTAAAATTGTTCAAAATATTCTTAATAATGATGGCATTTCTGTTGATATCCCAAATAATTTTATATGTACTTACTGTCAAATGGGTAAAAGCCACAAATTACCATTCCCAAACTCTGAAACAAAGTACTTAAACCCATTAGAATTAGTTGTTGTTGATCTTTGGGGTCCAGCACCAATTGATGTTGACTATGGTTATAAATTTTACATTTCATTTATTGATGCACATTCAAGATATGTGTGGGTATATTTCTTGAAATCAAAGTCTGATACTTATAATGCTGTCATGAAATTCATAGCTAATGCTGAAAATCAATTAGGTCATAATGAGAAAATTATTCAAAGTGATGGTGGTAAGAACTTCAACCACTGAAAGAGTATTTCTACAAAAAGGGCATTACTCACTGATTAACATGTCCTTACACATCTGAACAGAATGGTTTAATAGAAAGAAAGCACAGACATATTGTTGAAACAGGGCCGACACTTCTTGCTCAAGCATCACTGCCATTGAAATTCTGGCCAGATGCTTTTGCAACTGCTGTCTATTTGATAAACAGACTACCAACTAAAGTACTAGATATGAAATGCGCTATAGAGATCTTAACTCAAATAAAACCAAGTTACAGTGACTTAAAGACTTTTGGGTGTCTGTGCTTTCCCTATACCAGACCATTCAATAGACACAAACTTGATTATAGATCTACTCCTTGTACATTTTTAGGGTACACTAACAATCACAAGGGGTTCAAATGTATGATCAGTAAAAGGAAGATTTATATATCCAGACATGTTATATTTGATGAAACAAAATTTCCATTCAAAAATCTTGTTCACAAACCCACCAGTAAGGTCTATAATCCTAGGTGCTATATTCCAAATATTTCTGAACAAGTGAATGATATTGTTTATGTGCCAAAATCTAACAACAACATGACACACACACACAAACCACACAAAATATAAGTTCACCACAGCACACACAATCAGGTATTGAATCAGGTGATCAGAATGAAACTACTACAAGTGGAAATGACACTGAACCGCATGAAGAAAATATCAGCAACAGTGACAATGAAAGCTCAACCAATAGTCAGACAGAGATGAGAAATGAAGAAACTCACGTGCAAAATCAACATCACATGGTGACAAGGGCAAAAAGTGGTATATTCAAACCAAAAACCTTTTCTGTTGAGCTCAATGACAAAGAACCATCCACTTATTTTGAAGCTACACTAAATGATAAGTGGAGGTCGGCTATGGAAGTAGAATTAAATGCCTTGATTAAAAAGCAAACTTGGTGTTTAGTTCCAACACCCAAAAACAAAAATATTATTGGGTGCAGATGGACCTATAGGATAAAGAGACAACCTGATGGTACAGTTTATAAATACAAAGCTAGGTTAGTAGCAAAGGGGTATTCACAACAGTGTGGTATTGATTTCAAAGAGAGATTTTCACCTGTTGTGAAACCAACCTCAATCAGAATAGTTCTAACCATAGCTCTGTACAAAAACTGGACCTTCAAGCAATTAGATGTAAATAATGCCTTTTTGAATGGTGAATTACAGGAAGAAGTATACATGGAACTACCACCAGGCTAGAAGAAAAATCTGGAAAAAGAATGGTGTGCAAACTAAACAAGACAATCTATGGGTTAAAACAAGCACACAGGGTCTGGTTCAACAAACTAAAGGCAACATTATCTAAGCTTGGTTACACACCTACAAGATCTGACAACTCACTATTCTCAAAATTCACAACAACTACTGTCATATATGTAAAGTTTATGTGGATGACTTTATAATCACTGGCAACAACAAAACTGAAATTGAAAGCATCACAAACCAACTAAATAGTGAATTCTCTATCAAGGACCTTGGAGAGCTATCATATTTTCTGGGAATAGAAGTTTGCAGAACTGAAAAAAATGAGCTTCAACTAAATCAAAGAAAACATAATGCAGAAATTATGTCAAAGGCAAACATGGACAAGGCTAATTCTCTACCAACTTCTATGGTGACCAACCTACACTTAAGCAAAGAAAAAGGAGAACATACTTGCAATGAAAGACAGTACAGAAGTATTATTGGAGCTCTTCAATACGTCACTATAACTAGACCAGACATATCATACAGTGTCAATAAGGCGAGTCAATTCATGCAACGACCTCTAAGTGATCATTGGAAGGCAGTTAAAAGAATCCTTAGATATTTGAAAGGTACAATCAATCAAGGACTGATACTAAAGTCAAGCAATAACCTACATATCAATGCCTATTCAGATGTAGACTGGGCAAATGACTATGATGACAGAAAGTCAACCAGTGGTTACTGTATATTTTTAGGAAAGAATCCTATATCGTGGTGTGCAAAGAAGCAAAATACAGTTTCCAGATCAAGCACTGAAGCTGAATACCGCAGTGTTGCAAGTACAACAGCAGAAATTATCTGGATTCAAACTTTATTAAGTGAGCTAAAGGTTACAAACAACTCAAAATTTACTGTGTGGTGTGACAACATGAGTACCATAGCGTTAACAGCAAATCCGGTATTACACTCAAGAACAAAGCACTTGGAACTTGACATATATTTCGTCAGAGAGTTAGTACAAAAAGGAAAACTAGAAGTAAATCACGTACCTTCCACTTACCAGATCGCTGATATTCTGACGAAACCACTCTCGAGAACCAGATTTGAAGCTCTGAAAGAAAAGCTAAGCGTAGCTGAAATCATCACTTCAAAGCATAGCAAAGCTTCAGATCTGACTATCAACAAAGGAATTGAAACATCCTCCAGCAAGCTTGCTGAAGCAGCAAGCAATCGTCTCAAATTTCAGATCAACTCTGAAGGAAATCGAGGAACTGAAGCACACCAAACTCTCATCAACAACGGAAGTCAGTTTAGCTCAACAAGGCACAAATCAGTCATCTCAGAACCGCAAGCTCAAGAGAAAAGCCTTGACATAAGGAGATACAGCACAAACAGAGGATTTAATGAAGAATTTTCAAAGAGAAAGACGGATTTGAATCCGGATTTGAATCGTGGCGGCGGCCATTTTTAACCTCCAAACCCTAGTCTAGAGAATAGGGTTTGCGGAGGGGGGGTATGAAATGTATTGAGTAATACATGAGTACCCCGTTACATTCCTTTTTACAATACTTCATGGGCTTAGCCCAATTACACGCTGAATCTTTTATTTCAGCCCAACTACTGTATTTCAATTGTTACATTGTATCTTGTTAGCTATATAAGCTAACACCCTATGTACATTTTAACATATAGTTCATTACAGAAATAAAGCAATTTCATTTCAGTTTACATATCTTTCTCTCTCTTATAATGATAAGGATTTACAAGAGAATAATAGTGTTTGCATCAAAAATTGACCAACCACCAAAGATACTCTTGGAGTACTTCACCTAAAAGGTATGCAATGGAAAATGAGGCCACAATCACAAAATAAAAAGTAAAAAGTAAAGATAAATGATTTTTTGAAGGGGTTCGGTCAATTTAGACCTACGTCCACTATGGAGCTGCCTTCCATTATAACATTCAAGTTTACAAAAGATGGATTCACTCTCATTACATTCATTTCTCTCATTTGCAATGATCACTTCTATTCGATTATTCTCTTTGCCTTTGATTCGCTTGAATTTACGGAGCAATGGATGAGATCTCTTGCTTTGTGGTGATAGATGTGTAGATCTTTTGTAACAACCCGAATTTTTATAACATGTTAAAACCATAAATCAAGGCAGGATTAAATTTTAAAATAAGAATCAAGGGAAATGGGTTACGCCGTTGCGTTCGTCTCGAAATTTTACATGAAATAGAGTCCGAGTTTTCGAATATCGGAATCCGGATGAAGAAGTAATGGCCTGTAGAAGATTCAGCAGATTTTAGGCAGCACAAGACCAGGCAGGTCGACCTGGGGGTCGACCTGGGGACCATGTCGACCATGTGGTCGACCCTAGGGTCGACCTACCCCCCAGGTCGACCATGTGGTCGACCTGCCCCCCTTACAGGTCGACCTGGTCGGCCTGGTTTGACCCAAAATTCATTTTTGAAGCCTGAGACGTGTTTTGATGGTCCGGATTGATTCTAGGGTTAATCTAAGGGCCTAAACTAGTTGCTACACCTATAAAAACACCCTTAGACCTAACCTAATTCATATCAAATCATTCTTACACCATTATGTTGCTAAAATACCTCTTGAACCATGGTCGCCGTCTCCAAATCAAAGTACAAACATTCAAACTCAAATCAATTCAAAGAACAAGGCTTCTACAATGATTCAAGACAATAAATCAACAACGCCGCGACATTTTTGCGACAAATTCAGTTCTTAATTCATTAGCCATGCTCTATAATTTCTAGTTATTTTCAGATTAAAATATTTAAATATAATATGGGCACGTGATGAAGTGAAATTGGATTTAAGTATGTTTATCGATCTATTTCTGTTGCTTCTTGGATCTTGAGTTTTGAGACTTGTCTATCTTTATTCCCATGTCTAGTTCATGATCTATTCAGCCTGTTGTAAATCAATTTTCTTGATTCATATTGATATTATTACCAAGTTGTAATCTTCATGCCTGTGATGCTTTTCTCTCTGATCTTATTTTTATGCAAAATTCTACCTTCCCCTATTTATTTTCTTTTGATGAACCTAGGTCAATTTTGGACCTAGGCCTAAACTACGATATACGTGTGATGGTATACGGGGGAAATATTGGAATATTTCCTAGTGGAATATATGTGTTTGGTGGAAATGGTGGCATAACATAAAAATTGGATATTTGGGTATTACTACCATTAACATGAAATTGGATATTTGGGTATTGTCAATATAATTGAAATTGCAAGTTTGGGCATTGGCATAAATAATTTGGTGTGAAGTAGGCATACATGAATTGGCATGTAAATTAAATCACGAGTTTGGGACTATGTAAGTTTAAATCAAAAGATTTGGGCTTATGTTAATTAGGCATATGTAGAATTGGGAATTTGAACATGAAAGCAATTTTAAATTTGATAATTTGCATAAACATGTATTATGAACTTGGGCAACTGACATGTATTGTAATAAAAAGATTATAGTTTGGGACAACTACATCATGAATCATGATTTGGGTTTATTGGGTATGAAACTTGATACATGTAATTTTGGCTAGAACTTGATACGGTAAAATGGCATAAACCTGACATACATGTAAATAGGCAAGAATTGGACGTATGTAAACTGACTTGAATTGGGTATATATATATATATATATATATTGGCATGTAATTTTGGAACTTGGGCATATGTTTATTAATATGTAAAGTTGGGAATTTGAAACATGAAAATGACTGTGTATTGGATAATTGACTTGAACACGAACATGAACATTTCTATATGTTAAACATATGAACTGATATTGGGCTTTTGGGGGGAATACGACCATTAATGAACCTTTGACACGAGGTTAGACTCGGTTTGTGGTGTAAATCTGCCCGGAACCGCCCAGCAAATCCAGTAGCCACAAAGTGTCAGTCTAATGTGAGAGGTCAAAGGTCGAATTGTAGGTGTAACGATTTATGACACGAGGTTAGACTCAGTTTGTGGTGTAAATCTGCCCGGAACCGCCCAACAAATCCAGTGGCCACAAAGTGCACGGTCTAATGTGAGAGGTCATGATTCGTTTGTCATAATGAATGAATTAAGGAATACTAACCATATTAAGACGTGGGTATGGTTAGAGGGTTTAGTGGGATGACAAGGAAATTTGACATGTAATTGTGGACCTAACCAGTATAAGTTAAGAACATGTAATACTTATAAATGTGGGCTTAACCAACATAACTATTAATCAGACCAATGGGTGGGTTAAGTAATATGACTAGACTAATGACACTTAACCAATATAACATGACACATGATAGGGTTAAGTCAACTTGAACATATAAATAATACTTAACCAACTTAGAATGATACATGGGCGGGTTAAGCCATGAATTACTTGAAATACTTAACCAATGCAATCTGACGAATGGGAGGGTTAAGTTAAATGGGTTGGTTTAACTTGAATGGGTTGATAACACCCAACCAATATAACCTGATGTGTGATAGGGTTAAGTCATGAATCGCTTGAATATACCTAACCAATTTGACACGATGATTTGATAGGGTTAAGTCATGAACCGCTTGAATATACTTAACCAATTTGACACGATGATTTGATAGGGTTAAGTCATGAACCGCTTGGATATACTTAACCAATTTGACACTTTGATTTGATAGGGTTAAGTCATGAACCGCTTGAATATACTTAACCAATTTGACACGATGATTTGATAGGGTTAAGTCATGAACCGCTTGAATATACTTAACCAATTTGACACGATGATTTGATAGCGTTAAGACATGAACCACTTGAATATACTTAACCAACTTGACAGATGATTCGTAGGGCTAAGTCATGAACTTGAACGAGAACACTTAGCCAATTTGACATAACACGTATGCGGGTTAAGTCACGAACTTGAATGACAACACTTAACCAACTTGACATGCTAGACTGATGGGGTTAAGTCTCGAATTTAAATGACAACACTTAACCTACTGGACGGAAACCCTAGTTGCGCGGTCCTTTTCAGCAGTAACCCACTAGATGTATCATGGTACCCTGGAACTAGGCAGGTTGGGGCACGATTACTTGGCTGATTGTAAGCGACCCGAACGACGGCTGAGTTGGTGCGCCATTGTAGGTTCAGGCGGACTATGGTCGTGCACGTAGTCCGGAGTTGAAAAAGCAGGCATTGGGCACCGGTAGGTTTACACTGTGCGTGCTTAATTCGTGTCAGTGGTTGGCACCCTAGGGCTTGATACACCCTATGGTGGACCTAGCACAGGTGACTACATTCGTGATAGGGTCGTATGACACAGACACATGACGAGCTAGAACTTATAGGGAGCCGATCAATTAATAGATCGTTTCGTGGGACCAAGTAATGGGTCATTTCATGGCATTGGGCAAGGGATCATTTTATAGTCAACACATGACACGGATTGAGATCACCTTAGTATATAACACGGGCTACTAGATTGGAACACTAGTAGGAATACGAAATATTCCATGTAAGGCACTTGTGAGATGCTAGTCAGGCGGTGCAGAGCAACTTAGAAATCTCGCGATGTTATACTTGATAGAAACCTTGCGATGCGATACTTGGTAGGGACCTTGTGATGCTACTCTTGATAGGAATTATGGGATGTTATTCTTAGTTATCGTGCCTGTAGCTTATCTTGTCATCATGCTTATGTTTACTTTCAGTTTATTCATGCCATGTTATCTTTACCTGTTTTTATGCTGAAAGCCACTAGGACTTACTCAGTCTTTATGACTGACCCAATTTGTTTTGCCTCTTTTTCTTTCGTTTCCCCCTCCCCCAGGTTCGCAGGGTAGGAATACAGCTTAGTTCGGATCTTACCAAGCTCCAAGGCTCTTTCATGTACTGCTTGGATTTCTCTTGGCTATGGCTTGCTTTGCTTTATTGGGGAATACTACAATTTACTTTCATGCTTCTTTGTTTTTGAGAAAGACAGATATTTTAGCTATGTAATTGGGTATTTGGAAGTTGATGGGATTTTATTGTAAACAATTATATTTAATAAATGATTTGAAGTACTTCTACTTTACCTTCCGTTGTTTTATATATGTCTGTCTTGTAATATTTCTGTTCCAGTACCCATAATGCTCCATTGAAGTTAAGGCATTCCCTTTGTGAGTGACCTTAACGGATGTGGGGTGTTACATTTGGTATCAGAGCAGAAGGTTACCATACTGGGCAAAAGCTTTTAAAAACCTTCTGAAATTATTTTCAAAACATTTTCAAAGAAGCATCTTCTAAGAAAAGTTTGTTTTACGAAAGGCATATTCCCCAAAGCCATATGCACTATCTTTTGATCCTCTCCTTGAGTTTCTTCTCTCTTTCTTTTTCACCATAGTTTTTTAGGTGTACGACATATGTAGGAGGGCAATGAAGTGCCCAACTTTCATATGTAGCCGCAGTAGTTCCATCCGCGTCTAATCTTATTTCAAGCTTTGTAGGGTTGCCGTGCGATGGAGGTAGTTCTCGAGAGACCTTTAACACGTTATATAAGAGGGGATAAAAGTGGTTAAGGCGAATGAAGCTCAGAACAAGAAGGTAGAAATGTTTCTGTAGGAAAGTCTAGTTTATCTTTCTATCTTGTTCGTACCCTTTTTGATTATGGTACATCGCACCCTTTTTATTTCTACTTCGATAGTTGAGTCTCTGCACCTTAGTACTAGCATAGTAGAGGATCCCAATTTTTTTTCTTCTCAAATCCTGTTGGGGAATCGGCTCATTTATTCATGACTTATTTGGATTTGAGAATGTCTATGCTAAGCGTTGAGTTTAGAAGAAATGCTTATGTTTTTAGGCTACGGGTCGATTCTAGGGATGGAATGGTTATCCAGTAATGGTGCCATTCTTGAGTATGAAAAGAGGGTAGTTAGACTCTTGACTTGTCATGGTAATACCCTCGAAGTCTACTGTAACCCTTAGGATTCTGCCATGCTTAGTTACCTAGAATCTCTTGATACATTTGTTGATCCCAAGTAGTGTTCTCCACTAAAGTGGATGGTTCATTTCGCTTATGTATGAGTTATAGGAAATCACTTTAGTAAGTACATTTGGCAACATGGTTGACATCTGTTCATTTGCAAGAGATAATTCTTCTGCGTGGAATATCCTATAAACGAGATCCAAGATTCACTAGTGAATTTTGGAGAGCTTGCATGAAACCATGAGTACGCGGTTATGTTTGAGCCGAGTATACTAGAAGGAGGATAAGGGAAAATGGGACGAGCGACAGCAGTGAAATGAGTTCCAACTCATATTTTGGAAACAAGAATTAAGAAGCTACGAAATTGTGAAGTTAAAAACGGCCAAAGCACAATGGAGTTAAGCTCAAGGAAATGCGGCTTAGAAGATTGAAGGCTAGATACGCACATTATATCTCTTTTTAAGAGTATATCCTTGATCCCTCTTTTCCTATAGAACTTACTTGCATGCTATCTTTTATGTATATCCTCTCGGTCCTATTCTCAATCTTATTTCTGTTGCAAACCCCATAAGGAGTATGACTCATCTGGTTGTGATATACGTTGGGGTTTGAGGGTGTCAGTTGGGTTGACTAAACTTTTTGGGCTTTATAGGATATGGGTTGGTTTTAGGAAGGGATTTCTTGTGACCTAAAAGGAGTTTATCATGCTTGGTTTCCTAGAATCATATATATTGGTTTTGGGCTGGTGTTTAGGGTACAAAGTTTTTCTTTACTTGCTTCTATCATTCGGCTATACCTTTAGGTAGGAACTAATGGATGTAAACATGTGTTTGAGACATCTTAGGGTTGATGGTTGCAAGTGGTTGCTAGTTGTTGCACGTGGATGCATGAACATACATTAGGCACTAGATCGGCTCAGTCACATTTTCATATTGCGTATGCATGAGTGTATATACTTGTTTATGGATGGAATTGAATGTGTTATCATGTGGATGTTGCATATGGATGGATGTTTGTGCACATATATAGTGTTTATATGACTAGAACTATTTGCATACATGTTGGATTCATGGCACTAAACATATTTTGCATTTAAAAAGATCAATCAGGCCTGATCATTTGCGGTAGACAAGGAACATATACACACACTTCTTGCATATGTTCATACAACATTAGAAATATTTTAAGGACAATGGTTGCTTGTGAATGATGGTTGAGTAGATGGTTGATTGGATGATAGGATGCATTCTTCTTAACTTGAAGATTTCGGGGACTAAATCCTTTAAAGAGGGAAGAATGTAACAACCCGAATTTTTATAACATGTTAAAACCATAAATCAAGACAGAATTAAATTTTAAAATAAGAATCAAGGGAAACGGGTTACGCCATTGCGTTCGTCTCGAAATTTTACGTGAAATAGAGCCTGAGTTTTCGAAAATCGGAGTCTGGATGAAGAAGTTATGGCCTGTAGAAGATTCAGAAGATTTTAGGCAGCATAGGACCAGGCAGGTCGACCTGGGGACCAGGTCGACCATGTGGTCGAACCTAGGGTCGACATACCCCCCAGGTCGACCATGTGGTCGACCTTCCCCCTTACCGGTCGACCTGGTCGGCCTAGTTTGACCCAAAACTCTTTTTTGAAGCCTGAGACGTGTTTTGATGGTCCGGATTGATTCTAGGGTTAATCTAAGGGCCTAAACTAGTTGCTACACCTATAAAAACACCCTTAGACCTAACCTAATTCATATCAAATCATTCTTACACCATTATGCTGCTAAAATACCTCTTGAACCATGGCCGCCGTCTCCAAATCAAAGTACAAACATTCAAACTCAAATCAATTCAAAGAACAAGGCTTCTACAATGATTCAAGACAATAAATCAACAACGCCGCGACATTTTTACAACAAATTCAGTTCTTAATTTATTAGCCATGCTCCGTAAGTTCTAGTTATTTTCATATTAAAATATTTAAATATAATATGGGCATGTGATGAAGTGAAATTGGATTTAAGTATGTTTATCGATCTATTTTTGTTGCTTCTTGGATCTTGAGTTTTGAGACTTGTCTATCTTTATTCCCACGTCTAGTTCATGATCTATTCAGCCTGTTGTAAATCAGTTTTCTTGATTCATATTGATATTATTACCAAGTTGTAATCTTCATGCCTGTGATGATGTTTTTCTCTCTGATCTTATTTTTATGCAAAATTCTACCTTCCCCTATTTATTTTATTTTGATGAACCTAGGTCAATTTCGGACCTAGGCCTAAACTACGATATACGTGTGATGGTATACGTGGGAAATATTGGAATATTGCCTAGTGGAATATATGTGTTTGGTGGAATTGGTGGCATAACATAAAAATTGGATATTTGGGTATTACTACCATTAACATGAAATTGGATATTTGGGTATTGTCAATATAATTGAAATTGCAAGTTTGGGCATTGGCATAAATAATTTGGCGTGAAGTAGGCATACATGAATTGGCATGTAAATTAAATCATGAGTTTGGGACTATGTAAGTTTAAATCAAAAGATTTGGGCTTATGTTAATTAGGCATATGTAGAATTGGGAATTTGAACATGAAAGCAATTGTAAATTTGATAATTGGCATAAACATGCATTATGAACTTGGGCAACTGACATGTATTGTAATAAAAAGATTATAGTTTGAGTCAACTACATCATGAATCATGATTTGGGTTTATTGGGTATGAAACTTGATACATGTAATTTTGGCTAGAACTTGATACGGTAAAATGGCATAAACCTGGCATACATGTAAATAGGCAAAAATTGGACGTATGTAAACTGACTTGAATTGGGTGTATATATATATATAAATTGGCATGTAATTTTGGAACTTGGGCATATGTTTATTAATATGTAAAGTTGGGAATTTGAAACATGAAAATGACTGTGTATTGGATAATTGACTTGAACACGAACACGAACATTTCTATATGTTAAACACATGAACTGATATTGGGGTTTTGAGACGACCCAAAATCCCGTTCTGACGGAAACAAGGGTTATCTTTGGAATATAACACCGAAACAGATAATAGCAGAACAAAATTAAATAAATACACCAGATAATGAACAATAGAATATACTGGATAAAAGTAATCATCAGAGTTACACAGTATACAGGATCTTACTTAGAACAAATACAGTTCAGCTATACATAAAAGTCTACAGCGGAAATAAACAAAATATGTACAATAGGAGCTGAACAGCATAAAAAGAGATAAATTATAGAATCCATCTTCAGCTCCAGCTATCCAGAAAGAACCAGCTAAACCTGAATACAAGGCTGCCCGTGTAGAAAAAGGGGCACCCGAGTTTGAAGGTGAAACAAACTACGAGTCAGTCATGGGACTGGTATGAGAGATCTACTCAACACATATATAATTTGGCTAATCACAGGACCACGCCACTTTCGTGGAACGGGTTTACTCCATCGGATTGCCGGTGCTTTAAAACAAATCTTTCTTTTAAACATCGCTATGCTTTTTATAAAAATGAAGCCATTATAAGACTCAGTTCCCATCACACAATGCAACGCAAACCGGAGGATAGAGTTTTACCTTATAACGACCAAAATATGCTTGATACGAATAAAACAAAGGCAATTGATATTATTGCTAGTGTTTATATGTTTTGAAAACAATTTCAAATCATAACTATCAATCATAGGCGGCATGGGTACCATATATCATGTCGCCATATATATATACAATCAAAACCGCACGATGTCGTATTTGGAAATTGGATTTCCGTCATGAACCAAGGCAAAAGATAGTCCTTACCGACTTCGAGACGCTCTAGCCCGTGTCTCAGGATCAAAGCTCGAGTTACCCTAGAATCATCAGGGCCGGTCCACCGATGTGGATTAAAATTCCTGAACATTGCGTTCCCCCGCCCTTTGGGGCGTCAACGAGCCAACGAATGACTCCATCGGACCCGGATCGTCCGATCAAACCGAGGTGCCTCGCAACAGCAACAACCACATAGGTGAAAAGTATATAAATGTCAGGGCTGGTAGGTCACTGACACCACCCTACCTAGAAAGAAACGCATGCCCTAGCTAAGGTCCTTCTCCCGTTTCTGGTTCATATCGGGGTGTGAGGCTCGCGATTTCACGTTATACACAAAGCTACGCCACACAGGCGGTGCTTTGATCATCACCACAAGACTTTGCTTTTCAACAGAAGCCCTGATCACTGCATCTTAGCATGCCACACAGGCAATTCATGCCATGCGACTGATGTCCATCGATATACAACCACTGAGCTCGTGTGTTCCAGAGAAGGGCGTTAAGCAAAAGAATAAATTCTCCGCCGCCAAACAGATGTATATTTAATAGAGATCAATCAACACAGAATAAAATCCAATGTCAGACACACAGTCCATTTACAAGTCCGTTCTGGGCTTGAACAAAACCGGAGGCACTAAATACCTCACAAACCCATCGATCACCACGTACGTCTGGACGATCACCACTCATTATCCATATTTCGGGGTGCCTCCCAATCAGGACCTCGGTTACCATCCAAACGAGGTGAAGATCTCCGGTCTTCGACCATCGTCTTCATCTTCGATTCTCAATCGTTGGTTAATTATTTGAAATGAGAATTAACTCGGCCCTTTCAAATAATTCACGTATATTTAGAATTTCAAATCAATTTATTTCAATGGTTAAATTATTCGACAACACCAATTTTGTTCTTTAATGTAATATTCACACCAAACACATTCAACCATCAAAAGCCACGTAAATCAAGCAAATTCAGTTTATTTCCATTCCATATCGTTTATGATATTTTATAACGATTTATCGCTATTTTTATTTATTTTAAAATAGCCAATTTATTCAAAACGACGCTTCGGGCCATAGCGCGGCCGTGGCGCTGTTTTTCTTCAGATTTGATTTACACATATTTGAACATCTAACCGTTGGATCTTCACAAAATTTACATCACTAGAAAGGTCTTTTCAAAACGAATCCAACGGTTCCAGTTTCGGGAAAATCCGACGGTCGGATCTCCTGGTACAATCGTTTGAATTTTCGGTTTCAAAATACGAACTGCAGCGTTGTTATTCGATTAAATATAATTATATTTATATATATATAAATATAATCGTTTCTGGCGCTGTTTTTCTTCAGTTTTGAATTAAACATTCCCGATAATCCAACCGTTGGATTTTTACAAAGTTGGTGCCGTTGGAAAGATTTCTCCAAAGCGAACCCAGCGGTTGCGGTTTCGGGAAAATCCGATAGTCGGATTTCTCGTACCAATCGTTTCAAATTACGATTCCGAAACGCGAACTGCACGGGTTCGATTCATTTTAATTATATTTATATTTATATATATAAATATAGTTCATTCTATAACTCCAACTATAGTTCATTTTATATTTTCAACTTCGTTTTCACTTCAAATATTTCACTAACGCCTTAATATTTCGAAAAATTTCGCCATAACCTCCTTTGTACGGGGAGGGGTTTGGAAATTTATTGGGCCGTGTTAGGTACCCAATAAATCCTAAAAAGCATTCACATATTTATAGTGATATATTCTGGTGCTTACGGGGGAGCATGTATAGATAATCACTCCAGAGAATAAATTCTCGTCACCCTGTTTCCGTGTGGAAATAAATAGTCCATGTGTCGTATCTAATAACTAGAGAGATGTGATTATTGTCAACTCCAGACCCGTGTGGGGTTTTTATTAATCTGGCAATTTATCGTTATATTTTATAGAGTCCATATCAGTCATCAGTTCAACCTGTAGTATATAATCATCGCCATACAAGCCTCTCGCTCGTATGGTAAATCATCCACCTCGTCACACAAGCTCTAATTGCTTATGTGGAATATGATGAAGTATGCCTATCGTCAAGAAGTATGCCATGTAGCGTAGTTCAAATTTAATTGTTACTATCCTATGGCGATATTTATTATTTCACACAGAATAACCAGCACTCCGCATCCAATGGCATTCACAGGAGTTGATATAAAAATAAAATTGCGCAGCCAACTCATCAAGGCTTACCTATTTGTCGGGCACGCAAATAATTTCTTTACTCTACAGCTAATCCATTTTTCCTGTTCAACACATGTATATATATGCAGAACAAAGCCAATAACAATATTTCTAGCAAACTATTATTTATTTCAACACGTGTGTATTTTTATCAAAGCGTATAATTGATAAAAGAAATATTTTTATCATCAAAAATATTTATTCAACACGTGAATGTTTTTAACACTTCATATTCACAATAAAAATGTAGTTTTTATTGTCTATTCATTTTATTTTAAAATACGATAACATTCAACACATGAATTTCAACTCGACGAACGAATTTCAATTCAACACATGAATATCCTCTATAGTTTGTATATATATAAAAATGTGATTTTTATCGCTAAAATTATTTGTTTAAATTCAAATAATATTCAACACATGAATTTCAACTCAACGAATGAATTGCAACTCAACACATGAATATTCTCTATAGTTTGTATATATATAAGAAATGTGATTTTTATCGCTAAAATTATTTGTTTAAATTTAAATAATATTCAACACATGAATTTCAACTCAACGAATGAATTGCAACTCAACACATGAATATTCTCTATAGTTTGTATATATATAAAAAATGTGATTTTTATCGCTAAAATTATTTGTTTAAATTCAAATAATATTCAACACATGAATTTCAACTCAACGAATGAATTGCAACTCAACACATGAATATTCTTTCAACATGTGTAATTTATTTCAACGAATGAAAATTATTCTAACACATGTATATTTCAAAAAAATTCGGCAGCATAACGGCAGGGTAGTTAAAACCGGGACCGTCCCTAGTACGGCTCCTCGCTCTACCTTAAAACCTCGCGGTTTTTGACAATGGGGATCATGCATCTAGTTCGCACGCAGGCGGCATGTATATATATATTTCATTTCCACAAACTAATCCTATGTGGTTTCAACCAAATATTTTTCAACCACAAACGGGTATTTTTCAACCACAATCAATCAATATCAACCACAAACAATCCCAAACAACCATTCGCTATCAATCAATTTTCACACCAATCACAACCAATAAATATCGTCCATGGTTTGTGGATGAGGGGCGTGTATATATATATATATATATATATATATATATATATATATATATATATATATATATATAGCAATTCACTTTTATTTCAACACATATATAATTTTTACAACACCTATATAACTTATACATCGAACATACAACTTATACAACGCTTATACATGAGATGTACAACGTTTATATAACTCATACATCGACTATATAATTTATACATCGTTGTTTTCCATATTGTTTATGAATTAGAAATCTCACATTGGGTTCCACTCCACTAAAAATAGCAGAAGGCTCAGAAAAATATGCGGTCTCTTCTAAAATGTAGAAGACGTCCACACGGTCACGATGTTTCATGTTTCATCGAATTTCGTTGACGTATGAAAAAGATATGATTTTTCAAACATCAAACCATTTAAAAACGTAATTAATTAAATCTATAGCGTTTTAAAAACGCTACCTTTCCAAAAAAGAAATCCCTCCTGGAAACTGCCGTTCAACAGTGGTTCCAAACTAGGGATCGATCCCTCTCGAAATCCAAAGTGATTGAGGAGGATCTGAGGGCTTCACGACGTCAAGCTACGTGAGGCGCACCCGCGCCACCTCCTTCTGGCCAACTCGGTGGTGGCCTGGCCTCTGAAAACGCCTCGCGACGGTGAAGCTTTGGGCTACAATTTCGAGCGCTACAGGTGATTATATCCCATCTTGCCCGTTGGATATGGAGATCATACTGGGTGCTTCGATTTTGCTTTGGAAGTTTGTGGTATTATTGAACGTAGGAGGAGATCGGAGGGGAGTAAGTTTCTGGTGATTTCCGCCGTTGATTTCAGAGGAGACGGCGGCCCGTATACTTAGTTAGGGTTATGCGTATTCAAATGGTATATTTATAGTATATTTCTATTTTAGTTAATTATTTAATTCGAAAAATGCTTGGTTATAGCCACGAACTCTAATTCAAATCCAACAACTGTCGCCCTAGCAAATACCCCCATCCCGGACACAATGGAATATGTTTCATAGGCCCATTCGACTGTTTCAGTCAGTTTCCATTCAAATCGAAATATAAAACATTCAATATTTAATTTGAACGCACATTTCAATTTGCCAGGGCCACAAACTGATTCGAAAAATTCCAGAAGAATAAATCTAGCTATGTTTTGACGATACGGTCCCAACAAAACTAGTCTCGTCGAATTCTGAGACCGTTTGCAAAAAGGCCCATTTTTGGTCGATCCAATTTAACTGTAATTGACCAAAACACATTTTCTTTTTCCACGCTCACATATCAGCTTCAAAAATTATGAAATTTGAAACCTAGCAATAACTTTACATCCCGGATCCAACAAAAGTGGTTTCGTCGAATTCTGAGGTCATATGCAAAATGGCCATTTTCACGGGCTATATAAATTCCATAGCGACCGTTCTGAAAATTCATTCGGCCATAACTTTTGCTTTCCGCTATGAAAATTCGATTTTTCAGATTCGTTAGAAAGGTATTCACTAACAGATTTAAATATTTTTGGTTTCACTAAAATCCGGATTGTTTTGCACCCGGCACAGTCCGACAAAGTTTAAATTCAATTTTTGAAACTGCAGCGCCATTTCAGGCCTTGTTTATAATTATAATTAATTATATTCGTTTTCAATTGTCGATTTAAACTCAGTTTTCATTGCCATTATTTAAAATATTTATTTTAAATATTTAAAATCCATTATTTTAGCCAATTTAAAAATTTTAAATTGGTTCAGATTTTTGGGTCGTTACAATCTCCCCCACTTAAAACTTTTCGTCCCCGAAAAGGAACAAAGTCGAAAGTGGTTTGATAAATCTACAATCCCACAATACAACAACCAATTTGTTTTTAACCTTCCAAAACTATACTAATCAAATCCTATATTCCTTTAAAAATCATTCAGAGTAGAGAATAAATAGTGCACATCCATGGGAAGAAAATAGCAATAGAATAGAGAATTAAATGGTAATGCAAAGTAGGTTAAATGTACCTTGCACCGGATTCAATCAGAGATATCTACTCGGCATCTAGGATAAGCTTTCTGAATGCTCTCCTCAGTTTCCCAAGTACAATCTCGCAGATCTCCATTGCACTTTGACTAAGCGAACCTTCTTGTTCCTCAGCTCTTTGGTTTCTTTGCCTATTATCTTTAGCGGCTCTCTTTTCACAGCTAATTCTGGGGTTATTTCAATGTCATGTTGAGCTTCTTCTTCCACGATCAAGTCTGTATCATGAACGTGCTTTCGAAGTTGAGATATATGAAATACATCATGAACTCCAGGCAACCAATTAGGCAGTTTGACCCCATAAGCGAGAGTTCCGAGCCGTTCCAGAATAGGAAACGAACCAATGAATTTGGGCGCCAACTTTCCAGTTTTACCGAACCGGATAACTCCTCTCATCGGCGATACTTTCAAATATACATAGTCGCCAACAGCAAAGGATATATCTCTTCTTCTTCTATCGGCATAGCTCTTTTGTCGGCTTTGAGCGGCGAGTAATCGCTTTTTGATAAAATCGACTTTGTCGGCGGCTTCTCGGATCATATCAGGGCCCAAAACAAGTCTATTACCGGGTTCGACCCAACAAGCAGGAGATCGGCACGGTCTACCATACAATGCTTCGAATGGCGACATTGTCAGACTCGCCTGGTAGCTATTGTTATAAGAGAATTCAGCCAAATGCAGATGGTCTTCCCATGATCCACCGAAATCTATAACACAAGCCCGCAATAGATCTTCTAAAATAAGATTCACCCTCTCAGTCTGAGGATGATAAGCGGTGCTCAAGTTCAACTTCGTTCCCAATTCGACTTGAAATGCTTCCCAGAATTTGCTAGTGAGTATTGTATCTCTATCACTGACTATACTGAGCGGCACTCCATGTAGTCTAACTATTTCCCTGAAGTATATCTGCGCCAGACTCTGAGCAGTCCTGTTTGATCTGACAGGTATGAAATGGGCGGTCTTCGTGAAGCGATCTACGATCACCCAAATACCATCATTCCCTTTTCTGGTTCTGGGCAGACCATCAATGAAATCCATACAAATATGCTCCCACTTCCAGCCCGGAACTTCTAGCGGTTGTAATAATCCAGCCAATTTCTGCTGGTCGCTCTTGACTAGCGGGTAAGTAGGGCATCGGCTAACATATAAAGAAATGTCCCTCTTCATCGACTTCCACCAGAAAGTGCGTTTAATGTCATTATACATTTTGCTTACTCATACTAGGATATTACTGATCCTATCTGTATTGAGTTGCCCGTCCTAGAACACTACTGGTTCTATTTCTGACGACTTCGTTCAAAAGTTATATTCCAGAACTAAGCTTAACCAAAGCTCTGATACCACGTTGAGACGACCCGAAATCCCGTTCTGACGGAAACAAGGGTTATCTTTGGAATATAACACAGAAACAGATAATAGCAGAACAAAATTAAATAAATACACCAGATAATGAACAATAGAATATACTGGATAAAAGTAATCATCAGAGTTACACAGTATACAGGATCTTACTTAGAACAAATACAATTCAGCTATACATAAAAGTCTACAGCGGAAATAAACAAAATATGTACAATAGGAGCTGAACAGCATAAAAAGAGATAAATTATAGAATCCATCTTCAGCTCCAGCTATCCAGAAAGAACCAGCTAAACCTGAATACAAGGCTGCCCGTGTAGAAAAAGGGGCACCCGAGTTTGAAGGTGAAACAAACTACGAGTCAGTCATGGGACTGGTATGAGAGATCTACTCAACACAAATATAATTTGGCTAATCACAGGACCACGCCACTTTCGTGGAACGGGTTTACTCCATCGGATTGCCAGTGCTTTAAAACAAATCTTTCTTTTAAACATCGCTATGCTTTTTATAAAAATGAAGCCATTATAAGACTCAGTTCCCATCACACAATGCAACGCAAACCGGAGGATAGAGTTTTACCTTATAACGGCCAAAATATGCTTGATACGAATAAAACAAAGGCAATTGATATTATTGCTAGTGTTTATATGTTTTGAAAACAATTTCAAATCATAACTATCAATCATAGGCAGCATGGGTACCATATATCATGTCGCCATATATATATACAATCAAAACCGCAGATGTCGTATTTGGAAATTGGATTTCCGTCATGAACCAAGGCAAAAGATAGTCCTTACCGACTTCGAGACGCTCTAGCCCGTGTCTCAGGATCAAAGCTCGAGTGACCCTAGAATCGTCAGGGCCGGTCCACCGATGTGGATTAAAATTCCTGAACACTGCGTTCCCCCGCCCTTTGGGGCGTCAACGAGCCAACGAATGACTCCATCGGACCCGGATCGTCCGATCAAACTGAGGCGCCTCGCAACAGCAACAACCACATAGGTGAAAAGTATATAAATGTCAGGGCTGGTAGGTCACTGACACCACCCTACCTAGTAAGAAACGCATGCCCTCCCTGAGGTCCTTCTCCCGTTTCTGGTTCATACCGGGGTGTGAGGCTCGGGATTTCACGTTATACACAAAGCTACGCCGCACAGGCGGTGCTTTGATCATCACCACAAGACTTTGCTTTTCAACAGAAGCCCTGATCACTGCATCTTAGCATGCCACACAGACAATTCATGCCATGCGACTGATGTCCATCGATATACAACCTCTGAGCTCGTGTGTTCCAGAGAAGGGCGTTAAGCAAAAGAATAAATTCTCCGCCGCCAAACAGATGTATATATAATAGAGATCAATCAACACAGAATAAAATCCAATGTCAGACACACAGTCCATTTACAAGTCCGTTCTGGGTCTGAACGAAACCAGAGGCACTAAATACCTCGCAAACCCATCGATCACCACGTACGTCTAGACGATCACCACTCATTATCCATATTTCGGGATGCCTCCCAATCAGGACCTCGGTTACCATCCAAACGAGGTGAAGATCTCCGGTCTTCGACCATCGTCTTCATCTTTGATTCTCAATCGTTGGTTAATTATTTGAAATGAGAATTAACTCGGCCCTTTCAAATAATTCACGTATATTTAGAATTTCAAATCAATTTATTTCAATGGTTAAATTATTCGACATCACCAATTTTGTTCTTTAATGTAATTTCCACACCAAACACATTCAACCATCAAAAGCCACGTAAATCAAGCAAATTCAGTTTATTTCCATTCCATATCGTTTATGATATTTTATAACGATTTATCGCTATTTTTATTTATTTTAAAATAGCCAATTTATTCAAAACGACGCTTCGGACCATAGCGCGGCCGTGGCGCTGTTTTTCTTCAGATTTGATTTACACATATATGAAAATCTAACCGTTGGATCTTCACAAAATTTACATCATTAGAAAGGTTTTTTCAAAACGAATCCAACGGTTCCAGTTTCGGGAAAATCCGACGGTCGGATCTCCCGGTACAATCGTTTGAATTTTCGGTTTCAAAATACGAACTGCAGCGTCGTTATTCGATTAAATATAATTATATTTATATATATATATAAAAATATAATCGTTTCTGGCGCTGTTTTTCTTTAGTTTTGAATTAAACATTGCCGATAATCCAACCGTTGGATTTTTACAAAGTTGGTGCCGTTGGAAAGATTTCTCCAAAGCGAACCCAGCGGTTGCGGTTTCGGGAAAATCCGATAGTCGGATTTCTCGTACCAATCGTTTCAAATTACGATTCCGAAACGTGAACTGCACGTCTTCGATTCATTTTAATTATATTTATATTTATATATATAAATATAGTTCATTCTATAATTCCAACTATGGTTCATTTTATATTTTCAACTTCGTTTTCACTTCAAATATTTCACTAACGCCTTAATATTTCGAAAAATTTCACCATAACCTCCTTTGTACGGGGAGGGGTTTGGAAATTTATTGGGTCGTGTTAGGTACCCAATAAATCCTAAAAAGCATTCACATATTTATAGTGATATATTCTGGTGCTTACGGGGGAGCATGTATAGATAATCACTCCAGAGAATAAATTCTCGTCACCCCGTTTCCGTGTGGAAATAAATAGTCCATGTGCCGTATCTAATAACTAGAGAGACGTGATTATTGTCAACTCCAGACCCGTGTGGGGTTTTTATTAATCTGGCAATTTATCGTTATATTTTATAGAGTCCATATCAGTCATCAGTTCAACCTGTAGTATATAATCATCGCCATACAAGCCTCTCGCTCGTATGGTAAATCTTCCACCTCGTCACACAAGCTCCAATTGCTTATGTGGAATATGATGAAGTATGCCTATCGTCAAGAAGTATGCCATGTAGCGTAGTTCAAATTTAATTGTTACTATCCTATGGCGATATTTATTATTTCACACAGAATAACCAGCACTCCGCATCCAATGGCATTCACAGGAATTGATATAAAAATAAAATTGCGCAGCCAACTCATCAAGGCTTACCTATTTATCGGGCACGCAAATAATTTCTTTACTCTACAGCTAATCCATTTTTCCTGTTCAACACATGTATATATATGCAGAACAAAGCCAATAACAATATTTCTAGCAAACTATTATTTATTTCAACACGTGTGTATTTTTATCAAAGCGTATACATGATAAAAGAAATATTTTTATCATCAAAAATATTTATTCAACACGTGAATGTTTTTAACACTTCATATTCACAATAAAAATGTAGTTTTTATTGTCTATTCATTTTATTTTAAAATACGATAACATTCAACACATGAATTTCAACTCGACGAACGAATTTCAATTCAACACATGAATATCCTCTGTAGTTTGTATATATATATAAGAAATGTGTTTTTTATCGCTAAAATTATTTGTTTAAATTCAAATAATATTCAACACATGAATTTCAACTCAACGAATGAATTGCAACTCAACACATGAATATTCTCTATAGTTTGTATATATATAAAAAATGTGATTTTTTCGCTAAAATTATTTGTTTAAATTCAAATAATATTCAACACATGAATTTCAACTCAACGAATGAATTGCAACTCAACACATAAATATTCTTTCAACATGTGTAATTTATTTCAACGAATGAAAATTATTCTAACACATGTATATTTCAGAAAATTTTGGCAGCATAACGGCAGGGTAGTTAAAACCAGGACCGTCCCTAGTACGGCTCCTCGCTCTACCTTAAAACCTCGCGGTTTTTGACAATGGGGATCATGCATCTAGTTCGCACGTAGGCGGCATGTATATATATATATTTCATTTCCACAAACTAATCCTATGTGGTTTCAACCAAATATTTTTCAACCACAAACGGGTATTTTTCAACCACAATCAATCAATATCAACCACAAACAATCCCAAACAACCATTCGCTATCAATCAATTTTCACACCAATCACAACCAATAAATATCGTCCATGGTTTGTGGACGAGGGGCGTATATATATATATAGCAATTCACTTTTATTTCAACACATATATAATTTTTACAACGCCTATATAACTTATACATCGAACATACAACTTATACAACGCTTATACATGAGATGTACAACGTTTATATAACTCATACATCGACTATATAATTTATACATCGTCGTTTTCCATATTGTTTATGAATTAGAAATCTCACATTGGGTTCCACTCCACCAAAAATAGCAGAAGGCTCAGAAAAATATGTGGTCTCTTCTAAAATGTAGAAGACGTCCACACGGTCACGATGTTTCCTGTTTCATCGAATTTCATTGACGTATGAAAAAGATATGATTTTTCAAACATCAAACCATTTAAAACCATAATTAATTAAATCTATAGCGTTTTAAAAACGCTACCTTTCCAAAAAAGAAATCCCTCCTGGAAACTGCTGTTCAACAGTGGTTCAAAACTAGGGATCGATCCCTCTCGAAATCCAAAGCGATTGAGGTGGATCTGAGGGCTTCACGACGTCAAGCTACGTGAGGCACACCCGCGCCACCTCCTTCTATCCAACTCGGTGGTGGCCTGGCCCCTGAAAACGCCTCGCGACGGTGAAGCTTTGGGCTTCAATTTCGAGCGCTACAGGTGATTATATCCCATCTTGCCCGTTGGATATGGAGATCATATTGGGTGCTTCGATTTTGCTTTGGAAGTTTGTGGTATTATTGAACGTAGGAGGAGATCGGAGGGGAGGAAGTTTCTGGTGATTTCCGCCTTTGATTTCAGAGGAGACGGCGGCCCGTATACTTAGTTAGGGTTACGCGTATTCAAATGGTATATTTATAGTATATTTCTATTTTAGTTATTTATTTAATTCGTAAAATGCTTGGTTATAGCCACGAACTCTAATTCAGATCCAAAAACTGTCGCCCCTAGCTAAATACCCCCATCCCGGACACAATGGAATAGTTTCGTAGGCCCATTCGACTGTTTCAGTCAGTTTCCATTCAAATCAAAATATAAAACATTTAATATTTAATTTGAACGTACATTTCAATTTGCCAGGGCCACAAACTGATTCGAAAAATTCCAGAAAAATAAATCTAGCTATGTTTTGATGATACGGTCCCAACAAAACTAGTCTCGTCGAATTCTGAGACCGTTTGCAAAAAGGCCCATTTTTGGTCGATCCAATTTAACTTTAATTGACCAAAACACATTTTCTTTTGCCACGCTCACATATCAGCTTCAAAAATTATGAAATTTGAAACCTAGCAATAACTTTACATCCCGGATCCAACAAAAGTGGTTTCGTCGAATTCCGAGGTCATATGCAAAATGACCATTTTCACGGGCTATATAAATTCCATAGCGACCGTTCTGAAAATTCATTCGGCCATAACTTTTGCTTTCCGCTATGAAAATTCGATTTTTCAGATTCGTTAGAAAGGTATTCACTAACAGATTTAAATATTTTTGGTTTCACTAAAATCCGGATTGTTTTGCACCCGGCACAGTCCGACAAAGTTTAAATTCAATTTTTGAAACTACAGCGCCATTTCAGGCCTTGTTTATAATTATAATTAATTATATTCGTTTTCAATTGTCGATTTAAACTCAGTTTTCATTGCCATTATTTAAAATATTTATTTTAAATATTTAAAATCCATTATTTTAGCCAATTTAAAATTTTTAAATTGGTTCAGATTTTCTGGGTCGTTACAGGTTTTGGGGGGAATACGACCATTAATGAACCTTTGACACGAGGTTAGACTCAGTTAGTGGTGTAAATCTGCCCGGAACCGCCCGGCAAATCCAGTAGCCACAGAGTGTCAGTCTAATGTGAGATGTCAAAGGTCGAATTGTAGGCGTAACGATTTATGACACGAGGTTAAACTCAGTTTGTGGTGTAAATCTGCCCGGAACCGCCCGGCAAATCCAGTGGCCACAAAGTGCACGGTCTAATGTGAGAGGTCATGATTCGTTTGTCATAATGAATGAATTAAGGAATACTAACCATAGTAAGACGTGGGTATGGTTAGAGGGTTAGGTGGGATGACACGGAAATTTGACATGTAAATGTGGACCTAACCGGTATAAGTTAAGAACATGTAAAACTTATAAATGTGGGCTTAACCAACATAACTGTTAATCAGACCAATGGGTGGGTTCAGTAATATGACTAGACAAATGACACTTAACCAATATAACATGACACATGGCAGGGTTAAGTCAACTTGAACATATAGATAATACTTAACCAACTTAGAATGATACGTGGGCGGGTTAAGCCATGAATTACTTGAAATACTTAACCAATGCAATCTGACGAATGGGAGGGTTAAGTTAAATGGGTTGGTTTAACTTGAATGGGTTGATAACACCCAACCAATATAACCTGATGTGTGATAGGGTTAAGTCATGAACCGCTTGAATATACCTAACCAATTTGACACGATGATTTGATAGGGTTAAGTCATGAACCGCTTGAATATACTTAACCAATTTGACACGATGATTTGATAGGGTTAAGTCATGAACCGCTTGGATATACTTAACCAATTTGACACGATGATTTGATAGGGTTAAGTCATGACCCGCTTGAATATACTTAACCAATTTGACACGATGATTTGATAGGGTTAAGTCATGAACCGCTTGAATATACTTAACCAATTTGACACGATGATTTGATAGGGTTAAGTCATGAACCGCTTGAATATACTTAACCAACTTGACAGATGATTTGTAGGGCTAAGTCATGAACTTGAACGAGAACAGTTAGCCAATTTGACATGACACGTAAGCGGGTTAAGTCACGAACTTGAATGACAACACTTAACCAACTTGACATGCTAGACTGATGGGGTTAAGTCTCGAATTTAAATGACAACACTTAACCTACTGAACGGAAACCCTAGTTGCGCGGTCCTTTTCAGCAGTAACCCACTACATGTATCATGGTACCCTGGAACTTGGTAGGGTGGGGCACGATTACTTGGCTGATTGTAAGCGACCAGAACGATGGCTGAGCTGGTGCGCCATTGTAGGTTCAGGCGGACTATGGTCGTGCACGTAGTCCGGAGTTGAAAAAGCAGGCATTGGGCACCGGTAGGTTTACACTGTGCGTGCTTGATTCGTGTCGGTGGTTGGCACCCTAGGGCTTGATACACCCTATGGTGGACCTAGCACAATTGACTACATTCGTGATAGGGCCGTATGACATAGACACATGACGAGCTAGAACTTGTAGGGAGCCGATCAATTAATAGATCGTTTCGTGGGACCAAGTAATGGGTCATTTCATGACATTAGGCAAGGGATCACTTTATAGTCAACACATGACACGGGTTGAGATCACCTTAGTATATAACACGGGCTACTAGATTGGAACACTAGTAGGAATACGAAATATTCCATGTAAGGCACTTGTGAGATGCTAGTCAGGCGGTGCAGAGCAACTTAGAAATCTTGAGATGTTATACTTGATAGAAACCTTGCGATGCAATACTTGGTAGGGACCTTGTGATGCTACTCTTGATAGGAATTATTGGATGTTATTCTTAGTTATCGTGTCTGTAGCTTATCTTGTCATCATGCTTATGTTTACTTTCAGTTTATTCATGCCATGTTATCTTTACTTGTTTTTATGCTGAAAGCCACTAGGACTTACTCAGTCTTTATGACTGACCCAATTTGTTTCGTGTCTTTTTCTTTCGTTTCCCCCTCCCCCAGGTTCGCAGGGTAGGAATACAGCTTAGTTCGGATCTTACCAAGCTCCAAGGCTCTTTCATGTACTGCTTGGATTTCTCTTGGCTATGGCTTGCTTTGCTTTATTGGGGAATACTACAATTTATTTTCATGCTTCTTTGTTTTTGAGCAAGACATATATTTTAGCTATGTAATTGGGTATTTGGAAGTTGATGGGATTTTATTGTAAACAATTATATTTAATAAATGATTTGAAGTACTTCTACTTTACCTTCCGCTGTTTTTTATATGTCTGTCTTGTAATATTTCTGTTCCAGTACCCATAATGCTCCATTGAAGTTAAGGCATTCCCTTTGTGAGTGACCTTAACGGATGTGGGGTGTTACATCTTTGATCACTTTAGCAATTGAACAATCTTCATGGATTCTGTTAACCTACTTTGTAGTTAGGCTATACAAATATAAGACTGAATCAATATACGAATCTATTTAAAGGCAAACGGCATGACAAGCAGGTCTTTAGGTCGGTTCGGAGTCCTCGGACAGAACCGCAACCCTTCTACACGAGCTAACCAATGAGCCTGCTTCAGGAAATACTTCCGCGTCGGTTCGGTCTATACACATCCGATCCAAACCACAGTCCATCGTCTGATTTGAACCAAGGGTAGAAAACTACAGGAATTTTCTGTTTCTCCTACGCCAGTTTGGCGTAGGTAAGGCCTAGGAAGTATCAGATTCCTACGCCATACCTACGCCAAACCTGACGTCGGAAATTCTAGTGTGGCAATATTTTCCACGCCTTTTCTACTCCAAGCGTGTACGGTTTCTTACGCCCTTCCTATGCTAGATATTTCCCCTACGCTCTTCCTATGCCAGATGTTTCCTACGCCCATTCCTACGCCAGATGTTTCATATGTCTTTCGTACGCCAGATGTTTTCTATGCCCTTTCTACGCATAAAAGTTCCCTACGCCTTGCCTACGCCCAAATTGCCTACGTGTTATGTGTTAGCTACGCCGTGCAAACGCTATACAAATGATTACAATTTTAAATTTTCATTCATTTAAGCTACGACTTTTTAAATAATTTCTATTATATAGCTACTGCTATATTTTAAATCATTTGAATCAATGCGAGAAAATCATATAGAACCAAATAAACAATATTATTAATATGTATCAACAAAGTACAATTTCACACTCATTAAACATGACAAACACTTTATAATATACATTTAGGTAAACTCAAGTACCGCTACATCCATAAGTTAAATGGCATTAATAAACAATACGTATGCTTAAAAAGAATCATACATAACATAAAACAACTATCAATCTCCATCTAATACCGACACATTAGATTTTTAAACACTGAAAAAGAATTCAAGTTCTTGAAGCTGATCCTTAATGTGCTTTGGTTCTTCGCTTAGTTTGCCTCTTTCATCTGCATCACCCTCGCTTACGATGTGAGAAACGTCTTTATATCTCTTCTCTGCATTTAATTAAATTTTGCATTAACCAATAATCTCGTTAAAGCACCTATGTATACAAAGTGTCACTACATAGCAATTGTCTACAACTATTTTATAGACAATGATAACTTATTTTATCTGTGCAACAACATTGTATGCAATTTCTTTAATCACAAAACTACTAGTTATAAAAGTAGTTATTTCCAACAAACTCGGCTTAAGTGTGTTGTAAATAATAAATGTTATGTACGTAGAAAAGTTTGAGTAAACAAAAACAAGGACTTACATCATAAAATACACTGTTGTTAGAACTTAGAAGTGCCTTGGTAACTTTAGTCAGTACCGTTAAAAGTATGGGGAAATTAAACAAGGCAAGCTTTCCTTTCTATATTAGGATCCAATATAAATCAGATAAAGCTTTGCTATTGTTTATATATTGATCACAATCAAAATTTAAAATGAAATTACCATTTGTAAGCACCGCAGAAGCTTTGATCTGTTAGTAATGTGACGTCTGTTGGAAATAAACTTGGTTTTTAAGGAAATACTGATTATGTGACAAATTTAATTATTGTACTTAGGGAAGGGAAAGATAAATGGAAATAAATTATAGACTTATCAAGATAAGATTAGAGAATAATCTAGACTAAACAAATATGTAAAAAAAAAAAAAATTCTAGAAAAAGAAGAGTCTAGATATTCTCTCTTATATAAATTATGATGTAATCACTCATTTGTATGAAGCAATATCAAGCAGTGTATTAAACTGATGCATGAAATCAAGTTGAAAGAAAATAAATAAAAATAAACATTTCCTCCTCATACATTATTTTCTCAAAATTCCTCTTCTTCTAAAATTTTCTAACAGTGGTATCGGAGCTAGAAGATCCTTTCAACAAGAGCAAGTTTGAAATCATGGGATTTCTGTTTTCTTCATCAATTGTTCTCACAAAAGAGAATTACGAGGAATGGAGCAGTAGAAAAAAAGAGGAGCTAATCTCCATATGTTTATGGGAGATTGTTGAAAATGGCTATGAATGGCGTAATGACTTCGAGAGCATGTCGCAAATGGACAAGAAAGCCTTTGCGAAATTAAAACGGAATAATTACCGTGCTCTTTATGTGATTGCTGAGAACATCGATGAGAAAGCTTTAGATCTCATTTTTGGAGAAAGTTGTGCAAAAGATTCATGGAATCTCTTGAAAAAGGTATATGGAAAAGATGCTGCAAAAATAATTAATGAAGATAAGTTGAATGATGAGGAAGATCAAAAGCAGGATAGCGAGTGTGTGAATGAGAAGGAGCAAGAGAAGAAGAAAGAAGAGACCGTGCCAGAGCCTATGGAAGAAGAGATGATGGATGAGACAGAGAAGGAGAAGGAGAGGAAAAAGAAGTCTCAGAAACAAAAGGAAGCTGGGAATGATGTTTATAAAAGGAAGGATTTTGATAAGGAAGTTGAGTGTTATAACAAAGCTTTGGAGCTTGATGATGAAGATATTTCCTTCTTGACTAATCGTGCCGCTGTTTACCTGGAGATAGGAAAGTATGAAGAATGCATCAAAGACAGCGACAAATCTGTGGAGAGGGAGAAAGAGCTTCGTTCTGACTTCAAGATGATAGCAAGAGCGCTGACAAGAAAAGGAAGCGCACTGATGAAACTTGCAAAGACCTCGAAGGATTTTGATCCAACCATAGAAACATTTCAGAAAGCATTGACAGAGCATTGTTATCCAGAGACATTGAGAAAACTGAATGATGAAAAGAAAGCAAAGAAGAAGCTAGAACAACAGGAATACTTCAACCCCCAGCTAGCTGGCGAAGAGCGTGAGAAAGCTAATGAAAATGAAGAACAGATGAAACAAGGAGAAATTGAAGAGCTTAGAGAAAATTTGAAGCACAAGCAAAATTTTGAAGAAATTTCGAAAACAAATAAAGAAATTGAATTGGCCAAAGATTGCAAAAGTGAATTTTTGGAAGAATTCAAAGACACCATACATGACTCATTCAAACTTCATTGTACGGGAATAAGATGGAAGATAAAACATATACTTTTTGGAGTGTTCTACGGCAGCAAAGAAAGACAAAATGAAAGGAGTCCAACAAAGATTTGTATAATCGCATTGAAGATCATAACAATGACAAAGAAGAAAAGAAAACAGAAAGCTCGCATAATTACTTTGTTTCTGCCAAAGCACATAAAATACAAAAAACCAAAAATCTTGCATCAATTTGCAAAACCAAGTTTACGGAGGATGTTGGAAATAAACTTGGTTTTTAAGGAAATACCGATTATGTGACAAATTTAATTATTATACTTAGGAAAGGGCAAGATAAATGGAAATAAATTATAGACTTATCAAGATAAGATTAGAGAATAATCTAGACTAAATAAATATGTAAAAAGAAGAAAAGTCTAGAAAAAGAAGAGTCTAGATATTCTCTCTTATATAAATTACGATGTAATCACTCATTTGTATGAAGCAATATCAAGCAGTGTATTAAACTGATGCATGAAATCAAGTTGAAAGAAAATAAATAAAAATAAACATTTCCTCCTCATACATTATTTTTTCAAAATTCCTCTTCTAAAATTTTCTAACAACGTCAGGTTAACATGCGCATGTTTGAGCAACTTGGCTTGCATTGATTGTAACCTGCATATGCAACAGATGGAATTTACTTTTGTTAGCACCATAACACAAATGTAATGAGTTGGAGGAGAGCACCATTTACTTTTATTAAAGCATATAACAAACTAACCTTTAGCATACAATCTTCACTTACTTCAGTCTGTTCATGTTCAGAAATAGAAGTTGATTCCACTTTTTTAATACATATTAAATGTAAAAGTAGAATCAAATTTAATTTGAGGAAAATCAACAGATCACGAACATGCATTTTCACATTTCAGAATATTGTTTCGGAAAAATAAACAGTTTGCTAAGAGACATTAGAAGCGCCCTCTACAGGAGACATGACTACATAATCAATCCATCTTGTAAAACTACACGTTACATAAACTCTTGTTCCACCATGAGGTCAAACTAGGAATGGCAATGGGGCGGGTTTCGGGTCTAAACCCGGTTGACCCGCCCCTGTTTCGACCCATCAAAACCCGCCCCATCGGGTCATCGGGGCGGGTAGACCCGGACCCGGTTCAAAATTGTTCGGGTCTCGGGGCGGGTTTGGGGTTTGGTCAACCCGCCCCAACCCGACCCGTAGCTCTTAATTTCAGTTATAATGTGTGACTCTGTGACCGTATTATACGTGAAATGCTGTAATTATAACGTGGCCCAGTTAAAATACACAGGCATGCAGCCCATTCTTTTCGTGTTGCCGCTTCTAACTACTCACAGTTCGCACTTTGCACTTTCTCTATCTAAAGAAGAGAAACCCAAGCCGGCGCCTACATACAGTAATCTCATGATTATTGATTGCAATCTCCATCCCCAAGTCTTCGGTTTTCCATCAAAATACCGATCGTGAATCTCAGTTTTTAATTTCCAGTAAAACCTCGAAGCAAAGCTGCGGGGTTATATTGTTTTCATCGCGGATTCTGATTTAATTATATAATCGTAAGTTTACTTTTTTGTTTCTTAATTTGTAATGCTAGGCTATTATTTGATTCTTAGTAATTTAGATTTTAACATAAAACTTCAGATGATATCCTTTGCCTTGTTGGGTAATAATGAATCAATGATTAAACTAAGACACAATTAGTTTGTTGGTTGTAATCAGTTTTATTTTACTGTGAATATATTCAGTTTAAGTGTAAACAAGAGTTAATTAGTGCCAGCGTTTTCTTTCATCTAGCCATGTTGCATAATAGAGTTTTATTCAGTTTCATGTGCCAGAGTTTTATTTCATCTCGGTTTTCAGTTTAAGTGTAAACAAGAGTTGGGTCCGTCTATTCACACCCCTATATTTGCTCTTCCCACCCCAATAATTTAAAAAGAAAAATCACCCCCCATTTTTTACTCTTCCCACCCCGTTTATACCCAAATTACCCATGTTTTCTTCATCAAATAAAAATTTACTTATCACATCTGCGTTGAGATTGTATCTTTTGTATGTAGTTAAACCATCAAAATTTCCCCAGTAATTGCGGAATGGATGTATCTTTTGTATTACTCTCCCAGTAATTGCTAAAAGTGTATAATTGGTATCTAAAAATCTGAATCGATGTATCTTTTGTATGTATGAAACTCAGATGAGTTACAATTGGTGAATGGATTTATTTTTTAATGGAAGATGAAGGGTATAATTGGTATTGAATTTTTTAAAAAATTGACCGGGGTGTGAAGAGCAATTACGGGGGTGGAAATAGACGGAGCCACAAGAGTTTTATAAGTGCCAGCTGTCATCTCTATTCTCTAATAGCCCTGTAATGCATTATAAAATAATAATTAACAATGAGTTATTACTCGGTTTAAATAATATATGTGTATTTCTTTACAATCATTTGTCTATTTTGTTGTAATATTTTTGATGCTGATTTCATAATGCAGTTGCAGTTAATGCCGTATGTAAATAAAAAACTATAGTCTCATTCATGTACCAATCGCAACTTTTTGGAATACTGGAGTTAACACTCTGCTTCTTCACTTTAAACGAAAGAAATTACGCTTTCTACATGAAGATGTGTTAGTCTGAGCAAGGTGATCTTCAAATCTTTATGAAAGAATTAGTTTTGAGCTGTGAATTTATCTGATTCAATACCGCGTTGATGAAGTATAAAACTAATTTAATGTCCAATATTCATTTGTTATCATCCCTTTTGTTCAGGGCTAGAAGCACAAGGATATCAACTTAATATCTATTACGTTATATCACCTTTTTCCAAGCATTTCCTGCTTTGTATTCATGTTTTGAACTTTCGTTTCCTCTGTTATTTTTTAGGTGTATTCATATATACAAACACAAAAATGCATACTTCAGATCCATATAATGGTTGGCATGAATATTCATCGCACTAATCCATATATTTTTCAGGTTGTTGTAAATGAAATCTTGGTTGGTGTTGGTGCAATAATGAAGCTTGACACTGACTTTTATTTTGTTTAGTCATTGATATTCTGCATTGTAGTTGATATGTGTGTGTTATATTAGCTTTCTACATTCTATTTGCTGCAGTAATTTCCACGTATGTAAGAATCTTTGTAGTGATGCACTTGTGCCAGTAAGATGAATAATATGTAGTGTATGCTCTTTTGTTTCGTTAAAGTGCAGTGGACGTTTATATTAAAATGCAGCTTTATTTTGTTTTCATGAATGCATGCATATTCTTAAGTCTCTGAATACACTATTTGGATTTTAAACCGGGTTTGGGGTGGGGCGGGTCTACCCGTGACCCGTATGGGTCATAGGGCAGGGCAAAAATTAGGACCCGTACCGGATCTATGGATCGGGTACGGGTCATGGATAAAAAAGTTTGAGGTGGGTCTGGGGCACATGAAACCCGCCCATTGTCATTCCTAGGTCAAACAAATCGAGTTGAAATCCCCCAAACTCCGCGGCTATCTTAAAATGAATCAAACCCCAGATAAAACATTTGCCTCAAAACACACTATCGATTCAATATATTCTTTTCCTATCTAAATGCTAAGGAAAATAATCAAATAACCACTTTCTTCCCCACATTTTGAAGTCCTCCCTCATGGAGTAACAAGAAGATATATTCTCACTAGGACTAAGATCCAACCAAAAAAAAAAGGCGTTATCCAGCAAGGAATCATATTTCTAACTTATCATATATTTGCATATTTTTCTTAAAATCTCTTTGTTTTAAGAAATTACAATTTAACGAATACCGTTACACTGATTTAAAATAACAACATAATAATCAGTACTTCCTCAGCTGCATAGTTGAAAAATTAGTACAAACATTCAAACCACTTCAAAATGGTTCATGGCCTACCTCCAGCATCAGCAATAGTAACAATCCTGCAAAGGAAGATACACCTCAGTTGCACATGCTCCGGGTTCCTATTTCAAATGAATACACATTAGAGAGTTCGAATATTGGTTTATAATCACTGCCACATCAAAAGATCACAGTTACGGTTTGACTTGTGAATCCGTTCTCAAGATCATCATCACTATAGCACTCTATGCATTCAGTTCAAACCAATGTCCATGTGTTTATGTTACATAAAATTCCAAAGAAACGCTAAACACCTAGAATCGAGTACTCGTTACTTCCGCTAATGATACACATGTTTTAACGTAGTAATTTCCACTTCACGAAAGGAATTTATACATGAATATCCAATCCAACTAAGGAACATGCATTAGAGAATCACATCACACCCTTAAATGTATAACGAATTAAGGATCAACTCAACCTCCTCTGGTACCCGACCCCACATCCCATCCAAATTCAACCCGTTCATACCCTCTTCGATCAATACAGCCCTCACCCATACATCGACAGCCACACAACCATCTTCTGCCAAGCCAAGTCACCTCATACCGAAACAACAACCACACCTTCTCGTCGCCTGAACACACTGAAGCATCGACCCTCCCCAAAAATCAATCACGCAAAAAACCTAATACGATCAATCAATAACCCTAACCCTACCAATTCGAAACCATCCACAGAGGTCTCTGAGCTGTCTTGATCTAAAGTCGAAGCATTGCTCAGGTATTTTTTGCGCTCTTCGGATTTATTAAAAAAAGGAAGCCTGCTGAAAAAATTGAAGAGGACCGATCTACTTGAGAAGTTTTGATGAAGACAGGTTTTTGTTTCAGAAAGGAAATAAAAAGGGGAAAGGGTCACGTGAATTACAGAGCAAGGTACATTGTACAACACAGAGATCCGAAGCTAAAGTTTTGAAGTCTTTCTGGCCGTTGGATTGATTAGTTTTGAACGGTGATGAATGGGACTATTCCATGTATGCCGATCTGTGCTTTCTCATATATCCGTACCTACCTTTTCAAAAATTGAGTTTTATTTAAACATTAAATACAATCACTAATTATCAAATCTTAAATAATAAACATTGTTTTTTAACCATTAAATATTAGGTATCGATAGGTTGTTAGTTACTGAATGTCAATCTCAATTATTAAGTATTAATTATTTAATGGTAACCTATAATTATCAGTTATTAAAAAATAAATTATTAAAATTTTCTTTATATATAAAAATTATTAATCTTCAATTATTGTTAATTATAATTAAGTAGTAATGATTGTGGCATATCAAAAATTATCAATTATCAACAATAATTATTAGTTATCAATTGTTAAATATGGTATTAAATAGTAAATTAAGTATCACTGTTAATTATTTAAGATTAAACTATGATAAATAAATAAAATTTAAATGTATAAATCATTAAATGATAATTAAGTATCACTATTAATTATTAAATATTTTCTCTCATATAAAATATTAAATGAAATCAGAACATTTTCTACAATGTTGTGGAAATGGTGCAGAAGATTACGCCTTCTATAGGCGCAGGTAAGACATAAGAAATGGTTGACGCCTTTCCTACGCTGTGGATTTTGTTTATCAATTTCCTACGACATTCCTACGCCAAGCCTTATGGCGTAGGAAAGGCATAGGAAATTTCACAAAGGAAATTAGAACATTTTCTACAATGGCATGGAACTGACATAGAAGATTTCTACGGCTTCTACAGGCGTAGGTAAGACATAAGAGATGGTTGACGCCTTTTATACACTATAAACTCTGCCTATCAATTTCCTACGCCATTCATATGCCCTGCCATATGGCGTAGGAAAAACATAGGAAATTTCACATATAAAATTAGAAAGTTTTCTATAATGGTGTGGAAATGACGTAGAAGATTTCTACGCCTTCTATAGACGTAGGTAAGATGTAAGAGATGATTGACGCATTTACTACACTATGAATTCTGTCTATCAATTTCCTACGTCATTCCTACTCCTCGCCTTATGGCGTAGGAAAGACATAGGAAATTTCATATCAATTTCCTACGTCATTCCTACTTCTCGCCTTATGGCTTAGGAAAGACGTAGGAAATTTCGCATATGAAATTAGAAGATTTCTACGTCTTCTATTGGCGTGGATAAGACATAAGAGATGACTGACGCCTTTCCTACGCCGTGAACTCTGCCTACCAATTTCCTGTGCCATTCCGACGCCCCGCCTTATGGCGTAGGAAAGACGTAGGAAATTTTGCGTAGAAAATTCGAATGTTTTCTAGTAGTCGAAACTGCAGTAGTTGCATCCTACATCCCTACAAGTACAGAGCGGTTACACTCCACTAACCCATGTTTTTGATGTGCTGTCAATATCTCTGAGCTTCCGAGTCCGAATCACACGAGATATGCCCCACGTAGCATCGAACCGGATCGATTTACAGCCTATATATACCCCATAAAGCATCATTTTGGAGGATCTTTAAGAAAATTATTCACTCTAACTTCTACATCAGCAAATTTCCTCGATTTATTCAAATCATATCCAAACTTTCGAAGTATAATTCCACGAAATAAAGAGAGAGTATCAATTGTATAAGTGAGATTGAGTGGAAATTAATGTTGTATTCCACTACAAGAAAATGCAGTATTTAAGACAATAATTAGACACTAACTAAATTTTTGTCTCTAGTATAAAACAAGTTAAGGACAAATTTATGTTGTCTCAATTATAAAACTAGAGACCTACTTTGATTCTCTAATCGGTGTCAAATTATCTTGCAATCCCTATTTCTACGGGGACTTAATCTTAAGCGTCCATTCATTAGTTAACTAAATCACGGATTCACGTCAGATAAAGGTTGCCCACTTTCTCTTCACGTGCCCACTTTCTCTTCACTATAATTTTTAGTGCTGCAGTACATATCGTTTTGCGACAATTCTGTCTTGTGGTACTTCTTCCTCAAAGCTATGGAAAACTCCTTGATTCGGCGATGGATTAATTGACATGGACTGAGCAAGTAAGGGGTAGTGAAAATGTTGGTTTTCCCCAATTTTGTTTACCAGATTGATTTTAGATTGTATTATCTAATTGCCTAAATATATTCATATTTTGGTTTCATAGGATTTCACTGCCATATACAAAGAAACGAAAAGATATCTGCATTAGTTAGCACATCTAATGGATGTTGTTTCATTCCATGCAATTTCTAAATAATTTTTGTCCACTCTTCACTGTTGCTAGGCTCTTCCTAGCATATTTCTTTATGCGTCTCCATAGGTCTCTTCACTGCTGATAGGCTCTTCCTAACATATTTCTTCATGCGTCTTCATGGGTTATAGTTTAAGTTCAGGAGATTCAGTGTTTTTCTATCTATCTCTATTGCTGCCAGTTTCTTGTGTCGAGTTCATTTGGTTCATTTTCATATGTGTTGTTGCCAGTTTTTGTTTAAAAGAAGAATCAAGGGACAATAACACGGTAATGAAGCAAAGTATTGTTTTAATTGAGCAGCGCATTCACAAATATGGTTGAATTTGATTTAAAGTTGGAGGACCGTTGCTTGAAGAAGAAAAAACGCAAGAGACAAATATGTAGAGACAAATTTGATTTAAATCTGCGGTTTATTAGAATGGTTGTATTTTATGAACAGTAGGGAAGCTGACTGGTTGTATTTTAACAGTAGTGCTATATCATTTTATATGGCCATTATATGTATTAGCATTGTCAAGTTGAATGATAGATGTACTATATTATTAGTCTGTGAGTAGCAGCTGTCGAATTGTATAACATGTTCTAATGTCATAAAATGATGATCTGATCAATTTTTTGTATATGATAGTTGCTGTTTGAGATGGATTTGAGACAACATATATAGTTGTTTTGTTGACATAGAGACCCCAATTTGTCTCAAGCTTGTTTTAAATCACAAACTAATTTGAAACTACTTTTTGGATTTGTAGTATAATTGAGACCCATCTTTGTGGTCTGAAATATTTTTGACACCAAAATTTAAAGACAAAAAAATTTGTTTTTAATATGTCTTAACTAATAATTTGAGACAAATTATTCTGATTAGATACAAAATATATGGGTCTCTAATAACCTTTATTTTTGTAGTGTTCATATTCAAATTATCAAACAAAGAAATATAAAGTGGGAGTAGGCTCTTTGACGTCGAACCACTATAAATCTGCTATTCTCTTTGTTATTTTACATGTTTTGTTTAGAATTATTATTCATTTGGGTGTTAGAACCAATTTTAGGTCTAATATTTTGGTGCTTTCACTGAGAAATCTGAATTCTCAGCATCTTGGACTATCGATCAACTATTTGGTTCGCAAATCCGAAGAAACTAGTCCGCATTTTCAGTATTTTCGAAGTTTTCTTTGGTTAATCTCAGAAGAACTAGATTTCATGACTAAAGGAAAAGGAAAAGAGTCACAAATTGCTCGGGAAAACGAGATGGGTGAAGATCAACAAGTTATGGTTGTCACCAGATCGAAGGGATAAGGCTCAGGACCGAACTTGTCTAGGAGGGCATCACCGATCCGACCAAAAGAAGAGGGTCCGAACCGAACCGGAAACGTAGCAACTTCTGGTGTTAACCGTGTTAAAACACAGTTCAAAACACTGGATCAGCCTTAACAATATGGATCGGGTCAGTCAATAACAAAGAATCGGGTTGGTCGCAAGTATTGGATCGGCCTAGTCTTGAATTATCGGATCGGTTCATTCAGAACGGGCTGGGCCGGTCAGTCGCAAAGCACCGAATCGGTCACCACATCGGGTCAGTCACTATGAATGGACCGGGTCGGTCAGTATTAATGGACCAGGTCGGTACCAACCGGATCGGTCATAATGAACGAACAGTCTGCAAAATATATTTGGGTTGGTCTTCTTAGTGATGAACATGGAGTCTTTAGTATGAATGTGCATGCTCGACCAATCGCACGTCACTATTCAGAAGCATGATTTGGTACTAATACAAATAGTATACAAGCTGGCCTATGTATCTGCAACATGGACTGACTTTAAAACATTACTGTACACATAACAAAATGCCACCTGAAGTATACACGTCGACCGGTCCTATTAGAAGAAATGCGCACTGTGCAAGCTAAGTGGATCAGTGCTATTCACATGAAGAAAGGCAACAATAAATAAAACAGATCTGAAAAGAATGGTAACGTGATGGCATTTTGGAAATTAAGACGAACTGGGTTAATCCTGTACTGAATAAAATGGATTGGTCGCGTCTGTAAAAAAGTGGATCGGTCCTTTACTGATGAACTGGGTTGGTCTTTATAAGAAGAAGCTGATTGGTCCATTGTAAAAGTGGGTCGGGGTATAACAGAAAAGGCATTGATGAAATGAGCACGTGGCACAAGGGTAATAAACTGGATCGACACATTTAATAGAAAATGGATTGGCCATATTTAGTAAAGCGGTGGTAGAACTTTAATTTATGGGACATGAGAGGTATACTGTAACAACCAGCTATATTTAATAATTTAAATTCTGATTTAAATCGATATTTTTAATTTGTAAATATTATGTTGTTTTTCGTAACAGAAAATTTGAAATACATGTACAGTGAGATATAATAGTTATGAAAATTTCATCGGAAAATTTGAATGTTTGCCAGTTGCGCATTTTACAGTGCAAGGCTGCGCAAAACAGTTCAAATTTTAACGGTTTTATAATCTCTCCGAATCCAGTTCGGACAAACATGAAAAATATTCTATTCGTTGTCACGAATCTAACGGCAAAATTGGTTTCGCGAAAATCAAACTTTTGACATCCGTTTCTCATCTGCATTTTTACATTAAAAAGGGTCCGTAATGCGTTTTCGAACGGAGCATCCTGACACTGCAAATTATATACCGTTGTGTCCGTCTCGTCGCGCTGATTTCCGCAATATATTCATTTGTCAGTTTCGGTACTCGGTTCACGCAGAAATTGTGAAAATGCTTGCACAGTTCATTTTTGAAACAAAGTCATTTGAGTTTGAAGTGTCCATATTCGGATCCTGCATATTTTTTAGTCATTTTGGGTCTGCAAAACCTGTCCTTTTTATTTTACTAGACCATCCAATTATTATTATTTTGATTCCGAAAGTGGCACGTTTACATTTCCATGCACATGTTCCATTTTATGTTTCCATGCATCATCACGTCACTTGAAAAAATCTCTCCATGCACGCATTTGGCAAGGTCTTGCGCCATTCCAAAAGTTATGTTATTTTTTGTTTTCTTCTTTTTTTTCTTTTCTTTCCAATCATTTTGATGAACATCCTTTTGTGTTCTTAACCAAATTCTTGCGGGTTCCAACGGTTCATTTTTACTTCAAAAGTGTTCAGTTTCTTTTATTTCAAAATCACTGTATGTTTACTTTTAAAACCATTAGTTATGTACTTGAAAACCTTTGTTTCCTTTTTTAATTTTTAAAACCGTTGGTTCAATTTTATTGTCAAATCCGTCCGCTCCATTTTGATTCAACAAAACCGTTCATTATATATTACAAGTGCGAACCTGTGCTTCGCACACGGGTTGGAAAATTATTAGTTTAAAATTAACAACAACAACAAAAAAAGATTAAAAAACTGACTTTTCAAATGAATTATTGATTGTTGATAATATTAAACAATAAGCACCAAGTACTGTTGGCATTTATGATTTGAAAGTTCTAAAAATGTAGTAAATTGTTATTTCTATTTTGTTGGTTACCAATGTTTGAATAATTGTCTTAAAAATGAGTCATACATCCTAATTTATAAGACACAATAATGCATCTACTATTTATTCATAAATAAACACACAGCTATTAAATGAGATTTTAACTATTTTGTCATTCTTGCAAAAAAGTATATTATTTGATCACCTAATCCCGTGTGGCTGACAGTATTTTATATATCTACATTTCAAAATATAATATTTATCAATAATTCCATGTAATGAAGAAATGTCGTACTATTCGCATAAGCAGAAGAATTGACATATACTACCACACAACATTTAAACAAAGTTAGCCAAATTAAAATAGACTGATAAATGTTGGATATTATAGGTTCTGATTGAATGAAAATCAATGTATGTTGGGACATATACGACTCAAACGGAACAATAATTTACTCATTAAAGTGACCGATTTGATAGGAATCACTTGCAATATAAAATGTTTGGCGGTAGCAACATACAAAATAAGTTGATTTATCACTCATATTAGAAATTGTAATACATAAAAGATGTTAATGCAACATGAACTGGAACAAAAACATTTCAAGCAACAATAATGGTATTTACTCTGGAAAATTTCCCCCAGTTATATTTGACTGATGGAACATTAAAATTAAGCGAAATATAATTTAAACATTTATTGTCTGGAAGTCTGCTTTTAGTAATTTGTTTTTTGTAATGATTTTCTTTTTGGGTCAATAATACATGTATATATTGGAAAAGGAGGGGGAGATGTTTAATAATCACATTGAGACTGCACCTGTATATATACCAGCCAATCACAACTAAAAAGCATACCTTCAACCTCCATTTTTTGGTTGCGTCATGTTTCTTGCCAAAAAAATAGACGTACAATAGCACTATTTAACAATCGTAGTTGCTTGATGTTGAAATTATAAAATGTTATTCTCTTACTTGCACATGCATCCTACATAATATAATATACCATTAACTAAGAACATGTTCTTCAAGAAAATTCTTTGCACCTTGCATTAATGCAACAGTTGACCGGTCACATGTTCATCTTATTACATTAGCACATTTGTATACCCTTACTGATTTTGCTGTGCTGCCACTAAACAACATTTTTGTGTAAATATGAAGATCATTTAATAAATCCACCTGCTTTTTTTTACACCATCTGATGCGTAGATCATTAAACAACTCATTTTTGTAGTGTGAATACGTAGCTCACTCGCACAACACTGAAAATCATGAATAGAAAAATTATTAAAAAAATCATACGATTAGTTAATACATCATACAAAATAAATCACACACTATCTGGCCTTGCTTATTAATAGATCATACAAAAAAACATCAGTAGAAACCAACTAATTAAATTTTGAATAATAAATATCAATGTACTTCATGTTGCTTCCCCGTATTTTGCACTATATCCAGTGTGACTTGTTCCTCCGAGTTCTGCACGTGATTAAATTAAAGTGCATAAAAGACATTCTCTAGTCTATGATACATGTTGAAACTGTAGCTATATATAGAATAAAAGCAAGTACAGTACATCTTGGTTAATAGTAGGATGAAGCCAACCTTTGTTAATCATTTTGAGTGTAGCAATAGCCTCGAATCCACCTGCTGCTCCAATACAGTGCCCAGTCATTGACTTCATAATTAAATTAAGTTTACTAAATGGTTTATACAGTCTCGGATATAGGATAGAGTTGAAAATTGTCTACGTACTGAAAAAAAAAGATAGCTTTTTGTATGGAGATCCTTCTGACAAGTCACAATAACAATATATTAATACACTTGATCAAAACATGATTGGAATCAAAACAAATATCAATATATAACATGGGCATAATTCCCATCTATATTGCAATATAATGTGTGTCACATAGCATGCCCATGTAAAAAAAACATACCTTGTTGTTGAAATGGAAGCAAGCACAATATATGAATACTCTACGTTGTGCCATCTTCCTTATCTTGAATCTAATTCATCCAACATATGAGAACATCATTACAACCTCCCTTTGTCTTATTGTAACATCCAATTAGTAACTTCGTACTTACCAATCAAAGAGTTGACTGCAGAACTATAGAACTAACAAACTTGGTTAGAAATGGTCTGAGAATATTATAGTGTCAAAAAACAGTTCAAGGTCATTATGCTCACAATCAAATATTTGATTTATGAGCACTTTAGTCTCGTTATATCATAACACTTTCATACATAGCGTAGGCTCTTAAAATGTTTAATGTTCACGTCTTAAAATCCATAAATTAACATTTTGAATTGTGAAACTTGAGGTCATTATGCTCACAATCAGAGATTTGATTTATGGACACTTTAGTCTCGTTATATCATAACACTTTCATAGGCTCTTAAAATGTTTAATGTTCACGTCTTAAAATCCATAAATTAACATTTTGAATTGTGAAACTTGAGGTATGATCATGGGAAATTCATTATCATCATATTTGATGCAAAACATGTTTCTAAGGAGCTATAAAATATTATTACTTTTATTTCATAACCTCTAGCAGATTCATCTCATGTAAAAAAATCTTAACAAATGATATTTTACTGATTTGGATGGGCAATATGCCTAATAAACATAGCATGCATTTTTAAAGAAATAGTAATAAATTAATACGCCGAGTCTCAACCATCAAAACGTCAATATAAAATTTATACAGTGGGAAATAACTAAATTATATCTATTGATATTCAAATATTTCAATAGCTAACTATGCGAAAAAGAAGTTTCAACGACCAATCATATGGCCATGCACAATATATTAGTCTTTGGTTGTTTGCATTTAAATTTGAGGACGAAAGTGGAATGATTACATCATAAAGATTAAAAGTGTTTGTAGAAACCAAATGAAACGCTTGTCCAGCTTTTATATATGTGATAAGAACAGAGAAAAAGAGCCATGATTCCCATGTACAAACCAACATCTCAAGTGACAGATTTGTTTTTGTCGACAGTCGACATTAGTCCAAAGCAAAAACTTGTTTTTTTGGACAGTTGAGATTAATCCAAAGCAAAACTAAGTAAATAAATAACAACGTTAGTAAAGTAAAGTTTTACCCAAATTTGATTGCTTCCAAAATTCTATGTCATTTTATTCATGGTTGTGAAGTTTTTTACGCGGTGCGAATATTATTTACACAAAGTTGAAAAACTAAAGCAACTCATATTACTAATCCTAACATTTAAATTTTTTTTATTGACAAAATGGGAATATAGATGTGAGGCCAATTATATGTTATGCATATTCAAACTTATGAGGTTCATCTAATTGTTGAATATCAATTTTAACTGAACAACTGTTTAAGCAGTACTATTTGGTTTACCCTTTGAAGGTAGCACTAGGTTTTATGTTATTTTCTAGAATTTTTTTAGTAGAAAAATTATATTCAATCACCAAAAATTACAATACCCCAAAAAACGATTAAAAATAGTATATACCAATTTTTACTTTACTTATAACAATTACAACATTACTTCCTTTTAATAAAATACATTTTTATCTTGTTATTCATTTTTATCTTAAAATTTCTGAAGTAGAATATAATACATGCTTAGGTAAATTTTCATATTTTCAATTTACGTCAAACCTTACTCTGAGGAACCGTTAACATCTCTTTTAAAAATAAACATATTGATTTGAAAAAGAAAAAATGAAAATAGAAAAGATATGAAAATATTATATCTCTTTATAGCATATTATATAAGTGATACTATTAATGTATGTTGCTGTTATTATCATAAAACTTTAGTTATAATTTAGTGGGTTCAAAAAACAATTATTTACGCTATAACGAAGGAGATATTTGATCATTGTTTGAATAAAATTAGTAATTGAAGTCGATTTCAAAATCGTTATATCGATTTGGCCAGTTTGATAAAAGGGGGGGGGGGGGGAAGGAAAAGTTGTCAATGATCTCTAGCTCAAGTGGTTAAACTATGATGCTTTAAAAAAATGCAGTTGAGGTCATGAGCTCGAGCTCCTAAGGAACCATAATGAACGCTGATTAAAAGTTGAAACTTGACTCAAAACCCTAAACTTAAAAAAATTTAACACTAAACTTCAAAGAAATATTTCTAGAGCATTAAAAATTTATGTTTATGAAACATTTAAGATATAAAATTTAAGTATGAACTTTCAGAAGAAAAAATTCATAAAGTTCACCTTGCAGTATTATTCCATTTATATTTCATTAGCTAAATTTTCGAACTTAAAAAAACCGTGAGTCAAGTTTTGGCATTAAAAAAACAATGTTACGAACTAAGATTTTTAAATGTTAAATATATAGTTCTAAATCACAAACTCTATATAAACCAATTTTAGAATTTTATTGTTTCTGTGAACCCAATATTGTTTAAAGTGAAAAAAAATTAGTGTAGCATACAGAAAATTAAAACTTAATATTCAACCACCCTAAATTTTCGTACTCCCAAATACTGAAATTGTAAAAAAGTTTTATTTGCAAAATTTTGTCATCATAACAATAACCATGCCAGGTACATAATTTTTAGCTTTATGCAAATGTTCAATAACTATAGTTTATGAAACAATTAATCACTTAAAATGTGACATTGAAACTTTGAGTTATGCTAGATATTTCATTATTTACACTATAATATCCTCATAGTCTAAATTCAGTCAAGCGGATAGTTAACAGAAGTAAAGGTTCCACAATACTGGTACAACAGAGGTCATTCAGAAAATGACAACTATTTAGTCGTCCATGAAATGAATAAATGTTACCTTAGTAGTGTAAAACACATGAATAAGTTCCAAAACATACACACAAACATGTACGTATGTGTATATAGGGACAACTATTGAAATACAAAGAAGGTATGAAATATGACATAATTAATCAAGACCATTGAATCCCATAAAAACACATATGGGATGAAATAATTAGAGAAAAAATGGTGTGACCCATTGTATCCACTACAAGGATTGAACAATATAGCAACGGTGGGTTCCAACGGCCTCCAACGACCATTGACCAGCGGCTTCCAACGGAAGCCAAAAATGTGTATTTTATTACGAAAGAAAAATATTAGCCGTTGGAAACCGTTGGCGGCCGTCGGTTATAAAACCGATGGAGGCCGTTGGTAGTCGTTACACGGGCTTGCAGCTAAACAGCCCGAAGCTTCTCCTTCTTCCCCATTTTGCTTTCACCACGAATTTCAACCCAAAAACCCCAAATCCCACTCCTTTAATTCTGAAATCACCCTATTCCGCGCCTCCATCCACCAAGGACGTCTCCAAGTCGGTCAAGGCACTCTCTTCTCCTCTCTAATCTCGGATTCTCTCCAATTTGAAGGTATGTTTGTGTGTATTAACCCTAATTTGGTTAATTAGTGTATGTTTGGTTATTTTTGTATGTATGATGCTATTAATTAGTCGCTAATGTAGGGTTTAATCATTTAAGCTGCTAATTTAGGGTTTTTATTTATAAATTACTTAGTTGTTAATTAATTTAGGGTTTTAGTTAGTGTAATTGGTTGTTGTTAGTATGTTTGTATTTATAGATTTATTTGATTATGTTACTAATCTAGGGTTTAATTAGTTCAAGTTGAATATGTATATATGCATACATGTATAGTGATGTATGCAATGAAAAATATATTTAATTTGTTGAAAACATGTGGTGGAAACGCACACAATTCAATGTTGAGAATATACATGTATGGTGATGTATAGTTCGATTCTATGTTGAAAGTATACATATATATATATGATAAAATTCATGTACGTACAATTCAAAGTAGTTAATTAAGGCGCTAAGGCGTAGAAACACGCACGGCTTGAGCTTTGGCCTTTTTTTTTTTTAAGTTTTGCAACTGATCGTAAACCTGCAACTATGATTTTGAAATTTTTTTAGGTTAAAATTTCGAAATCAAAGTTGAAAAAATACACTTCAATCACGAAAAAAAACCAAATCGTAATATGTTACATTCATAAAGCCTTAGAGAGTTTTTATGGCCCCGTCTGATAAGTATTGTATATAATCGTTATGTGAATGTTCGTTTTATTAACAAAACGGACTTTTATATTCATCATATACAATATTTGTTAGATTTGTCCTTTGTATTGGACAAGTTACGAATACAATAACGAAATTAAATCTCATAAAATATTTCATTTTTAACAGTTCTCAAAATTTCGAAAGTACTTCCTTTATGTTCCCTGTGTACACACAATTGTGTACTTTTCAAGGAACTAAAGGGAAGTGCTGCCGAAATTTTGTTGAATCGTTTAAATTGAAAAGATTTACGTGATTTAATTACGTTATTGTATTTGTAATGGGAGGTAGGATGACAGACCAGTAAATGATCAATTAACATAACATGCATTCGGTACTAAAATTGTGAATATATTCCATCATAGCATGCATATATCAATAATAAGGGAATTTTGAGAATTTAGTGACGGACACAAAAATTGTTATAAAAGTAATAAAAATTCTAAATTTTAACATTTTTTCTAATTTTATATGTACTTAGGAAAAATGGATCGCGATTATTTTAATGATCGAAGCTGGATGTACCAGCGAAGAGAAACTGATGGCACAATAAAGAAACAATTTATTAACGGTGTCAGCGTGTTTATCAATTTCGCGTTAGATAATAACGGAAACGACGTCGAAATCCGTTGTCCATGTAGTAGATGCAAGTTATTGAAGCATTTGATACCACAAATGGTTAGAGTTCATTTGCGTCAGTATGGTTTTGTGCCGAACTATTCAGTTTGGGATCGTCATGGAGAACCATTAGCATCTACTTCTACACAAGTTGAGGAGGTAGTGAATAATGAAATTGCTACGAAGAATCTCGTAGGACAAATGGTTGAAGATGCTGCACGTTCAATGTTTCCGGTTCAACAATTTAATGATAACGATGGTAATGATGACGATGGTAATGTTGAAGAAGAACCAAATATTCAAACCAAAACGATATATGATTTATTAGATGCAGCGAAAAAACCCATTTGGGAAGGTTGTGAAAGCGGAACTCAATTATCAGTAACTGCTGAATACATTGCGATGAAATTGAAATACAACCTCACAGAAGCTGCATTTACAGTTGTTGTACAAGCTGCGAAGCGGCATATGCCTCCTAATAATTTGATGTGTGAAAATCATTATGAAGTTAAAAAAATAATGTCGGCCTTTGGTTTACCGTATCAAAAAATAGATACATGTGTAAAGGGTTGCATGCTATTTTGGAAGGAAGATATCAACCTTAAGAATTGTAGAATATGTAATCAGGAAAGATACAAACCTAGAAAGAAAAAGGGAAAGGAAGTCCCGTATAAACGTATGCATTATTTACCTATTATTCCTAGACTTCAAAGGTTATATGCATCTTCTGTATCCGCGCAACATATAAGATGGCACAGTGTGAGAACACGTGAAGAAGGGACGTTAACACACCCGTCCGATGGAGAAGCATGGAAGCATTTTGATCAAAAATATCCAAATTTTGCATCTGAGAGTCGTAATGTTAGACTTGGTTTATGTACGGATGGGTTTTCACCTTTTTCTCAATTTGGTTCTAAATATTCATTCTGGCCTATAATTATAACACCTTATAATTTACCTCCGTGGATGTGTATGAAAACGCCTTATATGTTTCTCACAATTGTCGTCCCTGGTCCTGATGATCCGACGCAAGGAATCGATGTGTATTTACAATCATTGATTGAAGAATTAAAAAAATTGTGGTATGAAGGGGTAGAAACATATGATATTTCGCAAAAAAAAACTTTTGTATGCGTGCTTCTCTATTGTGGACAATTAGCGATTTTCCTGCTTATGCAATGCTTTCAGGTTGGAGTACGGTTGGTCGTCTAGCTTGTCTGTACTGCATGCAAGAAACAAGAGCATTTTCTTTACCTAACGGAAAGAAAATTTCATAGTTTGACTGTCACAGGTGTTTCCTTAAAATTAATCATCCTTTTAGAAGAGAAAAGAATTTTTTTACAGTCAATAGGCATGAAACTTTGCGACCACCTAAAGTATGGACAAGTGAACAAATTTTTGAACTTGTAAAAGATCTTCCCAAGATTCAGGAAACCGGAGTACAGGAAGAAATTCAAAGTAAATCAGTAACTCATAATTGGTGGAAACAAAGCATATTTTGGGAGTTGCCTTATTGGAAAGGTCTTCTGATTCGTCATAATATTGACGTGATGCATAATGAGAAAAACGTTTTTGATAATGTAATCAATACAATTTTGAATGTAAAAGGGAAGACGAAAGATGATTTGAAATCAAGACGCGATATTGAAGTAATATGTAATCGTCTGGAGCTTCATATAAAGCCAAATGACACCAAAAAACCGAAAGCGTGCTATGAATTGGACAGTAATCAAATTAAAATATTTTTAAAATGGATGGAAGGATTAAGATTCCCAGATGGTATATCTTCCAATATTCGTAGATGCGTCGACTATAAAAACAACAAACTTAGCAGGATGAAAAGTCACGACTGTCATGTTATGATGGAAAATTTATTGCCCGTCGCTTTCAAAGAACTATTGCCCGTAAAAGTTTGGACTGTTGTAACGGAGCTTAGTTTGTTCTATAAAGAGCTTTGTTTTACTACATTAAAACTTGATTGTCTACGTAAACTAGAGGAAGAAATCCCTATATTACTCTGCAAATTGGAAAAAATATTTCCTTCTGGATTTTTCAATGTTATGGAGCATTTACCTATTCATCTTCCGTTAGAAACACGCCTTCGAGGGCCTGTGCAATATGGATGGATGTATCCATTTGAAAGGTATATTAATTTTTAGTTAATTTAAATTTTGGTTAATGAAACGTGTAATAAAAATAATTTGCATTAATTTTAAATAGGTATTTAAATCATCTAAAGAAAAAAGTGAGGCAGAAAGCTCGAGTTGAAGGTTCTATTTACAAATCATACATCGAAGTGGAAGCTTCATTTTTTTCTCCCATTATTTTAGTGATCATGCGAACATATCATTTGCAAGTACTGCGCGTAATGACGAAGGCATTGATCAAGATGATTGTCCAGCGACTTTATCAATTTTTAAAAAACATGGACGGCCTTCTTGTAAATGTGTGGAAGAATGGCTGAATGATACAGATTATAATGCAGCACACACATATATTCTTCTCAATTGCACTGAAGTTGCACCGTTCGTTAGGTAATGAACTTATACGTCTATTTATACATGTACTAAATGTTTATTCATAAATGTTACATTTGTCCTATAATTGCAACATTTATGAATCATAGTATCCAAACGGCGATATCAGCAAAGAATTCGCTAGTTGGTTTACTAATTATGTTTTTGATCCAACAAATTGTGTTGTGGACGAAGGTTTGAAACATTTGGCAATAGGACCAAAAAGAAATGTCAGGACATATCCGATTTTCTTTGTTAATGGATATAAATTTAACACTAAAGAATATGGTGCAGAAAAATTAACTGACAATAGCGGTGTATTTGTGAAAGGTAGTGATGATCCAAACGACCATATACATGATTTTTATGGCGTGCTAAACAAGATTCTGCAATTGACATATTTCACACGACCCGCGGAAGAAGTATTTTTGTTTAAGTGCAACTGGTTCAGCAATGTTTCGGTTTCTGGAATAAACGTGCACCCAAAATATAATCTTATTGAAGTGAGACATACTTCCCGTTATTATAAGTATGATCCTTTTGTACTTGCCAAACAAGCTCTTCAAGTTTATTATGCTCCTTATCCATCTATGAGAAGAGACAAAATAGATTGGTGGGCTGTTTTCAAAACAAAGGCAAGGTTTACTTTTGACGGATGTAATATTATCGACGACAAAGCTTATCAAGCAGATGTCGACGAAAATCCAGAAGTAGTAATAACCGATGATCAAACAAATTTTGGACCTCTAAACGATGAATCAAACACATTAATTGACGTATTTGAGACTACAAATGAAACAAATATGGAGGAGGAAATGGAGTCAGAATCTGAAAGTGATGAGGACGACTAACCAATAATCCTCATTTTAAAAAGGTAATTTTATGTTTTTTTACCTAGTACGAATCAAATTCATATTTTGTAGGTATTTCTTATGTTATCTATGTACAAGTAACTCATATGTTAAGTAGACATGTCTATTAACAAGTAACATATAGAATCATAACATTTCCTATTCATGTTATCTCATACCTTGTTTTTACATAGCTATTTCATGTTTATGCTATATACGTTATGTTGTTATCTGTAACAGGTAATGTCGCAAGGTGGTGATGAGGGTAGTCCTTCGGACTTATCTCGTCCTGTGGTCTGGCTTAAGCCAAAAGCCAACAGAGGGTAAATACTAAGTTTTTAGTATAAATTTAATTCATGTACAATAAATTATATAAATTTTTGTTCGAACAGACATTTTTTTTTTCGTTTATCACAGGGGGTTTGAGTTGGAGCCGTCCAACACAGTCTTGAAGGTATCTAGACGTGCATATCAGGCTCGCACGACTGCATGTTGGCCCACAGTGACGTCGATACCCGACATTGTGAAGGAGACTATATGGCAGGATTTTCTGGTATGTGTGATATAACATTTATTATGTTAAGTACTCATGCCCTTATTTGATAAAATCATTTATGTATGCTATTTTTTTTTGTTAAAATGCAGGGTTCAGTGGATCTGCAGGAGACAGATTTGGATCTCGTCAAGCGCCACTGGAATTCTAAAGTGGCAAAAAATTACAGAGAGACAATGAATAGTTTGAAATCAGGTGGGAAAAAACCGAATTGGATAGGCGAATCAGTGTGGGATGAGTTGCTTGCTTATTGGAACAATAATGAGGATTTTCTGGTAAATTTACTGCATATTTAATTTAAGTTATTCTATTCATTTAATATGTGATTTGGAATAATACATTTTTTAAAAAAAAATTAAATGTATAGGCATCGTCTGAGAGAAATGCAGCTAACAGGAGCAAGAATCCTGTTACACATCGAGGTGGGTCGAAGTCGTTTCAGCACCATCGAGAGGATCTAGTATATTTGATAATTGCATCGTTTAAATTTAATAGTTGATTTAACTTTAAGTTTTAATTTACAAACACATACATATACGTATGTGCATGCTTATTTCAGGAGAGAGCGCGTATGGCTCCTGTGTCGTACTGGGATGTTTTCGAGCATACTCATGCACTGAGTCAGACTGACGACACAGGCTCATTTTCGTATAGTTGGGACCATGATGATAAGGCGCGTGAGCGATATGTAAGTATAGAATAATTAATTTATAGGTATAATTTAATTAAAATAATGTTACCTAATTTCATTTGTTTTATGTTTAACAGGAGAAATTTCAAGCACATAAGGCGTAGTTACTGGAATCTACTGGTAAGACTGAGTTGACTAAGGATGAGGAGGACATGATATTTGATGCTGTCATGGATAAGCCCACCCGGAACAGATGATACGGTTATGGAAATCTAGAGGTAATACTCAAATTATTTTACATCACACATGCAAAACAATTATCTATCAACTCATTTTACATCACTAATACAAAAAATATTGGTGAGGTTAAGAGTATACCTTGAGGATAATCATGTAATTTAATTGTATAATTTATTTATTTTCGAAATGTTCATAGTTTTTCTTCTTTCAATTTTGATGTACTCGTTAAATAAGATCATTTAGTATACGTAAAACAAAGACAACAATGTTGTTAATAAAAAATTATGATATGACTAATTATACATGTACTCGTAAATGATACAGGTTAGATCATCTCAGGAGGCGTATCAGAGGGCTCAGGACAAGGAAGTAATCGAACAGCTAAAAGCATAAATTGTGGAGCTTCGTGAGCGTGAGGATCAGCATGACCAGCAGATGGAGTTGCTTAATCAGAAGCTAGCGGAGGTCATCGCCCAGTACGGTACGCCACCTTCATCTTCCGGTGGAGAGAGTTGATCAGGTTAGCGTTTGGACATGGTTGTGTGTGTTTTGAGAGTTAGTGAGGCTTGCTACATGGTTATTGTATATATTGATGGTTTGGACATGTTATGGTGCTTTGGTGATGGTGTGGTGTCTTGGTTATGATGTTTGGACATGCTTGTGTTGTTTTGACTACGTTTGGACATGAGTTATGATGTTTTGGCGACGTATGTTATGGAAATATTGGTTAGTTAATGTGTTTTGTGTTTTATTTTTATTTTTTACTTTGATTGGGTGTATATATGATTCAGATTTTTAGTTATATGCTCGGATTGGAGCAGTTTCAATGGTTGATTGTGTTGTGTGTGGATTGTAGTGGCAAATATGAAATCTATTAAGAAAAGACCCAGATTTCCAATGGCGAGTAACGACTTATTGGTCATCCACAACCAACGGTTTCCAACGGCAAGAAACGGTGTATTTGCAATGGTTTCCATCCTTTTCCAACGTCCCTTTGATCAGAAATATGGGACACGTGGTCATATCTTCCAGTTGGAAGCCGTTGGAAAATGGGCGTTGTTTGCATTGGAAGTCGTTGGAAACCGTTGATCCATATACCAACGGGTTGACCAACGGCCTCCAACGGCGTTTCCAACGGTCGCCAACGACCCCTGGCCGTTGGAATCTACTATTTCTCTTGTAGTGATCAATAGTTGATGCATTCGTTTGCAAAAAGGATAATGTGGACATTATCAAAATCACACACCTCCTTTTTATGACTCTATTGGGAAGATCAAAGAAACTTCTTTACACAAAATAAACAATTTTATAACTACTCGCTTAGTTTGAAATTACCTGATATTCTAGAGCTACTACACTGTAGAATAGGTCCTTCAGTCTTAATAAAGTCTAAAAAAATGAACATAATCGTAAGAAAAATATCAGCATAGTTGAATAGATTTAGATATTCAATATGACAGGGAAAACAACATCACACACAGTGTGCATTATATATGTATATGTGTGTGTGTATGTACGTATATATGATATTACCATATCATTGATTCGTGCAGCCTTAACATATAAAAACAAAGAGATCCATTTTATCATACAATAACAATTCAGTCTTATATATTCAAATGATTGAAACAGAAATTGTTTAGTCTTAATTTTATCTTAGATGTGTACATTCCAATGTCATGCTCCAACTTACCCAGCAAAGAAATAATTTTATGCTAATCCTTACATGGATATTGGCGAAGACATATACAGCTATAGTTTTTATTCTATGCCCATCCCTTCAGCTATATGGATATCCCTATGACACTTCCAGATATTATATTTTTCTTCATATGTTTTGTTAATTTTGTGCTTTGCAAACACTGATTCCATTGTCAAATTTACTCCAGTACACCAATACAATAAATAAAAAAGATATGAATCGTGATAACAACAAATTTTACCAGAAGATAAATGGAATCTCAGGCATTTTTGACTCGCAAAGTAACATGATTACAGCAATGATCAATGTAGTTTTATACATCTTCATTTGAGAATAAAAACAATGAAATAATTTTGGTTTCTTATGGTAGTCTTTTAAGATAGAGGAGGGAAAATAGTTTACAATATTATGATGTGTGACTCTTAGTTTTATATGGTGGGGAATTGGACATGCTATCTTTTCAACTGCTACACCTTATTGCAAATAATAATAATAATAATAATAATAATAACAACAACAACAACAACTACTTCCATCCTTTTGTGTGTTGTTTCCTTTCACATTCATTTCAGTTTGTTTTAACAATGTTTTCGTTTAAATCTTCCTTTGAGCAATCTGTAACTCCCGCCATGAACGACATCCAAGGGATATTTAATGAATGGATGTTCCTTTGAGCAATCAGTAACTGTTGCTACTAAGGCAGCGAACAATCGTTTAATTAATGCGTATGTACATGTAATTGGTTGTTTGGATAAAAAGTAAAGATTTTATTAAGAAATATAAGAAGTTCATTTATGGAAACATAAATATTTGCCATGTTTAACTCGAAATTTATGACAGTAAATTACATAAATTTATGTGTAGTATTAATTATAAATTCAACCATCAATTTATGAACCCAACGTACAGTTTGATGACTATGTTTTTTTGCACAGTAACAGTAAGAAATAAACCCTCCTTTGCATATTTCAACCAACCACCGTTTATATTTTAGGTAATCTAAATCTCCTTGGAACTTTCTACAGCACCTATCAATTATATGTCATTTGCCACTTTTCTCTTCTAGTTCCATTCTCCTTTCTGCGTTGATATGAAGCAGTGCCTTCATTTACCTCTACTTTCATTTCTTCCTTAATCCAGACATATGTCAAATTTGTAAGCATGTACTATTTGTGTTCCTTTCAGTCAATTCGTTTGTTTGTAATGACAGTAATCTCATTGTTCATAGTAGTTGCAAGCTGAATTCATTTGTTAAAGGGGACTTCTTGGAATGTTTCCTACAAATAAAAGAAAGTTAGTCGAAGACATACATTTTATTGAGTGAGAAGTTAATCGGTTGATCAGTCTCTGTTCATATTTTATAGATTATTAAGAAAAATAACTCTGAAGTGTTTTGTTTAAATCTACTTCATTCTTGCTAGTTTTTACTTTGAAATTTTCTTCTTTTGAAATGAAATTTTTACCACGTCTTACTATTAAGAAAAATAAGCCTGAAGTGTTTAGTAAGAAAAAATTTCTTTTTAAATATTAGTATAATTTTTAAATAAATTTACCACCACTTACTATTTCTAATTTTTTTTTCATTCTTTTATAGCAGAACTCTGAAATAATTTGGAAATATTACATGAAATTTTATTGCAATTAAATGTAGTGGTTTTCAATGGCTTTGGAAGAATGATACATGACGATTACAAAAAGGATATTATGATAATAAAGTTAAAAATAGGTAAGCACAATATAAAATTAAATAAAATAACAACTCTACTTATGATAATCAACCCTCTTCATTGATTTTCAAACCCCCTTAAGCTATTTTGTAAATTTACCCATGTGGTGCTCACAATTGAATACATGTGCGTGTTCGATTCTTTTTATTATTATTTAACTCCACTAAAAGCTTTCGTTTTTTAATCATGAGAGTATACATGTGTTTATCTTTTGAAAATACCGACTATTGAACCTTGTATTTATATTTGCATTTCTCAAATTAACTTGGACAAAATAATATTTATATAAAATAAAAACATGCACCTTAGCAGTTTAATTATGTAAAACTCAATCACGTCCACAGATATATTAGACCTGTTGACATCAATTGTTGTCATGACGTAAGTATTCCCCGCAACCCAAGTTCATCCATTTCATATGAAAAAACTGTAATGTCATGCTAAGTATATTAGTCGATATTCCACATGAGAATTTGCAATACCTGAGAATGTACGTTAGTCAATACAAAGGACTTCAATTATCACCATAATATTAATTTTACACAAGTATTTTAATCAACAATATTAATAACTAATATTTTAAAATCCATTAGAATCCGTGCCATGTGAAAACCTGTATATATGGTAAAATTTTACTTTGGTATAGGGCAAATCTGGCCAAAAACACTGTAGAAAATGGTCTTTACACAACTATAGTTTATGTCCTGATTTGTTTTTAGGAATTACAGCTAAAATTATTATCTAACATTTATCTATAAGGTGGATACCCAGTGCCAAAGGCTCCCATACTCAAGCGTGAGAGGAGTATCTAACATTTATCTATCTTCTAATAACATGTAGACAATTGGTCCGATGACTATTTTAAAAGCTGCAATGGTTCTTATAACTTATAACATAAGAGTGGTATGAATAGCTGCAGATACACATTCGATATGACATTTGAGGAAGTTCAAAATATATTTCAGGATAAATAAGTTGAACTTTTTGTGTAATATAGGTGATTTTGGGATACAATCTTAATAACTTATCTCTTAGAAGTCTGTAAATAATAATTAAAAGGCTTTCAGAGGATGACTCACATAATTATTGAACATAAATTAATGAAGAGCATGAAATAAATTTCTACAACTTGAAAATTGATAATAGTTTTGCTTAAAAAGGAGTAACTATGGAAATCGATATTAGAACAATTTGTAGCATCCTTACATGCAGCAGGTTGAACTTAAAAATGATAAAATACCATCTAAAAGATGAAATTCCACTTTTTTCATTAACTAAAGAACTTATAAGAAAGTTAAAAACGTTGTTCGCGATGGTCAAGGGAAAAAAACCATGCTTTTTCCCTATGAACTTAAATTTAAAAAATTAGGATAAAACTGTAAAAATCCATTTGTCAACCAACTGATATTTTTCAATTTTATATTTTCTCAGCATATAAATCCTCAAATTTGATATTCTAACCTTAGCAAATTAAACCCTAGATAATTCAATAACTCAGGATAAAGTCATCAAAGAGTCCATTAAATTGAAATGCATACTGTTCATGATATAACAATTTTCAAAAGCTTATTTTGAAGTCATTTTCCATCAAGTATATCAAAGAAAGCATGAGACATAAACACACATTCATTAACATTGCTAAAAGGAATGTATAACTTAGGAGTAAAATGATTTTTTTGTACATAAGTAACTTCTGTTTTAGAATATCCAAGTTAGTTAACAATCTTTATAGGTTCCGACTGCAATTCATAGATAATGAAGAGGTATATAGGTGATTTTATGTGTTATAAATTATAATATAGTTAATTCCAAATATTTAACATGGTTATAGATATCAAAACAATATTTATGTTTTTTCACCCATAGATATACCATATTAAGAATAGGTTCTAGCTCTTCTCTTCAATATATAGAAGAAGACTGCATGCGTGAATGCAAATGAAGTTCCATGCCTTTCAGACCTAGCCGCATGGTGAAAACAACCAGGTGATCCTGCAATTTAACCCTATTTAATAAAGCAAAATTGATTGATGTGTAAAAATAGAGGTGTTTTCTATGTTATAGAATAATAACAAAAAAAATGGAGCATATCCTTTTGACTTCTTATTAGGCACTTGGTATACTTCAACAGATTTATATCTTATAACTTATGACATGTATAAACAATTGTCTTTTGACATTAATTCAAGCAATTCTTTGGGTTTTTTTTTTAAAAAAATCTTGACAAAACACAAAAGCTTTCATTATAATCTTAGTTTATATGATAACCACTAACATGACAGGCCCAACTTTAAATTTACTTATTTATTTTTTCTACCAATGGAACCGTAAAAAATAAGAGGGCAAAGAAGCTTCAAACTCACCAATCAATTATAGAACAGGATGATACTGTGCAAGGTTAATACCACTACTGTAAATCATTACACTAATATCATATGACAACCTTACATTTGAAATCTTAAAATCACATTTTTTTAGCCATGAGAATAAAGCTTATAAGGACCTTAGGTCTCTAAAGAGCATAAAAAATTACTCTGACCATCTCATACATGCATAACACGTCCAAGTGGAGCTTTGATGATCAGTTCCAACAAATGCTGAAACACATGTATTACGTTCCAATAAAGCAAGGTGAACAAATTAGTGATAAACATACACATATGAAATACATTTAATATGGTAGCATAATTAGAATGTCAATTTACTCAGTTTTAAACAATTTGAATATTCTAATAAGTAGTTATGTAAACAAACATACATTAAAAAAATTCCTCGAAATTATGTAATAAGGACGCCAACAAACTATTTTGTCATATATTACATTTGCAATCGCATCATTACTGAATAACTATTGATTAAAAAAGTTATACATGCTAGACATTTTAAGCCCATGAAATGGGTTTAAAGCCATTGATAAACATGCTTCTGAACTGAAATCATTAGCTATTACGTAAATAGTTATTTCAAACTTCAACTGAAATATTCGATTTATCTTTTTTCTTGCTTGCCACCAATAAAAACTAAAAGGTTATTTTTTTATTACATTCACAAAACATACTTGATCAAAACAATGGTTATATATATTCCATCTAAACTTCATGGTTTAAGCATCAAAAGAAATTGGCCATTCATTCTGTCAAAATCAAAAATGTTAAAGAGAGCATAAATTACAATTTTATTTCATCTACATAAATTATAAAAATGAACCAAAATAGCGTAGATGATAGGAATTTTGCACAAATAGGAGCCATAGTTGTATCTTGCAACATAGATACTTCTACAGAAGTACAACATTCAAAAGTGCAAGATGGAGAAATGAGTGCAATTATTGTTATAATCACAGCCAAAATACAGCATAAAGAAGAACCAACAGAAAAGAAACAAATGAGACGAACAGACTAAAAGTACATCTTTACCTCAAATCAAGCATTTAGGGCCTGAGCGAACCAGCAGGAGTGAAGGCAGAAGAAGTGCATGAAAATAAATTTGGGGAAATATTTTCAATCTTTTTCTACAGAACATAAATTTAAACATAAATAATTAATTAGCAGCAAGAATTTCAAGCATTCGACAAAAATATGGACTCTTACTTAAAGCCTAAACAAAGATTTACCACATTATACATAACTTTTAATAATATATCCAATGCTTTGGAAGATGTAGTCAGTTTCAAGTATCATGAACCATAAAAAGAGCAAATTTTATTTGAACTACCTGGTTTTTGTAATGTTCGGATTCAGATATATTTTTGATTTGTTAATTGGTAGCCTTATTAAAGATGGGTAAGTGAATCAAAATCCCATAATCAATTTTAATTATAACATTAGAAGGCACTTAGCTGAAAAATGAACGTAGATAAAACAATTTGCAACTTTTTATTTATCCAAAATAAAGCAGCAGGTAATCCCATGGAAAGTTTTGAATTTTTGCCCGCATGCATTGTAAAACCCCGAATTTCAGTTAACACTGATATTCACTAATTACAGAATTAATAATCTCAGATGTGAGAATCAGGGGAAACGGGTTACGTTATTGTGTTCGTCTCGGAAAAATACGCGAAATAGAGTCCGAAATTTTGTAAATCGGAGTCCGTATGACCCGGTTAAGGCCCAAAGAAGTTTTCGGGAAATTTGAATTTCGAAACATGCAGAAATGGGGGCCAGGCGGGAAAACTCCCGCCCAGCCAAGTCGACTTGGCTGTCGACAGGGCTGTCGACTTGCCTGTCGACATGCCTGTCGACTTGGCAGTCGACAGGGCTGTCGACTTGCCCTGTCGGCTGATTCTGGCCTGGGTGCACCTGGTTGAGTTTTGGGCTGGGTTGGAGGGCTTGGGACGAAATCTGACGGACCTAAACTAACCTAGGGTTAATCTAAGGGTCTAAAACACAACCTAATCCTATAAATACACCCTAAGACTACCCTAATCCATACTAAAAATAGAATCTATGCCATCATGCCGCCAAAATGCAACTTAGAAGGAGCCTCCACTAATTAGAGAAGAGGATTGCAAGCTAATCAACTACTAATCCACCTCTACTTCAACTCTAGCAACTATCTAAGGAGCTAATCTTGGAGTTTGTGAGTTTTTATCACTTTAATAACCAATTGCTAAACTAAGTAGATGAGATATGATGAGATCATATGGTTTTGCTTGCGGATCAATGGGTTTTAGGTCATATGTTATGATGCTAGTTTGCTAATCACTATGTTTAACACTTATTCATGATGACACTATGTTTATGCAAGTTAAGTGTTTGGGTTTATGCATGTTAAGTGGTGGGTTTTATGCATGCTAAGTGTTTGGTTTTATGCATGCTAAGTGTTTGGTTTTATGCAAGTTAAATGCTTGGTTTTATGCTAGAATCATGTGTGAAATAAGTGACATGACATGCAAGTTTAACCTATGAGTTTGGATCTATAATATGCATAATCTATGCAAGTTGTTTGGATTAGTGATATGCATAACATATGAAAGTTTACCTTTGTATGTCATACATACATATGCAAGTCCATATGTAACATGTTATGCAAGTTTGGTGGTTGATTATATGCAAGTTATGTGCATGATTATATGCAAGTTCATATGTAACATGTTATGCAAGTTATGTGTTTGGTTATATGCAAGTTAACATGTGACATGCTATGCAAGTTCACACCTTTGTATGACATAAGAATCATATGTAAGTTACCCCCTTTGTGACATATGTGCTTCATGCAAGTTTGGGTTAAATGCTAGTTGGGTTTAATGTATGCTCATATATGCAAGTTGACACCTTTTAAACCCATGATAAAGTTATATGTTATGATTGGTTAAACCCATAGCATTTGTGATGAATCTTCCCTTTATTATGTCATGTTATGAGAACGAATTACGTGGGGAACGATGGGGTTAATATGCATGTTAATAAAATGGTGTGAAATGGGTATGCTTAAGCATAACATAAAGTGAATGGACATAATTGGGAATTTACCTATTAAGTTAGGTCTACCCATATTATGGAATTGGGAATTTACCTATTGAGTTAGGTCTACCCATATTCTTGAAATTGGTAATTAATTAGGGATAATTAATACAAATTATGGGGGTGATTAATTAGGTGTAATTAATCGACTAAGACACGAGGTTGGACCCTTTTGTAGCATAAGACTGCCCGGAACCAACCGGCAAATCCAGCGGCTACAAATGATTGGCCCAATGTGAGAGGTCTTATTCATAAACTAAATACGTGACAAGGGTAAAGACACGAGGTTAGACTCTATTATGGTGTAAGGCTGCCCGGAACCAACCGGCATATCCAGCTGCCATAAAAGACAGTCTAATGTGAGAGGTCTTTACAAAGGTTACGATCTTAATTAATTAAGAAACACTTAACCAAATTAGCATGTAGTGGGGCATGAGGGGTTAAGTGGGTGCCTTGGGTGGCATGTAGTAACTAGTGGGGGTGCCTTGGGTGGCATGAGGAAACTAGTGGGTTGCCTTGGGTGGCAATAGAAAATACGATTAGAATACTTAACCAAAGTGGAACATGTAATTAAACATGATTAAAGGGTTAAGTAAGTGCCTTGGGTGGCATGTGGGAATCAAGTAAGTGCCTTGGGTGGCATGTGGAAATCTAGTGGGTGCCTTGAGTGGCAATTAAAATATGATTAAAAGACTTAACCAAAATTTATAACATGTAAGTGGACATGGTTAAAGAGTTAAGTGGGATTCACTAGAAATGACAAGCTTAGGTGGTAGCTTGTGGGGGACCATTTCAACCAATATCCCAAACGTATCTTTGTGGGCTCGACCCAAGTCGAGGACGGGACACGCATATTGGGCTTGACTGTAAGAGGCCAAAACGGGTTAGCGGTGGCAACGCAAGTCCAACGGGTTTCATATGCGTGTGTGGACCCGGGCTGGTAAGTAAGACGTTGTTGCATCGTGTAGGTATAAGCCTTGCACCGTTGATATTATCAGGTTGCCACTTTGGGGGATGATATACCCCACTGTGGGGCCAGCACGGGTATCTACGTTAGGGAGCCGATCGAATGGGGGGGGGGTAGTGGGTACACCTAGTGGAGATAGGGGCAGACGGCACCTATGTAGTCGGCTAGGGGTACACGAAACTACTATTAAAAATTACTAAGTACACTTAGTGGGATCAACCTTAAGTAGGAATTACCCTTGGGTGGGTAGAACTGGTGTGGTGCAGTGTAGGAATTACCCTTGGGTGGATAGATCTGGGGTGGTGCAGTGTAGTAATTATCCTTGGGTGGGTAAATGCGTCTTTACGGTTATCTTAGTTCATCCTAAGTCTAGTTGGCTGCTTAGTGTAGCCATTTATCCCCAGTCGTTACCGTATATCAAGCTTATGTCTTACTCTGGTTACTTTAATGATTGTATTGTTAAAGTTATAGGACTCACTCAGACTTATGTCTGACCCCGTTGTTTTCATCTTTTTCCCAACCCTCAGGTTATCAGAGTGGGCCTAGCACTAGTGGGCTTTGATCAGACTGCTTTATCTATCTTTTGGAGCTTGGACCGGGGATGTAAAGCTCAGTTTATCTTTTCTATTATGGCTATTAAGTTATGTAGTGGGATTATGTACTTTTGTTTTTATCAGGATGGATATTATGTACTTGACTCTTGTTTATGGTTTTGGTGTAACCAAACATGTTTTACTTTCCGCTGCAATGAAATGATGTTTTAAATTCTCAAGTATTACTTATATCTGTCTTGTTGTAATTTTTCTGTTCTATATTCACTTAAAATACTCCACCGATGTTATGGCATTCCCTTAGTGAGTGACCGTAGCGGGTGTGGGGTGTTACATGCATCATTTTAGAGTATAAATTATTCAGCTCAAGCTCAAGGCTCCCACTCTACCAAAATAAATATTTCACCAGCCATTGTTTTTCAGCGAGTGCCTTCCACAATTTGTACAAATAATTTGTCAAACGTTTATGAATCCATTGCAACTAACATTTAATATATTCAATATCATGGAATTATGGTTGGTATGAATATGCATAACAGAATTTATATGAAACATGTGGGTATGTATTAGTTTCATATGCATATCAATCATACGCAGGTATTTTATGTACGTATTGGGTAAAATTAAACAACATGCTTTTAATTTCAGATGAAAGTATCACTATCCTCTTCCATATATTAAGTGCAGATAAGTTCCATAAAGTCAAATAAGTTGCAACCAACAGCAGGAATGAAGGACCGATAGCCAATAAATACGTAACTACCTTAAATGAAGCCGGAGGAGACTGGTATTTGGTGCCATCGGGATGTGGAAGATTGCAAGCATCATCGCGGTGGCCACAACTGTCAATCGATGGCTGCACCTGAGTGGAGGCCGAAGAAATCCCCTAATCAGCAGCTGTTAAATAACGCAATCAATCGATTCGCCGGTGGAAGATATTTAGGGTTAGGGTGGACAACAAACTGCAAATAAAATAGGGTAGTTTGGTAGGAAATGGGAATAAAAGCGAAGTGAATCGTATGATTTCACGCGAATAGATAGGGTTTATGTGAGAAAAACGAAGCGAACAGCTGTTTAAAGAACAGAAGAAGATTGGAAGGAGACGATTGAGTTTTATATAAGCTGAGAATGCCTGATAGCCCTGGAAACTAAACTCAGTAATTATAATATAGTATAGATTTCACAGTATCCGTTCTCTTTCGAAATTTAAACCAACCGTTCACTGTTAGTAGCCATGTTTAGTGTGTTTCCCAAAAATCCATATACCATGCCTTTAATCACCCAAAGAACTGCATGTCCCATTTCTCGTGACTGCCTCATCCATTTTCTTCCCAATACAGCTTCGATTCTCATCCAACTTTTCGCAACAGCCTGTACAAATTTCCCATTCCCATATAAATCTGCCATTCCCCTTTCCCATATGTTTATTTTCATGAAACAAAAACAAAGATGTCAGCCTCTCCATTTCCTTTTCGTGATTCCAATCGTGAATCCACCCTCTCACTCTCCTATCGCTTTCTTCTTCCATCTCCACCGAGCTTTTCATCGAGCCGACTCCACCTCACCTGGCCATCCATGATGACTCCCCACCTGAGTTGAGCTCGCCGTGACCCAGAGCAATGTCTCCGACCCTCCACTTCAGCACTGAACAGCATACCTCACCTCCTTGTCTTCTCGCTCCGCCCTCCACAACATTTCACCGCCTCCACCAGCTGTGTCAACCCCATCTGTCCGATGATCACCACTCCAGTCCGACCCCGTCCTTCCCTCTCAGTTCCCGGTGTTCTGTTTCTTCTTTGTGCCATGTGTGTATTTTCATATATGTATGCTTTTGTGGGTTTATTTATATTATATGTCCGTAGAAGGTGCGTGTGTAATATTATGGTGTGTGGTGTGCTTGAATGTGAATTTGTGTGTGATGGCGTGAGTTATTGTTATATAGGTGAGTTATATCTGTGTGTATTTTTTTGTTTTTTTTAAGTGTGTGATTTTTAAAAATGTGTGTGTATATATATATATATAAATATATTATAATTTTTACCATGTGTGTGTATATATATGTACATAGAAGAATATTTATATAATATTTGTAAATAAATTTGTGGCGTTTATTTTGAGTCCGGTTTTATGTTGTGCAGCGTCAAGTTGCTTTGAAAATTTAATCATTTTGAAAATATGTGTGTGTGTGTATATATACATTATATTTTGTAAAGATTTATTGCGTCTATTTCAAGTTGAATTGGTAATGAGTTCCAAAGCCCGTCCAAAAATCCAATATCCGTACCAATCCTTTGAGAAATTCCTCAGCCTCCTCGTATTTAAAATAATAAAATATCGAGTGATCATCGAGCTGAAACTGTTCTGAGTCGTGCCTGGATATCATTGTTTCAATTCTATGTCAATCCACCTGCCGTCTCCAATCTGTGCCACAAAAGGTGAGTTTATCTCACACCTGACTCACATTTATTTCATGGATGTTAGATTAGCTATTTGAACTGTTATGAAATGTATAGGACTGTTAGTAGAATTTTTTTGTTTAATATGTACACTTTCATATGTGACACGATATGTTCATATGACACGTAGTTGCACTGAAAGTATATATGCTGTGATTATTATTTGCGATTTTTGATACCCTAGTTTAGGAAAAATCACTAAAGGTTGAAATGATACATACCTGAACGGACATTAAAATAGGGAAAATCATTGTGGGTTGAAATGATAGACCTGAACGATTTTTACTGAATTTGGGATCGTGGGTTGAAATGTAGACCCATAGAAATTTTTAAATTACGGGATGAAATGATAAATATCCGTATCACTTGACCATAGGGTAGAAAACTATATATGGACATCGTTAGTCGTGTTTTCATAGTAAAATGATTTGGAATTTGAATTTAACTTAATATTTATTTTTATTTTAAAGTTTTTAAATTAAAATTTTATAAATTTTAAATTATATGTAAAAAAATGATTTTTATAAGTAAATACAGATTTAAATGCTTATTTAAGTTTTACTTATAATTTATTTATTTTTTAACTATGTAATTTAATTATATGAGTACGATTAGCTTTTTATATTATTATAAATAATTATTATAAACCTTACTTTCTATATTATTTTAAATCTTACATATATGTTTATATTCTAGATTCTAATTAATTTTAGAAATTTATAAACTTATATATATATATATTCAAATTATATTTTTTTGTATATATATTTTATAAACTTTTAAAAAATAAACTCAAGACGGATAAGTTAGATTTTGCGATTTTAAACTTCGAAGTTTTAAGATGTAAATTTATATAACGATATTTGAATAACGAATGAACTCATAATAAGTTATAAACTCGAGTTGATACGAACTTTTAGTAATTTGAATTAGAATTGGTTTGATCTTGTAAGTGACAAAATTGAATTGTGAAATTGATTCTAAATTTGAATCTTTCAAATTTAAGAGAAAATGTATTTGAATTTATAATTGATATGAAATGAATTCGGTTTAAGTAACAGAATGTGAATTTGAATATATATATTTTTATATATCGAATCGATTTTATAACCGTATGGTTTGAATTGGAATATTTGAGAAATCGAACTTGTAAGAATGGTTTGAAATTGTTTGAACTGGTTGAATTAAAATATAAGTTTTTGGTTTGACTTTATAGTAATGAATTCAAATTTTACGACTTAAGCTATAAATTTTGATATGATTCGTTGAAATTGAAATATAAGATTTGATTTGAATGATACTAACTGAATTTGAACTTAAGTATTGGATTTTGGAATCGACTTAAACGAATTCTTGTAAGGGTAAAAAAAATAGATTATGTGAATTATTTGAATTGTTTCGAACTTGAACTTTGCGAATATAAACCAAACCAAATATTATCGAAGTAAAATGTTTTGGTATTGATTTAAATAGAAATTGAGATATTTAAGGTATAACTTGAATATAAGTCGATTTTGGATTCGAAATTCGTTATGCGAATACTTAAGGAAATTATAATTGTTGTTAAAAGAATAGTATTAGTTTACTCTATATTGAGATCATTACAATATGTTTCTAAATCGATTTGATTTAAAGCGATATAAATAAGTTATTTTCAAATTTAAATAAAATCGAAGTTAGATATTAGTTTTGATTTCAAATTCGAATATGAGAATTCGTATAAACTGTTTTGTAAAGTAATTTATAAAATAAGGACCACGGTTTGAAAAATGTAAACATTTGGTTGTTAAAGAGATCAGGATCGGCTATTGTCATACTCTTTGCTAATACTGAAAACCACTTTAACAACAGTATACGCGGTGGAGTTCCAGAATGAAGGGGATGATTTGGCGAACGACTCTATTTTGTATTTCATATTAATTACGAGACCCTGACTACCTTGAGCCAGCTTGATGTGGCTAAAACAGGAGCTACGCACGGACCAAGTGAGGTCATACCTCTTATCGAGCGCACTTCTTCGATATTATTCTATTACGGTTGAGATTCGATTTGGGCCCTTTTGATTATGGAGTGCGTATCGAGGTGGACGGTATAGCGACTATGCGTTACCACCATTCCGGCTCTACAAACGGTGAATCCACCCTTGCATTCCTTGTATGCCTTGTCGCATGCCTTATACGAGCCCACTATATTTTTACTTTACTGATAGACACTATTGTATATAGTGTATTATACTACATAGTATTAGTTTAACGGATCCTTAGAGGATGGTGATCCCAAACATCCTTTAAGTTACTTATTTCATTTCATCGAACAATTCATTTGAGTTGATTTACTTCCATGAGAATGTTAGTCCTGATCCGAGTTGTTTTGTTTTGTATTATTGCTCGGGTCAGATCGAGTATTCCAGTTCGAGATTCATCTTTGAAGTTTGGAGCTTATATTGGATTTTTGCTCATCTATATCTACCTGTTGATCTGTTGTTCTAGTCATCCAGTTATTTCTATTATTCTTTTCCAGACTGTTATCATTTATTTATTGTATTAGATTTCCGTTGTATTATTTATGTAAACTCTGATGTAAATTTTATTTAGTAGCTTCATGAACTACTATTGTATTATTTATTTTCGCTACGAGATGTTATATTGCTCTGTATCTGTGTCTGTGATCTGTAATTCTGTGATTTATTCTATTTACCTCAGAAGCTAATAACAATATGTTGTTTTGGACGTTTCGAGTTGACATGTTTTGTCGATATGAAACGGTCAAAATGGTGGGTCATTTCATGTACACAGCTGTAAAGTGGACTAGTGGCATTTCTGTAATTAATTTCAGCCCGATCCAAGTTTGCACCCTATCCAAACTTTGTACTCCATAATTACGAGACTGCCCTTGCCTTAAAAATTCTTCTATAAATAGCCCCTTGCTCCACAATTCAAGGGACCGATTCCACGACCCCAAAAGGATGCTAAAACCATTCCTCGATCGTTCTAAAGCTTCTAAAAACTTTATTAATAGCTGCCAAACTTCTCTTCTTCTTCCTCCTACATGGAATGAATTTCATCTTCTTCGAGCATCATTAATTTACACTCCGATCTACTCTAAGTCATCTCCAACCGCCATAGCTCCTCTTCATTGCATGGATCTAAAATCATTTTCATGATGAAACCAAGGAAAAGTATATAATACACATTCTTATCTGTTCCTTCTCGAATCTAAGTGTGATCTAAAGAGCAAAGAGAGAAAAAAGTGGGGAATTATCATAAAAGTAAGTGTAATTAATGCAATGTATGAGATAATAAAATTTGTAATTCTCTCCATAATGATGAAAAGTAATTGAAAAGTGGACGTAGATTCACATGGAATCGAACCACTATAAAAATTTTGTGTCCTTTACTTGATTTTCTCCATTTATTTTGCGATTGTGGCCCTTTTAATTTCTAACCATAACTGGTGAAGTGTGATTTCACACCCTTGGTGTTTGACTCATTTTTGATCCAAACATTTGGCACCCACCGTGGGGCCGTGTTCGCATCTCCTACCTTCACATTGAAGTTCTAAGCCTATTTCTACCATAGATTCCGCAAATCTAAGATCTAGGGCAACCGACGAGTTATCTTCCAAATTCAACGCCTTATCCGAAATCATGGCTAAATCAAAGAAGACCGCAAGCAAAGCCGGCAAAGAAAATGATAACGTTGCAAACAACGAGACTACTCCATTCACCAACCACTTCGAGGTTGGAGAAAATTCAATATCCGGAGCTGGAGTGACTAAAGCTGAATTAGATGCCATCGTCGCTAACTTGAGTCAACGCATGGAAGTCTCCAACCAAAGCTTTAATCGATGCTAATAAAACTCTAGTGGATGCTAATCAAGCTTTGATGGATAAAGTGAACGCTCTCCTAAACTCTCAAGTAAATCCCGCTCTACCTCCTCAAATCCATGTCAACCTTGAAGAGAATGTAAATTCATCAGCCTTCGATCCTCATAATGATAACATGGAAGGATTTGTTGGCAAAGACGAAACTAATGTCGATGGCTCAAAGTTGAAAGCTATAGACCATTCCGATCGAAATAACCGACGAGTTGGAAGTCCCGTCAAGGGGGCACCTTCCCATAGCGGAAGTAAAAGTCCTAGATCCTCTAAACGTGATCGCTCGCTATGACAAGCATCCGGAAAAAAGATCGAAGTCCCCTCCCTGGAACAACACAACTCAAAGGAATATATTGCGAATGTGGTAAAGAAAATCATGAAAGATAACATGCCTCGCAAGGATGATGAAAGGGAATGGGACTTCTCTCTCGGCAAAAATCCATTTGCAAAGAGGATCCGCAACGCTGAATTTCCCAAGAAGTTCACTCATCCTACTTTGCCTCCTACAACGGGATTTCTGACCCGAATCACTTCCTATACAAATGCCAATGGTATCTGAATGGAGCCAAAGAAAAAGACGAGATCAAATGCCTATGCTTCCCCCTATATCTAGAAGGTGTCGCATCGTTATGGTTCACAAGGCTCTCGCCCAAATCCATCAACCAATTTGATGATTTGATCCTGAAATTCAAAGAGCAGTTTAGGCTGCAAGCTACGAAGGACGTTATTTATCTTACATCAATGAAACAAAAACCAGAAGAATCTATCAAAGCTTTTCTAAAAATATTTGATGTTGTTGTATCCGAAATAGGAAATCCCAAGCCTCGTATGATCTTAATGTCTCTAATCGGTGCCATAGACGAGAATAGCAAATTTGGCAAATGGACCCAAATGAAGAGCCAAGCACGCTTGACAAATTCTATAAAAAGGCCGAGGAGTACATGAGATTGGAGAATAGAGCTGTGCCTCTTCGGATTACTAATTCAAACCAACCTCCTAAAGCTTCTAAAAATGCTTCTGCTCGGTATTATCAGAATAACACTCAAGGGCAGAAGCGCGCCAATGATTAGAATGGAAACAAGGCTAATAACAAGTCTCTCCTTTTCAACTCCTCAGAGCTGACGCCTTTGAACGACACTCTTGAAAATATCTATCTTGCAACAAAGAATTCTGAAGAGTATGCGAAGCCAACTCCGATAAGGATAAGCGACAAAGCAGCAAACTCTGGAAAGTTCTGCAGATTTCACAACAGCCTGGTCATAACACCAATGAGTGCCGACACATGAAGAACTTTATTGAGGAGTTGATCAGGAAAAACAAGCTACAGTAGTATGTAAAGAATCCGCAAGGCATGAATCCTTCTACAACTCCCTAGGCGGAAGGGGCATCAAACGATCAGTCTGGTCCAAGCAATGTAGCTTCTGCTCAAATCATGTCGAGGCTGATTATCAACCGGTAACCGCTAATGGAGCTCCAATTCCAACGGCTCAAAATAAGCGATCAACATCTCCACCGCTTCACTTCATGCTCTTTTTCCTGCTTTAGTTCATGCTTTACTTTACGTTTTACTTTCTGTTATATTCAAAACTTCTTGTAAACATTCTATAATAATCTGCAAGTGATGCACTGAACATTAGCTCTGCGAATAAGAGCATATCTGTATGAATGAATTTCTTGCTTGCAAAATTATATGTCAAATCGAAACTTTCTTAAAAGTTGATTTCATATTGCAGGTCATTTGTCGAGCGTTTGTTCTTGTGAAATCTAATGAAACACAGCGACCCCAACAACGCTAGATCAAGAGCCAAATGCTTTAAATATCAACATGCACAAATACGAATATAGAAAAAGTACTGCCTTGAAAAGTGAATGGGAAAGTCGCAAAGATTCAAACAACGAGCAAGCGCCACGACAAACAAACACGAGAGCTGTAGCTTTTATCAAATGGGTACTTCCCTAAGTGAGAAGTTCACAGCACCAGTTTCTAAACAGAAATATCCTGCCAAGTTGAAAATCCGACAAAAAAACTAACGGCTATCCCATGAAACGATATAACAGTTGCTCGAATCATTTGCGTAGTATTTGAAAATCTCAGATGTGAAGAATGAAAACCACTTGCGTAGCATCTGAAAAATCAAATGTGAAGAGTGATGAATCCGCTTGCGTAGCATCTGAAATCTCATATGTGAAGAGTGTCAAACCACTTGGGTAGCATCTGAAAAATCAGATGTGAAGAGTGATAAATCCACTTGCGTAGCATCTGAAATCTCAGATGTGAAGAGTGTCAATCCATTTGCGTAGCATCTGAAATCTCAGATGTGAAGAGTGTCAAACCACTTGCATAGCATCTGAAAAATCAGATGTGAAGAGTGATAAATCCACTTGCATAGCATCTGAAATCCCAAATGTGAAGAGTGTCAATCCATTTGCGTAGCATCTAGAATCCCCAGATGTGAAGAATGAAAACCACTTGCGTAGCATCTGAAAAATCAGATGTGAAGAGTGATAAATCCACTTGCATAACATCTGAAATCTCAGATCTGAAGAGTGTCATTCCATTTGCGTAGCATCTGAAATCTCAGATGTGAAGAGTGTCAAACCATTTGCGTAGCATCTGAAAAATCAGTTGTGAAGAGTGATAAATCCACTTGCGTAGCATCTGAAATCTCAGATGTGAATAGTGTCAATCCATTCACGTAGCATCTGGAATCCCCAGATGTGAAGAATGAAAACCACTTGCGTAGCATCTGAAAAATCAGATGTGAAGAGTGATAAATCCACTTGCATAACATTTGAAATCTCAGATGTGAAGAGTGTCAAACCACTACAAGTTTTTGGGTTATATTTGCATATAAATGAAAAAATCTTATAACTATAACATATAATGCAATATAAACAAATATAAGAAATCAAAATGATTCATCAAATCCATAAACATATTTAGATCAAAGGGCGATCAATTGGAACAACAAGGATATATACTGTAGATGTAGATGTGCTCTAGATGATGATATGTCCTCTTTTTCTTGATTAAAGCTGATTAGATTTGGATTATCATGTAATTTGTGAATTGGGAAGAGAATTGGAATTAGGTTTAGGATTTGGGGAAACAATAAAAAATGCACACGTTATATTCCCTCATCCTCTATTTACAACTGTAGGTCATTAGACTAATGAAGTTGTTAATCTCAAATCATTAGCATCCCTTAATTATGACAAGTCATCTTAAGAAATTAAGCTTACCATATCTTCCAAACCACTTGTCCGATTATAGTACATGACCACTCTACGGAAATGGAAATTATCATCCGTAAGCAACAAGGCAAGAGCATATAATTCGGCGTACGTAGTTATGGACGAAATAACGTACCCTCGACGTAAAATGGTCACATAAAATTCGACAAATATCATGAATGTACAAATATCCATAAGAACTTACAACCATATATAAATACAATATAATTATTATATGAAAGAAATGTAGGAAATCAGAAATTTGGTTGCCCCAGGCGCAGGCTAGCGAAAAAATGAAGGCGGGCAGAAATTTTGCATATTAACCGACTAGAACCCTAGACTTCAAATTAGTGTTTTAAAGACACAACCCAACATCGATTCGACCGCGGTTAACCATCGACCTTTGAGCGTCAAGACTCTGAAAATGAAATAACCTTGCGCGTGCACTGACCCGTGTTTTAACCGCAAAACCCTATAAAAACCTCCTCTTAAAACCTCACGATTCTTCAAATTTGCAAAATAATAATAATAATTGCTTCACTCTTTATTTTTTACTATAATAAATTTAATAAACAATTTCATAACAGTTATTGTTATATTTGAATGATATAACTCATGTACATTTTACAAATAATTATTGAATTAATACTCTTTCACTATAAAAAATTAGTAAATTTACAACTTTTCTATGATAAATTATCATATAGTTATTTCAATTGGGTAGCTTAGATACGTATTTTTGTCATAATTGATTAGATTTTATTTATATTTAAAATAATTTTACATTTAAATTAAGAAAATAGAACTAAACTATCAGCAACCGATTGAATCACGAAAACCTTGTCACGGTTTAATGTACGTTTCTGTCTTCACGACTATGCCTCAAACACAACAAACAGCAAAACTTGCAACCAACCCAGCAACAGATTCATTTGCTAAAGTTCCTACATCTCTTCTATGTATTTATATTTTTTTTCCTGTTACTCACGAATCACCGCTGGTTGCACCCTGGAGAGAGGTTGCCCCAAGCGGTAGCCGTGGTGAAACTATGTTTCTTCAGGCTCGTCTAAACATTGCTCAGAGAATCATGGGAGAATAAAACACACGTGAAAAAGCAAAATAGTTTTATCTAACCGAATACAATGTAACCATATATATGGTGGAAACAAATGTAGCCAGTCATTACACACTGGATCGGCACCTTGGTGAAACTATGGTTCTTTAGCCTCGTCTAAACATAGCTCAGAGAATCATGGGAGAATCGTGCACGTGAAAAAGCAAAATAGTTTTAGGTAACCAATCAGTACACATATCACGTCCAACCCGAATACAATGCAACGATAATATGGTGGAAACAAATATAGCCAGTCATTACACACAACCAGCTTATCCTCTGTTGCAAGTATAAATAGATGGCATTTTCACAATAAAATTCACAAACCACCCAGATACAAAAGAAGAAAGAAAAGAATGGGCCGTGCTACTCCATCTCCTAAACTAATGATCGCGACCACCACCGTAGCCGCTATTCTAACCATACTGGCATCCACATGCATGGCCAGAAACAACGTACTGCTGACCGGTGAACAACTGTCCGAAGGCCAATTCCTAAACACGGAACGGTACAAGTTTATAATGCAGGACGACTGCAACCTTGTGTTGTACAAATACAGCAGAGCGATCTGGGCTTCAAACACAATGGTCACCGGCAAACACGGGTGCAAGGCGGTAATGCAGGCTGATGGCAACTTTGTGATCTACGATGCTAGCGGGAGTGCTGTATGGGCCAGTGACAGTCAAATAGTGGATGGAAAGTATGTCCTGGCGCTTCAAGAGGACGGAAACATCGTTATCTGCGGACCTGATATCTGGTCCACTAGCACCCACAAAAGAGTGAATGGAGCTGTCCTTAGGGCTATGAATGGGACTGTTTATCGAGGCTCCGTGATTGGACCCGTAATTGTGAATCAGAATAATGGCACTGCCATCCCAAAGGTTATCGCTGCTGCTGCTTGAACTTTTATAGATGAGTTACATGCATGTTAATTTTAAGTATGAATAATTAATGTATTGTGCATGCATGTGATAATGTGATGATGATGCACTCTAATATGTATGTCAGTTGTTATCCTGAGTATCATGCTGTATGTCAGTCTTTTACCGGTGATCAATAAATTTCCCAAGTTCTCAAATCATTTCATCTTCGTTTTATCCTTATACACCCTTGGGTGGGCATAGCTAACAGTAGGCTTTCTAGGCGCGACAACATCTAGAGAGACATCGATATGTTAGGCACGCACCATTAAACACCCATGGGTGGGCATGAATATTGATCGATGAGTAGGATTTTATCACTCTATATATCTTGAACTTCATTTGTATTCATAATGTCATATGGCCAAGATATGCAGGTAGATGAACAAGCGAATCGACAGGGTCACTTGCAGAAGGAGCTGCTGGGACCTTGTTCACAATAGCTTGGACGACTATCCACGTCCTTATACATTCAGCTCATGGGCCTAACTATCCACGTCTGTTAATTGTGACAACTGATATGATACGTACGTGTTGCCATTGATTTACTGCTCACTGGATCTAGCACCATCTTCTATTACCAAAAATTTTGTAGAGAAGATAGGTCATGGAAGGTGAGAGCTTATCGAGAATGTAGGCCCTCCTTCTATTACCAAAATATTGTCAAAAGAATTAGATAAAATTTTGAATTGGACGTATAAAGGCATGCATGACAACAAATGTTACTTGCTAATCAGTAAGTATTGGAAATAAACTTGGTTTTTTATTAGGAAACATTAATTAGTAACATATTTACTTATTGTATTTAGGAAAGGCCAAGATAAATGGAAATAAATATAGCCTTATCAAATTAAGGTTAGATAAGAGTCTAGAAAAGAAAAGACTAAAAGCTTGCTATGTTATAAAAAGAGATGTACTATCTCATTTGTGGTATGAAGTTGTGTGAAGTAATATCAAACAGTGTATTAAACTGATGTATGAAAATCAAGTTGAAAGAAAATAAATAAAATAAACATTTCCTCTTCATACATTTTTAAAATTCTTCTTCTTCTAAATTTTTTTAACAGTGGTATCAGAGCTAGAAGATCCTTTCAACAAGAGCAAGTTTGAATTCATGGGATTTCTATTTTCTTCATCAATTGTTCTCACAAAAGAGAATTACGAGGAATGGAGCAGTAGAAAAAAAAAGAAGCTAATCTCCAAAGGTTTATGGGAGATTGTTGAAAATGGCTATGAATGACGTAATGATTTCGAGGGCATGTCGCAAATGGACAAGAAAGCCTTTGCGAAATTAAAACGGAATAATTACTGTGCTCTTTATGTGATTGCTGAGAACGTCGATGAGAAAGTTTCAGATCTCATTTTTGGAGAAAGTTGTGCAAAAGATTCATGGAATCTCTTGAAAAAGGTATATGGAAAAGATACTGCAAAAATAATTAATGAAGATAGGTTGATTGATGAGGAAGATCAAAAACAGGATAGCGAGAGTGTGAACGAGAAGAAGCAAGAGAAGAAGAAAGAAGAGACTGTGCCAGAGCCTATGGAAGAAGAGATGACGGATGAGACAGAGAAGGAGAAGAAGGAGAGGAAAAAGAAGTCCCAGAAACAAAAGGAAGTTGGGAATGCTATTTATAAAAGGAAGGATTTTGATAAGGAAGTTGGGTGTTATAACAAAGCTTTGGAGCTTGATGATGAGGATATTTCCTTCTTGACTAACTGTGCCCCTGTTTACCTGGAGATGGGAAAGTATGAAGAGTGCATCAAAGACTGCGACAAAGCAGAGAAGAGGGGGAAAGAGCTTCGTTCTGACTTCAAGATGACAGCAAGAGCGCTGACAAGAAAAGGAAACGCATTGGTGAAACTTGCAAAGACTTCGAAGGATTTTGATCCAGCCATAGAAACATTTCAGAAAGCATTGACAGAGCATCATAATCCAGAGACATTGAGAAAACTGAATGATGCAAAGAGAGCAAAGAAGGAGATAGAACAACATGAATACTTCGAACCTCAGCTAGCCGACGAAGAGCGTTAGAAAGCTAACGAAAATGAAGAATAGTTGAAACAAGGAGAAATTGAAGAGCTTTGTGAAAATTTGAAGCACAAGCAGAATTTTGAAGAAATTTGGAAAACAAATGAGGAAATTGGTCAAAGATTGTAAAAGTGAATTTTTGAAAGAATTCAAAGACGCCATGTATGATTCATTCCAAATTCATGACACGGGAACAAAATGAAAGTTAGAGCACATAATTTTTGGAATATTCCATAAGAATGAAAGAAAACAAGATGAATGGAGCACCACTGAAGAAATTGCATCGAAGATCTTCATATTGGGAAAGAGGAAGAAACGCAAAAAGAAAATTTGGATAATTTCTATAGTCATGCCAAAGCACGTAAAATACAAAAAATAAAAAATCTTGCATTAATTTGCATAACCAAGTTTACGGGGGAATATTGGAAACAAACTTGGTTTTTTATTAGGAAACATTAATTAGTAACATATTTACTTATTGTATTTAGGAAGGCCAAGATAAATGGAAATAAATATAGCCTTATCAAATTAAGATTAGGGAAGAGTCTAGACTAAACAAATATATAAAGAAGAAAATCTAGAAAAGAAAAGTTTAGAAGCTTGCTACGTTATAAAAGAGATGTACTATCTCGTTTGTGGTATGAAGTTGTGTGAAGCAATATCAAGCAGTGTATTAAATTGATGTATGAAAATCAAGTTGAAAGAAAATAAATAAAATAAACATTTCCTCCTCATACATTTTTAAAATTCTTCTTCTTCTAAAATTTTCTAATAGTAAGCTTGAAACTTTAGAATACGAAGGAAAACAAGCAAGCAATGTAAATGACACACAGAATATAAAGTAGTTCTTCAAGCTTGTCGACGTCCACGATAAAGTTCTCTTACTACGTTTCTCTCTTACAATGACAAGGATTTACAAGAGAATAATAGTGTTTGCATCAAAAATTGACCAAACACCAAAGGTACTTTTTGGAGTACTTCACCTAAAAGGTATGCAATGGAAAATGAGGCCACAAACACAAAATAAAAAGTAAAAAGTAAATATAAAGGATTTTTTAAAGTGGTTCAGTCAATTTAGACCTACGTCCACTATGGAGCTGCCTTCCATTATCACATTCAAGTTTACAAAACATGGATTCACTCTCACTATATTCATTTCTCTGACTTGCAATGATCACTTCAATTCGATTTTTCTCTTTGCCTTTGATTCGCTTGAATTTACGGAGTAATGGATCAGATCTCTTGCTTTGTGGTGACAGACCACTTTAGCAATTGAACAATCTTCATGGATTCTGTTAACCGACTTTGTAGTTAGGCTATACAAAGATAAGACTGAATCAATAGATGAATCTATTTAAAGGCAAACGCTTGACAAGCAGGTCTTTGGGTCGGTTCGGAGTCCTCGGACCGAACCGCAACCCTTCTACACGAGCTAACCAATGAGCCTGCTTCAGGAAATACTTCCGCGTCGGTTCGGTCTATACACATCCGATCCAAACCACAATCCATCATCTGATTTGAACCAAGGGTAGAAAACTACAAGAATTTTCTATTTTTCCTACGCCAGTTTGGTGTAGGTAAGGCGTAAGAAGTATCAGCTTCCTACGCCATACCTACACCAAACCTGACATCGGAAATTCTAGCGTGGCAAAATTATTTTTCATGCCTTTTGTAACGACCCGGGTTTTTTGCGATCCTGGTTATCGACATCAAACACGATATCGACTAATAAAGCATCAGAAATACCGGATAGTCCATGAAAAAAATTAGTGGGTGAGAATAGATAAGATAGAAACTTAGAATAGAAGAAGAAGAAGACCATACAACATCAGAGTAAACACGAATCTCACAGCGGAACGAATATGTATATTTCATGACATAACTTTGAAATACAAATCTGTACTTGAATATACATATCATTTCCAAAGTACAGCACTTACAACACAGCGGAAATAACCATAGCTATATAATTCTGAAGCCTCCAGCTCCAGCTCTTCAAGTATCTGTAAATCCCGACTACTTGACTGCCCGTACAAAATTGGGCACCCAGGAGTTTAGGGAAAACAAAATAAAATAAACTCTGGGTCAGTCATGTGACTGGTGTGAGTAAACTCAAATCATTTGTTTAACTTTAAAGATCCTTTCAAAGAAAGAATAATCGTAAGACTGATCCACACATAAACACGGATGGTTTTTACCTTACGATAACCCAAATCATTTGTAAACAATATTATTCTGATATTATAATACTGTCTAACACAAGTAATATCAATCTAGTAGAAACGCTTGCATCTAACGTTCTATATATATAATATACAATCAAATCCACGGGCTCTTATTTGGGGAATGGATTCCAACTATGACAAGGTATGAATCCACCTTCCGCTCTGTGTGCTCTAGAAGCGATACACTGGAGTTCAACAAGAACATCTTGCAACTCGGCCACACATGACCGACCACTCATTTCGCTTGAGTGTATCGTATATAATGTCACCTTACATTTGGTAAACCAACATAACCATTCCCGGGAGATACAGAATTGAAAGAAGTAACAAATATAATATTCTCTAGATGGTGACAATATACCCTAATTGGTTGCGAACCACTTAGCCATGCTGCCTGCTCGATTTCTGTCATTTCCTAGTTGATGAGGCTGGAGGTCATAACGTATCTTTCAACAGATTACTCATTCATTCACTTTGAATGCCGCATCGTCATACCCGTCAAATCACAAATTGATTTCCCCAAAAATACCACAGGTATAAGCTAAGAGAAACGAATTCCTCCGCCACCAACGTAAATACGTTTGAAACAATCAACTCACGTGATCTATCAGATATACTCTGTCAAACATTCTTCCATACAGGTTGTCCTGGGACTGGACAAACCGAAGGCACTATTCTTTAAACAGGATAACCCTTGTATATCTCCGTCTTCAATTTGTCTTCGATCTATTTGATTCGAAACGCTAACGCCCATACGGAGTAGTTCTCGGATAATAATCCAACCGGTCTCTCCGTATTGACGACGGAAAAATGGTCAAAAACTTCGATAGTCGGTGAGTTAACTATCAAAGAAAAACACGTGTGCAAACAACGATATTATTTCCGGATGGAAATTATATCGATCAATCATCATTCATCATTTATCTCTTAAATTCATTAATTTACTTATCTTTTGTTTCCATATATTCTAAATTCTGGTTTTCTATTATCCGAAAACATTTTTGATTCTTATTTGGAAAACATTTCCGAAACTCCTTCACTGGATTTAAACTGATGTTTAAATCAAACATCGCCATGCCAACTCAAACCATTTCACTCATTAACTAAATTCACTTAACCATCATTCAATATCAAACCTTACCATTCCTTAGTTAAGAAGGAAGTCAACCAAGTTGGGGTATAATTACCTCTCAGACCTTAACTGAACAACGTTTTTAACTTCGGAATAGTCAAAGTTTATCTTTTTTTGAATCTTTAACAAATTTCCTTATGTAACTCTCTTTCGAATAAATATCTATCCGATAACTCTTTCCTTCGAATAAACTATATTCGAATAACTCTATTCAATTAACACTATTCGATTAACTCTAATCGATTTACTCTTATCAGTTAGCTCTATTTGATTAACTCAATTCTATTAACTCTATTTGATTAACTCTATTGAATTAACACTATTGGATTAACTCTATTCAATTAACTCTAACTAATTTTCTCTTATCCATTAACTCCTTTCGAATAAACTATATTCGATTAACTCCTTTCTTCGAATAACCTTATTTGATAACTCTTTCCTCGAATAAACTATATTCGAATAACCCTAATCCGACTAACTCTAATTCAATTAACTCTATTCGATATAACAAATATTCGACTAACTCTTGTTCGATTAACTCTATTCGAAAAACTCTAGTTCAATTTAACTCTAACTGATTAACTCTAACTGGTTAACTCTAACTCTAGTCGATTAACTCTAACTGATTAACTCTAACTGGTTAACTCTAACTCTAATCGATTAACTCTAACTCTAATCGATTAACTCCTCTAACTCATTTTGATTAAAACATTTTGATTAAATCCTTTGATTAACTCTACGTCCGTATTCAGTTTCAAATATCGATGTTGAAATCGATTCTTACTTCTTTATATAAGCCCTGACTTATATATTCTATTTATCCAATGATAAATATTTTATTTAATTTATAAAATATTATTTATAAATTAATCTTCTCAATCTATTGGTTACAACAGATTCTATTTAAAATCTTTGCTTTAAATCCATATCATGTTATACCCATGTGCGAAGCACGGGTCTAAACTTTCCTGATGTAAAATTCTATTCATTTGCCAAATATTTCCATATATGACATTCTTTTCATTTCCCAATAAATTCCTTTTATAACTCTATTTATTTTCTAAATAAATATTTCCTTTTTATAACCCTATTTATTTTCTAAATAAATATTTCCATTTTATAACTCTATTTATTTAACAAATAAATATTTTCTTTTCAATTCTATTTGTAAATGTTTTAAAAATATTCCCTTTCCAAATCTATTTGTAAATGGTTTACAAATATATCCTTTTCATTTCTATTTGTAAATGGTTTACAAATATATCCTTTTCAATTCTATTTTAACATATTTATTTCCCATAAATATTTCCTTTCAATTCTATTTTAACATATTTATTTCCCATAAATATTTCCTTTTCTAAACCCTTTTGATTTTATAACTATTTTCTCTTATAAAATCCTTTTTTCTTTTATATATAAAATCCATTGATTTTATATAAATAATTTACTTTCAAAATACACTTTGAAAATTCCCTTTTTTACATCCTAGTATTTCTTACGGTATTTAAAATACCATTTCACAATGATCGATATCATTCAAACGCCCATAATCAACAATAGATTATATATCACATCATATATCACCTTATATGAAAACAGTAAAATAAATGTTGAGTAATCCAGTTGGATTCCTCCGACCTGTTTCCCTGCATCACAGATGTTACTAATCAACATCAATTTCAGTTCAATATGAATTATTCTGATAAGCAGAATCAATATATATATATATATATATATATATATATATATTTAACAGTTTATATATATATATATATATATATATATATATATAATTTCAACTAACTGACTAGCAGTTCAATCAACCAAATCAACACACAACAATCAACCAATATTTCAGTTCAATAATTACCTTATAAGAATATAAACTGATCAGAGTTAGTGAGATTTACTCACATTGGACGATCATCGTTAATAACGATAACCATCGCTTGATTCAGACGGACAATTTATTTTGCTATAAATTGTAACGCGCTCCAATGAATTTCCAATCAGTTTCATTGCGAAGTCCTTGTCCCTACGGTCCCAAAGGTTATGAAGGTTCATGATTCTGATATCGTATGTAGAAGTTATTGATTTTACAACTTAGTACACAGTTAAATAGTTTAAATTTAAACTCTCCTTTGTTATTGGGCCTCAACTTGCAAACATCAGCCCACCCACTCCCTTAAAAACTGCGGACCGTATCCTTTCTTCCCCGAACACAGAAAACCACTACTCCCCAAACCACCGTTGACCCCTCCCTTTGACCGTCCTTTACTCCTCCTCTGGCCACCTATTTCAAGCGCCACCACCACCAATAAACTCGGCATGCCTCCCTTCTTCCGGTTATCACCACCGTACACCACTCGATCCCATCTTCAATGATGCGACTGCTTCCCCTTCCCCTCGACATTTCCAGTTGCTTTCTCCACCAAGCACCGAAGTGCCTCCGACCACCACCTCCTTGTGCGACTTTCCTCCATAAACCCCATGTTGGCCTTACCATTGACCAACACGCCTCGAATCTGCTAGGAACCGCAACCCTAAGTTGCTGTTGGAAAAACCGTCCCCAGCAAACGATCGTCGTACCAGACTTTGAGCCCACCTATGTAAAGCCCTCCCTCCCACGAGTTTAACCAATCCAACCTTCTGCGATTTCATCCAGTATCGAGTTTGATTCAATTAGTTGAAGAAATAAAAGTGTGGCGCCTCTTTTATTTTGTACTGAAGGTTGAAGTTAGGTCTTAAGGTGAGAGGGTGTATATATATGTATGTATATAGGACATGGAGTATTCTTTGCTAAGCAAAAATGATTGGTCGAGGGAAACAACACATGAAATAAAAACGTGGATAGTTCCAGGACCGTAACAACATATAATTTAAATTATAAAGTTTCGTACACCCCATTACACAAAATTATGTTTACGTCCGAGATGCTAACTACGAAAATAAAATTACAGTGGTGTTGAGCAGGGTTCTAGGGTCTCAAAAATATAATAATATAGGTTCGTTAACTTATTTTCTGAAACCCCGAAATGTTGATTACAAGGTGCAAAATACTCCAAATAAAAAGTTGCTTATTTAATTAATTAAAAATTACAATAAAATTCTAAAAATTAAATTATCACTGCATCTCAAAAGAATCTTGTGTAAATTCGAAACCGGTATCTAGTTATATCGAATAAACCGTTACGGTCGATAAACGATTCTATAGCGACTTTTCTAAAATTTGATTTGGACATAACTCCAAATCTACATGACGAAATCCCGATTTTCTCTTCCACTAGAAAAACATACTTCACCAGCTCCTAACGTTTCTTGTTTCACAGAAATCCGATTTGAAACAGACCCTGTATATTCAGTTGAAGTTCAAATCGCCAATTTACGAACTACCGTGCCATTTCGAGCTCGAATTTAATTATATTATAATTATACGTTCAAACTATCATTCAAATGATATATTCGTCATTCTAATTAAATTCTAAGCTGAATTAAATACTTTGAGTTGTCCAGTTCACATTATATTGTCAATTCACTATTTCTGATTATTTCAGAAATTAAATATATTATTCTATTATTTATATTAATTTAATATTCAGTATTATTTAATTAAACGGCCATTTAATTATCTAAATCATTATTTAAATAATTAAATAAATTAATTACTATACCGTAAAAATACGGGACATTACACCTTTCCTACTCCAAGCATTGTACAGTTTGTTACGCCCTTCCTACGCCAGATATTTCCCCTAGGCCTTCCTATGCCAGATGTTTTCTACGCCCTTCCTACACCAGATGTTTCATGTCTTTCCTATGCCAGATGTTTCATATGCCCTTTCTACGCATAAAAGTTCCCTATGCCTTGCCTACGCCCAAATTGCCTACGTGTTATATGTTAGGTACGCCATGCAAATGCTATACAAGTGAATACAATTTTAATTTTTCATTCACTATAGCTACGACATTTTAAATAATTTCTATTATATAGTTATTGCTATATTTTAAATCATTTGAATCAATGCGAGAAAATCATATAGAACCAAATAAACAATATTATTAATATGTATCAACAAAGTACAATTTCACACTCATTAAACATGACAAACAACACTTTATAATATATATTTAGGTAAACTCAAATACTGCTACATCCATAAGTCAAATGGCATTAATAAACAATATGCATGCTTAAAAAGAATCATACATAACATAAAACAACTATCAATCTCCATCTAATTACCAACACATTAGATTTTTAAACACCGAAAAAGAATTCAAGTTCTTGAAGCTCATCCTTAATGTGCTTTGGTTCTTCATTTAGTTTGCCTCTTTCATCTGCATCACCCTTGCTTACGATGTAAGCAACGTCTTTATATCTCTTCTCTGCATTTAATTAAATTTTGCATTAACCAATAATCTCGTCAAAGCACCTATGTATATAAAGTGTCACTACATAGCAATTGTCTACAACTATTTTACAGACAATGATAACTTATTTTATCCGTGCAACAACATTGTATGCAATTTCTTTAATCACAAAACTACTAGTTATAAAAGTACTTATTTCCAACAAACTTGGCTTAAGTGTGTTGTAAATAATAAATGTTTTGTACGTAGAAAAGTTTGAGTAAACAAAAACAAGGACTTACATCATAAAATACACTGTTGTTAGAACTTAGAAGTGCCTTGGTAACTTTAATCAGTTACGTTAAAAGTATGGGGAAATTAAACAAGGCAAGCTTTCCTTTCTATATTAGGATCCAATATAAATCAGATAAAGCTTTGCTATTGTTTATATATTGATCACAATCAAAATTTAAAATGAATTACCATTTGTAAGCACCGCAGAAGCTTTAATCTGTTAGTCATGTGATGTCAGGTTAAACATGCGCATGTTTGAGCAACTTGGCTTGCATTGATTGTAACCTGCATATGCAACAGATGGAATTTACTTTGTTAGCACCATAACACATATGTAATGAGTTGGAGGAGAGCACCATTTACTTTTATTAAAGCATATAACAAACTAGCCTTTAGCATACAATCTTCACTTACTTCAGTCTGTTCATGTTCAAAAATAGAAGTTGATTCCACTTTTTTAATACATATTAAATGTAAAAGTAGAATCAAATTTAATTTTTGGAAAATCAACAGTTCATGGACGTGCATTTTCACATTTTAGAATATTGTTTTAGAAAAATAAACAATTTGCTAAGAGACATTAGAAGTGCCCTCTACAGGAGACATGACTACATAATCAATCCGTCTTGTAAAACTACATGTTACATAAATTCTTGTTCCACCATGAGGTCAAACAGATCGAGCTGAAATCCCCCAAACTCCGCTGTTATCTTAAAATGAATCAAACCCCGGATAAAACATTTGCTTCAAAACACTCTATCGATTCAATATATTCTTTTCCTATCTAAATGCTAAGGAAAATAATCAAATAACCACTTTCTTCCTTGAATTTTGAAGTCCTCCCTCAGAGCACAACCAACAATGGCTTGTTCAGTTACTAAACAATACACGGAGCAACCAGGTGTGGCTTGTTCAGTCACCCGTGGCTGGTCTTTGGCTGCTTTGGAGCTCGTTCGTGGCTGGTGCACTGGACAAGGGTTGGTGGACATAACGGCAGAGTGTTTGCCATTATAAGTTTATAACGGCAAACTCTTTGCTGTTATAAGTTTATAATGGCAAAGAGTTTGTCGTTATAAACTTATAACGGCAAACACTATGTCGTTATATTACATAGCCGTTGCACCCAACGGCTAGTGCATTTCCTCCCCTATATACTACCTCCTTCTTCTTCCACACCACCACTCCACCTTCTCAACTTTAACTTCCTCAACAACAAAAAATGTCTTCTTCTGCAACCAAGCGAACACGGAAAAATCTGCAAACAAGAAACCCATGTCCAGACCGCACTCGTCATCATATGCCATGCAACGGTCAATCCAACAACAGCAATAGTTGCAGCCATCTCACGAATATGGCTACTCGTTGTATTCAAATTATCCATACCGACCACCGTACCAACCGCTCGCTCCTCCTAATTTTCCTCCCATCCATTCTACCGCCTCGGCACAGTTTTACCAACGAACGCCCGTGGTAGGCGTGTACGACGATTATTCTTCGTATATGTCAATGATGATGTAGACCGATCAAAGTCAACAACCTCACCTAACTCCGCAACAGACCGAGGTTCGTGACCGCGAATGTATGAAAAATCTGCAAAGTCGTTTTTCGTACGGGTATTTCTCTCCTAGTAACGAAGAAAATGTTGAAACTTCAACGGAGGAGGCGGAGGAGGAAGATGCAAATGAGGATGCGAATGTTAAATTTTTTTAAGAATGTAATCAAGAATACGTTGCACCTATCAGTCCCGAATATAACCAAAAGAAGACGAAGTGGAATGTAACACCCCACACCCGCTACGGTCACTCACTAAGGGAATGCCATAACATCGGTGGAGTATTTTAAGTGAATATAGAACAGAAAAATTACAACAAGACAGATATAAGTAATACTTGAGAATTTAAAACATCATTTCATTGCAACGAAAAGTAAAACATGTTTGGTTACACCAAAACCATAAACAAGAGTCAAGTACATAATATCCATCCTGATAAAACAAAAGTACATAATCCCACTACATAACTTAATAGCCATAATAGAAAAGATAAACTGAGCTTTACATCCACGGTCCAAGCTCCAAAAGATAGATAAAGCAGTCTGATCAAAGCCCACTAGTGCTAGGCCCACTCTGATAACCTGAGGGTTGGGAAAAAGATAAAAACAACGGGGTCAGACATAAGTCTGAGCGAGTCCTATAACTTTAACAATACAATCATTAAAGTAACCAGAGTAAGACATAAGCTTGATATACGGTAACGACTGGGGATAAATGGCTACACTAAGCAGCCAACTAGACTTAGGATGAACTAAGATAATCTTAAAGACGCATTTACCCACCCAAGGATAATTACTACACTGCACCACCCCAGATCTACCCACCCAAGGGTAATTCCTACACTGCACCACACCAGATCTACCCACCCAAGGGTAATTCCTACTTAAGGTTGATCCCACTAAGTGTACTTAGTAATTTTTAATAGTAGTTTCGTGTACCCCTAGCTGACTACATAGGTGCCGTCTGCCCCTATCTCCACTAGGTGTACTCACTACTCCCCAAGCGATCGGCTCCCTAACGTAGATACCCGTGCTGGCCCCACAGTGGGGTGTATCATTCCCCAAAGTGGAAACCTGATAATATCAACGGTGCACGGCTTATACCTACACGATGCAACAACGTCTTACTTACCAGCCCAGGTCCACACACGCATATGAAACCCGTTGGACTTGCGTTGCCACCACTAACCCGTTTTGGCCTCTTACAGTCAAGCCCAATATGCGTGTCCCGTCCTCGACTTAGGTCGAGCCCACAAAGATACGTTTGGGATATTGGTTGAAATGGGCCCCCACAAGCTACCCACCTAAGCTTGTCATTTCTAGTGAATCCCACTTAACCCTTTAACCATGTCCACTTACATGTTATAAATTTTGGTTAAGTCTTTAATCATATTTTAATTGCCACTCGAGGCCCCCACAAGCTACTACTTGAGCTTGTCATTTAATCATATTTCAATTGCCACTTAAGGACCCCACAAGCTACTACTTAAGCTTGTCATTTAATCATATTTAAATTGCCACTTAAGGCACCCACTAGATTTCCACATGCCACCAAAGGCACTTACTTGATTCCCACATGCCACCCAAGGCACTTACTTAACCCTTTAATCATGTTTAATTACATGTTCCACTTTGGTTAAGTATTCTAATCGTATTTTCTATTGCCACCCAAGGCAACCCACTAGTTTCCTCATGCCACCCAAGGCACCCCCACTGGTTACTACATGCCACCCAAGGCACCCACTTAACCCCTCATGCCTCACTACATGCTAATTTGGTTAAGTGTTTCTTAATTAATTAGGATCGTAACCTTTGTAAAGACCTCTCACATTAGACTGTCTTTTATGGCAGCTGGATATGCCGGTTGGTTCTGGGCAGCCTTACACCATAACAGAGTCTAGCCTCGTGTCTTTACACTTGTCACGTATTTAGTTTATGACTAAGACCTCTCACATTGGGCCAATCATTTGTAGCCGCTGGATTTGCCGGTCGGTTCCGGGCAGTCTTATGCTACAAAAGGGTCCAACCTCGTGTCTTAGTCGATTAATTACACCTAATTAATCACCCCCATAATTTGTATTAATTGTCCCTTATTAATTACAAATATTTAAGAATATGGGTAGACCTAACTCAATAGGTAAATTCCCAATTCCATAATATGGGTAGACCTAACTTAATAGGTAAATTCCCAATTATGTCCATCCACTTTATGGTATTTTTAATCATACCTACTTCACACAATTTTATGTATTCATAAATTTTTACCCCATCGTCCCCACGTAAATATGTTAACATGACATACTTCAAAAGAGAAGATTCATCATACACACAATGGGTTCAACTTAGCATATCATTAGCATTATCATGGGTTTAAAAAAAGTGTCAACTTGCATATATGACCATAAACCCAACTTGCATAAATAACCAACCCAAACTTGCATGAATCACATATGTCATAAAGATGGTAACTTGCTTAAATGTTCATGTCATAGACCTATCATAAAGATGTCAACTTGCACACATGTCATAGGTCTAAAAGGGATGAACTTGCACATGTATTTATGTCATACATAGAGGCAAACTTGCATATATTATGCATATCATAAAAAGAGACAAACTTGCATATTGACTTGCATATGAACTTGCATCATAACTTGCATATGAACTTGCATAACATGCCATACTTAGAGGCAAACTTGCATATAAACTTGCATCATAACTTGCATATGAACTTGCATCATAACTTGCATATGAACTTGCATAACATGCCATACTTAGAGGCAAACTTGCATATATTATGCATATCATAAAAAGAGACAAACTTGCATATGAACTTGCATCATAACTTGCATATGAACTTGCATCATAACTTGCATAAAACCAAACACTTAGCATGCATAAAACCAAATACTTAGCATGCATAAAACCAAATACTTAGCATGCATAAACCCAAACACTTAACTTGCATAAACATAGTGTCATCATGAATAAGTGTTAAACAAAGTGATTAGCAAACTAGCATCATAACATATGACCTAAAACCCATTGATCCGCAAGCAAAACCATATGATTTCATCACATCTCATCTACTTAGTTTAACAATTGGTTATTAAAGTGATAGAAACTCACAAACTCCAAGATTAGCTCCTTAGATAGTTGCTAGAGTTGAAGTAGAGGTGGATTAGTAGTTGATTAGCTGGCAACCCTCTTCTCTAATTAGTGGAGGCTCCTTCTAAGTTGCATTTTGGCGGCATGATGGCATAGATTCCATTTTTAGTATGGATTAGGGTAGTCTTAGGGTGTATTTATAGGATTAGGTTGTGTTTTAGACCCTTAGATTAACCCTTAGTTAGTTTAGGTCCATCAGATTTGGTCCCAAGCCCTCCAACCCAGCCCAAAACTCAACCAGGTGCACCTAGGCCAGAATCAGCCGACAGAGCAAGTCGATAGCCCTATCGACTGCCAAGTCGACAGGCATGTCGACAGGCAAGTCGACAGCCCTGTCGACAGCCAAGTCGACTTGGCTGGGCGGGAGTTTTCCCACCTGTCCCCCATTTCTGCATGTTTCGAAATTCAAATTTCCCGAAAACTTCTTTGGGCCTTAACCGGGTCATACGGACTCCGATTTACAAAATTTCGGACACTATTTCGCGTATTTTTCCGAGACGAACACAATGACGTAACTCGTTTCCCCTGATTCTCACATCTGAGATTATTAATTCTGTAATTAGTGAATATCAATGTTAACTGAAATTCGGGGTGTTACATTCTCCCCTCCTTAAAGGATTTCGTCCCTGAAATCTCTAAGCTAAGGAGAATGCATATCCTACCATCCAAACAACCATCTACTCAATCCATCAAACACGGGCATCCATTATCCTTAAAACAATTTCTACTGATGTATGAGCATATGCAAAAAGTGTGTGTATATGTTCCCTATCTAATGTATGAACATATGCAAACCATGATAGTGCCATGTATCCATTATGTATGCGAGAGAACCCTATCGACACATATAATATCTACATGAGTGCACAATCATTCACCAAAATGCATCATCCATATGATAACACAATCATTATACATCCATAAATATAGCTACCTACACACAATTATATGCAATATGCAATATGAAGTGACTGAGCCGATCTAGTGTCTAGAGTGTGTGTATATGCATCCACGAGCAACTACTAGCAACCACTTGCATCCACATGAATCCATCAATCATAACATGTCTCAAACACATGTTTCAACCATAGGTTTACCCTATCTAAAGGTCAAAGGCACTAACAAGAGGACATACCAAAGATAAGATAAGTACTAGACAAACGATAAAGGAGAAGTTAAAAGACATACCCTCAAAAAGGAATGGGTACAATGAACGCATCTTCGCTTCCGTCTCCAAAGTAGCATTGCTCTCATCTTCTCCCCATTGAACTTTGACTAGTTGAACCTCCCTGTTTCTCAACCTCTTAATCTCTGACCCAAGGATGCGTGTAGGAGCTCGTCGAATAGTCGCATCACGCTCTATCTCTACTTCTCTAAGCAAGCTCGGCTCTACCACTTCTGCGGTCTCATGTAGGCACTTCCTCACATGGAATACATCATGTACACCACTAAGTCTGTAGGGCAACTCCACCAATGGAAGATGCTCTTCTCATGTACCTCCAAAATCTAAGATACATAGCCTCAAAAGGTCTTCTAAAATGCGATTCACCCTCCCGGTCTGGCCGTCCGTCTGAGGATGATATGCGGTACTCAAACACAACTGAGTCCCTACAGCCTCTTGCAAACTCTTCCAAAACTCTCTAGTGAAGATAGGATCTCGATCGCTCACTATACTGGAAGGCACACCATGCAATCTAATAATCTCTCGAATGTAAACTGAAGCTATCCATGGAGCAGTTCTCTTACTCTTCACGGGTATAAAATGGGCGCTCTTAGTAAGTCTGTCTACCACAACCCAAATTCCCGTATTACCCTTCCTCATTCTCGGTAATCCATCGAGATACTATCCTACTTCCATAGCGGAACCTCCAATGGGTGAAGCAACCCACCGGGTTTCTTCTGCTCCGCTTTCACTTGCTAGCACACCAAGCATCTAGCGACATACTCGGCCACATCTTTCTTCATACCGGCCCAAAAGAAAACTCGCTTCATGTCTTGATACATCTTGTCCCCACCGGGATGAATGGTCATCTTCGACCGATGTGCATCATCAAGTATAGCCTTCCTCAAACCCTCGTCTTGCGGTACACAAAGTCTACCGTCTCTACGCAACCACCCCTTACCATATAGGGTGTACCTACTCAAATGGCTGGACGACCCCCCCCTTATGAGCTTCTCTACTAACTCAACCAACTGTGGGTCGTCTCGCTGTGCCTCGCCAATCCGTCCCAAAAGAGTAGGCCTAACCTCCAAGGAGGCTAGCAAATCGGGTACAAAGTCAACGGAAGGTCTAAAGTCAAACATAGAAATAAACTCTAAGCTCCGTCGTTCAACGAACAATGAACTCGAGGACAACCTTTTTCTACTTAAGGAGTCCGCTACAACGTTACCCTTGCCATGGGTATATATGCTATCTCAAACTCATAGGATGCTAAGAATCCCATCCACTTTTGCTGTCCTAAGACTATGCGCTCGAAGAGTCTCCACCACTTCCCTAAGATGTAGGGCATGCTTTTCTCCACTTCTAGAGAAAACCAGGATATTACCCCATCCAAAATCATCACAACTGTCCATCTCTCACGCAGACCATCCTAGTCGAATTTGACATCCCACAAATGCAAGCCCCAAAGGCCTAAACCAATATCAGACAAACACCCAAGGGATACCTCCTTCGAATTCAGACGACCTACGTGAGATGTTACTAGTAAAAACGGCTAAATAATTAAGCCCTTGTCCAACTCTGGATGTCCTCGCCAGTCTCGCTCCAAAACCACCGTTTATCCCATAACTGGCTTTGCTCAACCTATTGAGCCCATACGAAAACTTATTTCGCTCCTAGAAAAGACCAAGATGTCATTTACAAAGACCATCACGAACTTATTTAGGTACTCCCTGAACACCCTTCTCATCAAATCAATAAAGTATGCGGGGGCGTTCGTCAAACCAAATGGCATCACTAGCCACTCATAAAAACCATCCGGAGTCCTAAAGGTAGTCTTCTCTATACTATCCTCAGCCACTCTCAACTGATGAAACCCCGTGGCTAAGTCCTACTACGAAAACACTGAGGCGCCAACCAACTGACCAAAGAGATCATCAATCCTCGGCAATGGGTGTCTATTCTTCTTTGTTATCTTGTTAAACTCCCGATAATCTACACAAAGTCTGAGAGACCCATCCGCCTCCATAGTAAAAACTACTGGAGCACCCCACTCCGATATACTTTGTCTTCTAAACCGCTTCTCAAGCAAATCGCCTACTTGCTTATGGAGTTCCCTCCTCTCACGAGGAGCCATGTGGCATACTGGCCAAGATACTGGTTTGGCATTGTCTACCGGATATATTCAGAAGTCTATCTCCCGCTCCGGAGGTAAGCCCTTCACCTCCTCAAACACATCCGAGTATTCCCGGACCACTCTAACAGAGCGCAAACTCTAGACCGACGTGTCAAGCGATTCTAGATAACTTAGCATAACAGATTCCATGGGATTACAAGAGATCTCGAGAGTGTTACCCAAGCGGGTCATAAGCCTAACAACTCTCCCTACAAAATCAAGAACGGCACCCCTACTGGATAACCAGTCCATGCCCAAAACTAACCCATAGCCCGTGAAGCCCAAGAAGCATCACATCTAAACTCAACGCTAAGTATAGAAACTTTCAAACCCAAACACATCATGGAGCCCCCAATTGGGTTTGAAACAACTAAGGGATCATCTACTAAACTGGTGTCTAAGTGCAGTGACTCAACTAACAACGATGAGATAAACGAACTCGATGCGTCAAAATCAAATAAAGTTCGAACCGGATAATAAAGAAATCCAAATTCCAACCTAGACGGTCCTATCCCCATCTGGTACACTAGCTGTGAGGGAATACAACTACCCTCCAGGAGATTCCGTACCTTGCCCTTGCCTCTTTGGACAATCCTAATAAGGTGTCCTATTCCTCCCAAAAGGAAAACTACTAGCCCTCTTCTTCCCATTCTCCACTCGTAACCTCCCACCAATGAGGTTTCATCCTTCATTAACCAAACAACTATTTGAGCCTTCCTCCCATCGTCTATCCAATAGGTACCTACAAGTCCTCCTCCTTCTTGAACCAACTTCTAGTCCGACTAATGTCTAAGTCCCTTGAAGTGGTTTTCCATTCTTATCTATCTTAGAAAGATCATCTATACGCGGAGGGGAAACTCAAAACGAGAGAGGAAGAGATTCAAAACGGAGAATTTGAAAGATATAGATATGGCTATTGGGGATTATGCTTTTCTTTCAAAAACTTTTCTCTTAAAAGACATGTTTTTTTGAAAATAATCCTTTCAAAAATATTCTTAGAAAATAGTTTTTTCTAAAAAAATTATCTGTTCTGGTAACCTTAAGCTCTGATACCACGTGTAACACCCCACACCCGCTACGGTCACTCACTAAGGGAATGCCATAACATCGATGGAGTATTTTAAGTGAATATAGAATAGAAAAATTACAACAAGACAGATATAAGTAATACTTGAGAATTTAAAACATCATTTCATTGCAACGGAAAGTAAAACATGTTTGGTTACACCAAAACCATAAACAAGAGTCAAGTACATAATATCCATCCTGATAAAACAAAAGTACATAATCCCACTACATAACTTAATAGCCATAATAGAAAAGATAAACTGAGCTTTATATCCATGGTCCAAGCTCCAAAAGATAGATAAAGCAGTCTGATCAAAGCCCACTAGTGCTAGGCCCACTCTGATAACCTGAGGGTTGGGAAAAAGATAAAAACAACGGGGTCAGACATAAGTCTGAGCGAGTCCTATAACTTTAACAATACAATCATTAAAGTAACCAGAGTAAGACATAAGCTTGATATACGGTAACGACTGGGGATAAATGGCTACACTAAGCAGCCAACTAGACTTAGGATGAACTAAGATAACCTTAAAGACGCATTTACCCACCCAAGGAAAATTACTACACTGCACCACCCCAGATCTACCCACCCAAGGGTAATTCCTACACTGCACCACACCAGATCTACCCACCCAAGGGTAATTCCTACTTAAGGTTGATCCCACTAAGTGTACTTAGTAATTTTTAATAGTAGTTTCGTGTACCCCTAGCTGACTACATAGGTGCCGTTTGCCCCTATCTCCACTAGGTGTACCCACTACTCCCCAAGCGATCGGCTCCCTAACGTAGATACCCATGCTGGCCCCACAGTGGGGTGTATCATTCCCCAAAGTGGCAACCTGATAATATCAACGGTGCACGGCTTATACCTACACGATGCAACAACGTCTTACTTACCAGCCCGGATCCACACACGCATATGAAACCCGTTGGACTTGCGTTGCCACCGCTAACCCGTTTTGGCCTCTTACAGTCAAGCCCAATATGTGTGTCCCGTCCTCGACTTAGGTCGAGCCCACAAAGATACGTTTGGGATATTAGTTGAAATGGGCCCCCACAAGCTACCCACCTAAGCTTGTCATTTCTAGTGAATCCCACTTAACCCTTTAACCATGTCCACTTACATGTTATAAATTTTGGTTAAGTCCTTTAATCATATTTTAATTGCCACTCGAGGCCCCCACAAGCTACTACTTAAGCTTGTCATTTAATCATATTTCAATTGCCACTTAAGGCCCCCACAAGCTACTACTTAAGCTTGTCATTTAATCATATTTAAATTGCCACTTAAGGCACCCACTAGATTTCCACATGCCACCAAAGGCACTTACTTGATTCCCACATGCCACCCAAGGCACTTACTTAACCCTTTAATCATGTTTAATTACATGTTCCACTTTGGTTAAGTATTCTAATCGTATTTTCTATTGCCACCCAAGGCAACCCACTAGTTTCCTCATGCCACCCAAGGCACCCCCACTGGTTACTACATGCCACCCAAGGCACCCACTTAACCCCTCATGCCTCACTACATGCTAATTTGGTTAAGTGTTTCTTAATTAATTAAGATCGTAACCTTTGTAAAGACCTCTCACATTAGACTGTCTTTTATGGCAGCTGGATATGCCGGTTGGTTCCGGGCAGCCTTACACCATAACAGAGTCTAACCTCGTGTCTTTACACTTGTCACGTATTTAGTTTATGACTAAGACCTCTCACATTGGGCCAATCATTTGTAGCCGCTGGATTTGCCGGTCGGTTTCGGGCAGTCTTATGCTACAAAAGGGTCCAACCTCATGTCTTAGTCGATTAATTACACCTAATTAATCACCCCCATAATTTGTATTAATTGTCCCTAATTAATTACAAATATTTAAGAATATGGGTAGACCTAACTCAATAGGTAAATTCCCAATTCCATAATATGGGTAGACCTAACTTAATAGGTAAATTCCCAATTATGTCCATCCACTTTATGGTATGTTTAATCATACCCACTTCACACAATTTTATGTGTTCATAAATTTTTACCCCATCGTCCCCACGTAAATACGTTAACATGACATACTTCAAAAGAGAAGATTCATCATACACACAATGGGTTCAACTTAGCATATCATTAGCATTATCATGGGTTTAAAAAAAGTGTCAACTTGGATATATGACCATAAACCCAACTTGCATAAATAACCAACCCAAACTTGCATGAATTACATATGTCATAAAGATGGTAACTTGCTTAAATGTTCATGTCATAGACCTATCATAAAGATGTCAACTTGCACACATGTCATAGGTCTAAAAGGGATGGACTTGCACATGTACTTATGTCATACATAGAGGCAAACTTGCATATATTAAGCATATCATAAAAAGAGACAAACTTGCATATGGACTTGCATCATAACTTGCATATGAACTTGCATCATAACTTGCATATGAACTTGCATAACATGCCATACTTAGAGGCAAACTTGCATATAAACTTGCATCATAACTTGCATATGAACTTGCATCATAACTTGCATATGAACTTGCATAACATGCCATACTTAGAGGCAAACTTGCATATATTATGCATATCATAAAAAGAGACAAACTTCATATGAACTTGCATCATAACTTGCATATGAACTTGCATCATAACTTGCATAAAACCAAACACTTAGCATGCATAAAACCAAATACTTAGCATGCATAAAACCAAATACTTAGCATGCATAAAACCCACCACTTAACATGCATAAACCCAAACACTTAACTTGCATAAACATAGTGTCATCATGAATAAGTGTTAAACATAGTGATTAGCAAACTAGCATCATAACATATGACCTAAAACCCATTGATCCGCAAGCAAAACCATATGATCTCATCACATCTCATCTACTTAGTTTAACAATTGGTTATTAAAGTGATAGAAACTCACAAACTCCAAGATTAGCTCCTTAGATGGTTGCTAGAGTTGAAGTAGAGGTGGATTAGTAGTTGATTAGCTTGCAACCCTCTTCTCTAATTAGTGGAGGCTCCTTCTAAGTTGCATTTTGGCAGCATGATGGCATAGATTCCATTTTTAGTATGGATTAGGGTAGTCTTAGGGTGTATTTATAGGATTAGGTTGTGTTTTAGACCCTTAGATTAACCCTAGGTTAGTTTAGGTCCGTCAGATTTGGTCCCAAGCCCTCCAACCCAGCCCAAAACTCAACCAGGTGCACCCAGGCCAGAATCAGCCGACAGAGCAAGTCGATAGCCCTGTCGACTGCCAAGTCGACAGGCATGTCGACAGGCAAGTCGACAGCCCTGTCGACAACCAAGTCGACTTGGCTGGGCGGGAGTTTTCCCGCCTGGCCCCCATTTCTGCATGTTTCGAAATTCAAATTTCCCGAAAACCTCTTTGGGCCTTAACTGGGTCATACGGACTCCGATTTACAAAATTTCGGACTCTATTTCGCGTATTTTTCCGAGAAGAACACAATGACGTAACGCGTTTCCCCTAATTCTCAAATCTGAGATTATTAATTCTGTAATTAGTGAATTTCAATGTTAACTGAAATTCGGGGTGTTACATGGAAGTCTTTAAGCGGCATTTTCAGTAAACGACACCAATCTGAAGTTGAATCGGAGCCGGATCCCGCAATAGAAGATATTGAGGATGAACATGCTGAAGGGGAAGGAACAGCAGCGGATGGAAGAAAAAACAATGTAAGTTTACTTTCGAGCAGTACGTTTCACTTGCTAAATCGTGGATACGCATTTCACAAGACAACATTGTTGGGAATAATATGAAAGGTCAAATTTTTTGGGAAAGAGTTGCAGAGTTTTACAATTCGTTGGAAGCGAGGAATAGAACATGGGGATCACTTAGAGGCAGTTATAGAGTTATGAATGCTGCATGTCAGAACTATCTGGCAATACTGACAAGCTTGCAGGACAGGCAGCAAAGCGGTGTTGTACCTTATGACGTTGTAAGTACCATAGATCACTTTAAAAAAAATAACTTACTATACTATGATTGATTAGTTAGAAATGTCATACACTCATACAATTTCGACTTTGTGTTACAGATTGAAGAGTCACAAAAGGCCTTTCAACAAAAGTATGGACATCCGTTTAAATTTCATGACTGTTTCGAGCTTTTATCTAGTTTGCCGAAGTGGAAGAACCCAAGCAACTTCATGTTTGAGCAGCAGAACAAAGCTAGAAGGATGAACGACTCTGATTCTAGTCCAGGAAGTGACCTGAGTTTGCAAGGAAGAGACCCTTTATTTGGAATTAGTGACGGACGACCCATTGACAGAGCCAAGTCAGTTCAGCTGGAGCAACGCGGTGCAGAGTTATCTAGACTCATGGAAACAATTGAGAATTCAACTAAGGAGACAAGAGAGCATAGAGTTCAATTTTTGGTGCAAAGAAACCGCCGCAACGAAGAGTTCCAAAAGGCAGTTAGGGATGATCGAAAGCTCCGTAGACAAGCACATACGTAGAAACAAGTCATGCTACGAGAGAAGCGGGAGGAGAAGAAAGCAATGGTACGAGAGAAGCTGGAGGAGATGAAAGCTATGCTGCGAGAGAAGAATTATATTAAAATGATTACATGTGATTTTAGTAAGCTTTCCCCTCTACAGTAAGAACTATTAACCGAGCATCTTGGAGAGTACAGAAAAAAATAAAGGAAGCGGAAGCGGTAGTGGCTCGTATAAGGACTAGCTATGTATGTTGGGTTAAATTGTAATATGATTGTGAACTGTTTGTAGTATTTATGTACTGGTTGGTGTTTGTGTACTAGCTATATATGTTGGGTTGAGTTGTAATATGATTGTGACCTGTTTGTAGTATTTATGTACTAGTTGTTGAAATAATGATACAATATACAATATGATTGGAAACCAGATTTATTGACCCAACTACACATTGATACATAGTACTCTGATTCATAGTACACGACTACACAGTGATACATAGTTCACGACTTGAATTGACCCAACACTGAGGATATATTTAAGTTAATAGTTTACTTCTAGTACCAACTAATGATTCCGATTATTCCTTCCTTTATGCGCCCACAAATGTTCCACCAACTGGTCACGCAATTGGAAGTGCACAGATTGATCTTCAATGTGTTGAACCATATCAACATATTCTCCCATTGAGTTTACATCTCTGTGGGGTTTTGCATATGACCTCGTAAACATGTCAGGATAATTAGACTTTTGATTCTTATATCCGCCTCTTTCATACTCCACAATCTTGTTATGTATTATTATACAAACATACATGATTTCTGAAAGCACTCTTGCATCATGAAAACGAGTAGGATTTCGTAAAATATGAAATCGGTCTTGTAAAACACCAAATGTACGTTCGATGTCCTTTCTGTAGCTAGCTACTTTTTCATTGAAATAACTTTCTTTGTCATTTGATGGTACTCTGTATCCTTGCATCAAAGTTCTCCACTTTGGGTATATTCCATCCACTAGGTAGTATCCAGTTTTGTGTTCAATATTACCAACTTTATATGAAACATCTGTTGACAGTCCGTTAGCAAGTTCTGTGAAAAGATATGATTGTTTTAAAACATTTAAATCATTCAATGAACCTGGAACTCCAAAAAAAGCATGCCAAACCCATAAATCGTCTATTGCTGCTGCTTCAAGTATCATTGACTGCACTTTTTTATGTTCGGTGAACATTCCTTCCCATCCCGTTGGGCAGTTTTTCCAAGGCCAATGCATGCAATCTAAACTTCCAATCATACCTGGAAATCCTCTAGCTTCTCCCCTGCGTAGTATCCTGCTTATATCTTTTGGTCCAGGCGTCCGTAGATACTCGTCCCCAAACTGTTCAACAACTATTTTACAGAATTCTTTCAGACACTCTATTGCTGTTGATGCAACAATTCTGAAATATTCATCTATTTGGTTACCAAATGTTCCATAGCTTAACATCCTCAACGCTGATGAAATTTTGATGTGGGGTGAATGGCCGATTTCTTGTGCTCAATTTAGTCTATAAGTGAAATATGGGTTTGACTGATGAATATAATTTTTTGAGAAAATTGCCAGACTCATACGATAACGACGGCGGAACAAAGTTATATCGTAGATTGGATCGTCGATGAAGTAATCCCTCATTAGTCTTTCATGTCCATCCTTGTAGTCTCTCTTATACCGCCAATCAATCCGGCCATGCACACTACCGCGACAGTTGTTCATTGAGCCTTCAGCAAAAAAATTGGAATACCCAACCATTGCTTGTTATTCCCGCTCCTCCTCCGTCTCTTCCTCCATTTCTAGTTTGGCATCGTCGGTTTGATTGATGACTTCATAGTAATGGTAGTATAGATTTGAATCCATTGCTTGCTTTTTTATATATTTAGTTTCATTGTTCTCCCGGAGTGTAGAGGAAGGAATGATACATATAAGAAAGAATGTTTGGGATAATAACTCTGTCATTTTCAGCTGTAGGTAAGGTAATTGTATGTCCTTCACATGGTTGTAAGTGTCTCCTTCATTCATAGCTGGGATTCTAGTAAACGTATAAATCATGCACAGACTACATTGAGTAGTCAATTCGGACATAAATGACAACAGTATGCGAAATTAGTACTAAATGGAAACATTTATTGTGACGTGAACGGCCATTGCAGGGAATTTAACATAATATCACGAGATTAATAGTGAATGCCAACATTTGTTGTGATGTGAAAGGTCAGTGTTGGGAATCTAACATAATATCACAAGATAATGGATAATATAATATCTCTGTCATTTTCAGCTGTAGGTAAGGTAGTGATATGTCCTTCAATATGGTCGTAAGTGTCTCCTTCATTCATAGCTGGGATTCCAGTAAACGTCTCCATCATGCACAGACTGCATTGAGTAGTCAATTCCGACATAAATGACAACAATATACGAAATTAGTACTAAATGGTAACATTTATTGTGATGTGAATGGTCATTGCAGGGAATCTAACATAATATCACGAGATTAATAGTGAATGCCAACAGTTGTTGTGATGTGAAAGGTCAGTGTAGGGAATCTAACATAATATCATGAGATAATGGAGAATATAATATCTCTGTCATTTTGAGCTGTAGGTAAGGTAGTGGTATGTCCTTCAATCATAAGTGTCTCCTTCAATCATAGCTGGGATTCCAGTAAACGTCTCTATCATGCATAAACTGCATTGAGTAGTCAATAACAACATAAATGACAACAGTATACGAAATTAGTACTAAATGGCAACATTTATTGTGACATGAACGGTCATTGCAGGGAATCTAACATAATATCACGAGATTAATAGTGAATGCCAACAGTTGTCGTGATGTGAAAGGTCAGTGTAGGGAATCTAACATAATATTACGAGATAATGGAGAATATAAACGTTATCCAAATATATAGAAATTCCTTCATATTTATTTAATAAACGTTATCGTTTATCAACAAAACTCCATAGCGACTATTTAAAAATTTAAATTGAATATAACTAACAATCTATATCACGATAATATGTGCGAAGTAGTTTATAAAGATACAAAAGTTTTTAAAGATACAAAAGGAGAGTAATTTGTCAAAGCGGAGTAGGATAAGGAGATACAACAGTTTTTAAAGATACAACAATAAGCATAAAGATACAATAGTTTATAAAGACACAACAACTGACGATAGTACGTGCGAAGTAGCTCAATCAAAGCATGAAGTAGGAATTAGCAACTTCAGTAACCTACATTTTACGTTTAGTCTTAAGGGAATCGCATGATGTTCAATCGCAACTGGTCATTATCACTTCTGACACGTCTATTCTCTCGTTCGAGTTCGTTAGCATAGGCTAATCCCCGAGGGCACAAAGGTTGGTCTATCCATTCTGTGTAATTGCAACCATTTGGATAGGCTGGACATCGCTGCATGCGCCGACCTATATTGTTGCCCTCAGCTCGAACCACAACTTCAACCGCATACCAGCAGTAGCAACGAACTGGGTAGGAATCAACTTTATGTTCATGCAGTGGTACACGGAAGAATTCTACTTCTTGCGTTGACTGAGTGACCGCCTGTTCAGATTGTACTTGAACAGGTGGTACTGGCGTTTCATGTGGAGGTTGAACGTTCATCTGTTCGTACGACGGTTCAGTTTACGGTCTCATTTGGTTTAGGAGCTGGAATTCGTCTTCAAGCTCCTGTAGCCTCATGTCTTCGTACGCCTGTTCCTCGGAATCCGTAGATGATGATCACGAAGACATTTTCTGTGAATGCTAATAGAAGGATGTGCTATAAGAATGGGAACGAAGTTGTTTGAGTGCGGGAAGGTGTGAGTAAGTTACCATATGTATATATAGCTGCAAGATTGGTAATGGTGTGAACAGTCACTAGCTACACTTTGATTTACATTTTGTGATTTTCAAAGCATGTGTCGGCAGCGGAAAAAAAGAATGATGTAACCGGTCACTGGTACGACTATAGGGAACACTGTACGGAATCTGCTTTTGATTGATAAAGTATATCAAGGACGACCCAACCAGGACAAAGGACTAAGGACTGCACTATAATCCGAAAACTCTTAAAAAAGAGTGACATGACTCCACTCTGCCAGAAAACATGACTGCGCTATGTGAACTGCGCAAGACTTGACCAGTCAATGCACTACAGTTGGTTGACCAACTACAGATGGTTACAAAGCATATAAACTCTGCTACAGGTGCCTATTTAATTTGATGTTCGTACGTAGAATATGGAGTTATCTACAGACCTTGTTACGTTGGTGCGTTATTTAAGAATTTTTCATTTCTATACGAGAAGACGACAATCTTGTTCAAGATCAAATTCAAACGTTAATACATTCCAAACAACACTTACAGGAACTAGAACAACAGAACATAGCAACATTAAATACAAACTACAATAATAAAACTTCGTTTGAAGAAAAACCAAATGCTAATGATTTCTGAGATAGCCAGTTCTAGTTGCCTCCGCAATAAACTTGTTCAAACGCCTTATTTCGGCTTTCACTTCCAGTGCATATTGAACTCCACGTTGGCACTTCGGGGGGGGTCTATCAACTGCATAAAATTACAACATTGAACATCATTGGGGTAATACCTATGGTCTTCGAAGGCAGGACATCCGAAGAATCAGCGTCCAGCATTTTTTTCAGTTTTGGCAACAACAATAATCGATTCATCTCCACAACAACAAATAGTGTAAGCTCCACTAGGTAGTGTTGGACCGATAGGATGTAGGGGCTCGATTTCTTGTCCTTCGTATAAATCTGCTTACCAGGTCTTTGATTTGCTACAACTTCGCGCAATCGAGCATTCAAATATTTTTTTCTCGGCTTCCCTGATTTACACTAAACTTCTGCTCCTTTACCGAATTCCACCGTAGGCTTGTTGTGTTGCATACTATTCCTGATCGTTCATACGCTTCATAACAATTATTCATTATTTCATCGTCAATCTCCAAGTTGTCCATAGCTGGAATTGAAAACAAAACCTATAAAAAATTGAAATGAGTACAAAGTGTATGGAATTTTTGTTTTGTTAGAGATATAAAATTGGTGCATATATATTGCTGCGTTTGAACACAAAGCAGGGCTATATTTGTAAAAAGAAATGTTGCAATTCCCAACATAGACACAAAGTAGGTGATACCCATGACAAATTTATTGTAGTGATACAACGACTAATTAATAAAGTGAAACAATCACTGAAAATGGTTAATGCACCTGAGGACGACCCCTGTATTTTAACTCCTAGCACTATAATCCGAAAACTTGTATCGAATTGTTTAATGCACCTGGGAACGGCCCTTACGCATAGGTTACACAAGTGATAATAATTTAAAAATATGATAAATTACACAAATGGTAGATTAGACAAACAATAGGTTCTATAAATAAAATCAGCGTACAAACCCTGAATGTTACACAGCTATTTTGTTACAAACTTCGTTCGAACTTCAGTGAAAGTTTTCAACAAAAATAATGCATAACGATACAAGTGATACGACGCGTAACGATACAGTACATATTACGCATAATATAAAATATTAAAATCCTAATTTAATCCACGTTGCAGGCGATAATTTGCATTACTTAGGTCGTTTACTTGATTTCGCAGCTTTCTTATTTCTTCCTCTAGTTCCAAAGCATATGTAATTGCTCGACGGGGAAAGCAATCATCTATCCAATGTCCGAACTCGCATCCATTGGTACGTACTGTACAAGTATAATATCGACGTCCAACGTCGTTTCCATGATGGACGACTAATTACGGTGCTTCAAAACCGCAAAAGAATACAATATTTGCGGATTGCACCTCGCCTTCTTCAACCGTGGCTCTAATACGAGGAATTACAAGGTTAAACCTACGGTCACGTTCTCGAGTTCGATTGTCTTGCTTATGTCGTATTTCCATTTCATGCATTCCTGCTTCAAGTTCTAATTGTCGCGCCTCGTCATTGTGTCGCTCTTCCATTTCGATATACCACTCAGTTGGTTCTCTAGGTGTGGACGGATTAGGATTTGATGGTCCAGAGAGATGGTTCGTGTAATTGAAAGAAGACTGATACAAAATTGGCATTTTTCTTAGTTAAGATATATTTTTGACTCTGTATGGATCGGGTATTAATGAAACAATATTAGACATATATAGGAGGAGATTTAGTTACCACTGCATAAGGAAATTACTTCCGGTTTTACAAAAACAAGGAATGTGAAGACCAATTGAGAACGGGTAATGTTTACTGTATACTGTGCACTGTTTACGGAATACTGTACATCGTTTACTGTATACTGTATACTGTGCACTGTATCCTGTAGCTACGTTGGAAAATGCGTTCTTAACTTTAGAAACAGAAGTAACATGGTTAGTATATTGACGACGACCCAAACAGGACAATGGACTAAGGACTACACTCTGGTCCTAAAACTGTAGAAAAAGAGTGACATGACTACACTCTAGAAAAGAGTTTGCCATTATAATAATATAATGGCAAACTGTTTGCCGTTATATTTTATAGCCGTTGCACCACAACGGTTACTTAAACGGTCACATTTCCTCCCTTATATACCAACCTACCTCCTCCTTCTTCCACACAACCACACCACCTTGTAAACTTCAACTTGTACAACCCAAAAAATGTCTTCTTCTGCACCCAAGCGAACCGGAAAAAAAGCTGCAAGCAAGAAACCCATGTCCCAAGCGCACTCGTCATCATATGCCTTGCAACGTCCAGTCTAACTCCAGCAATCGTTTCAGCCATCTCAAGAATACGGATACTCGTCGTATTCAAATGACGACGCCCCTTCCATTAATCAAAGATTTGGAAAAGAAATTGTACTTGAAGGGAAGGTTTATGAGCCACTACGAACGATTAGATCCAACCCTATTTGCCATTGTGGTCAAGAATCAGCCGTAGTTGTTGACGAGACCGAAACAAATGTCGGTCATCGATTTTTTGGCTGTCAAGCCTACAACGACCACAAGAATTATCCTGATGAAATTGATTATTGTTGCTTTAAGCAGTGGATTGACCCTCCCATGTGCGAACGTGGACGTCAGTATGCACTGGAAGCACAAGCTGAAATAAGACGCTTGAGCAAGATTGTTGCCGGTGAAACTAGAGATGGTCCTTTCCCTAGGTGTATGTGTTTGAATTTGATGCTTGTGTGCTCAGCTGTTGTAGTTTATATGATTATGGTTTGGCATTTCTTTCTCTCGTTCTAGTTGTCGTTGTTGCAGTAGTTATAATTGCTTAATTGTTGTAATTGTTATAATTGTCAAGTCAAGTAAGCTTCTAAGTTATGTAAGGCACCTGGGAACGACCCATTTTTCTTAACTCCTCCGTGAATTGAAATGGTTAATTACAATATTACATATTACAATATTTTTTTACTCCTTCATGTAAGTACATTGTACCCTTTCACATGCGTGTATGACATGATTAGACCATTCACTGAGAAGAAAACAGCAAAGACGCATCTCCATCATTCTTATCTGGGATTCCAGTAAACGTCTCCATGATTCATAGAGAATTCTACTCTGTTGAATTGTAAATGTTGGTCGTACATTACCCTTATAAGTACTGCATATTTGATACTCCATCTCATACCTTTATAGCTTCAAGCAGCACCGTTCAAGGCTCAAGTGAGAAAATTTATTTCCTTGTTTTCTAAAAGGTAACGTTTATTATCAATAAACTTCGTACTTCTAGTAAGTCTACTTATTATACTGATGCGTAGGTTACATGGACGATTCAAAAATAAGTGATGATCAAATGGAAAGGATTTTTGATGAGTACGAACGGAAATTAGGCAACAATAACGAAGTTGGATTAGTTCATGATACACAAATTGAAGAGGTACCTATTGCGGTTCAGCATCGAGCAATTATAGCTCCACATCCTTCTCCAGTAAATCAACGACCTAGTAATAGTGTTCAAACATTGAATTCTCCAACTCGAGAATTTTCTTCCAAGGATTTGCTGGCCCTCGTAGAAGCCTATATTGAGGTTGAAAAGAGAGATGAGTTACTAATGCAAAGTGGAGGGGGTTTAACATATGAAGAAAGATGGGCAATGATCACTAGGCTATACAACAACCATCGTTCCCGGCCCACTAGATGAACATCAGTTGAAATCCAGATGGCTAATCATCATTTTGCAGACGCTTGTGGTCGGTACACAAAGATTATCGAAACGATTGAAGACCAGAACATTTTTCAAACAAATCAAGCAATATATGATTCTCGTTAATTTTTTGAGTATGGTGAGGAATTTGTTGGTTACGAAGCGTATAAACTCCACTACAGTTGGTTGACCTGCTAAGGAACTGAGTAGGCTTATGGTATTATGATTTTATGCTTGTTTTACTATCTATTTAACTTGATATTTGTATGTAGAATTCGGAGGTATCTGTAAACCTTGTTATGTTGGTGTGCTATCTAAGAATTTTGCATTTCTAAACGAGAAGAGGGAAATCTTGTCCAACATCAAATTCAAACGTTAATACATTCCAAACAACACTTACAGGAACTAGAACAACAGAACATACCGACTCTACACAAAAACAGTCTCTACACAGAAATACAGTCTCTACACAGAAATACAGTCTCTACACAGAAACATAATCAGAACGTACACAAAATACATCAAAAATACATAATAGTGGTAGTCAACAAATACAGAATGCCTACTCAAGCAACAGGACCATACAGCTAACAACTACGAAAACCTAAAACATTGAAAGTACATAACAGTGGTAGTCAACAAATACAGAACGCCTACTCAGACAATATGAACATACAACTAACAACTAGAAAAACGTAATACATCAAAAGTACATAATAGTGGTAGTCAACAAATGCAGATCGTCTACTCAAACAATAGAACCATACAACTGACAACTGCGAAAGTACATAAAAGTGGTAGTAAGTCAGTCGTCCGAGTCATCTGAACATGGACGTGTGCGGCGCCGATGAGGTCTCTCATCATCACCAACATCTGGAGGCTGACTCGATCCAGCACTAGACCTAGGGTGGTAATACATCTGCAAGTCCTGAAATCTCTTGCGCTCTGCCTTAAGCTGGGCTTCTAAATGCGCCTGATGTTGTCATGCCTCCTCTACAACACGACGCAGCTCACCATCATAGTAATCTAGGCTACGTCTATGCTCTATATAGCCCGTATGCCTAATCCCCATCTTCATATCATACATATCATGATATTATATCTGTGTAGGATCCGGATAATCGTGATGGGGCGGAGGATGATACACGTTAACGTAACGATCTGGTCCAATAGTAGGCACTGCCATGGTCCAACCAAAATGATTGGCGGCCGCCACATGATCAGCTGCACGAAAACTCTGGCTGGGTTGGGTAATATCCTCGACAACAGGTGAACGTATGCCGTGTCGTATAGCAAATGGCCCTACTAAATCAATCGATGCTGCATGTGTAATAGTGTCTGAAGACCCAGTGAAAAATCTACGCCAGAAGGCAAGGTATGACTCCCCGGTAATAACAAAGCTCTCGGTCGTCCACCAGCCTGCTGCCCTGGCTATATCTAGCTGCTCCGACAGGTAAATCATACACCAATAAGTATGTGGGTGTGGATCATCAGGAATAGCGTCGAAGTCATACAACTATCTCCAGTACCTCTCACCAAGAAACCAATAAGCACCTACCGCCGAGGGATAAGATATAAGTGGAAATCTCCGTCCGGAAAGCAGCCTAGCAATCTGTATGATATCAAGACCAAATGATGTACTCTGCTCAAATGATGTCATATAATATGATCCCTATACATCCTCAGCTCGATCTGGTTGTGGGCAACTGGGTACACATGGCGTGACTCATTATCCCTGGACCCTCGGTTGTCCGCAGTCCAAAAGCATATACGGGGGAAAAAGGTCGATGGGTCTGAAGTACGGGTGACAAAATGAAAGTTCCTAGAGTACTCAATATACCCGTACTATAACAACTCCCAGAATCCATATAAAGATACCTGAGAATCAGAGATGGTGCACTGCATGTCGATACATCTGTATAGGAATGCAAGGATAGGTGTGCCCCAATCATATAAAATCGCCCCATCGGTAATTAACTCAGCCGCGACCGCAACAAACCCGACAGGCAAACTACTGCTCGTAGAGCTGAAGAATAGGTTACGCATAAGGTATAACACAGATAATCAAGCAAGCTCCAAGTCGTCAACAACAGAGTACTGAGCGAATATGCTATCCATGGCCGCACGGATGGCGCTGACTCTGATAGCGCCTTCTACCTAATACGACGCATCAGAAACGTCAAAATGAGGCAGTAGATCATGAAGAAGTGCACGATCACGCCATCGACCATCATCAAAAGGCAGTGGGCGATAGGCATATACTCCAATACTAATACCAGTAAGCATGGAGAAATCAAGCGGTGTAAGTCCTAACTCACCATAAGAAAAGTGAAATGTGTGGGTGGTTTTGTACCACCGTAGAGAAATTGCCGCACACAATTGAACATCAACATTTATAACATGGTTTATTCCTAAAATTGTAAAGCACACAATAAGATAAACTAGGACTAATAAATTATCCACTTGTTTCATTAAAAGGTCTTTAATATTATCTAGAAAAAAATGAAATCCAAGAGCATGTAACAGTGCTATGACCCCCTCCTTACCTGCCAACTGTGCATGATAATATCTAAGTGTGGTCGCTAGCGAACCACGTGAACGCATATTCCGCGACTGCCAACAGTTCAACAAAATGTTATACTATCTACCCAATATCTAATACTCAATGGATATTATTTAAATAATACTAAAAATACTTACAGCTAAACTCGAGTGTGTGCTAACGTGTTCTTCTCCTTCTGGAAGAATGTAAAAGTTGGATAGCATAGGAAGCTTCGTGGCGCAAAGGTTCGGATCTAGAAAACCATCGAGATCGGCTTGTCTAGCGGAAACCGATCCCACACCCCTACGCGCCCTACCTGCTCGTCCGCCCCTATGGTCGCCGCGTCCACGACGACCGCCTTCCTCGTGCGCCCCTACGTCTGGGTTCTCCATGTTTTCGGCGGCTGCAAGCAAGTCTTCTATTCCGAGCACTGGTTGTTCGCCACTACGCTCTACACCACTCCTGCCTACGCTACTACCCCCGCACCACTCCCGCCTGCGCCACTACCCCCGGTGCCACCATCGTCGTCGTACATGATTTTTTGGCGATTTTTTTTTAGTAATCTAGGATATTTTCGAACGAATATCTCAAATACGGTAGCTAATTTGGTTGAAAGCTGACGGATTGGTGGAAAATTTTGGGTGAAAAATGGGGGATTATATGGGTTTTCCGGGTTTGATATTTGGTGAAGAGGAGGGGTGGCAGCGTGGGTTTTCTGGGGTTTGGTTTATAACGGCAAACACTTCGCCGTTATAAAGTTATAACGGCAAAGTGTTTGCCGTTATAGTGTTACAACGGCAAAGAGTTTGCCGTTGTAAACTTATAACGACATACTCTTTGCCGTTGTAAACCCCCCTTGGTCTAGCCCGTGGCTGCTTCCCCCTTCTGGTTGCTCGGCTCGTTGGACTAATTGCAAAACAAGGGAGAGAATAACTGAATAGTACGGATTGTTGGTTATGGTCTCTTGGAGTAACAAGAAGATATATTCCCACTAGGACTAAGATCCAACTAAAAAAAAGAGTTATCCAGCAAGGAATCATATTTCATGCATGACCCCTCATCTATCTCCCATTCGGTTCTAACTTATCATATATTTGCATATTTTTCTTAAAATCTCTTTGTTTTAAGAAATTACAATTTATCAAATACCGTGAAACTGATTTAAAATAACAACATAATAATCAGTACTTCCTTAGCTGCATAGTTGAAAAATTAGTACAAACATTCAAACCACTTCAAAATGGTTCATGGCTTACCTCCAGCATCAGCAATAGTAACAATCCTTCAAAGGAAGATACACCTCAGTTCCACATGCTTCGGGTTCCTATTTCAAATGAATATATTAGAGAGTTCGAATATTGTTTTGTAATCACTGCCACATCAAAAGATCACAGTTACGGTTTGACTTGTGAATCCGTTCTCAAGATCATCATCACTATAGCACTCTATGCATTCAGTTCAAAGCAATGCCCATGTGTTTATGTTACATAAAATTCCAAAGAAACGCTACACACCTAGAATCAAGTACTTGTTACTTCCGCTAATGATACACATGTTTTAACATAGTAATTTCCACTTCACGAAAGGAATTTATACATGAATATCCAATCCAATTAAGGAACATGCATTAGAGAATCACATCACACCTTAAATGTATAACGAATTAAGGATCAACTCAACCTCCTCTGGTACCCGACCCCACGTACACACGTTCTCCTAGAACCACATCCCATCCAAATTCAACCCGTTCATACCCTCTTCGATCAATACAGCCCTCACCCATACATCGACAGCCACACAACCATCTTCTGCCAAGCCAAATCACCTCACACCGAAACAACAACCACACCTTCTCGTTGCCTGGATACACTGAAGCATCAACCCTCCCCAAAAATCAATCACGAAAAAAACCTAATACGATCAATCAATAACCCAAAGCCTACCAATTCGAAACCATCCACAGAAATCTCTGAGCTGTCTTGATCTAAATTCGAAGCATTGCTCAGGTATTTTTTGCGCTCTTCGGATTTATTAAAAAAGGGAAGCCTGCTGAAAAAATTGAATAGGACCGATCTACTTGAAAAGTTTTGATGAAGACAAGTTTTTATTTCAGAAAGGAAATAAAAAGGGAGGAGAAGAATTGGGGATAAAGGGGAAAGGGTCACGTGAATCACAAAGCAAGGTACAACACAGAGATCCAAAACTAAAGTTTTGAAGTCTTTCTGGTTGTTGGATTGGTTAGTTTTGAACGGTGATGAATGGGACTATTCCATGTATGCGGATCTGTGCTTTCTCATATATATCCGTGCCTACCTTTCCAAAAATTGAGTTTTATTTAAACGGTAAATACAATCACTAATTATCAAATCTTAAATAATAAAGATTGTTTTTGAACCATTAAATATTAGGTATCGATAGGTTGTTAGTTACTGAATGTTAATCTCAATTATTAAGTATTAATTATTTAACGGTTACCGATAATTATTAGTTATTAAAAAATAAATTACTAAAATTTTCTTCATATATAAAAATTATTAATCTTCAATTATTACCTTTTATTTGTTAATTATAATTAAGTAGTAATGATTGTGGCATATCAAAAATTATCAATTATCAACAATAATTATTAGTTATCGGTTGTTAAATATAGTATTAAATAGTAAATTTTCACTGTTAATTATTTAAGATTGAACTATGATAAATAAATAAAATTTAAAGGTATAAATCATTAAATGATAATTAAGTATCACTATTAATTATTAAATATTTACTCTCATATAAAATAGGTAATTTTTATTCTAATCCACGGTTTTAATAAGTTAATCCACCATTTTACTTTAATAAGTTAATCCACATCTATTTTGTAAGTTAATCCACAAGTGGATTAACTTAAAGATTTCACCCTATTATATAGCTCACAATCGATCTTATGCTTCTTCTTTCATTATTTTATTTTATTTTACAATTATTTGTGTTGAATTGTCCCTTCCGTTTTATAAAATAGTAACAAATAAATATGTTTTAAAAATAGAGTTGATAGCACTTGAATTCAGCAAAGAAGCAATCAATTAGATACAATTAGTTTGTTAATTATCTTTGAACATGATCAGACATGATATGGTAGTAGATGTTATGAAAATAAAAACAAAGATCAAGATTCCACTAGAGGAGTTCACATCAAATGTTTTCAAATAGCTTAATATTTTGAAGATACATCACCAATTGCACCGGGCAACAACATTAAATAAGAACAAAAATCAAATTCGAGATCTACATATTAGACAAATAGCAAGTAATTAAACAATATTAACAAATCAATAAAAGAGAAAATTGTATATTATAATTGTTTGAGAGTATAACTACTTAGGGGGTCTAGATAGTGAATGTTATCCAAACAGCCTATACTCCCATTACAATATTTGAATAAAATGATATTCTACTAATGTACAATTTTTTCAAGATTTCAGAATATAGCTAACTACAATTATATGTGATAATAAAAAAATTACAATATTGTTTACAATTAATCAACTTCAAATTTTTTTAAACAAACTACTTACTGTTATTGTTGAATTACTCTGCTGAAGCTTGGATTTAGATGCTAGGATTCCAGAAATAAGAAGACGACGAAAAACATAGAGAAAAAGACTGAGAACAAGAAAAAATAAGTATGTTTTTTTGGTGGATACACTGATTAAAATCTAGTAAAAGTCAACGATCCTATAAAATAGGGTGGATTAACTTACTAATATTGTGGATTAGAATAAAAATTACCTATAAAATATTAAATGAAATCAGAATATTTTCTACAATGCTGTGGAAATGGTGCAGAAGATTTCTATGCCTTCTATAGGCGCAGGTAAGACATAAGAGATGGTTGACGCCTTTCCTACGCTGCGGATTTTGTCTATCAATTTCCTATGCCAAGTCTTATGGCGTAGGAAAGGCATAGGAAATTTCGCAAATGAAATTAGAACGTTTTCTACAATAGCATGGAACTGACATACTGGCATCCACATGCATGGCCAGAAACGTACTGCTGACCGGTGAACAACTGTACGAAGGCCAATTCGTACACGTGGAACGGTACGAGTTTATAATGCAGGACGACTGCAACCTTGTGATGTACAAATACAGCAGAGCGGTCTGGGCTCCAAACACAATGGTCAGCGGCAAACACGGGTGCAAGGCGGTGAAGCAGGATGATGGCAACTTTGTGATCTACGATGCTAGCGGAAGTGCCGTCTGGGCCAGTGACAGCCAGGTAGTGGATGTAAAGTATGTCCTGGCGCTTCAGGAGGATAGGAACGTCGTTATATGTGGACCTGATATCTGGTCCACTAGCACCCACAAAAGAGTAAATGGAGCTATCGTTAGGGCTATGAATGGGACTGTTGATCGAGGCTTCGTGATCGGACCCGTAACCGTGAATCAGAATGGCACTGCCATCCCAAAGGTTCTCGCTGCTGCTGCTTGAACTTTTAGATGAGTTACATGCATGCTTTAAGTATGAATAATTAATGTATTGTGCATGCATGTGATAATGTGATGGCGACGCACTCTAATATGTATATCAGTTGTTATATATCCTGTGTACTATGCTGTATTTGTCACTGCTTGCTGGTTGCATCGATCGGCTATATTCATGTTTGGTCTTGCTTATGACTGTGATATTATCTAATATTTGGATTTTCTTCTGGGTTAAGAATTAAGTTGTTGATGTGTATTCCATATTAAATTGTAGTTCTTGTGATAAACTGAACAAGGCCTAACTAGTCGGCATTAAGAAAAGCAGCTCTGTAGCAATCGATTATTCATAGCTAGAAAATAACTGAAAATTCTTACGGCCCAGTGTTTTACTGGCATGATCAATAAATTTCCCAAATTCTCAAATCACTTCATCTTTGTTTTATCCTTATACTTTTGAAATTTTAGAGGAGGAAGAGGAAACTATAAGAAAGAAGAAGTTTTTATTGCTTTTATTGATTGTTTTTATTTTCCTTTATTTTTGCTTGATACAACATTGATTCTGCTTGATACAAATGAATGAGTACATCCCAATTTATATTAGGGAAAATCTCTAGAATATTCTTTTCTAGATTCTTCCTAAATTTTATACTTTCTAAATATTTTTTCACATTACATATTTATTTAGTCTAGATTTTTCTCTTTCCACAAATACAAGCATTAGCTTACTAATAACCATTTCCATTAATGCAATAAATATTTCCTTAAAACCAAGTTTATTTTCAACATCCCCCCATAAACTTGGTTTTATTATTCCAAGAAGATTCCTTTGCATCTCACGTGTTTTGGCAAGAGAAAGAGTGATATGAGTAGACATTCATTGATTGCAATGACTTTGTTATCCATCGTAGTGCTCTTCAAAGAAAAATCATGCGTCTTCCCTATGCATTCATCAATTCTTCCATAATTTCCCAAAAGTCTCTTGAATTTTCCAAAAACCATTGGTTCAAAATTAAAGTCTCTAAATATATGACATAAATAGGCAAACTTTTTATTTGGAATTGCATAAAGTGCTTTAACCTTAACTTTATTTTCTTCTTTCACGGTATCATCATCTTTCTCATTAATGACCTTATATTTGGCAACATCATCAACCTTCTTCTCACAATTACTATTCCTTCCATCATCTACCATTTCACTTTGTTGTTCCTTGATTACCAATTTTTTTATTTCTTCGATCTTTGGAAGATCTTCTTCCTTCAAATCATCGAATTCATCGTCGTTTATTTCATCAAGTTTAACAAACTTTGTTTCTTCATTTATTGTTGGCTCTTCTATAACTTTTTCTTCGTTCTATTCTTCTTTTCCTCTTCTTCTTCATTTTCTTTATGGGCTAGTAGTGATATACCCTCTTCTATACTTCTTTCTTCAACGTAATTGATCTTCTCTTCAACTTTATTGTTTCTTGGAGCTCTACATTCAGAAGCATAATGCCCAAATTTGTCATAATTATAGCATTGAATGCTTGACTTGTCACACTGTAAATTATCTCTCCCACAATCTCTAGTTGAGCTTTCTCCTCTTTGATAATTGCTACTATAGTTGTTTTTATTGTTAGGCCTCCAACCTCGTCCATATCCATATCCATGTCCTCTTCGTTGTTCTTGATCACGATCCGATCTTCCTTGGCTTTGATTATTTTCTTTCTTTTCCGAATCAATCCGTGTCTTGATAACATGCTCCACCGTCTCCTTCTTTTTCTTTTCTTCATAAGCTTGCAATGAGCATAAAAGCTACTCTATAGCCATGGTTTTCAAGTTTTTTGTTTCTTCAATGATGGCGACAATATGTTCAAACTTTGGATCTAATGATCTATGAATCTTCTCCATGATTCTGACATCATCTAGTTTTTCACCATCTCTTTTCAAATTATTAGTAACAACTAAAACTCTTGAAAAATAATCAGAAAACAAGTTCACCTTCTTTCATATGTAGAGATTCAAGTTCTCCTCTTAATGTTTGAAGATGCACCTTTTTGACTTGATTAGCTCCCTTGTAAGATATCTGAAGCTTTTCCATTCTTCTTTTGCTGACTTTGCTTCCGCAATCTTTTCAAAAGCGTCATCATCCAATGCTTGATAAATTAGACAGAGAGTCATCTTGTCTCCCATCCTTGTGTTTTCCAATTCATCCCTTTGGGTTTGAGATAGACTATCTTCGCCTTCTTGTTCGGTATAGTCTTTCTCAATTATCTCCCATAGATCATATCCTCCAATTATGACCATCATCCTTAAACTCCAATTATCATAGTTGATCTTGATAAGCATTGGAATTGGTGCAGGAACGCTGTTATTCGCCATCTTTTAGGATCTTAAAACTTCTTCTTCTTTTTTGTTAAAAGGATCTTCTAGCTCTGATACCACTTTGTTGAAATTTTAGAGGTGGAAGAGGAAACTATAAGAAAGAAGGAATTTTTATTGCTTTTATTTCCCTTTATTTTTGCTTGATACAACATTGATTCTGCTTGATACAAATGAATGAGTACATCCCAATTTATATTAGGGAAAATCTCTAGACTATTCTTTTCGAGATTCTTCCTAAATTTTATACTTTCTAAATATTTCTTCACATTAGATATTTATTTAGTCTAGATTTTTCTCTTTGCACAAATACAAACATTATCTTACTAGTAACCATTTCCGTTAATACAATAAATGTTTCCTTAAAACCAAGTTTATTTTTCAACATATACACCCTTGGGTGGGCATAACTAACAGTAGGCTTTTTAGGCGCGACTACATCTAGAGAGACATCAATATGATATGCTACGTTGTCGTTGATTTAATGCTCACTGGATCTAGCACCTTCTTCTATTACAAATTTTTTTGTAGAGAAGATAAGTCATGGAAGGTGGGAGCTTAAGGAGAAGCTAGGACCTCCTTCTATTACCAAAATATTGACAAAAGAATTAGATAATTTTTGAATTGGAGGTACAAAGGCATGCATGACAACAAATGTTACTTGCTAATCAATAAGCTTGAAACTTTAGAATACGAAGGAAAACAAGCAAGCAAAGTAAATGACACAAAATATAAACTAGTTCTTCAAGCTCGTCGACGTCCACGATAAAGATCTCTTACTATGTTTCTCTCTTATAATGATAAGGATTTACAAGAGAATAATAGTGTTTGCATCAAAAATTGACCAAACACCAAAGGTACACTTGTAGTACTTCACCTATATGCAATGGAAAATGAGGCCACAAACACAAAATAAAGAGTAAAAACTAAAGATAAAGAAAATTTCAAAGTGGTTCAATAAATTTAGACCTACGTCCACTATGGAGTTGCCTTCTATTATCGCATTCAAATTTACAAAACATGGATTCACTCTCATTACATTCATTTCTCTCATTTGCAATGATCACTTCTATTCGATTTTTCTCTTTGCCTTTGATTCACTTGAATTTATGGAGGAATGGATGAGATCTCTTGCTTTTTGGTGATAAATGTGTAGATCTTTGATCACTTTAGCAATTGAAAAATCTTCATGGATTCTGTTAACCTACTTTGTAGTTAGGCTATACAAAGCTAAGACTAAATCAATAGACGAATCTCTTTAAAGGCAAAAGGCATGACAAGCAGGTCTTCGGGTCGGTTCAGAGTCCTCAGACCGAACCGCAACCCTTCTACACGAGTTAACCAATGAGCCAGCTTCAGGAAATACTTCCGGGTCAGTTCGGTCTATACACATCCGATCTGAACCATAGTCCATCATCTGATTCGAACCAAAGGCAGAAACTGCGGTAGATGCATCCCACGTCCCTACAAGTCCAGAGCGGTTACACTACCATATCCCATGTTTTTGATGTGCTGTCAACATCTCTAACCTTCTGAGTCCGAATTACACGGGATAGGCCCTACGTAGCACCGAACCGGATTGATTTGCAACCTATATATACCCCATAAAGCATCATTTTGGAGGATCTTTTGGTAAATTATTCACTCTAACTTCTACATCAGCGGATTTCATCGGTTTATTCAGATCATATCCAAACTTTTGGAGCATAATTCCATGAAATAAAGAGAGAGTATCAATTGTATAAGTGAGACTGAGTGGAAATTAGTGTTGCATTCATATTCAAATTATCAAACAAAGAAATATAAAGTGGACGTAGGCTCTTTAACGCCGAACCACTATAAATCTGGTGTTCTCTTTGTTATTCTTGATATTCTATTTAGAATTATTATTCGTTTCGGTCTTACAAACAATTTTAGGTCTAACATTTTGGTGCTTTCATTGAGAAATCAGAATTCTCAGCTTCTTGGACTATCGTTCTAATATTTAGATTCTCAAATCCGAAGAAACTACTCCGCTTTTTCAGTATTTTCGAAGTTTTCTTTGGTTATTCTCAGAAGAACTAGATTTCATAACTAAAGGAAAAGGAAAATAATCGCAAATTGCTTGGGAAAACGAGATTGGTGAAGATCAACAAGTTATGGTTGTCACCAGACCAAAGGGATAAGGCTTAGGACCGAACCGGTCCGAGAGGGCATCATCGATCTGACCCAGAGAAGAGGGTCCGAACCGAACCGGAAATGTTGCAACCCCTGGCAATACCCCTCCGATCTGAATCGATGAAGCAATGGTGACCCGATCCAAATGGAATTTGACAGAGGCTGGTACTTTTACTCAAGCTCCTACGAATTCTCCAATATCAACTGCAGCAACCAATGATCATCCCACTCCTTCTGCACCTGTTACGCACATTGACTTAAATCGCGCTTACTTGATAGGCTAGACAGGACCAATGATGCCTTAGAGGCCCAGACGTGCGATAATGTGCTTATGCAGGAAAACATGAAAGTTATGAGTAGAGAGACATATGAGCTGCGCAGACAAAGAACACCTTCCCCATCTCATTGTATCGCTGTAGATTATATGTCCTCTTCAGATGAAGGGTATCCATGTCAAAGGAGACCATATGAGAGACCCGAGAATCTCGAGCAATTGACATTTGGATCTCTAGGATCTCGTGAGGATGTAGCTCGCGCGTTAGGACCCGGTGACCCAAGTTTGAGGGAACCGATACTGTTGCCGATGCGAGGATCCCATGTTCTCCCCAAGGACCCCAACATCACCAATCCTACTCAGGGACAACTTCTCCAGCCCACACGTCCCATGAACGACTAGGATCGTAGGGGGTAAGGAAATTCAGCCGTTAGTAGGAACCAGAGAATGTCACCTAATTTAGTAATAAGGCATATTAGGAGAATCAGAAGTGCCGATCTTGAGCCAAGGCTAACCAACACCGAGGTGGAAGCGATGGTGCACCAAATTATGGCTGACCATAGACACTACACCAGACGGGGTATCGATCGCAGTCTCACCCCTTTCACCAATGAAATTCTCAACTTTCAATTCCCCCGACGATTTAATTTACCTCAAATGGACCGCTATGGAGGGAGAATAGAATCAAGGCAGCATTTAATGATGTGTTCGTGGTACATGAATGCTGTAGCGACCCCTAATGCCATAAAGTGTAAAGCCTTTCCTATCTATTTGGAAGATGTCACATTGATGTGGTTCACTCGACTCCTCTCTCTGTCAATTTTCGACTTCAAAGAACCGGACGAAAGCTTTATGAACCAATTCCGAATCCATGCGTGGAAACCCAAAAGTGTTATTGAACTGTCCAGAATCAAGCAATTTCCTAGTGAATTTTTGAAGTCGTATTTGGATTGTTTTAACCTAATAGTTACTGAAGTAAGCGACCCATGCAAGCCAACCATTTTGATGGCATTAATAGATAGGGTCGATCTTGATACAGGATTCAAGTGGAAAACTATCGTTGACAAGGGAATTGTTCTACGAAAAGGCAAACCCAATCGAAAAAGAAAATATGATGGAGCTTCTAGAGAGGACATTCAGAGTAGTGTCTCTATGAAACAGTCCGGTGACAATTCAAGGAAGGACGAGGTAAACGTTGGAAATAAAAATGGAGGAAATGCCAATCAAAGTGGAATCGGTGGCAGAAGAAACAAAAATCAAGGGAACAATTCCAGAAAGAGACCTCAATTCCAAACTTTTTGAAAATTATACACCGCTAAATGACACTTTGGAGAACATCTATCTGGTCACTTTTAATGTTGTTCAGTACAAAAAAAACCTCCACCTAGAGACTCTACTGAGAAGGAGCTTGGGACTGGGAAATTTTGTTTGTTTCGTGGAACCTATGGTCACACTACGAACGAGTGTCGTCAGTTGAGGGATGTCATGGAAAAATTGCTTTGTGCCAGAAAGTTGGACGAATACAAAGTCGCCCCAAAAGATAGGAGGCAGGCCCCAAATCAAAATAAACCTGCTTCAAAGCCCACTGCTCAACAAAAAGGGAAAGGTATTATCATTAATAACATAATTGGAGGACCGCATCCGACAAAATCTAACAATCGAACAATGGAGTAGTGCGTTAATGCTGACAAACACCCGGAGATACGAGAATATAGTAACCTCGAGGAATCCACACCTATGAAATAATAGAAAATGGCAACAGATGATGTAATTTTCCGAGAAAGAGAAAGTGTCGGAATTGAAGCGCCCTACACCGATCCCTTAGTGATTACTACCATTATTGGACCTGCATTAGTTAAGAAAGTCCTGGTGGATAGCGGAAGTTCTGTCAACATTCTGTTTAAAAAAGCATTTGAGCAGATGAAACTAGAAATGAAAGATGTGACCCGTATGATGGCTGGATACGCCACTTTAACGGATTGTCAATGTCTCCAATTGGTATGGTGGAGTTGCCTGTGGAAATTGGAGAGGGAGACCGCCACAGAGTGAGGATGCTCCGATTCGTAATCATGGATATTGATTCAACTTATAACGTCTTCCTAGGAAGACCATCCCTATTGGAGTTTAGGGCCTACATTAAACACTGGTGTCTGCTAATGAAATTCCTGACTGATGGTGGAGTGGGAATGGTTCAAGGCGACCAGGTTACTGGAAGAGCTTGCTATATGGTGGAGTTTAAGATGTTGCGTAGTGGAAAAGATGCAGAATCTAAGACCGCATCCCCTCCTGATGAGGAGGGTCCAACACAGCAACTAAAGATAATATCGCCAAGTGAGTCGCCTAGTGACCCACCTGAGGATATCGATGCCAGAGATGATGAAGAACCAGGGAGTAGGAAGGCGACTCCTATCGAAGCTATCATAGACATTCCAATCGATAACGATGACCTGGCAAAGGTCATGAAGATTGGATCTCACTTGGATTCTTTATAGACGAAAGAATTGACAAACTTTCTGAAATCGAACCTCGACGTGTTTGCTTGGACCCATGCAGATATGTGTGGAATTTCTCCTTCAATTATGAGCCACTTACTGGGTATCAACGCAAAACATTCTCCAGTGAAACAAAAAAGGCGTATGTTGGGCCCGGAGAGGTCGTCCGCCTTGAAAGAGGAAGTGGAAAAGTCGAGAGTTAACGGATTCATTAGAGATTCAACATATCTCGACTGGATATTAAATCCCGTTTTAGTCAAGAAATCCAATGGGGAATGGTGAACATGTATTGATTTTTCTGATCTAAACAAGGCATGCCCGAAAGACAGCTTTCCACTCCCTAGGATTGATCAGTTGGTAGATTCAACGGCAGGGTATGGAATCCTATCCTTCATGGATGCATATTCAGGATACAGCCAAATCCCAATGCAAGTGCAAGATCGGGAACATACCATTTTCATCACGGATTTGGGGTTTACGTGGTGTTGCCTTTTGGATTATAGAATGCCGGAGCTACCTACCAGCGTTTAGTAAACCGAATGTTTTACAACCCGATTGGGAAAACGATGGAGATGTACGTGGATGATATGCTTGTGAAGTCCAGGCAGTCATCCGATCACACGAAGGACTTGGCGGAGATGTTTGGAATCCTACATCGATACGGGATGAAGTTGAACCCTTTAAAGTGCTCATTCGGGGTTGCATTAGGAAAAATTCTTGGATTCATAGTAGTTCTTGTGGAATTGAAATTAACCCTGATCAGATCGCAGTAATCAAAAACATAAAGGAGCCATGAAAGATCCGGGATGTCCAGAGAGGGAAACTTGCAGCATTAAGCGGGTTTATTTCCAAAACCACAAACAAATGCGTCCCATTCTTCAACTTAATTAAACGAGGGAAACACAATTTTGAATGGACTCCAGATTGTGTAGAAGCCTTTCAAAACTTATTGAATATGCTAGAAAATCCCCCCATATTATTTAAACCGGTGGACCATGAGGATTTTTTTGTATATTTGGTAATGTTATCTCATGCCATTAGTTTAGCTCTGGTACGCGAGGAAGACAAAATTCAGAGACCGGTGTATTATGTAAGCAAGAAGTTGGCGGCAGCAGAACACAATTATCCAAATGTTTATCCATAAAATACCGAGCCCGGGTTAGAACTGCAAAACAAGCATTTGCAACATTTTAGGAGCCCGTGTCTTCAACCAAAGCCAGATGCAAGCCGTAGTTTGGGCGCGGAAGAAAAGGTCAGTCGTTCGCATCAGAACAAAGTTGCTTGAATGCCAAAACAAGACAAGTTGTCCATCTAACATAAGCAGGGGCAATATAGCACAACCATACAGAAAAATGGCACGGTATAAAGACAATGAAGGTCGAGCGACCTTGAGCCAGGGAGATCAGTCGTGAAAAATACAAAGAAGAATTGATTCCAATTCCACGCTCAGCTCTTATGAAATCGCTCGACCATAAGTATGATCTTGGTCGCCCTCTCACTTCACAATCAAAAGAATCAGATAACTATTCACCAAGTGCCAGATATAGCCACGTCCGAAGGGCATTTACTAAAGTCGCGCACTCGACTACTCAAAATGATCGCTCCTATAAAGTGCTCGCGCATGACAGCTGGATACAACTACAGACAGCTGGCAACAACCAGGCAGTGGCATTTTGGTAATTACCAGTTGAAACGATCCGTCGCTTGCATATGTGAACTTCAGCTCATTTGTCCGAGGAGTCTCACCTATAAATAGGCCATGACTGACAACACAAAGGGGATCGAATCTTTCGAACCACAAAGTGCTGCTAAATTCTATCTTCAATCATTCCTTAAAGATTTGGGTCATCTTCTCCATGAAAAGGTTCATCACCGACTTGGCCATGGCGTCTAGTACATCCTTGTAATCGAAAAATCAAAGACATCCTCCTTCTCAATCATTCATCTGTACTTCTCCTCCTCCTCAAACTTTACCGTTTTCTGATAAAATCTCAGGATTGATATGTATAAATGAGAGTATGTTGAGCGAATATAGAGATGTATGAAAAAAAAAGAGTTGATGTATTTTGTAATCTCCATTTTAAGAATACAAATAATCTTCATAGTGGATGAAGGCCTGGCATAAGGCTGAACCACTCTAAATCTCGTCCCTATTTGTCCTTATTCGCATTTTTGTTGTCAATTGGTATTAAGTACGGCTCCATTTATTTTCTTACTGTATCGGTGAAGTACAATTCTAGTACCTTTGGTGTTTGAACCATTTTTGGTGAAAACATTTTGGTGCCCACCATGGGACCGTGTTTGCATCTCTCCCCATTAAGGTCTGATGAGATTCTCTAATAAAAATTGTGCTTGAAATCATGAAAATGCCAACGGAAGCTGTTGATGAATTTGACTGCGTCTTCGACGTCGTCACATCGCCTACCATCCATTCTGAAGCAGAGAAACCATTAACGGTTAAAGCAGCCGTAACCAAGAGAGAATTGGAAGAAGCAATGATAGGACTAACGAGTCCAATAACTATTGCAAATGACATGGTGATAAAGAAGATTGAGTCGATGCTCATCATTCAAGCCACTACCATAAAAGACGCGCTAAGTACCACTGACCTTCCATTCGCTCAAGCGGATCATGCGAACGAGACAAAATTTTCTGCTGAACAAGAAATTCTACTCAGAAAACTACATATCATGTTAACTTGGACCATAGAAAAACTAAAATACCTGTGTGTGATCGTTCCAATGATATAACCCCACAATAGGTAAATGATCCCGTCGAAGGGGCGTCTCTCTCGGAAGAAGGCTTGGATACCTCTTTTCCAAATCATGATTATGTGCCCGGGCAGAGATCTACTAGGGAAAAAGGCGCTTGTTCCATGGATATGAGTGAAAAGCGAAAATATATCTTAGGAATGGCAGGCGAAATGTCGAGAAGAAGCAACGAAGGAAGAACAAACCAGCCTAAAAAGAAGTCACGCTTTTTTAAGAGTTCTGAACTTATCCCCCTAAACAACACCATAGGGAATATCTTCATGGCCACTAAGAGCACTGAAAAGTATACAGTTCCAGAGCGAATGAAAGTTAAAAATGTCACTATAAAATCAGGAAGATTTTGTCAATTCCACAACCAATCAGGACACGATACTGATGAGTGTAGACATTTAAAGTCATTAATTGAGGAGCTGGTCAGGGAGAATCATTTGCAACAATATGTGCAAGGCTGTGAATGACGTCCCGATTCTCTACGAACAAGGGGCAGCGAGCTTTGAGGAAATCGCCCAAATCACTCTGAGGCCAACGCCTACTTGAGGATCAGTAACCAGAGCTCTGAACAAGCGACCTCCGTTATCTCGTTCCACTTTGTTACTTCATGTTGCTTTATTACCCAAGAACTAGTAGTTATTTTGCTATATTATATTACTTAATTTACTCTTATAAGCAGTAGACAACGATTCAACTGCTTTATGTTAAATGAATGTTTGCAAGTTAAAGGTTAGGTGCTTACCTATGGTGACATACTTACGAGTTCATTCTAAAAGCCAATTTCTTAAATTTAGGCATGATAGAAGCAATTGATCATATGCAGCTAAACTGGGATGGCAAGAATCTCAAAGCACTTCTTAAGCAAAGCGGCTTGAAAACCACAAATATCAGACAAAATCAAAAAGGATGAATAGGCGCATTGCCTTAAGAGAATAAGTTGTTCTAAGACAAACAAGGAGTCAGAGGACTGCACTTCTCATTGCGAAATATGCAGAACTCTTAGCAAACATCCATTCAAGGGATCAACATCATGCTTCTATAGAGATGTAAGAATATTACCAAATCTATCCCATGGATAAAAAATGCTAGTACCGAAGAGTCGCCTTGTTAGGTGCAGGACACGAACTCCTTAAAATCAAAATCAAATTCAGTAACAAGGATTAGTGTCCGCCTCCTAGGGGCAATGCAATAAAAAAACTAGGCTGGAAACCCCAGTCCTAGTGTCGGAAGGCCCAACAAACATGCTGGAAAGACCAGCACAAAGTTGAAATCATAGCCGAAAGGGGGTATCCAATTTTGTTCTTTTTTGTTAACCAAGTCAAACAAAGCCAAGATTGGACTACAACATTGAAACCCAAGACCTCCCCTGGGGGCACACAAAAAAAGGCTCCTAGTCCTTGAAAAAAACTTGTACAGCCAAGTTAGCAGGAGATGTGGTTGAAGATTAATTCAAAAGTCATGACTGATCAATTGAAATCATGACTAAAATTAAGAAAATCTATAAAATTATAAAGAGCTTTGGTGTGGGGACATCACCATTGTGTAAAAATCAACAATGCCCATTCAAGACATTGTAACACCCCATTCCCGCTATGATCACTCACTAAGGGAATGCCATAGCATCGGTGGAGTATTTTAGTGAATATAGAACAGAAAAATTACAACAAGACAGATATAAATAGTACTTGAAATTTTTAAAACATCATCTCATAACAGCGGAAGTAAAACATGTCTGGTTACATCATAAAACCATAATAAAGGTCAAGTACAATATCCATCAAAATAAAGGAATACATAATCCCACTCTCATACAATAGCCAAAACAAAAGAAAAGATAACTGGATAACTGGAGCTTTACATCTATCCAAGCTCCTCAAGACTGGAACAGCAATCCGATCAAGCTCCACTACTGCTAGGATCCACCACAGGACCTGAGGGTTGGGAAAAAGATAAAAACAACGGGGTCAGACATAAGTCTGAGCGAGTCCTATAACTTTAACAATACAATCGTTAAAGTAACCAGAGAAGATATGAGCTGATATACGGTAACATACAGGGATAAATGGGTACCCTAAGCAGTCAACTGAACTATGATAAAGGATAAAGACGCATCTACCCTCCCTAAGGTAAATTACTAAACTGTACCACACCAGTCGTTTCTAACCTAAAGGTTGATCCCACCCAAGGACTTATAAAATTAACTAAATAGTACTTGCGTACCCCTAGGTGACCAAGTAGGCGCCACGGGGCCCTACAATCCACTAGGTGTACACACTACTTCCCCATTCGATCGGCTCCCTAACGTAGATACCCGTGCTGGCCCCACCGTGGGATGTATCATTCCCCAATGTGGCAACCTGATAAAACTAACGGTGCACGGCTTATATCTACTCGATGCAACAACGGCTTACCTACCAGCCCGGGCCCACTCACGCATATGAAGCCCGTTGGACTTGCGTTGCCACCGCTAACCCGTTTGCCTCTTACAGTCAAGCCCAGTATGCGTGTCCCGTCCTCGACATGGGTCGAGCCCACAAAGATACGTATGGGTTACTGGTTGAAATGGGCCTCCACAAGCTACCCACCTAAGCTTGTCCCTTTTTCTAGTATATCCCACTTAACCCTTTAATCATGTTTTAATTACATGTTTCATTTCGGTTAAGTATTCTAATCGTATTTTCCATTGCCACCCAAGGCAACCACTAGATTTTCTCATGCCACCCAAGGCACCCACTTAACCCCTCATGTCCCTCTACATGCTAATGTGGTTAAGTGTTTCTTAATTAATTAATTAAGAACGTAACCTTTGTAAAGACCTCTCACATTAGACTGTCTTTTGTGACCGCTGGTTAAGCCGGTTGGGTCCGGGCAGCCTTATGTCATAACAGAGTCTAACCTCGTGTCTTTACATTAATTACGTATTTAGTTTGTGCCTAAGACCTCTCACATTGGGCTAACATTTGTAGCAACTGGTTAAGCCGGTTGGGTCCGGGCAGTTTTACGCTACAACTGAGTCCAACCTCGTGTCTTAGTCAATTAATTACACCTAATTAATCACCCTCATAATTTTATATTAATTATCCCTAATTAATCAAGTTTTCTTAACATGGGTAGACCTAACTTAATAGGTAAATTCCCATGGGGTAGACCTAACTCAATAGGTAAATTCCCAACACATAGTATGGGTACACCTAACCAAATAGGCAAATTCCCATACTATGTTTATTTATTTTGAGTTATGCATAATTATATTAATTTCACACAATCTTATTAACTTATGCATTTAATTACCCCATCGTTCCCACGTAATTTCGTTCATGATATAACACATATAAAAGGTGTCAACTTGCATATGAATGAACATGTTTCAAAGGTGCCATCTTGCATATCAACAAACACATAACTTGCATATGAACTTGCATAATATGTCACATATCTTGCATATAATCTTATATAACATGTCACATAACTTGCATATAATATGTCACATAACTTACATATTCACTTGCATAATATATTTGCATATTAACCCATAAACTTGCATAATGTGTCATCATGAACTTGCATATTAACAAATATGTAACTTGCATATTATCAAGCATGTAACTTGCATATTAACAAACATGTAACTTGCATATTAACAAGCATGTAACTTGCATATTAACAAACATGTAACTTGCATAGCATATCTTGCATATTAACATACATGTAACTTGCATAGCATATCACCATGAACTTGCATAACATGCATATGATTACATAGCCCACAACTTGCATATTTAGCATCATGCAAACATAACATACATCATATTAAACTTGCATAAACTTACATACTCATTATGCATAAACATACATACTCAACATGCATAAACATAAGATTAAGGCTAACATCATATCATATGATTCAAAGCTCATTAACCCACATACAAAACCATAAATCTCATCACATCTCATCTAATTAGTTTACCAAAAGATCATCAAAGTGATAGAAACTCACTACTAGCAACTTTGCACACCAAATGAAGAAGATTAAGATGCTAAGAAGAGATTAGAGGTTGATTAGAGAGTGATTAGCATGCAACCCTCTTCATAAAATTAGTGGAGGCCATGAGAGCTAGCATTTTGCCATAGTTTAGTTACTAGGTTTAATTATGAATGAATTAGGGTAGGGTTAGGGTCTTATTTATAGGATTAGAAAGTGTTTTAGGCCCTTAGATTAACCCTAGATTAGATTAGGACCCTTAGATTTAGGAACCCTCTAGAACATAGCCCAAGACTCAGCCAAGACCAAACCTGGTGCACCCAGACCAGCAGGGCCGACACCCTGTGTCGACACCCCTGTCGACAGGGCTGTCGACACCCCTGTCGACACCCCTGTCGACATGGCTGTCGACACGGGGCTAGGCGGGAATTTTCCCCCCCTTTCCTCTTTTGGCTCCAAACTTGTTTTTCAAATCTGAAATTTAAATTTAAATTTCCTAAAACTTCTTTGGGCCATAACCGGGCCATACGGACTCCGATTCTCGAAAACTCGGACTCTATTTCGCGTATTTTTCCGAGACGAACGCAATGACGCAGCCCGTTTCCCCTGGTTCTTCCATCTGAGATTAATTAAACCTTAATTACTAACTATTAGCGTTAATTGAAATTCGGGGTGTTACATTCTCCCCTACTTAAAGGATTTCGTCCTCGAAATCTCTAAGTTAAGAAGAACGTATCCTACCAACCAAACAACCATCTACTAAACCATCAACCACAAGCAACCATTATCCCTAGAAACTTCTAATGATGTATGAACATATGCGGAAAGTGTGTGTATATGTCCGTATACTAATGCAAAATCAGGTGGTCTACTGATTCAGTCGACCTCCTTAATGCATACCATGATAGTGCCATGCATCCAATATGTATGCGAAACCCTATTGACACATACAAATTTCTACATGCGTGCACAACCATACACAAAAATGCATCATCCATATGATAACACAGCCATGATACATCCATCAATCTAACTACCACATCCATTTATGCAATATGCAACATGAAGTGACTGAGCCGATCTAGTGCCTAGTGTGTGTATATGCATCCACGAGCAACCACTAGCAAACAATTGCATCCATATGCATCCATCAACCATAACATGTTTCAAACACATGTTTCAACCATAGGTTTTACCCTATCTAAAGGTCATAGGTACTAGCGAGAGGATATACTAAAGATAAGATAAGTACTAGACAAGCGATAAAGGAGAAGTTAAAAGACATACTCTCAAAAAGAAATGGATACAAAGAACGCATTTTCGCTTCCGTCTCCCAAGTAGCATTGCTTTCGTCATCTCCCCATTGCACTTTCACTAGCTGAACTTCTCTATTCCTCAACTTCCTAGTTTCTGACCCAAGGATGCGAGTAGGAGCTCGTCGAATCGTCACATCACGCTCTACCTCTACATCTCTAAGCAAACTCGGCTCTACCACCTCCGCGGTCTCATGTAAGCACTTCCTCAAATGTGATACATGGAATACATCATGAACACCACTAAGTCTGTCGGGCAACTCTACCCTATATGCCATCCGTCCAATCCTTTCCTTAATAGGAAACGGCCCAACAAACCTCGGTGCTAACTTCCCAGCGGACCCGAAGCGAACAACATTTCTCAACGGAGATACTTTGACAAAAACCATGTCCCCAACCTCAAACTCAAGATCCGTCCCTCTCCGATCCGCATAAGATTTCTGTCTATCTTGCGCTGCCTTCATCCTTCTACGAATCAGATCAATCTTCTCTGAAGTCTCTCTAACCATATCTGGCCCAAGCAAGATCTTATCCGTAGATTCCCACCAACATGTAGGAGATCGACAAGGCCTTCCATAAAGAGCTTCGAAAGGAGCCATACCAATACTGGACTGAAAGCTGTTATTATATGCGAACTCCACCAAAGGAAGATGTTCTTCCCATGTACCTCCAAAATCCAAGATACAAAGCCTCAAAAGATCTTCTAAGATACGGTTCACCCTCTCAGTCTGACCGTCCGTCTGAGGATGATATGCGGTGCTCAAACACAACTGAGTCCCTACCGCCTCTTGCAAACTTCTCCAAAACTCACTAGTGAAGATAGGATCTCGATCACTCACAATGCTGGATGGTACGCCATGCAATCTAACAATCTCTCTAACATAGACTGAAGCAAGCCATGGAGCGGTCCTCTTACTCTTCACGGGTATAAAATGGGCACTCTTGGTAAGTCTGTCCACCACAACCCAAATTCCCGTATTGCCCTTCCTCGATCTCGGTAACCCATCGATGAAATCCATCGAGACACTATCCCACTTCCACTGCGGAACCTCCAATGGGTGCAGCAACCCATCGGGTTTCCTTTGCTCCGCTTTAACTTGTTGGCATACTAAGCATCTAGCCACGTATTCAGCCACATCTTTCTTCATGCCGGCCCAGAAGAAAACTCTCTTCATGTCTTGGTACATTTTGTCTCCTCCGGGATGAATAGTCATTCTTGAACGATGTGCATCATCCAAAATAGCCTTCTTCAAACTCTCATCTTGCGGTACACAAAGTCTACCGTCTCTATGCAACCATCCCTTATCATCTATGGTGTATCTACCCAAATGGCTGGACGACTCCCCTCTTATAAGCTTCTCTACCAACTCAACCAACTGTGGGTCGCCTCGCTGAGCCTCGCCAATCCGTCCCAAGAGAGTAGGTCTAACCTCCAAGGATGCCAACAAACCAGGTACAAAATCAACAGAAGGTCTGAAGTCAAACAAAGAAAGAAACTCCAAGCTTCGTCGTTCCACGAACAATGGACTCAAAGATAGCCTTTTTCTACTCAAGGCGTCTGCCACCACGTTACCCTTGCCAGGGGTATATGCTATCTCAAAATCATAGGATGCTAAGAACTCCATCCACCTTTGCTGTCTTAAATTCAAATCTTTCTGAGAGAATAAGTACTTCAATGATTTATGGTCGGTGAACAACTCGAATCTCTCACCAAGAAGATAATGGCGCCAAGACTTAAGTGCAAAAACAATCGCGGCCAACTCTAGATCATGGGTAGGGTAATTCTTCTCGTGCACTCTCAATTGCCTCCCTCCATAGGCTATTACCCTTCCCTCCTGCATCAAGACTGCGCCCAATCCTGTCCCACAAGCATCGGTATAAACAACAAATGGCTTACTCCCATCTGGAAGCACTAAAACTGGAGCGGTGGTCAAAGCTCTCTTTAACCGTCGGAAAGCATCATCACAATCTACATCCCATGAGAAAACCAGATTCTTTTTCGTCAAGCGGGTTAATGGGGCTGATATCTTCGCGAAGTCTTTGATGAACTTCCTATAATATCCTGCCAACCCCAAGAAACTTCTTACTTCGGTAGCATTTTTAGGAACTTTCCAATCCTGGATAGATACTATCTTTGCGGGATCCACAGCTATCCCTTCCTTAGAGACCACATGCCCTAAGAATCGCACCTCTCTTCTCCAAAAATGACATTTAGAGAATTTAGCTCTAAGACTATGTGCTCGAAGAGTCTCCAACACTTCCCTGAGATGTAAGGCATGCTCTTCTTCACTCTTGGAAAAGACCAAGATGTCATCCACAAAGACCACTACAAACTTATTCAGATACTCTCTGAACACTCTACTCATTAGATCAACAAAGTATGCAGGGGCGTTTGTCAACCCAAATGGCATCACTAGCCACTCATAAAAACCATCCGGAGTCCGGAAAGCTGTCTTCTCTATACTGTCCTCCGCCACTCTCAACTGATGAAACCCTGTAGCTAAGTCCATCTGCGAAAATACTGAGGCGCCAACCAACTGATCAAAGAGATCATCTATCCTTGGTAATGGGTGTCTATTCTTCTTCGTGAGCTTATTAAGTTCTCTATAATCCACACAAAGTCTGAGGGACCCATCCGCCTTTGTGGCAAATACTACTGGAGCTCCCCACTCCGATATACTTCGCCTTATGAACCCCTTCTTAAGCAACTCCCCTACTTGCTTATGAAGTTCTCTTCTCTCACGAGGAGCCATGTGGCGCACCGGCAAAGACACTGGTTTGGCATTATCCACCAAATATATTCTAAAATCTATCTCCCGCTTCGGAGGCAAACCCTTCACTTCTTCAAACACATCCGGATATTCCCGGACCACTCTGACAGAACGCAAACTCTCGACCGAAGCATCGAGCGATTCAAGATAACTTAGCAAAACAGATTCCATGGGATTACAAGAGATCTCGAGAGTATTACCCAAGCGGGTCATAAGCCTGACAACTCTCCTTTCACAATCAAGAACGGCACCATTACTGGATAACCAGTCCATGCCCAAAATCAACCCATAGCCCGTGAAGCCCAATACAAAAGCATCACATCTAAACTCAACGCTAAGTATAGAAATTTTCAAACCCAAACATATCATAGACAGATATATGGAGCCCCCAATTGGGTTTGAAACAACCAAGGGATCATCAACTAGACTGGTGTCTAAGTGCAGTGACTCAACTAACGATGATGAGATAAAAGAATGCGATGCGCCAGAGTCAAACAAAGTACGAACTGGATGATCACACAGAAAAACCAGACTTTCAACGGAAATAGTTCTACCTCTCTGCTGAATCGGTGGAACTGAGAGAACCTGAACTTGCCCCCCTGACTGAGGTGGTGCTATAAGAGCTTGCACCTGCCCTCCTGAGGTAGACCCCGTCTTCTGCCCCTTCTTTGGGCAGTTTTTCACAAGATGCCCTGCTTCACCACAATGAAAGCAACCGGTCTTCTTCTTTTTGCGACAATCCTTACTAAGGTGTCCTGGTGTTCCACAATTGAAGCACTTCTTCTTCGTCTTCTTTTTGTCACCATTGCCTTTTCCGCCCTTGCCTTGTTGTTGTTGTTGCGGTTTCTTCTGATCCCCCTTTTTCTCTGGTGCCTTAGAATTCTTATCATCCTCATGCATAAGTGCCATATAGACAAGTTTCTCAAAAGTGGCCCCCATAGGAATGTGAGTCATAGCTATTCCTTGCAATGGTTCGTTCAAGCCTCTAACGAACCTCAAAGCCTTCTTCTCCGGTGTATTCACCAACTCTATGCCAAATCTCGCTAATTGATTGAATTTGTTGACATATTCTTTCACCGTGAGATTCCCTTGCTTCAAATTCAAGAACTTCTCCATAAACAGATTCTCTTCCGCCCTTGAGAGAAACTTAGCCCCAAACCTTTGCTTAAAATCTGCCCAAGAGTCAACCGGGCGTTCTCCATTAGTGACCTCCCACCAGAATGAGGCCTCTCCCTTCATTAACCAAGCCGCCAACTTGACTTTCTTTCCTTCTTCCACTTCAAAGATATCTAGCAATTCTTCCACTTCCTTAAGCCAATCTCTAGCCTCTACGAAAGTCTCTGAACCTAGAAAAGGTTTTCCTCCTATAGCCTTGAACTCCTTGCAAACCTTAGCAAAATTATCCACTCTAGGCTGGGGAGGAGGAGCGGTTGTCTCTGGTGTAGTAGCATTGGCCGGACCCGCAGCCCTAGCCTCTTGCAACCTCCTATACCATAGTGGTATTACTAAACCCTCCGGGATGTTAAGATCTTCAGCCATGCTGAAACGAAAGAGGAAAGATTCAAAAAGGAGATTCCGAAAGATAAAGATATGGCTATTGGGGATTATGCTTTTCTTTTTTTTTCAAAAACTTTTTCTCTTAGAAGACATGCTTTTGAAAATACTTTCTTCGAAAATACTCTTAGAAAATAGTTTTTCTCAAGAATTTTATCTGTTCTGGTAACCTTAAGCTCTGATACCACGTGTAACACCCCACTCCCGCTATGATCACTCACTAAGGGAATGCCATAGCATCGGTGGAGTATTTTAGTGAATATAGAACAGAAAAATTACAACAAGACAGATATAAATAGTACTTGAAATTTTTAAAACATCATCTCATAACAGCGGAAGTAAAACATGTCTGGTTACATCATAAAACCATAATAAAGGTCAAGTACAATATCCATCAAAATAAAGGAATACATAATCCCACTCTCATACAATAGCCAAAACAAAAGAAAAGATAACTGGATAACTGGAGCTTTACATCTATCCAAGCTCCTCAAGACTGGAACAGCAATCCGATCAAGCTCCACTACTGCTAGGATCCACCACAGGACCTGAGGGTTGGGAAAAAGATAAAAACAACGGGGTCAGACATAAGTCTGAGCGAGTCCTATAACTTTAACAATACAATCGTTAAAGTAACCAGAGAAGATATGAGCTGATATACGGTAACATACAGGGATAAATGGGTACCCTAAGCAGTCAACTGAACTATGATAAAGGATAAATACGCATCTACCCTCCCTAAGGTAAATTACTAAACTGTACCACACCAGTCGTTTCTAACCTAAAGGTTGATCCCACCCAAGGACTTATAAAATTAACTAAATAGTACTTGCGTACCCCTAGGTGACCAAGTAGGCGCCACGGGGCCCTACAATCCACTAGGTGTACACACTACTTCCCCATTCGATCGGCTCCCTAACGTAGATACCCGTGCTGGCCCCACCATGGGATGTATCATTCCCCAATGTGGCAACCTGATAAAACTAACGGTGCACGGCTTATATCTACTCGATGCAACAACGGCTTACCTACCAGCCCGGGCCCACTCACGCATATGAAGCCCGTTGGACTTGCGTTGCCACCGCTAACCCGTTTGCCTCTTACAGTCAAGCCCAGTATGCGTGTCCCGTCCTCGACATGGGTCGAGCCCACAAAGATACATATGGGTTACTGGTTGAAATGGGCCTCCACAAGCTACCCACCTAAGCTTGTCCCTTTTTCTAGTATATCCCACTTAACCCTTTAATCATGTTTTAATTACATGTTTCATTTCGGTTAAGTATTCTAATCGTATTTTCCATTGCCACCCAAGGCAACCACTAGATTTTCTCATGCCACCCAAGGCACCCACTTAACCCCTCATGTCCCTCTACATGCTAATGTGGTTAAGTGTTTCTTAATTAATTAATTAAGAACGTAACCTTTGTAAAGACCTCTCACATTAGACTGTCTTTTATGACCGCTGGTTAAGCCGGTTGGGTCCGGGCAGCCTTATGTCATAACAGAGTCTAACCTCGTGTCTTTACATTAATTACGTATTTAGTTTGTGCCTAAGACCTCTCACATTGGGCTAACATTTGTAGCAACTGGTTAAGCCGGTTGGGTCCGGGCAGTTTTACGCTACAACTGAGTCCAACCTCGTGTCTTAGTCAATTAATTACACCTAATTAATCACCCTCATAATTTTATATTAATTATCCCTAATTAATCAAGTTTTCTTAACATGGGTAGACCTAACTTAATAGGTAAATTCCCATGGGGTAGACCTAACTCAATAGGTAAATTCCCAACACATAGTATGGGTACACCTAACCAAATAGGCAAATTCCCATACTATGTTTATTTATTTTGAGTTATGCATAATTATATTAATTTCACACAATCTTATTAACTTATGCATTTAATTACCCCATCGTTCCCACGTAATTTCGTTCATGATATAACACATATAAAAGGTGTCAACTTGCATATGAATGAACATGTTTCAAAGGTGCCATCTTGCATATCAACAAACATGTAACAACCCGTATTTTCAATAACCTGTAATAACATAAATCGAGGCAGAATTTAATTCTAAAATGGGAATCAAGGGAAACGGGCTATGCCATTGTGTTCGTCTCGGAAAAATACGCGAAATAGAGTCCGAGTTTTCGAAAATCGGAGTCCGTATGACCAAGATATGGCCTCGCGAAGTTTCACGAAAATTCCCAAATTAAAGTATACTTAATTAAGTGAAATGGGTTGTGTAGATATATATATATATATATATATATATATATATATATATTGATATATATATATATATATATATAATTGAAAATTTAATAAATAAATATGCAAAAATGCTCAAAACAGCGAATTGGGAGAGGGGAATAACCGAACCGGCCGATTTTTGAAGTCGACCCGAGCCCGCTGGGTCGACTAGGGGTTAATCCAGGGTGTTTGGCTGTCAACCCGTGGGCCGATTCACTCAAGTGCAGATTTTGCATTTGAATGGTTCTCATGGTCCATCTTTAATCTAAAGGCCCTAGATGGTTCCTACACTTGACTTCTTCCCCAAGACATGCTTTGATGGCTTGGATTGAATCTAGGGTTAATCCTATGGCCTAAAACACTTGCCTAATCTATAAATAAGACCCTAACCTACCCTAATTCATTCATAATTAAACCTAGTGACTAAACTATGGCAAAATGCTAGCTCTCATGGCCTCCACTAATTTTATGAAGAGGGTTGCATACTAATCACTCTCTAATCAACTTCTAATCCCTTCTTAGCATCTTAATCTTCTTCATTTGGTGTTCAAAGTTGCTAGTTGTGAGTTTCTATCACTTTGATGATCTTTTGGTAAACTAATTAGATGAGATGTGATGAGATTTATGGTTTTGTATGTGGGTTAATGAGCTTTGAATCATATGATATGATGTTAGCATTAATCTTATGTTTATGCATGTTGAGTATGTAAGCTTATGCAAGTTTAATATGATGTATGTTATGTTTGCATGATGCTAAATATGCAAGTTGTGGGCTATGTAATCATATGCATGTTATGCAAGTTCATGGTAATATGCTATGCAAGTTACATGTTTGTTAATATGCAAGTTACATGTTTGTTAATATGCAAGTTACATGTATGTAAATATGCAAGTTACATGTTTGTTAATATGCAAGTTACATGTTTGTTAATATGCAAGTTACATGTATGTAAATATGCAAGTTACATGTTTCTTTATATGCAAGTTACATGTTTGTTAATATGCGAGTTACATGTATGTAAATATGCAAGTTACATGTTTATTAATATGCAAGTTCATGATGACACATTATGCAAGTCTATAAGCTAATATGCAAGTTTGTTATGCAAAATGAATATGTAAGTTATGTGACATATTATATGCAAGTTATGTGACATGTTATGCAAGTTCATATGCAAGTTATGTGTTTGTTAATATGCAAGATGGCACCTTTGAAACATGTTCATTCATATGCAAGTTGACACCTTTTATATGTGTTATATCATGAACGAAATTACGTGGGAACGATGGGGTAATTAAATGCATAAGTTAATAAGATTGTGTGAAATTAATATAATTATGCATAACACAAAATAAATAAACATAGTATGGGAATTTGCCTATTTGGTTAGGTGTACCCATACTATGTGTTGGGAATTTACCTATTGAGTTCGGTCTACCCCATGGGAATTTACCTATTAAGTTAGGTCTACCCATGTTAAGAAAACTTGATTAATTAGGGATAATTAATATAAAATTATGAGGGTGATTAATTAGGTGTAATTAATTGACTAAGACACGAGGTTGGACTCAGTTGTAGCGTAAAACTGCCCGGACCCAACCGGCTTAACCAGTTGCTACAAATGTTAGCCCAATGTGAGAGGTCTTAGGCACAAACTAAATACGTAATTAATGTAAAGACACGAGGTTAGACTCTGTTATGACATAAGGCTGCCCGGACCCAACCGGCTTAACCAGCGGTCATAAAAGACAGTCTAATGTGAGAGGTCTTTACAAAGGTTACGTTCTTAATTAATTAATTAAGAAACACTTAACCACATTAGCATGTAGAGGGACATGAGGGGTTAAGTGGGTGCCTCGGGTGGCATGAGAAAATCTAGTGGTTGCCTTGGGTGGCAATAGAAAATACGATTAGAATACTTAACCAAAATAGAACATGTAATTAAAACATGATTAAAGGGTTAAGTGGGATATACTAGAAAAAGGGACAAGCTTAGGTGGGTAGCTTGTGGAGGCCCATTTCAACCAGTAACCCATACGTATCTTTGTGGGCTCGACCCATGTCGAGGACGGGACACGCATACTGGGCTTGACTGTAAGAGGCAAACGGGTTAGCGGTGGCAACGCAAGTCCAACGGGCTTCATATGCGTGAGTGGGCCCGGGCTGGTAGGTAAGCCGTTGTTGCATCGAGTAGATATAAGCCGTGCACCTTTAGTTTCATCAGGTTGCCACATTGGGGAATGATACATCCCACGGTGGGGCCAGCACGGGTATCTACGTTAGGGAGCCGATCGAATGGGAAGTAGTGTGTACACCTAGTGGATTGTAGGGCCCCGTGGCGCCTACTTGGTCACCTAGGGGTACGCAGGTACTAATTAGTAAATTTTATAAGTCCTTGGGTGGGATCAACCTTTAAGTTAGGAACGACTGGTGTGGTGCAGTTTAGTAATTTACCTTAGGGAGGGTAGATGCGTCTTTATCCTTTATCTTCGTTTAGTTGACTGCTTAGGGTAGCCATTCATCCCTATATGTTACCGTATATCAGTTTATGTCTTCTCTGGTTACTTTAACGATTGTATTGTTAAAGTTATAGGACTCGCTCAGACTTATGTCTGACCCTGTTGTTTTTATCTTTTTCCCAACCCTCAGGTCCTACGGTGGATCCTAGCAGTAGTGGAGCTTGATCGGATTGCTGTTCCAGTCTTTAGGAGCTTGGATAGATGTAAAGCTCCAGTTATCCAGTTATCTTTTCTTTTGTTTGGCTATTGTATGAGAGTGGGATTATGTACTTCTTTATTTTGATGGATATTGTACTTGACCTTTATTGTGGTTTTATGATGTAACCAGACATGTTTTACTTCCGCTGTTATGAGATGATGTTTTAAAATTTCAAGTACTATTTATATCTGTCTTGTTGTAATTTTTCTGTTCTATATTCACTAAAATACTCCACCGATGCTATGGCATTCCCTTAGTGAGTGATCATAGCGGGAGTGGGGTGTTACACGTGGTATCAGAGCTTAAGGTTACCAGAACAGATAAAATTTTTGAGAAAAACTACTTTCTAAGAGTATTTTCGAAGAAAGTATTTTTAAAAGCATGTCTTCTAAGAGAAAAAGTTTTTGAAAAAGAAAAGCATAATCCCCAATAGCCATATCTTTATCTTTCGGAATCTCGTTTTTGAATCTTTCCTCTTTCGTTTCAGCATGGCTGAAGATCTTAACATCCCGGAGGGTTTAGTTATACCACTATGGTATAGGAGGTTGCAAGAGGCTAGGGCCGCGGCTGCGGGTCCGGCCAATGCTACTACACCAGAAACAACCGCTCCTCCTCCTCAGCCTAGAGTGGATAATTTTGCTAAGGTTTGCAAGGAGTTCAAGGCTATAGGAGGAAAACCTTTTCTTGGTTCAGAGACTTTCGTAGAGGCTAGAGATTGGCTTAAGGAAGTGGAAGAGTTGCTAGATATCTTTGAAGTGGAAGAGGGAAAGAAAGTCAAGTTGGCGGCTTGGTTAATGAAGGGAGAGGCCTCATTCTGGTGGGAGGTCACTAATGGAGAACGCCCTGTTGACTCTTGGGCAGATTTTAAGCAAAGGTTTGGGGCTAAGTTTCTCTCAAGGGCGGAAGAGAATCTGTTTATGGAGAAGTTCTTGAATTTGAAGCAAGGGAATCTCACGGTGAAAGAATATGTCAACAAATTCAATCAATTAGCAAGGTTTGGCATAGAGTTGGTGAATACACCGGAGAAGAAGGCTTTGAGGTTCGTTAGAGGCTTGAACGAACCATTGCAAGGAATAGCTATGACTCACATTCCTATGGGGGCCACTTTTGAGAAGCTTGTCTACATGGCACTTATGCATGAGGATGATAAGAATTCTAAGGCACCAGAGAAAAAGGGGGATCAGAAGAAACCGCAACAGCAACAACAAGGCAAGGGCGGAAAAGGCAATGGTGACAAAAAGAAGACGAAGAAGAAGTGCTTCAATTGTGGAACACCAGGACACCTCAGTAAGGATTGTCGCAAAAAGAAGAAGACCGGTTGCTTTCATTGTGGTGAAGCAGGGCATCTTGTGAAAAACTGCCCAAAGAAGGGGCAGAAGACGGGGTCTACCTCAGGAGGCCAGGTGCAAGCTCTTATAGCACCACCTCAGTCAGGGGGGCAAGTTCAGGTTCTCTCAGTTCCACCGATTCAGCAGAGAGGTAGAACTATTTCCGTTGAAAGTCTGGTTTTTCTGTTTGATCATCCAGTTCGTACTTTGTTTGACTCTGGCGCATCGCATTCTTTTATCTCATCATCGTTAGTTGAGTCACTGCACTTAGACACCAGTCTAGTTGATGATCCCTTGGTTGTCTCAAACCCAATTGGGGGCTCCATATATCTGTCTATGATATGTTTGGGTTTGAAGATTTCTATACTTAGCGTTGAGTTTAGATGTGATGCTTTTGTATTGGGCTTCACGGGCTATGGGTTGATCTTGGGCATGGACTGGTTATCCAGTAATGGTGCCGTTCTTGATTGCGAAAGGAGAGTTGTCAGGCTCATGACCCGCTTGGGTAACACTCTCGAGATCTCTGGCAATCCCATGGAATCTGTTTTGCTAAGTTATCTTGAATCGCTCGATGCTTCGGTCGAAAGTTTGTGTTCTGTCAGAGTAGTCCGGGAATATCCGGATGTGTTTGAAGAAGTAAAGGGTTTGCCTCCGAAGCGGGAGATAGATTTCCGAATTTATTTGGTGGATAATGCCAAACCAGTGTCTTTGCCAGTACGCCACATGGCTCCTCGTGAGAGAAGAGAACTTCATAAGCAAGTAGGGGAGTTGCTTGAGAAGGGGTTCATAAGGCGAAGTATATCGGAGTGGGGAGCTCCAGTAGTGTTTGCCACGAAGGCGGATGGGTCCCTCAGACTTTGTGTGGATTATAGGGAACTTAATAAGCTCACGAAGAAGAATAGACACCCATTACCGAGGATAGATGATCTCTTTGATCAGTTGGTTGGCGCGTCAGTATTTTCGCAGATGGACTTAGCTACAGGGTTTCATCAGTTAAGAGTGGCGGAGGACAGTATAGAGAAGACTGCTTTCCGGACTCCGGATGGTTTTTATGAGTGGCTAGTGATGCCATTTGGGTTGACAAACGCCCCCGCATACTTTGTTGATCTCATGAGTAGAGTGTTTAGAGAGTATCTGAATAAGTTTGTAGTAGTTTTTGTGGATGACATCTTGGTCTTTTCCAAGAATGAAGAAGAGCATGCCTTACATCTCAAGGAAGTGTTGGAGACTCTTCGAGCGCATAGTCTTAAAGCTAAATTCTCTAAATGCCATTTTTGGAGAAGAGAAGTGCGATTCTTAGGGCATGTGGTCTCTAAGGAAGGGATAGCTGTGGATCCCGCAAAGATAGTATCTATCCAGGATTGGAAAGTTCCTAGAAATGCTACCGAGGTAAGAAGTTTCTTGGGGTTGGCAGGATATTATAGGAAGTTCATCAAAGACTTCACGAAGATATCAGCCCCATTAACCCGCTTGACGAAGAAGAATCTGGTTTTCTCATGGGATGTAGATTGTGATGATGCTTTCCGACGGTTAAAGAGAGCTTTGACCACCGCTCCAGTTTTAGTGCTTCCAGATGGGAGTAAGCCGTTTGTTGTTTATACCGATGCTTGTGGAACAGGATTAGGCGCAGTCTTGATGCAGGAGGGAAGGGTAATAGCCTATGGAGGGAGACAATTGAGAGTGCATGAGAAGAATTACCCTACCCATGATCTAGAGTTGGCCGCGATTGTTTTCGCACTTAAGTCTTGGCGCCATTATCTTCTTGGTGAGAGATTCGAGTTGTTCACCGACCATAAATCATTGAAGTACTTATTCTCTCAGAAGGATTTAAACTTAAGACAACAAAGGTGGATGGAGTTCTTAGCATCCTATGATTTCGAGATAGCGTATACCCCTGGTAAGGGTAACGTGGTGGCAGACGCCTTAAGTAGAAAAAGGCTATCTTTGAGTCCATTGTTCGTGGAACGACGAAGCTTGGAGTTTCTTTCTTTGTTTGACTTCAGACCTTCTGTTGATTTTGTACCTGGTTTGTTGGCATCCTTGGAGGTTAGACCTACTCTTTTGAGACGGATTGGCGAGGCTCAGCGAGACGACCCACAGTTGGTTGTGTTGGTAGAGAAGCTTATAAGAGGGGAGTCGTCCAGCCATTTGGGTAGATACACCATAGATGATAAGGGATGGTTGCATAGAGACGGTAGACTTTGTGTACCGCAAGATGAGGGTTTGAAGAAGGCTATTTTGGATGATGCACATCGTTCAAGAATGACTATTCATCCCGGTGGAGACAAAATGTACCAAGACATGAAGAGAGTTTTCTTCTGGACCGGTATGAAGAAAGATGTGGCCGAGTATGTGGCTAGATGCTTAGTGTGCCAACAAGTTAAAGTGGAGCAAAGGAAACCCGGTGGGTTGCTACACCCATTGGAAGTTCCACAGTGGAAGTGGGATAGTGTCTCGATGGATTTCATCGACGGGTTACCGAGATCGAGGAAGGGCAATACGGGAATTTGGGTTGTGGTAGACAGACTTACCAAGAGTGCCCATTTTATACCCGTAAAGAGTAAGAGGACCGCTCCATGGCTTGCTTCAGTCTATGTTAGAGAGATTGTTAGATTGCATGGCGTACCATCCAGCATTGTGAGTGATCGAGATCCTATTTTCACTAGTGAGTTTTGGAGAAGTTTGCAAGAGGCGGTAGGGACTCAGTTGTGTTTGAGCACCGCATATCATCCTCGGACGGACGGTCAGACCGAGAGGGTGAACCGTATCTTAGAAGATCTTTTGAGGCTTTGTATCTTGGATTTTGGAGGTACATGGGAAGAACATCTTCCTTTGGTGGAGTTCGCATATAATAACAGCTTTCAGTCCGGTATTGGTATGGCTCCTTTCGAAGCTCTTTATGGAAGGCCTTGTCGATCTCCTACATGTTGGTGGGAATCTACGGATAAGATCTTGCTTGGGCCGGATATGGTTAGAGAGACTTCAGAGAAGATTGATTTAATTCGAAAAAGGATGAAAGCAGCGCAAGATAGACAGAAATCTTATGCGGATCGGAGAAGGACGGATCTTGAGTTTGAGGTTGGGGACATGGTTTTTGTCAAAGTATCTCCATTGAGAAATGTTGTTCGCTTTGGGTCCGTAGGGAAGTTAGCATCGAGATTTGTTGGGCCGTTTCCTATTAAGGAAAGGATTGGACGGATGGCATATAGGGTGGAGTTGCCCGACAGACTTAGTGGTGTTCATGATGTATTCCATGTATCACATTTGAGGAAGTGCTTACATGAGACCGCGGAGGTGGTAGAGCCGAGCTTGCTTAGAGATGTAGAGGTAGAGCGTGATGCGACGATTCGACGAGCTCCTACTCGCATCCTTGGGTCAGAAACTAGGAAGTTGAGGAACAGAGAAGTTCAGCTAGTTAAAGTGCAATGGGGAGATGACGAAAGCAATGCTACTTGGGAGACGGAAGCAAAGATGCGTTCTTTGTATCCATTTCTTTTTGAGAGTATGTCTTTTAACTTCTCCTTTATTGCTTGTCTAGTACTTATCTTATCTTTAGTATATCCTCTCGCTAATACCTATGACCTTTAGATAGGGTAAAACCTATGGTTGAAACATGTGTTTGAAACATGTTATGGTTGATGGATGCATATGGATGCAATTGTTTGCTAGTGGTTGCTCGTGGATGCATATACACACACATTAGGCACTAGATCGGCTCAGTCACTTCATGTTGCATATTGCATAAATGGATGTGGTAGTTAGATTGATGGATGTATCATGGCTGTGTTATCATATGGATGATGCATTTTTGTGTATGGTTGTGCACGCATGTAGAAATTTGTATGTGTCAATAGGGTTTCGCATACATATTGGATGCATGGCACTATCATGGTTTGCATTAAGGAGGTTTACTGTATCAGTAACCGCCTGATTTTCGCATTAGGTAAGTACATATACACACACTTTTGCATATATCCATCCAGCATTTAGAATCTTGTAAGGACAATGATTGCTCGTGGATGATGCTTTGAGTAGATGGATGATTGGATGGTAGGATACGTTCTTCCTAACTTGAAGATTTCGGGGACGAAATCCTTTAAGGAGGGGAGAATGTAACAACCCGTATTTTCAATAACCTGTAATAACATAAATCGAGGCAGAATTTAATTCTAAAATGGGAATCAAGGGAAACGGGCTATGCCATTGTGTTCGTCTCGGAAAAATACGCGAAATAGAGTCCGAGTTTTCGAAAATCGGAGTCCGTATGACCAAGATATGGCCTCGCGAAGTTTCACGAAAATTCCCAAATTAAAGTATACTTAATTAAGTGAAATGGGTTGTGTAGATATATATATATATATATATTGATATATATATATATATATATATATATATAATTGAAAATTTAATAAATAAATATGCAAAAATGCTCAAAACAGCGAATTGGGAGAGGGGAATAACCGAACCGGCCGATTTTTGAAGTCGACCCGAGCTCGCTGGGTCGACTAGGGGTTAATCCAGGGTGTTTGGCTGTCAACCCGTGGGCCGATTCGCTCAAGTGCAGATTTTGCATTTGAATGGTTCTCATGGTCCATCTTTAATCTAAAGGCCCTAGATGGTTCCTACACTTGACTTCTTCCCCAAGACATGCTTTGATGGCTTGGATTGAATCTAGGGTTAATCCTATGGCCTAAAACACTTGCCTAATCTATAAATAAGACCCTAACCTACCCTAATTCATTCATAATTAAACCTAGTGACTAAACTATGACAAAATGCTAGCTCTCATGGCCTCCACTAATTTTATGAAGAGGGTTGCATACTAATCACTCTCTAATCAACTTCTAATCCCTTCTTAGCATCTTAATCTTCTTCATTTGGTGTTCAAAGTTGCTAGTTGTGAGTTTCTATCACTTTGATGATCTTTTGGTAAACTAATTAGATGAGATGTGATGAGATTTATGGTTTTGTATGTGGGTTAATGAGCTTTGAATCATATGATATGATGTTAGCATTAATCTTATGTTTATGCATGTTGAGTATGTAAGCTTATGCAAGTTTAATATGATGTATGTTATGTTTGCATGATGCTAAATATGCAAGTTGTGGGCTATGTAATCATATGCATGTTATGCAAGTTCATGGTAATATGCTATGCAAGTTACATGTTTGTTAATATGCAAGTTACATGTTTGTTAATATGCAAGTTACATGTATGTAAATATGCAAGTTACATGTTTGTTAATATGCAAGTTACATGTTTGTTAATATGCAAGTTACATGTATGTAAATATGCAAGTTACATGTTTCTTTATATGCAAGTTACATGTTTGTTAATATGCGAGTTACATGTATGTAAATATGCAAGTTACATGTTTATTAATATGCAAGTTCATGATGACACATTATGCAAGTCTATAAGCTAATATGCAAGTTTGTTATGCAAAATGAATATGTAAGTTATGTGACATATTATATGCAAGTTATGTGACATGTTATGCAAGTTCATATGCAAGTTATGTGTTTGTTAATATGCAAGATGGCACCTTTGAAACATGTTCATTCATATGCAAGTTGACACCTTTTATATGTGTTATATCATGAACGAAATTACGTGGGAACGATGGGGTAATTAAATGCATAAGTTAATAAGATTGTGTGAAATTAATATAATTATGCATAACACAAAATAAATAAACATAGTATGGGAATTTGCCTATTTGGTTAGGTGTACCCATACTATGTGTTGGGAATTTACCTATTGAGTTCGGTCTACCCCATGGGAATTTACCTATTAAGTTAGGTCTACCCATGTTAAGAAAACTTGATTAATTAGGGATAATTAATATAAAATTATGAGGGTGATTAATTAGGTGTAATTAATTGACTAAGACACGAGGTTGGACTCAGTTGTAGCGTAAAACTGCCCGGACCCAACCGGCTTAACCAGTTGCTACAAATGTTAGCCCAATGTGAGAGGTCTTAGGCACAAACTAAATACGTAATTAATGTAAAGACACGAGGTTAGACTCTGTTATGACATAAGGCTGCCCGGACCCAACCGGCTTAACCAGCGGTCATAAAAGACAGTCTAATGTGAGAGGTCTTTACAAAGGTTACGTTCTTAATTAATTAATTAAGAAACACTTAACCACATTAGCATGTAGAGGGACATGAGGGGTTAAGTGGGTGCCTCGGGTGGCATGAGAAAATCTAGTGGTTGCCTTGGGTGGCAATAGAAAATACGATTAGAATACTTAACCAAAATAGAACATGTAATTAAAACATGATTAAAGGGTTAAGTGGGATATACTAGAAAAAGGGACAAGCTTAGGTGGGTAGCTTGTGGAGGCCCATTTCAACCAGTAACCCATACGTATCTTTGTGGGCTCGACCCATGTCGAGGACGGGACACGCATACTGGGCTTGACTGTAAGAGGCAAACGGGTTAGCGGTGGCAACGCAAGTCCAACGGGCTTCATATGCGTGAGTGGGCCCGGGCTGGTAGGTAAGCCGTTGTTGCATCGAGTAGATATAAGCCGTGCACCTTTAGTTTCATCAGGTTGCCACATTGGGGAATGATACATCCCACGGTGGGGCCAGCACGGGTATCTACGTTAGGGAGCCGATCGAATGGGAAGTAGTGTGTACACCTAGTGGATTGTAGGGCCCCGTGGCGCCTACTTGGTCACCTAGGGGTACGCAGGTACTAATTAGTAAATTTTATAAGTCCTTGGGTGGGATCAACCTTTAAGTTAGGAACGACTGGTGTGGTGCAGTTTAGTAATTTACCTTAGGGAGGGTAGATGCGTCTTTATCCTTTATCTTCGTTTAGTTGACTGCTTAGGGTAGCCATTCATCCCTATATGTTACCGTATATCAGTTTATGTCTTCTCTGGTTACTTTAACGATTGTATTGTTAAAGTTATAGGACTCGCTCAGACTTATGTCTGACCCTGTTGTTTTTATCTTTTTCCCAACCCTCAGGTCCTACGGTGGATCCTAGCAGTAGTGGAGCTTGATCGGATTGCTGTTCCAGTCTTTAGGAGCTTGGATAGATGTAAAGCTCCAGTTATCCAGTTATCTTTTCTTTTGTTTGGCTATTGTATGAGAGTGGGATTATGTACTTCTTTATTTTGATGGATATTGTACTTGACCTTTATTGTGGTTTTATGATGTAACCAGACATGTTTTACTTCCGCTGTTATGAGATGATGTTTTAAAATTTCAAGTACTATTTATATCTGTCTTGTTGTAATTTTTCTGTTCTATATTCACTAAAATACTCCACCGATGCTATGGCATTCCCTTAGTGAGTGATCATAGCGGGAGTGGGGTGTTACACATAACTTGCATATGAACTTGCATAATATGTCACATATCTTGCATATAATCTTATATAACATGTCACATAACTTGCATATAATATGTCACATAACTTACATATTCACTTGCATAATATATTTGCATATTAACCCATAAACTTGCATAATGTGTCATCATGAACTTGCATATTAACAAATATGTAACTTGCATATTATCAAGCATGTAACTTGCATATTAACAAACATGTAACTTGCATATTAACAAGCATGTAACTTGCATATTAACAAACATGTAACTTGCATAGCATATCTTGCATATTAACATACATGTAACTTGCATAGCATATCACCATGAACTTGCATAACATGCATATGATTACATAGCCCACAACTTGCATATTTAGCATCATGCAAACATAACATACATCATATTAAACTTGCATAAACTTACATACTCATTATGCATAAACATACATACTCAACATGCATAAACATAAGATTAAGGCTAACATCATATCATATGATTCAAAGCTCATTAACCCACATACAAAACCATAAATCTCATCACATCTCATCTAATTAGTTTACCAAAAGATCATCAAAGTGATAGAAACTCACTACTAGCAACTTTGCACACCAAATGAAGAAGATTAAGATGCTAAGAAGAGATTAGAGGTTGATTAGAGAGTGATTAGCATGCAACCCTCTTCATAAAATTAGTGGAGGCCATGAGAGCTAGCATTTTGCCATAGTTTAGTTACTAGGTTTAATTATGAATGAATTAGGGTAGGGTTAGGGTCTTATTTATAGGATTAGAAAGTGTTTTAGGCCCTTAGATTAACCCTAGATTAGATTAGGACCCTTAGATTTAGGAACCCTCTAGAACATAGCCCAAGACTCAGCCAAGACCAAACCTGGTGCACCCAGACCAGCAGGGCCGACACCCTGTGTCGACACCCCTGTCGACACCCCTGTCGACACCCCTGTCGACATGGCTGTCGACACGGGGCTAGGCGGGAATTTTCCCCCCCTTTCCTCTTTTGGCTCCAAACTTGTTTTTCAAATCTGAAATTTAAATTTAAATTTCCTAAAACTTCTTTGGGCCATAACCGGGCCATACGGACTCCGATTCTCGAAAACTCGGACTCTATTTCGCGTATTTTTCCGAGACGAACGCAATGACGCAGCCCGTTTCCCCTGGTTCTTCCATCTGAGATTAATTAAACCTTAATTACTAACTATTAGCGTTAATTGAAATTCGGGGTGTTACAGACATACTACATACTCGTTATAACGTTACTTTGAAAAGTAGACGAATGATGAGTTCGCGCAGCTGACGAAAATGATTCCTCATGAAGTGCTGTCACTCATAAAAGCAAAATGGTAAAACTATTATAATACCAAGTGATACAAACGTGAGTGTGCGAACGTAAAGCGAGGGCCAACACTCGCATATACAACCGGTCTAAATGCGTAACAAATAAAGGGAATAGATTAAAATCACGGTACAAAGTCATAAATTCTGCTACTAACAGAGAAACAAAGGATGGGTCGACTGCTTGACATTCATCTCTTACTAATCTAATTACACAGAGAACTATCGAAAAAGGACAGGTTAAAGATTCTGTATTACTTGCAAATTGGTTTCCTTTTGTGTACCAATGTAGACACAACCTTAATATTCCAAATTCCATCCTCATCTTCTGGATCTGACATATCAATTAATAATGGTGAAGGTGTGACGCGGGGGTTAGTGTTGGTGGATATTAAGGCGGAATCAACAACGAAAGTTTGAACAGTAGTACCACAAGCAGGCAAAGGAGGTGGCGAGAGCACATCTGGTGCAAGTGAATAACAAGCATGAAAATCATCAAACCCAGGTGAATAAGTAAGGAAATCCAAATCCGGGGCAGACTAATAGATATCAATTTTATCTGGGGTTACTGGGTATGCAAGGTCGACCTCGTAATCGTTCACATTTAAAGAAGCATTGTCATGACTCGCACACTGTTTAACAACATTTTCTAGAACTGAATGCTCGGTAGCGGGGTGAATTCCGACATCTAGGGTAGAGTGGCCTACAGAAGGGACATGAGAACTCGAAACTTCAAATCCCAATGGAACTGGATGGGTTACAAGTATTGATAACATCTGGATCTTTTCCTCTAGAAGATTGAGCTCGCTCGTTCGCCAATATCTTCCTGCCCTCAACCAAAGCCCTATGAACTATATCTTCCAAGAGCCATTCTTGAAGGTATTCATCATCAGCATTATTGGAAAATAGAAGCACCTGTTCCCAGACTAGGGCCAAAGTTCGCGGAAATTCCTTGTTTGAATAACTTAGACTTCCACGACTCATGACACTGCAAACATAAAATTGGAACAAAGTATTGTTAGTCCTGATTCTGGCTTCGTCAAGTTCTTTATGCAACTTGATTTTGCTTTCTTCAAGAGTTCTAAGGGTCTCATTTTGGGAAGAAATCTTTCCCTCGAGAACCATTCTTTCCTGCTAAGAAGAAGTCGGAACCCGTCTCTCTAAGGCTAGGTGGCATTCGACAAGTTCTTGAGTAGACTGGGCTTGTCAAAGTCGCTTTCGCACAACCTCCAGCTCTTTCATATGCTCGTCGTTTTTGGCCTCTAGGGTACTCACTTTGATGTTCCCACGCTTTAAAGAGGCAATTTCAGATTCTCCAGATTTGACCAAGTGAACAAGCCCAGCTTTGTCATTTTCCAAGATATCAATATGGTCAACGTGTTGAGCATTTAATCTTTGAAACTCATAACAAAATTTGGCCCTATGTTCTAGACGTTTGTCAACATTATTCATGGCCAAATTCAACTGTGTTTCGAGCTAATCCTTAGAAGTGTTAAACTGAGCAATCATACAGTTCTATATGATATCTAGACTATTAATAGCATCCCGCCTATCATCTGGATGTAAATCTAAGTCAAAATACATTCCCTACAGATCCCAGCCACCGAAACAATCCTTAAGTATCGAAATTCCAGGTGGAACCTTATAAGGGGGGTGGTCGCATATCTTCTGAATTTGAGAAGAAGTTGGGATAATGGATCGTTCAGGGGATTCAAGTGATGAGTAACACTTCTGAATCTCATTCTTGCCTCGGTGGACCCTACTTTTTCCCCTTTCTTCCCTTTCTATGAAGTGTTCACCCTTATTGTCTTTCATCAATGTCTTTGCACAATCAAGTCCTCCCCTCCTTAAAGAATAGGTCGCTGGGAGGTCAGGGACATGCTGGGTCTGAGAATTTGAAGGCGATGGGGAGCGTTTCAAATGACGAGAAAGGCGAGATTGTAAAAGATTTTGTGCATCGGTAAAACCAGCTTGATTGGCGAAACTGTCCAATAGCGAATGTCCCATGTTTATACCTAAGGAGCAAAACAAGATTTTAGCAAGCAGTCGAAAGTTATGAGGGTTATAAGAAAGAAAGCATATCGCGCGAGCAATAATAACAAACCGATTTCGAGGGGAGTTGTTAAGTCAGAAGCTTTCCCAGGATGTTGACTAGACTCTCGAGTTCTTTCCATATTGGATATCACCGGACCAGAAATCATAATGTCACCCTGATCAAAGTGATTGGTGGTATCTAGATTCCCCGGGCCTCCGGAAGTTCCTGCAAGACCCCCTTCTTGAGTAATAAACGGAGTGGAGTTTTCAACGATCTTTTCGGAAACAATACCAGCCTTCGGGCCATCTATGTTCTCGTATGCCCCCTTATCATTCCCTTCAGTAATTAGAGGTAAAGATTGGCTACTGTCGCCATAGGTTAAGCGTTTCCTTTTAGTAAGAGGTTTGCCAGTAGAACGTTGAGGATGGGCCAGAGTTTTCTTAAGAGATCTTGTAGGATGATTCAGCCGGTATTTGCGAAGGTTTTTCTCTGAAAGCAATACTTGCCTACTCCTTTCAGCTTTATCAACAACCATTAAAGAATTATGGAGAGATTGGTCTAGAGTAAGCCCCGCAACAAAAGGGATCACTGCAAAATCAGAAAGAAAGATGAATGAGAAAGAAAAAGAAGTAAAAATTCCAGGGCAAAGGTGTAATTACCTCCCTTTATCCATCGCCTGTAGAATCTACAAGGGCACCTGACGTAGAAATATTGATCCGGAAACCCCTTGGCACCATCCGTCAAGCCGGTAATAATTATGCCATGCCCAGCTTCCATAAAAATGAAAGAAGGACAATCCTCTTCCCTCCTTTTTAAAGCATATAAGGAACAAATGTTTGCAAATGTAGTTTCCTGCTGCCGAATTTTCATGAAAAGTATGTACAACCCGAGCAGTATTTGGTACCCACTGCTATGCAACTGATATGGGGCAATGGGCAGTTGCCGCAAAACGGACTCTAAGTAAAGGTAACTACAAGAAAAGTGATTATTTATAGCATTCAAAAACATCAAAAGTTAGCGTTTTAACGTTTACCGCTAAAATATTTCGCACGGAAACAACGTACATTGAATAAAACGAAATATAAAACGCTGTATAAGTAACAAATTAGAAGGCGAGATAAAATAATTTTTTTCCGCCTTATCTCATTGTTCCGTCCCACTCGTAATTACCTTTCCCTTTTGCCCAAAAATCAACAATGGAAGCCCTAAATAAATCTTTCCTCTTCCGTTTACCGCCTTACTATCCACAAGGTTTCCCTTCATTTTTGCCTCTTTCTTTCACTCCCCCCTTCCCTTCTGCACGAATCTACCTCTCAATATTCTTTTAGAAGACAATAGCTTCGACTCTGATGATAAAAATTTGGTTGAGGACATTATGTTATTTTGAGTTTTGAGGCATTGGGTATAAATAATATGAAGCAAAGCTGAAACAACTAGAAGATTTTAGGAGAGCTCAAGCAATATTCAATCCAAACGGTGATTCTTTTACTTATTTTCACCCGTTATATTCTTGAAACTTATTCCTTACCATTTTGTTTTGATGATATTCTTTTGACTTGAATGTTATAATTCAACGATTGGTTTTATTTTGGATTAAAATTCTCAAACTGAGCTTGAGCAGTATCCTACAAGATTACATATATCATCTGGATTAACCTTAATGGTCCTTTTATGTTATTTTCTATCTATTTTACCTGGATTTTTAATTGTTTCATTTTTTCTGTATGACAGTCGTTTTTATATGTGTAGCTTGTTTTTATAAGCAGACCATTTGCATTTGAGTGTTTGTGAACTATCGAGGATGCATTTTTCAAGCAAACTGCAGTTGTGTGAAGTAAGAAATGTCTGTATAAATGGAAATGGTGCAAGTGAAGCAACTTCTTTTTCTTCGGCATTTGAGAAAAATAAATATGTGATGCAGAAAGATGTTTAATTCCTTAACGTTAAAGTTTATTTGTTTGGTTGTGTTATAACTGTTTGTGTATTCTATCAGAATTAAGAAATTATGTATTTAATGACAAATAGTTAACAAAGGATATATTGGTGGCTCACTGATGTTGCAAAAAGGGCAGAAACTATCATTAAGAAGTACTAAGAATCCCATATGGCTATAATAATGGTTATCACTTACCAAAAATGTAGTGGTTATGTAACCAATGCTTCCCTCATCAGATGTCCTATTTACTAAGATAATATGCATGCTGAAATGATGTTTGTGGTTTTGCCTCTACCGGATGGTACTGTAGGCCCTATATATAAGAATGGATACATATCATATGTGATTACGGAAGCCTTGTCCATTATGCATATTTTCAGCATATCTAGTATTTCTATGTTGAAGAATTAGAGGTTATGGACATTGTTGGTTCACTCATGGAGGGATATGCGCAGCTAGACATTAAGTAGGAGTTAAATCTGTTGCAGCCCTTGTATTTTTTGTTAGCGATATCATTCTTACTTACAAATATAATTAGCATGCGGCTTGATGATGGCATTAACTTGCTCTTTTTGTTTTACTTTTGTGTCTAAGAGTGCGATATCTTCGAAATAAAGAAATGATTAGGGATGGAGCAAGTAACACTGTTATTTATGGCTTCTTTATTGCATCTTTTGATGGATAGACACGATAATTTTATAATATCTCCAAATTCACTGCATATTAAAATGTAGCTTAGTTGTGTTTAATATTAAGATACAAGCTAAAAGGCACATTAGCCATTCTTAATTAGTACTGCCAACTTGGTGGACAAAACTTAAAACAGATCATCACACGTGAATATGTATATTATTACAGTAGTCCATTGTGAAGTGTATATAGTGGATTAATGAATGGGAGTAAGAAGACGATATCACTACGGATAATCCTCAGGGTTTTTTTTTTAAATGCTACCTTTGATATAAGTTTGCAAAGCCAATATGAATGTTAAATAAAGTACTTGATGCATACACATGGGGAAGATCTTTCTGCTCCAACCACATAATATTACACATTAACACAAGGTAAAATATCTTTGAAAGTGCATCATAATGCAAGATGATATATTAATTTCTCATACATAATAATCTGAAGATCCTCATTATTTTTTCCTTAATCCTAGCTACATATCCTTTATATTGTGATATATTGAGCTTTTATTTTATATTCTAAATTATAATGGTCTCAAGTCAAAGTCTAAAAGACATATCTTCTTTATAATTAGTTTTTCTATTTATAAATTTGACAAAATAGATGAAAAGACAGGAAGGGAGTAAATTGTGCAGAACATAGCTATTGGATTTACAGTTGTGTTTCATTGCAATTATGAATATAGAAAAGGTTTAGCTGTATTCAGATTGCATAGAAACTTATTTGATTAATGTTTAGATTCATATATAAAAGTATGTTGTAGGTAGCTTTGTTCAATTTTTCGTACGTCCATATTTTCTAACTAATATCATGAGTCCATTTACACTGACAAGGTGAATCTATCCGGATTTTCTGCCAAGTGGAATGTTGAAGTAAGATTCCTTGGAGTGTCATTCCATGTTTAAAAGTGGATACATGAGGCTGGAATAATCAAGTAGAAAGATATAAATAAACGCACTTTCTTTTCCATAGCTGGTTTTATCATACTGTTTAAGAAAACTAATCCTTTTTAGTACTAGTCAAGTAACAAAAAGGCAGTTTTCCGATGTTGGTATTACCATATAAGTTCATTATTATTTTTATTCTATGGCATAAATACATATGTGGATTTCTATTCCGATTAAAGCAGTAGTCAAAGTTCATGATTTTATAGGCTAATCCCCATATAAGAGATTAACGTATTAATATATCAAGATTAGTCGTTTCTATTATAAAATCCATATACTCAAACACGCTGGTATCGAATTTCCCTAATTATATGCATATATAACTAAAACAAGTAGGGAACTTATATCCATATATTATAATTCAAAAACACTTGGAAGGCAGTGACAAAAATCATCTTAATTAAAAGTTTAGTGGTCAACAATTGAATAAAAAGTGGTCTTCGATGTCCATCTGGCTGTACATAGGAGTCAGTATGCATGAATCTTGAGTAATGCATAAATTTTGTATACAAATGGAATTCAGTATTCAACATGTTAACATCTAGTGTTTAATCAAGATTAATATCTACTACTAAAAAATATATCCAATAATTTTTCCTTAACATGTACATATGTGCATATTGCATACACACATACTCTATATATATATATATATATATATATATATATATATATATATATATATATATATATATATATGTCTGTCTTTGTGTGGATACATGTTTTGTATGTGTATGTCTATGTATACATATATTGCATGTGTGTGCATATGCGTGCTCGTGTATGTGTGTATAAAAAGAAAAATTAAATGGACATATTCGAAAAATCTTTGGTTATGCTGTTTAGCCTCGTTTAATAGATAATTCTAACATAATCACCGTCAACTAAACAATGTCAAATGCATCATTGTCAGAGTTTTCCGTTTAATACAGTACATTGTTGTTATCCTATTCAATTTCTCATTAGCATCTTTCAAATATCATATTCAATGCAATAAATTTAGTTATACTTAATAAAAAAGAGAAGGAAAAAACAGAAATAAAATACTAGTTCATAATCAAGTTTAATTTGTAGATCTGTTAATAACCAATGTTGAACCAACATGTGAATATCAAGCTTGTGGAATAAAATTAAAAGAAGGTAAAATATATATAAAGTAATGAAAAATTAAATGAATATTTTGACATATAAAGTAAAAAAACAAAATAAAAAATTAACCAGAGGACTTGGGACACTCAACATAATGTTTGGAGCTTGCTGTTAGGGAAAGCATAATGAATCCTTTAGTCTTTAGTTATACATAGCGTTCATTTCTAAATTAATTCATTTTTCTTGTTAAATATGATTTGCTTAGAGAGGGCGTGGTTTTTGATGTACTGCCACTTAACGAAAAAAATATGAGAAAATAATAACATCAGTCGATAAAAGCAAGTAAGCGTCGAATGGAGCGTGACGAGAGCCTGACCTGGGTTCGATAGGCCGAGTGTGGGACATTTCTCGAGTGCGGCTTCAGATTATGAAGAGGTTCAGTATGTTAGGACAGAACCGGGTAATGTACCCAGTATGAAGAAAGGTGGATTGCTTAGTTGTAAGTGCGAGAGTTCGGTTAATGTGGGTCCCAGTCCGGTTAGGGTCGATAAGCCAAAGGATATGTTGGGGGTTTCGAGGTTTGGGTCGGAGAAGGGTCGGATCTTGGGTTGATTGAACCGGGTAAAATCATATTGATTGTCTATGTGTCTACTTTGTGTTTTAATGTTGTCTTTTGTGCGCTTTTGAAGTAATGTGTTACTGGAGTGGAAAAGCATTAAGACAGTGTTATCACATCTTGTTTTAAACAATCGTTTGGCCTAATAACAAAGTTTGAATCATGTTGTGGTATGTTGTGATGGTAGGCAATATCTAAAAGACAATCTGGTATTAGTTATTTGAGTATAAAAAGGCCTTATCTTAGAATGTTATAAACGGTTTACTCATTGTATGTAGTTATTATATTTGACGTATGCATGTCTTGGAAGCTCCAGTATGAGTTTTATTTCAACAGGTTATGGATCCGAACATATTTGACCATCATGCATAACTGCGTTTCCTGTCAACATAAACATAATTTTCAATTAATACCATAACTTCTAATTAGAATGTTAATAAATCTGAGTTTGACTTCACGGGATTGCGACTAACTTTCCCTATCAACGACTATGCTCACAGGAAGGCAAAGGTAACATCATAAATAAACAGAGAAAACACAAGGAATATTGCAGTACCATGATTTACAAATGTTGTACACTATGGAATTTATATAAAATAAAGTCAATATAAACATTAAGAGTTCACCCTTCACATTGTCAGTTGGTTTGTGATAACTTGGGTTGAATAAACTTTAACATGGTATCAGAGCTTGGAATAATTCGTGCGCACAAGCCACATTTGCCACATGTCACACCTAATGATCACAGGTGAGATTGCCACACATGCGAGGGCGTGTTGAGACAAGTCTCACACCGGGGAATTTATAAAAAATAAATCAGTATAAACATTAAGAGTTCATCCTTCACATTGTCAATTGGTTTTGTGTAACTTGGGTTTAATAAACTCTAACATGGTATCAGAGCCTGGAATAATTCGTGCGCACAAGCCACACTTGCCACACGTCACACATAATGATCTCGTGTGAGATTGCCACACTTGCGGGGGCATGTTGAGACAAGTCCCACACCGGGGAATCTATAAAATAAAATCAGTATAAACATTAAGAGTTCACCCTTCACATTGCCAATTGGTTTTGTGATAACTTGGGTTTAATAAACTCTAACAATATGTCTACAATATTTCTTAATAACTGTTGATATTTTTTCACTTGCTTTTTTTTTCAGTTGACTCGCTTTAGTATTTACAATTTCATGAATTTTCTTTAAACAAAAGGAAAAAAGTGCGAAACAAATTTGCTGTAGTAAACTAGTTCTAAGGACCCCTTTTGTATATTATAGTTAGTAGGTGCATTTTGAAATAAGGTTTAGGAATGTGTGCTTAATATTCGGTTTTGAGTATTTATCATTTTATAAAATCTTGTCCGATCCGTGATATCCAACATTACGCATATGAGAAAATCCAATCTGACACGTAAAAGTTCAAAACTTATAATCCGAAAATATTTTTTTGGTCCACCAAAGGAACAGTAGTTAGCGAGTCATCCAATAATGGTCTACATCGTCCACGTTAGTTGCACAACTGAGGCAATACATACGAATCACGATTAACCCCTTTTTAGACTATAAATAGTTTTTGTGTCAATTCAACCATTACATTATTTACGTCAACTCATGGGCCAACGCGTACGTAATTAACAGAAAAATATGGTTAAAGCTTTAATTAAAAGAACATTATAATAACCTGGAAAGTAAGGCAAGATGGGCTCTATCATTGTTCCGAAGATTTTACGTCAAGTTTCACTCAGCGACAATAACTTTTAATTAAAAGTTAAACGCAGTGGTACACCATAACTGCATGTCTTGTCAGCCACAATAAGTTGCTAATTAGATTATGACCGAATAGTTTGAAACTACAATTATTAACCAAAGTTTATTAACCACAACGAAGTTAACAAAACATGTTATCTTTCTGAAGACTCAAAGCCAACACATGAACCGGGAACGGTACCAGTCAAGTTCTTGCACTCAATACCCAGAACATGGATGGTAAACGGAGAAAATTACTACAGGCACAAAGTTACAGTTATGAATAAAACTGGGAAGACGTTGACAAGCCTTAAGCTTAGGATTGAGCACCTTTCGGGAGAGAGATGGGGAATTGTAAAGACACAAAAGAGAAGCCTGTATGTGCTTCCAAGTTGGTTAAAGTTTGTGAAACCTGGTGAACATTTCAGTTTTGTCTATGTGCACGGTCGCCCGCAAGCTAAAGTCTCACTTGCAAGTTATACCTAAGCTTACTTGAATTGGTTTGGTTTTTGGAATTTTATTTTATTTTATCTCTTACCTTGATTATAATTTATCATACGATTTTTATTCTATTTTTCTACCAATATATATATATATATATATATATATATATATATATATATATATATATATAAAATGTGTCTGCGCGCGCGTGTGTTATTTTGACAGTAGCTGTGCTCCAGTGTTAATTGTCCTTTTTTGTTAGGAAAGACCTGATTTCCATCCACCCTTGTACTTCATATAGTTCAAGCATTTAGCACCTAACAGTTTTTTAGCGGGTGTTTACATAAGGGTTCATGTTTTTATATTTGTAACAGTGCATCTAATTTGCATAAATGAAGTACATATTTCATTGAAAATAAAGTCCGGCGGTCTAATTTCTGGTAAATTTAAGTACAAAAACAATACTTCATTTTCCAAGCATTTCATTATAATATAAACTGTCCTTATTTCAAATACCAAATAGACCATAGTTTAGAAAGCAACTTTAATTATTGTGCTTATGTTAAAAAATGTTTCTATTTTGCTTCCGCTATTTTTCTGAGCAGGTTAAAGTCCTACGTGAGAAGGCAAAAGAGATTTTAATTACAATCCAATGTGAGCAGGTAAATGACTTTATACATTATTTTATATAAGTTTCAAAACAAGTTTTATATATTGTTCTCTGTATAGGGAATCTGAGATGTTGAGGTTATATGTGCAATTTGGTAGAGAAGGGTCACGTCTAGGGTGGTGTTTGGGAGATTGTAGTGTAAGTTAAGGTAGCTTGATTGTGATTGGTGATTGTGCGAGATGGTTCTGGGTGATGTGCAAGTTGCTATGAGATGATGGATGAGACAGAAGTGATTGACGATGGAGTAAAGAGGGCAATGCCTGGTTTTGGGATGACATCTGCTATTATGATAAGGCAGTTGATTATCAAGAAGTATTAAATTCATCAGTCTAGACATGTATTCAAGTAGAACAAAAGTCTTTATCAACCTATATATCTAGTTGTGCCTGTGCTTGGTGCCCATGCTCAACTAGGCGCTTGACAAGCCATGATACGAAGAAGCCTGCAACGCCAGTAACACAAACTTTAACAGGTGATTTTTTGGTGTCCATTTTGACTTTAGTTATAAGATAAAATTTGGTTTATGACGTTTATAACTATCACAGATGTAGATTATAACGTGCTGCTTTACTTTTTAGATACGATGTTTTGTTTAAGGTGGTTTTTGTAGTTGGAAGTTGGATTTTTGGTTCATTATCTGCCCAACCTTTCTTATAAGCTTGCTTTTGTATGTGCTAGTGTACAATTTGGAATCAGTTTTCTATGCTTCTGAATTTTATGTAGTTATGTTTACATTGGATTATGACCATTAAATCACTTTTATGTTTTGTTACTTCTGCTTATTTCAACGTTTTGCATTTTCTATTTTCTGAAGAAAATATGTTATAATTTCATTATTGCTTATTGAAAATTAACGCTCATGAAAGAGGTTGTTTTTTTTACATTATTTTATACTGTAAGCATTGTAACTTTGTTTCTGTAGAAGTAATGTTTATGTGTTCGTACGGTTAATATTTAATTGATCTTCACCTACATGGTGATGTTGCAGATTTTATTTTCAGAGATTGTTTTCAGTGTATTTTGCTTGTGTTTCAAAAAAGAAAAAAAAGAAGAAAAAGGCTTATTCCAGTATTTCAGTGCATTCTACCCTTCAGCTCCAGCCATATCGGTTTTTAGCCTCAACTGAAATTTCTGGAGTGTATTTGATGCACCATTTTTTGTAAGTGAACTTTGAAAATGGACATATAGTTATCATCTTCTCAAGTCTGACATATATTTTTGTCAATAGGGAATGCATATGGAAGCAGCATCATGAAAAGGTAGGCTTTATTCCTTCATATGTTTGAATCTATATATCTTACCTGATAAAGTTATCATTATACAATATTGTTCAAATACTGTAAACTGATATGAATATAGTGAAAAAGTGGGACAACCGAATGATTGTATATACATATTTTGCATGAATAAGTGTCATAATATGTGAACTTGAATGTTTTACTTTATTTCACATTAAATAGCTACACATTTTTTTTTACCATTCTAAGTTTTACTTTTAATGGCAGACCATAGGAAAAACTAACATTTATATGAACCTTTAATGTCTGCCCATTCTTTTCATTTGAGTTTTATTAGGATTCATGACCATTTTAAGTTTAATGATGAATTGTCTTGTGAAACTATTAGCAAAACTTTAAACCTTGATTAGAATGAATTACAAAAATTGTGGGTTTGATGCTTTTTCGTAATGTTAGGATGCAATCAAAACTAATAGGTTAATTTTATTTAGAAAGTTACTACATGTTCGAATGCATCATAACAATAATCCCTTATATAAGTGCGTTATATTTTCTTGTTTTGATTGTTTTTGTTTTTTCCTTTTGGTTTCTTTACTTTGTTTATATGGTGATGTAACAACTACTAATACATTGATTGTTTATTTGATATTAACAGGATCATTAATGTTCATGTTAAGAAGAAAATATCATAAGCATAGCAAGACTAATCTATAGTGTGTATGTTTTGTAAGTAATTTGTAATTAATATTAGTATATATGACATATTACGTGTGGACATGGAAAATTTGATGAAACTGTATGTATGAAATACTAAGTTGTTTGAATGAGTTGCACGAATATTATGTTGTAATTTATATATTTGTTTTTGAAAATTTATCATATTTGCATATAGATAAGAAATGCTTAGATGTGTATATACATGCAAAAAACTGAAATGATGAAAAATACATAATATAATATAATAGGCAACAGCGTTTCAGAAACGCTGTTGAATAAAAAAGCTATAGAAAGAGATGTTGGAAATGCTATAGTATACTGAACAAACGCTATAGTAACATGTAGGAAACGCTAACTATTATAAGAACAAACGCTATGGTAACATGTAAGAAACGCTAACTATTATAAGAACAAACGCTATACTAATATCACAGTAAACGCTATAGAAACACACAAACGCTATAAGAAGTGAGCATCATATAGTATATTTTATAGCGTTTTTGTTTGATAGCATATAAAAACGCTATATAAAGTCCATCTATCATAGCGTTTTTTTACTGCTATTCAAAGTGGACAGTCTAAGATAGCATGTCGTTACATGGCGTTCTCTGAAACGCTATGTTAGGTTATAATAGTGTTTTTTTAACGCTATGAAAGCCTCATTTTGTTGTAGTGGGTTAAAAGGAGGAACTTCCCCACTAGACAACATGTGATAATTAACTGTCACATACCCAGGAGGCGGACGATCGGCCGAATGTTCTTTCCTTGGAAATTTTAGCTTCGTCTTTTGAAAACCCAAAGCGAGCACACATTTGTAAGTATAGATCGAAAGAGAGTGTCGATTTACGGCAACCAGAAGGCACCCCTTCAAGAAAGCGAGGTTGAGGGTAAATCTGGCTAATGCTCAATTCAGAATAGCGGTAAGGGCTACTTCAATTGCCTGACCCAAACCCTTTTGTTCTCCAGACATGACGGTTTTGCTGGGGTTTTGACTGAATTGATGTTTAGTCTGCATTTCAACATAGACGAGTATGCTCAAAAAATAAGTTGTAACTTCAGTTGCTGATAGTTAAAAAGAAGCAACTCCGGGCAGATATGCTTTTCGAATAAAAATCATCAGTCACACCCAGCAATAGGATTTACTGGTAATATAATCATATGAAGGAAGAATCACAAATTCAAAGGTACGAGAAACACTGGCTCTGAACTAATCGATTACAGAGAATTACCGATCATACATGTTAAAAGAATACTAGCAGCAGTAAAAGGAAGAAGAGCAAAATTGTTTCCATGGCATAAGTATTTCATCTGACATCTAGTAAAGGCGTAGTGGATTGGAAAATGTCGTTTCAAAGGCATTTTAGTAAGCAACTTGCAGATATACTGTTGAAATCCAAAAAACAAAAAAAACAAAGGGTTTTTGTATAAATCAGAACTGCCAAGTGATTTCACATGAAATCCAAGCACATACTTAGTCAAATTGACATTTTCCGTACATGTTCAAGCAATTCGGTCTTTCTTTTACTAATAGGGAATCTCATTATGAAACCAAGTGGATTAACTCAAAGTCGGGATTTAAAAGAAGAAAATCCACTTACAGACAAATGGATAGATTCAATTTGGAAGACGGAGTACTGTAGCTGGAGATGAAGTTGAAAAACTTCAATTAAGAACATCAGGCGAAACAATCAACCAAGCAAAGAAAATCGAAGCTTCGAGAGGAAACGACGGAGTCTTCTACAGCAGAATCACCATTAAAATGTGCTTATCAGAAGGATATAAGAAGCGGAAAAATGAAGAGGCGATATTTAAAGAGGTCTAGAAGGTCCTTTTTTAACAAAAGAGAGAAAATTAAAACGATAGGACAGATCAATCGAAACCCGGTAACCCAGTATAACATACCCGAAAAACAGCAAGCCTGTCAGGTGTCCGTATGTAGACGACTGTAAAAGTGTTTAAACTTTGAAAACATAGGTTGTTGATAAGAGTGCCTGTTTTACAGAAAATTGTATTAAATCCACCCAGTGGTGTTGTATCTCACTATTTCGAAGCTTATAGTTTCTTTTTTAAAAAAAACTACAAGCTTCAGGGGGCAAATGTTTATCCGTCAAAAGACCGAGCCTGGGTTAGAAATGCAAAACAAGCACTTGCAACATTTTAGGAGCCCACGTCTTCAACCAAAGCCAGATGCAAGCCGTGGTGCGGGTGCGGAAGCAAAGGTCGGTCGTTCACATCAGAACGAAGCTGCTCGGATGCCAAAACAAGACAAGTCGTCCATCCAACATAAGCAGGGGCAATCATATAGCACAACCATACAGAAAAATGGCACGGTATAAAGACAATGAAGGTCGAGCGACCTTGAGCCAAGGAGATCAGTCGTGCAAAATACAAAGAAGAATCGATTCCAGTCCCACGCTCCGCTCTTATGAAACCGCTCGACCATAAGTATGACTTTGGTCGCCCGCTCACTTCACAATCAAAAGAATCAGATAACTATTCACCAAGTGTCAGATATAGCCATGTCTGAAGGGTATTAACTAAAGTCACTCACTTGACTACTCAAAATGATCGCTCCTATAAAGTGCTCGCGCATGAAAGCTGGATACAACTACAGACAGCTGGCAATAACCAGGCAGTGGCATTTTGGTAATTACCAGTTGAAATGGTCTGTCGTTTGCATATTTGAACTTCATCTCATTTCTCCGGGGAGTTTCACCTATAAATAGGCCATGCCTGCCAACACAAAGGGGATCGAATCTTTCGAACCACAAAGTGCTACTAAATTTTATCTTCAATCATTCCTTAAAGGTTTGGGTCATCTTCTCCATGAAAAGGTTCATCACCGACTTGGCCATGGCGTCTAGTACATCCTTGTAATCGAAAAATCTAAGACATCCTCCTTCTCAATCATTCCGCCGTCCTTCTCCTCCTCAAACTCTACCATTTTCTCATAAAATCTCAGGATTGATATGTATAAATGAGAGTATGTTGAGCGAATATAGAGATGTATGAAAAAAAAGAGTTGATGTATTTTGTAATCTCCATTTTAAGAATACAAGTAATCTTCATAGTGGATGTAGGCCTGGCACAAGGCTGAAACACTCTAAATCTCATCCCTATTTTTCCTTATTTGCATTTTTGTTGTCAGTTGTTATTAAATACAGCTCCATTTATTTTCTTACCATATCGGTGAAGTACAATTCTAGTACCTTTGGTGTTTGAACCATTTTTGGTGAAAAACCAAAAATAGAGAAACTCTCTTACATCCTCCTGATTGCATCCCGTAAACTCCGTTAAAATGGTTCAAACACCAAAAATAGAGAAACTCTCTTACAGCCTCCTGATTGCATCCCGTAAACATCATTATTATTTCCTGGCTCATCCAATTGTTATAAATACTGATCAGCCGCTTCTACAAGTCCTACAGCGACCAGAAGCATCTAGGAGATTGCTAAAATGGAATATTTAACTAAGCCAGTTTGACCTGAACTTCTAGCCCATATGATCAATAAAGGGGGCAAGCATTACCCGACTTCATCGCCAAATTCACGATCCCCGAGGAGGAAGTGCCGGATGGTGGAGCTAGTCATTTAGAGCAGAATTTAGACCTCATCCCCTGGAAACTATACACCGATGGAGCTAAGAATGATCGACGATCCGGCACCGGAGTCATTTTAACGACTCTTGAAGGACAGTCAATTTATTATGCTTTGCGGTTAGATTTCTCCACAACTAATAATGATTCCGAATACGAGGCCCTGATTGCCGGATTAAAGCTCGCTAAGGAGTTGGGAGTGAACATGCTAAACGTTTTCTATGATTCGAAGATCATAGTTTGCCAGGTTAGCAAGGAATTCCAAGCTAAGGAACCTCGAATCGTCACTTATTTAAAGAAAGTAGAGGAATTGTTAGATAGCTTGGAACATTATAACATAACTCACATCCCGCGGACAGAAAACCAAAAAGCGGATAGACTCGCTAAGTTGGCAAACTCTGACAATCCTAAGGAGACGGAAATGGTCCCGATTGAGATATTAATGTCCCCAACCATCGACCAAATGGAAGTCGACCGAGTTCTAGAAACCAAACGGAGAGAGAATCATGGATGACACAATTTTATTTTATTTTACAAAATGGAACACTCCCAACCAAAAAGAGTGAAGGGAGCTATGATTCATAAAGCCGCGAGATATGTCATGCAAGATGAGATTCTTTATCGTCAGGGTTTTTCAATGCCTTTGCTCCGATATATAGCATACGACAACATCAAGCACGTACTAAGAGAAGTACACGAGGGTGAATGTGGAGATCATACCGACGTTCAAACACTGGCGAATAAGATATTACGATATGGCTACTTTTGACCTACCATAAATCGAAATGCAGCAGATTATTCACGACACCGCGACAGGTGCCAGGAAATTGCAAAGATACCTAGAGCACCCCCCCAATCAGCCTAAAACAATGGTTAGTCCGTGGGCATTTGCTACGCGGGGAATAGACATCATTGGAAGCCTGCCAATCGCCGAAGGAGGAGCAAAATATGCAATCGTGGTCGTGGATTACTTTACAAAATAGGGCCGAACCATTAACTACGATCACGACAAAGCGGGTGATTAATTTTGTAGTCAGAAACATCATTTGTCGGTTTGGGATTCCAAAAAATTATCATAACTAATAATGGGACCCAATTCGATAGCATTGAATTCAGGAATTTCTGCTAAAAATACAAGATCGATAAGACATATACTGCAGTAGCTCACCCACAATCAAATGGACAAGTTGAGGCAATTAACAAAATCATCAAGTCCATCCTAAAGAAGCGATTTGGAACATGCCAAAGCCATGTGGGTGGACGAGTTGCCCTTAGCATTGTGGACTTATTGGACAACCTACAAAAAGATGACTGGTCATAACCTTTTTCGCTATCATTCGGATCTGAAGCAGTCATTCCAGTACAGTTGAAAGTTCCCTCTCATAGGGTAACGTATGATGATCCAATAACGAACAGATCACTTCTTCTCAAATCTTTGGATATGGTTGAAGAAAAAAGGGATGAAGCGGATTTGCATGCCTCGAGGCATAGGCACTAAATTGCACTATACTATGACAGGAAGGTTTGGCCTTGGACCTTTGAACCTGGAGACTTAGTATTGAAACGTGTCTTCCAGACCCCCATCTACCTGGGTCCGAAATGGGAAGGACCATATACCATTCAATGGAAACTTGACATAGGAGCTTTCAAGTTAATGACCATGGATGGTGAAGAAGTACCCAGAGCTTGGAATTCCCAGCACTTGCGGCAATATTTGACTTAGTTATGTACTATTTTCTTTTGTTTTGTAAACTATGTATAAAGGCATGACTTGCCTAGAAAAGTCTAGTTGATATAAACAAAAGATAATAAAGTGACGTAGGTTACAATTTGGCTGAACCACTATAAAAATATTGTGTGCCATTTACTTTTCCTTCATTAATCCCTTTATATCCTGTGATTGTTTTTCTTTGAGTATGGAACAATAAACTTGAATTTGAAATCAGGAAGATGATATCCAAAACTCTAATTATCATGATTTGAAATAGAGTATGAAGGATGGGAAGATGACGTCCCCAAGGTGTGAAGGTGCACCACGATAAGAGACCGCCTTAACTACACTCTAACCTGGTCATACGATAGGAGGATATAAGGGCGCTAAGAGAAAGTGCTAATCTAAACCCCACTGATGGACTAGGGGGCAATTTGATGTCGAGCCTAATCAATCCCGAACAAGCCCTGGCCAGGCACTATATTTACAATTGATTGGGGGCATACACACACACACATCACATCTCCCTGTTGCTTAGTATTGAAGTTTAATAATGATTTTTATGTTACACGTATTATCGTTTGCAGGGGAACACACATAGAACTTTTCGTTTGATCTGTGATGTGATTTATCGACTGATAATTATGTTAATAATGGTTTGGCTAGTTATGCATTTAATTGAAATTACTGAAAAACTTACAAATATTTGACATCACATGAAAACAATCTACTTTACTTACATAAGTGCAAGTTTATATGCGGATGATAAACAAAAGATCGAGGGCCACACTCGCTACGACAACAGCGGGCCAATTGAAAATGCAAAACAAAGAACAATACTGCCCTTCATTTAGGTTTTGAAGCAGACTTTGCTTTCTTGGTAGCTTTAAGCTTCCCTCTCTCCTATTTCTCAGCTTTAGATAAGATGCATTTTGATTTCTTCTTTCCTGGAGTTGGAGTGCCGAGACCAGTAGAAGAATGATGAGCAAGTTCTCCGGTAATTGACCGAGTGGAAAGCTTGACAATTAACGAGGACCCGAGAGGAATGGTCGCAAGGGGCGCAAGATTTTGAGGCTCTTCCTCGACCTTGACTTACACAGGTACCTTATGTTTTCATTTCATTTCTGCAAGGGTCATATTTTCGTTTCCTTGTGAAGCCCTGATTTCAACAACGTCGTCTTTTCCCTCACCTCTATCACCGCTGCCATCGTTCCTCGATGCATCCATCGCATCTCCTTCTTGAGGAACATCAGAACCAGAGTGCTTAGTGGATTTATCAATGGATTCTTCTCGTTTCTCCTCGGTCTTCTTGGTCAGTTTTGGCTTAGTGATCTCTCCTGTTTTTTCCTCGAACTTCCCGACAGGGTTTGCACCAGTGACTTCTTCTTGTTTATCACTTGTCTTAGCACCTACAGGATGAGAAGCGACGGTTATTAACTCAAGAGAAAACGTGGGATCTTCAATTGTTTGCCTAACAATATGACGAAAAGTTAAGATAGCTTTAACAAATTGGGGTAAAAGGATGGAGATACCTTCAGATGACTTCTCGACTTGAACAACAGGAGTTTCAGAGGTTGTTTCAACAATAGGAGACAAGAAAGATGCCTCAGGAATTTCTGGCTTCTTTGGATCATATCCCTCCACTCCAGTGGCCCCAGTAGCAGCAGAAGAAGAACCGGCTTCAATGGCTTTTTTCCTTTGGCCTGGCGCTTTTCCTCTTCCATAGTAGTAGTAATGAGTTTGCGCCCTTCAGCTAAGCATGCCGGTTCTTCATTCTTTAAGTATTTCTCCATGAGTTTCTCTTCGTCAATGGAGTCCACTTTGAGCTCTTTCTTCTCCCATTCAATGACTTGATCCCATACATGAACCAAAGTTATGGGGTAGTCCACAATCTAGGACATGTCCCTATGACGGATCACCTGAGCAAAGAACTGTACCATGGTCTCACCATAATCATCCAATTTCCTTTGAGCTGTTGAAAGTTGTGTGTGGGCATCCTTAGCAGACATAATCACCATAATCGCATTCCCCCCGGCCAGGACTACCCTCGATTCGACTTCGAATAATTTGGCTTCTAAGTCAGCATTCTTCTTCGCTAGCATAGATTTCTCTTGTTCAAGGAAAGCATAAGACGATTTTACTTTGGCACTCTCAAATTTAACATCCTCATCTTGTTTTTTCAAATCCAAGTGTTCTAGGCTATGGGATTCTAGCTCAGCATGATAATGTTTTTGTAGTTCCTCATGTTGTTTCTTGTAATCTTCAGCTTTTCGCAAAGGTAGAGCAAGTTGAGCCTGCGCTTCTTCCACTTCTTCTTCGTGGCATTTAAGATGTGCTCGCTGTACTCGGCCATCTCTGTCATATTTTTTACATCATTGATTAAATCTCGAATGACCTTGGAAATACTATGCAAGAATTTAAAAATCTCCTTATATTGCTTATCCGCTAAGTCTATTTTTCTTTAACCTCATCTACCCAATTCGAAGGCACGAGTTCGAGAAGGGGAACAAAGTGCATATTATCAAAATGATGGTCTAGAAATTGATTTTTCAGGAGTTTTAGCTTTGCTTTATTCTCTAAATCGAGACACACAGGATTTGATATCAACAATTCAACTTTTCACTGCTTAGCAGGTACAAGAAATGCCTTTCCCTTATCTGGCCCTCTCTCAAAGGCTGATCGGCATGCTTTGATGGCGACTTCTATTGAGGATGTTTATCTTTAGGGGGAGTCGGAACTTTGGGACCTGATTTGTCACTCTCACGACGATCTTGATGACTTTTATGCTTATCAAAATATGACCGACCAGGAGAGCAGGAGCGTGAAGAATAAGGGTGACCTGAATCATAATGCCTCCTACTGTCCCGCCCACGATTGCCACCCTGATCATGTTCTGTATCGGAGTCAAATCTGGGCATGCTGAACGGATGTTCCTGAGAGGATAGTTGTAGCGCATCATTTTCCTGCAAAATCATAAAAGTAAATATTAGAACCGGGAGTGACAGGACACACAAGTGCTATGACCTACAGTGTGGGTGTGTTGTGCATATCCTAAGTGATCCCCTAATAGACCGGAGCCTGGAACTCGGCTTATTTGTGAAGTTTCCCCAGCTTTAACCGAGGTGGTCTTTTCCTCGGAAGTGGGAAAGACGGGCTCTATTCGAAAATCTTGCAAAGTATAAATATCATCGGGAAGGGGAAGTCTTCCTAAGCCCTTATTTATTGATTCATCCATAAGGGAATCCCTAGTTCGAGACTTAGTCGATGGTGGCATTTTGGAGAAGCATGTTTCTCGAGAGTAATAGTACCCTCAGGAGTAATGTATTTGTGTCTATCTTCAGCAGGAATATTCAGTAACACATCATCTTAAAGTGGCATAGGAAAAGGGCTCTTTAGATGTATCGCTGGGTCCTCATCTCCTATCGTTCTTTCATCACCTAAATGTGTTTTTTTCCAGGCTTACCGAGCATTTGAACCTTAGAACTTTCTCCTCTCTCAACTATAGTAATTGTCTGCCTCTCGAATGGGGGCATGTATATATACGGACCTTCCCCATGGCCTATACTACGGGTCCTGACCAACAGACTATGGCGATGGAGATAGTCGTCCTCGAGACATTTTATAACTTTCAGAAACTTTTGATCACCGTTAATAAAACGGTTTAACCGGTTCAAATACACTCGATGTGGTTCTTTCTTTGGATTATCAACTGCAAATAAGAATGAAGTCAGTTAGTGTATTTTAGGCAACAACTGAAGCTAGAGAATCAGAGTCCGAAACCTACTTGATTTAAGCCATCTGTCATATCCTGGTTGTTGTTTGATATAGAACCATTCGGGCTTTACATCACCTACTTTGCTGCTAAATGGCTCATCGATAATTTTCCTTTTTGGCACCGACTCGAGGTACAAAAATGATGGGGTGTCCTTTGTTCGATGTTTAAAGTTGTAGAAGTAGCATACATCTTTAAATGTGAGCTCTGTCCCTAGAATCTCTTTATACGTGATGTACAACGTGTATAGATAAGCATAAGCACTGGGATGTAGTTGCATGGGGCCAATCTGCATTCGTCTTAGAAAATCGACGACGAAAGGTGGGAATGGAGGAATAACCCCAACTATACACATTAGCCGACTAATTGCCATGTACCCTTCAGCTGGGTTTTAGGGCCTATCGGTTTCAATAGCTACTTTGGTATCTATCCGAGGAATTCCATGTTTTAAACACAGACGTGTAAGCTTGGGATCCTCTAATGTTGACTTGACTGAATCTGTAGGAGCTTCCAAAATAATGGCACTTTCAAATTCATCTGGAGCACGGTTGTCTCCTACTCCTCCATCCTCTTCTTCATCCATAAAGACCTCACCTCCGGTTGATGCTGTGCTTTTTTGAACTCCTAGTTCATAATCCGAAACTGCACTATCCCAATCTAAGTCCAAAGTAGAGGATACATCTTCAATGATAGGATTTTTAGATGACCCTGTAGTTTCTCTTCTTTCTGTTAACCTAGCTGAACGTCTCTCAGTCATGATTGTTGTACTATTGAAGAGATAATAAAAATTAGAGTATAGTTGCCTGTGTCCCTCGTGTTTGTATGTGTTCTAAACTGTGCAGATGTAAATAATGCTGAAATCAAAGAATGTAAAATCAACAGAAAGTAAAGTAGTATGAAAAGTAATCATATGTTCGTTAAGTCTAGATGATCCAGTTTAGAAGGCTTTATCCTAACTGTTCGCAAGTCTACTAGTCGTGCTTGATTTTTGATGAATTATATACGAGACTAATCTGCTAATAGTTAATATCCCTAGGGTTTAGAATTTATCTGAGCTTATGGACATTAAGTTGTGATCTTGCACTATGATGAAGTATCAGTCCGGATCGAGGGTCCTTTAGGTTAAGTACATCGGTTCGGTTCAGTAATATGGACGAAATAACAAGATCAATTTCAAGGTATGTATACTGAAGTGTTGATTTGGTTTGGAGACTCAAGAGTTAGGACTTGGGATCGGTTCAAAATTGAATGACAGAAGAGACTGACTCGGGTATAGAATTTATGGAGACAACTCCGTTCGGATCGATTAACATCGAATCGAACCGCACCAACGCCCTGAGACTCCGTTTCTTCACTTAACTATTTTTGAGACTTCACCCAACTTCAGATCCACCGATCCAAACTGAAATGACATGCTTTATCCCATTCACTCCGACCTCACCCGTTCCACCGTGGACCGATCTCCCTCTCACGAATACATCTCCTTCTTCTTCTTTACCACTACTCCAAGATCAACAAACCCAAGACTCTCGTGTTCTCATCTTTGATGAGGTGTTTGCAAAGTGATGTTCTCAGCGCCAGCTCAGATCACCTCTACCACCGCCTCGAGGTGGCGACAAGGCCATCAATGACGATGGCAATGAACGGAAGGCACGACGTTAGATTTGGTGTTAAATCGAGAAAAATCACTTGAGTAGTTTCTAAATTCAAGTTTAAATTGGTCGAAATTGGATAATGCGAGAATTAGAACACCACAAATGTGTCAATTTTGGGGATTAGGAGATTTCTTTGTGCTTTGAAAATTAGGGTTTGTGCCGAATTGACGAAGTGTGTATAAGCAAAGTGAAGAATAAAAAATGAGGTTCCACTAATTTATTTGAGAACTAGAAGGTCGTTCGTATCCTATTGGGCCCTACAGCCTAAACCGATCTGTCCAGGATGCACAACCAAAGCCTTTTTTAACCCAAGAGCGCAACGAGAGACTAAGTGCAATTCGGATCAGATTGACTTGATCCGAACCTAGATATGAATTTAGATTCGAAAACATGGCTTAACATGTGAAAGAGGAGTTCAAGGAAAGATACATAGATTTTCATTTGCATATTTAAAAAGGCTACCTAGAGAAATCGCTTGAAACCTTAATCAAAATCTAGAAATTGTTCAAGTCAGCATAAATGGTCCCTAAGTTCGTGATGTATTTATAGGCCTTTCATATACCAAAATACGTGACTTTGTAAAGCATCGTCACACCACCAAAAGACATACCTGTTCGGTTTTGATTTCAGAAGCAAACGCGTTGATCATTTCGAAGCACACTTTATCATCGATAAATTCGTACTTCGAGGGGGAAAAAAATGTTAGCCTATGTAGAGGCCCTTAAATCCGTACCCTTTAAGCTGACGAATTACGACCCACGTCCAACCCAAATTGCACGAAATTACGAATCTTTAATAGAAAGAAATTAGAGGATGAGAAATATAAAGAAAGAAATATCAGAATAGAAGAATAAGAAGGACATCAGAATCTCACAGCGGAACGAATAACATATAACATCTTAGAACTTTTGATATAAAAAAAATTTGTATATATACACCAATCATCAGAGTACATCATATATCAGACACAACGGAAATAAAATCTGGATAACTAAGGGTGAAGCCTCCTGCTTCCAGTTCTAGAACTCCAAGCGGAACCGAACCTGTAAATATACTCGGTCTGATCCGATCACATTTGAAGCAAAGCAAAATTCACCCGGATCAGTCTGGAATACTTTCAGTGATAAATTCACAACAAACAACTTGTTTAACTTTAGAAATCCCTATTGAAAGAAAGGAAAATAGTAAGACCAGCCCACACATAAATACAGACGGTATTTACCTTACTATAACCCAAAACAATTTTGATATATCAAAATCCAGTGATATTATAATAGTGTCTATCATATCACAAATATATAACCATCTAGTAGAACGCTTGCATCTCGCGCTCTACATATCTAATATAAAATCGAAAACCGCATGGTTCTTACTGGAGAATGGATTCCAACTATGACAAGGTATGGGACCACATTCTGATCAGTGTAATCTAAAGGGAAATACACTGGGGTTCAACAAGAACGTCTTGTAACCCGGCCACATATAACCGACCACTCATTTAGCTTGAGTGTATCGAATATATTGTCGCCTGACAGCTTTATGGGCCCATTGTCCATCCGCGGAGATACAGAATTGAAAGAAGAACAAATAAAGAATTTCTCTAGATTGGTGACAATACACCCTACATGGTTATGACCCACCTAGCCATGCTGCCTGCCCGATTTCTGTCATTTCCCTGTTGATGAGGCTTGAGGTCATGTTTATCTTTTTTAGAACTTCTGGCCACCATTCACTTTGAATGCCTCATCATTAGATCCGTCAAATCACTAATTGATGCCCACAAATATACTCTGGGTGTTAAGCAAGAGAATTTCTCCACCACCAAACTTGGTATATTTGTAAAAATCAACGTACATGATCCTCAGAAAATACTCTGTCAGACATTCGTCCATACAAGTCATCTGGGAACAGGATGAACCAAAGGTACCCTCCTACTGCATCCTAGGAATCAACCTATAGATCAGTAGCGAGCAGTCTTGCAAATCCGTAGATTTCAATTTCGACAGAACCATAGTTTATCTCCGGGAGCGACCCAGAGATTATAAGTACTTCTTCCATTTCATGAAGATCTACGTTCTTCAGTTGCTCCATCTTCATCTGCTGCAAGTTAGTCTCATACGCAACGTTGATTCGAAGTGGTTTTGGGTCTAGTACCCATCCCGGTCTCTTCAAAACAACATGTCAAAAGGTCTAATAGAAAATTTCATTTATAGTTGGGTTTTTAACAATCAATTCTAATAATATCGTTAAATACATTGGCAGTCATACCCTTTGATAAAAACTATTTCCTTTAATTCATTATATCGATTTAGCATTATTACAGTATCATAAGCACTTCCCTTTCCTTTATCTTGGAAATTATTAATTTATATCTTTTAAAATCCCCTTTTACTTTACTTCGGACAATATCGATATATTACCCGATTGATGGTATAGCTCCAATTATTTATGCTCGTATTGCCAAACAATGTCAAGCGACATTTTTAGTTATTATATAACCCAATTGGTTTTATTAAACCTAGACTTCTGATATTACTCTTCATTCAAACCACTATGGAAATATATAATTCAAATTCAAATATTTGCCTTTGTTTTTCCCATTCAACATAATTATTTCCATTTCTATTTAATTTAAATACGGTTTAGAAACCGTTTTCTTCCATTTGAACCCCGCCTTATATTCTAATTTATTTTACTTAATTCGTTAATTAAGTAAATTATTTAATAACCTTTGATTAGAATATTTTCATACAACTCTATCTATAACTTAGATTATACTTCAGTAATTCATTTACTAGTACTTTAACATACCCATATAACATATTTAAAACTAGATTTGGATTTTGTTACTAAATCCATTTCCAAAATTCCTTATACCAATCCATTAATCAATTTCTCATAGAATAATAATCCCTTGCTTAAAAGATTTTTAAATAATAATTAAATAAACACTTTTAAAAAACATGGTTAATAAAAGATAAACTAACTACTTAGAACGTTCACTAAGTTTAACGACCGTTTGTAAACTACTTCTATTAGATTAAATTAATCTAATATTCAATCTTCATTAACAGTTGACTTTGTCGACTTATAAACATTAGTTAACTGAATAATCCACCTTCTTAAATTAATTATCAATATAATTATCATAATAAATTTTTTAATTTTTTAAATAAACAATTATTCTAATCAGGCTTTTAAATCTCCACGAGATGGTCAAGATGAAATATCCGAGATATTAGCCAAAATCTGAGATTTGGCAGCTAGTTTAGTTATAAGTGTTCCAAATATCGCCCCAGATATCCGAGATATTTTTCCGAGATATTGGCCAAAATACGAGATTTAAAACCTTGATTCTAATTTCTCAACTCGTAGGTTAATTTATACTTACCTCGTAAATCCTATGAACTACATAAGAGTTCGTTATATATAACATTTGATCATTTCTTTGTAACTCATGGTTATAAATAGAAATATATTTATAACCCTTTCATTTTAAATAACATTTGTAAAATAGATTCGAACTTCGGTTCAATTATAAAAAATAAAACTCCGTCAATTTGCCTACCAGCAAAACGACATTTTAAACGATGGGTATTAGGCTATCCGCTGCCATTTACTTAATCAATATTGTTTATTTATTAAAACATAACAACCGTTGAATATGAGTTCAACGATTAACATCCATTCAACCATCAACATCCAAACAGGTTATAACATTATTTGGGATAAACACTTCATGTGTGAATAATATGAATAATTAATAATATACAATTTATTTGAGGAATCCGGTAGGATTCCTCCAACCTGTCCTTTCCTGCATCACTGATCATAATATAAGTTTTAAACGACATATGAACAATGATTTAAACTAACGCATCTAACCATTAACAAATAATAAGCAATCACGGCATCCAATCAACCAATTAATTGTGAGTTATAGTTATGTGAATTTAGCACATCCTAGAATTCCAGAAAAGTGTGAGAGTTAACTCACCAGTTTTGTTTTGATTCGATGGTTCGAGCGTTGTCTCATTTAATTTTAAACAAGCATTTAAAGTTAGAAGAAATCTCTTTAGCTTCCAATTCCTATTTGAATGTGCACAGCAGCATAGCCCCTCGACAGTACGATCTAATTGGATCCAATTTCTCATGATTCCGATAATGTATTAACGAGTTATACCTATTTCGAGTTTCTAAATATTAATCGATTATTAAACTAAATTAATTAATTAAATGTTTAAAAACTAATTACCCTATATAATAAACCACGTCAACGTCATTATAGCGCACGCTATTTCCTCTTTTCAACATTCCCCAGGCCCGACTTTTCCAAACCAAACAAACCCCGATGCTTCCATCTTTTGACAAAAAGAACATGACCTCTCCAGCACCTTACCCGACCGTCGATGATCACATGAAGCCGCCCCCTGCTTCGCCCATATGAGACCAGCCAACGCCGGTGACGCCAGCCAAAACCTCCTTCCCCGGTGCCTGTAAACTGACCGTGACCAGAACTCCTCCATAATATACTGACTTCAACTGCCTCCGAGTTCCTCCCACCGTCGCTAGTACTGAAATCACCCTCACCGTCATCGAGAGCAACCTCATCTCATTTAAACAGTGTCCATCTACCGGTATTATAATGACCCCTTCGCATCACGGCCTCCCCTTTGCTCTGGAAAACTGCTTGTTTCATTGCTTTGGAAAACAGCTTGTTTCATGAACTATTTCCTTACGTAACTTCACTGTACGTGTCCATCTTCATGAAATAACCATACCCACGTATTTCCTTCCATGAGTTACCGTGCGTGATACTTCTTCATATTGAACCGACACACCCCTCCCTGGCTTCAACCCAGTTTCCTTTTCAATACTTGTTGTTGCATGAAATTCCTCCGCCCATGCAAGATTCCTACTTCCACCGTACACCAGTACACTACAAAACGCACAGGGAATTGCGACGGCTAATAGGCGTTGGCAGCCGTCGCAAGCCGTCGCACGCCGTCGCAACGTGCCGTCGCAATTTTAGTCGTCGCGATGCCAAAATTGCAACGGCTTGAGCGACGGCTCCGTTGCCATTTTAGCGACGGCTGGCAATGGTAAATTGCTTACGTGGCAAGTAGTTGATTTTACCGCCAAGCCGTCGCAAACCGTTGTTAAGCGTTACAACTTGGCCGTCGCAATCCGTCGCAACATACCAACCAAATTGGCGTCGCAAGCCGTCGTAAACCGTCGCAATACTGGAAAAAAAATTTGCACTGCAAACAGCAGTTCCATTCCTTCAAGCCACACAACCACAAACCAATCCAATACCATCACATTGGCCACTATCAGACCACTATTATCCCATCAATTCGTCACCAACTCAAACCAAATGAAAAAGAAACCAAAATTAAAACCACCATCATAAAATATCATCACATAACATCCAAAACACTATACCATCGTCATATATCGTCGTCATACACATCAAAACATACCATATCGTCATGAAAACACACCATAACGTCACCAAAACACACCATAACATCGTCAAACATACCATATCGTCATGAAAGCAAAGTATATGTACATACCTAAGCATAAACCAAAGTATATGTCATCCAAACTAATCTTCCGCCGCCTCGTCGTCGTCGTCGTCTTCGCCTCCTTCACTTGTAGCATCTCCTCCCTGCCCAGGCATAAACCCATACTCCTGAAGGTAAGTTGCAATGCGCTCATCTACGTCATGTTGCATCTGGGTTTTTCGCCAGTCCATCATTTCGTTCATCTGCTCCTGCATCCGAGCAATAGTCTCCTCCTCCATTGACCTCCTAAAAGCACTCTGAGTAGCCTGCGAAATAATTAAGTTCACATTAAATTTGTTAGCTCCTGATTGTAAAATAAAATGCGTTATGTTTCCATTTCAAAACATTAATATAAAGTGCACTAATTAATACCCACAATTTATATATTTATGGCATCACATCGTTGTAAATTATTAAGTTTGTAATTTAAGTCTTACCTCCTGATTACCGTATCCATATCGCCTGTTACGAGAAGGCGGCTTTATGATAGAGTCCCATATACGACCAGACTGCGCGACTGTAAGCTCCTCTTGTCCACTAGCCTGCAACACTCTAGTAGACTCTGTGTAGTATCTCTCCTACATACCAATATAATTTTAACATCAATGTTGTAAAATTTACTTATATATTGTGATATGAACGAATATGAAACATTTTAATTCATACGGATAAGCATATTTACCATTACACCCGCACTCTTCGAATCTGCCCATTCATACGTAACATTTCCTTCCTCGTCGGTATGCTCCATCGCATGTGTACGTCTGAATAGCTCTGCCATCGAAGGCTCTCTTCCGATCTTTGCATGCTGAGTAAACATACAGTAATAAAATTATTGAAAATATGAATAAATGATATACACTAAATTTTAACGTGAACATAAGCTACAAATATTTAAAATTTATACCAATTCTCTCCTATGATCTTGAAATGATTTAGAGCCACCACGGTGTAGACCAGGATTCTTTTCTCTGTTCGCTTTATTTCTGGATGCTACTTCCTATTACATTTGATACACGATTATGTAAAATACTGCAATCAATATAAATGTAAATATTTTCATTATATCTTACTTTAGCTTTTTCCGTCTGCCAGTACTGTTGAAATGCTGCCCAAACATCATCACTCATCCACGAAGGCTTTTTTCCACCTGTCTTCGCCCTTGAAATTGTCTCCCGATAATTTTTACGCATCTTCGTATTCCATATATCCAAAAAAGTGTTCATGTCATGCTCCTCAACACGGACAACGGCCTGCATATTAGATTTATTTTCAATTATTTACAGTATATCAATTTTCAACACTCGTTTAAAAAATTACTTACAAGTACATCAGCCAGAATGGCATTCTTAATATGGGGTTGAATAGAATCCCAATGCGGCCAAGCCCCCGACATCCTGCTTATGTAAGAATTCCTCGATATATCTAATATGAACTGTGTTGGCTGAAACTGTAATCCTCTTCGTAGATGTTGATATAAAAATTTGATCATATATTTTGAATAATCCAAATTGAAATAAAATTAAATTGACATTTACCCGGCACTTTTGGGAACAATCTGCACAGGAGTACGCTGATCTGGAACAAAGCTGCTCGGACCTACTCCTGGCGAAGGAGTATGCTGAGATGGTGAAGGAGTATGCGGAGATGGTGAAGGAGTAGGCTGAGATGTACTCCTCGATCGTTGTCGCTGTCTATCATCCGACATATCTGTTGCAATCATATAATGTGCATACAAAATAACTTGAATTATTAACATCAGTCATCGTTATCATTACATAATTCGTAAACGAGAAGAACAATATTGCATAACATACATAGTCAACATTATCATTACATAAATCAGAATAGTAAATAACATAAGTAAATTCCTAGCTAAGAACAATCAACATCATTATTAATTACATAGCTCAGAATAGTACATAACATAATACATAGCTCATAATAATACATAACATAAGTACTTATAACATCAGTCTTCATCTTGTTCGGATTCAGACTCAGTCTCATACTCTATATCATTTTCTTCAGTACTTACAATTGCATCTACTAATACATTTGCTTCATCATTCAACGGCCCTACATCAATGTCATCAGCTATTATTATTTCGGTATTTGGATCTAGATCCTCTTGATACGCCACTTCGTCTGGAATATTATTTCCATCAAATGTAAATCTTGCCTTTGTTTTAAAAACAGCCCACCAATCTGCTTTATCTTTTTTTAAGGACGGATACGGAGCAAAATAGACTTGTAATGCTTGCTTAGCTAATACAAAAGGATCATATTTATAGTAATGCGACGTATGCCTTATTTCGATTAGCTTATAATCTTTGTGCACGTTAATTCCAGAACCAGGAACAGTGCTAAACCAGTTGCATTTGAATAGATAAATTTTCTTTACAGGCTGAACATAATATGTCAACTCTACAACTTGCGTTAAGATGCTGTAAAAATCCTTTATATGCTCCTCTGGATCATCACTACCCTTGACAAATACACCGCTGTTATACGTTAATTTTTCAGCTCCGTAGTCATCGGTATTGAATTTAAAACCATTGACAAAGTATATTGGATAAGTTTTGACATTTCTTTTTGGTCCGACAGCAAGATGTCGTAATCCTTCGTTAACAACAGAGTTTTTGGGATCATGAACATAGTCTGAGAACCATCCAGCAAAGTCTTTACTGAGATCACCAGATGGATATTGTGATTCGTAGATACTGCAAATATGTGTTATGTTCCTTTTTTATTAATAGAGACAAATAAATATATAATTGAAATGTACATGAATTTAGTATCACCTGACAAATGGTGCAACTTCCGCACAATTTAACAAAACATATGTGTGTGCCACTTTGTAATCTTTATCGCTTAGCCATATTTCCACACATTTTCCTGCAGGTCTTCCATGTTGTCTAAAAATAGATAACATTGTTTGAGAAGACTCCTGTTCAACAGCGACTTCATTACGGGGAACAGTTACAAAAGACAAGTTCACATCTTCACTAAAATAATGAAAGAAAAAAAATGAAGCTTCTTCTTCAAGGTACGATATGCAAATCGAACCTTCTACTCGAGCTTTTTGCCTAATTTTTTTCTTCAAATGATTCAAGTACCTATAATAAGATTAAATAATTTATTATGTTGGTACAATAATCTAAGGTGTAATCTATCACGATTATTAAAATTATATACAAAATTACCTCTTAAATGGATACATCCATCCATATTGGACTGGACCTCTAAGGAGTGCTTCAGACGGAAGATGAATAGGTAAATGCTCCATTACATTAAAAAAACCAAGTGGAAATATTTTTTCGAGTTTGCAGATCAGTACAGGGATTTCTAACTCAAGCTTACGTAGACGATCAACCTTTAACGTCGTTGAACATAGTTGTTTATAAAACAAACTTAACTCTGTTATTACACTCCAGATTTTTGTAGGCAACAATTCCTTGAAAATCACAGGTAAAAAGTATTCCATCATGATATGGCAATCATGGCTTTTCATTCCACTCAATTTACTATTTTTAAAGTCTACACATCTACGGAGGTTAGAAGAAATCCCATTAGTACATCGTAATCCTTCCACCCACTTTAGCACGAGTTGTACTTGCCTGTTGTCTAGCTCATAACATGCTTTAGGTTTTCTATTCTCGTCATACAAGTGCAGTTCCGGCCGTTTACAAAAGTGTAATATATCACGTCTCGAATTCGCATTGTCCTTGGTTTTCCCCTTTACATTCAACACTGTATTAAAAACGTTATCAAAAACGTTTTTTTCATTGTGCATCACGTCAATATTATGTCGAAGTTTTAGATTTTTCCAGTAAGGTAACTCCCAAAATATACCTTGTTTGCACCAATTATGAATGTCCGATTTACCTGGAATTTCAACCAGCTTTCCAACATCATGTATCTTTGGGTACTCACTAACAATATCATATACCTCTTCACTTGTACAAACTTTAGGCGTTAGCATAGTCTCTATTCTGTTAGCTTTAAAGTTTTTTTTATCCGTTCTAAATTTAAGATTAATATGTAGAAAGCATCGATGACAGTCAAACCAAGAAATTTTTTTTCCATACTTTAATGAAAATGCTCGTGTCTCCTCCATACAATGAGGACAAGCTAGACGTCCAACAGTGCTCCAACCCGAAAGCATGCCATACGCGGGAAAATCGCTAATAGTCCATAATATAGATGCAAACATACGAAAATTTCTTTTTCTCGAAACGTCGTACGTTTCGACTCCTTCATGCCACAGTATTTTCAACTCTTCAATCAACGGTTGTAGATAAACATCAATTCCTTGTGTCAGATCATCGGGACCGGGGACGACAACCGCTAGAAACATATATGGATTTTTCATACACATCCATGGAGGTAAGTTATAAGGAGTAACAATGATAGGCCATGATGAATATTTACTACCAAACTGAGAAAATGGCGAAAACCCATCCGTGCATAAACCGAGCCTAACATTACGGCTCTCTGCAGCAAATTCAGGATAAGTCCTATCAAAGTGTCTCCATGCTTCACCATCAGACGGATGTATCATAGTTCCTTCTTCTGCTGTTCTCACGCTATGCCATCGCATATGACACGCTGTAGCAGAAGATGCATATAGCCGTTGAAGTCTAGGAGTTATGGGTAGGTAATGCATTCTTTTATACGGAACTTCTTTTCCTTTCTTTTTCCTTGGTTTATATCTTTCTTCGTTGCAATATTTGCATCTTTTACGTTGAGCGTCTTCTTTCCAATACAACATGCAACCTTTAACACATGTATCTATCTTATGATACGGTAGTCCAAAAGCAGACATAAGTTTTTTCACTTTATAATGACTATCGCGCATCAAATTATTGGGCGGCATATGTTTTTTTGCAGTTTGTACAACTGCTGTAAATGCAGCTTCTGTAAGATTGAATTTTGATTTCATAGTGATGAATTCGGCGGTTACAGACAATTCGGTTCCGCTTGTACATCCTTCCCACAATAGCCTCTTAGCAGAATTCAATAAATCATAAATTTTTTCGCTTCCGCCGTTGGTTCTTCAACATTTTCATTCTCATCGTCGCCTAGCGGACCAATGTTAGGAAACATTGATCGTGCTGCATCTTGCACCATATTTTCTATCAGATTCATCATTGTTTTATCGTTCTTCATTATACTATCGTCCTCTACCACTACAGGGTCTGACGTAGGTTGAACAAGTTCTCCATGACGATCCCAAAAGTAATAATTCGATACAAAACCGAATTTATACAGATGTACTTCTACTACATCTGGCTTCCAATGCTTCAGATGTTTGCACTTACTACACGGACAACGAACGTCTGCATTGCCCTGATTGTTTGATATAGCGAATCTAATAAATTCTTGGACCCCATTACAAAAATGTTTCTTTATCGACCCTTTCTTACCGGTTCGGGGTTGATACATCCAACTACGATCACGAAAATAATCGGACATTTTCCTGATTTTCAACAAATATGTTAGAAAATTTGATCGAATACTATATTAATTGAAATCTTGTAAAATTTCATTTATAACTACTACATGTTTTCGTTTATTACCTTTTTGCTTTGACGGCCAGTCTACCTACTTCCCATTACAAATATAATAACGCAAGTACATTTTATAAATCATTTCAGGTTAAACGGTTCTACAAAATTTCGGCAGCACTTCCCTTTGGTCCCTGTATCGTACACAAATGCGTGTACACAGGGAACAAAAAGGAAGTGCCATCGAAATTTTGTTAACCGTTTAACCTGGAATGATTTATAAAATATACTTACGTTATTATATTTGTAACTTGTCCAAAATACTAGGACAAATCCAACAATATTGTATCAGATGAATATAGATTTCCGTTTTGTATAAAAATGAATACCCATATAACGATCATATACAACAAATGTCGGACGGGGCCAAATTTATCTAAGGGGTTCACATAAATAGTCAAAAAAACATTTAACCTAAGTTTAAATCAAAAAAACAATTCAAATGAAAAAAGCGCGCTTTATGTGCTTTGGGCTTTTTTGCGCTTTGTTAATAGGTGCGCCTTAAACTTCAAAAAAGCCCCTTAGTTGTGCCTTGCGTCTTTTTCCGTCTACGCTCGCGCGTTAACTACATAGCGTTTATATAATATTTTTGCCTAATTTCAATTTGTAAAATAACATGACAGTGAAAATTATGAAGTATAAATTAGTTTTAGTTAATTTTAGTTTAATGTATAAATTATGAAGTTAATTTTAATAAATTAGTTTCAGTTTTTGAAATACAAACTAAGCTTTCAAGTTAATTATTTAATTTCAATTCAAATTTAAGGTGTTACGTTATAAATATGTGATAATCATAATCAAGTTACTACAGCAAACCAATCACGTTTACATACATGATAATCGTCGTTTTCATGCTCCTAAATCAAAGTACATATGTGATAATCAATGATTTCAACCTCCTAATCAATTCCACTTATTCCCAAATCAATGTATAACAAAAGCAATATCATATGCATCTCACAAGACAACCAATTACATGTCCACAGACACTGAATTTACAACCCAATTTAAACATACAAATTAACCCTAAATAACTCTAAATAACCCTAATTAAACATGAAATAGAGTTTAGAAGACATACCGGCACGATTTGAGAGGATTGGAGTGGCTGAAATCGGAGCAAGGGCGAGCGACGGCGGAGAAGAGGTTTTTTTTTTTTAATTTCCGTTGCAGAAATGATTTGGGGAAGAAAGGGTAGCAGTTAATTATCTCGCCCCGTGCAACGGTTTGCGACGGCTTGCGACAGCCGCTTTTTTAGCCGTCGCAAGCCGTCGCCCTCCCCCGTTGCAGATTCAGCCGCTCCTTGTAGTGGTATGGCTTCACTAGTGAATTGTGCACTCGTACTTACTTCGGACTTCACATAGACATGAACTCTTTTGTCACCCCCTCTCTACACCGCCCATACCAACATTTACGCACTGGAAAAAATCTCTCTCCCCTTCCATGCCAAATGACCCAGCACCCCCTCAACTTGTTTCTTGTACTACATAAATGTCCTAGCAAACTACAAACATTCTGCTCCTTCAACGCATGTAAGCACCAAAGCCTATTCTTCCTCCTCTACACATTTCATCCCTCCGATCTGAGCTTCTCGCACCAACCACAGTACCCGAACAGAACCCATTGACTTCCACTTTACTAGCTCCGCCATGACCAACTGGCTTACGCTGCTTCGAAGAGCTTCCAACGAAATAAGCTCACACCGAAAGAAGTCGACCTTCCTTCGACTGAAATGGATTTAAGAAAGAACACGTGAGGCTGAGAAAATGAATAGGAGAAGAGTTATATTTTTTTTATACAGGCGGATGTCATTTTCTCCTTGAAGAAGGAAACGAGACAGAGATTTTTATAAAGGAAGAAATGCTGAGGATAATAACAGGGTCCTTGTCACTAGTACACAATAGATAGGGTTATTTTTCAAAGTGTGTGATGGAGAATAGAGTAAGGAACACACGACACGATTTAATGAGATTTGTTTTATATGGTTAAATTTTTAGGGTACTGCACTCTATAAAAATATATCATTTAGGGACCGCTATGGACAAAAATAAAAACACCGTTGTGTCGAGCAACGCCCGACGATTCCGAAAATATAATAATAATATAGACTGGTTAGCTTATTCTATGAGACCCTGAAATGTTGATATAGGGTGTAAAACACTCCAAATAAAAAGTTGCGTATTTTCCAAATTATAAATTACCGTAAAATTCTAAAAATTAAATTATAACTACGCCTCCAAGATCTTATCCAAATTTGAAACCGATATTTAATTATATTAAATTATCGTTATGGTTTATAACCGATTCCATAGCGATTTTCTAAAAATTTGAATTGGGCATAACCTTCAACCTATACGATGAATTCTTAAGTTTTCTCTTTCTTTAGAAAATTATCATCTAATCGATTCGAGGGGTTCTTGTTTCATAAAAATCCTATTTAATTTGGATCCCGTATAACCAATTGAAGTTCAAAACGCTACATTACGAACTACCATGCCGTTACAACTCGATTTATAATTAAATTATAAATATATAGTCTAAATCCATTTTAAATAATGAAATTCGATATAAAATCCAATTATACCACCAAATCATTATTTAAAACGGATTTTAACATTCACAATTAACGTTCAAAAATCTGGGACGTTACATACTTTTCCCCTTAAAAGAATTTCGTCCTCAAAATTACAAGGTGAGAAGAATGATCCGAACCCAATTAAAATAATAATTTTGAATTAAAAATAAATTCAAACTCTTTGAAATTTTCGAAATTTTCGCCAGCACCTCATCTGTGTGGTTCGATCGGTCGACTACAACTGCCACTTTGGGCCTCAACTTCTTCAAAAGAAAACCAAAATCAAATGACTACCCAACTCAGGGGTAAAATCAATCACCAACTTATTATTAAGGTTTACCTATTTGTCGGGCAACTCAATTCCAATTTCGATGTAATCATCTAATTGCTCTTTGTTTTCCAGTATGTACTTCCATCTCTGTAACCAAATCAATTCCATATACTTCTGGAATCTGCACGTATCTCAATTGACAACGCAAATAACAAATACAGGTTTGAATAATTCAATTCCATTCATTACCGTTTTTATTTCCAATTCATTATACTGGAATTTCCTTGCTTCCCATTTCATTCAATCTCTTATTAACTGTTAATAAATTCTATTCAGCCAAACTAATGTCCAATCAATCACAATACACAATTAACTTAATCATTCAAATTAAATTTAGTTTGTTTGGTTAAATTCAATTATTTAATTCCATTTCATACGGTTAAATTTCTTTCCAGATCCAATTAACTAATTGGTTCAATTTTATTTCATAATCTAGTGTCAGCTCTAACCATGACAGTTAAATTCAATCATTCAGTCAAAAATGGCACAATCCACACAACCAAATCATTCTGATTCATATTTACTTTGATATTCACTTTGACTCCAAATTAACTTTATATTGAAGTTTTTATTTTCAAATTTCATATTTGGAATTCCCATTTGGTTAAATCATTTCAAATTTTAGAATCCACCCTGAATTCTAACTCAACTCAACATTAGTTGATTAATATTATAATAATATGACGAAATTATTACTTTTACAAAATACACTTGTCAAAACAGTTTATAAATAATTTTATATAAAATTACAGATAAGTACTCTCATATATATTTCTGAACTCAATCTAGGGTATTACTAACCCCATCTCTACTGAGTTACGCCACAGAGCCAAGGTCATTACTCAACCAATAGCTCTGATACCGACTATAGAGGCACGTAAATCCGTACCCTTTGAGCTGACGAATTACGACCCACGTCCAACCCAAATTACTCGAAATTACGAACCTTTAATAGAAAGAAATTAGAGGATGAGTAATAGAAAGAAAGAAATATCAGAACAAAAGAATAAGAAGGACATCAGAATCTCACAGCGGAACGAATAAAATATAACATCTCAAAACTTTTGATACAAAAACAATCTGTATATATATACCAATCATCAGAGTACATCATATATCAGACACAGCGGAAATAAACTCTAGATAACTAATGGTGAAGCCTCCTGCTTCAAGTTCTAGAACTCCAAGCGGAACTGAACTTGCAAATATACTCGGTCTGACCCGAGCACATTTGAAGCAAAGCAAAATTCATCCGAATCAGTCTAGAATACTTTCAGTGATAAATTCACAACAAACAACTTGTTTAACTTTCGAAATCCCTTTTGAAAGAAAGAAAAATAGTAAGACCAGCCCATACATAAATACAGATGGTTTTCACCTTACTATAACCCAAAACAATTTTGATATATTAAAATCCAATGATATTATAATAGTGTCTATCATATCACAAATAAATAACCATCTAGTAGAACGCTTTCATCTCATGCTCTACAAATTTAATATAAAATCGAAAACCGCATGGCGCTTATTGGAGAATGGATTCCAACTATGGCAAGGTATGAGACCACCTTCCGAGCAGTGTACTCTATAGGGAAATACACTGGGGTTCAACAAGAACATCTTGCAACCCGACCACACATGACCGGCCACTCATTTAGCTTTGAGTGTATCGAATATATAGTTACCTGAAAGCTTTATGGGCCCACCGTCCATCCGCGGAGATAAAGAATTGAAAGAAGAAAATAAGGAATTTCTCTAGATTGGTGACAATACACCCTGCTTGGGTATGACCCACCTAGCCATGTTGCTTGCCCGATTTCTGTCATTTCCCAGTTGATGAGGCTTGAGGTCATGTTTATCTTTTTTAGAACTATTGGCCACCATTCACTTTGAATGCCACATTGTCAGATCCTTCAAATCACTAATTGATCCCCACAAATATACTCTGGGTGTTAAGAAAGAGAATTTCTCCGCCACCAAACTTGACATATTTGCAAAAATCAACGTACATGACCCTAAAAAAAAATACTCTTTCAGACATTCGTCCATACAAGTTATTCGGGAACGAGATGAACCGAAGGTACCCTCATACTGCATCCTTGGAATCACCCTATAGATTAGTAGCGAGTAGTCCTTGCAAATCTGTAGATTTCAATTTTGACTGAACCAGAGTTTATCTCCAGGAGGGACCCGGAGATTATAAGTACTTCTTCCGTTTCATGAAGATCTACGATCTTTAGTTGTTCCATCTTCATCTGCTACAAGTTAGTCTCATAAGCAACGTTGATTTGAAGTGGTTTTGGGTCTAGTTCCCATCTTGGTCTCTTCGAAACAACACGTCAAAAGGTCTAAAAGAATATTCATTTATATTCTTGTTTTTAACTATCAATTCCGAAAATATCGTTAAATACATTGGCAGCTCAGACCCTTTAATAAAAAATATTTCCTTTAAATCATTATATCGATTTAACAGTATTACAGTATCATAAACACTTCCGTTCCCTTTATCTTGGAAATTATTACTTTATATTTTTTTAAATCCCCTTTTACTTTACTTCGGACAATATCGATATATTACCCACTTGATGGTATAACTCCAATTATTTATACTCGTATGGCCAAACAATGTCAAGCGACATTTTTAGTTATTACATAACCCAATTGGTTTTATTAAACCTAGACTTCTAATATTACTCTTCATTTAAACCACTATGGAAATATATAATTCAAATTCAAATATTTGCCTTTGTTTTTCCTATTCAACATAATTATTTCCATTTCTATTTAATTCAAACATGGTTTTAGAAGCCATTTTCTTCCCTTTGAACCCCACCTAATATTCTAATTTATTTTACTTAATTCGTTAACTAAGTAAATTATTTACTAACCTTCGATTAGAATTTTTTATACAACTCCGTCTATAAACTGGATCATACTTTAGTAATTCATTTACTAATACTTTACCATGCCCATATAATATATTTAAAACTAAATTTGGATTCTATTACTCAATCCATTACCAAAATTCCTTATACCAATCCATTAATCAATTTCTCATAAAATAATAATCCCTTATTTACAAGATTTTTAAATAATAATTAAATAAACACTTTTAAAAAACATGGTTAATAAAAGATAAACTAACTACTTAGAATGTTCATTAAGTTTAACGACCGTACGTATACTACTTGTATTAGATTAAATTAATCTAATATTCAATCTTCATTAACAATTGACTTTGTCGACTTATAAACGTTAGTTAACTGAATAATCCACCTTCTTAAATTAATTATTAACATAATTAATTTAATAAACTGTTTAATTGTTTAAATAAACAATCATTCTAATTTCTCAACCTGTAGGTTAATTTATAATTTACTATTTGTAAATCCTATTAACTACATAAGAGTTCATTATACATAACGTTTAATCATTTCTTTGTAACTCATGGTTATAAATAGAAATATATTTATAACCCTTTCATTTTAAATAACATTTGTAAAATAGATTCGAACTTCGATTCAATTATAAAAAATAAAACTCCGTCAATTTGCCTAACAACAAACGACGTTTAAAACAATGGATATTAGGCCATCTGCTGCCATTTACTTAATCAATATTGTTTATTTATTAAAACATAACAATCGTTGAATATGAGTTCAACGATTAACATCCATTCAACCATCAACATCCAAACAGGTTATAACATTAACTGGGATAAACACTTCATGTGTGAATAATACGAACAATTAATAATACCCTATTTTGTTTGAAGAATCCGGTCGGATTCTTCAAACCTGTCCTTCCCTGCATCACAGATCATAATATAATTTTATAACGACATATGAACAATGATTTAAACTAACACATCCAACCATTAACAAATAATAAGCAATCACAACATCTAATCAACCAATTAATTGTGAATTATTGTTACGTAAATTTAGCACATTCTAGAATTCTAGAAAAGTGTGAGAGTTAATTCACTAGTTTTGTTTTGATTCGATGGTTCAAGCGTTGTCTCATTTAATTTCAAACAAGCATTTCAAATTAGATGAAATCGTTATAGCTTCCAATTCCTGTCTGAATGTGCACAGCAGTGCAGCCCCTCGACAGTACGATCCAATTGGATCTAGTTTCTCATGATTCCGATAATGTATGAACGAGTTATAACTATTTCAAGTTTCTAAATATTAATTGATTATTAAATTAAACTAATTAACTAAATGTTTAAAAACTAATTATCCTATACAATAAACCACGTCAGCATCATTATAGCGCACTCTGTTTCCTCCTTTCAACATTCCCCAGGCTCGACTTTTCCAAACCAAACAAATCCCAATGCTTCCAGCTTTTGACAAAAAGAACACGACCTCTCCGGCACCTTACCCCACCTCCAATGATCACATGAAGCCGTCCCCTGCTTCACCCTCGACTTCGCCCATCTGAGACCAGCCAATGCCGGTGACGCCAGCCAAAACCTTCTTTCCCAATGCTTGAAAACTGACCGTGGCCGAAAATCCTCCATGGTATACTGACGTCAACCTCCTCCGAGTTCCTCCCACCATCGCTAGTACTGAAAGCACCCTCACTGTCATCAAGGGCAACCCCATCTCATTTAAACGGTGTCCATCTACTGGTATTACAGTGGCCCCTTCGCATCACGACCTCCCCTTTGCTCTGGAAAACTGCTTGTTTCATTGCTCTGGAAAACTGCTTGTCTCATGAACTATTTCCTTACGTAACTTCACTGTACGTGTCCATCTTCACGAAATAACCATTCCCACGTACTTCATTCCATGAGATACCGCACGTGATACTTCTTCATATTGAACCGACGCATCTCTCCCAAGCTTCAACCCAGTTTCCGCCTCAGTACTTGCTGTTGCATGAAATTCCTCCGCCCATGCAAGATTCCTACTTCCACTGTACGCCTGTCTGGCTTCACCAGTGAACTGCGCACCCGTACCTACTTCGGACTTCACACAGACTTGAACTCTCTGGTCACCCCTCGCTACACCGCCCATACCAACATTTACGCACTGCAGCAGATCTCTCTCCCCTTCCACGCCAAATGACCCAGCAGCCCCTCAGCTTGTTTCTTCTGCTACATAAATGTCCCAGCAAACTACAAACAGCCTGCTCCTTCCACGCGTGTAAGGACCAAAGCCAATTCTTCCTCCTCTACACACTTCATCCCCACGATCTAAGCTTCTCGCGCCAACCATAGTACCCGAACAGAAACCATCGACTTTCACTTTACTAGCTCTGCCACGACCAACTGGCTTACGCTGCTTCGAAGAGGTTCCATCGAAATAAGCTTATACTGAAAGAAGCCGATCTTTCTTCGATTAAAATGGATTTAAGAAAGAACATGTCATGCTGAAAAATGAATAGGAGAAGAGTTATATTTTTTTTATAGAGGCGGATGCCATTTTCTCCTTGAAGAAGGAAACGAGACAGAGAGTTTTATAAGGAAGAAATGCTGAGGATAATAACAGGGTCCTTGTCACTAGTACACAATAGATAGGGTTATTTTTCAAAGTAGGTGATGGAGAATAGAGTAAGGAACGCACATCACGATTTAATGAGATTTGACGAGGTTTGTTTTAAATGGTTAGATTTTCAGGGTACCGCGCTATATAAAAATATACCATTTAGGGACCGCTATGGACAAAAATAAAAATGTCGTTATGTCAAGCAACGCCCCACGGTTCCAAACATATAATAATATAGACTTGTTAGCGTATTCTGTGAGACCTCGAAATGCTGATATAGGGTGTAAAATACTACAAATAAAAAGTTGTGTATTTTCCAAATTAAAAATTACAGTAAAATTCTAAAAATTAAATTATAACTACGCCTCAAAGATCTTATCCAAATTCGAAACCGATATTTAATTATATTAAATTGTTGTTATGGTTTATAACCGATTCCATACCTATTTTCTGAAAATTTGAATTGGGCATAACCTTCAACCTATACGATGAAATCTTAATTTTTCTCTTTCTTTAGAAACTTATCATCTAATCGATTCAAGCGGTTCTTATTTCACAGAAATCCTTTTTCAAACCGCAAAACCGAAACGCACCGAATGTTACTTATACGTAAATTTTAACGCTACCTTCTCAAAATTAGCTTTAGGCAAATCTGCACGTTCACTACTTGGCAATCATGGAAGCAAAAGAGCAACAATACATGCTGCAGCACTCTAACTGCATGGCTATATGGATTCAAGTTGCCAAGATTACGTGTTGATGGAAATGTCTGATCATAGAAAGGATCTACAAAAGAAAACAAAACTAATATTGAACACCTTGAGAAACTATCAAAGACCTGCCACCAGACAAACCTCTTACTGTATTAGCTATAGAGTTTAAAAAGAGGCGGTATGCTACTGCTGAGAAGTATATAGAACAAGTTCTACATACTGCCTTCGGTCCATCAGAATTATGATTTGGATTACATCCTTTGCCTTGATGTCATTTATAGTAAGATGGTATTTGGATTGGACCGATTGGTCATTATAGTAAAAGAGTTTTCATTTGCATGTGAAGATCAATATCACACATTGGACAAATAAAAAAGCCTCTGCCTCAGCTTTAAACATTTCATGTGCATCACGGTCTAAGGGAACGATGATTTTTTTGTTAATTGGTTTTGAAACCGAAACCGCACTTTTAAAAACCGAAACCGTACTTTAAAAACCGAACCGCACCAACGGTTTTTGGTCCGGTTCCGGTTCCAACTTTTGAAAACCGCACGCTAGCGGTTCCGGATGCGGTTTTAAGTCAAAACCGCACCAAACCGCACCATGCTCATCCCTACACATCACGATTTAATGAGATTTGACGAGGTTTGTTTTATATGGTTAGATTTTTAGGGTACCGCGCTATATAAAAATATACCATTTAGAGACCGCTATGGACAAAAATAAAAATGCCGTTATGTCGAGCAACGCCCCACGGTTTCAAACATATAATAATATAGACTTGTTAGCTTATTCTGTGAGACCTCGAAATGCTGATATAGGGTGTAAAATACTACAAATAAAAAGTTGTGTATTTTCCAAATTAAAAATTACAGTAAAATTCTAAAAATTAAATTATATCTACGCCTCAAAGATCTTATCCAAATTCGAAACCGATATTTAATTATATTAAATTGTCGTTATGGTTTATAACCGATTCCATACCTATTTTCTAAAAATTTGAATTGGGCATAACCTTCAACCTATACGATGAAATCTTAATTTTTCTATTTCTTTAGAAAATTATCATATAATCAATTCAAGCGGTTCTTATTTCACAGAAACCCGATTTAATTTGGATCCCGTATAACCAATTGAAGTTCAAAACACTATATTATGAACTACAGCGCCGCTGCAGCTTGATTTATAATTAAGGTATAAATATATATATTTGAGTTCCATTTTAAATAAATAAATTTGATATAAAATCCATTTATATCACCAAATCATTATTTAAAATGGATTTTAACATTCACAATTAACGTTCAAAAATCTGGGACGTTACAACCTACTTTGTAGTTAGGCTAGACAAAGCTAAGACTGAATCAATTGATATATCTATTTAAAGGTAAAAGGCATGACATGTAGGTCTTCGGGTCAGTTCGAAGCCAGCAAACCGAACTGCAACCCTTTTACACGAGCTAACCAATGAGCTAGCTTCAGGAAATACTTCCGGGTCGGTTTGGTCTATACACATCTGATCCGGTCCACAGTCCATTATCTGATTCGAACCGAGGGCAAAAACTCTTGCAGTTGCATCCCACATCCCCACAAGTTCGGAACGGTTACACTGCACTATCTCATGTTTTTTATGTGCTGTCAACATCTTTGAGCTTCCGAGTTCGAATCACACGAGATATGCCCCACGTAGCACCGAATCAGACCTATTTGCAGCCTATATGTACCCCCACAAAGCATCATTTTGGAGGATCTTTTGGCAAATTATTCACTCTAACTTCTACATCAGCGAATTTCCTTGGTTTATTCAGATCATATCCACACTTTTGGAGCATAATTCCAATAATTAAAGAGAGATTATCAATTGTATAAGTGAGATTGAGTGGAAATTAGTGTTGTATTCATATTCAAATTATCAATCAAAGAAATATAAAGTGGACATAGGCTCTTTAATGCCGAACCACTATAAATCTGGTGTTCTCTTTGTTATTCTTCATATTCTGTTTAGAATTATTATTCGTTTGGGTGTTAGAACCAATATTAGGTCTAACAGATCCCATGACAATTTAGCGTTAGATCTGGGCTTTAGAGTAGAGGAATGGAGATCGGAGAACTTTGTGCGAGCTTGAACGGATCTCTAATGGAGATTTAAGATGATTTGAATTGAGCTAGAGTGATTTTCCATGGAGTATGAAGGAGATTTGATCCATTTGATGTTGGAGGAAGATGGAGTGAGCTTAGGAAGCCATTAATGGAGCTTGGAGATGGTGGAAAACCGGAATGACAGCCCTTCGGGGCGGCTTAGACCGGTCTCTTGAATGGTTGTGAAATGGGGTATTTATAGGTGGAATTGGTGAGGAGTGCCGAAGTTATAAATATACGGGTACAGCTGGCAACATTTTCTTTACAACTGGCGCCAACCTACCGCCAGCTTGGGTATCAAGTACATGCGCGAGCGAGCACCAAATTCCCATGCATGAGCGACCTGGAATTTGTAATGCATGCGTAAGCCATACAAGGGCACCTGACCGACCCTCTTTATATTTTGCAAAACGGATACTATTCAAAATGGGGTTCAATAATTACGATCATGCCATCTCTTCATTTATATCTCCATTTATCCTTTCAGCCTTACACTGCTCGAGCTATAATCGTTGCTCGTCCCCATCCTCTCAAGCAGTGGACGACCAGAGTTGCGACGCTCTACAACTAGTAAAGGAGGTGTTGCCCGACTCTTACTTGGGTGCTAACATGTCCAGGTTGGAGCTGATGTGAATGATTTGTGGACTACTCGAGCTGGTGTGCTCGACTCATCAAGACTTGTGAACGAGCGACCTCATCAAGGCTTCTTGCTCGACCAGTGCCACAGAGAAGCTGCTCGACCAAGATGAAGGATTCATGCTCGATTCATGTCGCAGATGCTCTGCTAGTCCGGAGCTTGGGTGCTCGACCTCTTGGCAATGCTCGACCACCCAGGGATGGAGATGCCGTGCTGGGCCGTAGGTGCTCGAGAATGATGTTCAAGCATGGTGCTCGACGAGAAGACAATGTATGACCATAAATGATTTGCGTGACCAGCATGGACTTGCATGACCAGCTAAGTGAGGAGCTCGATCAAGACTACTCGTTTAACTATGGCATTGATGCGCTTTCAGGTTGTTTGAACTTACGGTGTTTGATACAATGTCTGAATGGGTTTTTTTATCGAAGAATGTTTACATAATAGGGTTGTTAACTGGCTTTCTGGTCCGGTTCCCAAGAGAGCATCAGACACGCTCCACTCAACGTACCTTGTGAAGCTGGGGCCTAAAGGGAACACACAGCAGTGAAGGAAACATGATCAAGGAAGGATTACACCGCCTTTGGCTCCACGGCATGCAGAAGACGTCCACAAACTAAGGCCTCGGATCTCGAAGGAGCTACGAGCCTCGACCACCAGGTCTTGGGACCCTCGCACCCCTCGGAAGAACCGCACCCGGGCATGACGCGGAATTCGCACCCAGCCGGGTGCGAATTCTCGCACTCATGCCTGGGTTCGAAATTTCGGACCCACGCCTGGGTTCGAAATTTCGAACCCAGTGGGTGCGGGGTCTCGAGCCCAGTGGGTGTGAAATCTCGCACCCACAGTTGGGCTCGAGATCTCGAGCCCAGCGGGCGCGAAATCTTGCGCCCACGGCTGGGTTCGAGATCTCGAACCCAGCGGAGTGAGATTTCGCGCCCGCATCTGGTTTTTAAATTTCGAACCCAGAGGTCTCGAAATTTCGAACCCATACTCGGGTTCGAAATTTCGAGGTTCGAGGGTGCTTGCTCGAATTTCCTGCATATGGCCCTTTCAACCTAATCCTACCTACTCCCACTCCTATAAATACCCCATGGCCTCACACTTCAAAGGGGTTGGATTTTCTTCACTTGAGACCTTCCTAGAGTTCCATTAATGGCATCTCCTCTTTGAGGAAGAAGAAGGACAAAATTTTCTTTTTCCTTATTTATTCAACATATGATAATTATGATGTCATATATGATGGAAAGTGAATGTAATTAGCTTGGCTCTTCCTTGTAAATCTTGAGTGATTAATAAAAGGTCAACATCCTTCCAAAGTAGACGTAGGCCTAATCCGCGGCCGACACTATAAATGCTTGTGTCATTTACCGCTTTCTCTTACCTAGTCTTGCGACCAAATTAACTATTCCTAGTAATAGGAATCATTGGTGTTTACGACATTTTTTGCCGTCAACATTTGGTGCTTTCACTGAGAATCCGAATTCAAGATTTGCGTCTTTCTTCCGCGTTATCATCTCGACTTCGATAAGCTTGGGGTTCCTTGCTCAACCCGCTGTCGGGTACGCTTACAATGGTAAAAAAGTCAAAGAACGCAATGGTTGGCTCTTCAGCCGTAGCCGAGGCTGGTACCTCCCAACAACCTCAACCGGTAGATGTCCTGGCCCCTAATGAAACCGTCCCCCCTATGGTGGACCCCGAAGCGCCCGTTACCTGAGCTCAAATTCGCGCTCTTAATGAAAGATATGAAAACACCGCAGTTAAGCTCAACCAAGCACTAAGGAATAACATTGACCTTATGTGGCAACTTCAAAAATGTCAGCGAGTTGTCGCCTAACTTCAACTAACTCGAAACAATGCTCGACCCCGACCAACCGCCTCGGAAACTTCCTCTTCCGAGTTAAGGGGCCCATACCAAAGGAGAATATTCACCCTCATCAACCATTTCGCCGCTCGTACCAATGCCCTCGACAACGGTAACGGTCATACCAACGAGCACGGGAACGACAACGACGACCGGACCACAGTCACATACAGCGAGGGGGCGCAGTACCGGGACCACTCTCGCTTAATTATCAATGACGGACCAGATCCTACAAAGCAACCTCCTCCTCGACACAACCCAATGGCCGCTAATCGGGGTGAAGGGCCCGCTATTCCAACGTCCCGCGCTCTTGCAGAACAGGATCCACATCACCCTTCTTCGCCTCACCAACCACAAGACACAATCATATATGTTGAGGACATAGAGGAAGACGATCCAGACATCCATCATAGAAGACGGCCTCGCAACAGGACTCCGGCGTCGCGTCAAAATCCATGGATCCCAATGGCGGATCACCATCCAGCTTACCTTCCCGAAATGATACGAAGGGTCATGAGGGAAATGAGAGGGGGCACTCACGGCGCATGGGAAGCGCACATCAGGCGTAACCCCTTCACAAGAAGAGTGAATGAAGCCGAATGGCTAAGGCGCTTTAGCTTGCCATAAATGCCACTCTATGATGGTACCACCGACCCTTGTGCCTTCTTGAATCTCTATGAATGGAAAATGGACTCGAGCCGAGGCGACGATCCGGCCAAATGCAAATGCTTCCTGGTCTTCCTGTCCGGTAACGCTCTACTTTGGTTTTCCCGCCTCCCTGTCGATTCCATTAGCAACTTCGGGCAATTGGCAACGGAGCTGGTCAAGCAATCCAGGGTGCATATCTCGACTTCGAAGAATGCCCTCACCTTATCTAACCTGTACCAAGGGCCCACCGAGTCGCTTAGGAGCCACCTTTCCCGGTTCAACACAGCTCTCGTCGAGGTCAAAAATCCGGATCCTCGCACCATACTCTTTCAGCTAGAAAAAGGGGTCCTCCCTGCTTCAGAATTCGGGCATGGATCGATCGGAAACAACCAAAGAGCCTCGATGCCTTCTATGAGAAGGCGGATCAGTACTTGTGCTAAGAAGAAAGGCGGAACCGGCTTTCCGCCGCAAGTTGCCCCAACGACCCACTAGCCGATACCGCTAACAACCACTTCAGAGTTAGGCAAGGAGGGGAGCCCTTCGACCAAAACAGGGGGGTAGGTCCCCAAAGGCAAAAACCAAACAATGATAGGATGGATGGACGGAACAACGGGCAAGCCCCAGCAGAATTAAGAAAGCTCGACCCTCGCCAAGCTTTCAAAACCTACACCCCGTTGAATGAGGACATAGAGAAGATCTACTTGAAAACATGTAACACCCTGACATACAAGAAGCCACGCATCAGAGAATCAACCGACTGCGAGAAGAACACCAGAAGGTACTGTCAATACCATGACATATACTGGCACCACACCAACAAATTCTGCCACCTTAGGGATGCAATCAAGAAACTTATACGCCAGAAGCGGCTCGAGCAATATGTCCAAGAGCCCTTTCCCGTCGAAGCAAACTCGTAGCCTCCAGCGCTAGCTCCATACGCAGCCCCTAAGGGAGCTCCAGGTCCATCTAACCCAAGACGAGGAATTGTGATCAACACCATCTGTGGCGGACCTTACCCCACGCACAACAAATTTCGAAAAATAGAGGAATATGTGAGTTCCATTAAACATGCTACCTACGAACCCTGCTCCGCTCTCCCTGAGTCTGTCCCCTCCAAGCTACAAAAACCATACGGGACGACATTGTCTTCTGAGAAAGGGAATCAACAAGGGTGGAAATACCGACCATCGATCCCCTAGTCATCACTGCCTAGATCGGTGTCGCTTCCCTGTGGAAGGTCTTAATCGACTCGAGAAGCTCGGTCAACATCATCTTTAAGGCCGCTTATGACCAGATGAAGTTGGAAACAAATGACTTGAAGCCATGTCACGCCGCCATTCACGGCTTCGGTGGTTCCTCTAGTTCCCCCGTAGGGTTGATCGACCTACCCGTAGAATTGGGCGAGGGGTACCGAAGCCAAGTCCGGATTCTCACTTTCATGGTCATAGACATCGACTCCCCCTACAACGCTTTCCTAGGACGACCATTCCTCACCGAATTTTGAGTTTACATGGCACCATGGTATCTCCTAATGAAATTCCCAACGGAAATGGGATCAGAACCGTTAAGGGCGACTAAGTAAGCGCCAGGGAATGTTACGCAATAGAATGGAAGAATGCGTGCAATAAGGATAAAGGAAAAGCCATGCCCATTCCTTCTTGCGCCAAGAACATCTCAGCATAGCAATCAGCGGCGTCAGGGCCCTGGCTCAGACGCCACTCCTGTCTTTCCGATGATCTCGACCCACGGAAGGACGAAGAACCCGAATATGAGAGGGCTACCCCGGTAGAATCCACGGTGGACATTCCCGTCAACCTCAACGACCCAACAAGTGTGTTGAAGATAGGGTCACAACTCCACCCAGCAGTTAAAGAAGACCTCATATGCTTCCTGAAAGCCAATTTAGATGTGTTTGCGTGGACCCACTCCGACATGAAAGACATTGATCCGGCAATTGCTTGCCATTCCTTGTCTTAGATCCCAGAATACCTCCAGTTAAGAAGAAGCGCCGCTTCTTAGGACCCGAGAGGTCTAAGGCACTTGAAGAAGAGGTTGACCGCCTGCTCAACAACGACTTCATCCGCGGAGCCGATCATCCCGAATGGGTCTCCAATCCAGTTCTGGTCAAAAAGGCCAATGGTAAGTGGCGAAAATGCATCGAATTCTCCGATCTAAACAAGGTATGCCCCAAGAACAGCTTCCCGCGCCCGAAGATCGATCGATTAGTCGACTCGACCGCCAGATACTAGCTATTATCCTCCATAGACGCCTACTCAGGCTACAACCAGATCCTGATGAGCCTCCACGACCAAGATCATACCTCTTTCATAACCGACCTTGGGCTCTACTGCTACCGTGTTATGCCCTTCGGCCTTAAAATTGCCAGCGCCGATTATCAACGAATGGTTAATCAACTCTTTAAAAATCAGATCGGAAAGTCCATGGAGGTGTACGTGGACGATATGCTAGTGAAATCTAAAATATCAAGCGATCACGCCCACGACCTCTCCGAAATGTTCGATGTCCTTCGCCAGTACGACATGAATCTCAACCCTCTGAAGTGCTCCTTCGGAGTCGCCTTGGGAAAATTCTTGGGTTTCATTGTCAATTCTCGGGGCATCGAAGCTAAACCACAAAAAATCCAAGCTATTCGGGACATTCGAATCCCCGAGAACATCAGGGACGTCCAAAGTCTTAACGGGAAGGTCGCCACTTTAAGTCGTTTCATCTCTAAGGCCACCAACAAATGCATCCCCTTCTTCGATTTACTCCGAAAGGGGAAACGCAATTTCGAGTGGACCCCTGAGTACGTCTCCGCATTCAACGAAATCCTGAACCACTTAGAGTGACCACCTATCCTCTCCAAGCCTATAGACCATGAAGACTTATACATTTACATGGTTGTTTCTGCGTAGGCAATCAGGTCGGCACTAATATGCCTCTAGGATCGCACTCAACGACCCGTCTATTATATCAGCAAGTGGCTGACGGGGGCAGAGAAGAACTACCCTAAGTTAGAAAAGCTGGCATTCTGCCTATTGATCTCCTCTAGAAAGCTCCAACCGTACTTCTAGTCGCATCCCATTAAAGTTTTCACTGACCAGCCGCTATGTCCGGTCCTCCAACGACCCGAGGCGTCAGCGCGATTACTAAAGCTGAGCATAGAGTTAAGCCGGTTCGAGATAACCTTCGTCCCCGACGAACCATCCTCGGCCAAGCACTTGCTGACTTCATCGTGGAATTCACAGCCCCCGAGGAGGAACCCGTGGCAAACGCCCGAATTCCCGACGCCAAGTGGAAACTATTCGTAGACGGGTCCTCTAATAGAAAGTGCTCCGGGGCTGGAGTTGTGCTCATCACCCCTGAAGAACTCCCGATGTATTATGCGCTAAGGCTAAATTTCCCTGCCACCAACAATGACGCGGAATACGAGGCCTTAATCGCCGGGCTTAGAATCGCGATCGAACTCAAGCTTGAGACTGTCCATATCTTCTCCGATTCATAGCTTATCGTCTGACAAGTACTGAGAGAATATCAAGTGAAATAGGGACGGCTTGCCCAATACCTGGCCTGGGTTCAGGGGCTACTCGTCTGCCTCGAGCATTTCACCATCACGCATATCCCACGCGAGCAAAATGAAAAAGAGGATTCCCTCGCCAAAATGGCAAGTTCTGAAGATCTGCAACTTAACGGATTCTCCCTGGTTGAAGTCCTTAACTCTCCAAGTATCAAGCAAGGGCAATATGAGATGATTATGAGCACCAAACCCGAGCCCGAGTCCTGGATGACACCGATTAAAAATTACCTACAGCGCAGGATCCTGCCAAGCACTACAAAGATAGGCGCGCGATCACCTGCCAGTCAGCCCGTTACCTTCTTATGGACGGAATACTCTACCGCAGAGGGTTTTCCGTTCCCCTGCTTTGATGCGTAGCTCAAGGTGATGCCCTCCAGGTACTGAACAGTGTGCATGAAGGCAAATGTTGCGACCATACTGGGGGCAGAGCCTGGCCAAAAAAATTCTTAGACATGGTTATTATTGGCCCACGCTTGATCAAGACGCCACGAACTATGCTCGCAAATGCGATAAGTGCCAGCGCTTATCCAAAATTCCAAGAGCCTCACCTACCAAGCTATCTCAGATGGTCAGCCCATGGCTGTTCGCCATGTGGGGAATCGACATCATCGGAACTCTTCCAATGGCCAGAGGCGGGGCCCGGTACGCCATCGTCGCAGTGGACTATTTCACCAAATGGGAAGAAGCTGAAGCTCTCGCCACCATAACTATGAAGAAGATGATCAACTTTTGTTGTCCGCAACATCATTACCCGCTATGGAGTGCCTCAGGCTATCATTTCCGACAATGGCACACAGTTCAAGAGCATCGAGTTTAAAGCTTTTTGTTAGCACCACGGCATCAATAAAAGATTCTCAGCGGTGGCCCATCCCCAAGACAATGGGCAAGTCGAGGCGGTTAACAAGGTCATTAAATCTATCATCAAGAAGCGTTTGTAAAAGTCTGGGGGCATGTGGGCAGACGAACTCCCTCTAGCTCTATGGGCTTACTGCACCACCCACAAGACAACGACCGACCATACTCCTTTCGCCCTCGCATACGGATCTGAAGCCGTCATTCCCATTGAGCTCAAGTTTCAATCCGATTGATTCACGTACTTCGATCTAAAGACTAACCAAGATCTACTTCTGGGATCACTCGACTTGCTGGAAGAAAAAAGGAACGAGGTCGTTATCATAGCCGCCGTCCAACGACAACGAGTAGCCCGATACTTCAACTCCCGGGTTCGCCGCAAGGACCTCAACATCGGAGACCTCGTTCTAAAGTGGGTTTTTCCATGCCAATAGGTCCCACGCCTCGCTGGGAAGGCCCATACTCCATCCATCGAAAGCTCAGCGATGGAACCTTCAGGCTCACCACCGTTCGACGGAGCTGAACTTCCAAGGGCATGGAACAACGAACATCTTCGCTGCTAGTTTACATAACTCATTTTACGGTTGTTTATGATTTTCAAACAATGTTTTATTTTGTCAAAAATCCTAGGCATTGTAAAGGCAATTACTACAAAAGTTATCAGTAGAAATGGTGTTCAATTTCCTGTCTCCCTATTGTTTAGTTCTCACATAATGCACCTTGTTTTCTAGCAACCAACTCGATTCACGCCTATGAAAACCGCATCCGCACCCCGGGCACGGGAGCCGGCATGGCCATCCCAATTTCTGGGCAACATTGAGTCTGAAATGCTTGGCTATGCCCGGCACCCCGAGCATGGAAGTAGGCAACGCTACTCGAGTCGCCGGCCTGCGGCGCGACCGAGTCTAAACAACCACGAACTCGAACCCCGACCTAGTGTCGAGGCCGAGGATAAATCATTCTGCGTACTAGTCCAGGCCGCTTGGCGCCATTTAGTGACCGACTAAGATTGATGCAAATCTCTATTCGCCGGTTGCGGGTGCCGATCGAATCTTGGCGCAGCACCAAGACCGACCTTAAATCGTCTCTTCCCCTTAACTCTCAATGCTAGGGGGCAACCCTTGGCCACGATCAGACCTTACAAAATGATGATCGGGGCTGAAAACTGCGCCGGCGAATAAACGACGTCTGGCGGCTCGCCTCATCCCGAAGAACGACGGGAGAGCCACCTACCTAGCGGACCGCACAACGCAACGCCCTACGCCTTCGCTATACTTGGGTTTAACCCCGGGCCACCCAAAATAGTAGGCGTATAGTCTGGCACTACAAGAAAAATACCCTATTGCAACTAGCTATTTGCAACAGGCTTCAAATGACAGTTGCAGTAAATGATATTTAGCAACAGGCCTTTTGTTGCTGTTGCAATAGATAAGATTTAACAACAGGCTTATTCTTCCTGTTGTGTAAAGCATATTTTTCGCAACAGCGATTTCGTGCCTGTTGCAAAAACATACTTTTAGCAACTGGACTTCCATTCCTGTTGCAATAGGAATATTATTTGCAACTACACTTTCAAACTAGTTGCAAGAAATATATATTTAGCAACCGTCTTTACCAGTTGCAATAACTGTAATTTTTTTGCAAGTGGTAAAGCCTGATGCGAATAACGTACTTTTGAAAATTATTTTTTCTCCAAGTAATATTCGGTTGTAATATAAGAAGTATAAGCATAATAGTTTATATATATATATGTATATATTTGAAAATTATATGATTAACATAATATTATGAGTTATATTTATGAGTTATAATATTTGAAAATTATTTGAAAATTATATGATTAACATAATAGTTCCGAAATAACAAGTAATCAATAAAAATTAGTAAATAATGAGTTATATTTTACTAGGTAATTAGCATAATATTTATTAATGTATGATATTTCATAATCATAATTTAGTTCCACTAAGTAATAAAAATTAGTAAATTAAATGATTCCATTCCTATGCAATTAGTCACGCCGTCCAGGAGCACTACAACAACTCAATTTCAAAAGTATATACTTAACGTATTATTGAATTTCAAAAGTATATACGCCGTCCAGGAGCACTCCACTAAGTAATAACGGGTTTAAGTTTTTAACCCTTCTGTTTCGTGAAACTTTATCAATCTATCTGTAATCCTAAAAGCTTTCCACTTCGTAACCCTAGTTTGCGATCCCACGTTTCCTCCGTCTTCAATCGATCCGCCGCCATTCGACATCTCATTCAATCGATCCGTCCAGGAGCTCTCAGTTCGTGCCAACGTTCAATCTCCAGTCTCAAAATCGATCCACTTCGTGTTAGCGTTCTGGTATCAGGTAAAATTCAAACCCTACGTTTCCTTCGTTGTAATTGTTTGCTCGATTTCGATTAATCCCCATCCTGTTTAAATCTATGATGAAACGAATTTAAGATTCAATTTTGTTTTACTGTAGAAGCTGTTCTCAAATCAGTATGAAACTATTATTTATGAAACTGTTTTGTTTTAATGTAGAAGCTATTTTAATGTCGGTCAAATAAATTACTATGGCAGTGGCTGAACTAGAGCACAGACATTTCATGGAATTTGTAATTAGCTTTGCTTATATTCATAAAATAAATCATCAGAAGATTCAAAACTAAGGCCTATATTATTAGTTCAAATATAAATGCAAACCTTTTTGGAAAATAATCGGAGACCCTTACTGTTTCACATGTTTTTTGGGACCATATCAGCAGAGATTGGTCTCTGTGAGAATTTTATTAACCTTTTGCTAGATATAACTTGAAAGGAAAGAGTACTCTTGAGCTAATGAAGTTAAATACTCTTTACTGTTAGCATGTTATATAAGCATCTTGATTCCAGATATGGAATGGAGTTTTTCTTCCACTTAAGAGTAGAAGGAAGTTCCGTGTTCCTATTGTGTGCAATGTTCAACAAGACAATCTTTGGGAGGCATGACAATTAGTCTGTATGAGAAACTAATTTCACTGAAATGCAGGCCTGCCAAAATGCAAACTGAAGTATTGCTAGCTGGTCATTGTACTACTAATATATTTACTTAGACTCGTCTTCCCAGGATCAAATAAAACACTGTAACCATTTTTCTTTCCAATAATACACTATTATCATAACACACCCTAATATATGATATCCACCTTGATTTTATTTCATTTTTTGAGACATTTTAGTTAATAGTTGTAAATATGCTTTAACGACTACAAAATTAGGTAAATTTAAAATCACATTCTAAAATTAAAAATAGCATCCGTGCATGTAAATTTGAGTTTTACGTGTATCTTTCTCCATTGTTCTATCTTATGTAGCTTAAAACAAATTGTTACCATCTTAATCTTTTATTTAACAAACACGTTCATCCATGTAGATAGTCATAATTCATATGTTCTTAATTATATTTTGCAAACTTGCACAATCAACTGGATAAACTATTGCCAGATCTGTTAGAACACATGAGCTTGATACATCTTATATCAACTATGACTTAAATATACTCAGTGCACATTTAACTATCAATTTGAACCACTCTTCTGTTCACAACACATCTTTAATTTTGCTACATTTTTTAAAGATTATCACAGCTGCATCAAACATGTCTGCTTGTATCTTCAGTTGCTAATGTGGGTGAGTGTATATTATTCAACTATTAATTTATAAATTAACATGAAAAAAGTGTTATATAAGGAGAGGTGAAACTATATATCTAAGCAGTGACCTAACCAAGGTAAAAATGAAAAATTAATTATGTGATCATGGTATAAATTAATACTTATACTTTTCCAATCTTTATTTCAATCCCGCTTGAACATCAAATGGAAAACATCAAAGAGATTATGTGTGTGCATCATGGTTTATGCACCAGAATTCAACATAAATACGTAATGCGCAAGTTCTACTGGTCTCCCTAATATCAGTAGTATTCCAAGAGGCTATGACTTGGAGTGAATTTAACTAGCATAGGAGGTTTTCCATAAAGATGGAAAAAAAAATTTGTAGGTAGTTTGCTTACGTGCGTAATCAACTAAACCAAAGTTTGATATTCTTTAGTTAGAAACCAAGAATTAGTTTTTTTTTTTAAATTTAGTCGGATTAGGTTTCAAGTACAAAATATAAACATTCTAGGCTGCAGGCAAAACATGGCTCGTTTTAGGGGTTGAAAGGGTTTTAGGTCACTTATCACTCACACCATTGATCGATTTTGGGAATTTCAGGTTTTTAGGAAAGGCTAAGATATTAGAGGATCGTCAAGATGGACAAAACATGGATCTATCTACCAAGGTTTAGTTAGTTTTGATTATTAATTTCATAGTTGCAATTATTTAAGATTGATTAAGAGTATCTTCATGTTTTATAGAATGACAGAAGATATAAGCAAGCTGTTTGGAATTTTGTATATGGGCATGCAGAAAGGGAGGGAAATCCGGAGAAAATTATTTGTCCTTGCTTAGAATGTCGGAATCTTAACAGGGAATCGCCAAGGAATGTCGTGTCACACTTGATTTGTTCTGGATTTGACCTAACATATGATGTTTAGATTTTTCACGGGGAAGAACGTCCTTCACAAAATGAAGGTAATCAAGGTAATGAAGTGTCAGATGCATATAGAATGTACTTGGATACACAAATATGTAATGAGGAGATGGAAGGTCATGCTAATGTAAGATATGGAGAAGGGATTAATGAGATCCTGAAGAATGTTGAAATTCCTTTGTATCCCGGGTGTGCAAGCTACACAAAGCTATCAGCTACAATACTTCTTTATAAACACAAAGCTCGAAATGGTTTAACTGACACATCATTTACGGAACTTCTTAAACTTTTGAAGGATATGTTGCCTATAGAAAACACGCTTCCTGATTCCACGTATGAAACAAAGAAGCTGCTTAAATCATTTGGTTTAGGCTATAAGAAAATACATGCATGTGTGAATGATTGTTGTATATTTCGAAAAGAGCTTGCACATAGTGATTTTTGTCCTAAATGTGGTAAGTCTCGTTGGAAAAAAAGCAAGACAAAGACAGACGAAAAGGATGCCAAAATACCTAAGAAGATTTTGAGATACTTTCCAATAATACCTAGATTGAAAATAATGTTCACATCCTTAGAAACATCAGAGCAATTGAGATGGCATAGCAACCATAAGAGTGAAGATGATAAATTACGTCATCCAGTGGATTCTTCTCTGTGGGCTACAATTGATAGGATGTATCCATCTTTTGCATCTGATTCACGAAATTTAAGGCTTGGTCTTGCAAGTGATGGCTTTAATACCTTTGGCAATTGGAACAGTAAATATAGTTGTTGGCCTGTGTTTCTTGTTGCGTACAACTTTCCTCCATGGCTTTGTATGCACAAAGACAATATGATGTTATCTTTATTAATTCCTGGGCCACGACAACCAGGAAATGACATCGATGTGTATCTGCAACCACTTATTGATGATCTAAAAAAATTATGGGACAAAGGGGTAAGGACTTATGATGCATATAGTCGTAGTGAATTCAAATTAAAAGCCATTTTAATGTGGACAATAAGTGATTTTCCAGCTTATGGAAATCTAGCAGGTTGCACAATAAAGGGTAAGAAAGCATGTCCTGTTTGTGGCGTCAATACTTGCTCGACATGGTTGCCTTTTAGTAGGAAGTGTGCTTACTTGGGTCATAGGAGATTCCTTGACCCTAATCATGAGTATCGTCAATGGAAAAACTTGTTTGATGGAACTGTAGAGAATAGACAAAAGCCTCCAGTACAAACCGGTACTCAAATCTTCGATTGTATTAAAGATATTTGTAATGAATGGGGAAAAAAGCCAAAGGAGGAAAATAAAGGGAAAGAAATAAAGAAAAGGAAAAGGGGAGATGGGAAGAAAAACCGAAGTCAAATAGGGAAGAAGAAGTCGATATTTTTTGATTTGCCTTATTCGTAGGTAAATTTTAGTTTAAAATTTTTATCTATCAAAGTATCTAGTACTTTTTCGTTAGGTATTTACATGAAATTATTTTTATTTTTTCAGGCACTTCCTTTGCGTCACAATCTAGATGTAATGCATGTTGAAAAAAATATTGGTGAGAGCATTCTTAGCACGTTACTTGATATTAAAGGGAAAACAGAAGATGACATCAATGCACGTAGAGATCTAGAAGTAATGGGTATTAGAAAAAAGTTGCATCCCATAGATATAGGAAGCAAAGTGTTACTTCCAGCTGCACCATGCAATTTAACTGACCAAGAAAAAGAGATATTTTACTATAGAATGAGTAATTTAAAAGTACCTGATGGATATAGCTCCAATATTGGAAATTGCTTTGCAAAACAAGATAAAATTTCAAATTTGAAGTCTCGTGATTATCATGTTTTGATGCAACAACTATTATCTGTATCACGGCGAGGACTTCTACCCAAAGCAACAAGGAATGCAATACTTCGATTATGTTCTTTTTACAATGACATTTGTCAAAGAGTGATTGATAGAGATAAATTAGAATTCGCCGAGAATCAGGTTGCTGTAACACTATGCGATCTTGAGAGATTCTTCCCTCCTTCCTTTTTTGATATCATGGTTCACTTGACGGTACATTTAGGGAGAGAAGCAATAATTTGTGGTCCAGTACAATATCGATGGGTGTATCCGTTTGAGAGGTAAGTTTTTAACATGAGTATATAAAGTAGTTAATGGTGTATGTATTTATGAGGGCATTTTATGTATGCATCTTGATTATAGGTATATGAAAACATTGAAAGCATATGTTAAAAATCAAGCTCGGGCCGAAGGGTGCATAGCTGAGCGCTATTCTTCCGAAGAATGCATGAAATATTGTGCTGAATATATTAAAGATGTGTTAGAAATTGGGAAAGAAAGAAATAGAAATGAAGTGCAACAAAGTGATTCCATACTTGAGGGACGCCCTATCTTCAAAGGAAAACCTATGGTAGTCACCAAGGATGTGATTAATGCTGCTCATCGGTATGTGTTGTTCAATACCAAAGAATTGGAGCCGTATATAGAGTAAGTATAAAGTTAATACAACTATTATATTTGAAACAACTTAATTTTTGATTCATGCATTTTCGTGTACAGAATGCACAAAGAAGAGCTAAAATGTTTGCATCCTCGGCTTTCACGAGATGATGTAGAACTTTCAAAGCTGCATTCAAAGACATTTAGCGATTAGTTTGAAAAAAAGGTTGAAAGTGTTATAAATTTTGTTTGAGATAAATAACTTTGAGGTAGAAGTATTTTTTATATACTATTATGTTTTTTTCAGGTTAAAGATGATAGACAAACATCGAATGTTAGCGAAATAGTACATTGGCTTTCTTATGGACCTCGCCATCAAATAATATCTTATACCGGCTGTGTTATTAACGGTCGACGTTTTCATACAAAAGAGTATGAGAAGTCTACACAAAATAGTGGTGTTTCTATCGAGGCAAGTACTATTCATGAAGATGGGTCCATTGAGAAAATAATTTACTATGGGGTTCTACGTGAGATTTTATTACTAGACTACCGCCGATTTCAACTTGTCCAGTTTAAGTGTGACTGGGCAAATATTAATCGTGGAGTGAAGGTTGAAGATGGATTCACATTAGTCAATTTACACCACTTCCAAAATCAATTTGCAAGTGACCCTTTCATTTTAGCTACGCAAGCTACACAAGTATTTTTTTGTAAAGAAAGCAACTCATCAAATTGGTATGTTGTATTGAAAGCACCACCTCGAGGTTTTCATGAGTTAGAAAACTATGATGAGGATGAAGGATCAACTAGTAACCTTGTAGACGAGTCACAAATTGTTGATAGAGATGTAGACAATGGAGACGAAAGTTACATAAGAAAGGATTGTGATGGCATTTTGGTATGAAATAAACATCTTTTATTGCTTTTTGTCATATAACCAATTTCAATTCTAGAAAAGTATTTCTGTTTATTATTTTCAATAATTACCATTATATATGATTTTTATATATAAGATTCAAAATTTGGGATTGAACTTACACTGATATGCAACTAAACCTTGACATGAAAATCCAATATTGTGTCACCTTTTTTCAACGGATTAGGCACTAGTAAATAGACAAGACATGCTATTTTGACGTGTATTCTATTTAGTTGACATTTGCATGTTGTATTCTATTTAGCTGACATTTGCATGTTGTATTCTATTTAGCTGACATGCATGCTGGATTCTATTTTGACGTGAAAATCCAAGTACCGTCACTTAGCTGACATTTGCATGTTGTATTCTATTTAGCTTCTAATTGTTATGGCATAACACGATTTCTCCTTTTATTGTTATTTGTGGCAATATGTATACTGGTATTTTTTATTGTTGTTTATTAAACCGTTTGTGTATTTCAGATAAATTCTTCCATACTGGTAATATGCTATTTCTAACACTTTGTATACTGATTTTTCTTTTTCTTTTTTTTAGGTTGAAGATAACTGAACAAGAAGTATCAATGGGGAAAAAGGACCAAGACTTAACAGAGGTAAGATATTTAGAAACATGCAAGTAATCAATTTTTATGTAGGAATTCCTGTCAAAACATGTTATGTGCACTTTTTCTCTTTATCATTCATGTCTTTTATTGCGTGATATAGTGTGCATACAAACAAAATTAGCTTCAACTTTTAAAATATTGACAAAAACTTACTAGATGAGGCTGCTTAGATTGCACTGTCCAAAACAAATGAAGCACAAGTTTGGAATGTCATCATGAATGTAAACTAAATGTAAACTGGTTTGCCAAAATTAGTGATAAAACGTTGCGTGAAAATGATATTGAACTTAACATCTTTTCGACCATGCACACCGGAAAACATCTTTTGCTCGGTATGCGTTGCGTGAAAATTAGATTGCATTGTCCAGTACCTCAAATACCTCAAAGACACCTCAAAGAAGCTAAAATAATATTTGCAGCTGCTACATATATGTGTGTATATGTGTGTACATATATACATATATGTATATGTATGCCTAGCTGAACACCCAAGAGCTATAGTTCTTTGTTTTTCTATATCTGACCAGGGTATTGAACTGTTGGTAGACCTTGCTTGGATTGAAAAAAAAACAGAAAAAGGGTAAACTGTTTTACATATAGTTAGGTTTATTTTGCACTAACATCTAACCTGATGTTGTGTATGTTATTGCTACGCAGTTGCTTCTAGTTTGACAATTGTATATGTTTGTAATTGTCTTTTATTTATTCCTAAGCGCAAGTGATGATATGCGTGCTCTTGCCTGTTAATTCCAATAATGTATCATCATCATCGTAACATGCAGAGATCAACTGCTTATAAATAAAAGATGTTTGTGACAAATTCGCATAATATACATAATCATTTTATAATTGTGAACAAGTTGAAGCATATACATGTATGGTTTTGTTATCCTGGCATGTTATGTGCGCACGTGTTTGCTGAAATAGACGTTGCTAAAATGAAGATAGCTTTTGATAAACTTATCCGGAATTAGCAATCTAATACTTTCCGGGAGAGCTTAGAATTTATGCTACATCTTAGTATTTATATGATCCCAAAATTATAAAGTTGAAGCTTATTTATTAATTCTTTTTGTTGCATCAGCTAACCATATTCCTTTTAGCTAACCTCGTTTGTTGAATGCTAATTTCAGAGCTCAATTGCAGCACTAAGACGATCAAAAAGGCAGAGTTTAGCTGCACTTATAGCTTCGCGTGCATTCGACGATAATAAAGTTAAGAACAGTGGTGTAAAAATAAAAGAAAAGGGTGATGTTGAAGTTGAAGCTGCTCAGATTTTAAACACTAATGTTAGAAGATCTCCTCGCAAGCGTCCTTTTCAGCCTTGTGATGTTGAAGTTGAAGCTGCTCAGATTTTAAACACTAATGTTAGAAGGTCTCCTCGCAAGCGTCCTGTTCAGCCTCAACCCGAGGAAATTCAACATCAACCCGAGTAAATTCAGCCTTTTTCTGTTTCTCCTGGCCCTAATTCAAACCCTTCTCCGAATATTACTCCAAACTCAGCTGACACGCCTACTGCCATGGACCCGGATGTTTGCAATGAAGATTGTCGACTAGAGCCGGCCAAGAAAAAAAGAGGAAGGACGACGATGAAGAAATTTTCCTTGATTCCTGACGACAAGCCTGAAGTGGAATTCAATGATTTAGGTCAACCGGTAGGTGTCAATTCTCATCGCTTGTCATCTTACATCGGTATATTAGTAAGGGAAATGGTTCCTATGACCATTAGTGAGTGGAAAAAAGTCGACAAGCACCTAAAGGATGATTTATGGACTTGTATACAGGTATGACCATTGTGATTTCTGTTTTTATATTTTTATTTGTTTCTATCAAGTTTTTGTATTTTACCTTAATTGATTTCTTTTTGTAGAAACTATGTTTGATAAACCATTAAATCGAAAATTCTAAACAATTATTGCTGTTTTTATATTTTTATTTGTTTCTGTTTATTTTCAGTTTGTTTTCAATACTTAGTTCCAACTTTGATACTCATTTTGTTCTTCTATTTGTCGTTGTATCTCTATGCTGTCTAATTGTACAATGTGCTCTTTCATATATAAGACATTAACCACTTGATAGCTGTGCTATTCTAATTTCGCATTCGTTCATCATATCAGCATTGTCTATGGAACAGACCTTGTGTTTCATTTTTTAAATTTCACCCTTGCATATGTCATTTAAGTGGCTGGGTGATTACTATTCTACAGGATTCCACTTATTCTAATATGATACATACTTCCTTGATAACTACATGATTTTCGTATGAACCGCTTCACATAAAAAGTGCCATGAAATATATATATGGTGAAATGTCTGCTTTAATATTCCACACTTTGTGCCACTAACTCCCCCTTGTGCAAAGCAAGAGTACTGTCCTCAAAGACATTAAAAGATTATGATATATTTGATTCTAAATGTATGTTTATCAGTTTATTGAAAGGGTATGGTATACTAAATGTATTTGAATAAGTGAAGTGTTTGCTTACCTCACAATTCAAGGAATGCACACATATATAGGTATCTACCCCTGTGAAACCTGCATAAATCATTTGGCTACCACTTGCGGATGAATAAATTAAATCATTGTTATTTTAATATGTATTATTAATAGCAATTGTTTGGTTATTTAGTGGTTGGGAGACAACCCAAATAGCTTAGCGGGTAAAAAGTTCCATCTTCCTTTCTTAATTTATAGTTACCATAAAGACGACTACAATTTTAATACATGCATATTTCGTAATTTCAAGTTTTTGTGTGATATCGAGTGGGTGAAAATTCTTCATTCAAGCTTAAGCTAATAGAATTTTCACATATCATGCATCTATCATTTTAATTTGTCTTATGATAGAATCTGCAGTAGTGCATGAAAGTACAATTAGATATTGTCCTTTTGATTTACACAATAGCAATGAAATGAAAAAAAAACTAACTCTTATATGCAACTAGGCCAATTTTATTTCAGCTTGATGTGCAGGATTAAATAGTAATATACCAAAACATGGATTAAATTCAAACCTTGATCCTTTGATCAACGATCCGGTACATAATCAATTTGTTTCTTATATCTACTTGGATAATAAACTATAAACTGGTTCAAAATGCCGCTTTGCTTGGTATCAATTCTGTACGCTATATGTATATGAAGATCTACTGATCTCGTTTGTCATTTATTTCACCCATGTACAATCATTAGGGAGTTGTCTTTTCAATTTCTTTTCTTTTTTCCCTTTTTCTACTTTCGGTTTTTTCTAATATGTTATTTATTATGATTGTCAATCTTATTGAACATGTTTCAGTGTAATTTTGTTTATTTCGGTCAAAGTACTTTTGTTTTTATCCAAATCTTTATATATATCTAAAAATTTCTCCTTCAAAGAAACCCCACCTGTATTTAGAGAATGCCTTGGATGGATAATATGTATTGCATATAGTTGGCTTGGCCTTTTGTGTATTTAGTTTGCATATAGTCGATCAAATTTTTTTTTACTGGCATGTTGTTTCCCTTTGTGTAGGCGGTGTATCTACGCATTTGTTATCAATGGCATTAGAAGATTAAATCTAACGAACATGCAAAGCAATTCGTTAGTTATACATTTTTTTTTATTTTTTTCTAAAGGTAACTATGAATACATCATGAAGTCTTTCAATAATATGATGTTGTTTTATTGCTGTTTCTGCTGTGCAGACGAGATTCAAGGTAGATGCAGACGAGATTCAAAACAATATAAATATTTTTTTCAGGTGAGAGCAAAAATAAAATTACATTAGAGTAAAAAAAAAAAACAGTCGCATGATGCACAAAAAAAAATTTAACGTTTCATTTTGGGGCAAAAAACAATGCTCTTCACACCCTTGGTTTATTTGAATATTTGATCATCTATTTTTGAATTTAGAAGTTCCAAGAAATCAATTGTATTATAAATAAACGATGAGCATATGATTTGAAAACCATAAATATCATCAACTTCATCTTTATAGGTTAAGAGATGAATACACTAATTGTAGAACCATTTACAAAAAAGTGTGTGGATATATGTAATCAAGCATATTATAAAACAAACAGCCAAAAAAATGAAATGCTTCACATCCTTGGTTTATTGAATATTCGATCGACGACTTTTGAATAAACACTTATCTTTTTAGTCAATAACATTACGATTTGAAAATTATAGATATCATCAACTGCATCTGCATAGGTCAAGTGATAAATACACAAATTATACAAATATTATTTAAAAAATGAACAATTTATTAGTGCAACCTTATCATGACATAGTTTGGCCTTCCTTGAAAATATAACTTGCCATTTCCACAAACTATAGGCAGAGGTTTTTAACCATAGTCCTTGGGCTGAAAATCATTAATGTTTCGATAGAAATTGAAAACTTCCAACCTTTAAATGCCAATAATTTTATTAACTGTTGCTATTTCACTCCTAAATACATAAAATGAAATGGGCAAAATAAGAGTCATTAAAGTTGTTAAATCATTTATTTCCATTAATTTAGCAATAACAGAAATGAGTGATTTGGCCTGACATATATGTTATACACATATTTATCATTGTTCTAAATAGTTATAGTTAAATTAATCTACAATCAAATATGTATTTGTTGTCATCTTTATGCACATACAGAAATTTAACACTTAAACTATGCACTTATTAAGACTTTAATCCATCAAAAATAATTCCAAATTTTGTGGCAAATACACTAAGAAAATGATAGTGGTACATCTCTTCGGCATAATAAGTTTCTATTATATGATCTATATCAAAGGAGACATGAATTGTTTAAATACAAACAATTAAGATGTATAATCTAATTCATTTTATTCTTTTTAAAACAATTCCAGTTTACATAACGATCAGATGTAATTTCGAGTAGAAGGGCTTGTGAACGTGTCAGGTGGGAGTTAGGGATCGAGTAGGAATTACGAAAAGGAGAGGCGGTTCAGTTTTAAATAAGCGGAAAATGATCTGGAGGCTTGTGAGAGCTCCATTGTATACCCAGTAATTATAATATAGTATAGATTTTAAAAGATTAAAACAAAAGAAACCAATTCCTCCAACTCCAATGTTGGATTGGAAGAAATTAAGAAGCAGCCTTCAACTTATATTATAATACCTTACAGCTGGTTAGAATCCATTATATTTAAGATTCCATTTTCAGTTTACAAGATGCACATGGAGATTATGAAAATGGTCGGTGTAAGATAACTAAATGATTTAGCTAAATTCTTGATGATCATAGCGAGTTATATGTTTGTGAATTTATAAACTACTTCAGTGTTCAAAACGTTTGTGAGCTTGAAATGCTAATTTTGAAGATGAAAATTTCAGTGAGTTCAAATGGTTGTCAGAATATTACAACATAAACTTAGGTTCATTAGTATTCTATTTGAAATCTTAATTTTACTTTAAATTGAAGAATGTAAGAATATGTGTGTTTTCAAACTTACAAACGATATGAATTTAGTATATGTTGTTAAAACATGAAACCTAAGGAGAAACCCGTAATTAATAAATAAAATCATGTTGGTTTATTTGAGCAAACAAGATAACTAAACGTTGTTTCAAGCTACCAGCGTATTCTTTACGTACAAATGCCCATCATGAAAAGGGCGTGAGCACAACCAAAAGTAAGAAACTTATACCCATTTTAAAAGGGTTGAACAGAAAACAAGGGATGGGTTGAGTGGCACTGCCACTGAAAGCTGCGGCCGCAAGACTGCTGCCGCCAGCAACGGTGGCTGCAGCAGCAGCTGCAGTATCCGAGGCAGCGGCGGCTGCTGTTACAGTGCTAAAAATATTTTAAAATAGTATATCGATTCTATAAATAGAAATTTTCATGGAATTTACAAATAAGCACATTGATGACAAATGAATTATATGAAGATGAACAAATAGATAAAGACTAACTTGATAAATGCAGATTTAAAGAGCATAATCTGAAAGAAAATTGAAAATTTTATTTATGTTCATTAGAGCTCAATCCAAAGTGTTTTGAAGAAAATATTTAACTTGAGAAGTTATATTAACGGCAAGTTAAACCTGTGATAATTAAAATAATAAGTAGGTGAATCCAACCAATCTTAGTTGAAATGGATACACAAAGTTTAAATAGCATGGTGATCTGTATTTCAGGAGGAACTGGTTATTAAAACTTTTATGAGAATGAGTCTTGGATGCATACTAAAATGAAATGAAGATGTAAGCTTTGAGTAATTGAAAGGGGTGATTCAGGAATTTGAGAATAGTAGAAATAAAAGCCTTGCTGCAAATAGATCCTCATTTCCAGAACTTAAGCTTTGTACATACCCATTTTTTCACTAATTTACTTCTTGATATGATTAGTATGACTTTGGATTTAATCAAACTATGTAAAAACTTTATCAATAAAAGTTTTCTGTCAGTTCAATTTATGTGTATGGGAAAAGGGGGTTAGGATATTGTTATATGAAGATTTTACATGCAACTTATGAAATTTAAGCGAATTGAGAACTCCAGACATGGATGGAAAGCTGATTTGCTAAGTAATCATGTGTAACAGCCCATATTCTTACATTTTTGATATATATACGTTTAGATTTGCAATCCCAAATAAAGTCAAGTGGTGAGAAGACTATTTTTTTCTTTTTGGAACTGTATAGAAGAAATTGAATGTGAATTCGCTATAATTTAACAAAAATTGTCGCTTGCATTAATAGTGAAATGAATTCTCAGAGAAATAAATCTTACTTGGAGAAATACTGAATATACCAGATAATGATATTAAGTTGTAGTGATTATAATTGAAAATGATAAGGCATACATAAACTACTCCAAGAAGTAACATTAGAGGAATCCGTCAATTGTCAATCGATCATTGTTTTATCGATATGCAAATCCAAACTGAGTCAGTAAATGGCGTTCCTTGGAAAACTCGCTTTGCCCTTATGCTGCCCCATGTTGTACGATCATGATTGACCGACGACTACATTAGGTAAGGCTACCGCAACAACTACAGCAGCGTCTACTACCAAAACAGCGAAAACAATGTATATATATTTAAAAGTGAAAACTGAAAAAAAGAAAAGGGGAAGAATAGCACAACAGCATGGTCGCTGCTGCTACAAGTCTGCTGCCACGAAGACAACAGCAATTTAGAGAAAAAAAGAAGATAAAATAAAACCTACACTAGAAGGAAAGGAGGGCTGTACTTGGATATGCAGCATCATGGTTCTAATATTAGCAAGTACATAGAATATACATAGAAGCCAATTCATAGTTTCCATTGTTTTATGGATAAACAGTAAGTTCATGCATAGTTTATCTTGCTTTCCTCACTAAAATAGACTTTGGCTTTAATGTTACATTACAAAAATAAACAATAAGGGGCTGTTACATTACAAAGTCATAAACTTCAAGTTTATGGCTTCAAGTTCACAGTTAACGCCATAAACAAAAATAAACATTGTTGATTTCTTGGTTTCTGACATAATTGTTGATGTCTTGGCCACATGCAGTGCATTACAGCATAGTGCAGGCACTGTTACATTACAAAATGATGAAGCCAAAAGTGGGCAGGCAAAACAATAAGGGACCAGATGTTAATTATGACAGTGATCCTATTCTTATCATTATTTGCAGTACAGATTATTATTAGTTTTCTGAATAATCAAATGCTTATCATTATTTGTGTCTATTATGTGGATTCTATTCTTCCAAAGGCATGGCAGCAACTAGGATTTGGTTGTAGGAAACACAAATTAGGTATAAATGCTACTTGAATGTTTGTTTTACCAGGAGAAAGCAAATTAGTGTACCCAAGCATCCAGCCAATTTTTTCAGCTCTGTTTCTGCTTCTGCTTCAACCAATTTTTTTTGTAGTCGCACCGTGAAAGTAATAATGTGAAAATTGAAGATCGTCAAAATAGCAAAAGTCCCGTAAGTTTGCTTAAAAGGAAGTGCAAGCTATTGGGTTTGAGCAAGAACATAGTTGCAGAAGGAACGATTGCAAGCACCGATCCGAATGCTACGGTACACTTTATGAAACTTGGGCACGACTTCTGGAAGGTATGGGTTAATAATGTGATATCACCTTGATCTTAGTGTTCTGGGTAGTAAGTGGTTTTATTAAGAAAAAATGGAATTTGTACAGTTACTCATACCGTAAGATATAAGCTCGTCAAATAAGTGTTCCGGTTTTTTATGCTTGCAAGTTAAAAGCTTGTCATGTTAATATAGCTTACAGTTTGTTTATTATATTATCATTAGTTGACAGAACATGTACAAAAAATTCAACTACAAGTCGAAAAAAAAAATCTTTACACACATTTGAACATGTCACATATGGAGGAGAACCGAAGCATTTTTCTATTTGATGTGGTACAACTGCACTAACAAATCTGAGTGCATATATACTTCATTATCAATGGGTTAACCCTTCATTATCAGAGCAGAGATGATCCAAGACCTTCATAACTATAGTATGATTATCGATTAATATTAATTAATCGTCTGAAACGCTATAAGCAAGTATATATGCAACAATATTATATGTTTATCCTCTACAAATTGTGTGCAAGCTGTATTGTTTTTGCTAGTTAAACTATTTATGGTTTTCAGGTTTCTTTTGTGATATTTTTCTTGTATTGCTCAACTTAAATTATAAATAAGAAGTTGTGAGACACAAAGCAACTTTCAGAGCTGCTATCTTTCTAATCCACTTTTTTTTTAGTATGTTGGTCTTTGCTTTCACTATTTGCGTTAAAATTAGAATTTTAATGTGTATTGTATTGCTTTTGGAAGGTATGGGTTAACGTAGCCGTGGATCCTGAAGCTTTTCTACTTAGGCCTAATTCGGAGATAAACACCATTAAAGAGGCCGTTGGAACAACCGTGGCGTGGCACAAAGACTTCATTTCACTAGAGTAATATGTGCTGCTTAGCTTTTAGATGTTATGTTATGCTATATTTTGGAATTGTTGGTACGGTGTAACGGTATGCATTTATATTATGTATGGATCACGTTTGTTACTATGCTAATTTTGGAATGTAACTTCAACTAATGTTTTGGAATGTTCTAAAGTTATTGAATCTATTGTTTTGTCAATGTCTTTTCGAATGCACGTGTATTTATTTGTAATGTTTTATCATTACTACAGTAAATTATCGAATTTAGATATTGATGAATTGAATGTAGCATCTGCAAATGTCAGTTGCAGTTGAGTCATTAGCAACAGTAAATAGCAGTTGTATTTGAACTTATTGCAACGGTCAAAAACAGTTGTGGTATCACTATATGCTAAAAATTAAAAGTACCTATTGCAACGGTAACGGTCAAAAATAGTTGTGGTATCACTATCTGCTAAAAATTAAAATTACCTATTGCAACGGTCAAAAACAGTTGTGGTATCACTATCTGCTAAAAATTAAAATTACCTATTGCAATGGTCAAAAACAGTTGTGGTATCACTATTTGCTAAAAATTAAAATTACCTATTGCAACGGTTAATAACTGTTGTAATTTGACTTACTGCAACTGTCAAAAATAGTTGTGTTATCTTGTTTGTTGATACTTAATATGGACTATACAACGGTCATTTGTTGTTGCAAAAGGAGATATTGCAACAACAAAAGTCTGTTGCAAAAAGATATACCGCAACATCTTATTGCAACGGGCAAAAACTGTTGTAGACCTTTGGCAACTTCGGCTATACCAACAGGCGCTGGCCTGTTGCAATAGGCCTACTGCAACAGATTTTTCCTGTTGCGATAGGTTATTTTTCTTGTAGTGTGGTTTCGCAAACTACGAGTTCCTTGAGCTGAGGGGAACTTATTGAAACCAGCGCTCTACCTCACCTCTCTGGAATAATTTACCCAGAGACAGCCCCTAATCTCTTTTGTGCCGAATGTAACGATAAGCAAGTTTGTGCATGTACATGATGCTGGAAAACATAAAAAGAACATCCAAACATTTGACATAAAAGACGTTCTTTACTAATTCATATTTCTTTTTCACACACACACGCTAAACAAATTACGTGTCTAATACTTTTACTTTCTAATGACAGGGTGTACATGAGAACCACACCATGTCTTGAAAAACCAAAAGCGAGGGTCGTGCATGCGTAAATTATCGACCCGCACTACCAAAATAACAGTAATCCCTACTAGGATTACTATCACAAACCATGCTTTCTTTTCTTGTACTTGTGCTTGTCCTTTTTTGCAGATTCCACGCTTGACGGTTCATCCTTGGTTCTGGGCTTCTTCTTACCAAGCTCGCTCTTTCCATCTCCGCCCCTTCGGGAAGTGGTCGATTCATGAGAGGCCAAGAGGCGTCTCTCGCTGGTCCCTTCGCCACTTGAAATCTTAGTAATGTCAATCAAGGTGGCCTGTGGCGTAGGCTTGTGGGCACCCCCAGCAGCGAGGCCGACCACATCATCACTCGTCGCCAAGACCGCCTTGCCCTCTCACTCAGCTTTCTCCTTGGTCTCTTTGGCGACCCTCTGGGTGACAAGCTTTTGGGACTTGTGAGGAGTGACGCCACCATCTCTGGCTTTCTCAAGGGACTCGGTGGTCCTCCGCTGTGCTTCCTCATCCTCCCTCTTCTTCCAGGCCTCGTCATTGGACCTCTTCTTCTTAGCCTCCTCATCAGATCGCTTCTTCGCAACGGTGTCGGCAGCTCTTGCCTCGGTGTCCTGCCGAGTTTTTATTATGGTTTATTTCTTGACAGCTTCATTATGCTCTCATTTCTCCCCTACCTCCTCACACTTGGCCACCATATTGTCCTGTTGACTCACCACCAGGGCCGCCATCGAAGCCACATCGGCTTCTACCTGCACTTTGGCAAGGGCATTCAATCCATCGACCACTTCCCCTTCTTCGTTGAGAATGTCGACCATGCTAGAGGTTATTCTTATGCCAGAAAAGGTATCGAGTTGATCGCTGCCCTCTCCAGTTTGTGTCCCTACGGGGCCCGACCTAGTTTCAGTCATTTGAGGCATCATGGGAGCGGGGCCCGCTACTGTCATAGACCCAGGAGGAGCTACATAAGCAAAGACACAACCTGTTTAATCCATAAATTTGGTAATCACTTCATTCTCAAGGATGTAGGGTAAAAGGAATTACCTAAGGTCAAAGATGGCATAGGAATGATAGGAAGGGTGCTCGCGATAGTTGATGAGGTGAATCCGGTATCCCCCAGGCTTGTGCTAAGTATAATACACACAGATCGTGTAATATGACAACAATATTCAAGTATGAAGTAATAACTAAACACAAATATAAAATAGTAAATGCAGTAAAAAGGAAAAATCACACCAGGGATTTTTATACTGGTTCGGAGCACCGTCCTACGTCCAGTCCTAGACTTCTATCTGGATTTCCACTAACAACAACCTTACTTCACTCAGAGGAAACAGGCATACAACACCCGAGCAGCCGAACGGGAATTTCACGCCTCTATCAATACGAGGACTTCACAACTTGCCTCTTACAACACGTAGGACTTCAACACTTGCCTGATCACACACAGGACTTCAACTAATACAATGGTTTTGACTTCTGCTTTGTGTTCTTGATTCAACACGGATAGTCAACAGTTTGAGTACAATCTTCCTATAATCTGATCCTCGAGTATATACTTTGAATGCGTAGATTTAGGAAGTAGAATGCTTGTTGAATCAAATGATATTAAATTGATCAAGGATTCAACAAGTATTTGAAATTTGGAGAGCTTTTGTTTTGCAAAGAGTATGAAAATGCAATTCAGAAATTAGAGAGAATATAGAATGATTCGGTGATTGTAAAAGAATTTTGAAGTTGTTTATATAATAGTAGAAAGGTATTAATTCTTCATGAAGAGTTTCTATAAAAAGTTATGTCCATTTCCTTTGATTATTGAATAGAAATCTCTTCAAAAATAGAAGCAACCTTTCAGAAGAAAAAACTTGCTGCTTGAAAACGGTCGACAGGTTAAAAATCACCGGTCGACTGGTTAAATTTAATTAAAATTAAAATTTCGAAAAAAAGCCGTTATGTGCAAAAACACATTGACCGGTCGACTGGTGAGTTTCACCGGTCGACTGGTTGAACTGAGAAATGTTTATTTCGAAACATAAACATGAACGGTCGACTAGTTCTTTTTGGGTGGTCGACCGTTTTATTGCTGTGGACCAGAGAACCTCGGTCCACAGTCTAGATCACTCTGCACTCTTTCTCGGTTGGAGCCTGGACCGTTTGGGCTTTTTCTATGACTTTTCAAATCCTCAAATATACAGATTTCAGCAACGAAGATATGAGCATTCATGTTATACTTTGAGGATATATTTTAACATATTTCTAACACGACTCAATATATATATATATAACCTTATCTCTATGAAATGATCTTCATTGCAACTTTATATGTTGGCATCGATCAAAATCTTGTTCTCAACATTCTCCCCCTTTTTGATTGATGACAACACCTTGGATTTTCTCCCTCTGAATATAAAGCCCCCCTTGAATTTCTGCAACATTTGTTAGCTCATAATATAAATAATCTTACCTTTTGATTCCTGCATTAATAAATGTTAGCACACATATACTATTACCATGTTAAGCACATAATTTTAAATGATAATAGTATATGTAACATGGATGATATGTATCACGTGAGAGAAAATGTTTCTCCCCCTTTGTCATCGATTAAAAAGAATAAATACCATAATAAACACAGTAATCGAGAGTAGTAGAGAATACAAATAATTATAGCACCTTTAGGAGATATTGTGCTTTTTGATAAGCTAAGTTTTCAAAGATATTTAGAGATACCGAATAGCCTTCTTTTTGTTGTGATTTACCTGCGAAAAATATGACATATATACTTTTGGTACCCACTTGCTTTGTTTGGGTCCACAGGTTAGATGGAAGGTACCATACCCAAGAGGGTTTAATGGAACCTTTAAAGATAAAATTTTCATTATTAACTACAGAATCAAAATAATCATCGATATATTTTTCTCTGTTTTTCCAACTTACAGGAACACAAATACTTAAGTAATCTCTATTGATATTCCTTTTAATACTTCTAGATTTATTATAAATATCGCTAGTCATAGAAGTATTCGAATTTCTATAATAATTGGGTCTTGGATGTGTATTAGTACTAGCAGTGATATTCTTATTGTACACAAAAGCATATCTAGTACTATTTCTACAATTGTTTCTACTATATCCTAAACCACTTTTGTCATGTAAAGGTCGAGATCTAGATAAAATCAAGTTTAAATCATTAAATATCACAAACTTATTTGTACATTTATCGAATCTAATTCCAAAATCGCGCGTGACTAAAGAAATTTTGTTATTTTGAAAATTATCAGTTTCCTTATTTAATTCAAAGTTCTTCCTTTTTAAAACATTCTCAGTTTTGAGACCACAAATTTGAGATCCTGAATTAATATTAGAAGATTGTAAATTTTCTAAATTTTCTTTTGTATCAGAAATTTTATTTTGCAAAATATTATTATTCACCTTTAAAAACTCACATTCTTTAAATAATTCTAGATTCTTTTTAATTAAAGCTCCATTCTCTTTTTCAAGAGACGAAATTAAAGAACTAGAGTTATTTAAAGAATCTTCTAATGATTTATTTCTATTTTGCAAAAGATCGATTTCCTTTAAAAGAACATTGTTTTTATCTTCTAGTTGCTCATTTTCTTTTTGAAGGAAACCTTTTTGAGAAACAAGCTCTTCTAAAGTATTTTCAAAACATTTGTCTTGTTTACCAAAAAATTGTTTTCTTCTTTTAATTTGGAATTTTCTTGCTCGCAATTTTTTGACTTAGCTATAATGATTGTATTAAGTTTACTCAAAGTTTTAAAATCTTTCAATAATTTTTCATGGTTTAAGAAAAGATCTTTATATAAAGAATTTGTACATACCGATTGTGATCTGACTTTAGCCATGAGACATTTGTTTCCTTGCTCTCCTGATTCGGTTTTATTGCTCTTCCATTTTCTAATTCCCTGGCTAGATTTCTTTATTGCCATTTGTTCTAGGTTGTTGTTACGATCTCCAGAACGCCAGGCTCTGATACCAATTGAAAGTGTGCGTGTGCTTGCTAAGTATAATAAACACACGGATCGTGTAATATGACAAACAATATTCAAGTATGAAGTAATAGCTAATCACATATATAAAATAGTAAATGCAGTAAAAAGGAAAAATCACACCAGGGATTTTTATACTGGTTCGGAGCACCGTCCTACGTCCAGTCCCAGACTTCTATCTGGATTTCCACTAACAACAACCTCACTTCACCCGGAGGAAACAGGTATACAACACCCGAGTAGCCGAACGGGAATTTCATGCCTCTATCAACATGAGGACTTCACAACTTGCCTCTTACAACACGGAGGACTTCAACACTTGCCTGATCACACACAGGACTTCAACTAATGCAATACTTTTGACTTCGGCTTTGTGTTCTTGATTCAACATGGATAGTCAACATTTTGAGTACAATCTTCCTATAATATGATCCTCGAGTATATACTTTGAATGCGTAGATTTAAGGAAGTAGAATGCTTGTTGAATCAAATGATATTAAATTGATTCAAGGATTCAACAAGTATTTGAAATTTGGAGAACTTTTGTTTTGCAAAGAGTATGAAAATGCAATTCAGAAATTAGAGAGAATATAGAATGATTGGGTGATTGTAAAACAAGTTTGAAGTTGTTTATATAATAGTAGAAAGGTATTAATTCTTCATGAAGAGTTTCTATAAAAAGTTATGTCTATTTCCTTTGATTATTGAATAGAAATCTCTTCACAAATAGAAGCAACATTTCAGGAAAAAAAAACTTGCTATTTGAAAACGGTCGACATGTCAAAAATCACCGGTCGACTTGTTGAATTTAATTAAAATTAAAATTTCCAAAAAAAGCCGTTATGTGCAAAAACACATTGACCGGTCGACTGGTGAGTTTCGACCGGTTGACTGGTTGAACTGAGGAATGTTTATTTCAAAACATAAACATGAACGGTCGACTAGTGGTATTTTACCGGTCGACTGGTTCTTTTTGGGCAGTCGACCATTTTATTGTTGTGGACTGGAGGACCTCGGTCCGCAGTCTAGATCACTCTGCACTCTTTCCCTGCCGGAGCCTGGACCATTTGGGCTTTTTCTACGATTTTTCAAATCTTCAAATATACAGATTTCAGCAACGAAGATATGAGCACTCGTGTTATACTTTGAGGATAGGTTTTAACATATTTCTAACACGACTCAATGTGTGTGTATATATATATATATATACAAAACCTTATCTCTATGAAATGATCTTCATTGCAACTTTGGCATCGATCAAAATCTTGTTCTCAACAACAACCACGCGCCCGGTCACTACAAACTTTCCTTTCTCTTCGGAAAGCCTCGCCAACCTCTCGTTCTCAGCATCCTCCTGCAACAGCCTCCTTCCCTCCTCTAGCCTCTCGCGTTCGTCGCTGGTCAAAAGGACGTTCCCGAGTTGGCACTCGTCTAAAGTGCTCACGTCCACTCGACGCAAGAAGGCCTCGTAGGGAATTAACCTCTCCCAAGTTCTACCAAGCTCGCGGGGATAGTCGTTGAACCACGAGATCCCGCGGAATCTCAAAGCTTTCACATACATGCTATTGATACTCTCCTCAAAGGAGGACCCAATGCGAAACTATGCATCATCCAACTGTCCCTTTAGCTTCTCTATCTCCCTTGCGTGTTTAGCCCTTATACCCTCAGCATCGCTCAACACGTCCCTGTTGCTAGCTTCAGCATGCTCCTTCGCTTTCTTCATTGCCTCGAGCTGCCTCTTTAGCTCAGCAACCTCGGCGTTCTCAGCCCGCAACCTCTTGTTTTCCTCCCTCAAAGTAGTATTGTCATTCTGGAGCTAAGTAACCATCCCTATTTCTTCTTTCATCTCAGCGCACACTTTGGACCACTTGTCCTTATCATTCTTAAGGGCTGTATTTTCTAGGGTCAAGCAACTTACTGTATCACTGAAAGTCTCACGGTCATGCTTAACTTCCTCCTTTAAGATCGCATAGGCTTGCTTCAGCTCTGCTACAATAACATGGACAAAGGTTAAAATTGGGAAACACACGGGATTGCAGCTAACAAGCCACAACCCGACAAAGAAACCTACCTATCTCAGTTTCCAAGTGAGTAATCGAGGTCTTTTCACCATCAATAGTTAATTGTAGGTTGATTAGCTCTAGGTTTTTCTTCTTGATCAACTCCGAGAGGTGGAGGGAATACTTGCTAAGTTCGTTGGCTTGATGGTACGCAGCTTGTTCATGCATCTGTATCTCTCCGGATTCCCTATTGGGAGCGGGACAGAGATTAGGGAGAGACGCCAGCTCATTAAAATGATATTGAGGGAAGTACAACTTCAAAAATGCCCTCCTCGCTGAATGTGATTTTGTTGACATCTTTTTTGAAGATGTCAACAAAACACCCCCTCCTGATTGGTGGAAATTAGGGGGACCCATATGGGCACCCCTGATTTCCACCAATCAGGACCGAGTGTTTTGTTGACATCCCTTAAAAGATGTCAACAAAATCGCACTCCACCTCGCCTCCTCGAAAAACACTCGGATTTGAGATTCCGTCAAATTTTGCATTCCCGTCACCGCCTCCGTGGCATGTCTCAACTGGCCAAACAGCAACTCCCTCCCCCTAGCAGGCTGAGCGGGGACCGGAGGGGCAACCAACGTGGGATCTACCGAAGGCCGAGGTCAAAAGTCAACTATGTTGAGCCGAGTATCTCCTGCAGGCACACGGACAGAAGGAGAAGGTGGTGATGGGGATCACCGAGATCGATCCCGGTCTCGACGAGCGCTGCCTTGTTCTACCGGAGGTGGAGCACCATACAAGTGGGCGCATCTCTGGAATCTCGCGAAAGAAGAACTCTGGGGATGCTGGCGACTCCCACGCTCATAACTTTGTCCGCCATTTCCTCCTTCCATGGCACCTGCCAATAATACAAGCCGAAGTTAGTCGAGTAACTCACATGGGCCAATATCTACGCAATGCAGTGATAAGAATGAATACCCTAAGTGTTCTATCAACAGACTAGATTGCGGCCCGATCGGGGAAGTTGTCCCATCAGCCGCATAAGAAATTTCCTCCACACTCGTCGTGTTCGGCCATGGAGTCATTACTAAGGGGAGTCCCTTTATGCCATCAAACTGTCCCGCGGGTTCAAGCGAGGCAGTGGTCCCCGAGTGAGTTGCAGGAGACAACAGTTTATCCGACACTCCTTCCCCTTCCCTTGCCGGAGATGGGATGGGAGTGGTCAGTAACCCCTCCTCTCTGACAACATCCTCTTGACCATGAACCCCGCCTCTGCGTGCATCTCCTTGAGGCGGAACAATCTCTTGCAATTCTCCTCCCGCTGGGGGCATTTTCCTCTTTCGCTCGATAGAAGAAGGGCCTGCTACGACTCCCTCCTTTGGCGCATTGAAAACAACCGCAGGCCTTATCACAGCCCAGTTGTTCGGCAGCAACCCAGCTTAGTGGAGGCGGTCCTAACTTGTCATGATACTGGTGTCACGAAGATTCTCCGGTATCGCCTGCAAGGCAATAAGGCGTTGCCGATATTCGTCTCCAATGGGCGCCTTCGGATTTCCTGCCATATCCCATTTCAAAACCATGAATAAAGGAGGGAAACCTAAAATTATGACAAGGAACGGGGTTAGAGAAACACTTACTTCCCTCAATCCACTTTCTGGCAAATCCGGAAGGGAAGTTGACAAAGAACCATTCATGCTTAAACACATACAGCCTGGGCCAAGTCCCGACGAAGAATTTTGTGGCAGCTGTTGCTTCCAAATACCAATTAGAGGGAGTGGCAGCACTTGTTTTCCTTAAATGGAAGAAGTATCAAATATCTTCCCCGGTAGGCTCCATGTTCAAAAACTCGTGGAAGAGAACGTAAGTCCCCAGGAGAGAAGAATAAGCATTGGGGTGAGCTATGATGGCGCGAGACGGAAATAGAACAGCATGTATCGAATGAAGTTGTTAGCTGGGGGAACGCACCCAGATAGGCAAGTTTGCTGGTTCCAAGCAATAAGACCCTCGGGTGGTATATGGGCTCTGTCATCTTTCCCGAGGGCATGGGCATCGCCCACCAGAATCTTAAACTGGGCGGCCATTTTCCTTACCGCAGCAGCATCCAGGCTCGACTGCACTGAGTCTATAGGATTCTCCAAGATTACCGCGTCGGGCAGCATGTCCAGATCCATTGGAGGTACGGGCTCATCATCGCCCATGATATCTACATTCTTGGTCTCTTCAGTCATGACCGGGGAGTGTTGTCATTCAGGTTGCTCCCTGTGCTCAGATGCTTTGGGCTAGTCGAATAAGAAGACGTCGAACCTTCGTTGGTGGTCTCAAGCTCGCTGCCCAACGATTCACCTTTAGGGGTTGGATCGGATGTGTGCAAGTTGGGCTGGGAAGCCTTGGATTCCACAGTCTTCCCGGTCCTTGATCGGGTTTGCATCTTTAGCTATACTTTAACACATCAATATTAGTACGGACTGTATAGTGACCTGTACCCCTTGTGTCGGTGACAACTAATATGTGCGTGTAATGCTATGCAAGGATAAGCTACATAAAGAAAGTTCAAAACAACTCGTAACCGTCCAAGTCCCAGTCCGGTTGTATGCTCTACCCTATGTGTATAGTCCTAAAGCCCCGCTCGTGCGGGTAACGATATATGCACCTACGCTAAGCATGAAAATTCAGAAATGAAGATTCAAAAGTTAAAGTCCAATCGGCGTGGCGGGTCGGAAGCTCGACAGCGGCCATGTCCCTGGGCTCAAAAATTCTAGCTCCAGGTTCGAGATTTCGAACCCGGAAGGGTTCGAAGTTTTGAATCAACATGGGTTCGAAAACTAGAGCCCCTCTGGGTTTGAAATTTCGAAATCAGGCTAGGCTCGGGAATTCGAACCCACGGGTTTGGAAATCCAAACCCATAAAGGTCCGAAGCTTCAAACCCCCAGGGTTCGAAAATTCGAACCCGCGAGGGTTCGAGACTCCGAACCCTGTGGGTTCGAAAATTCGAACCCACTTAGGTTCGGAATTTCGAACCCATTGGATTTGAAAGTTCGAACCCAGCTAGGTTCAAAAAATTGAGCCCATGGGGTCTCGATGCCTCCGTCGTGGCCCTTTGACCTCCTCCTCTTCTCGACTCCTCGACACGAGGCCCTACCTAGTTTGGGTTTTTAATTCACTAGGTTTGAATTCGTGGGTTCGAAGCTTTAATGCAATGCCATCTCTTAATTTATATCTCCATTTATCCTTTCAGCCTTACACTGCTCGAGCTATAATCGTTGCTCGACCCCATCCTCTCAAGCAGTGAACGACCAGAGCTGCGACGCTCTACCACTAGTAAAGGAGGTGTTTCCTGGCTCTTACTTGGGTGCTGACGTGTCCAGGTTGGAGCTGATGTGAATGATTTGTGGACTACTCGAGCTGGTGTGTTCGACTCATCAAGACTTGTGAACGAGCGACCTCATCAAGGCTTCTTGCTCGACCGGTGCCGTAGATAAGTTGCTCGACCAAGATGAAGGCTTCATGCTCGATTCATGTCGTAGACGCTCTGCTCGTCCGGAGCTTGGGTGCTTGACCTCTTGGCAATGCTCGACCACCCAGGGCGGGAGATGCCATGCTGGGTCGTAGGTGCTCGAGAATGGTGTTCGAGCATGGTGCTCAACCAGAAGACAACGTATGACCATAAATGATTTGCATGATCAACATGGACTTGCATGACCAGCTAAGTGAGGAGCTCGATCAAGACTGCTCGTTCAACAATGGATTTGATGTACTTCCATGTTGTTTGCACTTACGGTGTTTGATACAATTTCTGAATGGATTTTATTTTTTTTATCGAACCATGTTTACATAGCAGGGTTGTTAACCGGCTTTTTGGTCCGGTTCCCAGGAGAGCATCAGACACGCTCAACTCAACGTACCTTGTGAAGCTGGGGCCGAAAGGGAACACACAGGAGTGAAGGAAACAAGATCAATGAAGGATTACACCGCCTGTGGCTTCACAGCATGCAGAAGACATCCACAAACCAAGGCCTCGGACCCCGAAGGAGCTATGAGCCTCGACCACCAGATCCCGGGACCCTCGCGCCCCTCGGAAGAACCGCGCCCGGACATGACGTGGAATTCGCACCCAACCAGGTGCAAATTCTCGCATCCATGCGTGGGTTCGAAATTTCGAACCCACGCCTGGGCTCGAAATTTCGAACCCAGTGGGTGCGGGGTCTCGAGCCCAGTGGGTGCGAAATCTCGCACCCACAGCTGGGTTCGAGATCCCGAACCCAGCGGGCGCGAAATCTCATGCCCAAGGCTGGGTTCGAGATCTCGTGCCCAATGGAGCGAGATTTCGCGCCCACATCTGGGTTCGAAATTTTGAACCCAATGGGTTCGATATTTCGAACCCAATGGTCTCGATATTTCGAGGCGCGAGGGTGCGGGCTCGAATTTCCTGCATGTGGTCCCCCTTTCTACCTAATCCTACCTACTCCTACCTACTCCCACTTCTATAAATAGCCCATGGCCTCACACTTCAAAGGGGTTGGATTTTCTTCACTTGAGACCTTCCTAGAGCTCCATTAATGGCATCTCCTCTTTGAGGAAGAATAAGGATAAAATTGTCTTTTTCCTTATTTATTCAATATATGATAATTATGATGTCATATATGATGGAAAGTGAATGTAATTAGCTTGGCTCTTCCTTGTAAATCTTGAGTGATTAATAAAAGGTCAACATCCTTCCAAAGTGGACGTAGGCCTAATCCGCGGCCGAACCACTATAAATACTTGTGTCATTTACCACTTTCTCTTACCTAGTCTTGCGATCAAATTAACTATTCCTAGTAATAGGAATCATTGGTGTTTACGACATTTTTTGCCATCAACAAGGGTTAACATTTGCCCCTCGAAGCTTGTATTTTTTGCTTGCGAGAAATGCGGACTTCAAACTAAACATTGTTAATACAACTTACGTTGGAATCCAATCATAGGATTTTGTTTGCTGTGTTGAATCATGCTTTGATTCTTTTGACTCAAGTTCATAACTTGTTGATTGGATTTGTATGTTTCTACCACCTGTTATGTTCAAATTAGAACTTTGATTTGGGGTTCCGAGGCCATAACGATTGCAGCCTTTAGGTGGATTCAAAATTTTGAATTTGGATTTGCCTTGACACTGTGGATCATCATGGGATATCTGTAAAATTTTGAATCTTCGTTTCGCGAAGACTTGCCCCAGTGCTTAATTATTGCTCAATCTCATTTTATTGGAGCTCTAAAGACGAGAAAGCCTTTTAGTTATGAGATTTCAATTAGATTTCTCAAGGTAATCTTTATTAGTGCAATGAGTCTGATCGATATATTGATCATATCAATTTTGCTGAGTTTTCCAAATGCCCTATTTTGAAGGCAAGATCAAGACTAGTGTATTGGTTTTGTGTTGTTACATTATCGTGATGGACTCGTGGTATTTTTTTGGGCTTCATTCAACTTTTGAGTGGTTGTGTTAGCTTTAAGCTATGGGTCATCACGAGTCATAAAAGATCTATGTGATCGATTTATTGAATTTTCTTGATTGTGTTTGACGTGCTAGATGGTTCTACTTTGTTGGTTAAAGCTACTTGAGCTTGCTAACATGTCTGGAGCCCCTAAGCTTTGTCAACACAAAAGGAATTTCGATTTAGCCAACTGGTTTGATCCTTCTATGTAGAGAAGTTTTTTAAATCTTTGAGCCCTCACTCGGGAGGGTCTTTGGATGCAATGCCTCCACTCGGGGAGGATTTGGGACTTTATGCCCCTTCTTGGGGAGGACTTCATATTTTGTGCCCCCGCTCGGGGAGGCCTCATGTTTGATGCCCCTGCTAGGGGAGGTCTTTGGATTTAGTCCCCCCACTTAGGGAGGTCTTGGGATTTAGTGCCCTCACTAGGGGAGGTCTTTGGATTTAGTCCCCCTGCTCGGGGAAGTCTTAGGATTTAGTGCCCTTACTCGGGGAGGTCTTATATTTTGTGCCCCTGCTTGGGCAGGTCTTATATTTAGTGCCCTCGCTCGGGGAGGTCTTTTATTTAGTGCCCCCGCTCAAGAGGTCTTATGTTTAATGCCCCTGCTCGGGGATGTCTTATATTTCATGCCCCCGCTTGGGAAGGTCTTATATTTCGTGCCCCTACATGGGGATGTCTTATATTTCATGCCCTCACTCGGGGAGGTCTTATGTTTAGTGCCCCCGCTCGGGGAGGTCTTATATTTCGTGTCCTTGCTTGAGGAGGTCTTATATTTCGTGCCCCCCGGGGAGGTCTAATATTTAGTGCCCTCGCTTGGGAGGTTTTATATTTTGTTTGTGTATCGTTTCACGAGTCAAATGCCAGTTCCTTTATTGGATGCTTGACTTGGCAAGCGATCTTATTTAAAGGATTTGGGCCTTGGTCCTCTTATTCAGGTAGATGTCCCTTCATTGAAACTTGAGACCATTGCGTTGATTTTCTGCGGCACTTGCTCGTTGTTTGACTCTTCACGACTCCTTCCATTCAATTTTCAAGGTGGTTCTCCTTATCTTTGTTATCTTGCATATTGACGTTTGAAGCACTTGGCGCTTGGATCAATTTTGTTGGGGTCGTGAAGTATTGTCAAATTTCAATGGAACAAGCGCTCAGCAAATGACTTGCAATATAAAATAATCCTTAAACACATTTTAATTTGAAAATTTTTTGGCATGTAAGAGATTTATTCATGTAGATATGCTTTAAAGCTAATATTTAACACAATGTTCGTAAGATATTACAAACTTAGTTATAAGAATTCTGAATATATCAGTAAGCAAAGTATGAAGTAAAACGATGCCATTGATGATCACTTATTCCGGGCCATTGAAATTAGAGAACCATTGGTTATTAGTAGATGATTGGCTTTGGATTGGTTTGAACGGGAGTTCTGTTGTTCTGACCATTTGATGTTCCTTGCCCCTGTAGAGTCGGAGCAGTGTCTGAGGATTGTGAATTCTACACATACTGTTGTAGCCTGGTCTTCTGAATTAGCTCCTCAATCAGGCTTTTGAGATGTCTACATTCATTTTTATCATGGCTTGGTTGATTATGGAATCGGCAAAACATTACAGAATTTACAGCCTTTTGTGAGACCCTCATCATCGATGGTTCTGGATAATGCACGGTATTTTTTGTGGCAGATAAAATGTTCTCTGTGGTATCATTCAGAGGAATGAGCTCTAACGGGTTATGAAAGTGAAACTTCTAGTTAGCCTTGTTATCTTTCCCATCGTTGGCTCGCTTCTGTCCCTGACTACCCTTCTGATTATACTGGGTAGCAGCACCTTTGGAAGCTTCGCCAACAGTTTGAAGAGGCACATGATTATTGTCCCCTCTCATGTACTCCTCATCTTTTTTATAGAACTTCTCAAGTTTGCTTGTTTCTTTCATTTTGATCCATTTACCGAATTCGCTCTTCTCATCCATGACGCCTATTAGAGACATTAAGATCATGCGGGGCTCAGGATTCCCTACTTCGGACACAGTAGCATTGAATCTTTTGAGGAAAGATTTTTCACATTCTCCTAGATTCTGCTTCATTGATGTAAGGGAAATAACGTCCTTAACCTTCGTAGCCGGCAGCCTAATCTGCTCTTTGAATTTCTGAGTCAAATTATCAAATCGGTCGATGGATTTGGGTGGCAGTCTCGTGAGCCATAAAGATGCGACACCTTCTAGATAGAGAGGAAAGCACAAGCATTTGATCTCGTCCATCGCCTTGGATGCATTCATGCGCCAGTCATATTTGTATAGGAAGTGATTCAAATCAGAAGTTCCGTTATATGGAGGTAGAGTAGGATGAGTGAACTTTTTGGGGAATTCTGCTTTGCGGTTCCTCTTAGTGAACGGATTTTTGCCGAGGGAGAAGTCCTGTTCCCTTTCACTATCCTTGCGAGCCATGTTATCTTCCATGATTTGATTTACCATATCTGCGATATATTCCTTTGAGTTGTGTCATTCCGGAGTGCGGACTTCGATCTCTTTTCTGGATGCTCGTCGTGGTGAGCGATCGTGATTAGAGGATCTAGATCTTTTACCTCCACTATGGGAAGGTACCCCGTAATGGGACTTGCAACTCATCGGGTACTTCGATCGGAATGGTTTTATGTTTTCAGCTTTGAGTCTTTAATATTAGTATTGTCTTTGTCAACAAGTCCTTCTATGTCGTCATTATGATGATGATTGGAGGCTGATGAATTTACATTATCTTCAAGGTTGACGTGGATTTTTAGAGGGGGAGCGGGATTCGCTTGACCGTTTAGGAGAGCACTCATTTTACCCATTAAAGCTTGATTAGCATCCATTAAAGTTTTGTTCGAGGCTTCTACCCGTTGACACAAGTTAGCGATGACAGCATCTAATTTGGCTTTAATTGCTCCGGCTCCACTTATTGAGTTTTATCCAACTTCAAAGCTGTTGGTAAGAGGTGTAGTTTCGTTGCTAGCAACGTTGTTGGTTTCTCCAATGGTTTTACTAGCAATTTTCTTAGATTTTGCCACTATCTCGGACATGGATTTGAACTTTGAAGAGAACTCATCACTTGGCCTAGATCTTAGACTTGTGGAATCTATGGTAGAAGCAGACTTAGAACTTCAATGCAAGGCTCTTAAATGTGAGAGAAGGGTGAACATGGCCCCACAGTGGGCGCCAAATGTTTGCGTCAAAAATTGACCAAACACCAAAGGTACTCTTGGAATACTTCACCTAAAAGGTATGCAATAGAAAATGGGGACACAAACACGAAATAAAGAGTAAAAAGTAAAGACAAAGGATTTTTTAAAGTGGTTCGGTCAATATAGACCTACGTCCACTATGGAGTTGCCTTCCTTTATCACATTCAAGTTTACAAAACATGGATTCACTCTCATTACATTTATTTCTCTCATTTGCAATAATCACTTTTATTCGCTTTTTCTCTTTGCCTTTGATTTGCTTGAATTTACAGAAGAATGGATGAGATCTCTTGCTTCGTGGTGATAGATGTGTAGATCTTCAATCACTTTAGCAATTGTACGATCTTCATGGATTCCATGGCAATTTAGCGTTAGATTTAGGCTTTCAATAAGATGAATGGAGATCGGAGAACTTTGAGCGAGCTTGAACAGATCAGAGAACTTTGAGCAAGCTTGAACGGATCACTAATGGAGATTTGAGATGATTTGAACTGAGCTAGAGTGACTTTCCATGGAGTAAGAAAAAGATTTGATCCATTTGATGTAAGAGGAAGATGAAGTGAGCTTTGGAAGCCATTAATGGATCTTGGAGATGGTGGAAAAATGGAATGACAGCCCTTCGGGGTGGCTTAGACCGGTCCCTTGAATGGTTGTGAAATGGGGTATTTATAGGTGGAATTGGTGAGGAGTGGCGAAGTTGTAAAAATACGGGTACAACTGGCAACATTTTCTTTACACCCGGCACCGGCCTACCGCCAGCTTGTGTGTCCAGTACATGCGCGAGCGAGCTCCAAATTCCCGTGCATGAGCGAATTAGAATTTGTAATGCATGCGTGAGCCATACAAGGCCACGTGACAGACCCTTTTTATATTTTGCATAGCAGATACTATTAAAAATGGTGTTCAATAATTACGATCCTGCTATCTCTTCACTTATATCTTCGTTTGTCCTTTCATCCTTACACTGCTCGAGCTTTAATCGTTGCCTGACCTGGAGAACGCGCTCGACCCTATCCTCTCAAGCAGTGAATGACTAAACCTGTAACGCTCGACCACCCGTAAAGGAGGTGTTGTCCGACTCTTACTTGGGTTTTGACATGTCTAGGTTGGAGCTGATGTGAATGATATGTGGACCGTTCGAGCTAGTGTGCTCGACTCATCAAGACTTGCGAACGAGCGACCTTGGCAAGGTTTCTTGCTTGACCATTGCTGTATTGAAGCTGCTCGACCAAGATGAAGGCTTCATGCTCGATCCATGTGGCAGACGCTCTGCTCTTCCAGAGCTTAGATGCTCGACCTCTTAGCAATGCTCGACCACCTAGAGCTAGAGATGCAGTGCTGGACCATATGTGCTCGAGTGTGGTGCTCGTCCGAAAGACAATGTATGACCAAAAATGATTTGCGTGACCAATATGGACTTGCATGACCAACTAAGTGAGGAGCTCGATCAAGACTGCATATTCAACTATGGCTCTGATGTGCTTCCAGGTTATTTGCACTTATGATGTTTGATACAATATCTGAATGGGTTTTCTTGTTTTTACCAAACCATGTTTACATAACAGGGTTAACAAATAGAAAGTAAAGAAAAAAAAATTAAAATTTAGCTAGGGCTTTGATTTGTAAGCAGCCATTGCGTTGAGATATAATATCTTAGATGTAACTAGAAATCAATTATTTTTCAACCAGTTTGAAGTTACGGTAAGGTTATATATAGTGGATGTAGGAGTGATGAATTACCGTGATCACGTAAGAAAATAGGCGATAATATCGCTCGACCAATGTCCTAATCACTTAGATGGTGTTAAGACGGCTATGAAGGAATACTGTACTATGTACCTGAGAATGTTTTTAATTATCTATCCATACCAAGCCCAGGCATTGCATTAATGCTTATTAAATGCTAACAACTGGCTATAGGAGTTAGTCTTTTAGCATCATTGGTACAACACTAATCACAGTGAATCATATGACTTGTACTTTACTTTCATATATATATATATATATATATATATATATATATATATATATATGGGGAAAGTAGACGAGTTGCTTTAGCTATGTGATGAGGGTTGGTTGAATAGTTGATCATTGCAAATTAAAGCTGAATGTTACTGAGGACCAAAAGGAAATGAATGTGTCATGGTAACATTTATTCCATGCCAGCGGTAACTGTAGTTTACCTGCCAAATTAAAATATATGTATATTTATCTAATATGCTTTATTACATGCAATTAGAACTGAATAAATAATTTAATTTAATTCAACAATCAGATTAAATAATTCTAGGCACACTTATTTTCTTTCTCACTTATGTTTCCTATTAACTAACACAACATATCTATTACTTACACTGGAAAGTAGAAACCAAAACTTTTAGGTCGTGACATCTGTGCTCTTCATATCCACGCCTTCTTCCTTACTTTCACACTTTCAAATTGTTCTCTCTTTCGCAATCTACGGCCGAACTGGCTACCCTCTTCTCCCTCACATTCCCTTCTTCCACAACTGGTATCTCGCCCTTCTCTCCTCCTGGAAGTATCGCTTTTCAGTGCAAATAATACGCCTTTCCAGTCACTTCTCTTCCGTACGGTCTACTCTCAATGCATTACCTTCTTCCACAATTTAATCCTAGTCCAATTAACGCTCTTATTAGCGCTACTATTCCATCCCCTCCAATAACCGCCCTCTGTCTTCTGATTTACATGACTTCCCCTAATTCCTATCCTTAAATCAACTTACCCAGTTGTTTTAATTTTTCCAACTTTCCCCGTTTTCAATTCAGCAAATCCTCAGCCGGTGGTAACAACCAACATCAACTGCTAATTTCACGATGACAAAAGATAGATTTTACAGGTGCCTTTTTTGTATGTTAGCTTGCTGGTGACGAATCGTTAGAACTATGGATAGTTTAATATCTTCTTTGTCAGAGCCCGTTCTAGAGTTTGACATGCCCAGTGCGACTCACTAAAAGATTCCCCATGTTGTAAAAAAAAAAAATACCAAGGCAGCATTGAATAGAAATCATATTTCTAATGGATCGTAATTAATTTTTGAAAACCTAATACCGCTATTGTAAACTAATATTGCAAAAAAGATAAACAAAAATATCATGGTTGTAATGCAAAAGTTTATCAATAACAAGCTTTAATATGAAGAAATTTAACATTGATGAAATGGAGTGCTACAACTAGTAGAATCATCACTTGCTTTCGTCATAGCATTTGATACACTGAACAATTCATATGTTTGTAGATTAGGATATTTTGCATAACTTGATTTTTTGGCAAAATATTGGTTAATAATCCTTAGTAATTTGCCGACACTTTCATTTTTTTTTCTCTATTAAAACCTTTAGATTCTTGCTTTCAAGAAATATTATCTAACTTTTATTTCTTTAATTTGAAAATACAATAAAATCGTAGGATTTATGGAAATGCATTGCTTATTTAAATTATAACAAAATCATAAACAAAAAAGTGGTCATTGTAACACCCTGAAATTTTAAAATATTAAAATTAACAAATTTAAGGACACTTAATTTTTAGAAGAAGAATTAAGGGAAATGGGTTACGCCATTGCATTCGTCTCGGAATTCTACTTGGGATAGAGTCCAAGTTTGAATAAAACGGATACTGTATGAAGAAGTTATGGAGGTTAGAAGATTTCAAGTTTAAGCAGAAAATTTAATTAAAATAATAATTAAAAGCCAAATCCTGTTCAAATTTCGAAAAATCAGCCAATAAAGGATGAGCGCGAAATATCCCGCCCGAGGGTGTCGACCCCCCTATAGGGTTGTCGACAGGGGTGTCGACCCCCCTATAGGGGTTTCGACCCCCATCGACCAGATCTGGGCTGATGTGTCCAGATGACGATTTTGATGTACTAGGGCTTAGGTGTCATTTTCTGGTTGGCCGGGTGAGGTGTCATGATGGTCTAATTGACTTAGATTGATTCTAGACTGATGTAAAGGCTCATATTAATCGTATACTTCTATATAATCACATCAAACCAAAACCCTAAACTTCATAATCCTATTCTATGATGCCACCAAGCTATCTATCTCTAAGCTAACCTAGCCTCTACCATAACTAATCAAATTCAAGATAAAAGATAAAGATAAAAGTCTACATCAAGGGTTAAGCTTAACAAATTCAGAAATCAGATCCCAGAATTCAAGATCTGTTCTTTTTCTGTGAGTTCTAGTCACTTTTAGGTTTAAATAAATGAATGATGATTATAGAAGACTGTGATTTGGGTATATGTAGTGGATCTAATCCTTTATGCAAGTATGTTATGTCAATTTCTCTAAATTCAACGCTATGAGTACAGTTATTTTTAGGTTTAAAGATTTAAAAGTAATCATGTTATGAACATGAATTGGATATGCTCTTGTAATTAAAAACATCGTGGGTTTATCATACTTTGTGGATCTAAAAAAAAATCCTATGGCATGGATCTCAATGTTCATCATGTTACATATGCAGATCTTACCTTTCCCTAACTTTATGGTTGATTTGAGATTATCATTTTCTAGACAATTGAACCTTTGTGTAGCTCTAGAACATCATATTTTGATTTATTCAGATCTGTTATTATGGGACATAAGAATTATTATTTGGATCTAGACCTTTATGTTAATCTAAATTTTGAATAAAAACATGTTGCAATGTCACCCTTACTATGCTAGATCTAGGTAATTGGACACCTGTAACGACCCGTATTCTACACATCATAGGATTGTAGAATATTTATTTCTTTCCCGTGAGAAGTCGTATGGTCATGTAACTTTGGGAAACATCTATTAGAGTCATTTCCCATGCTTATGATTTTTGTCGATTTTTAAATGACCATTTTGCCCCAGTTGGTACTGTTTTGGCCATAACTTTTGATTGGAAAGGGATTTTGACCTGAAACCACTTCCATTTGATTTGTTTGATAGTTTCTCTTTCCGTAGAGTGGTCATAATAGCCAAACAGACTTACCGTTTGGGAGATATGGCTGAAACAAGGTTTGGAGGGTGAAAAACTTCTTAACCGGGCCAAATCGGGTGATTAGTGAGTAGGCCCATAACCCATTTCGGGATTAGGGTTATGGGAGGGCTGAAATGAGATGGAGAATCATTCCATTTCAGTTTTCTAACCTCCACTTATCACCAAGGATCCCTAAAAATGGCCTCCAACCTCTAGATCACCTCCAAATCATCTTTTGGTCAAGGATTTGGCTTAGCAACTCCTAATCAAAGAAGATCTTCACCTAATCAACCATGGAGCTGCTGTTAGCATTGGGATTCGCATCAAATCAGAGCATTATTTCAGATCTTAGTTTGTTTTGTGGCTAAGGTGAGTGATTTGCATAGTTTTGCACTAATTATGGCTTATTAGGGTTGATTAGTGCTAATTAACAAATTTAAACATGATAAAATTCTGGAAAAATATTTATAAAATTCGGAATGATGTTTTAGACCTCTGATATGAATTTGAGTTAATTTGGTTAAGTTTTGATAATCCTATCATTAGTTTCACCTAAACATGCTTAAGGGGAAATATGGGATTTTGGGTATGTTTGATCCATTTTAACCTATCATATTGATGTTTTGATGTTTGTGGTTGATTATGCATGCTGCTATGACTTTATGAAATGCTTTGTGATTAATTTCAATAGTTAGAATGGTCGAAAACGCCGTCGAATGGCGTAAACTGCTCGCTGGAGGGACTGCAGGAAGTTGCAAGTGGGATCGGATCGGACTCCCCGACCCGAACCGATCGTGGGTATATACCACGATCCGATCCGAAGACAGCGATCCGCATGTCCACCCCGATCGCGAATACTCTCCACGATTCGATCCAGATTGGATGAGGCGCAACGATCCGAAGGGAGGAGCACGAACCGATTCACTTCAGAAGTTCACGAGCTGACTACCTGGAAAGGCGCACCCGACCCGACTCGACCAGTTGGGGAAGCACGAACTGACTTGAAGGAGGAACCCCGACCCGATCCGAATGGGTGATCACGACCCGATCCGAATGGGTGATCACGACGCGATCCGAATGGGTGACCACGAGCTGATGGCGTAACTCGATCCGATCCGTGCAGACGAGGAAAGCTGGGCTCCGAACCGATCCGATCTGAAGGCCACGATCCGATCCGATCTGGTGATGATCAATAACCAGAGATGCAAAGGTAGTCCAAATGGAAGTTAGAGCTCAGGATCCCGGAACCAGTTGGGAACCAATGAGTTCACTTCATGGTTGGACTTTGCTGCGGGACGCGTGCTAAGGAGTTGTCGACGTTCATAACTTCGATTCACCACTAAGAATGATGGGCTACTTATCAGTGCAGTAGGGTCATTACGACCTGAGGGGCAAGGTGATGGTAGCAAGACTATGTTATCAGTGCAGTAGGGTCATTATGACCTGAGGGGCAAGGTGATGCGTAATAAGACTATGAGCCAGCGCAGATGGAGTGAATAACTCCATGGGGCAAGTGGACATAGTAAGGATTAGTAAGGCTATGAGCCAGCGCAGATGGGGTGAATAACTCCATGGGGCAAGTGGACATAGCGAGGAATTAGTGGCTACGTTATCAGTGCAATGAAGCCATTTATGACTTCATGGGGCAAAGTGATCGTAGCAAGGTATGTGGGTGATCGAAGTGGTGAATATCGTATGCTTTACGCACTGAGTGAGAGATGTGAGGATGGATGCTATGTTTGATTGTCTGCCATCCCTATGACATGCACACCTCCCCCACCTCCGTATCTTTATGTTGTTGATATGATACCTTGGAGTGTTGTACAGTACGTAGTGCTAACTCTTTGGTTGCAGGTCCAGGTTCAGGTATGTTTTAGTCTACCTGTTATTGTTCACTTTAGATGCTTATCGCTCATACCAGGCTTTATGTCTGACCCAGAGTTTTATGTCTCCTCTTATTACTCTGGGTGCTCACACGAGCAGACTAGAGACAGGTTAGCTGGTGATGTGCGAGTAGCTGATTCGGAGGCGGGCAGGAGGCTTCCACGTATGATATATATATACACATTCTCCCTGTGTCGTTGGTGGTCGCTACTTGGGCATTAGTAGTGTACCTCATTTATCTTACTTTTGCTTTGAGACAGTTTGAAAAGTTGTAATAAGCTGTATTTTGGGTTTCCGCTGCTATGATGTTTAGTTCTGATTTTCAGCTTATGCACTGTCTCTCCTGTTTTATGTCAAGTATGTTACTATTATATTTTGTTCTATGCGCTGTGAGACATTCTACAGGTTCTTTGTATGTTCATTCCCTTCTTCCTTTTTCCTTCTGGCGACCCGTTCCGTGCTAACTGGACATGTGTACAGCGCACATTTGGAGTAAATGTCGGTTGGTGCGGGGCGGGGCGTCACACTTGGTATCAGAGCTCTAGGTTGCGTAGTTAACCTAGGGAAAGACACTAGGGAGAGTTAGTACGTATAAGAGAGCGCGTATTTGTGATTACTTTGGTTTTCTAAAGCTATGTATATATATACTATTAGTAGTATAAGAATGAAGTTGCACTGCACTAGTACCACTATGGGGTCGTTAATCGTTTCCCTTTTACAGATTGACGATGAGCCGATATGTGAGAGGTACTGGTAGAGGGGCCAATAATGGAAATGCCGCTGACATGAGGGCGATGTTTACCGACCTCATGAGAGACATGCTTAGAGAAGTGCAAGGGGCAGTTCCTAATCCCGGAGTTGGTGGTGGCCTAGTAGTGCAGGTGCCTAGGGTCGATTTCGCCAAGTTGTGCAAGGATTACACTAATCTTGGTGGGAAGCCGTTCCACGGAATGGAGTCGGCCACGGATGTTCAGGACTGGATGGATAGCTGTGACCGTATCTTTGATGACTTGGGTCTTGAGGATGCGATGAAGAGAAGGCTAGCATCTCGTCAGCTGCAAGGGCGAGCGATGAATTGGTGGAATGCCATTAGGACAGCTACTCCAGAGGACCAGGTTACTTGGGTTCAGTTCAAGGCTCGCTTTAGCGAGAAGTTTATTCCAGCTGCCCAGAAGTCGGTGTTGTTCAAGAGGTTCTTGGAACTCAAGCAGAATGGAAGGGCGGTTTCTGATTATATTGCTGAGTTCGACACTTTGTCGAAGTATGGATTGTCTCTTATCGATACTCCTGAGAAGAAGAATGAGAAGTTCATTACTGGTTTGGATGGGTACTTGGGGGAAAGACTTATCAACCACATCGATGAGACTTTTGAATCGATCGTGGGGAAAGCTTTGAGATTAGAGAGCCTTTACCCTAAGTCAAAAACTGAGGCTGCATCTGCAGAAGGGCCAAAGCCGCAAGTAGGTGGTGGAGGCAAGAATAACTCTCAGAATAAGAGGAAGCAGGACCAATCTAAAGGTGGCCAGAAAAAGAGCAAGAGGGATGTTGAGTGCTTCAGCTGTGGAAAGAAAGGCCATTATGCTAAGGAATGTCGGGCCAAGCCAGCGGAAAGGAAGTGCTACAATTGTGGTCAAGTGGGACATCAGAAAGATAAGTGTCCGCAACCTCTTAAGGAGAAGCAGATTGTGAAAGCATATGCTCTTGATGCTGTTCCTTCTTCGTCGAATGCCCCAACTGCGGCGGAGAAAGGAAAGAATGTTGTTATTCAAGGTATGCTTTCTATTTTTGATATACCAGTTCGAGTTTTGTTTGATACTGGGGCTTCCCGTTCCTTCATATCTAGTGACCTGGTAGATAGGTTGGGACTGGAACCCGAGATAGTCGATAGACCATTGATTGTGACGAACCCGATTGGTGGTTCGACTAGCCTTAGTATGATTTGCAGGAATTTGCTCTTATCGAGTCATGGATATATGTTTGTATGTGATTGCTTTGTTTTGGGCTTTACTGGGTATGGCATTATATTGGGAGTCGATTGGCTCCAAAGATACGGGGTGGTGGTAGACTGTGAGGGCTTTTTGGTGACAGTGAGGGCGGATGATGGGCGGAGGGTAGTGTTTGGTAGTCTACCCAGTGATGGGGTTATGGCTAGTTTTGTAAATTCCCTCGACATCCCGCAGGATGAGTTGTCAGATGTGCCCGTGGTTGGCCAGTATCCGGACGTCTTCGAGGAGGTGACCGGGCTTCCACCACACCGAGAGATTGAGTTCTGTATTGATTTAGTGAAAGATGCCAGACCTATAGTGATGCCACTTCGTCGTATGGCACCAAAGGAGCAGCGAGAGCTCGGGGTGCAAGTCAGCAATCTTTTGAAGAAGGGATTGATTAGAAGGAGTGTCTCCGAGTGGGGAGCACCAGTTGTGTTTGCCACTAAGGCAGATGGTTCCCTTCGTTTGTGTGTGGACTATCGCGAGTTGAATAAGGTGACGAGGAAGAATAAGTATCCTCTACCGCGGATAGATGATTTGTTTGATCAGCTGGAAGGAGCTAGAGTGTTCTCCCAGTTGGACCTCGCGACAGGATTTCATCAGCTAAGAGTGGCGGATGAGAGTGTTCCGAAAACGGCATTTAGGACGCCGTCTGGATTTTTTGAGTGGTTGGTCATGCCATTTGGGTTGACCAATGCACCAGCCTACTTTGTGGATCTTATGAATCGAGTATTCAGAGATCAGTTGAATAAGTTTGTTCTTGTGTTCGTGGATGATATCCTTGTTTACTTAAGGACAGAGGAGGAACACAAGGGGCACTTGAGGATAGTGATGGAGGTGTTGAGGAAACACCAATTGAAAGCGAAATTCTCTAAGTGTCATTTTTGGAGAAGGGAAGTAAGATTCTTGGGTCATGTTGTTTTAGAATGTGGTATTGTCGTGGACCCTGCGAAGGTGGCTACGGTACAGGATTGGCCTACACCCAAGAATGCTACAGATGTAAGAAGTTTCTTGGGATTAGCTGGATATTATCGTAAGTTTATCCAGGACTTCTCCAAGATAGCAGCACCGTTGACTCAGTTGACTAAGAAGAATCAGTCCTTCGTCTGGGACGGAGTGTGTGAGGATGCCTTCAAAAGTCTAAAGGAGAGGTTGACGCGTGCGCCAGTGTTAGTCATTCCTAAAGGGAATGAAGAGATGACGGTATACACGGATGCTTGTGGTACCGGACTGGGTGCAGTATTGATGCAAGGAGGTAGGGTTGTAGCTTATGCTAGTCGACAGCTAAAGCCGCATGAGAAGAAGTATCCCACCCATGATTTGGAATTGGCAGCGATTGTATTTGCGCTGAAGATGTGGAGACATTACCTCTTGGGAGAAAGATTTGAGCTGTTTACCGATCATAAATCGTTAAAGTATCTCTTCTCTCAGAAAGATCTGAATCTCCGTCAGCAGAGATGGTTAGAGTTCTTGGCTTCGTATGATTTTGATATCGCGTATACACCTGGGAAGGGTAATGCGGTAGCCGATGCCTTGAGTAGGAGACATGCCAGCTTAGGGGCAATGTTTCTTGAATGGAAGCAACTGGAGTTTATCGCGGGGTTTGATTTCAGACCAAAGTGCGAATTGGATCCAGTTATGCTAGGTAGTTTGACGATCAGACCTACTTTGATAGAGCGGATTGGTTCCAGCCAGAGGGACGATCCTAATCTATTGGAAATCATTTCCAAGTTAGAGATGAGTATCGATGAGGAGATGAATGTGTATGGGCTTGATCGGGATGGATGGCTTCGGAAGAATGGAAGACTAGTTGTGCCCAACGTGAATGGTTTGAGGGATGAAGTGCTTAGAGAATGTCATCACTCAAAACTGACTATACATCCCGGTGGTAATAAGATGTACCGAGGCATGAGACAGACTTACTACTGGGAAGGGATGAAAAGAGACGTTGGGAAGTTTATATCCAAATGCATGAATTGTCAGCTAGTTAAAGCCGAGCAAAAGAAGCCTAGTGGGTTGTTGCAACCATTAGAAATTCCCGAATGGAAATGGGAGCAAGTCTCGATGGATTTCATCGATGGTTTACCAAGGACTAGATCGGGATATGATAGTATTTGGGTAATTGTGGATCGATTGACTAAGAGCGCAAGATTTATACCAGTCAAATCGACCAGAACGGCAGCCAAGTTGGCAGAATTGTATATGAAGTGGGTAGTGAGATTTCATGGAGTACCCAAAAGCATTGTGAGTGACCGAGACCCGTTGTTCACTAGTGGGTTTTGGAAGAGCTTACAAGAGGCTTTAGGGTCAGGATTACATCTCAGTACCGCATATCATCCTCAGACCGACGGTCAAACGGAGAGGGTGAATCGTATATTGGAAGATCTCTTGAGAGCGTGTATATTGGATTTTGGTGGATCATGGGATGACCATCTGCATCTAGTAGAGTTTGCCTATAATAATAACTACCAATCCAGTATCGGTATGGTTCCATATGAAGCTTTGTACAGAAGACCGTGTAACTCACCATCATGTTGGATAGAGACTGGCGAGAAGTTTGTGCTTGGACCAGATGTGGTGAGAGAAACTTCAGATAAGATTAAGATCATTCAGCAACGAATGAAAGCTGCCCAAGATAGGCAGAAGAGTTATGCTGATAAGAGGAGGAGAGAATTGAAATTCTCCGTTGGTGACTTGGTGTTTGTCAAGATCTCTCCGTTGAGGAGCGTGATACGATTTGGCAGGAGAGGCAAATTAGCACCAAGATTTGTTGGCCCATTCCCTGTTCTTGAACTAGTCGGGAATTTGGCATATAGAGTTGGCTTACCAGAGAAAATGGCAGGAGTTCACAATGTATTTCATGTTTCCCAACTGAGGAAGTTCGTTCACGACTCAGATATGACTATTTCACCTGATCAGTTAGAGGACTTCGAAGTAGAACCCGAGGCGGTTGGGAACCGCAAGCCGATTCGTATTGTGGGGCACGATACAAAGCAACTTCGAAGGAAGTCGGTGAAGCTAGTCAAGGTTCAGTGGAGCGAGAACGAGAATGATTGTACTTGGGAGACAGAGGAGAGCATTAGGAAGGCTTATCCAGAACTCTTTGACTGGTAAGATTTACTTTGCGATTTAGTTATTTCGCATGCTAGGATAGACTTGTTTTGCATGTTGATGGTTGTTTTATGATTGATAGGCATGCGGGACCTTTGTGTGTGTTTGGATTAGGGAATTTCGGGGGCGAAATTTCTTAAGGGGGGAAGAGTGTAACGAGCCGTATTCTACACATCATAGGATTGTAGAATATTTATTTCTTTCCCGTGAGAAGTCGTATGGTCATGTAACTTTGGGAAACATCTATTAGAGTCATTTCCCATGCTTATGATTTTTGTCGATTTTTAAATGACCATTTTGCCCCAGTTGGTACTGTTTTGGCCATAACTTTTGATTGGAAAGGGATTTTGACCTGAAACCACTTCCATTTGATTCGTTTGATAGTTTCTCTTTCTGTAGAGTGGTCATAATAGCCAAACGGACTTACCGTTTGGGAGATATGGCTGAAACAAGGTTTGGAGGGTGAAAAACTGCTTAATCGGGCCAAATCGGGTGATTAGTGAGTAGGCCCATAACCCATTTCGGGATTAGGGTTATGGGAGGGCTGAAATGAGATGGAGAATCATTCCATTTCAGTTTTCTAGCCTCCACTTATCACCAAGGATCCCTAAAAATGGCCTCCAACCTCTAGATCACCTCCAAATCATCTTTTGGTCAAGGATTTGGCTTAGCAACTCCTAATCAAAGAAGATCTTCACCTAATCAACCTTGGAGCTGCTGTTAGCATTGGGATTCGCATCAAATCAGAGCATTATTTCAGATCTTAGTTTGTTTTGTGGCTAAGGTGAGTGATTTGCATAGTTTTGCACTAATTATGGCTAATTAGGGTTGATTAGTGCTAATTAACAAATTTAAACATGATAAAATTCTGGAAAAATATTTATAAAATTCGGAATGATGTTTTAGACCTCTGATATGAATTTGAGTTAATTTGGTTAAGTTTTGATAATCCTATCATTAGTTTCACCTAAACATGCTTAAGGGGAAATATGGGATTTTGGGTATGTTTGATCCATTTTAACCTATCATATTGATGTTTTGATGTTTGTGGTTGATTATGCATGCTGCTATGACTTTATGAAATGCTTTGTGATTAATTTCAATAGTTAGAATGGTCGAAAACGCCGTCGAATGGCGTAAACTGCTTGCTGGAGGGACTGCAGGAAATTGCAAGTGGGATCGGATCGGACTCCCCGACCCGAACCGATCGTGGGTATATACCACGATCCGATCCGAAGACAGCGATCCGCATGTCCACCCCGATCGCGAATACTCTCCACGATCTGATCCAGATTGGATGAGGCGCAACGATCCGAAGGGAGGAGCACGGACCGATTCACTTCAGAAGTTCACGAGCTGACTACCTGGAAAGGCGCACCCGACCCGACTCGACCAGTTGGGGAAGCACGAACTAACTTGAAGGAGGAACCCCGACCCGATCCGAATGGGTGATCACGACCCGATCCGAATGGGTGATCACGACCCGATCCGAATGGGTGACCACGAGCTGATGGCGTAACTCGATCCGATCCGTGCAGACGAGGAAAGCTGGGCTTCGAACCGATCCGATCTGAAGGCCACGATCCGATCCGATCTGGTGATGATCAATAACCAGAGATGCAAAGGTAGTCCAAATGGAAGTTAGAGCTCAGGATCCCGGAACCAGTTGGGAACCAATGAGTTCACTTCATGGTTGGACTTTGCTGCGGGACGCGTGCTAAGGAGTTGTCGACGTTCATAACTTCGATTCACCACTAAGAATGATGGGCTACTTATCAGTGCAGTAGGGTCATTACGACTTGAGGGGCAAGGTGATTGTAGCAAGACTACGTTATCAGTGCAGTAGGGTCATTATGACCTGAGGGGCAAGGTGATGCGTAGTAAGACTATGAGCCAGCGCAGATGGAGTGAATAACTCCATGGGGCAAGTGGACGTAGTAAGGATTAGTAAGGCTATGAGCCAGCGCAGATGGGGTGAATAACTCCATGGGGCAAGTGGACATAGCGAGGAATTAGTGGCTACGTTATCAGTGCAATGAAGCCATTTATGACTTCATGGGGCAAAGTGATCGTAGCAAGGTATGTGGGTGATCGAAGTGGTGAATATCGTATGCTTTACGCACTGAGTGAGAGATGTGAGGATGGATGCTATGTTTGATTGTCTGCCATCCCTATGACGTGCACACCTCCCCCACCTCCGTATCTTTATGTTTTTGATATGATACCTTGGAGTGTTGTACAGTACGTAGTGCTAACTCTTTGGTTGCAGGTCCAGGTTCAGGTATGTTTTAGTCTACCTGTTATTGTTCACTTTAGATGCTTATCGCTCATACCAGGCTTTATGTCTGACCCAGAGTTTTATGTCTCCTCTTATTACTCTGGGTGCTCACACGAGCAGACTAGAGACAGGTTAGCTGGTGATGTGCGAGTAGCTGATTCGGAGGCGGGCAGGAGGCTTCCACGTATGATATATATATACACATTCTCCCTGTGTCGTTGGTGGTCGCTACTTGGGCATTAGTAGTGTACCTCATTTATCTTACTTTTGCTTTGAGACAGTTTGAAAAGTTGTAATAAGCTGTATTTTGGGTTTCCGCTGCTATGATGTTTAGTTCTGATTTTCAGCTTATGCACTGTCTCTCCTGTTTTATGTCAAGTATGTTACTATTATATTTTGTTCTATGCGCTGTGAGACATTCTACAGGTTCTTTGTATGTTCATTCCCTTCTTCCTTTTTCCTTCTGGCGACCCGTTCCGTGCTAACTGGACATGTGTACAGCGCACATTTGGAGTAAATGTCGGTTGGTGCGGGGCGAGGCGTCACAACACCTAATGTTAATCTAAATCTATGGTGAACTTGACATGTGAATCCACCTTTATGCCACCTTAATTATGCTAGATCCAATTGGGAGACATTTAGATCTCATCATGCTTGATTTGACATTGGACTACATAAGTTATTAGTTTTGAATATCCACACCGTTATGATAATTACATGTCCTTTCACTTTGTTACCATGACAGTATGTTTATGTCAATATATGTTGGGATTGTCATGGTTATCATACTCCCTTTTCATTGTTATGGCTAGGTTACTTCATAGCCTAGATGCCGCCAAAATGCATGCGAATACGTTAGATAGGAAACAGAGAAAAGGGGTTTATAATTGGCATGTAAAGCTTTATATGAATTGATGTTTAATCCAAATTGTTAATAAAATAGGTATTGACACCTATAAAAAGGAAAGGATTAATTAATTAACATAATTAATCAAAAGTGGAATGTTTAGCAATTAAAATTCGAAATTAAATTAACACTTATGACACGAGGTTAGGTTACATTAGTGGTGGAAGTTTGCCCGGACCCGACCGGCATATCCAGCAGCCACTAATGTTGAACCTAATGTGAGAGGTATAAGTGTGTGAATACGACTTGGGTTAAGACATAAGGTTAGACCCAACTGTGGAATAAGACTGCCCGGACCCGACAGACATATCCAGCATCCACACGTTGTAGGCCTAATGTGGGAGGTCTAGCCCAATATAACCATAACTGGACATGGTAATAAGAAAAGACTACTTAACCTAATTTAATCCATGAGGACTATATGATTATGAATATAAGTTAGGGTTAAGTAAAATGGATTGAATAGTGGGTGGGTTAAGTATACCTGAAGGGTAGGTGGGTAATATTAGTATATATAGGCCCACAAACTTAACCATTAAATAAACAAGATTAAATCAGTGGTAGGGTCAAGTAAATCTTTGGTAGGTGGGTAATATTAGTATATATAGGCCCACAAACTTAACCGGATAGAGGGTTATGTAATTAAAGACACCTAATGGTATACATAACTTGAGGAAATAATAAAGTTATGTATTAAAGACACCATTAGGGGTAAGCATAACTAATGGAAAGGGGTAGAGTTATGTATTAAAGACACCTATAGGTAAGCATAACTGATAAGTAGATTAAGAGTTACGTATTAAAGACACCTATAGGTAAGTATAACCGATAGAGGGCTATGTAATTAAAGACACCTTAGTATACATAGTCGGTAAAAAACCTAGTGGGGATACAAGACATAGGGAAGAGCGTGTATCATGTTGTGTGGGACCCATTTCATTCAGTAACTCGTAGTTGGTATCAGAGTAGACAACTCCGTACTAGGCGGAGAAGGGGCACACTTACTGATGTATTGTAAGAGATCGAAACAAGACGGATGGTGGGAGCGGCGTAAACCGACCGGGGACATGGGCGTGCCTGGGCCGGGCATAGGGGGACAAGACGACCGTGACTCCAGTAGATAGGCCAGCTCAAATCTTGGGTTGCCACTTTAGGGAAGTGATACCCCCTACTGTGGGGCCACCACGGGACATCTACCGGGTAGGGAGCCGATCGATTAGGGTAAACTCGAACGTATGACCTAAGTCTACCAACTTATAGTGGAAGGGATCATCTCATCTTGATTATACTAGTAATAGTGCAGAGTAGTTTTTAGTGAAGCATATATACACCTTACCTTGTCTGCCTTGTCACACCTACCTTCTGTACAGTGAACCCTCTTTTCCACTTTATATGCCTGTCATGTTTACCTTTATTTATTTGCTGGCTAAAAGTTACTAGACTCGCCAGAGTTTATGTTTGACCCCTTTTTGTTTTCCCTTCTCTTTTCCGTTTCTCCCCCCAGGTTCTTAGGGAAGAAACACCCAAGCTTAGTCAGGATTCAGATATCAACTTGCTAGAAGTTACTTCTGAAGTATGGCTAGAATCTCTGTCTCTGCTATGGCTTACTCTTTTAACTAGGGAATAATGTTTTCTTTTAATTTCTATGTACTCTGATTATGCAAGGCAGAAATATTTTGTTGTAATGGTTTTATGATTGGTATTATGAAACAAGGTATTTTGGTGATTTAATAAAGTTGTTTATTTCCGCTGCAAATTTTTTTATATATGTCTTGTAATATTCGGTGTCTATTTACCTAAATGCTTCACGAAACTTAATGCATTCCCTTTGAGAGTGACATTAACGGACGTGGGGTGTTACACTTGGTATCAGAGCTGAAGGTTACCAGATTAGATAAAAGTTTTTGAAGAATATTTTTCAAAAAGGGTTGTAAAAGAAAGTATTTTCAAAAAGGAAAGTCTATTTTGAGAAACATTCCCCAAAAAGCCATATGTAGTATCCTTCGGTCCTTTATCTAAATCTCTTCCTTTTTCTTTTTAGCATGTCTGGGAACAAAACATCTGTAAGGACCCGTAACTTCCCCGTGAAGGAAAGCACGAATACTTTGAGAACAACACACAAAAGGACGCAGACGGAAGAACATTTCATTGTTATTACAACAATTCCATCAGATACAAGAATATACAGAGTATAAATGAATAAATTACATTCAACAAATATCAGAGATTTAAATTACATTTAAATACATCGCAGCGGAAAATAATACAAAAGCACAACTAGAAGTGATACACGGATACAGAGCTTTCCGAGCATCGTTCCAGCTGTATATCAGGAACCTGTGAATATAAATCTGCAAAACCAAAACTACTAGCTGCCCGTGCGGAAAATAGGGGCACCCAGAGTTTAGGTTAAAACAATAAACTCCAGGTCAGTCATGTCACTGGTGTGAGAACCAAAACAGTTATAATTCTTTATTTTTAAAGTAAGGTAAATCAAGGGACCACGCCGTATAACACGGAACGGGTTTCCTCCCAAGAATACCAGTGCATAAAACAAACAGCGCAATGCTAAATAAAGAAAAATGAAGCTGTTATAAGACCCAGGTCCCATCACACAATGCAACGCAAGCCGGAGGATAGGGTTTTTACCTTATAACAGCCAAAGCATGCTTGATACGTTTAAAACACATTATTTGATACTATTATAGGTGTATAGTGTCAAAACAATTTCAATCATAAATATCAATCATAGGCGGCATTAATGACCCATACCACTATGTCGCCATACTAGGTTCTACAAATAAAACCGAAACACACGTATTGGAAATTGGATTCCATCATGAGTCGAGGCAAGGGGCAAGCTCTTCTCCGCGTTCGAGACACTCTAGCAAATGCCTCAGGACCCCACTATGATCCTTTGGAACCTCCAAGGCCGGTCCTCTCTTACTTTTGAGGATTAGTTATTCCTGAACACACGTTTCCCGGTCCTTACAGACCTATATCCGAGGCGCCTCATATCCAACAACCACACAGGTGAAAAGTATATAAATGTCAGGGCTGGTAGGTCACTGACACCACCCTAGCTAGAAAGAAACGTCGTGCACTCCTTGGGTCCGTATCTCGTTTTTGACTCATACCGAGGTGTGAGGCTCGCGAATTCACGTTATACACAAAGCTACGCCACACAGGCCATGCTTTGATCATCCACCACAAGACTTTGCTTTTCAACAGAAGCCTTGATCAACTGCCACTTACGCATGCCACACTGGCAATTCATTCCATGCGACTGATGTCCATCGATATACAACCTCTGAGCTCGTACGTCTCAGAGAAGGGCGTTAAGCAAGAGAATAAATTCTCCGCCGCCAAACAGATGTATATTTAATAGAGATCAATCAACATAGAATAAAATCCAATGTCAGACACACAATCCATTTACAAGTTCATTCTGGGTCTGAACGAAACCGGAGGCACTTTCCTCGCATATCCATCGATCTCCAAGTACGTCTGGACGATCACCAACTGTTTCCCTCATCTTGGGTGTACAGCCCAATCAAGATCATCAGTAATCACCCAAACGATGTGAAGACTTCCGGTCTTCAACCACCGTCTTCATCTTCGACATCTCGTCGAATCGGTTATTCAGAATGGGTATAAACCCGGCCTTTCTGAATAACCCACGTATATAATAAACGAATGTTACACAAACACAACAAACGCCTCATTCCAATTCAGAATATTCTTTTATTCACAAAATCACATTCTTAGGGAAATGTTCCCATTAATTTTATCCAAGATAAATTCTTCTAAATTTATTCTTTAATCTTCCTTTGGATATCATTTCAAACCGTATTATGGTTTTCCAAACTAGTCGGGATTAGCGAACCACACCGAAGTAATTATTTATTTTATTTCCCAATCCCAACCTATATATCCCATGGAGAAAACTGATAACACTCCACAACTAACACCACGGTGTTATCGGTAAAATTAATTACCATTTCACGTTCAAATCTATTTACAGATTTAACTATCGCTTTGGAGCAAAACTGGTGGTACTCCATTCTCGATCACCTTTCAGATTTGATAATTTAAATTATCAATTCACTTTTCAATCTAATTAAAGATTCATTAAAACTCCACTTAGCTTTAATCTTTTTCAAAAATCAATATCCTGTCTTTAACTGGGTTAAAGAACCAATGTCATCTAAAACACGATTCACGATAAACCCAAATCACATTTGATATTAAATACAAGGCTCTGAATAGAAAATATATCGGCTTATATTCAATATCAAATTCTGAAACCAACAAATATCGTATTGGAAATAACGATATGAATATATCTTTCAAATCCCCATAACAATATTTGATAGTCACGAAATCCAACATCGAAATATTCCGAAGATAATTTCGATTCAACTCCAGTCCCATCCACGTATTGGGAATATTGATTATTTTTAAAATCACTTTCAAATTCAATTTATTCATTTCACAAATAAATTGATTTTAATTCTAGTTCAAAACTAGTTCATTTTGACAAAAATCTATTTTTATCATTTCAAATGTGGAATTCTTCATCCCAGTTCTTTCCAATTCACATATTATGATTTTACACAAATTATTAATATTTTTAATAATTTTATCAAGGCCCGTACAGTCGATTTTCAACAACGGCCATCGAACTGCACTTACATCGACCTTTTTCAAATTTGATTTGGACATAATTCCAAATCCAACCGTTAGATTTCAAATTTCTAATATTCATTGGAAAGCTCTTTTCGATACGAACCCAACGGTTCCGGTTTTAGGAGAATCCGACGGTCGGATCTCCCGCAACGTCAATTCGAAGTCAATGGTTGAAATTTACGAACTGCCGCGGAGCGGCGCGTTCTATTCAGCCCATTATATATATAATATATATATTATATATAGTATATATTTCGTCAATTTCCTTTTTAAAACGTATTTTATAAATCGTTTTAACTTCGTTTCAAAACCATTTCAACACTATTTCAATTTCTAATCAAAACTGAATATTTTATATCATTACTATATAAATGATAATATTTTCAAAACGTTATATTTTGAAATCACTTCTTTTCTATATTCATTATAAAAACGAATATAGTCGATATAAATATCGTTCACGTCAAAATAGCGCAACTCTAATCAACACGGCTTTATATATTTCATTAAATCCGTTATTCTATTCAACAAATGAATATTTACTCCATTCAACACATGAATCTATATTTCTTCCAACACCTGACTAATCTCAACACATGAGTACTGTCAACACATCACTATTTTTGTTATGTAAAATATTTTATAAAACTATGGTATCTATCGTTTGATTTTAATTAGACTTCTACTGGGAAGTAGTTCTAATTGTAAATATGATAAAGATGTGAATTTTATTATTAAACATCGTCAACACATGACTATTTTTATATTCAACACATGAATTTTCTTTTATAATATTCCTTATTTTCCCGATTGGAATGAGGCCCAATCAATCACCATATAATGTTAATTATATGGATTCCATACAACACATGTATATAATAGCATTGAAAAATAATCAACCATCAACCAAAGTGCACTACACTGTATAAGCATCAAATATAGATATCTTACGCTTATAACAGCCTGTCAATCAATCGATCGACATATTTAATTAATCAGGACGAGTGAACTTCAAATTCATCCCAACACCCGTGTGGGGTTTCAAACAATCAAACACAGATTTTATTTGTGCAGCTGGGCGATGTGTAAAATTTATCATCCCAATCAATATCAGTCAAATCAGTGTACATAAACAAACCGTCCGGTTTGTAAATGAATATTTTATTTATTCACTTTCACGTTAAAAATTATATTTTTAACGATAAAATAATCTATTTCAACACATGAATTTCTATTCAGTTCATTTACACAATAAAAATGATATTTTTATTTTTCTAACATATTTTGGGAAATTTCGGCGGCATAACGGCACAATACTAGAAACGGGACGAGGCCTAGCCTTATCCCCGGTCTAGTGAAGGCCCACGCCATTCACACATCAATCAAATCAATTTTATTTCACCAAACAATTCAATTCCAATCAAATAAACTAACCAACTACTCAACCAAACAATTTAACAAGCAAGCCATCCATGGTCTGTGGATGACGGGTGTCGGGTGCTACTAAGCACCGTCTGCATCCTAGTATATATATATAACTAGAAAAAGAGAATTTAGAGTGAGAAGTTCTCACCGACTAGCTAAACCAAACGTCACGACTCTTCTTATGTAGAAATCTTCGTCGTTCTCGCCTTTTGTCACTTTCACCGCCCGTAGTCACTACATATATAAAAATCACATTTTTATATTGTTGCCATGTATATAAAAATCACATTTTTATATTGTTGCTATGTATATAAAAATCACATTTTTATACTACTACTATATAGATAAAAATTCTATTTTTACAACGGTGTTCATATAATAAAGATTATATTTTTATACCGCCACTTATATAAAAATTACATCTTTGTTCCTTTTACATAATAAAGATCAAATCTTTAATACTTCTATAATGTAAAAATCATATTTTTATCATCTCTATAACATAAAAATCATATTTTTGTTAACTTCATATATCAAAAATCATAAAAGCTTTAAAGCGGAGAAAACTCACTTTTTTTCTAACGCCCGGATTCACTGTTCGGGTTCCAGAATTTGCAAACGAGCTTCAATCTTCACACCATCTTTTTTTCTAGCACAAGCACGCCATTCTGAATAACTTTTGCCTAGTGGTCTTCTTGCCGAAAATGTGCCATTTCGCCGGAAATCGCGAAAAGACAGCATTTTGACAGTGTTTGAACAGCAGACTTCGGACGCGTTTTCCCGACAACTCCGCAATGCAAAATAGGACTTATCATATACCAAATCGAAGAGAATTTCGTGCTCTACAATTTTGGTCTTGAGGAATTTTGGCTAGAAACGCACGGTTTGGGAGTTATTCGCGAAATACGGTCAGGGACTTATTTGCAAAACGGGCGATTTTGGTGAAAATGGGTTTTTGGGTGTAGCGGGGCCCACGGTCGGAATTGAGGGGGCTGGAGGGGGGCGCGGGCCTGATGGACGTGGGGGAGGGTGTGGGTGGCGGTGGTGGGGCCCGTGGTGGCCGCGGTGGGGGTGTTTGGTGATTTGGGGCTTAGGGTTTGCAAATGGAGAGAGGAGGAGGAAGAGGAGGAGGAGGGGAGGAGGAGGAGGGGGTGCGGCGGCCGGAGGGAGGCTGGTGGTGGGCGGTGGAGGTGGGGCAGCGGTGGTGGTGGATGAGGAGGCCATTTTTGAGTTTTTGTGGAGGAAGGAGGAAAAGTGAATTTATGAAATAGAAAAGGAGGAAAAGTGATTATATGCTAGTTTCTCGCGTATCGTCCAAACACAAACGATTTCCGATGGCCGCGGATTTCGGACACGAGATAGTAGACGTGAAGACGAGTCCAACGAAACAAGTTTCGTCGAATTCCGAGTTCGCTTGACCATTCAAAAAAAATCACAAAAATGCTCAGATAAGCTCTAAAAATGCAATTTTGGCGCACCTTTTCTTCTCGCACGCTCACATGCTAACTCAAAAAATCAAGCCCTCTTGGATTTAACCATTATTAGACGATACGAATCCATAAAAAAAGGTAGAATCCAATTCCGAGGTCGTATCAATAATGTTCCTTTGTAAAATGACTGCTCGCTTTACCCGGAACTGTTTCAGCTCGCACGGCCACATACTAACTCCGTTCCACGCGCCATTTGGATCTCAACAATGATTTGTCATTATGAATCCATAAAAATTTATCTCGTCGAATTCTGAGCTCGTATGCAAAATTTCACTTTTTAAGGACTATGTATTGTTAACCGAACAACTCCAGCCCATAGCCACTATTCCGGATATCGGAATATATCGAAGCTTATACTTTTCGAAGTTCTAAACGGCATTTTGAACTCAATGGAAGTGGTTTCGAGCCCAAATTCATCCGTATGCAAAATATGACTTTTTGGCGCCGCATATAATTTACATAGCGACTATTCTGAATTTTCAACTGGGCATAACTTTTGAGTCCCGCTATGAAATTTCGATTTTTCAGATTCGTTGGAAAGATATTCTCAACTAGATTCTAATATTTTTGGTTTCACTAAAATCCGGATTGTTTTGCACCCGGTACATTCAATTGAAGTTTGAAATCGAATTATCGAACTACCGCGCCATTTTCAATTCCATTTATAATTATATATAATTATTATATTCTAACGACGACGTATATAATATATACGTCGAATTCCATTCAAAATAAATTTCACGTCGATATTATTTAAAATAATCCATTTTAAATATTCAAAATTCGCTAAAATTGCAAAAATAAAAATTTTAAACTGGCCCAGATTTTCCGGGTTATTACAATCTCCCCCACTTAAAACTTTTCGTCCCCGAAAAGGAACAAAGTCGAAAGTGGTTTGATTATTTAACTCTACGTTCGATCTGGCTTCCATTCTCCAACTTTTCAGTTTCTGAGAATTATCAAATTTTCAAAAATTTGGCTAACACCCTAAATTTTCGAAAAATTTCGCCATAACCTCCCCTACACCGGGAGCATCGGGGAATTTCAAATAGCTTCCCCGGTCCTTCTAATCTCAAAAAGAAAAAGAAAAGGCCAAGCGGCTAGCCAATAGGCTCATAAAATCATCATCACCCAAACAAAACAGTAAATCATGTAGTAAACATGTACCTATTTGTCGGGCAAACAAATTTTATTCTCTGCTCTAGCCTCCTTGCTATGACCTGTTCAATGTAAGTACATGTATATGCAAGCAAATGCGACCAATTTTCAATACAATTCAATATTTGATTCAATTAGGCTAAATGGTTCAAAATTATCAAACAAATGAACAAACAACACAAACAGCAATCAATTAGTGAATTAGAGTTTCAAATTCATAATTTTGATACATATACAGAAAATCATGTTTTTGATGCCAATTCACAACAATGAATTCTAGCTATATTAGTTTTGGTTCTCACACCAGTCTAATGGAAATATATAGGTATCACACCTTCGTTACTCGAAAATAAATACTGGTAACGCTGCAGCATTATCAGAATCATTCCCGGGCAACTAGAATGTGATTCTATATCTATCTAATATATTAAAACTTCGAATATACGTTCATGACGCGTATATGCAAAACCTTTATATACTAGATTGTCCATATTCAAAATAAATAAATATTCAAATACGTAAAAAGTGATTTAAATTTCTAAACAAAATTGTTTTCATTTGAAAAATATACTCTTCACACTCGTTCTAGGATACTACTGATCCTATCTCTAACGAGTCATTCTAATTGGATATTACTAATCCAATATCTGATGAATTCTTTCGTATGGTTCTAATGTGTCTTGTTCTCGAGCTCTGTAAACCAAAGCTCTGATACCACTGTAAGGACCCGTAACTTCCCCGTGAAGGAAAGCACGAATACTTTGAGAACAACACACAAAAGGACGCAGACGGAAGAACATTTCATTGTTATTACAACAATTCCATCAGATACAAGAATATACAGAGTATAAATGAATAAATTACATTCAACAAATATCAGAGATTTAAATTACATTTAAATACATCGCAGCGGAAAATAATACAAAAGCACAACTAGAAGTAATACACGGATACAGAGCTTTCCGAGCATCGTTCCAGCTGTATATCAGGAACCTGTGAATATAAATCTGCAAAACCAAAACTACTAGCTGCCCGTGCGGAAAATAGGGGCACCCAGAGTTTAGGTTAAAACAATAAACTCTAGGTCAGTCATGTCACTGGTGTGAGAACTAAAACAGTTATAATTCTTTATTTTTAAAGTAAGGTAAATCAAGGGACCACGCCGTATAACACGGAACGGGTTTCCTCCCAAGAATACCAGTGCATAAAACAAACAGCGCAATGCTAAATAAAGAAAAATGAAGCTGTTATAAGACCCAGGTCCCATCACACAATGCAACGCAAGCCGGAGGATAGAGTTTTTACCTTATAACAGCCAAAGCATGCTTGATACGTTTAAAACACATTATTTGATACTATTATAGGTGTATAGTGTCAAAACAATTTCAATCATAAATATCAATCATAGGCGGCATTAATGACCCATACCACTATGTCGCCATACTAGGTTCTACAAATAAAACTGAAACACACGTATTGGAAATTGGATTCCATCATGAGTCGAGGCAAGGGGCAAGCTCCTCTCCGCGTTCGAGACACTCTAGCAAATGCCTCAGGACCCCACTATGATCCTTTGGAACCTCCAAGGCCGGTCCTCTCTTACTTTTGAGGATTAGTTATTCCTGAACACACGTTTCCCGGTCCTTACAGACCTATATCCGAGGCGCCTCGTATCCAACAACCACACAGGTGAAAAGTATATAAATGTCAGGGCTGGTAGGTCACTGACACCACCCTAGCTAGAAAGAAACGTCGTGCACTCCTTGGGTCCGTATCCCGTTTTCGACTCATACCGAGGTGTGAGGCTCGCGAATTCACGTTATACACAAAGCTACGCCACACAGGCCGTGCTTTGATCATCCACCACAAGACTTTGCTTTTCAATAGAAGCCTTGATCAACTGCCACTTACGCATGCCACACTGGCAATTCATTCCATGCGACTGATGTCCATCGATATACAACCTCTGAGCTCGTACGTCTCAGAGAAGGGCGTTAAGCAAGAGAATAAATTCTCCGCCGCCAAACAGATGTATATTTAATAGAGATCAATCAACATAGAATAAAATCCAATGTCATACACACAATCCATTTACAAGTTCGTTCTGGGTCTGAACGAAACCGGAGGCACTTTCCTCGCATATCCATCGATCTCCAAGTACGTCTGGACGATCACCAACTGTTTCCCTCATCTTGGGTGTACAGCCCAATCAAGATCATCAGTAATCACCCAAACGATGTGAAGACTTCCGGTCTTCAACCACCGTCTTCATCTTCGACATCTCGTCGAATCGGTTATTCAGAATGGGTATAAACCCGGCCTTTCTGAATAACCCACGTATATAATAAATGAATGTTACACAAACACAACAAACGCCTCATTCCAATTCAGAATATTCTTTTATTCACAAAATCACATTCTTAGGGAAATGTTCCCATTAATTTTATCCAAGATAAATTCTTCTAAATTTATTCTTTAATCTTCCTTTGGATATCATTTCAAACCGTATTATGGTTTTCCAAACTAGTCGGGATTAGCGAACCACACCGAAGTAATTATTTATTTTATTTCCCAATCCCAACCTATATATCCCATGGAGAAAACTGATAACACTCCACAACTAACACCATGGTGTTATCGGTAAAATTAATTACCATTTCACGTTCAAATCTAATTACAGATTTAACTATCGCTTTGGAGCAAAACTGGTGGTACTCCATTCTCGATCACCTTTCAGATTTGATAATTTAAATTATCAATTCACTTTTCAATCTAATTAAAGATTCATTAAAACTCCACTTAGCTTTAATCTTTTTCAAAAATCAATATCCTGTCTTTAACTGGGTTAAAGAACCAATGTCATCTAAAACACGATTCACGATAAACCCAAATCAAATTTGATATTAAATACAAGGCTCTGAATAGAAAATATATCGGCTTATATTCAATATCAAATTCTGAAACCAACAAATATCGTATTGGAAATAACGATATGAATATATCTTTCAAATCCCCATAACAATATTTGATAGTCACGAAATCCAACATCGAAATATTCCGAAGATAATTTCGATTCAACTCCAGTCCCATCCACGTATTGGGAATATTGATTATTTTTAAAATCACTTTCAAATTCAATTTATTCATTTCACAAATAAATTGATTTTAATTCTAGTTCAAAACTAGTTCATTTTGAAAAAAATCTATTTTTATCATTTCAAATGTGGAATTCTTCATCCCAGTTCTTTCCAATTCACATATTATGATTTTACACAAATTATTAATATTTTTAATAATTTTATCAAGGCCCGTACAGTCGATTTTCAACAACGGCAATCGAACTGCACTTACATCGACCTTTTTCAAATTTGATTTGGACATAATTCCAAATCCAACCGTTAGATTTCAAATTTCTAATATTCATTGGAAAGCTCTTTTCGATACGAACCCAACGGTTCTGGTTTTAGGAGAATCCGACGGTCGGATCTCCCGCAACGTCAATTCGAAGTCAATGGTTGAAATTTACGAACTGCCGCGGAGCGGCGCGTTCTATTCAGGCCATTATATATATAATATATATATATTATATAATATATATATTTCGTCAATTTCCTTTTTAAAACGTATTTTATAAATCGTTTTAACTTCGTTTCAAAACCATTTCAACACTATTTCAATTTCTAATCAAAACTGAATATTTTATATCATTACTATATAAATGATAATATTTTCAAAACGTTATATTTTGAAATCACTTCTTTTCTATATTCATTATAAAAACGAATATAGTCGATATAAATATCGTTCACGTCAAAATAGCGCAACTCTAATCAACACGGCTTTATATATTTCAATAAATCCGTTATTCTATTCAACAAATGAATATTTACTCCATTCAACACATGAATCTATATTTCTTCCAACACCTGACTAATCTCAACACATGAGTACTGTCAACACATCACTATTTTTGTTATGTAAAATATTTTATAAAACTATGGTATCTATCGTTTGATTTTAATTAGACTTCTACTGGGAAGTAGTTCTAATTGTAAATATGATAAAGATGTGAATTTTATTATTAAAATATTTCACTCAACACATGAACATCGTCAACACATGACTATTTTTATATTCAACACATGAATTTTCTTTTATAATATTCCTTATTTTCCCGATTGGAATGAGGCCCAATCAATCACCATATAATGTTAATTATATGGATTCCATACAACACATGTATATAATAGCATTGAAAAATAATCAACCATCAACCAAAGTGCACTACACTGTATAAGCATCAAATATAGATATCTTACGCTTATAACAGCCTGTCAATCAATCGATCGACATATTTAATTAATCAGGACGAGTGAACTTCAAATTCATCCCAACACCCGTGTGGGGTTTCAAACAATCAAACACAGATTTTATTTGTGCAGCTGGGCGATGTGTAAAATTTATCATCTCAATCAATATCAGTCAAATCAGTGTACATAAACAAACCGTCCGGTTTGTAAATGAGTATTTTATTTATTCACTTTCACGTTAAAAATTATATTTTTAACGATAAAATAATCTATTTCAACACATGAATTTCTATTCAGTTCATTTACACAATAAAAATGATATTTTTATTTTTCTAACATATTTTGGGAAATTTCGGCGGCATAACGGCACGATACTAGAAACGGGACGAGGCCTAGCCTTATCCCCGGTCTAGTGAAGGCCCACGCCATTCACACATCAATCAAATCAATTTTATTTCACCAAACAATTCAATTCCAATCAAATAAACTAACCAACTACTCAACCAAACAATTTAACAAGCAAGCCATCCATGGTCTGTGGATGACGGGTGTCGGGTGCTACTAAGCACCGTCTGCATCCTAGTATATATATATAACTAGAAAAAGAGAATTTAGAGTGAGAAGTTCTCACCGACTAGCTAAACCAAACGCCACGACTCTTCTTATGTAGAAATCTTCGTCGTTCTCGCCTTTTGTCACTTTCACCGCCCGTAGTCACTACATATATAAAAATCACATTTTTATATTGTTGCCATGTATATAAAAATCACATTTTTATATTGTTGCTATGTATATAAAAATCACATTTTTATACTACTACTATATAGATAAAAATTCTATTTTTACAACGGTGTTCATATAATAAAGATTATATTTTTATACCACCACTTATATAAAAATTACATCTTTTTTCCTTTTACATAATAAAGATCAAATCTTTAATACTTCTATAATGTAAAAATCATATTTTTATCATCTCTATAACATAAAAATCATATTTTTCTTAACTTCATATGTCAAAAATCATAAAAGCTTTAAAGCGGAGAAAACTCACTTTTTTTCTAACGCCCGGATTCACTGTTCGGGTTCCAGAATTTGCAAACGAGCTTCAATCTTCACACCATCTTTTTTTCTAGCACAAGCACGCCATTCTGAACAACTTTTGCCTAGTGGTCTTCTTGCCGAAAATGTGCCATTTCGCCGGAAATCGCGAAAAGACAGCATTTTGACAGTGTTTGAACAGCAGACTTCAGACGCGTTTTCCCGACAACTCCGCAATGCAAAATAGGACTTATCATATACCAAATCGAAGAGAATTTCGTGCTCTACAATTTTGGTTTTGAGGAACTTTGGCTAGAAACGCACGGTTTGGGAGTTATTCGCGAAATACGGTCAGAGACTTATTTGCAAAACGGGCGATTTTGGTGAAAATGGGTTTTTGGGTGTAGCGGGGCCCACGGTCGGAATTGAGGGGGCTGGAGGGGGGCGCGGGCCTGATGGACGTGGGGGAGGGTGTGGGTGGCGGTGGTGGGGCCCGTGGTGGCCGCGGTGGGGGTGTTTGGTGATTTGGGGCTTAGGGTTTGCAAATGGAGAGAGGAGGAGGAAGAGGAGGAGGAGGGGAGGAGGAGGAGGGGGTGCGGCGGCCGGAGGGAGGCTGGTGGTGGGTGGTGGAGGTGGGGCAGCGGTGGAGGTGGAGGAGGAGGCCATTTTTGAGTTTTTGTGGAGGAAGGAGGAAAAGTGAATTTATGAAATAGAAAAGGAGGAAAAGTGATTATATGCTAGTTTCTCGCGTATCGTCCAAACACAAACGATCTCCGATGGCCGCGGATTTCGGACACGAGATAGTAGACGTGTAGACGAGTCCAACGAAACAAGTTTCGTCGAATTCCGAGTTCGTTTGACCATTCAAAAAAAATCACAAAAATGCTCAGATAAGCTCTAAAAATGCAATTTTGGCGCACCTTTTCTTCTCGCACGCTCACATGCAAACTCAAAAAATCAAGCCCTCTTGGATCTAACCATTATTAGACGATAAGAATCCATAAAAAAAGGTAGAATCCAATTCCGAGGTCGTATCAATAATGTTCCTTTGTAAAATGACTGCTCGCTTTACCCGGAACCGTTTCAGCTCGCACGGCCACATACTAACTCCGTTCGACGCGCCATTTGGAACTCAACAATGATTTGTCATTATGAATCCATAAAAATTTATCTCGTCGAATTCTGAGCTCGTATGCCAAATTTCACTTTTTAAGGGCTATGTATTGTTAACCGAACAACTCCAGCCCATAGCCACTATTCCGGATATCGGAATATATCAAAGCTTATACTTTTCGAAGTTCTAAACGGCATTTTGAACTCAATGGAAGTGGTTTCGAGCCCAAATTCATCCGTATGCAAAATATGACTTTTTGGCGCCGCATATAATTTACATAGCGACTATTCTGAATTTTCAACTGGGCATAACTTTTGAGTCCCGCTATGAAATTTCGATTTTTCAGATTCGTTGGAAAGATATTCTCAACTAGATTATAATATTTTTGGTTTCACTAAAATCCGGATTGTTTTGCACCCGGTACATTCAATTGAAGTTTGAAATCGAATTATCGAACTACCGCGCCATTTTCAATTCCATTTATAATTATATATAATTATTATATTCTAACGACGACGTATATAATATATACGTCGAATTCCATTCAAAATAAATTTCACGTCGATATTATTTAAAATAATCCATTTTAAATATTCAAAATTCGCTAAAATTGCAAAAATAAAAATTTTAAACTGGCCCAGATTTTTCGGGTTATTACAACATCCCTAATCTCCCAGAGGGCATCATAATACCCGGATGGTTCAAAAGGTATTTGGAGGCCACGGCACCCGCTGAAGGCCAAGGAAACGTTCCTCCAGCTATATCCATCATTCCTCCTCCTCCTCCATGCGTGAATACTTTCTCGAAGATATGTAGAGCCTTTTGGGCTATGGGAAGAAATAACTTTAATAGCGCTGAATCATTCGTGGAAGCAAGAAACTGGCTCAAGCAAACAGAAGATTTATTCGTTATCTTCGAAGTGGATGATAGGCGGAAGATACAGTTGGCTGTATGGTTACTTAAGGACGAAGCCTCTTTCTGGTGGGAAGTTACTAATGCTGAGAGACCAGTCGAGACTTGGGAGGATTTCAGAACGAGGTTTGAAATGAAGTTCCTCTCGCAAGCTGAACAAAGCCTATAGATGGAGAAGTTCTTAGCACTCAAACAAGGAAGCCTATCGGTTAAGGAATACGTCAACAAGTTCAACCAGCTGACAAGGTTCGGACTAGAGTTTGTAAATACACTGCACAAAAAGGCTTTGTGGTTTGCTAAAGGGCTGAATGAGCCTCTTCATGGACTGTCGATGTCCCATATCCCCATGGGGGGCACATTTGAAAAGCTTGTGGATATGGCCCTAATGCATGAGGAGGACAAGTGAGCAAAGAAAGAGGTAAAAGTGGAAAGGACATTGCAAAATGAGAAGGCGGGGCCCAACAAGGGACAGCAACAGCAGAAGAAAGGCGAGAGGGACGATAAGGGCAAGGATAAGAGGAAATGCCATTATTGTGGGAAAGAAGGTCACCTGGTCAAAGAATGTAAAAGGAGGAAATTCAATTGCTTTAAGTGCGGAGAGGTCGGACACTTCTCCAAGGAATGCCCGAAGGGCCAGGGACCGCAGAGGAGTTCTGGAAGGCAGGTGAATGCACTCATGGCTAGCGCTTCTGACAGAGGTAGAAAATTTATGAAGAAAGTTTAATTTCTCTTTCAAAGCGTTCTGTTAGAACACTTTTTGATTCTGTTGCTTCACGCTCATTTATATCTAGTTCTGTAGGGTAATCTCTGCACTCAATTACTAGTATGGTAGTAGATCCCGTAGTTGTTTCAAACCCCATTGGTGGTTCGGCTCATTTATTAGTGATTTGTAGGGGTTTGAAATTATCTGTGTTAGGCGTCAAAAATTCGAATGTGACATTTGTGTGCTCGGGTTTATGGGCTATGGGTTGATTCTAGGAATGAACCGGCTTACTACATAAGTAGCCGTTCTAGATTGTGAGAGGGGGGTCGTTAAGTTTCTAACTTGTCATGGGAAGACCCTCTAAGTTTCTTATGACCCACAAGGGTCTGTTATGCTTAGTTTCTTAGAATCTCTTGATACATCTATATAAGAATTGCAATCTGTTCCAGTAGTCCGAAATTTTTCTGATGTTTGATGAGGTATGGGGTTACCTCAGAGGCGCGAGGTCGACTTTCGTGTATATATATATATATATATATATATATATATATATATATATATATATATATATCTGGTGGAACAATGCAAAACCAGTTGCATTACCAGTGTGCCACATGGCTCCAAGGGAAAGTAGAGAAGGAAGTAATGACTGAATGAGTTCCTACTTACATTGTAACACCCCGTGTATTCTATAACAGTGAGATTCACAAATTAAAGTATAATTAATTTCAAATCAAAGAATTAAGGGAAACGGGTTACGCCATTGCATTCGCCTCGAAATTCTGCTTAAGATAGAGTCCGAGTTTACGCAAAACGGATAACGTGTGAAGAAGATATCTTTAATTTAAATATCGCAGCAAAACATGAAAAAGAAGAAGAATGGGAAACGAATAATGTTTAGCATTGTTCTAGGGTTTGTAAGCAAAAGACTTAGTAGCTCATTTGGTTGGAACACATGACTTGCATACAAGAGGTACAGAGTTCGATCCCCGCCAGCGCCCTATTTTTGTTTTAGGGGAATGGCTTAAAATAGCCTAGTGAGAACGCAGTTCAAAAAGTGGTTTAGTGTGAAAATGGGTAATTGGGAAGATAGAAAAAAAAATGAATATATATAATATATATATATATATATATATACATATACGCATATATATATATATATATATGACGTGTACGCATCATGTAGCGTACGTTGCGCATTTTTGGTTGTCAAGGGTGGTTTTTTTTTCTTCCTTTTTTTTGGCCTTCTCCAATTTTTTAATTATGACAAATTAAAGGTAAGAAAATATTTATTCATATATAAATAAATATTTATATATGGGTAATTAATATGGTAAAGGGGAAAATGTATCTATTAAATACGTATTTACGTTTGAATTGGTGAACATTTAATACGCTGAGTCATTTCTGACTCATCGCTGAGTCAATGCTGAGTCATTTCTGACTCACGGCTGAGTCAATAGGATAACTCTATCCTGACTGAACGGCTATTGTTGAATCAAGCTCCATCGACGGTCTAAAACAACTCACAAACATTATAAAAAGGACCTAAGACCTGGCCTAAATCATACTATTTCATTTTTAGCCTCAGGCCGCCGCCATTAAACCTAGAGCTCTGAATTAAAAATATAAAGAATAAAATTATAGAAGATGGAGGACGATTCTTGAAGGCTACAACTAGAAGCTACAACAACTACGACGCTTTAGACAACGAATTCGAGACTAATTGATTTGGGATTTTTAATTGCTTCATATTGTAAGTTCTATGTTACTTTTTAAGCAAAAACGCTAAAACAATATGGACATGCGATGAATTGAAACCGAATTTATGAACTATTGCTAATCCATTGTTTATATTATTTATCGTTGAATTATAATTTGGGGATATTGCTATGGCAACGTTGCAAGTTAAACTTGTCATGATTTTGATGTTGTTATGAATCACTTGGGCTTAATTGTTTGGCAAGTTGGACTAATACATGTCCATGAAATCGCTATGTTTATTGAAATATTTATGTTGATTAAACCATGCCTATGATGCTAATTAGACCATGGCTATGAATATTGATGGAATTATGCCTGTGGTGTTATTATACCCATCATGATTATGAAAAATAGGGTATTGCTAGGCTATGATGAAAAGTTGAAATTGTTATAATGTTAGATATGTTAAAAACGCTAAGTTGGAATCATTATGTCTATCATGTTAATTATGTTAAAAACGCTAAATTGGAATCATTATGTCTATCATGTTAATTATGTTAAAAACGCTAAATTGGGATCATTATGTCTATCATGTTAGTTGAGAATCATTATGTTAATAATGCTAAGTTGGAACCATTATGTTTATAATATTAGATGAGAATCATTATGATAAATTGGAATTATTATGTCTATGAGAATCATTATGTTAAAAATGCTAAATTGGAATCCACTATGCCCATTAGGATTACTATGCCTTTAATGTTTCATGTTTATAATAAAATTTTTATGATGCCGCAATGATTATTATGCCTATGATGCAAAGTTGAAAACATCATGTTAAATTAAGTTGGAATCATCACTATGCCAAGTTATCACCATACTAGTATTGCAACTATGTGATATGTTATAGCCTGTTTATTATGCAAGTAATGTTATAACTGTCACATATGCCTATCACATGTTTGGTATTATTCCCCTTTATCTCTTGAACTGTTTATACTTGTGAACGAAGTACGTTTATATACGTTGGGGATACGATTGTGTAGAATAGGCAAAACTTGAATTAATTATAAGCATAAACTATGAAATTTGGCATAAGTAGAACATGAAATATGGCACGAAAAACTTGACTTGAACATGCCATAACTTGACTTTAAACATGCCTTAGTTGGGCACGAAGTTGACATATGAACATGATATCAAAATCTGATAAGAACATGGGCATGACTTTAGAAAACAAGAAAGTGGCCAACTCGAGGTTAGGTTGAGTTTGTAGTGTAAATATGCCCGGAACCGCCCGGCAAATCCAGTTGCTACAAACAATAGGATCCAATGTGGGTAGTTGGTCACATCGCGCTTGAAACCCGAGGTTGGGTTGAGTTCGTAGTGTAAACCTGCCCGGAACCGCCCGGCAAATCCAGTGGCTACGAACAACAGGATCCAATGTGAGTGGTTCGGTGCATTAACGAATCAATTAATGCCAAGTAGGGTTAAGTCATGAACATAAAAAGACAACTTAACCAACTTGAACACGATTTGAAGGGCTAAGTCATGAACTTGAAAACGACGACACTTAGCCAATTTGACATGACACGTAGGCGGGTTAAGTCACGAACTGAAATGACATGCTTAACCATCTTGACATGACTAGACTAGAAAAGGATTGAGTCACGAATTACATGACTTAATCTGTTAGGCGGGTTGGGTCACGAATTACATGACCTAATCTATTATGCGAAACCCTAGACACGACCCCTTTCAGCAGTAACCCTCTAGATGTATCAAGGTACCCTGGGGCTAGGCCGGGTGGGGGCACGATTACTGGGCTGATTGTAAGAGGTGAACGGCGGCAGTGGGGTACGCCAGTGTAGGTTCGGCGGACTACGATCGTGCACGTATCCGGGGCAGACACTGGGTATCCGTAGATTTATCTGTGCATCTTGAATCGTGTCAGGGGTTGACACCTTAGGGCTGATACACCCGAAGGTGGACCCAGCACAGGTGACTACATTCGTGATTAGCCGTATGACACGGACACTTGACGAGCTAGAACTTGTAGGGAGCCGATCGACTAGATAATCGCTCCGTAGGACCCCGTACTTGGGTCAGACCCCGTTTCAGGGTCACTTCATGATATTGGGCCGTGGGATTTATTTCGTGATTAACTTGTGACACGGGCTTAGTATACTAGTGAAGTCGATGCAACGGATCTCGAACATGTGATGCTTTACTTGACTTGTCTTGACTTATCCTGATCACCTTAGTCTATCTTGTTCACCTTGACACTATTCTTAAGTCTAGTTCCAGTTCATACATGACAGGTTGTTTTAACCGTTTTTACACTGAAAGTCACTAGAACTTACTCAGTCTTTATGACTGACCCTTTTCCTTTCGCCTCTTTTTCTTTCGTCCCCCCCCCCCCCAGGTTCTCAGGGAGGAATAACTAGCTCTTAGCTTGGATATCACTTGCTTTGGCTCAGCATGTACGGTTTGCTATGGCTGCTTCTTTTAACTGCACTTGGGGAATAAGCTGTTTTACTGTTTTTAAATTACTGCTTCTTTGGCTATTATTACAAGACAGTTGTAATGAGGTTACTTGAAATGTTTGTAAAAGACATGGTTTAATTTGGAATGAAATGAAGTTCTGTTTTGCTCAGAAATTCTTCCGCTGTTTACTTAATTATTTATTTATGTTCTGTCTTGTGATAATTCTGTGATGTTATCTCGATAATACCTCTCCAAAACTAGGGCATTCCCTTTGTGAGTGACCCTAGCGGAGGTGGGGTGTTACACTTGGTATCAGAGCAGAAGGTTACCAAGACTGGGCAAAAGTTTTGAAAACCTTTTGAATTTTTTTTCAAAACCATTTACAAAGAAGCATTTTCCAAGAAAAAGTTTTTAAAGGCTATTCCCCAAAAGCCATTAGCACTATCCTTTGTTTCCTTGTTTGAATCTCTTTCCCTTTCTTTTCTCCATCTGTAGTCACTGTAGCTTTACCTGCGGCTAATCTTCTTTCTAGCTTCGTAGAGGGTTTTCCCGTATGATGGAGATAGTTTTCGTGAGGTTTGTTAACATGTTATATAGGATAGGTATGAGTGATAAGGATAAAGATAAGGCGGATGAGTCTTCCGGAGTGATTGAGCCAAGCATCCTTGAAGGCGTAAAAGTGGAAACATTGAGGCGAGTTCTGATTCGTGTCTTAGGAACGGAGATCTAGGATCTAAGGAATCAAGAAGTCAAGCTAGTTAAAATACAGTGGGGTGAAGCCCTAGAAGACGCAACTTGGGAAATTTAAGAAAAGCTAAGCGCGCTATACCCATTTCTTTTTAGGGTACATTCTAGATCTATTTTTCCTATAGGTTTACATACATTTCTCTTGCTATCCATGTTTGTTTTGTTATCTCTTTGATCCTATCTTGAGAACCATAGGTAGAATCTTTTTGGATGTAAACATGTAATTGAAACATGTTATGATTGCGAAATGGTTGCAAGTGGTCGCAAGTGGTTGCTCGTGGATGCATGAATACACATTAGGCACTAGATCGGCTCAGGCACATTTACATATTGCATATGCATGAGTGTTTATTTTGGAAACTTGGTTGTGCTATCATTTGGTTGTTGCATATGATTGAATGTTTGAGCACTCATGTAGAAATTGTGAATTATAGTAGGAAAAATTTGCATACATATTGGATTCATTTCACTAAACATATTTTGCATTTAGAAGATCAATCAGGCCTGATCATTAGCATTAGCTAAGGAACATATACACACACTTCGCATATGATCATAAAGCATTAGAAGTCTTTTAAGGACAATGGATACTCGTGTATGATGGATGAGTAGATGGATGTTTGGATGTTAGGATATACATTCCTCCTAACTTGAAGATTTCGGGGACGAAATCCTTTTAAGTGGGGGAGAATGTAACACCCCGTGTATTCTATAACAGTGAGATTCACAAATTAAAGTATAATTAATTTCAAATCAAAGAATTAAGGGAAACGGGTTATGCCATTGCATTCGCCTCGAAATTCTGCTTAAGATAGAGTCCGAGTTTACGCAAAACGGATAACGTGTGAAGAAGATATCTTTAATTTAAATATCGCAGCAAAACATGAAAAAGAAGAAGAATGGGAAACGAATAATGTTTAGCATTGTTCTAGGGTTTGTAAGCAAAAGACTTAGTAGCTCATTTGGTTGGAACACATGACTTGCATACAAGAGGTACAGAGTTCGATCCCCGCCAGCGCCCTATTTTTGTTTTAGGGGAATGGCTTAAAATAGCCTAGTGAGAACGCAGTTCAAAAAGTGGTTTAGTGTGAAAATGGGTAATTGGGAAGATAGAGAAAAAAAAATGAATATATATATAATATATATATACATATACGCATATATATATATATATATATATGACGTGTACGCATCATGTAGCGTACGTTGCGCATTTTTGGTTGTCAAGGGTGGTTTTTTTTTTTCCCTTTTTTTTGGCCTTCTCCAATTTTTTAATTATGACAAATTAAAGGTAAGAAAATATTTATTCATATATAAATAAATATTTATATATGGGTAATTTATAAGGTAAAGGGGAAAATGTATCTATTAAATACGTATTTACGTTTGAATTGGTGAACATTTAATACGCTGAGTCATTTCTGACTCATCGCTGAGTCAATGCTGAGTCATTTCTGACTCATGGCTGAGTCAATAGGATAACTCTATCCTGACTGAACGGCAATTGTTGAATCAAGCTCCATCGACGGTCTAAAACAACTCACAAACATTATAAAAAGGACCTAAGACCTAGCCTAAATCATACTATTTCATTTTTAGCCTCAGGCCGCCGCCATTAAACCTAGAGCTCTGAATTAAAAATATAAAGAATAAAATTATAGAAGATGGAGGACGATTCTTGAAGGCTACAACTAGAAGCTACAACAACTACGACGCTTTAGACAACGAATTCGAGACTAATTGATTTGGGATTTTTAATTGCTTCATATTGTAAGTTCTATGTTACTTTTTAAGCAAAAACGCTAAAACAATATGGACATGCGATGAATTGAAACCGAATTTATGAACTATTGCTAATCCATTGTTTATATTATTTATCGTTGAATTATAATTTGGGGATATTGCTATGGCAACGTTGCAAGTTAAACTTGTCATGATTTTGATGTTGTTATGAATCACTTGGGCTTAATTGTTTGGCAAGTTGGACTAATACATGTCCATGAAATCGCTATGTTTATTGAAATATTTATGTTGATTAAACCATGCCTATGATGCTAATTAGACCATGGCTATGAATATTGATGGAATTATGCCTGTGGTGTTATTATACCCATCATGATTTATGAAAAATAGGGTATTGCTAGGCTATGATGAAAAGTTGAAATTGTTATAATGTTAGATATGTTAAAAACGCTAAGTTGGAATCATTATGTCTATCATGTTAATTATGTTAAAAACGCTAAATTGGAATCATTATGTCTATCATGTTAATTATGTTAAAAACGCTAAATTGGGATCATTATGTCTATCATGTTAGTTGAGAATCATTATGTTAATAATGCTAAGTTGGAACCATTATGTTTATAATATTAGATGAGAATCATTATGATAAATTGGAATTATTATGTCTATGAGAATCATTATGTTAAAAATGCTAAATTGGAATCCACTATGCCCATTAGGATTACTATGCCTTTAATGTTTCATGTTTATAATAAAATTTTTATGATGCCACAATGATTATTATGCCTATGATGCAAAGTTGAAAACATCATGTTAAATTAAGTTGGAATCATCACTATGCCAAGTTATCACCATACTAGTATTGCAACTATGTGATATGTTATAGCCTGTTTATTATGCAAGTAATGTTATAACTGTCACATATGCCTATCACATGTTTGGTATTATTCCCCTTTATCTCTTGAACTGTTTATACTTGTGAACGAAGTACGTTTATATACGTTGGGGATACGATTGTGTAGAATAGGCAAAACTTGAATTAATTATAAGCATAAACTATGAAATTTGGCATAAGTAGAACATGAAATATGGCACGAAAAACTTGACTTGAACATGCCATAACTTGACTTTAAACATGCCTTAGTTGGGCACGAAGTTGACATATGAACATGATATCAAAATCTGATAAGAACATGGGCATGACTTTAGAAAACAAGAAAGTGGCCAACTCGAGGTTAGGTTGAGTTTGTAGTGTAAATATGCCCGGAACCGCCCGGCAAATCCAGTTGCTACAAACAATAGGATCCAATGTGGGTAGTTGGTCACATCGCGCTTGAAACCCGAGGTTGGGTTGAGTTCGTAGTGTAAACTTGCCCGGAACCGCCCGGCAAATCCAGTGGCTACGAACAACAGGATCCAATGTGAGTGGTTCGGTGCATTAACGAATCAATTAATGCCAAGTAGGGTTAAGTCATGAACATAAAAAGACAACTTAACCAACTTGAACACGATTTGAAGGGCTAAGTCATGAACTTGAAAACGACGACACTTAGCCAATTTGACATGACACGTAGGCGGGTTAAGTCGCGAACTGAAATGACATGCTTAACCATCTTGACATGACTAGACTAGAAAAGGATTGAGTCACGAATTACATGACTTAATCTGTTAGGCGGGTTGGGTCACGAATTACATGACCTAATCTATTAGGCGAAACCCTAGACACGACCCCTTTCAGCAGTAACCCTCTAGATGTATCAAGGTACCCTGGGGCTAGGCCGGGTGGGGGCACGATTACTGGGCTGATTGTAAGAGGTGAACGGCGGCAGTGGGGTACGCCAGTGTAGGTTCGGCGGACTACGATCGTGCACGTATCCGGGGCAGACACTGGGTATCCGTAGATTTATCTGTGCATCTTGAATCGTGTCAGGGGTTGACACCTTAGGGCTGATACACCCGAAGGTGGACCCAGCACAGGTGACTACATTCGTGATTAGCCGTATGACACGGACACTTGACGAGCTAGAACTTGTAGGGAGCCGATCGACTAGATAATCGCTCCGTAGGACCCCGTACTTGGGTCAGACCCCGTTTCAGGGTCACTTCATGATATTGGGCCGTGGGATTTATTTCGTGATTAACTTGTGACACGGGCTTAGTATACTAGTGAAGTCGATGCAACGGATCTCGAACATGTGATGCTTTACTTGACTTGTCTTGACTTATCCTGATCACCTTAGTCTATCTTGTTCACCTTGACACTATTCTTAAGTCTAGTTCCAGTTCATACATGACAGGTTGTTTTAACCGTTTTTACACTGAAAGTCACTAGAACTTACTCAGTCTTTATGACTGACCCTTTTCCTTTCGCCTCTTTTTCTTTCGTTCCCCCCCCCCCCAGGTTCTCAGGGAGGAATAACTAGCTCTTAGCTTGGATATCACTTGCTTTGGCTCAGCATGTACGGTTTGCTATAGCTGCTTCTTTTAACTGCACTTGGGGAATAAGCTGTTTTACTGTTTTTAAATTACTGCTTCTTTGGCTATTATTACAAGACAGTTGTAATGAGGTTACTTGAAATGTTTGTAAAAGACATGGTTTAATTTGGAATGAAATGAAGTTCTGTTTTGCTCAGAAATTCTTCCGCTGTTTACTAAATTATTTATTTATGTTCTGTCTTGTGATAATTCTGTGATGTTATCTCGATAATACCTCTCCAAAACTAGGGCACTCCCTTTGTGAGTGACCCTAGCGGAGGTGGGGTGTTACATACATACTTGGATAAAAGGTTAAGAGACTGCACGACAGAGATATTAGGAGAAGACAGCAAGGATGCGAGTTGGGAAACCGAAGATAGAATTCGTGCTTCATACCTATTCCTTTTTGGACTATGTTCTTGACTTCTTTTCCCAAAAGCTTTTTAGTCGTACTTGTTTCTATCATTCGTTTGTATCCTATCGATCGAATCTTCAACCTTTAGATACGAAACCCATGGATGTAAACATGTGTTTGAAACATGTTATGTTTGATGGATGCAAGTGGATGCAAGTGTTTGCCTGTGGATGCATATACACGCACATTAGGCACTAGATCGGCTCAATCACTCTCTCATACTGCATATGGATGTGTGTGCATTTTCTTTTGTGGATGGAAATGGATGAGTTAGCATATGGATGTTGCATTTGGATTAATGCGTGTGCACACATATAGAACTTATATGATGTGATAGGTTTACTTGCATATATACTGGATTCATGGCGCTAACATACGTTGCATTAAGGAGGTCAACTGAATCAGTAGACCGTCTGATTTTCGCATTAGTGTTGGGACATATACACACACTTCTTCATATATTCATACAAGCATTAGAAATCTTTTAAGGACAATGGATGCTAGTGAGTGATGAATCAGTGGATGGATGATTGGATGGTAGGATATACATTCTTCTTAACTTGAAGATTTCGGGGACGAAATCCTTTAAGAAGGGGAAAATATAACACCCCGAAATTTTGAAATATTAAAATTAACAAATTTAAGGACAATTAATTTTTAGGAGAAGAATTAAGGGAAACGAGTTATGCCATTGCATTCGTCTTGGAATTCTGCATGGGATAGAGCCCGAGTTTGCGTAAAACGGATACTGTATGAAGAAGTTATGGAGGTTAGAAGATCTCAAGTTTAAGCAGAAAATTTAATTAAAATAATAATTAAAAGTCAAAACCTGTTCAAATTTCGAAAAATCAGCCAATAAAGGATGAGCGGAAAAAATCCCGCCCGAGGGTGTCGACCCCCTATAGGGGTGTCGACAGGGGTGTCGACCCCCTATAGGGGTATCGATCCCCATCAGCCAGATTTGGGCTTAGGTGTCCATATGACAATTTTTATGTATTAGGGCTTAGGTGTCCTTTTCTGGTTGGCCGCGTTAGGTGTCATGATGGTCTGGATGACTTAGATTGATTCTAGACTGATCTAAAGGCTCATATTAATCCTATACTTCTATATAATCACATCAAACCAAAACCCTAAACTTCATAATCCTATTCTATGATGCCACTAAGCTGTCTATCTCTAAGCTAACCTAGCCTCGACCATAACTAATCAAATTCAAGATAAAAGGTAAAGATAAAAGTCTACATCAAGGGTTAAGCTTAACAAATTCAGAAATCAGATCCCAGAATTCAAGATCCGTTCTTTTTCTGTGAGTTCTAGTCACTTTTAGGTTTAAATAAATGAATGTGGATTATGAAAGACTGTGATTTGGGTATATTTTGTGGATCTAATCCTTTATGCAAGTATGTTATGTCAATTTCTCTAAATTCAACACTATGAGTATAGTTATTTTTAGGTTTAAAGATTTAAAAGTAATCATGTTATGAATATGAATTGGATATGCTCTTGTAATTAAAAACATCTTGGGTTTATCATACTTTGTGGATCTAAAAAAAATCTTATGGCTTGGATCTCAATGTTCATCATGTTACATATGCAGATCTTACCTTTTCTCTAAGTTTGTGGTTGATTTGAGATTATCATTTTCTAGACAATTGAACCTTTGTGTAGTTCTAGAACATTATATTTTTATTTATTCAGATCTGTTATTATGGGACATAAGAATTATTATTTGGATCTAGACCTTTATATTAATCTAAATTTTGAATCAAAACATGTTGCACTGTCACCCTTACTATGCTAGATCTAGGTAATTGGACACCTAATGTTAATCTAAATCTATGGTGAACTTGACATGTGAATCCACCTTTATGCCACCTTAATTATGCTAGATCCAATTAGGAGACATTTAGATCTCATCATGCTTGATTTGACATTGGACTGCATAAGTTATCAATTTTGAATATCCACACCATTATGATAATTACATGTCCTTTCACTTTGTTACCATGCCAGTATGTTTATGTCAATATATGTTGGGATTTTCATGATTATCATACTCCCTTTTCATTGTTATGGTTAGGTTACTTCATATCCTAGATGCCGCAAAATGCGTGCGAATACGTTAGATAGGAAACAGGGAAAAGGGGCTTATAATTGACATGTAAATCTTTATACGAATTGATGTGTAATCCAAATTGTTAATAAAATAGGTATTGACACCTATAAAAAGGAAAGTATTAATTAATTAACTTAATTAATCAAAAGTGGAATGTTTAGCAATTAAAATTCGAAATTAAACTAACACTTGTGACACGAGGTTAGGCTACATTAGTGGTGGAAGTCTGCCCGGACCCGACCGGCATATCCAGCAGCCGCTAGTGTTGAACCTAATGCGAGAGGTCTAAGTGTGTGAATACGACTTGGGCTAAGACGCGAGGTTAGACCCAACTGTGGAATAAGACTGCCCGGACCCGACCGGCATATCCAGCATCCACACGTTATAGGCCTAATGTGGGAGGTCTAGCCCAATATAACCATAACTGGACATGGTAATAAGAAAAGACTACTTAACCTAATTTAATCCATGAGGACTATATGATTATGAATATAAGTTAGGGTTAAGTAAAATGGATTGGATAGTGGGTGGGTTAAGTATACCTGAAGGGTAGGTGGGTAATATTAGTATATATAGGCCTACAAACTTAACCATTAAACAAACAAAATTAAATCAGTGGGAGGGTTAAGTAAATCTTGGGTAGGTGGGTAATATTAATATATATAGGCCCACAAACTTAACCGGATAGAGGGTTATGTAATTAAATACACCTAATGGTATATATAACCTGGGGAAATAATAAAGTTATGTATTAAAGACACCCTTAGGGGTAAGCATAACTAATGGAAAGGGGTAGAGTTATGTATTAAAGACACATATAAGTAAGCATAACTAATAAGTAGATTAAGAGTTATGTATTAAAGACACCTATAGGTAAGCATAACCGATAGAGTGCTATGTAATTAAAGACACCTTAGGGTATACATAGTCGGTAGAAAACCTAGTGGGGATACAAGACATAGGGAAGAGCTTGTATCATGTTGTGTGGGACCCATTTCAGTCAGTAACCCGTAGTTGGTATCAGAGTAGAGAACTCTGTACTAGGCAGAGTAGGGGCACGCTTACTAATGTATTGTAAGAGATCCAAACGAGATGGATGGTGAGAGCGACGCAAACCGACTGGGGACATGTGCGTGCATGGGCCGGGCAGAGGGGGACAAGACAACCGTGACACCAGTAGATAGGTCTGAGAAAATCTTGGGTTGCCACTTTAAGGAAGTGATACCCCCTACTGTGGGGCCAGCACAGGACATCTACCGAGTAGGGAGCCGATCGATTAGGGTAATTATTAGGGTATACTCGAACGTATGACCTAAGTCTACCAACTTATAGTGGAAGGGATCATCTCATCTTGATTATACTAGTAATAGTGCAGAGTAGTTTTTAGTGAAGCATATATACACCTTACCTTGTCTGCCTTGTCACACCTTCCATCTATATAGTGAACCCTCTTATCCACTTTATATGTCTGTCATGTTTACCTTTATTTATTTACTGGCTAAAAGTTACCAGACTTGCCAGACTTTATGTCTGACCCCTTTTTGTTTTTCCTTCTCTCTACCGTTTCTCCCCCCAGGTTCTCAGGGAAGAAACACCCAAGGTTAGTCAATATTTGGATATCAACTTGCTAGGAGCTACTTCTGAAGTATGGCTAGAATCTCTGTCTCTGCTATGGCTTACTCTTTTAACTAGGGAATAATGTTTTCTTTTAATTCCTGTGTACTCTGGTTATGCAAGATAGAAGTATTTTGTTGTAATGGTTTTACGACTTGTGGTATTGTGAAACAAGGTATTTTGGTGATTTAATAAAGTTGTTTATTTCCGCTGCAAATTTTTTTATATCTGTCTTGTAATATTCTATATCTGTTTACCTAAATGCTTCACGAAACTTAATGCATTCCCTTTTTGAGTGACATTAACGGACGTGGGGTGTACAGTCATTTTAACATAACTAGCATTTAGTAACCCAAACACTTATAACTAGATTAATGTTCTTCTTCCAGTTCCTAATATATAGAAACTGGACTGCTTCCACTCTTTTTTTATTTGAAATCAACTAGAAGACAAGTTGCTTCCTTAGTCCTTACACCAGTTTTCTCTTTCTTTCCAAAGTTACTAACAGATAACAGATTGATGCAAATTTAAAGTAGGAAAATTTGAAAATTAGATTACTTACTTTAAAAATTAAAAGCCCTTAAATTCATCATCCACTTCAGTATTCAGACAATGGTTTCTTTAACTCAGTGTTGCTATTCCCTTCCTTCTTCCACCTCAACAAATCCGATCATGTTTTTTTTGAAAATAGGTTTGAAAAGGGCTAAGCCCAATTACAATCATGTATAGACCCATGATCCACAAAAAATACAAATAACATTGGGTTAACGCTGTTGTTCTCATAAGCACTAGAAACTATGACAAAAAACAAAAACAAAAATAAAGGTGGAAGAAAAATATGATACTCAACCAAATGAAGACCGCTCACATAAACACTTATTTGACTACTTTTTCCGCTCTCTAGTAACATAAGTTTTAACACCAAAAATGGAACTAACACCCAAGGGGGAGTGAAAACACCTTTAAACTGTGTAAAACATGGTCAAGAGCAGAAATATATAGAAAAAAACAAAGCAAAGAGCTATTTATAGTGGTTCGGCCTTAATTTTGTCCTACGTCCACTTTGAATGAGGACTTCATTGATATATCCATTACAAGATACATATTTGATCTTATTTTTACATTTTTTTCTCGAATTGCACTAATTCTCTCATGCTTCTCTAAAAACTCTTCGATAATTCTCTATCTTCAAAACAGAAACACTCGATTCTCATAAGCAACAATGATTATCGGATTTGATCTTCGATAACCGAGCTCGGTGATGAACTTCGATGATTTCTGGAGAAGAGTGATGAAGAGATGCTTGAATGATGCTTTTATGGTGTTGGAGAATCTTGAACAATGTCGGAGATCATTTATAGCAGCCCTTATGGAGGAGAAAATCTATCCCCTTTTATGTGTTAGGGATCTATTATTTATAGGTGAGGGTATGAGTGGTTTGGCATTTGAGATGAAGTGTATGCTGTCTATACTCGTTGTTGGTGACCCATGAATTTCTACGATCCATTATGGACCACACTCCATGCTTAAATGCTATTCACATTTCATTTTGGTGCGCCCACTTCCTTGTACATGATCTGTCCACCATAGCAAACACACGATCCATGCATCTCACGTATACACAGGCCACGTCTTTACAAATAAACAACCGATCCATGTATAACGACCCATGTTATTAGTACTATCCTGATCCATCCTTTTCCAATTCAGCGGATCAATGCACATTTCTCCAGATCCATCAGATCATGACCCATCTTCTTGCTATCCATGGTTTTCACTGCTACAATCTACATCATTTCATGCTGCGCTACATCAAACTGCAAGTAGTTGATCCATCAGACATTATATGGTCCATGCATGATCATATGCATGCGATCCCTGCCTTTGTATCAAACCTCGTTGCGCAAATGATCCATGTTGCTTGATCAATGGAAATCCACCAACCCATCATGTTCTTGCCTATCGACGACCCATACGGGTTTTTAGTGACCCGAATGTGAACGATTTGACTGTGCACTGGACCGATCTATGGTTTTTTCATCATGATCCATCACTTTACATTGCGACTTGATCTAGTGGTTTCCCAACGAAATCCAGTGTTCTTCGATCCTGAAGCAACAAGGCAGCATGTTGTCACTTGAAGGCGCACTGTTTTATCATGTGTACAATGTGTTTTGGTTGTCACTTTGTTGTGACTTTGTTATGCATATACAGTTTGACCCTATATATGCTGGACCGTTTCACCTCAGTTTTGCCATGTTGACAATATATATTTGTTGCATGTTGATCCGTGCATTCAGTATTGACACATGAAGATTTACAAATACGAATACATGTTGCACTTCATTTTGATTCATAAAACCGAGCTTTATCTACTTCCGCACTTTAAAGTACCCTCAGTGTTCGACACAATGTCTCAGTGGGCTGAAGTCTTTAGATCGTGCACTTTGTAACGTCTAGCTCGAGCGATTTAACCTGAGCTAACATTTGCCCCTCGAAGCATATGTTGTCGAAAAGAATGTGTGCTTAGAAATAATTAATTCTAATGCTAATGGCTTTGTTATATATATATATATATATATATATATATATATATATATATATATATATATATATATATATGGGAAGTTCTATTTAGACACAAAATATTGACACAAATTTAAACACAAAGAATCTCAACTACAAGATTTCCCCTTGAATTCCACCTCACACATAAAGACAAGCAAATCCTACGGTCTAGATTTTGTGTCTCCAATTTTGTGTTCCAATATCCGCTCTATATATATATATATATATATATATATATATATATATATATATATATATATATATATATATATGACCTACTTTGAATGGACTATGTAAAGAAAGATTGATGGATCGGAGTGCATAACTCATTTTAGACTGTGGGTTACTTGCCTAGGTGGATCGGGGGCAACTTTGATGGACCGTATATATATCTTCTAAAGCTGCTATATATCTCCTTTTTTCAAATCCATTACTATTTCTTAATCTCTTTACTTGCTGCAAAATCATTTTAACTGGTTGGAGCTGCTTCCTCGATCTGAGATTCTCACCTCATCGCTGATCGAATCAAGTCACCACCGATTACACTCGCCATCGTTCATCATCCAAGTGCTTCAAACGATGCTTGAATCCAATTGCCTTCATGATTCCAATTGACTCAGATCAACTTTTGGTTTCTTCTTTCAGGTCTGGTTCCTCTTGATGTCACCAAATCCTTGCAAACAATCACCATTGAGATTCGATCATTTCAGGCCATCTCGAACTGCTACAGGTGTTGATTCTTTCAAGCATCATGTTGAATTGATCTCTGTGCACCAATTATTCAGATTTCTACGGCATTAGGCAGATGATTTTGGTTGATTGTGATGATTTAGAACTTGAATCGAGTCAATGTTATTGATGATCATCCCGTTAGGGTTGTTAAATGCCTTAAAAATTCCAGTGTTGATTGTACACTTTGATGAATTGCAGTCCTATAATTTTTTGTGTAACGGTTATGTGTTTTGAAGCAGCAAAAACTCGATCGCAATGGTCTATAACTTTGATATGTTGATTGTCCATGGTCTCGTGATGATGTGCAAATCCTTTGAATAACCATGTGTTTTCAATTGTTTGTACTTCGATTTTTACTTCGTGATTTTGAGATCTGATGCACGAATTTTCTTGTGCTTCGAGTGGTGCTTTTTAATTTAAAATGGCAGATTTCGATCGCAACTATACATTGATCATGTGCTTTGACCAATCATTATGATTTAGTATCTAAAGTGTTAGAACTTGATTACCATCCTTCTGTGAAACTCATGCCACGATCGAACCATGGATCGAGTCGGTGATTTTTGATCGTTGAGCTTTGCTCTGATTTTGAATTGCTAGGTTCGATCCATTTGTTCGATCGGTCGGTGCCTTGTTTAGTCAATGGACCATGTCCTCCATAGATCACACACTTCGATCAAACATTAGATTGTGTTTGCCACCTTTGATTGTTGAGCTTTGCTCCAATCATGGGTCGCTAGGCTCGATCCATTACTAGATCAGTTGCACGATCCATGGCCTTTAACCTGCACACGGTCAATGAATTGCCAGCTTCTAGGTTGACTATTGAATTTATTGAAGCGATTCAGATTTGAAAGTGATCAACAATTTGAAATTGCAGCTTACAAATTGAACTTGCCTTTTATTGTAACTCGTCCTCTAATAACAAGAACATTTGCTCGATTCTGGGTGAATATTTTGTCGTCGATTGCCTACTTTGACAGATTAATTTAATCATTAACAATGAACTATAGAGAATTTCTTGACTTGAACTGAATGAAGTTCCTATTCAGAATTGTTTCGTTCAACCTTTTATAACTTATTGAACACCTCTTGCATAAACGCATCATTCTAATTCGAATTCGCCATGATGCTTGAGATCAACTAATCAGCGCATGCCGATTGAAGGTTTCAAGCTTCTTTTTTAGTAACTTATATAATCTTGTATGACGGTTCATATTTTATGAAACGTGCACCTGTAATTTGTTTAAAAACGAGGTTCCATGTGTATAATGAATACCAGGAAGGCGACTAGTTATCATTTCGGAGAGGAAATTAATTTTGCTTAAATTGAGGTTTTAATTCAAATTTCTAAGGCTAAAGTGACTGTAGCTTCTAGTCTGAAACAAATCAGTTTTCTCATGTTCCCTATCCTTTTGGTAACCTGCCGGAGAGATGCCCTTCTATGCTAACTAAGTGTTCTTTTAATTAAGAATGCATTCAGTTTGGCATTCCCAAATTTTATGCAAAATTGTCGAGGAAAGGGGAATTTGCTAATCATCCGATTTTCGGCTTTGTTGCAGTAGCTTGGTTGATGCCTTCTTGATCTTTGAGTTAACTTCAAGGTTTGGCGTAATACAACATTTGTTGGATTTTGAAATTTGAGCTTCAATTTGCACATGGCTTCAAAACAGGTCGATGATGCATACTGGACACACTTGGACCCTTTGCCTCATTTTGATCAAAAGTAGTGCAACATTGGCCTAATTTTATTGGAAAGTTCCTCTTGGCATGTATGCTCTTCCAAATTTCCTACAATAAAGAGATTTTGTGCCCATATTGCATCAAATTCATTGTCTATCGCTCAAGACGACAACGGGTTAGTCCAACAAAAGGGATTATATTATGAGAATCATTTACAAACTCAAATGTTCTATCAAAATGAAATTATTTCATCTAAGAGTTTATGACTCATTAGATAAAATCCACGTTGGTAATACACTTCGTTTGCTTGTCGAGATTCGTTAATCTAGATTTTGGACTGCGAATTCTAAGCATCGTCTTTTGAACTCTCACTGCACAACATTCAACATTCACGAAAGGTACGTAACCTGACAATTTGTTTGATGAAAATTTTGGATCAAGTCTGACTCATATAATAATCAGCAATTCCCCAGCTACCATAACCCTTTTTGCTAATCCTTTTGGGTGACACTAACCATAGGATTTCTGGGAAATTGAGTGGGTTATGTTCACTGCTTAACCTGTTGCATTAAGGTGGAATTATACATTCTGCTTTTTTAGCATTCACCCTGAAAACTGTGAAGCTTGGAGCTAGATATTGGAATTTAAATGCTGTTCAGAAGTAAATTGCTTCTTGCCTTATTCCTGTTTTGGCACGTATTGACTTTCTCCATATTCTGGGCTGCCTTTTTTATATTACAGCGTCGTGGAATGTTATCTTCCAATGGCGTTGTATACAATGGATTATCCTGAGCTATATAAAACTTGGATCTCAACTTCATGAAAGCTTGCTCCTACAACATAACTATTGCTCGATATTCTTTTTATATCTCACGTTGACATCGTCGATGCATATTAGCTTCAATTCATTTGGGAAGCGTTATTTCTCTGTTGGATTTGAGCTATGCATGTTTTCATATTCACCTTTTGAACATCGCTTATATTTACATTTGAAGGAAAATGCCATCGGGTTCTCTGAGCTATTTATGGTTGGAGCTCTGTAGACGAGGAAGCCTTTGCGTCGAGGGATTCTAAGTTTTCTCAATGAAGGAAATAACTCTTGTAAGAGATTGCTTTTAATTTTACTTGATCGACGTATCCACCTTTCGTCCTTTATTAGGCTCATAACTAGTCAATGTTAACTAGTTGGACTTTCAAGGTTGACTTTTAATGGTGCATAGAGTTCCATCGACGTATTGAGCATATCGATCTTGTCAAATTATCGAATACCCCACTTTCGAAGGCGAAAAACTTTTTGGTAGGCTTTTTTCAAGGCGAGATCTCTTGTTTGCTGCACTCTAGCTCACATATTTCCAAGTGTATTCGCTTATTTGTCGAGTGCAAGTTAGTTTTTGCTTATTGCAATGTCGTGATGAATCAATGGTATGTTTTCCAAGCATCGACCAATCCCATTGTTGTAACACCCCACCTCCGCTAGGGTCACTCTTTCGGGGGCACTAGCTTCTGGGGGGCGTTAGAACTGGGTAAGCATGCATAATGATATATCAAGGCAGAACAAGAACATAAATATATATGTAAAACAGAGTAAGTGGGAATAAAACAGCGGAATATCTCAAACCATCTCAAAACAAGTCTAGTACATCATAAAGTCAACTGCCAAAATAAACATGTCTAGTACATCATAAACAGAAATACTGAAATACATAGTGCTATCCCCAAAATAAAGATGATAAACCATAGCGAGCTCAATGTCCAGACATACATGAGCTATCCAGCAAACAAGCAAGCGATCCAAGCTAAGCACCACTATTCCCTCCCTGAGAACCTGGGGGGGGGGGGAACGGAAGAAAAGAAGCGAAAGAAAACAGGTCAGTCAAAAAGACTGGTAAGCCCTACTACGATCAGTCTATAAACTAATAAAGTTAACATCATGATGGAAACTGAGATGAACATACTGGCAATAGACAAAGGTGTCATCACATAAAGAAGATTAAGCTTTGCACCACAGTGTACTAGCAAACTAACATAACAGGTATTGATCCCTCAGCCCAAACTTTGGCCCAATAGCATGAGGTGACCTTAATACAAGGTCCAGCCCAACGGTCTAGTCGATCGGCTCCCTATAAACCTAACACGTCAAGTGTTGGTGTCCATACGGCCCACATATGGTTGTAGTCAGACTGTGCTGGGTCCACCTTCGGGTGTATCAAGCCCTCGGGTGTCAACCCCAGACACCTAAGCAATAATGCACAGTCTAAACCTACTGGTACCCGTGCCTCGAGTTTGTTCAACACCGGACTACGTGCACGTCCGTAGCCCGCCTGGACCCGCACCGCTGTACCACTCAGCCGTCGCTTTGGTCGCTTACATCAGTCCAGTAATCGTGCCCCGCCCTAGCCTAGCCTCTAGGGTTGTGAATGATACCAAACTGGGATTACTGCTGGAACAGACCACGTTGCTAGGGTTTTCTAAGAGGGTTAAGTGTGGTTTAACCCCTCACTAATCATGGATTAAATTAGTTAAGTGTAACCAACAGTTCACCACTTAACCCCATTTAATCCCTCGTATCCCCAAAATTGGTTAAGTATTAGTGGGCCATGACTTAACCCTAATCATGAGGCATTAATTAGTTTAATTGTGCCTTAACCTCTCACATTAGACTTTGTTGCGGTTACTAGTTAAGCCGGTCGGTTCCGGGTAGGTTTACGCTACAAACTCAACCCAACCTCGAGTTGGCCACACTTATGTTTTCTAAGTGTCATGTCCACTTTATTTTCAAACCATAATTACAAGTTTAACAAATACTTGGGTAGACCTAACTTAATAGGTAAATTCCCAAGGGGTAGACCTAACTTAATAGGTAAATTCCCAATCTTATATTTTCATGTATTTTAAATTTTACCCCAAACCCCCCAACGTCATTCTATCGCTTACATATTCGTTGTAACGCATAAAGGATAGAAAGAGGGAACTTGGCACAACATACATGATGAATCTTACATAAAACATGCATAACATGTTGGACTTGCATAACTTAGCATAGTGAACTTGCATAAACATGCATAACTTGTTAAACTTGCAAATCATGGCATAGTGAACTCGCATAAACATGCATAACTTGTTAAACTTGCAAATCATGGCATAGTGAACTCGCATAAACATGCATAACTTGTTAAACTTGCAAATCATGGCATAGTGAACTTGCATAACTCATCAAACATGTGTAACATGGCATATTGAACTCGCATAAGCATGCATAACTTATCAAACATGCATAACATAGCATAGTGAACTCGCATAAGCATGCATAACTTATTAAGCATGCATAAATCCCAACTTTCATCACATATTAACTTTAGAGTTTCTAAAATGAAGGTAAGAGGGCTTACAAATATTATGAAGACACAAATCTACTAATAAAGATTGAGAAGACCTTTTATGCAAGCATATAAAAACCCAAAACAAAGCTCCAATTAACAAAAATCCCAAAAACTCTAGCTTAGCAAATAAAGCTTGCAACTTGATGATGTATGCAAGCTAATGATCATTCATACAACTTAGAAATGCTTGTATGAACATCAAAATCTTCATAGGAATGATTTTTGAAGAGGGTGGAGGCTAGGGTTTTTAGGTGGAGGCCATTTGAGAATTCAATTTGACATAGTTTGGTTGCTAGAATGAATAATGAGGTTTTAGGGTAGGATTAGGGGCTTATTTATAGAAGATTAGAGTGTTTTTAGCCCTAGGATTAACCCTAGGTTAGTTTAGGTCCGTCAGATTTAGGAATTCTCTAGAACCAAGCCACACAACCAAGCCCAAATCAAAATGGTGCGCCAGGCAAAACTGCCCGGCCACCCCGTGTTGACAGGGCTGTCGACAGGGCAGTCGACACCCTAAGACCCCTGTCGACATGCCTGTCGACATGGGGGTCTTGGCGGGAGTTTTCCCGCCTGACGCCAGCTAGCCCTAATCCTTGTTTTTAATTTAAAATTTAAATCTGTTTTTAACATGGAAATTTCTGAAAACTTCAATGGGCCTTAACTGGGTCATACAGACTCCGATTTTCGAAAACTCGGACTCTATTTCGCGTATTTTTCCGAGACGAACGCAATGGCATAGCCCGTTTCCCTTGATTCAGATTTTTAAATTAAATTCTGCCTCGATTTATGTTATAACAGGTTATTGAAAATACGGGTTGTTACATTCTCCCCTCCTTAAAGGATTTCGTCCCCGAAATCTTCAAGTTAGGAAGAACATATCCTACCATCCAACATCCATCTACTCAAAACATCATCCACGAGCAACCATTGTCCTTAAAAGATTCTAAATGTTGTATGAACATATGCAAAAGTGTGTGTATATGTACTTATCTAATGCAAAGATCAATGCAGAATATGTTAGTGAAATGTATCCATATGTATGCAAATCCCTAACATAATGTATAATATCTACATGCGTGCTCAATCATACATCCATATGCAACATCCATGTGATTGCATACAAATTTCATCCAAGAATAAGCATAAACACTCATGCACATGCAATATGAGGAGTGTGTGAGCCGATCTAGTGCCTAATGTGTATCATGCATCCACGAGTAACCACTTGCAAACACTTGCAACCACTTGCAACCATCAAACATAACATGTCTCAAACACATGTTTCATCCAAGGGGTTTCCACCTAAGGTTCTCATGACAAGATTAGCACGATAACTAGATAAACATGGATAGCAAAGAGAAAGATATGCTAACAAAGGAAAGAGATTGAGAGTGTACCCTCAAAAAGGAATGGATAAAGCCCATGCATCTTCTCCTCGGTTTCCCAAGTTGCGTCTTCTTCGGCTTCACCCCATTGAACCTTCACCAACTTGACCTCTCGATTCCTTAGCTTCTTGGTCTCCGTCCCCAAGATACGAATCGGAGCTCTCCTCAAAGTTGCCTCTTTCTCTACTTCCACGTCTTCAAGAATGCTAGGTTCAACCACCTCAGCGGACTCATGTAGGCACTTTCGGAGATGCGAGACATGAAAGACATTATGCACTCCGGACAGCTTCTCGGGCAATTGCATTTTATAAGCCATCTTCCCAATCCTCTCTATGATAGGGAAGGGTCCAACAAATCTCGGTGCTAACTTCCCAACAGCTCCAAATCGGACCACATTCCGCAAAGGAGAAACCTTTACGAAAACCATATCCCCAACATCAAACTCCAAATCGGATCTTCGCTTATCAGCATAGGATTTCTGTCGGTCTTGGGCCGCCTTCATCCGTCTTCTAATCAACTCGACCTTCTCGGATGTATCTCTAATCATGTCAGGTCCAAGTATAAGCTTATCTGTAGTCTCCCACCAACATGTAGGTGACTTGCACGGCCTCCCATATAAAGCTTCAAATGGTGCCATCCCTATGCTTGCCTGATAACTGTTATTATATGCAAACTCAACAAGAGGTAGGTGGTCTTCCCAAGCACCACCAAAGTCCAGAATACAAAGCCTCAACAAGTCCTCAAGTACCCTATTCACCCTTTCTGTCTGACCGTCCGTTTGTGGGTGATAGGCCGTACTCAGGTTCAACCTCGTGCCCATAGCTTCCTGCAAACTGTTCCAGAACTGACTAGTAAAGATGGGGTCTCGGTCACTGACTATGCTGGAAGGGACTCCATGTAGTCGTACTATCTCACGAAGATATACTGATGCTAGTCCAGATGCGGTCCTTTTGCTCTTCACCGGAATGAAATGAGCACTCTTCGTAAGCCTATCTACAATGACCCAAATGCTCGTATTCCCTTTCCTTGACCTTGGAAGCCCATCAATAAAGTCCATGGAGATACTCTCCCACTTCCAAAGTGGAACATCTAGAGGATGCAATAGCCCACCGGGCTTCCTTGACTCGGCCTTAACTTGCTGGCAAATGATGTTGTATATAACATTGTTGTATACACAATTATATGATTTTTGTTTGATGATAACAACCAAATACATTTTTATTATTGAATGTGTTTGTAAATACACTGATACAGAAATTTGAACAATCACACAGTATTCTATAAAAATATTTTATTTCAATATCAAAAGTACATCTTTTTACTCCACTATTTGACATATTACATTTCATTCATACAACTCTGTCACTCACTCTATACAACTGCACATACAAACACTTTCATACATTGATTTTTTTTACTGTCTTCTATCGTCCATCTTCTGTCTTCACAATCTTCAGTCAAATCCTGACTTCATACCTGTCACAAAAAGAACACACAGTAGACTGCAACAAAAATAAAAATAAAATAAATATTTTTAAAATTTTATTTGCCTCAGAATTACAGTGTGTTTCTCATCATTTTTCTAGACTTTGTCTGATATGCAGGAATAGGAAAACTCGTCTGGATGGCTGCATATACACACGTGAATACACGTGTGCACTGCCACGCCAAACCAGTATCGTGACTGAGGAGTAGCCATAAAGACCGTCTCGACTCAGTGCACATATAAAAATAATTCTATGAAAAATCAAAACTCGAAGTAGTCGAGATAGCTCAGCACAAAGTCAAGGCAATATATTTGGATAATTTTTTTTAAAAATGGAAGACACAGACATGATAGTGGAGCACACAACCAAGTTACAAATACAAGGTTCAAAGCAGTACTCGAGCAACAACAAACCAACAAGAATACAATCACGACAACAAATTCAAGCAAGTCAACAATTAGCAGGGAACCATTTAAGTGCAGTTGAAACAGTACACAAAGGATGTTTAAGTGAACAAGTCTCAATGCAGTGAACAAGCAAATCAAATACAGTTTTTTTTTTCAAGCAATATGTTCAGACCAGAAGTCAAGTATAGTGCAAATCAAGACAGTGAGCAACAAGGTGGACAAACATGCAAGATCACTTCAAATTCAAGTAATTTATCATGGCAGCTATATATATACATAATGGCAGAGGAGTCCACACAGAAATTTCAATATACAAGTAGTTCGGGTCAAGTATAGTTTTTAAAGTCAAGGGAAATGAAGTGGAGTACCTATTCAAATAGTAGCAAGGTTCTAACATAAAAGGTCATATAAGAAAGCAGCTAAGGAGTACTCGATTTTAACAAAACAGCGCAAGTGAATGGTAAGAACAATCAAAGGTCAAGTAAAGCTCCTGTTCTTATCAGTTCAAGTAAACAGAAGAACTCAAAGCAAAGTATTAAGTGTAGTAGTAAAATCACTTGAACGACAAGAGTATCAAGAGTAATATCTTGTTCAAATATATGGCAGAACAAGTTGAGTATCTGTTCATCGAGACATGGCTAAGAAGAATAACATCAGTTAAAACAAGTTATACAAAGTTAAAACTGTATAACCGCAAAGAACATATCAAGAATATGCAACAAATCAGCAAAAATTAAAGTGGTCAGCATCAAGTTAATATATATATATATGTACCAAGTAGGGAGCAACATAGATGTATAAGTCAGACATGCAAGGCCCAAGGGAGTGGAGCAGTATACAAGTAGTAAACAAGATTGATCGAGCTCATAAACAAAGCAAATACTATGATGCATACAATCAATGATTCAAGTCTAGCAAGGTCAAGTATCAAAAGCAATATTAAATGTTCAGAAATGATCAAGAAAAACATCTGTACAACATCATGTGTGATGGACACGGCAGAGAAGGAAGTAACAGATCAATTCAAAAGACCAGAAATCACAGTGCAAGTTACTCCACAAAGTTTGAAATTTTCAAACTTAATCAAGTTCCAAACAAATCAGGATATTAAATTTGTTCAAAGGTAGACCGAGTGTAGTATCGGTATAAAGATATCTTCATGATTAAAATTCCAGAAATTAAGGAACTAACTCAAAGCCGAAATAAATCAAAGACCATTTCAAAAATCTCACGCAAGTTTTTCAAAAAGATTGAAGATTTCAAACTTGATTAGTGCCAAAGATTAAGGGAAGCCATGTATCTCAAAAAATCCAAAAATTACTCAAAGATCAGACCAAGTCTTACACGAAATCAGAGCTAATATATCGAATTTCAATCCTATTTAAACACCAATCCTCATCGGCAATTAATTATCCAAGTTCAGGCACAATCAAAGAAGAACTCGAAATAAAAATCATACCTGAGAACAAGTGAGAAACTTGGATTCAAGTCGAAGCATTTGAAAGCAACAATCAAAGCCGCACATCAAAGCATCGCATATCCATCACTCAAGCGCAGAGAATTAGGGAAGATTGAAGAAAACCCTAGTCGCTCTAGCCGCCATATTCATTTCCAGGAAGGGACAAAGAAGGCTAGGGTTAAAAAGAATAAATCGGTGAAGTGATAAAAGGGGAGCCGCCTTTTTATGATAAAAGGGGAAACCCTAAATAAGTTAAAACATAGGGTTTTTATTTTCCTTTTATTTTTTGTTTTGTTCTAAATATTTTTTTTTTTTTTAAAGTCAATAACTTCTAGTGTGAGTAGTTTGAAAATCACAACATAAGTGATCGTGTTGTGTCAAGGTCTTGAGCGTAGGGTTTTAACAGTCGGGAGCGAAGGTCGCAAGTTTACAAAGAGTCTGTAAGCGAAGAGATTGTTTAAAATTCCTAGTAGAAACCTTGAATGCAGCAGTAGGCATAGTTTTTGCCGAAGCTGGGTATTTTCTGTGTGTGATCTTTTTATTTCTAAAATTATTTTTAAATATACTTATTTGCAATAAACCCTATTCACCCCCCCTCTAGGGTTAATTTAGATCCTACAAGTGGTATTAGAGCAGGTATTTTTAACTCTAGAGTCATGAATTTGTCTAACAACGCTTTTTCTGAGGGTCAGTCCATAGCTAGGCCACCAATGTTTAATGGAACTGATTATGCTTATTGGAAAGCTAGGATGAAAATTTACTTAAGCTCAGTTGATTATGATGTATGGGATATCGTTGAAACAGGCTATAAACCTCCAGTCACGACTATCAATGATATTGAAATTCCTAAACCAAAAGATAAGTGGGATACTAATGATAAAAAATTATTCTCAACTGATGCCAAAGCAATGAATGCTTTAATTTGTGCTCTTGATAAAACTGAATTTAACCGTATATCTCACTGTTCAACTGCGCAGGAAATTTGGCATACTTTGGAAGTTACACATGAAGGAACATCTCAGGTCAAGGAATCTCGTCTTGCACTACTCTGCAACGAATATGAAAATTTCACAATGCGAAAAGACGAAGATATAAAAGAAATGTATGGTCGATTCTCCACACTGATTTATAATGCAAAGGCTCTTGGAAAAGACTATACTGAAGTAGAATTAATACGCAAGATACTGAGAGTACTGCCAATGAATTTCGAAGCCAAAGTAACTGCCATTCAAGAATCAAAAGATCTAAATAAGTTGAAAATAGAAGAATTGATTGGAAATCTGATTGCTTATGAAATGGAGTTAAAAGCCAAAGAAGGACGCGATGATTCAGAATCAAAGAAAAAGACAATTGCTCTAAGCAACACTGTTGAAAGTAACGATGAAACTGAGAATCCTATCGAAGAGTTGGCCATGGTTCTTAAAAAGTGGACTAACAAAAAATACAAGTCACGAAAGAAGAGTTCAAAATCCAACAAATCCAAGAATTCCGACAATTCAGATGATGAAGTCATATGTTACAACTGCAACAAACCTGGCCATATCAAACCAAATTGCCCATTACTTCAGAAAGACAAAAAGAAGAAGAAGAAAAAGAAAGCCTTTGCAGCTACATGGGACGATGAAGAAGGAGAAGAAGAAGACTCTGACAGTGATAAAGAGGAAGCCAATTTATGCCTTATGGCACAGTCAGATCCAGACAGTAGCGAAGATGATTCCACTGAGGTACCAAATTACTCTTATAAAGATTTAATTTTAATGTGTCATAATCTCACCAAAACCGTTGATTCACTTGAATTAAAAATCAAGAAATTAAAATCTGATAGGTTAAAATTGGTCCACGAAAACAATAGGTTAGAAGATGAGCTTGGAAAGATGAAAAACCCTGAATGTGAAAACTGCAAGTCATTAAAACAAGAACAAACAGAATTTAAGGCAAATTTTGAAAAATTAAAACAAGAATATTTGGCTTTAAGAGAAAGTGATGACACAAAAAGAAAGAACTTTATTAACAGATGTACTTCTCTTGTAAATGAAAATGAAGCACTTAAAACCAAAGTAAAAAATCTGGAAATAACATTGAGTAAGTTTTCAAGAGGAGAAAAGTCATTTAGAATGTTGCTTGGAAACCAATTATATGCAAATAATAGAAAAGGATTAGGATTTGGGAAAACATACGTTAAAATGAATGATAATGCGAAAGGTGGAAGTGTTTTTCCTAAATGTACAAAGTGTGGAAAAATTGGACATAGCTATGAAAAATGTCAAAATAGGAACAATAATAAAAAATTCATACAAATTTGGGTTCCAAAAGGGTTGACGAGTAATTGTAATAGATTTGGATTTAATAAAAACAAACAAATTTGGATTCCAAAAGGATCAGTTGTTCAAAATCAAAATTTGTCAATTACTAATGTTATTAGACCTATGAGTTACTCTAGGTCATTCTCTTCTTCTTGTGTGTAGGTATGTTGGCGGGCTAAGGAACAACAAGAATGGTACTTGGATTCAGGATGTTCCAAACATATGACAGGAGATAAATCAAAGTTCCTTAGCCTTGAAAAATATAAAGGAGGAAGTGTGATAATGGGCGATAACAGAAAATGTAAAATTATCGGTAAAGGTAAAGTAGGTAATAGTACTTTCTCCTTAACTAATGTTTTATATGTTGAAAACTTGCATCATAATCTAATTTCCATAAGCCAACTATGTGACAAAGGAATGAGTGTAATATTTGATAATGAATCCTGCAAAATTATTGAAAAATCCACAAACAATATTGTGTTCACAGGAAAAAGAAAAGGAAATGTTTATACTATTTCATTTGATGATTTGACTCTCTCACGATGTTTAGTAGCTACGGATGAAGAAGTATTCTTATGGCATAGGAGATTGGGTCATGCTAGTATGAATCTCTTGGAAATACTTGAATCAAAAGAATTGGTAAGAGGTCTACCACATCAGAAATATAAAAATAATAAAGTATGTAAATCATGTGCTATGGGAAAATTCAGTCGTTCAGCATTTCGTCCCAAAAATGTTGTTAGCACTAATAGGGTACTTGAATTGATTCACATGGATTTATTTGGACCAAATGAAATCGCTAGCTTAAATGGAAAAAGGTATTGTTACGTATTAGTTGATGATTACTCTAGATTTACATGGGTTTATTTTCTAGCCAAAAAATCCGAAACTTTTGATTACTTTTCAAAGTTTGCAAAACTCGTTCAAAATGAAAAAGGTGTTTCAATAAAAACTTTAAGAAGTGATCATGGTGGTGAATTTGAAAATTTGGATTTTGAAAATTTTTGTGAAGAAAATGGTTTTAAACACGAATTTTCTGCTCCTCGAACACCACAGCAAAATGGGGTAGTCGAAAGGAAAAATCGTACATTACAGGAATTGGCTAGATCTATGTTAAGTGAATATAATTTGCCTTTGATTTTTTGGGCAGAGGCAGTTAATACATCCTGCCATGTAATGAACAGAGTAATGATTAGACCAATACTTAACAAAACATCCTATGAATTGTGGTTTGACAGAAAGCCTAACATTTCATATTTTAGAGTGTTTGGATGCCCTTGTTATCTTCTTAATACAAGTGATCATCTTGGTAAGTTTGAATCAAAGGCAGACGAGGGAATTTTCATGGGTTACTCGTCAAGAAGCAAGGCTTATCGAATTTTTAACAAACGATCAAAAACCATTGTTGAAACCATAAACGTGAAATTTGATGAATCAGATCTGGATACGATGGAAAAAGAGCAAAACGATGAGGAAATTACACATGAGGGTGAAAAAGAAAATAGCAAAGAGAAGACTGGAAGTAATGACCAAACAAAACAAACATTTGAAGTCGAAAAGTTGAAATTCAAAACCAACCATCCTCCAGAATTGGTGATAGGAAATCCAACGGCAGGTATACGAACTCGTTCATCATTTAATAAAGATATCTGTACTTTCTGTATTCACAGTTGTTTCATCTCAGAAATCGAACCTAAAAATGTTGAAATTGCACTTAATGATGAAAGTTGGATTTCAGCGATGCAAGAAGAACTTAGTCAATTTGAACGGAATAAAGTTTGGAAATTAGTTCCTAGACCGAATGACTATCCAGTAGTGGGAACTAAATGGGTGTTCAAAAATAAACTTGATGAATCTGGTAATGTAATTAGAAACAAAGCTAGGTTGGTTGCAAAAGGATATAATCAAATTGAAGGCATTGATTTTGATGAAACATTTGCACCAGTAGCTAGGTTAGAAGCCATTAGAATTTTGCTCAGTTTCACATGTTATAAAGGTTTCAAACTAAAACAAATGGACGTAAAAAGTGCATTTTTAAATGGAGAATTAAAAGAAGAAGTTTTTGTGGAACAACCCCCCGGATTTGAAAATTATGAATTTCCAAACCATGTATTCAAACTTGAAAAAGCATTATATGGTCTTAAACAAGCTCCTAGAGCTTGGTACGATTGTTTAAGTGCATATCTTTTGGAAAACGGATTTAAAAAGGGCAGTGCTGACACTACATTGTTTCTATTACATGAAGGTGATGATTTTTTAATTGTCCAAATTTATGTTGATGATATTATATATGGTGCTACTAACGATTGTTTGTGTGAGAAATTTGAAAAAGTCATGCAGGATAAATTCGAAATGAGCTTGGTAGGTGAATTAAAATATTTTCTTGGATTTCAAATTAAACAAAGCTCCAAGGGGATTTTCATATCACAAACAAAATACATTGCTGAATTGCTGAAAAAATTTGGACTAGAAAATGCAAAACCACTCAGAACACCGATGAGTCCTTCAACCAAGCTTGACAAAGACGAGAAAGGAGTTGCAGTTGATCAGAAGAAATATCGTGGAATAATTGGTTCACTCCTTTATCTCACTGCATCTAGGCCTGATATTATGTTTGCTGTTTGTTTATGTGCTCGCTTTCAATCCAACCCAAAAGAATCTCATTTAAAAGCCACAAAAAGAATTTTAAGATATCTTTTGCACACACACAAATTTGGTTTATGGTACCCCGCATGCAATAATTTTAAACTAATTGGATATTCTGATGCTGATTATGCTGGATCTCTTGTTGATAGAAAAAGCACTAGTGGAACTTGTTTTATGCTAGGACACTCGTTAGTTTCATGGTCAAGTCGAAAACAAAATTGTGTTGCTTTATCCACAACTGAGGCTGAATACATTGCTTTGGGAAGTTGTTGTGCACAAATATTATGGATGATGCAAACTCTTTCAGACTTTGGCATAATTTATAAAAAAGTACCACTAAAATGTGATAGTAAAAGTGCTATAGACTTGTCTAATAATCCTGTTCATCATTCACGCACTAAACACATAGATGTGAGACATCATTTTATTAGAGATCACATTTCACGAGAAGATATTTGTATTGAGTTTATTACAACTGAAGGTCAACTTGCTGATATCTTTACAAAACCTCTTCCCGAAGATAGATTTTCACGATTACGATTAGATTTGGGAATTATAGAAATAGATTAATCACTATCCCCTTACAAAAAAAAAAAATAATAATAATAATAATAATCATAATATATATATATATAAAATAATAAAATAAAATTTCTTAAATGGTTATTCAAAAGTCAAATGATTGATCATTTGAACTACTCTGGAATTCGTTGAAATTATGACAGATCTTGAAATTGTGATGAGTATTGACTATAATATATTTTCATCATAAGGAAATATTTTAAATCTCATGATGATTGGACAGATTTTATGATATTTTTTGAGTTAAAGCTTATTTCACGATCATCTTCTATATCTACCATACTTCTGCCACTCATCATGGTTTTATTTAATTTGGGGAGTTCTAATTATCCTTGAAATTTAGAAATAAATAAATAAATAAATAATAATATCCTTGGTACTCACTCCCATTTAAAAGTCCTCGCGGTTATGCGTGGGTGAAATACCTTAATCTCTATGTGCTTTCATTCTCACTTAAAAGACCTTCGGGCTGTGCATGGATGAAACTCATCAGAGAGGATAGAGTTAAGTTACTACTAACCCCATTTAAAAGACCTTTGGGCTATGCGTGGTTAGAAAGTGCTTAACATATTTTAAGCATATTTGAAATCTTTAAATTTTGTATTCAAATATTGGACTCTCCTAATTCTATAAAATCCATAGTACATTCATTCTGAAAGTGAAATTTGTCTCTGACTCAAAGAATATTTTGATTTTTGTTTGATTCAATGAGATTTACGATATACTATCCTCTTGATCCGAATTTATATCTCTAGTTTCTATTCATCACTATTTTAATTTATTGTTATTCTTTTGATGATAACAAAAGGGGGAAAATGATCAAGATTTTGATGGATGAGTAAACATTTATAGAATATTTTCAAATTTTGGGATTGATTAATTCATTTTAGAATATTTCCAAATTTGGGATTGACTAATTCATTTCAAAATTTTCAAATCTATATGCATCAATAAGGGAAGCTTAGTTGTAGGGGGAGCATACAAATAGGGGGAGTAACATACCTCACGTTATCAAACACATTCACACATTCAAAATCTTTTATTTGTTTGTCATCATCAAAAGGGGGAGATTGTTGTATATAACATTGTTGTATACACAATTATATGATTTTTGTTTGATGATAACAACCAAATACATTTTTATTATTGAATGTGTTTGTAAATACACTGATACAGAAATTTGAACAATCACACAGTATTCTATAAAAATATTTTATTTCAATATCAAAAGTACATCTTTTTACTCCACTATTTGACATATTACATTTCATTCATACAACTCTGTCACTCACTCTATACAACTGCACATACAAACACTTTCATACATTGATTTTTTTTACTGTCTTCTATCGTCCATCTTCTGTCTTCACAATCTTCAGTCAAATCCTGACTTCATACCTGTCACAAAAAGAACACACAGTAGACTGCAACAAAAATAAAAATAAAATAAATATTTTTAAAATTTTATTTGCCTCAGAATTACAGTGTGTTTCTCATCATTTTTCTAGACTTTGTCTGATATGCAGGAATAGGAAAACTCGTCTGGATGGCTGCATATACACACGTGAATACACGTGTGCACTGCCACGCCAAACCAGTATCGTGACTGAGGAGTAGCCATAAAGACCGTCTCGACTCAGTGCACATATAAAAATAATTCTATGAAAAATCAAAACTCGAAGTAGTCGAGATAGCTCAGCACAAAGTCAAGGCAATATATTTGGATAATTTTTTTTAAAAATGGAAGACACAGACATGATAGTGGAGCACACAACCAAGTTACAAATACAAGGTTCAAAGCAGTACTCGAGCAACAACAAACCAACAAGAATACAATCACGACAACAAATTCAAGCAAGTCAACAATTAGCAGGGAACCATTTAAGTGCAGTTGAAACAGTACACAAAGGATGTTTAAGTGAACAAGTCTCAATGCAGTGAACAAGCAAATCAAATACAGTTTTTTTTTCAAGCAATATGTTCAGACCAGAAGTCAAGTATAGTGCAAATCAAGACAGTGAGCAACAAGGTGGACAAACATACAAGATCACTTCAAATTCAAGTAATTTATCATGGCAGCTATATATATACATAATGGCAGAGGAGTCCACACAGAAATTTCAATATACAAGTAGTTCGGGTCAAGTATAGTTTTTAAAGTCAAGGGAAATGAAGTGGAGTACCTATTCAAATAGTAGCAAGGTTCTAACATAAAAGGTCATATAAGAAAGCAGCTAAGGAGTACTCGATTTTAACAAAACAGCGCAAGTGAATGGTAAGAACAATCAAAGGTCAAGTAAAGCTCCTGTTCTTATCAGTTCAAGTAAACAGAAGAACTCAAAGCAAAGTATTAAGTGTAGTAGTAAAATCACTTGAACGACAAGAGTATCAAGAGTAATATCTTGTTCAAATATATGGCAGAACAAGTTGAGTATCTGTTCATCGAGACATGGCTAAGAAGAATAACATCAGTTAAAACAAGTTATACAAAGTTAAAACTGTATAACCGCAAAGAACATATCAAGAATATGCAACAAATCAGCAAAAATTAAAGTGGTCAGCATCAAGTTAATATATATATATGTACCAAGTAGGGAGCAACATAGATGTATAAGTCAGACATGCAAGGCCCAAGGGAGTGGAGCAGTATACAAGTAGTAAACAAGATTGATCGAGCTCATAAACAAAGCAAATACTATGATGCATACAATCAATGATTCAAGTCTAGCAAGGTCAAGTATCAAAAGCAATATTAAATGTTCAGAAATGATCAAGAAAAACATCTGTACAACATCATGTGTGATGGACACGGCAGAGAAGGAAGTAACAGATCAATTCAAAAGACCAGAAATCACAGTGCAAGTTACTCCACAAAGTTTGAAATTTTCAAACTTAATCAAGTTCCAAACAAATCAGGATATTAAATTTGTTCAAAGGTAGACCGAGTGTAGTATCGGTATAAAGATATCTTCATGATTAAAATTCCAGAAATTAAGGAACTAACTCAAAGCCGAAATAAATCAAAGACCATTTCAAAAATCTCACGCAAGTTTTTCAAAAAGATTGAAGATTTCAAACTTGATTAGTGCCAAAGATTAAGGGAAGCCATGTATCTCAAAAAATCCAAAAATTACTCAAAGATCAGACCAAGTCTTACACGAAATCAGAGCTAATATATCGAATTTCAATCCTATTTAAACACCAATCCTCATCGGCAATTAATTATCCAAGTTCAAGCACAATCAAAGAAGAACTCGAAATAAAAATCATACCTGAGAACAAGTGAGAAACTTGGATTCAAGTCGAAGCATTTGAAAGCAACAATCAAAGCCGCACATCAAAGCATCGCATATCCATCACTCAAGCGCAGAGAATTAGGGAAGATTGAAGAAAACCCTAGTCGCTCTAGCCGCCATATTCATTTCCAGGAAGGGACAAAGAAGGCTAGGGTTAAAAAGAATAAATCGGTGAAGTGATAAAAGGGGAGCCGCCTTTTTATGATAAAAGGGGAAACCCTAAATAAGTTAAAACATAGGGTTTTTATTTTCCTTTTATTTTTTGTTTTGTTCTAAATATTTTTTTTTTTTAAAGTCAATAACTTCTAGTGTGAGTAGTTTGAAAATCACAACATAAGTGATCGTGTTGTGTCAAGGTCTTGAGCGTAGGGTTTTAACAGTCGGGAGCGAAGGTCGCAAGTTTACAAAGAGTCTGTAAGCGAAGAGATTGTTTAAAATTCCTAGTAGAAACCTTGAATGCAGCAGTAGGCATAGTTTTTGCCGAAGCTGGGTATTTTCTGTGTGTGATCTTTTTATTTCTAAAATTATTTTTAAATATACTTATTTGCAATAAACCCTATTCACCCCCCCTCTAGGGTTAATTTAGATCCTACAAATGATACATCTAGAGACAAACTCTGCCACATCCTTCTTCATCCCAGGCCAAAAGAAAATACGCTTCATATCTTTATACATCTTATCACCGCCTGGATGTATAGTCAACTTGGAGCGATGTGCTTCATCAAGAACCTTCCTCACCAAGTCTTCCACCATCGGAACACAAAGCCTTCCGTCTCTCCTCAGCCAACCCTTATCATCTATAGAATATCGAGCAAGGTGACTAGATGTCTCCCCTCGAATCAGCTTATCCATGATCTCAATTATCTGAGGGTCTTCCTTCTGCGAAGCCCCAACTTGATCCAGAAGGGTAGGCCTGAGCTCTAGAGATGCTAAAGAACCGGTCATCGACTCAACTGTCAAAGAAAAATCAAAGGTTGCCAAGAACTCTAAATTCTTCATCTCAACAAATAGAGGACTTAGTGTCAACCTTTTTCTACTTAATGCATCCGCTACCACATTCCCCTTGCCAGGGGTATAGGCTATATCAAAATCGTAGGACGCCAAGAATTCCATCCACCTTTGCTGCCTCAAGTTTAGATCCTTCTGTGAAAAGAGATACTTCAAAGACTTATGATCAGTATACAGCTCAAATCTCTCTCCCAGAAGATAATGACGCCAAGCCTTGAGTGCATATACAATCGCTGCCAGTTCTAGATCATGAGTAGGATACTTCTTCTCATGCACCTTAAGTTGCCTACCACCAAAACATATAACTCTTCCTTCTTGCATCAGAACGGCGCCCAATCCCATGCCACAAGCATCAGTGTACACGGTAAATATCTTACCACCATCGGGTAAAGCTAGAACTGGTGCTGAGGTAAGGGCTCTCTTGAGTCTCTGAAAAGCAAGCTCACAGTCCATATCCCAAGCAAAAACTAAGTGCTTCTTCGTCAACTTAGTAAGAGGAGCGGATATCTTCGCGAAGTCCTTGATGAACTTCCGGTAAAAACCCGCAAGACCTAGAAAACTTCTCACCTCGGTTGCATTCCTTGGAGTCTTCCAATCCTGAACTGCAACCACCTTAGCGGGATCCACCGCTAAGCCTTGCTTGGATACGATATGCCCAAGGAATCTAACTTCCCTTCTCCAAAAGTGACACTTGGAGAACTTGGCCTTTAACTGATGCGCTCTAAGCGTATCCATCACCTCTACAAGATGCCTCGCGTGCTCTTCTTCATCCTTGGAGAAGATCAGAATATCATCCACAAAGACCACGACAAACTTGTTCAAGAACTCCCGAAACACCCTACTCATCAAGTCCACGAAATACGCGGGTCCATTCGTCAAACCGAACGACATAACAAGCCATTCAAAGAATCCATCTGGAGTTCTGAATGCAGTCTTGTCTATACTATCTTCAGCCACTCTGAGCTGATGAAATCCAGTAGCAAGATCAAGCTGAGAGAAAACAGAAGCACCAACAAGCTGGTCAAAGAGATCATCGATCCTCGGTAACGGGTGTCTGTTCTTCTTAGTCAGCTTATTCAATTCTCTATAGTCCACACAGAGTCGAAGAGAACCATCTGCCTTAGTAGCAAACACCACAGGCGCTCCCCATTCGGATATACTTCGTCTGATGAAGTTCTTTTCAAGCAACTCTTTCACTTGCTTGCTCAGCTCCCGTCTCTCACGCGGAGCCATGTGCCGAACGGGCAAAGAAACAGGCTTAGCATTATCCACCAGATAAATGCGAAAATCAATCTCTCGTTTAGGGCGCAACCCCTTAACTTCTTCAAAAACATCTGGATAATCTCGGACCACCCTTACAGACTGAAGGGCTTCCTCTGACGAGTCGAGAGATTTAAGATAGCACAACATGACGGGATCCTTCGGATTGCATGAAATCTCTAAGGTGTTGCCAAGGCGAGTCACAAGCCTCACAACCCTATGCTCACAATCAAGAATGGCTCCATATCGGGACAGCCAATCCATGCCCAGTATCAATCCGTATCCCCTGAAACCAAGAATATATGCACTACACAAGAACTCTACACTGAGTATAGAGATCCTCAGATCCTCACATATCATAGATAGATGAGCAGAACCCCCAATGGGATTCGAAACACAAACGGGATCATCCACTAAGCTAGTACTAAGGTGCAAGCTATCAACAAGATCAGATGAAATAAAGCTATGTGATGCACCAGAATCAAACAAGGTACGAACTGGAAGATCAGAAACATAAACAAGGTTCTCAACAGAAACACTACCTCGATCGGGGACTGGAGCGGTATTGAGAGCATGAACTTGCCCTCCTGAAGGTCCAGCCTGTCCTTTCTTCTTCGGACATTCCTTGCTGAAGTGTCCAGTATCACCACAGGAAAAACATCCACCACTAAGCTTCCTTTTCTTCTTCCTACAATCCTTAGCAAAGTGTCCAGGCACACCACAGTAATTGCACTTTCCCTTGCCTTTGTTGTTGTTCCCCTTCTTGTTCTTGCTCTGATTCCCCTGACTGCTTTGACCACCTTGATTGCCTTTCCCTTGAGAATCAGTCTTCTTTGCTTGAGTATCACTCGACTTGACCTCTTTCTTTCCATCTCCCTGAAGCAGAGCCATATTGACCAAACTCTCAAAAGTAGCCCCATGCGGAATATGTGACATCGCCAAACCCTGCAGCGGCTCATTCAACCCTCTAGCAAATCGAAGAGCCTTCTTCTCAGGAGTGTTTACCATATCCAAACCAAAACGGGCCAGCTGATTAAACTTGTTCACATACTCCTTGACAGACATATCACCTTGCTTTAATGCAATGAACTTCTCCATCTGTAAATTCGCCTCAGCAGAAGATAGAAACTTGGCCACAAATCTAGCCCTCAAATCGGCCCAAGTCTCAACGGGCCTCGTCCCATTGGTGACCTCCCACCAATAGGCCGCTTCATCCTTCAAAAGCCACACTGTCAATAAGATTTTCCTCTCGTCATCAATCCCAAAGATAGCAAACAAGTCCTCAGTGTCTTTCAGCCAATTCCTAGCTTCAACAAAAGATTCCGTGCCTAGGAAATTCTTGCCTCCCATCGCCTTGAAGTCTTTACAAACCTTCGTGAACTCAACCTGAGGATGCTGAGGGGGAGGAGGAGGAAGAGGAGCCTCAGCAACAGGAGGGGGAGGAACATTAGCAGCGGGAGGAGGAATATTAACCACTGGAGGAGGAGGAACAGGGACCACCGGAGGAGGGACATTAGGGGGAGGATTCTCAACTACAGGAGGAGGAGTGGGAGTAGGGTTTGCGGGGCCGGCTGCCGCCCTAGCTTCTAGAAGTCTCCTATACCAGAGTGGTACATTTACTCCATCGGGGATGGCAAGATCCTCAGCCATACTGAAACGAAGGATAAGATAAGATTAGGTCAAGGGAACGAAGGATAACGCTAATGGCTTTTTGGGGAATAGCCCTTTTAAAATACTAGACTTTTCTTTAGAAAATACTTTATACTTGTTTTGAAAATAGTTTTTCAAAAGTCTTTTTAAAAACTTTTTGTTCTTTCTCGTAAACCATATGCTCTGATACCAAATTTGTAACACCCCACCTCCGCTAGGGTCACTCTTTCGGGGGCACTAGCTTCTGGGGGGCGTTAGAACTGGGTAAGCATGCATAATGATATATCAAGGCAGAACAAGAACATAAATATATATGTAAAACAGAGTAAGTGGGAATAAAACAGCGGAATATCTCAAACCATCTCAAAACAAGTCTAGTACATCATAAAGTCAACTGCCAAAATAAACATGTCTAGTACATCATAAACAGAAATACTGAAATACATAGTGCTATCCCCAAAATAAAGATGATAAACCATAGCGAGCTCAATGTCCAGACATACATGAGCTATCCAGCAAACAAGCAAGCGATCCAAGCTAAGCACCACTGTTCCCTCCCTGAGAACCTGGGGGGGGGGGGGAACGGAAGAAAAGAAGCGAAAGAAAACAGGTCAGTCAAAAAGACTGGTAAGCCCTACTACGATCAGTCTATAAACTAATAAAGTTAACATCATGATGGAAACTGAGATGAACATACTGGCAATAGATAAAGGTGTCATCACATAAAGAAGATTAAGCTTTGCACCACAGTGTACTAGCAAACTAACATAACAGGTATTGATCCCTCAGCCCAAACTTTGGCCCAATAGCTTGAGGTGACCTTAATACAAGGTCCAGCCCAACGGTCTAGTCGATCGGCTCCCTATAAACCTAACACGTCAAGTGTTGGTGTCCATACGGCCCACATATGGTTGTAGTCAGACTGTGCTGGGTCCACCTTCGGGTGTATCAAGCCCTCGGGTGTCAACCCCAGACACCTAAGCAATAATGCATAGTCTAAACCTACTGGTACCCGTGCCTCGAGTTTGTCCAACACCGGACTACGTGCACGTCCGTAGCCCGCCTGGACCCGCACCGCTGTACCACTCAGCCGTCGCTTTGGTCGCTTACATCAGTCCAGTAATCGTGCCCCGCCCTAGCCTAGCCTCTAGGGTTGTGAATGATACCAAACTGGGATTACTGCTGGAACAGACCACGTTGCTAGGGTTTTCTAAGAGGGTTAAGTGTGGTTTAACCCCTCACTAATCATGGATTAAATTAGTTAAGTGTAACCAACAGTTCACCACTTAACCCCATTTAATCCCTCGTATCCCCAAAATTGGTTAAGTATTAGTGGGCCATGACTTAACCCTAATCATGAGGCATTAATTAGTTTAATTGTGCCTTAACCTCTCACATTAGACTTTGTTGCGGTTACTAGTTAAGCCGGGCGGGTCCGGGTAGCTTTACACCACAACTTGGTCTAACCTCGGGTCCAAGGTACACATGACCAACTTCTCACATTGGGTCCTATTGTTTGTAGCAACTAGTTAAGCCGGTCGGTTCCGGGTAGGTTTACACTACAAACTCAACCCAACCTCGAGTTGGCCACACTTATGTTTTCTAAGTGTCATGTCCACTTTATTTTCAAACCATAATTACAAGTTTAACAAATACTTGGGTAGACCTAACTTAATAGGTAAATTCCCAAGGGGTAGACCTAACTTAATAGGTAAATTCCCAATCTTATATTTTCATGTATTTTAAGTTTTACCCCAAACCCCCCAACGTCATTCTATCGCTTACATATTCGTTGTAACGCATAAAGGATAGAAAGAGGGAACTTGGCACAACATACATGATGAATCTAACATAAAACATGCATAACATGTTGGACTTGCATAACTTAGCATAGTGAACTTGCATAAACATGCATAACTTGTTAAACTTGCAAATCATGGCATAGTGAACTCGCATAAACATGCATAACTTGTTAAACTTGCAAATCATGGCATAGTGAACTCGCATAAACATGCATAACTTGTTAAACTTGCAAATCATGGCATAGTGAACTTGCATAACTCATCAAACATGTGTAACATGGCATATTGAACTCGCATAAGCATGCATAACTTATCAAACATGCATAACATAGCATAGTGAACTCGCATAAGCATGCATAACTTATTAAACTTGCATAAATCCCAACTTTCATCACATATTAACTTTAGAGTTTCTAAAATGAAGGTAAGAGGGCTTACAAATATTATGAAGACAGAAATCTACTAATAAAGATTGAGAAGCCCTTTTATGCAAGCATATAAAAACCCAAAACAAAGCTCCAATTAACAAAAATCCCAAAAACTCTAGCTTAGCAAATAAAGCTTGCAACTTGATGATGTATGCAAGCTAATGATCATTCATACAACTTAGAAATGCTTGTATGAACATCAAAATCTTCATAGGAATGATTTTTGAAGAGGGTGGAGGCTAGGGTTTTTAGGTGGAGGCCATTTGAGAATTCAATTTGACATAGTTTGGTTGCTAGAATGAATAATGAGGTTTTAGGGTAGGATTAGGGGCTTATTTATAGAAGATTAGAGTGTTTTTAGCCCTAGGATTAACCCTAGGTTAGTTTAGGTCCGTCAGATTTAGGAATTCTCTAGAACCAAGCCACACAACCAAGCCCAAATCAAAATGGTGCGCCAGGCAAAACTGCCCGGCCACCCCGTGTCGACAGGGCAGTCGACACCCTAAGACCCCTGTCGACATGGGGGTCTTGGCGGGAGTTTTCCCGCCTGACGCCAGCTAGCCCTAATCCTTGTTTTTAATTTAAAATTTAAATCTGTTTTTAACATGGAAATTTCTGAAAACTTCAATGGGCCTTAACTGGGTCATACGGACTCCGATTTTCGAAAACTCGGACTCTATTTCGCGTATTTTTCCGAGACGAACGCAATGGCATAGCCCGTTTCCCTTGATTCAGATATTTAAATTAAATTCTGCCTCGATTTATGTTATAACAGGTTATTGAAAATACGGGTTGTTACAATTGTGGTTGTGATGCCCCCATACCATGGGTCATCACGAATTGCATAAGCTGGAAGTGATTAACTTTGCCCAGTTTCTTTGATTTTGATTAATGCACTAAAAGCTTACACTTTGTTGGGGATGTCTTTTTGCTTTTGCCAGCGTATCGAGAGCTTCTGAGCTTGCCAACGTATCTAGGAAACCCGACTTTATTATCTAGTCAAGTGCTTCTTCTTGGAGAGGTCTTTAGTTCCTGTTCCCCGGACAGGTCTTTTTCTTAATCCACCGTTCGTCTCAATCAACCAAGTAACTTAGATCTCCGAGAAACTAGACTGGATGCCTCCAGACAGGTATTATAGCCCAACGTTTATTTCTTCCAACCGAGTAAATCAAGCATCGGAGACTAGATTGGGCGCCCCCGGACATGGCTTTTCCTTAATCCAACATTCTTCTCTTCTGACCTTGTAGATTAGGCCTCGAAGAAACTAGATTGGATCCTTTCATGTAAGGAGGACTTTGGTTTAGACCAATGTCCGTCCCCTTCGGCCGGGTAATGACGTCGGAGACATGATTGGGTGCCTTTTCGTAAGGAAGACTTTGGTTTATCCCAACGTTCATCTCATTCGGCCGAGTAATGGTGTCAGAGACTTGATTGGTGCCTTCACGTAAGGAAGACTTTGGTTTAGCCCAACATTCATCTCATCGGGCCAAGTAATGGCATTGGAGACTTGATTGGGTTCCTTTGCATAAGGAAGACTTTGGTTTAGCTCAACATTTGTCTCAATTGGACGAATAATGGAATCAGAGCCTTGATTGGGTGCCTTCGCGTAAGGAGGACTTTGGTTTAGCCCAACGTTCATCTCATCCGACCCAGTAATGGCGTCGGAGACTTGATTCAGTGCCTCCGCATAAGGAAGACTATGGTTTAGCCAAACATTCGTATCATCCGGCAGAGTAATGGCATTAGAGACTTGATTGGCTGCCTTCGTGTAAGAAAGACTTTGGTTTAGCCCAACATTCGTCTCATTCGGCCAAGCAATGCCGTCGGAGACTTGATTGGGTTCCTTTGCGTAAGGAAGACTTTTTGTTTCTTGACCCCTTCGCCGCTTGACTCTTTGTGACTTCCCCTTTCGATCTATAAGGCGGTGCATTCCATCCCCGCATATTGTGTAGAATGATGTTTATCGCACTCAACACTAGAGCTATCTTTGTTGGGGTATGTTGTAAGGGTCACTAGATCTTATCAGATTGTGATCAAGGAAGCGCTCTTTGAATAGCCATTTTTGCAAGAATTGAACAATGCATTAAGTAGAGTATCGACGCAAGTGGTCATTATTCAATTATTTGTACATTTGAACTCCATCAGTCATTGTTAGCCTGATTTTTCCCTTGAATGATTGCAGAGGTATTTGTTGCTGGTGGTTTCTTCACATACTACCGCAGCTTATTCTTCCTAATAAATTTCTCAATCAGGGTCTTTATAAATCTGCATTCATTGGTATTTTGACCAAGCTTATTGTGGTAGCAACATAACCTTCTAGAACTAGCTGCCTTATCTTCAACTTTTATTGTTCGTGGGGTCGGATAATATCCTGCATCTTTGGTGGCAAAGAAGATGTTCTCCGGGGTATCACTTGAAAAAGTTAACTCTTCGAATCCAAGAAAGAAAATTCTCTTATTATTATTCTCCCCTTTTCCTTTGTCCTTGTTTTCCCTCTTCAGACCACCGTCATTCTTCTTATCCTCCACAACCTTGTTCCCAGCCACACTCTAGGTGGTAGAAAGATCCGCTTCCAACCTGACGAACTCTTCAGCCTTCTTATAGAACTTCTCGAGGGTATTTGGCTCGTTCATCTTTACCCATTTTCCAAATTTAGTGCTTTTATCCATAGCTCGAACCAATGCCATTAGAATCATCCTGACTCTGGACTACCAACCTCTGCCACATTAGCATTGAGGCGGTGGATAAAAGCTCTCACTAACTCTCCCGGGTTCTGATTCAGCCCTAACAATGACATAACATCTTTAGGTTTTGAAGCATATAATCTGAATTGCTCTCTAAACTTCTCCGCCAAATTAGAAAATTGGACTGTTGAATTTGTTGGTAGCTTGGCGAACCATAACGAAGCCACTCCCTCAAGATAGATGGGAAGTATATACATTTGAGCTTGTCTATTGCCCTTGCATCATCCATGTGACAATTATACTTGAACAAGAATAGATTGGGATCAGTAACTACGTTATACACTAGCATTATTGGAGGGATGAACTTCTTTGGAAACTTAGCCTTACGGATCATTTCCATGAATGGTGTCTTGCTTGGACCAAAGTTTCATTTATTTTCATCTTCATTTCAAGCCAAGTTTTCATTCATTTTCATCTTCATTTCAAGCCAAGTTTTCATTCATGATCTACTTGATCATCTCCGAAATATACTCCTCGTCGTTTCTCAGTATATAGGGCAGACGTCTGTCCTTTTCTCGGATGCTTGTCTAGGCAAGCTATCACAGTTAGAGAGCCGGGGCCCTAGACCTCCAACTTCAGGAGGTGCCCCTTTGGCGGGACTAGCAACTTTGCGAGTAGTATAATTTTCAGAACGATTCTTATCATTTTCCTTGGAATCATCGATGTCAGCATCATCTCTATCACTTAACAAATCATTTACTTCCTATACATAATGATCACAATTGCGATCTGAAGCTGACTAGTGAGCATTCTCATCTAAATCTATGTTAACTCTACGAGGTGTAGGATTAACTTAGGCGGTGAGAAGAGCGTCTAGCTTATCCATTAAAGCTTTATTCGAGGTATCCATTCATTGATTCAAACCAGCTACAACTGCACCCAATTCATCTTGGGTTATAGCAGCTCCCGAAGTGTGAGCAACATTCAGATTATTAGTTTGATGAGTGGTTACAGCATCATTTCCAGAAACTCTAGTGGACTTACTACCTTTCTTTAATGGTGCCATGATATCAGACAACTTTCTAGCTTCGTAGAAATCCTTTCAACGGGCCTGACTTTTAGATCTTGTAGATCTATCATAAAAGAGCATGCTTCAACAACTTTTGGATCAAGTCTCTTAACCTTGTGGTCGTGGATTCGAGCCTCACGGTGGGCACCGAAATGTTAACACCAAAAATGACACTAACACCTAAGGGGTGTGAAAATACCTTTAAATTGTGTAAAACAAGGTCAAGAGAAAAATTATATAGTAAACGGTAAAGCAGAGAGCTATTTATAGTAGTTCAACATCAATTTTGGCCTACGTCCACTTTGAATAAGGATTTATTGATCTCTCTCCATTATAAGGTATATATCTGGATCTCATTTTACAGTTTTTATTGAATAATTGCAGTGATTCTCTAACACTTCTCTAACAATTCTCCGATAATTTTCTATCTTTAGAATACAAACACTCGATTTCCACTAGTAGCGGTGATTATCGAATTTAATCTTTGATAATCGAGATCAGTGATGAACTTCGATTATTTCCCGAGAAGAGTGATGGTGGAGATGCTTGAATGATGCTTCAATTTTGTTGGAGAACCTTAAGCAATGTCGAAGATCAATAATGATAGCCCTTTGAAAGGATAAAATCTATCCCCTTTTATATGTGAGGTGGTCTAGTATTTATAGATGAGGTTATGAGTGGATTGGCATTTGAGGTGAAGTGTATACGGTCTATACTCATTGTTGGCAACTCATAAGTTTCTTTGGTCCACAATGGACCACACTCCATGCTTATATGCACTCCACGCTTCATTTTTGTGTGCCCACTTCCTTGGAGATCAATTCTTCTGTCCCCATTTCCCTTGTCCTCCCGTGTCCCTCCAATCAAATCCCCTGATTTTCATTTTTTTGCATTTAAGTCCCCCAACAATTGAGGTATTTAACTGCAAAAGGTAGAATTTAGGGGCTGTGATTGAGTGAGACACGGGGGCACCAAAAACGGGGATTGAACAATTGATGTGACTTCGTTGTGCACAATCCATGCATCTCACGTATATAAAGGCCACGTCTTCACAAATAAACAGGTGATCAATATATAACGACCTATGTTGTTAGTATTATCCCATCCATCCCTTTTCCATTGAGCAGATCGATGCACTTTTCTCCAGATTCATAAGATCGTGGACCATCTTCTTGTGATCCATGGTTTATACTATTACGATCCACATCATTTCGTGCTGTGCTACATCAAACTGCAGGAAGCTGATCCATCAGTCATATTACTGCGATATGATCCAATCACCCTCTTTTGCTATGACGTGGTCTACCTTTTTCCACCGATCTAGACATTATACGGTCCATGCATGATCATACACATGCGATCCCTGCCTTTGTATCTATCATCGTTGTGCCAACAATCCATGTTGCTTGATCAATGGATTTCCACCGACCCATCATGTTCTTTCCTATCGGCGACTCATACGGACTTTGATCGACCCGAATGTGAATGATCCGCGTGTGCGCTGGACTGATCCATTGTTTTTCATCATGATCCATCACTTTACATTATGACTCGATCCAGTAGTTTCACCACGAAATCCAGTGTTCTTCAATCCTGAAGCATCATTCAACATGTTTTCACTTGAAGGCCCACTGTTTCATCATGTGTATACTATGTTTTGGTTGTCACTTTGTTGTGAGACTTTACTGTGCATATACATTTCGACCATGTACACGCTGGACTGTTTCATCTCAATTTTTCCATGTTGACAATATGTATCTGTTGCATGTAGATCCATGCATTCAGTGTTGACTTATGATTGTGAGATTTGTAATATTGTAGAGAAAGAAAATGTATTATTGATCAGAATAGAATGTATATTACAATTTAATGCTATGTAACGCTATGTATATATAGCGATAATACATAAGTGGGATGAAAGATATAAAGCCCAATACACAGATAATATACAGAAGCCCAACGAGAGACAATGACCCATATATGACCGGTTTGTATATATTTGTACCCGTATGTTAACACGCCCCCTCAAACCGATCTAGGGTTTCCATGCTTTTGCTCTGCGCCGCCATCAGAAACTCTTAAGTCTTCTCTTAATCTTTCAAAATTACCCCTCGATAAGGCTTTAGTTAAGATGTCAGCTTTCTGATAAAAGGTTGGTATGTGTTTGATAGTGAGCTTCCCTGCTTCATTCCTTTCTCTGATGAAGTGGAGGTCAATTTCGATGTGTTTCATCCTCGAGTGTTGTATCAGATTGATGGATAAGGAGACTATGCTCTTATTGTCACACCAAAGAACTGGTTTCTTCGTGAGGGTTAACCCTAGCTTGCTGATTAGGGTTTCTACCCAAATGATCTCAGCGGTGGCTGATGCAATGGCCCTGTATTCCGCTTCAGTGCTCGATCCGGAGACTGTCGGTTGTTTCTTCGTGCACCATGAAATAGGATTTGGTCCCATAAGCAAGCAATATCCATATGTAGATCTCCGTACATCTGGATCATTCGCCCAGTCAACATCAATGTAAGTGCTTACATTAATGTCTCTACCAGCTTTGATTGTTAAACCATAGTCTATAGTTCCCTGCAAGTAACGTAGAATCCTCTTGACTGCTCTCCAGTGCTCATTTAAAGGGTTGGCCATAAAATGACACACTTTATTCACACTAAAACATATTTCTGGTCTCGTGATAGTTAAGTATTGAAGTGCTCCAACTATACTGTGGTATTGTGTACCATTGTCAATGTTATCACCCTTGTGTTTTGACAGTCTTAAATTGCTAGTCATAGGTGTGGAAATGGATTTGGCTTTGTCCATGTTTTCTTTGACGAGAATTTCAGATATGTATTTCCTTTGAGATAGGAATATTTCTGATTTTGATTTCCTCTGTACTTGTATGCCTAAAAAATAGTTCACTTCCCCCATGTCTTTAATAGCAATTGTTTTATCCAAATGTGATATAACCTTGTTGATTTCTGTGCTGTCACTACCTGTTATAAGGATATCATCAACATAAACAAGTATGTAGGTACTTCTTTGATTATGTGTTTTGGTGTATAGAGAGTTGTCAGACTTTGTTGCTGTATAACCCAAGTCACGTAGTGTGTTCTTTAGCTTAACATACCATGATCTTGAGGCCTGTTTCAGTCCATATATGGCCTTGTGTAGTTGGCATACATAATTTTCTTTTCCCTTGCAAACATACCCCTTTGGTTGTTGCATATAGACAGTTTCATGTAGCTCCCCATTTAGGAATGCATTACACATATCCAATTGTCTTATGTCCCAGCCATTGTACACAGCTAGGTTTAGCATGATTCTGATGGTTGTTGGCTTGACCACTGGAGAGAAGGTTTCAGTAAAGTCAAAACCATACTGTTGTGAAAAACCTCTGGCAACTAGTCTGGCTTTGTGTTTACATATGTTTCCTTTTGCATCCTTCTTTTGTTTGTAAGTCCATTTGCATGACACAATGTTCTTACCTTTTGGTGGAGTCACAAGACTCCATGTCTTATTCTTTATCAATGCATCATACTCTTCATTCATAGCCTTGCACCATGATTGCTGTCTCACTGCTTGTTCATATGTAACTGGTTCTGTGGTGTCTGCATTTTTTGTAGTTGCATTGTATATTTTTGGCTTAAAAATGCCACATTTGTGTCTTGTGATCATGTGGTGTCCAACTGGTTGATTTTGAGCATTGTTATCTCCATTGTCACTGTCTGCTGCTTCACTTTCACTACTTTGATGTTGATCACTGCTGTTATGACTATCATAGTTTTGGACTTAATCATCATCCTCACTTAAATGCTCACTTGAGCTGTATCCAGATCTGGTGCTGGAAACATTTGGAGTAGCAATAATTGGTGGTGGTGTCTCCTTATCATCACCTTTTCCAGTCCATTCAGTTAGTGTAGGAATAGTTCCCATGGTAGTTCTGGACTGATCATGTTTTTGATTTTTATCCTTTTTCTTGTCTGCAAAAGGAAACACACACTCATTAAAAACCACATGTCTAGACACAATGATTTTTCCCTTATCATCCAGACACTTGTACCCCTTTTGGTTACATGCATACCCTATGAAGGTACATGGGCTGGATCTTAAGGAAAGCTTGTGATTGTTATAGGGTCTGAGGCATGGGAAACACAAGCATCCAAATGTTCTCAGAAAGGTGTAGTTTGGTATATTCCCAAACAGAACTTCATGAGGGCATTTGTTTTGTAGAATATTTGTAGGCATTTGTGCTAAATGCCTCATTCCAATATTTTAAAGGTAAAGAAGACATAGACAACAATGTCAATCCTATTTCCACTATGTGTCTGTGTTTTCTTTCCACAATGCCATTTTGTTCAGATGTGTATGGGCAAGTGATTCTGTGAATAATACCTTTTTGATTAAAAATATGTTTAAGTGGTAAGAACTCACTTCCCCCATCTGTTTGTATAATTTTAGTGCTGCAGTTTATTTGTTTTTCTATGAAATTCATAAACTATAGCATTGCATTGTATGTTTCTGATTTGGCTTTGAGAAAGAAAATCCAGGTATACCTGGTATATGCATCTACAATAGAAAGATAATACCTTATCCTTGCCTTGAGCTTAATGGTGCAGGTCCCCATAAATTTGCTGTAACTAATTCAAGGGGTTTAGAGTAAATAGTTTCAAATCTGCCAAAAGGTAATTTGTGGATCTTTCCAAGTTGACAATGTGTGCAAACATTAGGAATAGATGAGTGTTTAAAAGAAATATTATTGTCTTTTAAAATCTGCATTACAATGTCATAACTAGGGTGTCCAAGTTTACAATGCCGAATGTTTAAATCATTTTGGACACTATTACTATTGTTAATAACATCAAAATTGTTTTCATTATCATTGCTAATTTGAATATTGACATTGCAACACCAAGTGTTCCTTTCATTGCTCAATCTTGATTGTATGGGGCTGAACCTGTAAAGGCCATTGTACAACCTACCCTGTAATAATATTTCCTTGCTTAGCAAGTCTCTAATTAGGCAATAATTAGGGTGAAATTCAAAATATACCTTGTTGTCATTAGTGAATTGGGATTCACTAATCAAGTTCTTCTTAACAGTGGGAACTCTAAGAAGATTGTTGAGATATAATTTTCTTTTACCTTTAACATATCCTGTCCCAACATGTGATATATTCATAGTTTCACCATTACAAGTGTGAATAACTTGCGTACCTGAATAATTCTTGTTACCCAGATTTAGATTCTGAAGGTTACTGGTAAGATGATTAGCTGCCCCTGAATCTGGAAACCAATCTTTAGTATTTATATCATCATTTTTGACACTGTCATCACTGCCGGTAGCTTGTGATGTGGACCCCTCAGTATTTTTCCTTCCTTGGTACTTTTCCTGTGCTAAATTAGCATTCATGGATCTTTGTGCACCTTGTTGAGCATTGTTAACATCAGTATTAAATCTAAAATAGCATCTATTTGCTGCATGCCCTGGTTTATTACATATCTGAGATTTTACTCTATATGTATTGTTGTTATTGTTGGATCTGCCCCTTCCTCTGCCTCTCTGATTGGGATTGCCTCTCTGTCCTTGTGGATTTCCTCTGCCATATCCAGGTGTGTTTCTTGGTTGATTTTGATTAGTATTTCTTGAATTCGATGCTAAGTTTATGCTGTACTCACTTTGGATTGCCTTTCTTCGTTCCGCTCAACTCTCATGTGCCAATAGGGCTGAATACACAGATTGTATATCTGGTAGGTTAGTTTGGGTAGCAATATAAGTGACAAGAGACTCATATTCTTCATCTAACCTATTTGTTAGAGTCAAAATCTGTTCACTGTCTGAAATAGTATGCCCAGCTGCCTTGAGTTTGTCACAAAGTGTTTTCACCTTAGTAATATACTCACGCAAGCTCATATCACCCTTTCTTGCATTTTGAAATTCTCTCCTGTAGTGCATTATACGTGCCGATGACTCTGAGTTGAAAATCTGTTGGATTGTCGACCAAATTCATGGGATGAACTGCACCCTATAACTTGTGATAGCAGATTTGTACTAATTGATGTTAGGAGCCAAGAAGATAGTAAGTTATCTTGTTTTTGATGGTGAACAAAATCTGGGTTGCTGATGAGATTGTTTTGTGCATCTATTGTCATTGCAGGTGGTGTTGGCTTGGTTCCGTTGACATAATCTTGAAGGTTGTATCCCTTCAAGGCTGTTCGACTTGGAATTTCCACATCAAGAAATTGTCTTCATCAAGAGGAACGTGATAACTTGGGTCTTCGGTTTCACTAGTGGCAAAGGAAAGGTTGGCGGTGGTCCATTGTTATCTGCTTTAGAAGTTGTTGACGATAGATCAACGCTGCCTCCTACCATGGTGATAGAAGATTGCAAATCAACTGATGTATATGGCGAGGCTAGTTGATCAAGAAGTAGCAGCCTGTACAGGATGCACTCGAGGCTAACAGCAAATGTTCAGTGGTTCTTGCTTCTTTTCAAGATTCAAGAATTGCTGAACAGTAGGTAGAAAAACCAAATGACAATATCTAAAATATCTGATGGTCGGAAATGAGCAGCTGTAGCCACCGTGAATATAATTCCGGCAAGGCAGGCACTGTTCAAAGACTGGTAAGAACAATCGCTATGCGATCAAGGAAGGGATGATCTCCTGTGATGAAAATACTCTGAGGAGACTTTAATAAATCGTCCTTCTCCTCTTCCTTTGGTTTTGATTTTTTTTTCTCTTTAAAGAATTGATAATCCTTCTCAAATTGCCGTTTGGCTGATTTGCTCTGATACCATGTGAGATTTGTAATATTGCAGGGAAAGAAAATGTATTATTGATCAGAATAGAATGTATATTACAATGTAATGTTGTGTAACGCTATGTATATATAGCGATAATACATAAGTGGACCGACAGATATAAGCCCAATACACAGATAATATACAGAAGCCCAACGAGAGACAATGACCCATACATGATCGGTTTGTATACATTAGTACCCATATGTTAACATGATGATTTTAAAATATGAATACATGCTGCACTTCCTTCTGATTCCTGAAACCGAGCTTCATACACTTCTGCACTTTAAAAGGACTCCGGGGTTCGACATAATGTCTCAACAGGCTGAAGTCTTTAAATCGTGCACTTTATAACATCTTGTTCGAGCGGTTTAAAGCGGTCATTGAATTTACTTTGCATGTCACCAAAATCGAACTTTAGTTCACCTTTTGCTGGCATGTTTGTTAAAATTAGTGGATATAGAGAAATTATGCTCCAAATCTATGATTCCTTGAGCAACTTGGTAAATGGATGAGCGTTTCTTTCAGATCTGGCGGTATCCTTGACAAAATCCTCTAAATTGATAAGACCAAACTCTAAATCTTTGAATATGTTAACATTAGGAAATTGCTAGCTTTATCCCAATATCAAGCAAATTTCAAGCAAAGATGGTTTCTCCATAGGCAACCCGAGCAAAAACTTGAATTTCAGTGATTTAGCTGATAAAACTGTTATCCAACTACTTAGCCTTGCAGAAGAAATTTTTCCGTATGCTTGCTACCAAGTTCTTTCTCCTGCCATTCAGATATGTATTTCAAATTGATTTGGATTCCAACCTTTTCTTTGATTTATGTATAACAGATTTATTATCTAAGCAGATTAATATAAATTTCTGTTCCATGCAGACTTCAACTTTTCTGATCATGCCTCTTTGTACACATGCAATTTTTTTCTTTTTTCTTTTTGTTTTTTATGCGTCTTGGTTAATGCTTTGGTCAGAAACTCATTTTATTGATGCTTTCTGTTAAAATTGATGCCGATGAGACCAATTCTTCTGTCCTCACCCCCCGTGTTCCTGATTTCTGCTGTTTTGCATTTAAATTCCCCAACAATTCAGGGGTTTAAGTGTAAAAGGTGGAAATCAGTGGGCAGTCATTGGGTGGAACACGGGGGTATACAGAAAATGGGGACAGAATAATTTGGTGCGCTACTTGATGTAATTCCCTATGCGATGGCAAGATTGGGCCAGAACCAGCTTTGTCTTGGTTATACGATTCTATATTCATAATGTTAGTTTGCACATATTTTAGTTGCTTTTGTAATTATTATATGTATAGTTTTGGTTGCATTTTCATCTTTTTTAAAATCCTCACAATTCTATTGTATGAATACTTAAAGTTGGATTATAGTTGCACGAATTATTTAGCACAAACGGCCTCATATTTGATTGTTTCCTACAAATGACAATTTTTTCATTTATTTCCCTTTTTCCAGACATATTTATGTCCTAAGACATATTAATGGTAATCAAACTGACTTATTTGGGGTATTTAGGTAGTGGAATGCAATAAGAAATTTCAAGGCTTTAAATTTTTTCTATAGTTCAAAAGAAGATTGAACAAAATAAATATTTAAGTCATTATGAAATTTGTCCCATTTTGATGATATACTTTTTGACTTTAATACAATTTGTCTTATGGAATTTATTTTCTATGATTTTTTTTTAATGCATGTTTATGTCTATGTATTAGTGTATTTAATTTTGATGCACAAACAAATGAAGTGGCATTAATGTTTAACATATCTCAGATAAGGGGGGAGGGAATCTAATTTCCATATTGTTAAAATATACGGAGTTATGATGAATTTGGCCATTAATCGAATTTGGAATGGATACATGGACATTGGTCTCATGGAAAGCTTTTTTTGATCCAAGTAACTGATTTGGTGGTAACATAATATCCATTTTCCGTTCATAAAAGCAGACCAACAAAGAATATGTTATATATGTACAAAAGTTTAAGTGGTGCAACCTATTAACACTATTAAAATAAACCACCACACGATACTATTTTTTAACATGCTATGCATACTAAAAAAATCGATAATAGATAGTTTGCATGCACTTTTAATAAGAATATATTAAATTAAAGGGCCAATATTGACTTAATAGAAAAACAATCACTCATTTTCACCCTTTTATTCTTCAAAAATACGAAAATGTAACGAATAGGGTTTTTGGCCAATTTTGGTAAACAATAATTTATTGATTTTATTAAGTAATTAATATAATTGAATAAATTGGATTTAAATATTAGATAAAATTAAATGATCTTTTTATAAAATCCTATGTACAAGCATACTTGTGTATAAACAGATAAGTGGTGTTTTGTATTTTGATTTGTATTTTTATAATGGGTTTTAATCACATGTGAATATAAAAAAAAAACATCACTTAAATCAAAATTAATGTACATAACATAAGAAAAATACAAATTACTTCATATGCAAGAAATATTTCATTTATGAGGTTGTAACTTTTTATACTTAAGATCTAAAGCAAATTAATGAAGAGATATGCATTTATTTGTTTATTAAATACTTAGCAACCAAGTTTACTTTTTAAATGATTAACAAATGACTGCACAAAATAGCACCTCATTATTTGCACATGGATATATACTTTCATATATACCCATGAAGGCTGTACAAACATCTGCATATCTAGAATGGCCTTAACAACACATATCCAAGCTGCAGCTACCCTATATCTACATATTTGTACATGATGTACACAAATTTTTGTGCCTCAAAACTGGTCATGGTCATGCATACATTGTCAGATTTAAGTGTGTAAGAAAAACCATATCAATCACATTACATTCCAATCAAACTAAATATATATCTGCTAGATCCTTATATCCTACAAATTGCACATGGCTTGTATATTGCTATATGCTGCAAACTAGACTAAGTGTAAAGAAATACACCTGGAAAGTCAATCCTGCCCCTCTTCCAACATTTCAGCCTTCCTTCTGCCCTCCGCCGACTCCTTCGACCTACTTTACGCCTCCCAAGCCCCCAGATCCAACGTCGTCAGCGGCTTTCCCCCAGATTGATGCAGAAGGTTTTCAACTTGTGGTACCGAAGAAAGGACAACGAGCTAAGGAATCAACATCTTTAGGCCAACCAATACCAGAATTCGAGATATCTTTGACAAATCTGCGATCTCCTGATGGTTCGTCACGAGGCCAGAGTCTCAATTCAAGTGTAGACAATTCACAGCACTCCGACTCTCAGAAATTGGTCATGGTTCAGAAAGTGGGATCTTACAGACAACCTAATATTAACATTGAGGATTTTACAACCTTGAAGGATGCGAACAAGATGCCGAAATCCAGAAGAGCTGCGAATAAAGTGTTCATCTGCCTCTCCCTAGTCCCGTTGTTCCAACTTCAGATGATGCTATAGGGAATCAAAATTTCAACCCAAAGGCTAGCAGGGCATGGAAGGACATGATATCAGGTGACAACGTTCCAACTGATAATCCCCTTGTTTATTATGATCCTCAGAAATGCAACAATATGAACTGTGCAAAATTATGTTTGGATATGGTCCGAATAGGTAGACAATTTTCCGATAATTCTATAGCAATTTATATTTTTTTACTGCAAACCATATTACCCTAATTTTAAAGCATATATTCATTAGGGTTTGGCAGGCATCAAGGGAGTTTAGTATATATTCTTAGGACTATGGTTTCTATATTATTAAATTTAATAAGAAAGAGGAATGCGATAAGATATTGAGAGGAGACCCTTATTATTATAAGAGGAGATTAATAATGTTGAAGAGGTGGTCGATAGGAATGGATCTTAGTACAGATATGTTAAATACGATCCCTATATGGGTTCGTCATCCTAGATTACCGTTAGAGTACTGGACATCATAAATTATAAGTAGGATTGTATCTGTTCTTGGTAATCCTATAAAATTAGATAACTTCACAGAAGAAATAAAAAAGATTGCTTTTTCTCAGGTTCTTGTAGAAGTATCGTCTTCTTTTTCGTATCCCAAACATATTCCGATATTGAATGAAAATGATGAATTGGTATGGAAAGCATTTGAATATGAATGGAATCCTCCTAGATGCTCGATTGTCGATGCTTTGGTCATTTTGATCATATGTGTCAATTTAAAAAAGTTTGGGTTCCCAAGCAACAGGTTCCTCAGATAGACAATTCAAATAATATGGAAGTAGATCCTAATAACCAGGCTACAGAGGCTAGGGATCCCACTGACATGCCAAACCAGCGCCTTCAAGAGCCAGATGTCCACAATGTCAACATTTACAAACACAACAGACCAATATATTGCAAACTGAAAGTGACATGTATTCTACTGTTCCTGATGATCTAGAGACATAGGATGTTGTTGACGAGATGGACGCAGATAATTGCTGCAATAAGGTCAATAAACAAGCAGAAAATATAAGGACAAGATCAAAGACAACCCCTAAAGCTAGTTCTGATGAAGCAGCGGATGATACACAGGCAGAGGTGGATGCATGAGTTATCAGCAACCCGGAATGGGCAAAGCTAATGAAGAAATCAAGGGAAAGAAGAAGATGAAGAAACTCAAGAAGCTGACTAGTTTACTTGATTCGGGACGAGGCACTTCTTCTGGTACTTAGTGTTATAGCATCTTTCGATACAAGAGCCCCATGTGGTTTTCTTAAGCATCTAAATAATTTTTGATATGGACTGGGTTAGGTTTGTCTTTTGTGGTGTCTTTGATTTTAAATCTTTAGTTTGTATAGTGTCTCAGTACGAGTGAATTTTATCAGAGTGAGTGGTCTGTCACTTGTTTCGAGTTGTACAACTAAGGATGTAAAGTAATATATATATATATATATATATATATATATATATTAAAGTACCAAGTTTTTAAAAAAATGTGATTATGCCTTAAACATCCTTTCCTTTCAGTCTTTACATGTTGTAGCTACAACAAATGAATAGCCTGCTTAGCTTAGGAACCAAGTACCCCTTAAAATAACACATTTAGCACATGTGCTTTGTATCAAATTGTGCTTCAATACTTAACTGGCCGTGCACTGAAATGCTGAACGAATTTAAATATGATTTTCCGACACAACACATCATTTTCAATCAAACTTGTAGCAGCCTTCATTCCTTTCAACTTTGGTCTATATCTCTCCTTTACCAGGCCTAAGCTAGCTACGATTTTATATTGTTTGTTGCACTATAAATTCACACACACACATTAACACAATTGCACCTTTTAAAATTTGAACAAACCTGAGATGCATGGCAACAAACAGTGAGGAAAAACCTAGGAACAAACTAAGAACAAAGGAGCTAATAAATGTGATTAAACACTCTCCCATCATCTGTTTTCATATAACTTTTCTATGCTAATCTAATATTGCATGTATATCATATACATAGGAACTTATGTGAACAAACATGAATGTTTGAGTAAAATAATTGACATCCTATAAGTAATGATAAATATGGAAATAAACATAAAAACAGAGGACAAAACTAAACCTAGAACAGTGAGTGATAGCCGAGTAAAACTTCCCCTATATTCCCAGTTAAATCTTTTTACAAATGTTTATAGGCATGCTTGTTTTCATTTAATGGGTTAAATCTTTACTTAAACTAAAATCTAAACTAAATACCTAAAGACTGTGAATATTTGCGAGTAAACCCTACTTAAATTTTCATTTTTTATTTATTTATACCCTGCTTGTTATACTGAGTGAGACATCTTATATATGTATGTTTATGGATGAGTTACATTATTTTTGAATCAAATGTTCAGTTTGGATGAAAATTTAATCACTGAAGATATTTTAAACACAACAGTATGTTCAAACTGGTGAACATGTCACCTATACCAGTTTCAATTATATACAATATAAATTCCAGAAGTAGGCGAACTAATTTGAAACAGGAAAATGGTTTGTATACCTCTCTACTATAATTTAAAATATAGGTCCATCTTAAATAAGTCCTTATATTTTCTAAAATAAGTAATTATACATTAAAGGTTTAAAAACTCAAAATTTTAACCATCTTAAATTTAATTTCCAAATATACAATTGCATTTGTATGTGGATATCATGAGCTTAAAAAATAAATTCACGATTTTTAAACTTGGGATCGAGGGGATTTTTTGAGTTGATCAAAAGATCAAGTTAGGGCATATTCTGGCTGTCCCAGCGATCGTATGCTATGGCATTGATACCAGAACAACATGAAGGGGTGGAAAGCATGGAAAAATATCAAAAGTTTTTGCATAGCATGATTTGTGGAGACAAGATGGATTTAGGTGTTTAGGTTGGTTTTTTTTACCTTGCTTCAAAATCGAACGGCATCAATGGTGAGAAATTCCAAGGAGCCGCACATGGAAGGTTTGGTAGGGGAAGGCGTCAACTTTGGCTGACTAGTGTTGCATGATGATTGGACTTGGGATGAGATGGCGCAAGATGTTTTAAGTGAAGCGGTTTTACGAATGATGTTTGGGCATTAATGGAAGTTTGGTATTTTATGGGGAAAATGGAGTTTGAGGGATGGTGATTGGGTGTAAGAGAGGCTGCGGTGCAGGGTGGCTAGTGATCGGTGGCCCAGTGACTTCATGGTGGCAGGAGGTAGTGTGCATGTGCACATAACACGTGTAGGGGGAAGAAACTGAAGAGAAGAAGGAAAAGAAATAGAAAGCAGGAGGGAGCCGTTTCGTGTATAAGAAGGGGTGGCGCAGCTGGCGCTGTATGTTAGTACAAACGGGTTTCGGCCCATTTTTCAAATAAAAATAATAGTAGTAGAAGGGGAGCTGGGCTGATCGGGCCAGACAAGGAAAACAGGGTAATAAAGAAATGGAGAGAAGGGGAGATGGGCTTTGTAAAAAAATAAGGGAAGAAACTATAAAAAGGAAAATAAAAGCAATTAAAAGGAAAGCTAAAATTTAAGTTTACAAGTTTATATATATTAATGAAAATATTTACAAGTTATAACAAGGTGATTTAATCGAATAGTTTGGCTCATGTTTCTGAAATTGAGTCGATCAATGATGTACGTAAATAACTCGACGTAATTATCGAGTATTAAACAATTCAATTTTAAAAAATATTTTTTTATTTAATAATTTAAAAGTAGTTTTTAATACTTAATATCATTTAAAGTTTATCGAATATAATTTAGACGCCGAGCTAAATTAACTTGAAACTATTGATTAGTAAGATTCTATAAATTCAGAAAATTATGAACTGTTTGTTCAATTAATCGTTAATCAATTGAATTGTGTATAATTGCGTATATCGTAATTATATATATATATATATTATAAACATCGTTCTGCTATTATATTAGTTTGACATATTTTATTAGTAAATATATGCTGTTGAAATGTTGTATTATCAATTGATAATACTGAATTGTATTTACATGGTTGTTTGTGTAAATTTCGTTAACGACTTGAATGTCGTCTATTATAGAATTGCTATACGTCGTTGGAACTGCTAAGTTAAACTTTTCTGTAAAGTGAATCAAAAATTTACTTAAAAAACAGTTTGAATAATTGTTTTAAGAAACAATTAGAGGTGATTATTTTATATTAATTATATTATTAACTAATTTAAAAAGGGAAGATTAACTGTAATCAGTTAATCATATTATTTTTAGGTTGATTTAAATCAACTATTTTAAATGGGATTGGATTATTAAATTAATTTGTTTTCAATTAATTTAATAGAAATAGTTTAACAAGTAATTGTTAAATGTAGAAATGTTTTATTTCGAGTTAATTAATTGATTATGATAAATTAATTGAGCAGTTAAATAGAGATGTTAAAATTGGTTAAATTATCCAAGATGATGTTCTCTTAATTAAGTATTGTCCAAAGATAATTTAATTATAAAATAAAGAATTAAATTAATTAAGTTCCTTTGTTTTAATATTTATGTTAACCAAGTTAACTTGTTGAATGTTTTTAAAACAACAACGTTGTTTTGAAATTGAATTATGATTCGAGAATTAAATGGATTTACAAATTTTGTTTTGTCGAATATTTTGGATATCAAACTTCTACGAATCATAACGATAAGAATGATTTCAACTCAAGTTCTGAGAGGTAACTAAAATACCCCAACTTGAACGATTTCACTATTATCCGAGAGATAGTATTAGTTTGTGTTCGAAATGGGTGTTATAACTGAATATCGCTTTCATCTTGAAACGTATATTCAAGAGTAAGATTTCACATATGTTTGATAAAAAGAATTTTCAACTTAAGAAATACTTATAATCTCAGATAAGTATAAACAAAGTTAATATTTGAATTTAAATAATTGAAGATTATTTGAATAAGGCTTAACACATCTAATGGAAATAAATCTATAAATTTTATTTATATTTGATAATTAAATCACCGACAATCAAATCTTGACCTTTTACATTATCATTTCGAAGAGTCCGGAATTTAATTCCACTTCGATTCAATTTTTATTTTTCAATTCAGAGATTATTGAAGACTGTTAAAGACAGAGTTTATGCAAAGGTTGTTCTATTAATCCCACGTATCAATTGCCTAAGATGGATTTACAAGATAGTGCCTTCAGTTTGTCCCGTCCCAGGACAACTTGTATGGACGAATGTCTGACAGAGTATACTTAACGGATCACCCAATTGTTCTCTTCAAACTATGTTTGGTGGCAGAGGAATTTGTTTCTCCTAGCTTTATACCCATGGTATTAGAAAATCAATTTGTGAGTTGATAGGTTTGACGATGTGGTATTCAAAGTGAATGGTGGCCAGATGTTCCGAAAGATTTATAAACTCAAGCCTCATCAACTTGAAAATGGTATAAAATCGAACAGGTCGCATGGCTATGTTGGTCGCTCCCATCAAAAGGGTGTATCATTACCTAATCTGGAGAAATCAAATTCCTATTGTTGTCCCTTTTCTTTGTATGCTATCGGTTTGGTTGGCTGGCCCCCAACCGTGGTAATGATATATTTGGTACTCTCAAGTGAAGTGAGGGGTTAGTCATGTTTAGCCGGGGTGGCAACATGTTTTTGTTGAACCCTAATGCATTCATCTCCAGAGGTACATTGTCGGAAGGTGGTCCCATACCTTACTAGGAGATCTATTATCCAATAAGCACCCGCGGTTTTGATTGTAGACTATGTATGTAGAGTGTGAGATGCAAGCGTCTACTAGATTGCTATTTATCTATATTTAGACACTATTATAATATTAGAATAATATTATTTTGAAAAAAAAATTAGGTTATCGTAAGATAAAAACAATTAGTATTTATGTGTGGATAGGTCTTACAGTTATCTTTTCTTATAAAAAGTTTTTAGAAAGATGAAATCAAGCTGTTTTTAATCGTTTACTCACACCAGTCCCATGACCTAGAGTTTATTTTCCTATGTTTTTCCTAAACTCTTGCGTGCCCAAATTTGTACGGGTAGTCAAGTATTTTAAAATTTTACATATTTTTCTTGGACGAGCTTGGAGCAGGAGGCTTCAATGACAGATATAGATTTTATTTACGTTGTGATATATATGTGTTGTACTTTGATGATGTATGTAAGTAAAATGCAGATTTGTATTCCAAAAGTGATTATATATACATATTATATTTCATCCCGCTGTGATTGTGAGATTTTATGTTGTTGTTCAGTTCTATCTTCTATTCTAATATTTCTTTCTTTCTATTTCTCACCCTCTAACTTCTTTCTATTAATGATTCGTATTTCCGTGCAATTTGGGTTGGAAATGTGTTGTATTCAGTCAACTCAAATGGTACGTATTGGCAGGTCATCACACTTGATATCAGAGTTGAAGGTTGAGTAGTAACTTTGACTCTGTGGCGTTACTCGATAGAGATGGGATTAGTAACACCCTAGATTGAGTTTGAGTATGTATATGAGCGCGTATTTGTTAATTTATATAAAAAGTGTTTTATATAATGTTGACTGGTTTGTCGAGTGGTTTATGAATTCTGGTCGATATAGGGTGGACAACTTTATAGATAGGGGTTTCTAAACTCTTGAATAGAATAATTCAACATAGTATTGTTTTAAAAGCTAGGTAATTGAAATAATTTTACCTAAAAATATATTTTGATATAAAAAGAATAATTTTTTGATATTATTATATATGTATATGTCAATTTTTGTTATTATAGTCAAATAAGATTTTAAAATTTTAAATGGTTATATATATAATCAAATTAGAATTTGTATATGAATGAAATATACAAACAAGACAAACCAGAAATGGAATTTGAAATATTAGAAAATTGTAAAATTGTTTAAGTAAACTAGATGTTTTGAAATTAAAAAGTTTTGAATTTAAAATGAGGGTAATATGGGTTGATAAAAAAATAAGATTTGGAATTAAAAAATTGGAACCTAACTAGAGATTGGGTGAGTTAAATGATTATCTGAGTATTGATCTGATGTTCATTTTGGTCTTCGGGGTTGATACTTAGAGGATAATTTTCTTACCGATTTACGGTCATGAACTGATGGATATTGGAGAATATTAATACATAGATATCAATGAAAATGTTTTCCAGCTGTAATAACAGATAATTCTAGTTGTAAAAATAATTGTGATAGGTAGCAAATTGCTGATGTGTATATTGAGTGTTTTGATTGCTGTGAAATGTTTTGGTAGGTAACCTGTGTGTTTTGGATGCCTTGTTTGTTGTGATTGTTAGGGGATGACCCATGTATATATGTGTTTTGTATAAGTCTATTACTTTAAATATTACTGTAATTTCCTCGTTCCTCTTTAATTTCGAGGACGAAATTCTTTTAAGGGGGTAGATTGTAACGAACTGGGTTTTTGGCCAATTTTTTTAAACAATAATTTATTGATTTTATTAAGTAATTAATATGATTGAATAAATTGGATTTAAATATTAGATAAAATTAAATGATCTTTTTATAAAATCCTATGTACATGCATATTTGTGTATAAACGAATTAGTGGTGTTTTGTATTTTGATTTGTATTTTTATAATGGTTTTTAATCACATGTGAATATAAAAATTAAACATCACTTAAGTCCAAATTAACTTAAATAACATAAGAAAAATATTAATTACTTCATATGAAAGAAATATTTTATGTATGAGGATATAACTTTTTATAATTAAGATCTAAAGAAAATTAATGAAGAGATATGCATTTATTTGTTTATTATATACTTAACAACCAAGTTTTCTTTTTAATTGGTCAATACATGGCTACACAAAATAGTACCTCATCATTTGCATATGGATATATATATGTTTATATATACTCATTTAGGCTGTACACACATCTGCACATCTAGAATGGCCTTAACAACACATGTCCGATCAAATAAGTGCAAGTTGCAGCTACCCTATGTCTATCTATTTGTACATGCTATACACAAATTTTTGTACCTCAAAACTAGTCATGGTCATGCATACTTTGTCCAGTTTAAGTGCGTAAAAAAAACCATATCCATCAAATTCCATTCCAATCGAACTAGATACACATCAGCCAGATCCTTATATCCTATAAATTGCAAATGGCTTGTATATTTCTATATGTTGCAATATACTAGTTGTAAAGAAATAAATGTGATTATGCCTTAAACATCTTCCCTTTTAATCTTTACATGCTATAGGTACACCAAATGAATAACATGCTTAGCTTAGGAACCAAGTATCCCTTAAAATAACACTTTTCTCACATGTGCTATGTATCAAATTTTGCTTCAGTACCTGACTGGCCGTGCACTGAAATGCTGAAGGAATTTAAATATGATTTGCCTAATCAACATATCATTTTCAATCAAACTTATGGAAGCCTTCACATCTTTCAACTCAAGACTATATCTATCCCTTACCATGCATAAGCTAGTTATGATTATATATTAATTGTTGCACCTATACATTCACATACACACATAAACATAGTTGCACCTTCTAAAATCTGAACAAACCTGAGATTCATGGCCACAAATAGTGAGGAAACACCCTGGAACGAACTAAGAATAAAGGAACTAATGAATGTGAGCAAACACTCTCCCATCCTCTGTTTTTCATATAACTTTTATGTGTTAATCTAAGATTGTATATATACCATATACATAGGAACTTATGTAAACAAACATGGATTTTGAGTTAAATAACTGACATCCTATGAGTAATGTTAAATATGGAAATAAACATAAAAACGGAGGAAAAAACCAGACCTGGAACAGTAAGTGATAGGTGAGTAAAACTTCCCTTATATTCCGAGTTAAATATTTTTACTAATGTTTATATGCACGCTTGTTTTGATTTAATAGGTTAAATCTTTACTTAAACTGAAACCTGAACTAAATAGCTAAAGACTATGAATATTTGTAAGTAAACCCCACTTAAAATTTCATTTTTTATTTATTTATACCATGCTTGTTATACTGAGTGAGACATCTTACATATGTATATATGTATGTTTATGGATGAGTTACGTCATTTCTAATTCAAACGTTCAGTTCGGATGAAAATTTAATCGCTGAAGATCTTTTAAACAGAGCAATATGTTCAAACTAGTGAACAAGTCAGCTATGCATGTTTCAATTATATATAATATATATTCCAAGGATTAGGTGAGCTAATGAGAAACTATAAAATGGTTTGTATACTTCTCTAGTATAATTTAAAATATAGGTCCATCTTAAATTAGGCTTTATATTTTCTAAAATAAGTAATTATGCTGTAAAGGTTTAAGAACTCAAAATTTCTACCATCTTAATTTTGATTTCCAGAATTACAAGTGCATCCGTATGTGGATATCATGAATTTTAAGAATAAATTCACTTTTTTTAGACTTGGGATCGAGGGAATTTTATGAGTTGATCAAAAGATCAACTTTGGTCAAATTCTGGCTTCTTGGCGATCATACACGATGGAGTTGATACCAAAATAGCATGGAGGGGTGGCGATAATGGGAAAAATATCAAAATATTTTTCCATAGCATGATTTGGGGAGATGAGATAGATTTTAGTGTTTAGATTTGTTTTAAACTCGCACCATGACAGTGATAAATTACTGTAACACCACGCATTTTTAAGATAACAAAATGTAAGCAACTTAATTAAATATTCAGAACTAAGTAGAACAGGCATCGCCGGTGCGTTCGTCTCAGAATTCTAGTTCAGATAGACCCGTAGTTTGCGTAAAACGGATAACTTATGAAGATGTTATGAGAATTCGAAGTTTGAGTACATATAAGGCTCATATATATATATATATATATATATATATATATATATATATGCAAACATTTTAATAATAAATATATTTAGAAAATCAAAACACGAAGCGGGAAACCAAGGAGGGAAAAAGGCCTGATAGCGATCAACCTACCCCTTTGGGGGCCGACCCAGCTGCAGGGGGGTCGACCTAGGGGTCGACCCAGCTGTAGGGGGTCGACCTAAGGGTTGACACACCCAAAGGGGGGTAGACCCCACCGCAGATCTGGGTCAAATTCCCGCTGCGAACGTGGACTACTTTCTGCACCAAATTCATTGCTGAACACCTATAAATAAGCTTGTAGAGTCTAGCCTAAATCTCATATTTTAGAGACGACGCCTATACTCTGCCATTCTTCTTCCTCCTCAAATCTCTTCAAAAAAATAAAATAATTAGTTTGGGAAAATTCTAAATCAAGATCTGGAGGAAAGGAATGTACATTTGCAAATGCGTGTTCATATTTCTTATTGATGTGAGGTAATTTCTTGGATCTGGTCTATTTAAATTTCTCTTCTTTCTTCCTTTTTCTTCCCTTTTTCTTTTGGTTGAGAATTGCGGATCCATGGTTGTTAGGTTCTAAATCCAGTTAGCGGAAACCATGGCATGCTAGATCTGGACCAGGTTCAAGATTTGGAAAGCGATTTAAGTGAGTGGATTTAAGTTATATCATTTTTGATAACGGTATATTATCATTTAACATTCCCCGTTAATATGCATAGTAAATCTGCTGAAATGTGTAAATCTATTGAAATATTAACATGGTATATGTTGAGATGTTGATATGAGATGTTGAAATATTAATATGTTAAAATATTAATATGTTGGAGTATTCATGTATTGAAATATAAACATGTCTGAATTTGTGTAACAATTACTATTGTGTACATACATGTTATAATTACTTGTTAACCTATGGCATATTGTACCTGAACTCTTAGCTGTAAGAATTGGTATAATTACATGTTAAATTGTTAAAACGGAATTATTACATGGTTTTACGGTTACATGTTGTCATTTAAAAAAAAGAGATTAATTACATGTTAGGAAAATGTACAACATAAAAATTAGATAATGGACTTGATACGGCGTTAACTATGACATGTAAAATATATATTACAGTAAAACTTGAAAGAATGAATAAGCCTAGATTTACAGTAAATAGGAAACTGTAACTGTACTTAGACACGAGGTTAGGTTGTACTTATGGTAGGAGTCTGCCCGAAACCGTCTAGACACTCCAGCATCCACAAGTGGTTAATCTAATGTGAGGGGTCAAGTGCATAAATGTACACGTGATGGTGCCAAGACACGAGGTTATGTCCGATTTGTGATAGAAGTCTGGCCGGAGTTAACCGGTATATCCAGCATCCACAAGTGGTAGACTTAATGTGAGAGGTCTAGCGCATTAATAGCTATAAATAAATAGCAATTATGGTAATTAAATGTCTAACTCATAAAATAAGAAAGGAAGGGATGTAATAGACTTGGTTAGTGTGTTGCAAAGGAAAAGTGATGTATTTCCCTAAATGACCTGTTTCTGAGAACGTTGTTGCAAGTAAGCCACAGTGAACAAAATAAGATAAAAAAATTACTTTCCACCACGGACTTAGATGGGAATATGTTATGAAAATAAATCACCGATTCCTTCTGTAAATAAAACTAATAAGGTGCATGAAGTGTTTTCCTTAATAAAATAAGGAACATATATTATGTCGAATGAAGGTTAATGAGTTACAACAATAAATGGATTGGAATAAACGGGGAATGATAATAACCTATTATAAATAAATTACATTAAAGAGAATGTTATATAATAGGTCGGCTTATCCGAGGGACAAGTGGAAATTATAACTTAAGTTATAATAAATGATAAAGAAAATGGGATAACTTATATAAGGAGATAAGTTGTACTTAACTATAAATTAAGTAATTTGTAAACCTGAGAATTTGAAACCTGCTAATAAGAATAACATGTTAAAGGCTTGTCCTAGGGACAACTGAAAGTTATAACATAAAGTTATAATAAGCGAAAAGGAAACTTATTAGTAAAGCTTAGTTAAGAGAACTAAGTTAATAAGTAAACAACGATAAGTTGTTGTGATAGTGTAAGAGGAGATTATGATGAAATAAGAAAGAAGGAGGCAAACTTATAAGTTATATTTAATCATAAGTAGTTAGTGACATGTTAAACAGAAAACATACGGATTGAGATATCCTTAATTACATATTAAGTAGAACATGTTATGAAATTGGACAATGAATAATATAAAGAAATTGTAGATTACAGACCTTGGATTATAGTCTAGAGAATAACATGTTATGAGATTATTAATAAAATTAAATGGATTAAGTTACAACTGAAATTAATAAGCAAAAGGAACTTGGTAACTTGAATGAGAAGTCTATGCGACTAGGAATAACCAAGTTGAATGGAAACGTGAAAGGGAAGAGCAAGCGCGTAATCAAATGTTTAGACATAGGGTCTAATAATATGTTAAACTGAGGCGCTTGGACCAGTGCGCACGTTTGAAGGTGAATAACCCAAGGGGTAGATCATCATGGTGTCATGGGACATGAGGGGAGCGCAGGTCCATCTAATTATTCTGCTCGATATTCTGCTGGCTCCGAAGGACTGGAAGGGGAAGCATGCGGCTTCCGGGGATGTATAGGGTACTCCTTATAGTCCTCTGTTTTGTGACAACAACTCATAGAGGTTAGGTTTGCGCGTTTCTACCAATGAGTCTGCCTTGATTGCCATGATAGTGGCTAATCAGAAGACTGTAGGGTGGCACAGGTGATTCAGCAATCAAGTTGCCTGATTTTTTGGCAGGGTTATAACCACTCATGTTTGCACTAACAGGTCTAACCATTAGTGATAACAAAACGTCGAGTACTACCATCGACAGTCAGCGTGATGCGTGATGCGAAAAGACGTAAGCTAAACCAACAGCCCATAGACCTAATGCTATAAAGGTTATGGGTGAGGGACGTGCCAACTATGATTTGTTGTTTGTTGTATGTAGTGTGCTCTTGGGCCAGGTCATTAGTTCTCAAGGTGATCGTCTTTCATTAGTTGAGGGAGGGCTCAAGTAGGACCATAGCCACTAAAAATACAGACCTTAGCATCTGTGCAAATAGATATCTGAAAAGCTCACGATCGAGTTTCGTGTTTCTTGTACAGCGCTGCCACGGGTCGGTGCACAATAGAGGATGGGTGCGGTTAAGACATCGAATACGATTGACGATACGTATGTGGTAAAGTCTAGATGCATGCATGTTTTCTCTAGGTGGTGTATCATAGACTCTAGGGCATTACTCTATGATCTGATTTGATCAAAGGTGGTAGTCCGTACGCTTACATCGCATGGTGATGGCGGAACGTAGTGTTGTTATACAGAGATCCGTACATCACTCCGGCATAGGATGAGGGACTGCGTATATTCCTGAGGTGTTACAGTGCCGTACAAGTAGGGCACCATGGGGTGTACCTTAATACTGGGGGTAGCCACATATATGCTATATTAGGTTAATCCATTGGGAAGTAAATGGGTACAATGTGTTTGTAAGCCTTGAGTGTTGTTAACCCAAGTAACCTAATGAACAAGAAAATGTAACTGAACGATATATGTAGGATTATCCAAAATGTGTAGTTTAAATTCAGTCACTAACTTGTGTTCTAACCCCCTCCTCATAACATACTCGCAAGTTAGATTTGTGGCAGAGATATGATAGTTTTGGATACTAGTTACGCAGTATCATTACTATGGTAAGGCTATACTTTGATACTATTGTACTTTATCCATTCCGTTGTGAGACATTTTCCGAGCTCTGATATATTTTATATCTCTGTCTTTTCTGCAGGATACCAGGGCAACCAATACGGGTTTTGATAGATTAGAATTCTGAAGAAAAAAATTCGGTCTGTCGGAATTCAGGTTGTTACATCTGGTATCAGAGCTTAGTTTTAGGATTCTTGTATGGGTAGTGAGTGAATGTATTCGTATTTTTTTTAAAATATAGATATATTATATATTTGCCTAGATCCATAAAAGGAACCCACTATATAGGGATAAACTAATATGTCAAAAAATGGGATATTTTTTGGTACACTTAAAGAATGAATATGGAAATCTGAAACCTTAGGTAATTTGGGTGGAAAGTGTATAATACACTTTGTATAGAATAAAGGTGAATCTCATGTGTTAGTACTTTGGGTTAGTGGGTTTAGCGGTAAAACCTTATAAATTGGGAAAGGTTAAAAAGAGAAAAATGGATTAGGAATATATATATATATATATATACATATATATAGTTGAGAGAATTGACTTGGTAGGAGTATTTAGAAAAGCCTAGGAAAATTGGAAACCCGCTTTGAGTCTAACCCCATTGTTAACTTTTAAGAACTTGAATTTATAAAAGTTTTGGAAAATGGTTTATGGTGTTTTCTAGTTTTAACCTTAAAAGTTATAGTTTTAAATATGTAAAGAACATAATTAGAAAGTACATATTGAGTTTTAAAGCAAAATGGGGTGTATTTTGGAAACAATGATTTCTTGTAAAAAAAATATCTAAAGTAAAATTCTCTTAGTAAAAGGTGCATATTATAGAGCATATATAGCTCGCTAGTTTTCTCATTATACGGTATAAAAGAATTTTTCTTAGTAAAGGAAGTTTTGAAATCTCTATTCTTTTGACAATCATTTTTGATAGATTGTTTAACAAGAAATTTTGTCGGGTGGACAACATAAGTTGGTGAAAGTAAGAATAGAGTAGATGTTTGCACCTTGTAGCAAGTAGCTGAACTGACCTTATAGGCAAGAGCAGTTGTAAGCATAATTGAGTAAATAGTTGTCCTTATCTACTCCAGTTTTTGTGATTGGAAAAAATAAATGATGATTTACTTTTTTATGAGATGCCGTGTTTGTATGGTTTGGAAAAAGTAAGTTTTCATGAGGAAAATAAAGATTTGACACTTCTAAATTTTTGGAAGAAAAATTAAATGAAAAAGGGCTAAACCGTGTTTTAAAAATTATGGAGTAGGTAAGGATTAGTGCCTCGGAAAGACGGGAAAAACTTTTGAAGCTATGAAGTGGATAGCAAGAATTATCCTGTCTTGGAATAATGGTAAGTTCCCGAAGAATACGTAAGCATTGAAGAGCCTAGGATGTTGCTTGAAATGATTATTGGTACACAGCTAGAATTAGTGGTGAATACTAGATAGAAAAAAGGGGGCAAGTAAGTGTTTAAATCCTATTGCTAATTTTCATGTTAGGGGTAAAACCCGTTATTACATTTCTGTTGGGATTGTTCCGTCGTTTTGTTCTCGTTGGGTAGTTAGGGTAACACCTAAACCTGTCGAGGTTCCCATGGTTTGAACTTTTCTGTCTGAGGGGACATAGTCCTGAGATTCTTGGCCCTTACTAGTAGCTGTGTATAGCATTTGTTTTCCTGTTTTAGTTGAAAGACTATAAGGCTTATTTGAAAACTAAACTTAGATCAGATGATTAAATAAGCTAAGAAAAGAGGAATAATACAACTAAAAATGAAACAACAAATTCAGTAAAGCAACAAAACATGAAAGTTAAAGAAAAGATGGATAAGAATAAAAATTTCCAAGATAAGACGAAAAAGAAAATCTACAACAGAGAAAATTTTCTTATGTGGGCTGTGCCTGGATAGGAAAATAGGGAATCCTTATAAATAATTCCATAAAATCTGAGTATGGTTACAAAAAAGGTAACTACAAGAAAAACGGAGGATGTGAAGTTTTCCATTTTCTACCTTTTTGTAACATAAGAAATCGAATTTGGAAGATTAGTTTTTCTGAAATTTGAAAAATAAAGTTGCTTGGTAGGGTTTTGGATACTAAAATTGGATGAACTACGCTCTTGCTCAGTAAGAGTGTAGGAAAATTTTGTATGAAAAAGCATTTTTGATTTTCAAAATATCGCATTCATGTAGAACTACCAGTATATTTAGGATGTGAGCATCATGTTTTTGAAGAATTTTTGAAGAATTTGCATATATATAGAAGGCACTGCTTAGGCTTACATGTATTATTATGTTGTATTACACTTTGCACAAGTGCATAATATTTGCAAAAACTGGATGCACACATGATGTAACGTCCCAGATTTTTGAACATTGATTACGAGTATTTAAATTCATTTTAAATATTTATTTGGTAATACAAATGAATTTTATATTGAATTTATTTATCAAAAAAATGGAGTTCAAGAATATCGACAGGAATTTAGAGCATTCAACGAAATTTTTGCTATTTATATGTACTGGGATGAGGCCCATCCTCCGCAAACGGGAAGATACTCGTATTTACTGGTTGAAAATATTAATTAGAAAATGTATAACTAATGATTGCTATATTCCCAATTTAGAGCTAAACGGAGATTTTTTGTTGGTAGACGAAATTTAGGGGTGAACCGACAAATTAAAATATCAATGTTGTGCAAACGGAGTCCGATTTCAACGAAATTACTTTAATCAGGACCGGAATGTCAAGACATAACGGTACATATATTTTCACTACGATTGGATATTGTTTGTGGCAGTGCGTATATTTAACAATTAATATCAACTAGCGGTACCCGTAAAAATAAGCTACTCTGCGCTAATATAAACCACATATAGACCACCTTATATATTGCCGACCTAACATGCTACCTCCACTGTTAGTGCCTAATCAAAAAAATACAGCTTGCAATGGTCAGTCATCAAATTAAAAGTTTCACAGCATGCCTAATGCCAACCACATGCATACCCTATTGTTCTCGGACCTTCGAACATGTTGGTTTTCTTTTAGATTAAATATGTGAAGAGCACATTTCCAAATGAAAGAAATTATGTATAAAATTCTTTGCACGTCCTTAAAGCCAACCTAACCCAATTTGCGCCCGAGTTTTCTTTTTAGGAGACAAGATTATTCATACCAAAGACAACCTATATGTAAACTTTTTCAACCCCTAACCTAAATGAAACCCATGACCTATCCTGTACGTAATGGAAGCGACTTCGAAGCTATCCTATTTCATTCGCGCATATTTATATACATCGCATCACCATTTCTTCCGGCAAGATTAATTAATAACGTACTCCTCACTACGAAAATATTTCTCTTACTCTTAATCCGGCGATTATTATCAAATGTTGTCACCTAATGAAATGAAGGGGGGTTTGTTTGCGTAAATAGGAGGTCGGGAAATACTTTGATTTACTGCGTGGTGTATAACGGGGTCGGAGCAGGCGAGTTGTCACAGTAGTGGCGGTTGATATTAGGCAGGGCCTGCTGGCGTCGACGTCGGCGGCAGGCAGGAGTTCGGAAGTCGACAAGAAGATGAAGATGTAAAGAAGGATGTGGCATGTTGGGGAGGTTGCGTTGTGACGATGTGCGATGAGAAGGACAGCTGTGAACGTGAAATATACTTATTCATGCATTGTGAAGAGTATGGGACGACTATTAAACAAAATGTAGAAACAATGGTAGGAGAAGAAGTGGCTTTACAAACTGAATTGAAGGAGTTAAAAGCAATGCATGGAGAAAAGGGCAGTGGTTTCAATAGAAGGAGGGGTGAAGTTTGGAGCAGTAACTGGTTTAAAACACGAGGAAGAGGGGCAGGCGAGAGGATGGGAAAGCGCGTGGGTAGATGGTGGAGTTAAATACATATGGTGGGGGTTGTGTGGAGTCACTGTATTAGTATGAAGTTAAGGTGGGTATTGTGAGTGGACGAAGGTGGCGCAAATTTGTTGGTGAGGGTCGTGCATGATTGTCCACGATGCAGTACTGGGGGAAAGGAAAGTATGGGGAAGTTTCAAAAGAACGTGGCGGTGAAGCGCTGTTTTGAACAGCGGAAGAAGGGGATAGGCGGTAGATGAAGAATCAAATAAGAAGAGGAATTATTTAGATGAGGAGGAGGAGTTGGATATATAAATAACTTTTCTTTTTTAAATCAACTTTCAACACTTACAACAATATCTTTTCCTTATCCTCACTCACTTTTTTTCTCTTTTCTCTTTTCTTTTCTCTTTTTCACTTCCTCTTTTTCTCTTTTCTTTTTTTCTTACACACAAAATGACCACATCCATATTTATATAGTGGTCTACATGACCTTACAACTCCAACAGACACCTTTTCATCAATAGACACGACTTTTCACGAACAGACACAACTTTTGACTAATGGACATGACACTTGACGAACAAACATAACTTTTGACGAACGGATATAACTCTTCACGAATAGACACGACTTTTCAATTTAACGGACACGACTCTTCATTCAATCGACATGACTCTTCACTTCAAAGGACATGATACTTCACATAATAGACATGACTCTTCATTAAAAGACATAACCATTCACCTCTTTCATTTCCCGCTAATAAAGCATTTATGTTTATCCAATAAAACTCCCCCGTAAACTTAAATGCTTTATTCCTCCAAGGGGGATTGTATACATCACTGACCAAATTAGCATATGGAGGCATCTCCTCCTTAGCAGCATCTTTTTCGGCTTTTGCGACCTCGGTTAATCTCTCTACTTCAACCTGCAATTCTTCTTTCTTAGCTTGTACCCTTTTTAGTTCACTCTCGTAATGCACTAAATTCACTTTACATTCCTTGATCTCCTTCTCTGCAGATACTAATTCAAGTTCTTCATCTCCTTCACTGTAAATTCCATCTTTTCTTGATTCTATAGCTTCAATTGCTAACTGTAATCTTGCCTCGTTCTGTTCATAATCTTTTTGGCCTTTGCTGAGCATTGCAACGTGCTCCTCGTTATCACCTTCTTTGGATTCTGGAACCACAATTTTAGCTTTTATAGCTTTTTCTTTTTCATCAAACTTTTTCTCACCTTCTACTCCCAACATTTCAGCTTCAGCATCGCTCTCCTCAACCTTTTGTGTTTCACTTTTGTCCTCCTCTACCTCGTCCTCTTTTTCGTCATCTTCAAGATTTTCTTCCAAGTCCTCTACTTTTTCAACCTTCTCTTCCATTTCAGGTTCTTTGTCTTTATCAATTTTCTTTCCCATCAGCTCCACTTTGAATCTTTCGATCTCTTCTTCATCATCTTCATCAATTTCCTCTTCATCTTCTCCTTTGTAATCTTTTGTATACACCTCTTTCAGCAAATTCCATGAGTCTTTCGCGGTTTTCTCTCCATTAATATGATTCCATGCTTCTCCATCAAAGTTCTCACTCATCAAAACACGAGCTTGATAATCTTTCCATCTCAAGCTTACAAATGCTTTACTCTCTTTCTCTATCATGTTTTTAACGTCTTTTGGCCATTCATAGCCACACTCAACAATCTCCCATAACCCTTTGGAGATTAACTCTTCTTTCTTTCTACTACTCCACTTTTACCCAACAGTAGATTTGTTTTGAATGAAAAGTCTTTGGCATGTTATATGTAAGGGATGTGGTTCATGCAGGCCAATAGGGAAGTTTGAGCAGACGATGGAAGCTGTGGCGAAGCAGCGAAGAGATGAGTGGGTTGCTGGTGGTAGCATGGTGAAGGGGAGAGAGACGCCGTATAGGAGTAAGGGAGAAATGGTGTGAGAATTACAAGGTGCTGGCACGGATTGGAGAGCAACAAGCACATCAGATCTCATATGGTGAGGAAATGATTAAGTATGCCTAATTTTAAATTAGGACTATGCTATACGGCCCGGAAAACATATGTGCAGGAATGTCCAAAAAGAATCTGACGCCTGAAATTCAGGGGGGAAGTATCTTGTGTGCTTCAGATTGTTTCCGCACACGTTCAGACCACTTTCTATTCGGGCCTTACAGCAAAACTGGTTAAATTAAAGGTGCTTTATGTTATATGGCCAAACGCAAATAAATATAATATGACCTGGAATTTCTACAAATAGGCTCATTTGATTTATGATAGGCCGATTTTTATTAAATATAGTATAGTTGAACTTTAAGGCCGCCCAGATTAGTATATGTGTGACCATATATATATATATATATATATATATATATATATATATATATAATAAATATTAATAATAGGCGTGACCTGAATGTATATTTTAATGTGGCTTTAGTTGAAATCTAATTGAAATTAAACTAAGATTAGATTAAGATATTTACATAGGCCAAATTTGGTTAATGAAGAACTATAAACGTGGCCAAATGTTGGCATAAGTAAGTTTGATTTAAGTTAATTAGTATATGTACCTATATGGATGAATTGGCTCACTAATATGACTAACAATTACATATAATGTGCATAATCGAGCTAATAAACACGATTAAGAAATAAACCATATATATGGCCTTTGTTTATTTAATTTAAATACTATGTAACTGATGATCATTGTCATTTGTGCATGCGTTGTCAGAATTCAACAAGAACAGGAGCGTTGAAACAGTATCCGAAAATGCAACATTTATGAAGTTGGTTTGGACAGAACCGGACGCATCCGTAAGTTTGAGAAACGAACGGTTTTTGACAACAAATGGAAACTCAAAGTGAGTTCAACTCACTAAGTTCATCCCGCTTATATTTTCTATGAGCCGGGTTTTTATTTTGTGTGCAATGTTTGCTAATGATTGATAGTTTGATGACTGCTTGCATGGATGCTGAATATTTTTTAATATTCGTTGATTAAATTAAACGTTTGTTTAATTTAATTAAAATAAATCATTATTTTAACAACTGTATTCCAACCGAGGTAACTTACCTTGTTGGTTACATTTATAATAATATAAACATATTTAATAAATAATTAGATACTTGAATGGATGTTGTGAATTGATTGCTAACCGTTATTAGTTACTGTTTAAATCCGTTATTGTGATAAATATATTGTTGTGTTGAAATGAAGATAACCCATTGTGATGTAGGAACGTACAGGTTGGAGGAATCCAACCAGATTCCTCACTATTATTGATAATGTTATTGATATGATTATATATTGTTATTAAACTTGAAATTGACTGATATTTCACGGTCTGATATTTTAGCAGACATTTTCCTCTTAATATTATCGGGAAAAATATAGATTTTTGGAATCAATATTAAATTGATTTTGAATCTTTATATAATTTTGAAATATGATTGTCGAACATAAATCATCGAAGTTTAATTTCATTCTATAATCATTTAAAGTAGATGGAAATTTCAAGATATTATTACATAAGTGATTAAGTGTTTTAACTCAACATATAAAGGAATTTAAGTATTAAGGAAAATTGAAATATGTCCTTTATAAGTTTTCAAAAGGTATAAATGGGGTAAAGGAATCACAAATATATGGAAGTTGATTTTAAATAATTTGAAAGAACGATCCTCCGTACATAATAAATGTGTTGCAAACGTTATTTGTAAATAATTTGGAATGTGCTTGATCGGGGTTTTATTAAGGGATTTAGTGGATGAATGGAAATCAAGTATAGAATAAGGTTTTGGGTGAGTATTTGAATTTGTACAAAATATTAGATAGTGAGATTTTGGGTTGAGTTTGGGTAGAATAGTGATAAATGAAAATGTGTCTAAATGTTAAAAGATTTAGGATTTTAGAGTTTCTGAAGGTCACCCTCCGAAAGCCATTCACGAGAGCCCAATTAACCGATGGTTACTTAAAGAGGGTAAATGATACTGAGTATTAAACTAGTTAATTCATTTTCTTTTATGGATGAATGGTTATTTTATTTTGATAGTTAAATAACCGACTGTTAATCTAGCCAACGATTGGTTGTACGTAAAGACTGGGATCAAATTTATATTCGATAACCATTCTGACCAGTAAATACATAACATTGAAGATAGAAGATGGAGAAATTGAAGACCATGGATCTTCATAAGCGGAAGGATTACTTGTTGAATATTCTCTGGAGAGCTAACAAAGCTATTCTGATGTGATTCGGTCGTAAGTGAGATTTTATGGGTTTGCAAGGACTTCTCGCTACTGATCCGTAAGGATGCGGTAGGAAAGTACCTTCGATTTGTCCAGTCCCAGGACAACTTGCATGGACGAATGCCTAACAGAGTAGGCCTAATAGATCACGTACGATTGATCTCTTAAATGTATTACGTCTGGTGGCGGAGGAATTCGTTCCTCTTAGCTTTTATACCCATGATGTTTTTATGAAATCAATTAGTGGTTTGACAGGTTTGACGATGTGGCATTCAAAGTGAATGGTGGACAGGTGTTCTTGAAGATAAAAGTAGCCTCTAGCCTCACAACCAGGAAATGACAAAAATCGGGCAGGTAGCATGGCTAGGTGGGTCATTCCCAAGCCGAGTGTGTTATAACCAATCTAGAGAAATTCCTTATTTGTTCTTCTTTCGATTCTGTATCTCCGCGGATGGACAGTGAGCCCATAAAGCTGTCAGGTGATAATACATTCGCTACACTCAAGTTAAACGAGTGGGTGGTCATGTGTGGCCGGATTGCAAGATGTTCTTATTGGACCCCAGTGTAATCCCTCTAGAGTACACTGATCAGAAGATGGTCCCATACCTTGTCCAGTAGGAATCCAATCTTCAGTAAGAGCCCGCAGTTTTTGATTTTATACTATATATGTAGAGCGTGGGATGCAAGCGTTCTACTACTTGGTTATTTACTTGATCCACATCACTAGTATAATATTAGTCTAGTATTGATTTTAAAAACGTTTTGGTTATAGTAAGGTAAAAACCGTTCGTGTTTTTGTGTGGGCTGGTCTTACATTACCTATTCTTTGAAAAGGTTTCAAAGTTAAGAAATTTGGATGTGAACTATAACTTAGTGAGTTTTACTCACGCTAGTTCACCAGACTAATCCGTGGCATTTGTAATGTCTTGCGTCAGCCCGAGTTACAGGTTCAGGTTATCACATACAGAGAAGTTCAATGTTAGGTTGGAGGAGTAGAGACATGTTAACATTTGTTCCGCTGTGTATCATATGAGGACAGGATATTATAACTGTCCGGATCTGTTTGTTGTACCCTGATATATGTAAGTATATTTATTTAAGTTTTTTTATGAAGATTATTTCAATATTTTATTCTGCTGCGATATGAGACTATGATTCTGTGTTATTTCTTCTTCATGTTCATCTGTTCTAATAGTTCTATCTTATCTTCCCTCACCTTCTAACTTCTTTCTCTTAATGTTCTGCTTTTCTTTATAATTTGGGTTGACTGTGATAGCTAAATGTCATCTTAAATCATATGTAAAAGTGGGATGTTTCACATGATGGATAGATATTATGCGAGGGTTATTTGATTTTTACCCTTATCAAATTTCGGGGACGAAATTTCCTAAGGGTGGGAGAAAGTAACACCCTGCATTTTAAGATAACAAAATGTGAATAACTGAATTATATATTTAGAATTAAGAGGAACCGACATCACCGTTGTGTTTGTCTCGAAATTCTTGTTCAAATAGACCCCAAGTTTGTGTAAAACGGATAACGCAAGAAGAAGTTATGAGAATTAGAAGTTTGTATACATATAAGGCTCATATATGCAAACATTTTAATAATAAATATATTTAGAAAATCAAAACGCGAAGCAGGAAACCAAGGAGGGAAAAAGACCTGTTAAGGGTCGACCTCCCCCATTGGGGGTCGACCCACTTGTCGGGGGTCGACCCAAGGGTCGACCCACCCAAAGGGGGGTTGACCCTATGGTCGACCCACCGCAGATCTGGGTCAAATTCCCGCTGTGAACGTGGATTTCTTTCTTCACCTAATTCATTGCCGAACACCTATAAATAAGCTTGTGTAGCCTAGCCCAAATCTCATATTTCTGAGACGACCCTATACTCTGCCATTCTTCCTCCTCCTCAAATCTCTTCAGAAAAATAAAATAATTAGTTTAAGAAAATTCTGAATCAAGATCTAGAGGAAAGGAATGTATATTTGCAAATAGATGTTCAGATATCTTATCGAAGAGAGGTAATTTCTTGGATCTAGTCTATTTAAATTTCTCTTCCTTCTTCCTCTTTCTTCCCTTTTTCTTTAGTTGAGAATTGTGAATCCATGGTTGTTAGGTTATAAATCTAGTTAGGGGAAATCATGGAATGCTATATCTGGACCAGGTTTTGGATTTGGAAAGCAATTTAAGTGAGTAGATTTAAGTTATATCATTTTTGATAATGGTATATTTTTGTTTAACATTCCCGTTAATATGCATAGTAAATCTGCTAAAATGTGTAAATCTGTTCAAATATTAACATGATATATGTTGAGATGTTGACATGACATGTTGAAATATTAATACATTAAAATATTAATATATTGGAATATTCATGTATTGTAATATAAACCTGTCTAAATATATGTAACAATTACCGTTGTATACATACATGTTATAATTACATGTTAACCTGTAGCATATTGTACTTGAACCCTTAAATGTAAGAATTGGTATAATTACATGTTAAATTGTTAGAGTGGAATTATTACATGATTTTATGGTTACATGTTGTCATTTTAAAAAAAAGCGATTAATTACATGTTAGGGAAAATATGCGACATGAAAATACAATAATGGACTTAATTTGGGGTTAACCATGACATGTAAAATATGGATTACAGTAAAACTTGAAAGAATGAATATGCCAAGATTTACAGTAAATATAAAACTGTAACCACACTTAAACACGAGGTTAGGTTACACTTGTGGTAGAAGTCTGCCCGGAACTTCCTGGCAAGCCAGCATCCACAAGTGGTTAACTTAATCCGAGGGGTTGAGTGCATAAATGTAGACGTGATGGTGCTAAGACACGAGGTTAAGTACGACTTGTGGTAGATGTCTGCCCGGACCCCACCGGCATTTCCAACATCCACAAGGGTAGACTTAATGTGAGAGGTATAGCGCATTAATAGTTATAAATAAATGGCAATGATAGTAATTAAATGTCTAACTCAGAAAATAAGAAAGGAAGGGATGTAATGGACTGAGTTAGTGTGAAGCGAAGGAAATGTGATGTATTTCCCTAAATGACCTGTTTTTCAGAACATTGTTGCAAATAAGCCATAGTGAAAAAAATAAGGTAAAAGAAATTACTTGCCATCACTGATTTTTTGGAATACATTATGGAAATAAATCACTAATTCCTTCTGTAAATTAAACTGATAAGGTGCATGAAATGTTTTTCTTAATAAAATAAGGAACATATTATAGTGAATGAAGGTTAATGAGTTACAATAGGAATTGGATTGGAATAAACCGGGAATGATAATAACCAATTATAAACAAATTACATTAATGAGAATGCTATATAATAGGTGGGCCTGTCCTAAGGACAGGTGGAAATTATAACTTAAGTTATAATAAACGATAAAGAAAATGGGATAACTTATGTAAGGAGATAAGTTGTACTTAATTATAAATTAAGTAGTTTGTAAACTTGAGAATTTGAAATCTGTTGATAAGAATAACATGTTAAAGGCTTATCCTAGGAGAAGTGGAAGTTATAACATAAAGTTGTAATATACGGAAATGAAACTTATTAGTAAACCTTAGTTAAGAGAACTAAGTTAATAAGTAAACAACGATAAGTTATAGTGATAGTGTAAGAGGAGATTATGAGTAAATAAGAAAGAATGAGGCAAACTTATAAGTTATATTTAATCATAAATAGTAAGTGACATGTTAAACAGAAAACATGTGAACTGAGATATCCTTAATTACATATTAAGTAGAACATGTTATGAAATTGGACAGTGAATAATATAAAGAGATTGCAGATTACAGACCTTGGATTACAATCTAGAGAATAACATGTTATGGGATTATTAATAAAGTTAAATGGATTAAGTTATAACTGGTATTAATAAGAAAAAGGAACTTGGCAACTTGAATAAGAAGTCTACGTCACTAGGAATAACCAAGTTGAATAAACCTGAAAGGGAAGAACAAGCGCGTAATCAAATGTTTAGACATAGGGTCTAATAACAAGTTAAACTGAGGCGCTTGGACCAGTCCGCACGTTTGAGGGTGAATATCCCAACGTGTTAGATCATCGTAGTGTCATGGGACAGAGCGGAGCGCACATCCATCTGATTATTCTGATCGATATTCCATTGGCTCCGAAGGACTGGAAGGGGAAGCACGCGACTTCCTGGAAGGCAATCAGAAGACTGTAGAGTGGCATAGGTGATTCGACGATCATGTTGCCTGACTTTTTTGGTGGGGTTATGACCACTCTTGTGTGTACTGATAGATCTAACCATTAGTGATAGCTAAACATCGAGTACCTACCATCGACAGTTGGTGTGATGTGGAAAGACGGAGAGCTAAATCAACAGACCATACACCTCATGCTATCAAGGTTATGGGTGAGGGACATGCCAAATAGGATTTTTTGTTTGATGTATGTAGTATGCTCTTGGGCCAGGTCATTAGTTCCTAAGGCGATCATCTTTCATTAGTTAGGGGAGGGGTCAGGTGGGATAACAACCACTGAAAATGCAGACCTTATCATCTGTGTAAGCAGATATCTGAAACGGTCCCGACCGATTTCCGTGTTTCTTGTGCAGCCCTGCCATGGGACTCGGTGCATAATAGAGGATAGATGCGGTTAAGACATTAAGTATGATTGACAATACATACGTGGGAAAGTCTAGATACAATGCTTGTCTGCTCTGGGTGGTGTATCGTAGACTCTAGGGCATTACTCTGTGATCTGATTCGATCAAAGGTGGAAGTTCGTACTCTTACGTAGCATGGTGATGGCAGAACGTAGAGTTGTTATATAGAGATTCGTACGTCACTCCAGCGTAGGATGAGGGACTGCGTATATTCCTGAGGCTTTATGGTGGAGACCATGCGAGTGGGGTACCATGGGGTGTACCTTAATACTGGGGGTAGTTGAATGTATGCTATATTAGGTTAATCCACTTGGAAGTAAATGGGTACGACGTGTGTGTAATCCTTGAGTGTTGTTAACCCAAATAACCTAATGAACAAGAAAATTTAACTGAACGGTATATGTAGGATTATCCAAAATGTGTAGTTTAAATTCAGTCACCAGAACTTGTGTTCTAATCCCTCCTCATAACATACTCGTTTGTTAGATTTGTGGTAGAGATATGATAGCTTTGGTTACTAGGTGAGCAGTATCATTACTACGGTAAGGCTATACTTTGATATTATTATACTTTATCCATTCCGCTGTGAGACATTTTCTGAGCTCTGGTATATTTTAAATCTTTGTCTTTTCTGCAGAATACCAAGGAGACCAACACGGGTTTCGATGGATTAGAATTTTGAAGAAAAGAATTCGTTCTGTTGGAATTCGGGTTGTTAAAATACCAGGGAGCTGCACATGGACAGTTTGGAAGGTGAAGGTGTCGACTTCAGCTGACTGGTGTTGCGTGATGACTGGACTTGGGATGACGTGGCGCGAGACGTCTTGGGTGAAGTTGTTTTACTAATGTTGTTAGGGCATTAATGGTAGTGTGGTGTTTTATGGGGAAATTAGAGTTTGAGGGCTGGTAACTGGCCGTACGAGAGGCTAGGGTGCACAGTGGCTTGTGATCGGTGGTGCAGTGACCTCATAGTGGCAGGAGGTAGTGTGCATGTGCACACAACACGTGCAGAGGGAAGAAACATAAGAGAAGAAGGAAAAGAAATAGAAAGCAGAAGGGAGTCTTTCGTGTATAAGAAGGGGTGGCGGTGTATTTTAATAAAAACGAATTTCGGCCCAGCTTTCAAAGAAAAATAGTAATAGTAGAGGGGGAGTTGGCCTGATCGGGCAAGACAAGGAAAATAGGATAATAAAGAAACAAAGAAATGGAGAGAAGGGGAGATATCCTTGGATGGGCTGTGTAGAAAAATAAGGGAAGAAACTATAAAAAGGAAATAAAAGTAATAAAAAGGAAAGATAAAATTTAAGTTTACAAGTTTTTTTATATATATATATGTGTATATATATATATATTGACGAAAATATATACAAGTTAGAATAAGGAGATTTGATCGAATAGTACTTTTGCTCATGTTTTTGAAGTTGAGTTGATCAATGATGTATGCAAGTAAGTCGACGTAATTATCGAGTATTAAACAATTCAATTTTAAAAAATATTGATATATTTAATAATTTAAAAGTAGTTTATAACACTCAGTATCATTTGAAGTTTATCGAACATAATTTAGACGCCTGACTAAATTAACTCGGAAACTACTGACTAGTAAGGATCCATAAGTTCAGTAAATTCTACACTGTTTCTTCAATTAATCGATAATCAATTGAATTGTGTATAATTGCGTATATCGTAATAATTATATTATATATTGACATCTATAAGGGGAAAATAAACACCGTTCCACTATAAGCTATATTGACTAACTTGTTTGGACACCCTATTAGGAGAAATAAGCATCGTTTTGCAATTATATTAGTTTAGCATATTTTATTAGTAAATATATGAAGTTGAAATGTTATATTATCAGTTGATAATACTAAATTGTATTTACATGGTTGTTTGTGTAAATGTGGTTAACGGCTTGAATGTCGTCTTTTATTGAACTGCTATATGCCGTTGGAACTACTAAGTTATACTGTTCTGTAAACTAAATCAGAAATTTACTTAAGTTGATAATAGTTTGAATAATTAGTTTAAGAAACAATTAAAGGTGATTATTTTAAATTAATTATATTATTAATTTAATTTAAAAGGGAAGATTAACTGTAATCAGTTAATCATACTGTTTTTAGGTTGATTTGAATCAACTGTTTTAAATGGGATTGGATTATTAAATTAATTTGTTTCCAATTAATTTATTAGAAATATTTTAAAAAGTAATTGTTAAACATAGAAATGTTTTATATAGAGTTAATTAATAGATTTTGGTAAATTAATTGTGAAGTTAGGATAAATTATCCAAGATGGTGTTTTTAACTTAATTAATCTCTTAATTAAGTAACGTCTAAAGACAATTTGATTATAAAATAAAAAGGGAATTAAGTAGATTAAGTTCCATGGTTCTAATATTAAAGTTAACCAAGTTAATATGATAAATGTTTTTAAAACAACAACGTTGTTTTGAAACTGAATTTAGATTCGAAAATCAAATGGATTTACAAATTTTGTTTTGTCGAATATTTTGGATATCGAACTTCTACGAATCTTAACAATAAGAATGATTTCGACTCAAGTTCTGAAAGGTAATTAAAATACCCCAACTTGGACGATTTCATTGTTATCTGATAGGCAGTATTAGTTTGTGTTCGAAATGGGTGTTATAATTGAATTTCGCTTTCAGATCTGAAACATATATTCAAGAGTAAGATTCCACATAAGATTGATAAAAAGAATTTTCTAAGTTAAGAAATATTTATATTTTCCGATAAATATAAACAAAGTTAATATTTTAATTTAAATAATTGAAGATTATTTGAATAAGGCTTAGTAGAACCAAGGGAAATAAATCTATTTATTTTATTCTATATTTGATAGTTAACTCACCGAGTATCAAATGTTGACCTTTTACGTTATCGTTTCGAAGAGTCCGGAATTTAATTCCACTCTAGTTCAATTTATACATTTCTAGTAAGAGATTATTGAAGACCATTGAAGATGGAGTTTATGCAAGGGTTGTTCTGTTAATTCTAGGTATCAATTGCCTAAGATGGATCTATAGGATAGTGCCTTCGGTTTTTCCAGTCCCAGGGCAACTTGAATGGATGAATGTCTGACAGAGTATACTTAACATATCATACAATTGATCTCTACAAACTATGTTTGGTGGTAGAGGAATTCATTTCTCTTAGCTTTATATCCATGGTATTGGTAAAATCAATTTGTGATTTGATGGGTTTGACGATGTGGCATTCAAGGTGATTGGTGGCCAGATGTTTTGAAAGATTTATAACCTCAAGTCTCATCAACCGGGAAATGCTGTAAAATCTGGTAGGTCGCGTGGCTATGTGGGTCGCTCCCATCAAAAGGGTGTACCATTACCTGATCTAGAGAAATTAGATGACTTCGGTTATTCCATTTATTTGTATGCTATCAGTTCGGTTGGCTAGCCCCCAACCGTGGTAATGATATATTTGGTACTCTCAAGTGAAGTGAGGGGTGCCCCATACCTTACTAGGAAATCTATTATCCAATAAGCGCCCGCGGCTTTGATTGTAGACTCTGTAGTTGGGAGTGAGATGCAAGTGTTCTACTAGATTGCTATTTATTTGTATTTAGACACTATTATAATATCAGAATAATTATGTTTTGAAAAATGTTTTAGGTTATCGTAAAGTAAAAGCCATTTGTATTTATGTGTGGATCGGTCTTACGATTATATTTTCTTTCAAAATGTTTTAAAAGGTAAAATCATGTTGTTTTTAATTGTTTACTCACACCAATCCCATGATTGAACCAGAGTTTATTTTTCTATGTTTTTCCTATACTCTTAGGGGCCTAAATTTGTATGGGTAGTCAAGTAGTTCAGGATTTTATAGATTTTCTTGGAGGAGCATGGAGCAGTAGGCTTCAACGATAGATATAGATTTTATTTCCGTTGTGATATATATATATATATATATATATATATATATATGTGTGTGTGTGTGTGTGTGTGTGTGTGTGCTGTACTCTGATGATGTATGTAAGAAAAATACAGATTTGTATTCCAAAAGTGATTATATATACATATTTTATTTTATTCCGCTACGTTAGTGAGATTCTGTGTTGTTGTTCAGTTCTATCTTCTATCTATTTTCTTATATTGAAATATTTCTTTCTTTTTATTTCTCACCCTCTAACTTCTTTCGATTAATGATTCATATTTTTCGTGCAATTTGGGTTGGACATGCGTTGTATTAAATCATCTCAAATGGTACGTATTGAGGGTATCACAAAACATAGGCAAATTTGTTGACCGAATATTTACTGTTTTATTTTTTTTCCCACTTAATCCAGCTATTCACAAATATCGTCAAAAATATCGTTTCCACTTGAAATATCTTCGGGATGAATGCCTACATATAATTCTGAAGTTATTTCTTTCAACGCCTTGCAAAAAAAACATAAACAATGTTGACGGCAAAAATGTCGAAAACACCAAAGATTCCTATTACTAGGAATTGTTATTATGGTCGCAAGACTAAGTAGAAGAAAGCAGTAAACGACGCAAAGGATTTATAGTGGTCCGGTCTCGGTAGAGGCCTACGTCCACTTTAAAAAGGCATTGGAATATTATTAATCACTCAAGAATAACAAAGTAGAGGCATGCTCATGAAATTTCATTATATCACTTTCATAATGGTCATAGGATAGGTATCTGGGAAAAAGAATACTTAATTCTTCTTCTTCCTCAAATAGGAGATGCCATTAATGAGGCTTATGAAGCTCAATGAAGGTCCCAAGTGATCAAAATCCAACCCTTTTGAAGTGTGAGGCCATAGGCTATTTATAGGAGTGGGGGTAGGTAGGATTAGGTAGGAACATGTGAGAAAGGGGGACCATATGCAGATTTTCACACCTGTCACCTGCACTAGCAGAATTTCGCATTCGGAGCTGGGTGCGAAATTTTGCACTTGATGGGTGCAAAATTTCATACCCGCTGGGAGAGAAATTTCACACCCGTTGTATGCGAAATTTCGCACCTGCTGGGTGCAAAATTTTGCACCAGCGATTACACCCGGATTTGAGGCCTCGGCTCGAAATTGGGTCTTGGGTGCTACGAGGTTATGAGCGGCGCATTCCCTTCTTGATCCTATCTCTTTCGCTCCTAAGCGTCCCTCTCGGTCTTAGCTCCATGCGATGCGTTGAGTTGAGTGTGTATGATGTGCTCCTAAGCGTCCCTCTCAGCTTCTCATGAATCGCCGTCTTCCCGGAGGGGCCAAGATGGAAAGAGCGGGTCTAGCAAGAAGTGGCCCGGTGCAAAGGATGAACCGTCGAGCGCTGAATCTACAAAAAAGAACAAGCACAAGAGGAAAAAAACATGATTAGTTTTAGTGACTTAAGTAGAAGTTACTATTATTTTGGTAGTGTAGGCCGATATTTTACACGAGTACGACCCTCGCTTTTGGTTTTTCAAGAAATGGTGTGGTTCTCATGTACACCCTGTCATTAGAAAAGAATATGTTAGACATATAGTTTGTTAAATGTGTGTGTGTAAAAATTTAAACATGAAGTAGTAAAGATCGCAGTTTATGTCAAGTGTTCAGTTGTTCTTTTTATGTTTTCCAGCGTCCTGTACTTACATAAGTATACTTATCGTTGCACTTGTCATAAAAGCAATTGGGTACCGCGCTCTAGGTCAATTATTCCAGAGGGGTGTAATAGAGCACTGGTTTTAGTAAGTTCCCTCAGCTCAGGAAACCTGTAGTTTGCGAAACCAGGCTGTGCGCCTGCTGTTTTGGGTTTCCCGGGTTAATCCTAAGTATAGCAAAGGCGTAGGGTGTCGCGTTGTGCGGTCCTCCAGGTGGGTGGCTCTCCCGTCGTTCATCGGGTTGGGGCGAGTCGTCGGCGTCATTTATTCGCCGATGAGGTGAGCCCAGATCATCAGCTCGTAAGATCCGATCGTGGCCATGGGCTACCCCTAAACCTTAAGAGCTAAGGGGGAAGAAACGATTTAAAGTCGGTCATGGTGCTGCGCCAAGATTCGACCGGCACCCGCGATCGACGAAGATAGACTTGCGTCACTCCTAGTCGGTTGTTGGGTGGCGGCGCCAAGTCGGCTGGACATGGATGCGGAATGATTTGTTCTTGGCCTCGGCACGGGGCTGAGGTTCGAGTTAGTGGTTGTTTATACCCAATCGTGCCGCGGGCCGTCGATTCGAGTAGCGTTGATGGCTCCCATGCTTAGGGTGCCGGATGTAGCCAAATGTTTCAGCCTCGATGTTGGCTTGAGGTTGGGACAGCGACACTGGCTCCCATCACTGGGGTGACGATACCGCGATCGCATGTTTGATTTATGTCGGTTGTCAGAACTAACAAGACACATCAAGTGAGAAGTAAACGACAAGGAGATAGGAAACTGAACATAATTTCTACCAATAACTTTGGAAGTAGTAGCCTTTACAACGCCTTGCATTTCTAGAAAACAAAACATTGCTGGAAAGCATAAACAACCGTAAACTAAGTTATGTGAAGTAGCGGCGGAAATGTTCGCTGTTCCATGCCCATGCGAGTTCAACTCCGTCGATGGTGGAGAGTTTGATAGTTCCATCGCTAAGCTTTCATTGTATGTAGTACGGGCCTTCCCAGAGGCCTATTACCGGAAGATAACCCTCTTTAGGACGAGGTCGCCGATGTTGAGGTCCTTATGTCGAACCTTGGAATTGAAGTATCGGGCTACCCGCTGTGGTTGGGCGGCGGCTCTGAGATCGGCCTCATTCCTCTTTTCTTCCAGCAAGTCAAGTGATCCCAAAAGTAGGTCTTGGTTTGTCCTTGGATTGAAGTAAGTGACCCAATGGGATTGAAGCTTAAGCTCGATGGGAATGGCGGCTTTAGATCCGTATGCGAGGGCGAAAGGAGTATGACCAGTTGTTGTCTTGTGGGTTGTCCGGTAGGCCAATAGAGCCAGAGGAAGCTTGTCTTCCCACATGCCCCCATCCTTTTCCAGATGTTTCTTGATGACGGGTTTGAGGACCTTATTAACCGCCTCGACTTGCCCATTGGCTTGAGGATGAGCGACCGCTGAAAATCTATTATCGATGCCATGGCTTTGACAGAAGGCTTTGAACTCGGCGCTCCCAAACTGAGTACCATTGTCGTAGATGATAGCTTGGGGAACCCCATAGTGGGTAATGATGTTGCGGATAACAAAGTTGATCATCTTCTTCGTGGTAATAGTGGCGAGGGATTCAACTTCTGGCCACTTAGTGAAATAGTCCACTGCGATGACGGCATATCGTGCCCCACCTCTAGCCATTGGAAGAGTTCCGATGATGTCGGTTCCCCAAATGGCGAACGGTCATAGGCTGACTATTTGAGACAATTCGGTAGGGGGTCTCTTGGGATTTTGGAGAAGCGCTGGCACTTACCGCACTAGCGAGCATAGTCCGCGGCGTCTCGATTAAGCATGGGTCAATAATATCTATGTCTGAGTATTTTTCTGGCCAAGGTTTGTTCCTCAGTGTGATCGCCGCATTTGCCCTCATGCACGTTGCTCGACACTCGGAGGGCATCGCCATGAGCTACACATCGGAGCAAGAGAACAGGGAAACCCCTGTGGTAAAGTACTCCATCTGTAACATCCCATATTTTCTATATATTTAAATTTCGATTTAAAATAAATAAAATGTAATAAAATTAGAGAAAAATCAAATTTTGTTGATTTTTAATGTTGATGAATGGTTGAATTGAATACAAATAGATTTTTAATTTAGTTTGTACTTAGGATGGTTGTAATTTGAAATTTTTATTTTATAAATTAAATAAATTTGAGATGTTTAGTTTATATTGGGAATTCAAATTTTATTTGAAATGGAGAATTCTAAGTTGTTAATTATAATTGAAACTCAAACCAAAAAAAATTAATTAATCAAACTTGAGAAATTAGAATGTGTGAAACGACTTATAAAAATTTATTTAGGTGTAATTAGGATTGAGTGTAATTTAAGAAATATTTAAATTGAAATAAAACAGTAAAATGAATAATTGAATATTTTATTAATTAAATTAACTGTGAAATTTAACTGCTTTGGCGACTGTCTCGGAATTCGACGAAACTGGCGCCATTGGATCTGGAACGGTGAATTATTATAGGATTTCAAATTTCAGAATAGTCGGACCTGTCGTTTGGTCGTACAGAATAAAACGTGAATGGAGTTATGTAATTGGATAATTGTCGTTTACCATTCTGAGCCTTCCATTTATACTAGTAAAATCCCTTCCTTCACTTATCAGCCCATTCTCTATTACGTGTACTTTTCTCCATCAAATTTCATCGTTAACGGCAGAAACATTTTTCCAAACCCTCCTTCAAATAAAATACAAGATTGAAAATAAAATCTCTCCAAATCCTAGCTTATTATATATCAAAACGAAGAGCTCGACGATACGAAGTTACGAGTACTCTCTGTTTCGACATGCAGTAGGTGGATTGGCCTGAATTCGCGGTCAAAGGTGCAGATTTCGGAAACCCTAAGCTACGATTTGGGGGTTTTCAATCTGGAAATCAATCGAAGATTTGAGCTTCTGGGTATTGTAGAGGAGCTTCACACGAGTTCATGGGTGGTAGTTGGAGGTTGTATAGTTATTGTGGCGCCGGAATTTTGGTTTGGAAGGTCATAAAACACGACCATTTGGCTTGACGGTGGTGGCTCCATGGTTGACCGGAATTGAGGGGTCCGACACCAGGGATCGCACGATGAGATGAGGGGCACTATGGTGGTGGTCTTAGCAGTTATAGAGGTCGGTCGATGGTGAATTTCAAAATCAAGCTTGCGGTCGTGTATGGGTTTATTCGTGAGTGTGTACTGTAGCAGAAAGGAGGGAGGAGCGGGAACAGTTAAAAGGGGTGCTGACATGTCAGCTCATGGTTGGTGAGGAATAAGTTTTATTAAATTTTTATATATTTTAAATCCAAATCATAAATTGCTAATAACTTTCTCATATTAACTCAGATTTCAACATGGTTGTGTGCGTTGGGATCGTGACAGAATTGCGGTCGATCTGAGACTGGTTTGGCTGCGTGTAGGGACTGTGAAATTTTGGGCTTTGGTTGGACATTCGATCCACTAAAGACTCAAAGGTTAGTGATTTTATCACTTACGAATAACTGAATTATTCCCATAATTATCAATTTAAATTGTGAAATAAGTTTGGTTGCATGGTTGTGTTTGATTGATGATTGGTTGCTTAAACTGACATGCAAGTATGTTAATCTGAAAATTTAGGTCGATAATTAGTTATTTAATTTAATTAAAATTACTAGGTGGAAATTCTGATTTTTGCAAACCTGTGAAACAGATTAATACTGATCAATTGGATGAATGGTTATGATGGATACTTTGGTTTGATTCCTGAATGGATATTGTTATGTTCCATTGTTCAGTATGTGTGTATTAGTTTAACGGATCCTCGAGAGATGGAAAATCCCGTACATCTCTTGAGTTACTGCACCCATGACACTCAAGTTATTTCATGTTTAAATTTGACTAATATGAGAATGATTTAGTGTTGATCCGAGTGTTTGTTATGTTTTTCTCTTTATGCAATATGCTCGGGTCAGCAGACGTTTGCAATTAACGAAGATGACTGTGCCTTGGAGATTGAAGACAAAGTTTGGTATATCTATATTTATTACAAGTATGTATTCCCGCTGCATTACTATAAACATTTGTACTAGTGTAACTCTGATAATCATTGTATGATATAGACAAGCATATATATATATTTCAACTGTTTAACTGATAGTAATTTGTTTATTACATGTTGTCCTTCTACTGTGAGAACTTTGTTGTTGTTTTTCCTTTCATCTTATTTTTCTTATTTCCCAATAACTACCTGTAAATGTGATTCATTTGGGTCGACATGTGTGGTTTATTGTCGATTTGAATGGTCAAAATGGCGGGTCATTACAGTTGTTATCAGAGCGTATGGTTGGCGACAACCTTGGCTCTGTTTGGTAATAAACTCATTAGAGATGGGGTTAGTAATGCCTTAGAATGAGTTTAAGAATATATATGAGAGAGCGTACTTGTGTTTTTTTATATATAAAATGGTTTTATATATTGTGTTGACTTGTTCTGTTGAATATTTATGGATTCTGGTCGATTTATGGGACGCCATAGAATCGATAGGAATTTCTAAATAATCAAATAGAATGGATCGACATAATATGGTTTTCGATTATATTTTATATGTTAAATATATTATTATTGGTTTTAGTGTATATGCCTTTGTCGTTAGAAAGCGATAATATTAAGCTATTATCTGTTATGGTTGATTAAATAATAAATCTAATGGACGGGACAAATTAAATGGTTTAAAAGGTTTAAAAATAAAAGGTATAAAAGACATTTAGGAAAATATATGTTGGAAATCGGATAGAAGTGGACTCGAGAACCTGATTCCGGTACTTTGAAAATAGATTTTCCAGGATTTTTGCGAAATATGGTATTTTGGTAAGTGTTCCCAAAAAGGAATGGTTTTAAGGATTTTAAAGAAATAAGTGTAATTCTTCTCGGACATCAGAAATGATTTCGGTAATGAGTGCACGCATTATCGACGTTTATTCTGAAGCATCTAAGTGGGGAAGACCACTCCGTATTTTCATATCTGGTTTGAAAAGGGTTTTTGGATTTAAATTCCTATGGTATAAGTATATATGGATGTTATTTTAAACTTAGTTTGAAACCCGGAATCAAGTAATTTAAAATCGCCTTAACAAATGACATTGACTTAAGGATTAAAGTAACTCGAGTCATTAAAATTTTGGACTTAAATGTTGAGAGAATGGAACCATCGCTTAAACTCAATCGTGGACGATAATAAAGTTAAATAAGTTACTAGTTTGGTTGATAAAAGTGTTAGAGAAGTTGAAATTCACTTTGGAAAAGATTTCACCTAAGTCAACTAAAATGAATAGAAATATTAGGTTGTGCAATAAGGAGTGATAACTCACGACTGGGCTAATTCATAAGTTGTTAAGTTAGTGGACAAGGTGTGGAAAGAAACTTATGTTGTTAATAATATGGATTGCTGATAAATAACAAATTTGAAGGAAATGAAGTGGTTAATGGAATTTGAATGGTCGATGAATTAGAAATGAAAGAGATCTAATTGGGCTAGACCCCATTTGGATAATATATCGAATATCAATCTAAGTATAAACCATGAAGGAATAGAGGGTAAACCATTTTGTCGAATGAAATATGATTTCATTTGAGAAGTGGAATCGAGTAAAATAAAGTTGACTTAGAAAATCGAATAATAATAAAGGTTGGGAACTAAGTATAAAATTCGAGTTATGAACTGACTTTAATTCAATTTGGAACTTGAAAGCCTAATTAATGAATAGAGTTAAAGGAATAAACCTTAATTTAAAAATGAATGGGAATAAGTGAAAAATGTTTAGATGAATCGAAGGGCCAAAATAAGAATAATGAGATGCAAATATAAATTTGGCTTATTCGGAATAAAGTAATAGTAAAACAAACTCTAAATATGGAACTAGAGAAATCGAAACGAGATATAAATATAAACTGGAGCTGAGTTATTGGATTGAATTAAAAGAATCAACTTAGGAAATTTAATAAGTTGATTTAGAATTCATATAAATAACAGGATCGAATAAGTATAATGTGATTCATATGGATAACTAAAGGTGAATCATCGAGAAAAGGAAAAAAATTGATAACTAACCTAATGTAGAGTTTTTCTATGGTTGGAAACTCCAATTTAAATAAATCGAACATAGATAAATGGAACGTCATTCGATGGAATTTGAATGAAGTAAACAGTAATGAGTAAGGAATTAACAAATCAGCCCACATTATTGAATTAAGGATTTAGCACAATCAAGTTCATTGGAATTTAAAAAAAATAAAATTCAAGTTTAATTAGAATTTAATACCTAGGATGAAACAAGAACAAATAGAAATATATTGAATGAAGTAGGCCGTTAAAGGAAAATCCATTTCTGGGATTATGAAATGTAAATGTAAATGATTTAATGAACGATAAGATGAAATTAGCTTAATGTAAGTAAAATGAACATGAGTATACTTAAGAAATAAAGGACAAATCATATTCGAACATAATGGAATGATAATCCATTGTGATAGTTAATTTTTTCTTAAAATTTTGGGAATCGGAAAATTTGAACTGGAAATAAAAATAATCCGATGTCATGTGAAAACCTGAAATATTAGATAAGTTGAAAGCAAATGACCATAACTTTTGAATGAATGATCGGAATTCGACGATCCCGGACTTTTTGGAAACCTTAGAATCTGAACTATAACTTCTTTTAATAGCGCCATGTTGAAATTTTCATGTTTACTAAGCCGAAATTCAAGTTTTAGTCGTGATACCATGCGTTGGAATTTAAAAACCGAACCGTATATCAATATTGTTTTGGTCATAACTTCCTAACGGAGCGTCGCATTTAATGTGCAAGTACAATTCGGAAAGCCCCAGATGTAAATTAAAACTTTTTATTAATATGCTGAGATAAATTCTGATGTTTAAAGGGTTAAAAGCTGACATGAACAATTCAAGCCTGCATTTTTCAGCGTATGGGCTGAAGCGTTCACCTTCACTAAAACAGACATAACTTTTAAACAAATTATCCAAATTCGACGAATCCAGACAATTCAGAAAGCCTAAAACAAATACTACGATTTTTGCCTAGAGTCTTAGTCAAATTCCATCATTTAAAGGGTGATAATCGATGATTTGTTCATTGTCCTGTCGCTAACCTTTTGGTTTTGAAGTTAAAATTCTTAGTATATGTTGTGTAGGTTATATGATTTTCCTATGTGTTGTTATATGTTGATTCTTATGCATATTTGAGCATTCTAGTAGGTGCAAGGAATGGTGGTACGCTTGGAGCTCGTTTGCGCTAAATACTAGAATGCTAAGGTAAATGAAATTGCAAATACCGCTAAAGAAGGTACGTATTGTATTATATGGTTTTGGGTTTATATATATATATATATATATATATATATATATATTGTTTTCCCCTTTTTAGGATGCCTCATCGTGTGATGAGATGAATATTGAGTTTATATCTATGTTGGGATTTTTCCCGGGCCTCTCCGTACAAAAGAGATGCTGCCGAAATTTTCCATGATTTCGGAGTTAGAGTTTTATGAGATTTTTCAAATCATATAACTTATTTTATAAATATTATTTTATAAGTATGGATTTGGAAGTATGAATATGGTCAATATCGTATTTCGTTCTCTTTTCGAGGACGAAAAGATTTTTTTAAGTAGGGGAGAATGTAACTTCCCATATTTTCTATATATTTAAATTTTGATTTAAAATAAATAAAATGGAATAAAATAAGAGAAAAATCAAATTTTGTTGATTTTTAATGTTGATGATTGGTTGAATTGAGTACAAATAGATTTTTAATTTAGTTTGTACTTAGGATGGTTGTAATTTGAAAATTTTATTTTATAAATTAAATAAATTAAATAAATTTGAGATGTTTAGTTTATATTGGGAATTCAAATTTTATTTGAAATGGAGAATTCTAAGTTGTTAATTATAATTGAAACTCAAACCAAAGAAATTAAATAATCAAACTTGAGAACTTAGAATGTGTGAAATTGACTTATAAAAATTTATTTAGGTGTAATTAGGATTGAGTGTAATTTAAGAAATATTTAAATTAAATTAAAACAGTTAAATGAATAATTGAATATTTTATTAATTAAATCAACTGTGAAATTTAACTGTTTTGGAGACTGTCTCGGAATTCGATGAAACTGGCGCCATTGGATCTGAAACGGTGAATTATTGTAGGATTCCAAATTTCAGAATAATCGGACTTGTCGTTTGGTCGTACAGGATAAAACGTGAATGAAGTTATGTAATTGGATAGTTGTCGTTTACCATTTTGGGCCTTCCATTTATATTAGTAAAATCCCTTCCTTCACTTATCAGCCCATTCTCTATTACGTATACTTTTCTCCATCAAATTTCATCGTTAATGGCAGAAACATTTTTCCAAACCCTCCTTCAAATAAAATACAAGCTTTAAAATAATATCTCTCCAAACCCTAGCTTATTATATATCAAAACGAAGAGCTCGACGATACGAAGCTATGGGTACTCTCTGTTTCGACATGTAGTTGGTGGATTGGCCGGAATTTGCAGTCAAAGGTGCAGATTTCGAAAACCCTAAGCTATGATTTGGGGATTTTCAATCCGGCATTCAATCGAAGATTTGAACTTCTAGGAATTGTAGAGGAGCTTCACATGAGTTCTTGGGTGGTAGTTGGAGGTTGTATAGTCGTGTGTGGCGCCAGAATGTTGGTTTGGAAGGTCAGAAAACGCAACCGTTTGGCTTGACGGCGGTGGCTCCACGGTTGACCGGAATTGAGGGGACAGACACCAGGGGATGCGCGGCGAGATGAGGGGCACTATGGTGGTGGTCTTGGCAGTTATAGAGGTCAGTCGTTGGTGAATTTCACGGTCAAACTTGCGGTCGTTTATGGGTTTATTCGTGAGTGTGTACTGTAGCAGAAACGAGGGAGGAGCGGGAACAGTTAAAAGGGGGTGCTGACGTGTCGGCTCATAGTTGGTGAGGAATATGTTTTATTAAATATTTATATACTTTAAATTCAAATCGTAAAATGATAATAATTTTCTCATATTAACTCGGATTTGGACGCGGTTGGGTGCGTCGGGATCGTGACAGAATTGTGGTCGATCTGTGACCGGTTTGGCTGCATTTGGGGACTGTGAAATTTTGGGTTTTGGTTGGACGTTTGATCCACTAAAGACCCAAAGGTGAGTGATTTTCTCACTTATGAATAACTGAATTATTCCCATATTTATCAATTTAAATTGTGAAATAAGTTTGGTTGCATGGTTGTGTTTGATTGATGATTGGTTGCTTAAACTAACATGCAAGTATATTAATATGAAAATTTAGGTCAGTAATTAGTTATTTAATTTACTTAAAATTACTAGTTGGAAATTCCGATTTTTGCAAACCCGTGAAACAGATTAAAACTGATCAATTGGATGAATGGATGTGATGGATACTTTGGTTTGATTCCTGAATGGATATTGTTATGTTCCATTGTTTAGTATATGAATGTGTGTGTTGTTTGGCGATAAATCCCATTTACCCTTGATGTTACGTGCATCTAATAAGCCTAGGATTAATCGATTTAATTTAATTTTTTAAGAACACAGAGTGAAATGATAAATCTCTGTGACCTTGATTTGGATTGAAATGATAGATACATCCCTAAATCTCGAGAAATTAAATTTAAAATCACTTGGCCATAGGGTAGCAAATTATATATGGACATCGGTTGGTTAAATGATTTAAATACCTGAAATTCTATTGATGAGGAATTTTACTTGAAGGAAATGTGTTGATACTGATAAGATTTTTTTTTTGTTTCCTTTAAACATGAATTTGATTATCAAGGAATTTGTCAAGGTAAATTATTCAAACAAATCAAGATTTGTAAGTGGAGTTTTTAATATACCTTGGAGTTTCAAATTCTATGGTAAGATTTGTAATTGAAAATTTTCCATAATTAAATTTAGTTTTAAATGAACATCATTTGAGTATATTCTAAATCACCGCAAATTTTGATATGAATATGGGTTGATTCCTCTAAATTGAAGAAATGGGGTTGAATGGCATTTGAAACAAGATATTGAATTATGTAAACTCCATTGAGACCGGAGTATAGATTCAAGCATTGAAATTCGGAAGGAAGGAACGATTATGGTTTAAGAATTTTATTATATATAAACTGCTGATTTCAAATAAACCATTCCTTTTCCTAAAATTCTAGTTATTAAAAACTTTTTACTTATAAACTATTCTGTTATGACTAAATTCTTCCTTATATTTTATTCTTAAACTAATTAGAAGAACTTTTGTTTATTTTATGTATATTCATAGGGATCTAAAATATCTTGTCTTATTCTAACTATTATACTCTATATATATGTATACTTTTGTATAAAGATTTTTCATAAGCATCTATTTTTCAAATTTGTACTATATGAATTGTAAATTTCTGCCGGATGGAAAGTGTTTGGATTTAAATTGTTGGTTTAATGAAGTAGAGATAAAATATATTTTATTTGAATATGAATCGTTTTGGGATATTATAGAATTATGATGTATGGATCTAGAAATAATATTCTAGTTTGAAATATAAATCAGTTTGGAATGATTACGATATGTTGATATGGAAATTATATTCTTTTGGATATAAATTGAGTTCGAAACAAATTATGATATTATGGGGATATGAAAACGAGCCTTTGAGAAATGTAAAAGAACCAACCGATGTGGAAAATGTAAACGTTGGTTGTTAAAGAGACCAGAGTTGACAAATGGCATACTCTCTATCAGTTTCGATACCACTTTAACAACTGTGAACGTTATAATGTATCCAGAATGAAATATAATGACTTGGAGGCAAATATTGGATTGAAAAAGGTGAACGACGACGAAATAGCCCTGATCTTCGGGTTAGAATTGAAATTACTAAAACAAGAGCTATACCGTGACTAATTGAGGTAGCACCTTTGATCGGACACACTTATTCGATACTATTTATATGACTATGATGATGATGATGATGATGATGATTTGGGCCCTTTATGATTTTGGGAGTGTGTTCCAAGGTGGGCGGTAGTAGCTGCTATGCGTTACCACCGGTCTTGGAGTGCAGTTGGTAGAATCCTACCCTGGGTATTGCCTCGAGTGCCTTGTCATATTTATCCATATCGAGCCCCATATGATTTTGATTTAGCATTGCCTTCTATAGAGTGCCCTCTGATAACACCAGTACGGTGGACTTACGGTACCATATAGACTATTGATGCCTGTAAACGGCGTAAGGGTAATATGGTAATCCCGCTTACGCTATTTTTATGATATTTACCTTACTGGATAGACACTATCATAATAACGTATTATACTATGTATGTATTAGTTTAACGGATCCTCAAGAGATGGAATATCCCGTAACATCACTTGAGTTACTACACCCATGACACTCAAGTTATTTGATGTTTTAATTTGACTAATATGAGAATAATTTAGTGCTGTTCTGAGTGTTTGTTGTGTTTTTCTTTTTATGCAATACGCTCAGGTCAGCAGACGTTTGCAGTTACCAAAGATGACTGTGCCTTGGAGATTGAAGATCAAATTTTGTATATCTATATTTATTATGAGTATGTATTCCCGCTGCATTACTATAAACATTTGTACTAGTCAAACTCTGATAATCGTTGTATGATATAGACAAGCATATATATATATATATACATATATATTCACTACAACAAAAACACTATATTACAACTTTAATTTTACAATGGTGGTAAAAGCACCGTTGTAATAAATGTTTTTTACAACTTTTTCAGAAATGTTGTAATAAACTTATTTTTAACAACTGTGTTATTTTGACAGTTATAATAAAAGCCTATCACAACTTTTATTTTTTGACTGTTGTAATATATGACTATATTTTAATATAATTAACAACTAATAATTAATATTAATACATTTATATTGATTATTTATAATTAATAACTAATAATTACTATTTAATAATCAATTGGGAAGCATGTTTTCAATAAATAATGATTGATAATAATTTTCAATACTAGTAATTCAATAATTCACAACTTTTATGTTTTCAATAATTTTCAATAAATAATGATTGGTAATAATTTTCAATACTAATAGTTTTCAATACTAATAATGATTGATAATTAATATTTAATAATTCACAATTTTATGTTTTCAATAATTTTAAATAAATAATGATTGATAATAATTTTCAATACTAATAATGATTGATAATTAGTATTTAATAATGATTGATAATAATTTAACTAATTAATAATTTACAAATAACTCACTTTTAAATACTAGTAATTAATGGTTGATAATAATTTTCAATAAATAATAATTAATCAAATACTTATTAATTTGTTCAACTAAAAAAGCTTCATCTGTCTGGAGTTCACATGTAATTGCGTGTGAGGTTCAAGTATGTTTTTTTAAGAGGTACCAATTAGTTTATAATATAAGATGTATAATCATTTGTTAAATTATTAAGTAATAAACGTAGGGTAGCATACAATAAAAACGTAATTTCATTTCCCGCTTACTGTACATGAAAATTTCATTTCCCTCCACACTCGTTTCCTTTTAATTTTCAGTTCCCTCTTATCACTTCTATCCAAACCCTAATTTCCTTCTCGTTTCTTCCGCCGCCGCCCACTTTCAAACCCTAATTTCCTTTTCTCCTGTAACATCCTCTTCTTTCTCACGGTTGCTCCTCCCCTCTTGTGTGAGTCCCCATCCGCTATCCGACCTCTTTTGCAACAACACCCTTGATTTTGCTCCATTTCGCTTCGTTGTCGCTGTTTGAAAATCGCATGAGTTCCCCTTTTCTGTACCCTCCTCCTTTCTAGCTCATTTATCCCAGGTTCACCTCTAAAGCAAGCTGCCCCTATTCCAAGTGCTTATCCCTGAATTTGCAGGAACCCAAATTTGCAGGAAATCACGTGACTGGGTCGTTTGGGGGAAGATCCGAACTCGTCCTCTCTAGATACTTGAAAGAAATGTTATTGATCGTTTCCTGTGGTGGTGTTGGCTGCATTTAATGCCGCACTTCTCTCTTATAGATGGTATGTTCTTCGGTGTTAGCTAGGTTATTTTATAGTACAGTTGTTTTTGACTTTTAGTCATTTCAGATGCATTGTTTTGGCATGTTTTTGTGTATCAAGTGTATTAAATCACCCTGTGTATGCATTACGAATGCCTAATGCAGCTTGTTTTCATATTTGTAGTTTGATGGTTTTAGCAGATGAATGGTGTACGATTTATGGATGATTTTTGTAGATGGATGGTGGAGGAGGATTATGTTTTCCAGTTTGTGGGATTATGGATGATTTGTTAACTTCCAAGTAATTTTAATCATCTGTTATTCTTTCACAAGAATGCAACAGATTTTGAGAATATATATTAATGTTGCTAATATGAGGTCGCCTGCAATCAACTTTTATCTGTGATGAATTAGAGACTTTTGATGCATCCCTGCTAATCTGTATAGTGGCCATCAGAAGATTCGTTAACTCCAGTTTATGAGCTGTAGATATACATTCAGAAAACCAGCTTTGCTTGCAAGTCAAAAACTATGGAACGGTGTTTAGTGCAGGCATAGGTTGTAGTTGATGATATAAGGTATTGAAATGTAGTTGATGGTTGATGAAAAAGCAGATGAAAGTTGTTAATTAAAAGTGTAGAAAGAAAGGATTGAAAGTGTAGATTGATAATGAAAAATGTTGATTTTGTTTTGAATTATCTTTCTTTCTTTATTTTTTAATCAGTATGCATATGTTCTTTGCTACTATTTTTTTTGCACATATGGCTAATTAGTGAACTTGGCGTCATGTTTCTGTTGTAAAGAAGTGAATGCTAAAATTAAATTGCTAGACTTTAAAAAAATCTGTAAACAAGTGAATTATAACAATAGTGGAACATTACAGTTGTAATAAAGTCTATTACAACGGTGGAAAACAGTTGTAAAATACAAATGTCACAACGATGTCGCAACAGTGCATAAAAGTTGTAAAAAGTTTTAGTCTATTACAACTTCTTAAAACACGATCGTGGTGCCACCGTTGTAAAAAGTAGTTTACAACGGTGTTCCACCATTGTAATAGAGTGAATTTGTTGTAGTGATTTCAACTGTTTAACTGATAGATATTTGTTTATTATATGTTGTCGTTCCGCTTTGAGAACTATGTTGTTGTTTTTCTTTACATTTTTCTTTTTCTTCTTTCCCAATAACTACCTGTAATTGTGATTCGTTTGGGTCGACATGTGTGGTTTATTGTCAATTTGAATGGTCAAAATGACAGGTCGTTACACCATCCATAAGAAGGTACTGAGCAAATTGGCAAGTTAGCGCCCGCCTTTCTTGGTAGGTTCCCATGCTGTAGGTAATTCCTGATTGGTGTCATCCATGACTCGTGCTCGGATTCGGTACCCATGACCATCTCGGTTAGTCCTTGCTTGATGCTCGGAGAGTTGAGCACTTCAACTTGGGCGAACCCATTAAGTTGCGGATCTTCAGCGCTTGCCATCTTGGCGAGGGAATTTGCTCTTTCATTTTGCTCTCGGGGGACATGGGTGATGGAAAAAATGGTCGAAGTGAGTGAGTTGCTCCTGAACCCGGCCCAGGTATAGGGCGAGCCGTCCCTCTTTCGCTTGATACTCTCCTTATACTTGACGAACAATAAGCTGAGAGTCGGAGAAGATTTGGATGGTCTCCATCTTGAGTTCGATCGCGATTCTGAGCTCAACGATCAAGGCCTCATATTCCGCGTCATTGTTGGTAGCAAGGAAATTTTGTCTTAACGTGTAATAGATCCGGCATTCTTCAAGGGAGACGAGGACAACTCCAGCCCCGAAGCATTTCCTGTTAGAGGAACCATCCACAAACAACTTCCATTGGGTACCGGGAGCTTCGTCATTCTCCATTGGAGTCTCCTCTGGTGCAGTGAATTCCACTATGAAATCCGCGAGAGCTTGGCCAAGGATGGCTCGCCGAGGGATGGACATTATCTCAAATTGGCTTAGCTCCATACTCCATTTCAGTAGTCGGTCGGATGCCTTGGGCCGTTGTTAGACCGGACGTAGCCGCTGGTCAGTGAAAACTTTTATGGGGCGAGACTGGAAATATGGTCGGAGCTTTCGAGAGGAAACCGATAAGCAGAATGCCAGCTTTTCCAGCTTTGGACAAATCTTTTATGCTCCCTTCAGCCGCTTGTTGATGTAGTAAACGGGCCGTTGGATGCGATCTTCGAGGCGTATTACTGTCGAGCTGATTGCCTGTGCAGAAACAGCCAGATAAATGTATAAGTCCTCATGTTCTATGGGCTTAGATAGGATAGGTGGTCGCTCTAAGTGGTCCAGAAGTTCATTGAATGCCGAGACACATTCGGGGGTCCACTCGAAGTTGTGTTTCCCTTTTCGAAGTAAGTCGAAGAAAGGAATGCACTTGTCGGTGGCCTTGGAGATGAATCGACTTAAAGCTGCAACCTTTTCGTTCAGGCTTTGGACATCTTGATGCCCTTGGGGATTTGGATGTCCCGAATGGCTTGGATCTTTTCTGGATTGGCTTCGATGCCCCGAGAGTTGACGATGAAACCCAAGAATTTCCTCGAGGCGACTCTGAAGGAGCATTTCAGTGGGTTGAGTTTCATGTCGTACCGGCGGAGGACATTGAACATTTCAGAGAGGTCGTGGACGTGGTCGCTTGATATCTTAGATTTTGCTAGCATATCGTCCACGTACACCTCCACGGATCTCCCTATTTGATAATCAGAGAGACGATTGACCATTCATTGATAAGTGGCTCCAGCGTACTTGAGGCCGAAAGGCATGACACGGTAGCAGTAAATTCCGAGGTCGGTTATAAAGAAAGTATGATCCTGGTCATGAAGATTCATTAGGATTTGATTGTAGCCTGAATAGGCATCCATAAAAGATAGTAGCTGGTACCGGCAGTTGAGTCGACCAGTCTGTCGATCTTCGGGAGCGGGAAGCTGTCCTTGGGACATGCCGTGTTTAAATCGGAGAATTCAATGCACTTTCGCCATTTACCGTTGGCTTTTTTTGACCAAGAACGGATTGGAGACCTACTCAGGATAGTCAACTTTGCGAATGAATTTGTTGTTGAGTAGGCGGTCCACCTCTTCCTCAAGTGCTTTGGACCTCCCGGGTCCCAAGAAGCGTCGTTTCTGCTTGACTGGAGGCATCATAGGATTAGGCTTAGACAAGCAACAGCGGGATCGATGCCTTTCATGTCGGAGTGAGTCCATGCGAACACATCCAAGTTGGCCTTAAGGAAATCTATAAGATCTTCTTTGATTGTGGGGTGGAGTTGCGATCCTACCTTCAACACCCTTGTCGGGTCGTCGAGGTTGACGGGAACATCCTCTGTGGATTCGACCGGGGTGGCCCTCTCATGTTCGGGCTTTTCGTCCTTCCGTTGGTCGAGGTCATCAGAAAGACGGCAGTGGCACCTGAGCTAGGGCCCAAACGCCACTGATTTCTATGCTAAGATGTTTTTGGCGCAAGAAGGTGTGGGCACGTCCTTTCCCTTTTCCTTGTTGCACGCGATCTTTCGTTCTATTGCATAACATTCTCTGGCGCTCAACTTGTCACCTTTGACTATTACGATCCAGTCTTCTGTCGGGAATTTCATTATGAGAGACCATGGCGCCATACAAACCTGAAATTCAGTGAGAAAAGGGCGCCCTAGAAAAGCATTGTAGGGGGAATCGATGTCCATAACCACAAAAGTGAGAATCCAGACTCCGCTCCGGTCCCATTCGCCCAATTCCACAGGTAGCTCGATCATACCTACGGGGGAACTGGAGGCTACATTGATGCCGTGGATCCTGGTGCAACATGAATTTAAATCATTCGTTTCCAATTTCAGCTGGTTGTAAGCGGTTTTGAAGATTATGTTGACCGGGCTGCCTGAGTCAATTAATACATTTCTGACAGAAGCGGCACCGATCTGAGCTGTGATAACTGGTGGTTCGGTGGTTGGGATATCTGTAACACCCCACCTCCGTTAAGGTCACTCGCAAAGGGAATGCCTTAACTTTGGTGGAGCGTTTTTAGTAGAAAGAACATAAATTTACAAGACAGATAAAGTAGTACTTGAAAATTTTATAACTTTATTTACAATAGAAAGAGAAATAAGTTTGGTTACATCTTTCAAACTCACCATATCGGAATTCAAGTACATAAATATTAGTCTCGTACAAAAGCCTTCAGAACGCATAGTTTTTAAAGCCATAATCCCCAATATAAACTGCCATGGAAAGATAGAGCCAAAGCCAAGCAATACTTCAAACACTTCCAGCAGAGAGAATCTGAATCAAGCTCCTATGTTTCCACCCTGAAAACCTGGGGTGTAGGGGGAACGGAAAGAAAAGACACGAAACAAAGTAGGTCAGACATAAGTTTGGTGAGTCCAGTGACTTTCAGCATATAAACAGATAATAGTATCATGATATGTAAATAAAACTAGATGAGAGATAAACAGGAATAGCAGATTAACAGAAGAAACGGAATGATATAGGCTAAGCTAAGCTTTTCACTTCTCTGCACTAATATTAGTATAACATGATTAGGTGTTACCCAAATGTCTAAACTGAAACATAAACGGAAAAAGAATAATCTCTATAGAAACATAATGCTAGTAATGGGCCTTTACCACCCGAACAGACAGAACGTACAGAAGCAGAATACTAATAATGGGCCTTTACCACCCCAACAGACAGAAGGTACGGAAACAGAATGCTAATAATGGGCCTTTATCACCCAACTAATGGTCCTTTACCACCCCAACAGACAGAAGGTACGGAAACTGAATCGGAAACGAAATCAGTGACATAAACAAAATAATCCCTACGGAAGCAGAATGTTAGAATTAGGTGTACACTAGTAATGGGCCTTTACCACCCCAACAGATGGTACCATGCAGAAACAGATAGGTGTTACCACCCAACAGAAACAGACGGTACCAACAGAAATAGACAGAACTAAGTGTACCCTAAGTCCTACCCCCAAGCGATCAGCTCCCTAATACATAAATACACTGTGTCGGCCCCACAGTAGGGTGTATCACTCCCAAAAGTGGCAACCTATTGGCACAGACCTATTTATAGATGTCACGGTATCTTACATCCTCAGAGCAGACCGGATCCATGCACGCACATGACCCGGTTGGAACGCGTCATCAACACCCCTCGCCATTATCAGAATGAACCGCTTATAATTAGTTCGGTAAGCGTGCCCAGACCCCTACATAGTGTGGGGTCAAAGTTTTGACACCAGAAATGGTTACTGACTAATATGAGTCCAAAACAATAGATGAAAAAAGTATTTCCCCTCCTAATCTTGTGTCCCCAGACTAGCAGATTTCAGATTAACTTGTTTACAAGTTCCAGACAGAGTTCAGATTACTAGTTCACAGATCAAACAATCAAGTTAACAAGTTTTCAGATTAACAGATCAGATGTACGGATTTAACATACTCACAGATTGTCTAACTTTGTATTAGGCCTACAGATTCACGAAACGGGTTTATTAGATTCATCATCCAATTGGTTTAACCCTATCCACCCAGCATGTTTTTAGACACCACATTTCTCTTAAATTTGTATTAATTTAGTATTAATGCATAGACCTCTCTCATTAGTTCGATAGCTTGTGGCCGCTGGATGTGCCGGGCGGTTCCGGGCAGACTTCTGCCACAAGCTAGACCTAACCTCGTGTCTAAGCATATTTTAGTTATGCCTACGACCTCTCACATTAGACTGATAGTTTGCGGTTGTTGGTTAAGCCGGTTGGTTCCGGGCAGGCTTCTACCGCAAACAGAGTCTAACCTCGTCTCATAGCCAATTTATTCCATATACAGATAACAAATTAAATTCTTTACAGGTTACATCAGATTAACCAAATTTCCATGTTTTACTCAACCTTAGATCGAGCCTACGGATTTTCATACCCAAATTACAATTATTCAGCTTTCAACAGATTAGGCAATTCAATAGATAACAGATCTAGCAGATTAGGTGATTCAACAGATTTAGAAGATAATAGGTTTAGCAGATTAGGAAATTCAACAGATTAAGCAGATAACAGATTTAGTAGATTAGGCAATTCAATAATTTTAGCAGATAACAGATTTAGCAGATTAGGCAATTCAACAAATTAAACATTTCTAAAATTCTATTTACATATCTTGCCTAATCACAAATTAAGCCTAAACTTACACGCCTAAATCATGGTCATAATTCATAATCCAAATTTTTAGTTAAACTTTGCACAATACAGAATATTCTCTAAAAGCCCCAAATCATGATATACCAAATGGATTATGCCAAATTATAGCCTTTAATGCCAAATATCCAAAAATCTACTTTTAGGCGTATTCACATTGATAGTTATTATGTTATAATATTGGTCTCTATGCCTAAGTCACATATTCCTTTTTCAAGTCATGAGTCGTTACATAAAATTTACCCAAAAGTCCAGATCTTTAAATTATAACATCTCAAAATCAGATCTTAACTTTAAACATGCGTTATTTTCCCCCAAGTTTCAAGTCATATGTTATCATACAATGATTTCTCTTCTTCGAAATTACAGAGTATACACAGATCTAGATCTAATTTACAACATATGTCCATTTCTCAAATCAGTCAAAGATCATTCATGTCCAATTATGCATTATCCATTATTTGTCCCAAAATTTTGCGTTCGTGCGTTAATCTCTTATGAGATTTGGCGCAGGCTCGTGGTAGCCTGGCTATAAACAAAAGGGAAGAAAAGAGGGAACAGATACAGAACAATCATAATAATATTAACAAAATAGATCCACAGAAAAGTATGCATAACCTCAGATCCAGATTCACAAAAATGTCAAGATAATTATTGAATTTCATATCTGAAAATAACTGTACTCACGATTGAAAAGGTAAATCTTTATTTTTGGGATCTGTATTCTGACACTGAATAGCGCTCCTTTGGCGTAGACTATCGATTAGGTTAGAAAATAGTTGTTCTCTTTTAACTCTGTTCAGATTCGAAGAAGATGCACTAGTTCTAATTTTGATTCCGGAAGAGTAGCGACGCCATTTTTATTTTTAATTAGAATAAAGGCAGAGTATAGGCAGAATGAAATTTTGTGGAGAGAAAGCTAGGTTTGGGGGTGTTTAAATAGGTTAGAGCTCACGAATCCGGTCAGAAAGGCGTATAGGTGCAGAAAAATGGATCTGTCTCCAGATCTGGAAAAGGGGAGGGGGGAAGTCAACCCTAAGGTCGACACTAGTGTCCACTGTTTACCCAGGTCGACCCTAGTGTCGACCTGGGTCCTAGGTGGGAATTTTCCCGCCCAGCCCGGGTGTCTGTTTTGAATATCGAAATCTGAAATTTTGAATTTCGGGCTGGTTTTTATTGAAACTTCCGAAGGCCATATCTTCTTCATACGTTATCCGATTTACGCAAACTTGGACTCTATTCCAAGCAGAATTTCGAGACGAACGCAATGGCATGACCCATTTCCCTTAATTATTTTGTTATAATTTAATTATTCTCTGATTTGTTACTCTAATGTTCACAGAAAATACGGGGTGTTACATTATCCCCTCCTTAAAGGATTTCGTCCCCGAAATCTTCAAGTTAGGAAGAATGTGTCCTACCATCCAATCACCCATCTACTCAACCATTATCCACAAGCATCCATTGTCCTTAGAAAACTTCTAATGTTGTATGAACATATGCAAAAGTGTGTGTATATGTTTCTTATCTAATGCAGAGATCAGGCGGTCCACTGATTCAGTTGACCTCCTTAATGCGAATTATGTCAGTGCCATGAGTCCAATATGTATGCAATTTTCCTATTTGATACATATCATTTCTATATGAGTGCACAACCGTTCATTCATAAGCAACATCCATGTGTTGAGTCAACCATTTCGCATCCACAAAATTTTTAAAAATGCACACACATCCATATGCAGTATGAGAGTGTTTTTGAGCTGATCTAGTGCCTAGTGTGTGTATATTCATCCACGAGCAACCACTTGCATCCACTTGCAACCATCAAACATAACATGTCTCAAACACATGTTTACACCCATTAGTTTCTACCTAAAGGTCGAAGATTCGATCGATATGATACAACTGAGTGACAGAAGCAAGTACGATTAAAACAAGAGCTCTGTTCCTATTAGACATCGGTTAAGAAAATAATTCCCTAAGTATCAACCCCTAAGGCCAAAATCAACATCAGATTGACACCCAGTGAATTACTCCCATTAAACAATGCCAGACTGGAAATTTACTTCACGTTTCGAGTAAAAACCCTTATCATAAATATTCAGATACTTATAGACCACTGGTACATATCAGATTATCAAATGATTCATAGGAAACTAAGCATGATAAAAACCCAGAATGTATGCGTCATAGTCAACTTAATGCCCAACACAGATACCCTCAAACCCCAACTTATCACAAACAGATGAGTCATAACCCTTATGTGTAACACCCCGTGCATTTTATAACAGCGAAATCCACAAATTAAAGTATAATAAATTCTAGTTAAGGTATTAAGGGAAACGGGATATGCCATTGCGTTCGTCTCGGAAAAATACGCGAAATAGAGTCCGAGTTTTCGAAAAACGGAGTCCGTATGACCAAATTATGGCCCGATGAAGTTTCAGAAAATTCGAATTTCGAAAACAGATTTAAAATTCAGCCCAATCAGTGTAGGCGGGGAAACTCCCCCCCAAACCCACCAGGTCGACCTGGGGGTCGACCCTAGGGTCGACTTGCCAGGCCAGGTCGACCTGGGAGTCGAGCTAGGTGTCGACCTGCCCAGGCAGGTCGACTCTAGAGTCGACCTGGAGGTCGACTGGGGAGTCGACCTGGCCCCTGAGCCAGGTCGAACCCAGCCCACCCTGGCTGGCCTGGTCTATGTTTGGTCGATTTTCTGAGCCTTGCCTTGTCGCTAGGGCTAGGTGTCAGCTCCTGGTTGGTCTCTCCTTTGAACGAACGGCTATTATTGAACCAAGCTTCATCGACGGTCTAAATTAACTCAAAACTCTAGGAGATGAGACCGTCATGCTGCTGAGGAGAGACTGAGGATAGCCGTCAGAAATAGAGAGACAATTAGGAGATAAATCAAAAGCTTAAAGCAACGTTAATCAAATCAAAGCAACGCCTACAACAAAGGATAGCATCTCCAAATTCAGAATTCAGATTCCTGAATTGAAGATTCGTCACACGTTGTAAGTAGAGTGCTATTCCGATGTGAATTAAATAATTGTGTTGATTTGTGTAAAGTAAGAAATGGAATTTTGGCGATAATAATCTATATTTGTATGTTGCTTTGATGCTAAACAATTTGGGAATATTATGGTATACGATTGGATATTTGCAAGCACGCGATTTGCGTTGGAAGTTAACAACGAAATGGAATTGTGGCGATAATAACTTATGATTGTATGTTATTTTGATTTGACAATGCTATGGTGTACGATTTGATTCATACAAGTATATGGTTTATGTTGACAACCACATGTTGTGGAATTTTAATTGGGATTCATGCAAGCATATGATTCATATTGAAAACTACATGTTTGTGGTAGTTATTTACAAACCCCATTTGATAATTGCAAGTATATGATTCATGTTGAAAATAACAACTATATGTTGTAATAGTTTATTTGAGATTCATGCAAGTATATGATTTATTGTTATGCCAACATGATGTATAATTCTATGGTCATCTTTAGTGTAATTTGATCCACTTAAGTATTATGATTCATATGAAGGTTATGTTGGAATTGGCATCATAGTTCAAGTATAAAAATCATGATTTTGTAATAGTGACAAAAGCAAGCGTCTTTGTAAGCTTGTATTAATTTTATGAACATGACTAAACTATGTTTGTTATTATGCCTAGTTGAAAACATGTTTCTAGGCTTATGTTGTTATCACAATCATATGATAATATATTTGGCACATAAGTTACATTAGAAATTACACTAGAATTACATCCCACTTACAAGTTACATAGATAGGATAAAAACCATGATTATATGAATAGTAGGATTCATGTTCAATTATGTTTATGCCATGACTATATGAATAGAAGGACTCATGTTCAATTATGATTATGCCATAATTATATGATTAGAATGGTTCATGTTTAAGTATCATTTATACCATGACTACCCGAATAGAATGATTCATGTTTTGTTTATACCATGATTATGTGAATAGAATGATTCATGTTTAAGTATTGCTTATATTATATGTTGTTATAAATGCAAGTTCACATGTGCCTACCTTATGTTAATTGAATCGTTATGTTGCAAGTTCATGCGTTCACACTCCCCTTTTTATGTTACCTTATAAACACCATATTATAAGCCTCCCCTTTTCATATGGCTAAATTGGGTTTAAGTATTAAACCCAATACACCTTACATTTGAACGAACGTGTAAAACGGGGGTAATGACGTTTGGGCTAAAATATAGAACATATGTGTTGGCCTGTTCGACGCATGCCAAAAATCTTGAAAATCAATTAAGTGGCATAAATGAATTCTAATCAATAAAGGTAAATTTGAATAATGGGCCGCAAATATTTACATATAAAAAAGAAAAGAGACAAAATATGTAAATGTAGAAAATACGATGTGTTTAACCCGAGGTTGGATTGAGTTGTGATGTAAACCTGCCCGGAACCGCCCGGCTGTCCAGTAGTCACAACAATACCTATCCAATGTGGGTGGTTAAACACGGAGCCCAATAAGGACCCGAGGTTAGACTGAGTTGTGGCGTAAGACTGCCCGGACCCAACCGGCAACAGGTAGCCACAACAATACCTGTCTAATGTGAGAGGTCAAGGCTTTAATAAGACAATTAAGGCTGAGTCAGGATTGATAGGATTAAGTGAACTAAGACTTAATCAAAATAGAACATGCTAAACTAAATAGACTGATTGGGGGTTAGGTTTATAAAACACTTAACCAACTTAGCATGTTGGCTAGAAATAGAAAACCTAGTAGCGGGGGACCCTTTTCAGCAGTAACCCTACAAGGCGTATCATGATACCCTGAAACTAGGCAGGGTGGGGCACGATTACTGGGTTGACTGTAAGAGGTCAAATCGACGGCGGTGGTGTAGCAGTGTAGGTTCTAACGGGGTGCAGGCGTGCACACACTCCGGCGCAGAAGAATAAGGCACTGGGCACCAGTAGCATACCTGTGCATTCTAGGGTTGTGTCGGGCCGCCACCATGGGACTTGATACACCCCATGGTGGGACCAGCATAGGTAACTACAACATCGGGGGCCGTAAGACACATGTAACTATGCGAGTAGGAGCCGATCATCATAAAATGGATCACTTCACCCCAATTATGGGATGCCTGTTGGGAACTAGTTTATATGGGTACAGAGATTAATATGGGGTACGATAGTATATTCGACCCTAGACAACTTAACTTGGTTTATGGTGCTTTCTCATTTATAGTTTATACTTATCATACCCAGTTCTTTATTCATAGACTGAATAGTCCTAGACTTACTTAGGCTTTATGTCTGACTCTACTTTTCTTTCGTCTTCTTTTCTTCCGTTCCCCCCCCCCCCCAAGGTCCACAGGGAGGGAATACCACAGCTTGACCAGCCTTCATATCCAGCTTGAATAGAAAGAATGTATTGCTTGGATCTTTTCGTTTTGGACTATGGCTTTGGACAGAAAATATGGGACTTTTGCAGTTTATTTATGTTTTCTTTATGCTTCTTTAAAAAATGTAATCAAGACAGTTATGAAGATGTTATGTTTTTGGAAGTATTGTAAGACAATTATAGTATGGTTGGTGTAACACGTATTTTAATGAAATAAAAGTTGTTGTTTTTCCGCTGTTCAAAAATATATGTTATTATATCTGTCTTGTATATCTGTGATTTATACTTATAAACCTCCACCAAAATTAGGGCATTCCCTATGAGAGTGACCCTAACGGAGGTGGGGTGTTTCACTTGGTATCAGAGCATAGGTTTACCAGATAAGATAAAAAGTTTTGAAAATTTATTTTTCAAAAAGGAAATTTAAAGAAGCATTTTTAAAAGATAAAATATTATTTTATTTTAAAAGGAAAAGTCCCCCCAAAGCCATAGGAACTATCTCTTATCCTTCGTTTTGAATCTATCCTTTTTGTTTCAGCATGTCCGAAGAACTTAACTTGCCAAAGGGTGTACCAATACCTGGTTGGTTTAGACGGTTCTTAGAAGCAAGGGCCACTCAGCCAGGTCCTACCGTTCCTTCTCTCCCAGCTGCAGGAAATCATCCAGCTGCAGCAGCACCTCTTCCTCCGCCTCCTCCACGGGGAAACACCTTTGCTAAGATATGTAAAGATTTTAAGGGTATGGGAGGAAAGGACTTCCATGGAACTGAGTCCTTCGTAGCAGCTAGAAATTGGCTGAAAGAAACCGAGGACTTATTCATCATCTTTGAGGTAGAAGATAGACAGAAAGTACAACTGGCAGTATGGCTACTTAAAGGCGAGGCTTCCTACTGGTGGGAAGTCACTAATGCAGAAAGACCAGTGGAAACATGGGAGGACTTTAGGGCAAGGTTTGAGGCTAAATTTCTCTCAGACGCGGAAAGGAGTTTGCAGTTGGAAAAATTCTTATTACTTAAGCATGGGAACAAGACAGTCAAAGAGTATGTTAATCAGTTTGATGAGCTGGCTAGGTTCGGACTGGACCTAGTCAACACCCCGCACAAGAAGGCTCTCCGTTTTGTCAAAGGGTTGACTGAGCCATTACACGGTTTGGCCATGACCCATATACCCATGGGAGCCACGTATGAAAGGTTGGTACAGATGGCGTTGCTGAACGAAGAGGATAAGGGCAAGAAGGAGACAAAGGAAGAAAACTCTCAAGGGAAGAAAGAGGGTTTGCAGCCTAAGAAGACAGACTTTAAGAAGGGCCGGAAAGGCAACAAAGAGAAGAGGAAGTGTAATTTCTGTGGCAAAGTGGGGCACTTAGTGAAAGATTGCCGGAAAAAGAAGGCCAAGATGAATGGCGGGTGCTTTTCTTGCGGTGAGACAGGCCACATGGCTAAGGGCTTCCCAAAGAAACGAGGACAAGGGCAGAGGGCTGGATCCACCTCAGGGGCACAAGTTCATGTGCTAGAGGCGCCACCTCTGCAACAGCGAGGTATAAATACTTCTGTAGAAAGTGTAGTTTATCTTTATGATCACCCCGTTCGCACTTTATTTGATTCTGGCGCATCACACTCCTTTATCTCGTCTGCTTTAGTAGAATCTCTGCACCTAAAAACTAGTATGGTAGAGGACCCCTTAATTGTTTCAAACCCAATTGGGGGCCCAGCTCATTTGTCTATGATCTGTTTGGGATTGAAAATTTCTATTCTAAGCATAGAATTTAAATGTAGTGCCTTTGTTTTGGGCTTTTCGCGATACGGTTTGATTTTGGGCATGGATTGGCTATCCAGTAATGGGGCCATCCTTGATTGTGAGAAAAGGGTTGTTAGGCTCCTAACCCAGCTCGGTAATACTTTGGAAATTTCTTGTAATCCCTCGCATGCGGTTATGCTTAGTTACCTTGAATCGCTAGATGCCTCCGTTGAAAATTTGCAATCGGTTAGAGTGGTCCGGGAATATCCGGATGTCTTCGAAGAGGTGAAGGGCTTGCCTCCGAAGCGGGAGATAGACTTCTGCATATATCTTGTAGATAATGCAAAGCCCGTTGCGTTGCCCGTTAGACACATGGCTCCACGGGAAAGGAAAGAGCTCAGTAAACAGATTAAAGAGCTTCTAGAAAGGGGTTCATTAGAAGGAGCATTTCAGAATTGGGCGCTCCAGTGGTGTTCGCTACAAAGGCGGATGGTTCACTCCGTCTATGTGTTGACTATAGGGAGCTCAACAAGCTAACGAAAAAGAATAGGCACCCTCTCCCTAGAATTGACGATTTGTTTGATCAGCTTGTAGGAGCGTCTGTTTTCTCCCAAGTCGATTTAGCGACCGGTTTACATCAGCTAAGTGTGGCTGAAGATAGTATCGATAAAACGGCATTCAGAACACCAGACGGCTTCTTTGAATGTCTTGTCATGCCTTTCGGCTTGACAAATGCACTTGCTTACTTTGTGTACCTGATGAGTAGGGTATTCAGAGATTTCCTCAATAAGTTCGTAGTGGTCTTCGTAGACGATATCCTTATCTTCTCAAAGAGTGAAAAGGAACATGCTCAGCACTTAAGGGCAATCATGGAAACTCTGGAGTCCATCAACTAAAAGCCAAATTCTCCAAATGCCACTTTTGGAGAGAAGAAGTGAGGTTCCTTGGGCACATAGTATCCAAACAAGGGTTAGCAGTGGACCCTGCTAAGGTAGTGGCGGTACAGGATTGGAAGACACCAAGGAATGCAACTGAGGTCCGAAGTTTTCTAGGACTAGCAGGTTTCTATCGAAAGTTCATAAGGGATTTTGCGAAAATCTCAGCTCCGCTCACAAAGTTGACCAAGAAGAATCTAGTGTTCAATTGGGACTTGGATTGCGAGTTTGCTTTCCAGCGACTGAAAAGGGCTCTTACAACAGCCCCAGTTTTGACGTTGCCAGATGGAAGCAAGATGTTCACCGTTTATACAGATGCATGCGGGACAGGGTAAGGCGCCGTCTAAATGCAAGAAGGAAGGGTAGTAGCTTATGGCGGGAGACAATTGAAAGTGCATGAAAAGAACTACCCGACCCACGATCTTGAGTTAGCTGCCATCGTCTTTGCACTCAAGTCTTGGCGACACTATCTCCTAGGTGAAAAGTTTGAACTTTACACTGACCATAAATCGTTGAAATACCTTTTCTCGCAGAAGGAACTTGACTTGAGGCAACAGAGGTGGATGGAGTTCCTTGCCTCGTATGATTTCGAGATCTCCTATACTCCGGGCAAAGGCAACGTAGTGGCAGACGCGTTGAGCCGAAAGAAACTGACCCTAAGCCCGCTGTTTGTTGAAAGACAAAGCCTAGAGTTTATAGCCAGCTTCGACTTTAGGCCTTCCTCCGATTTTGTACCAGGCTTGCTAGCATCTCTCGAAGTACGCCCGACTTTAGTGGACTCGATAGGGACAACACAACGCGAGGACCCTCAGCTTATGGAGATGATTGATAGGCTAATTAGGGGTGAGACTTCGAGTCACCTCAACAGATACTCCATCGACGATAAGGGTTGGCTAAGGCGAGACGGAAGAATATGCGTCCCACAAACAAGGGATTTAGTAAAGAAGGTTCCCGAAGAAGCACATCACTCCAAGATGACGATACACCCAGGCGGTGATAAAATGTACATGGACATAAAAAGAACTTTCTTTTGGAACGACATGAAGAAGGATGTGGCAGAATTCGTTTCAAAGTGTATGGTGTGCCAACAGGTTATGGCGGAACAGAAAAAGCCTGGCGGTCTGCTACATCCTCTAGAGGTCCCACAGTGGAAGTGGGATAGCATCTCAATGGACTTCGTTGATGGGCTGCCTAGGTCTAGGACAGGCAACACTAGCATTTGGGTAGTAGTGGATAGGCTTACTAAAAGCGCCCACTTTTTACCTGTCAAAAGTAAAAGAACTGCCTCATCCCTAACATCTCTTTACCTCATGGAAATCGTTCGACTCCATGGAATACCATCCAGCATTGTTAGCGACCGAGACCCTATCTTCACCAGTGAGTTTTGGCGGAGTCTGCAAGAAGCGGTAGGCACACAGTTATGCTTGAGCACAGCCTATCATCCCCAAACCGATGGCCAAACAGAAAGAGTGAACAGAGTTTTGGAGGACCTTTTAAGACTGTGCATCCTTGACTTCGGAGGGACGTGGGAGGACCATCTTCCTTTGGTAGAATTTGCCTACAACAACAACTATCAAGCAACCATCGGAATGGCGCCCTTCGAAGCCTTATATGGAAGACCGTGCCGATCGCCCACTTGTTGGTGGGAGTCTACTGATAAGCTCATACTTGGACCAGACATGATACGAGAGACTTCAGAGAAAGTAGACTTAATACGAAGAAGGATGAAGACGGCCCAAGACAGACAAAAGTCCTACGCCGACAAGAGGAGGACCGACCTTGAATTTGAGGTTGGGGACAGAGTTTTTCTTAAGGTATCTCCGCTAAGGAACGTTGAACTTTTTGGAACCACAGGAAAGCTAGCACCAAGGTTCGTAGGGCCATTCCCTATCATTGAGAAAATTGGGAAAATGGCCTATAGATTAGAGCTACCCGAAAAATTGGCCGGAGTTCACAAGGTCTTTCACGTTTCACATCTCCGAAAATGTCTACATGAGTCTGCTGAAGTGGTAGAGCCAAATATCCTAGAAGAAGTTGAAGTGGAACGCGAAGCAACCGTAAGGAAAGTTCCAACCCGCATATTAGGAACGGAAGTGAAGAAACTACACAACCGCGAAGTCAAGCTCGTCAAAGTTCAGTGGAGCGACGCCGAGGGAGACGCAACTTGGGAAACTGAAGCTAGAATACGTGCTGCCTACCCTTTCCTTTTCGAGGGTACATCTTTGATCTTTCCTTTTTCCTTAAGTTGCGCTTTTATCTATCTTTTTAGGTATATCTTCTCGGCCCTATCTTTTAGGTAGAAACCCTTTGGATGAAAACATGTAATTGAAACATGTTATGGATGATGATTGCAAGTGGTTGCAAGTGATTGCTAGTGGTTGCTCGTGGTTGCATATACACACACAATCTTGGTTTTAGATCGGCTCAATCACTTCATATTGCATATGCATATATGTTTGCATTTGTATATGGTAGAACTTTAGTATGTGTCATATGGATGTTGCATTTGTATGAATGATTGTGCACTCATGTAGAATCATGAATAGGAGGATTTGCATACATAATGGATTCATAGCACTTACATAATTCGCATTAAGGAGGTCAACTGAATCAGTAGACCGCCTGATTTTGCATTAGATAAGTACATGTACACACACACTTCGCATATTATCATGAAGCATTAGAAGTCTTTTAAGAACAATGGATGCTCGTGTTTGATGGATGAGTAGATGGATGTTTGGATGTTAGGATGTACATTCTTCCTGAACTTGAAGATTTCGGGACGAAATCCTTTTAAGTGGGGGAGAATGTAACACCCCGTGCATTTTATAACAGTGAAATCCACAAATTAAAGTATAATAAAGTCTAGTTAAAGTATTAAGGGAAACGGGATATGCCATTGCGTTCGTCTCGGAAAAATACGCGAAATAGAGTCCGAGTTTTCGAAAAACGGAGTCCGTATGACCAAATTATGGCCCGATGAAGTTTCAGAAAATTCGAATTTCGAAAACAGATTTAAAATTCAGCCCAATCAGAGTAGGCGGGGAAATTCCCGCCCAAACCCACCAGGTCGACCTGGGGGTCGACCCTAGGGTCGACTTGCCAGGCCAGGTCGACCTGGGAGTCGACCTAGGTGTCGACCTGCCCAGGCAGGTCGACTCTAGAGTCGACCTGGAGGTCGATTGGGGAGTCGACCTGACCCCTGAGCCAGGTCGAACCCAGCCCACCCTGGCTGGCCTGGTCTATGTTTGGTCGATTTTCTGAGCCTTGCCTTGTCACTAGGGCTAGGTGTCAGCTCCTGGTTGGTCTCTCCTTTGAACGAACGGCTATTACTGAACCAAGCTTCATCGACGGTCTAAATTAACACAAAAACTCTATAAAAAGGACCTAAGACTAACCCTATTTCACATAAACTAAAATGGAGATGAGACCGTCATGCTGCTGAGGAGAGACTGAGGATAGCCGTCAGAAATAGAGAGACAATTAGGAGATAAATCAAAAGCTTAAAGCAACGTTAATCAAATCAAAGCAACGCCTACAACAAAGGATAGCATCTCCAAATTCAGAATTCAGATTCCTGAATTGAAGATTCGTCACACGTTGTAAGTAGAGTGCTATTCCGATGTGAATTAAATAATTGTGTTGATTTGTGTAAAGTAAGAAATGGAATTTTGGCGATAATAATCTATATTTGTATGTTGCTTTAATGCTAAACGATTTGGGAATATTATGGTATACGATTGGATATTTGCAAGCACGCGATTTGCGTTGGAAGTTAACAACGAAATGGAATTGTGGCGATAATAACTTATGATTGTACGTTATTTTGATTTGACAATGCTATGGTGTACGATTTGATTCATACAAGTATATGGTTTATGTTGACAACCACATGTTGTGGAATTTTAATTGGGATTCATGCAAGCATATGATTCATATTGAAAACTACATGTTTGTGGTAGTTATTTACAAACCCCATTTGATAATTGCAAGTATATGATTCATGTTGAAAATAACAATTATATGTTGTAATAGTTTATTTGAAATTCATGCAAGTATATGATTTATTGTTATGCCAACATGATGTATAATTCTATGCTCATCTTTAGTGTAATTTGATCCACTTAAGTATTATGATTCATATGAAGGTTATGTTGGAATTGGCATCATAGTTCAAGTATAAAAATCATGATTTTATAATAGTGACAAAAGCAAGCGTCTTTGTAAGCTTGTATTAATTTTATGAACATGACTAAACTATGTTTGTTATTATGCCTAGTTGAAAACATGTTTCTAGGCTTATGTTGTTATCACAATCATATGATAATATATTTGGCACATAAGTTACATTAGAAATTACACTAGAATTACATCCCACTTACAAGTTACATAGATAGGATAAAAACCATGATTATATGAATAGTAGGATTCATGTTCAATTATGTTTATGCCATGACTATATGAATAGAAGGACTCATGTTCAATTATGATTATGCCATAATTATATGATTAGAATGGTTCATGTTTAAGTATCATTTATACCATGACTACACGAATAGAATGATTCATGTTTTGTTTATACCATGATTATGTGAATAGAATGATTCATGTTTAAGTATTGCTTATATTATATGTTGTTATAAATGCAAGTTCACATGTGCCTACCTTATGTTAATTGAATCGTTATGTTGCAAGTTCATGCGTTCACACTACCCTTTTTATGTTACCTTATAAACACCATATTATAAGCCTCCCCTTTTCATATGGCTAAATTGGGTTTAAGTATTAAACCCAATACACCTTACATTTGAACGAACATGTAAAACGGGGGTAATGACATTTGGGCTAAAATATAGAACATATGTGTTGGCCTGTTCGACGCATGCCAACAATCTTGAAAATCAATTAAGTGGCATAAATGAATTCTAATCAATAAAGGTAAATTTGAATAATGGGCCGCAAATATTTACATATAAAAAAGAAAAGAGACAAAATATGTAAATGTAGAAAATACGATGTGTTTAACCCGAGGTTGGATTGAGTTGTGATGTAAACCTGCCCGGAACCGCCCGGCCGTCCAGGTCACAACAATACCTATCCAATGTGGGTGGTTAAACATGGAGCCCAATAAGGACCCGAGGTTAGACTGAGTTGTGGCGTAAGACTGCCCGAACCCAACCGGCAACAGGCAACCACAACAATACCTGTCTAATGTGAGAGGTCAAGGCTTTAATAAGACAATTAAGGCTGAGTCAGGATTGATAGGATTAAGTGAACTAAGACTTAATCAAAATAGAACATGATAAACTAAATAGACTGATTGGGGGTTAGGTTTATAAAACACTTAACCAACTTAGCATGTTGGCTAGAAATAGAAAACCTAGTAGCGGGGGACCCTTTTCAGCAGTAACCCTACAAGGCGTATCATGATACCCTGAAACTAGGCAGGGTGGGGCACGATTACTGGGCTGACTGTAAGAGGTCAAATCGACGGCAGTGGTGTAGCAGTGTAGGTTCTAACGGGGTGCGGGCGTGCGCACACTCCGGCGCAGAAAAATAAGGCACTGGGCACCAGTAGCATTCCTGTGCATTCTAGGGTTGTGTCGGGCCGCCACCATGGGACTTGATACACCCCATGGTGGGACTAGCATAGGTAACTACAACATCGGGGGCCGTAAGACACATGTAACTATGCGAGTAGGAGCCGATCATCATAAAATGGATCACTTCACCCCATTTATGGGATGCCTGTTGGGAACTAGTTTATATGGGTACAGAGATTAATATGGGGTACGATAGTATATTCGACCCTAGACAACTTTACTTGGTTTATGGTGCTTTCCCATTTCTAGTTTATACTTATCATACCCATTTCTTTATTCATAGACTGAATAGTCCTAGACTTACTCAGGCTTTATGTCTGACTCTACTTTTCTTTCGTCTTCTTTTCTTCCGTTTCCCCCCCCCCTCCCCCAGGTCCACAGGGAGGGAATACCACAGCTTGACCAGCCTTCATATCCAGCTTGAAGAGAAAGAATGTATTGCTTGGATCTTTTCGTTTTGGACTATGGCTTTGGACAGCAATTATGGGACTTTTGCAGTTTATTTATGTTTTCTTTATGCTTCTTTAAATAATGTAATTAAGACAGTTATGAAGATGTTATGTTTTTGGAAGTATTGTAAGACAATTATAGTATGGTTGGTGTAACACGTATTTTAATGAAATAAAAGTTGTTGTTTTTCCGCTGTTCAAAAATATGTGTTATTATATCTGTCTTGTATATCTGTGATTTATACTTATAAACCTCAACCAAAATTAGGGCATTCCCTTTGAGAGTGACCCTAACGGAGGTGGGGTGTTTCATTATGGGTTTGAGTCTACAGCGGGATCAGAAACAAGACTAGTATTAAAGTGCAGAGTTCAATTAGAGAATCAAAATGTCAGAATCAGAAAGAGTTTTAACTCCACAATCAGATAAGGAAATTAAACCTTCTACAGAAAGTTTTCCTATTTCTATCCTATCCACCAGCCTCGAGGGTATTCGCCTGCCCTCCAGAAGTAGGTCCTGCCCTCTGCCCTTGTCCTCGTTTCTTTGGGCAGTCCCTAGTCCATTTCTCCACAGTTGAAGCAAGTGTCCTTCCTCTTTCTGCAATCCTAGTTCAGATGGGTCGAGCATCCACAAGTAAAGCACTTCTTCTCCTTCTTATCTTCAGACTTCTCATCCTTCTTTTGTGTTTCCTTTTTGGGCCCCGCCTTCTTGTTCTGTGGTCCTTCAAGCTTTTCTTCTTTCTTCTCACTTTTGGTTTCCTCTTCATGCATCAATGCCATGTCAACTAATTTCTCGAAGGTAGCCCCCATAGGAATGTGCAACATTGCCAATCCATGTAGCGGCTCGTTCAAACCTCTAGCAAACCTTAGTGCCTTCTTATGCAGTGTATTTACCAAATCTAAGCCGAATCTCACCAACTGATTAAACTTGTTGACGTACTCTCTCACTGATAAATTCCCCTGCTTCAACGCCAAGAACCTCTCTACGTATAGACTCTCTTCCGCTCGTGAGACTCGAACCTATGCTTGAAATCCATCCATCTCTCTACCGGACGCTCTCCATTTGTGACCTCCCACCAAAAAGAAGCATCATCCTTAAGCAACCATACCGCCAACTGTATCTTCTGCCTATCGCCCACCTCTAAGATAACGAACAAATCCTCAGTTTCTTTGAGCCAGTTCCTTGCCTCCACGATGGATTCAGTTCAATTAAAGCTCTTCCCACCCATGGCTCGAAAGTCTCTACATATCTTCGGGAAAGTATTCACGCGCGGAGGAGGAGGAAATGCTGCAGCTGGGGGAGGAGGGACGTCTGCTGGGCCCGCATCATTAGCCCTAGCTTCTAGGTACTTGCTGAACCAACCAGGTATCGGTACGACCTCCAGAAGGTTAAGATCCCCAGACATGCTGAAACGAAAGAAAAGGAAAGATTCAAAACAAAGGATAGAAAGATAGGCAAATGGCTTTGGGGATTATGTTTTCAAAATAAACTCTACTTTTGAAAATACTTCCATTTTAAACTTTTTTAAAAATAGTTTTCAATTTTTTTTATCAAATTTGGTAACCTTCAGCTCTGTTACCAAGTGTAACACCCCACCTCCGTTAAGGTCACTCACAAAGGAAATGCCTTAACTTTGGTGGAGCGTTTTTAGTAGACAGAACAGAAATTTAAAAGACAGACAAAGTAGTACTTGAAAATTTTATAACTTTATTTACAACGGAAACAGAAATAAGTTTGGTTACATCTTTCAAAATCACCATATCGGAATTCAAGTGCATAAATATTGGTCTCACACAAAAGCCTTTAGAATGCATAGTTTTTAATCCGTAATCCCCAATATAATCTGCCAGGGAAAGATAGAGCCAAAGCCAAGCAATACTTAAAACACTTCTAGCAGAGAGAATCTGAATCAAGCTCCTATGTTTCCACCCTGAAAACCTGGGGGGGGGGGGGGGGATAGAAAGAAAAGAGGCGAAACAAACTAGGTCAGACATAAGTCTGGTGAGTCCAGCGACTTTCAGCATATAAACAGATAATAGTATCATGAAATGTAAATAAATCTGGATGAGAGATAAACAGGAATAGCAGATTAACATAAGAAACGGAATGATATAGGCTAAGCTAAGCTTTTCACTTCTCTGCACTAATACTAGTATAACAGGATTAGGTGTTACCCTAATGTCTAAACTGAAACAGAAACGGAAACAGAATAATCTCTACAGAAACAAAATGCTAGTAATGGGCCTTTACCACCCGAATAGACAGAAGGTACAGAAGCAGAATACTAATAATGGGCCTTTACCACCCCAACAGGAAGAAGGTAAGGAAACAGAATGCTAATAATGGGCGTTTACCACCCGAACAGAGACAGAAATGGAAACTGAATAATCCCTACGGAAACAGAATGTTAGAATTAGGTGTACACTAGTAATGGGCTTTTACCACCCCAACAGACGGTACCACGCAGAAACAGACAGGTGTTACCACCCAAAAGAAATTGACGGTACCAACAGAAACAGACAGAACTAAGTGTACCCTAAGTCCTACCCCCAAGCGATCGGCTCCCTAATACATAAATACCTTGTGTCGGCCCCACAGTAGGGTGTATCACTCCCAAAAGTGGCAACCTATTGGCACAGACCTATTTACAGATGTCACGGTGTCTTACATCCTTAGAGCATACCGGATCCATGCACGCACTTGACCGGTTGGTACGCACCATCAACACCCCTCGCCATTATCAGAATGAACCACTTATAATTAGTTCAGTAAGCGTGCCCGGACCCCTACATATTGTGGGGTCAAAGTTTTGATACCAAAAGGGTTACTGACTAATATGGGTCCCAAGCAACAGATGACACAAGTATTTCCCCTTCTAACCTTGTGTCCCTAGACTAGCAAATTTCAGATTACTAGTTCACAGATCAGATAATCAAGTTAACAAGTTTTCATATTAACAGATCAGATGTACGGATTTAATAGACTTACAGATTGTCTAACTTTGTATTGGGCCTACAGATTCACGAAATAGGTTTATTAGATTCATCAGTCCAGTTGGTTTAACCCTATCCACCCAACACGTTTTTAGACACCACATTTCTCTTAAATTTGTATTAATTAAGTATTAATGCATAGACCTCTCACATTAGGTCGATAGCTTGAGGTCGCTGGATGTGCCGGGCGGTTCCGGTCAGACTTCTGCCACAAGCCAGACCTAACCTCGTGTCTAAGCATATTTTAGTTATGCCTATGACCTCTCACATTAGACTGACAATTTGTGGTTGCTGGTTAAGCCGGTTGGTTCCGGGCAGGCTTCTACCGCAAACAGAGTCTAACCCCGTGTCATAGCCAATTTATTCCAATACAGATTATACAGATAATAGATTAAACTTCTTTACAGGTTACAGCGGATTAATCAAATTTCCATGTTTTACTCAACCTTAGATCGAGCCTACGGATTTTCATACCCAAATTACAATTATTCAGCTTTTAACAGATTAGGAAATTCAACAGATAACAGATCTAGCAGATTAGGAGATTCAACAGATTTAGCAGATAACAGATTTAGCAGATTAGGCAATTCAGCAGATTAGGCAATTCAACAGTTTTAGCTGATAACAGATTTAGCAGATTAGGTAATTCAACAGATTAAACATTTCTAAAATTCTATTTACATATCTTGCCTAATCACAAATTAAGCCTAAACTTACATGCCTAAATCATGGTCATAATTCATAATCCAAATTTTTAGTTAAACTTTGCACAGTACATAATATTCTCTAAAAGCCCCAAATCATGATATACCATATGGATTATACCAAATTATAGCCTTTAATGCCAAATATCCAAAAAATCTACTTTTAGGCATGTTCACATTGATAGTTATTCTATTATAATATTGGTCTCTATGCCTAAGTCATATATTCCTTTTTCAAGTCATGCGTCGTTACATAAAATTTACCCAAAAGTCCAGAACTTTAAATTATAACATCTCAAAATCAGATCTTAAATTTAAACACACGTTATGTTCCCCCAAGTTTCAAGTCATATGTTATCATATAATGATTTCTCTTCTTCCAAATTACAGAGTATACACAGATCTAGATCTAATTTACAACATATGTTCATTTCTCAAATCCGTCAAAGATCAGACATGTCCAATTATGCATTATCCATTATTTGTCCCAAAATTTAGCGTTCGTGCGTTAATCTCTTATGAGATTTGGTGCAGGCTCATGGTAGCCTGGCTATAAACAAAAAGGAAGAAAAGAGGGAACAGATACAGAATAGTCACAATAATATTAACAAAATAGATCCACAGAAAAGTATGCATAACCTCAGATCCAGATTCACAAAAATGTCAAGACATATCTGAAAATAACTGTACTCACTATTGAAAAGGTAAATCTTGATTTCTGGGATCTGTATTCTGACACTGAATAGCGCTCCTTTGGCGTAGACTATCGATTAAATTAGAAAATAGTTGTTCTCTTTTAACTCTATTCAGATTGGAAGAAGATGCACTAGTTCTAATTTTGATTCCAGCAAAGTAGCGACGCCATTTTTATTTTTAATTAGAATAGAGGCAGAGTATAGGTAGAATGAAATTGTGTGGAGAGAAAGCTAGGTTTGGGGGTGTTTAAATAGGTTAGAGCTCATGAATCCGGTCAGAAAGACGTCTAGGTGCAAAAAAATGGATCTATCTCCAGATCTGAAAGGGGGGGGGGGGGGCGGGGGGGGGGGGGGAGGTCGACCCTAAGGTCAACACTAGTGTCGACCTGTTTACCCAGGTCGACCCTAGTGTCGACCTGGGTCCTAGGCGGGTATTTTCCCGCCCAACCCGGGTGTCTGTTTTGAATTTCGAAATCTGAAAATTTGAATTTCGGGCTGGTTTTTATTGAAACTTCCGAAGGTCATATCTTCTTCATACGGAGTCCGATTTACGCAAACTTGAACTCTATTCCAGGCAGAATTTCAAGACGAACGCAATGGCGTAACCTGTTTCTCTTAATTATTCTGTTACAATTTAATTATTCTCTGATTTGTTACTCTTATGTTCACAGAAAATACGGGGTGTTACAATATCCATCCCAGTAGAATCTTTTTCGCGTAAAACAATGTCATCCTGCAAGGTCTTTTGTTTCTTGGCTGGGGCGGATTTGCTTAGAGCGGAGCAGGCTTCATAAGTAGCATATTTTATGGAACTCACATGTTCCCCCATTTTCAGGAAGCTGTCGGGTGTGGGGTAAGGTCCGCCACATATAATGTTGATCGCAATCCCACAATTCGGATTAATGGACCCGAAGCCGCCTTGGCAGGCGCCGGAGGGGCCAGCGCCGAAGGCTGAGAGTTCGGTTCGGGAGGAAAGGGTTTTTGTACATATTGTTCGAGTCGTTTCTCATAGTTAAGCTTCTCGATTGCGTCCTTAAGCTGGCGGCACTCATTGGTGTCATGCCCGTACACGTCGTGGTATCAATAGTACCTCCCGGTGTTCTTCTCGCGGTCAGTTGATTCCCTGACACACGGCTTTTTATACAACAAAGTGCTGCATGTTTCCAAGTTAATTGTTTCTAAGTCTTCGTTTAATGGGGTATAGGTCTCGAAGGCACAGTGTGGGCCGAGTTATCCTGTCTCCTCTGGGGTTTGTCCGTTGTTTTGGCCACCCGGTCTACCGTTGTTTGTTTTCTGCCTGTAGGGACCTGCCCCCTATTTGGATTGGGGGGCTCCCCGACTTGCCTTCCTCTAAGGTTGTTATTTGCGGTGTCCACTTAGGTGTCATTAGGACAACTGGTGGAGGATAGCCGGTTCTATCTTGCCTCCTCTTGGCATAAGTACTAATCCGCCTTCTCATAGAAGACGTCGAGGCTCTTCGGCTGCTTCCGATCGATCCATGCCTCGAACTCTAAAGTAGAGAGGACACCTTTTGTTAACTGAAAGAGTACGGTGCAAGGATTCGGGTCTTCGACCTCGGCGAGAGCTGTGTTGAATCGGGAAAGGTAGCTTGTAAATGGCTTGGCAGGCCCTTGGTATAGGTTAGACAGAGTGAGCGAATTCTTCGGAGTTGGGATATGAACCCTGAATTGATGGACTAGTTCTATAGCTAATTGACTGAAGTTGTTAATGGAATCAAGTGGGAGACGAGAGAACCAAAGCAAAGCAGTTCTGGATAGGAAGACCGTGAAGTATTTGCATTTGGCTGGGTCATTACCCCGGCTCAAGTCCATTTGCCATTCATATCGATTTAGGAAGGCACAAGGATCAGTAGTGCCATCGTAGAGTGGCATTTGCGGCATGCTAAAGCGCCATGGCCATTCGGCCTCATTCACTCTTCTAGTGAGCCTCCCATGAGCCATGTGCGCCCCCTCGCATTTCTCATGATCCTTCATACCATGTCGGGAAGGTAAGTTGGATGAGGATCCGCCATTGGGATCCATGGGTTTTGACAAGGTTCTGGAGTTTTGTTGCTAGGGCGCCTTCTATGATGGAAGTCCGGATTGTCTTCCTCCATGTCCTCGATGTCTATGATTGCGTCTTTGTGTGGATGGTGAGGTGGTGCAGGGTGATGTGGTTCCTGTTCTGGAGGAATGCGAGTCGCTGGAATAGCAGGCCCATCATCATGATTATTCACCGTTGGGTTGTGTTGAGGAAGAGGTTGGTTTATAGGACCTGGTCCTTCATTGATGATCAAGCGAGAGTGGTCTCGGTGTTGTGCCCCCTCGCTATATGTGACCGTAGTTCGGTCGTCGTTGTCGTTCCCATTGTCATTGTGTAGCCATTGCCATTACCGTTGTCAAGGGCATTGGTACAAGCGGCGAAATTATTGATGAGGCTATACCTCCTTCTTTGATGAGGAGCCCTCGACTCAGATGAGAAGGTTTCCGAGGCAGTTGGTCGAGGTCGAGCGTTGTTGCGAGCTAGTTGAAGTTGAGCGACGACGCGTTGACTTTCCTGAAGTTGTCGCATAAGGTCGATATTATTCCTTAATGCTTGATTAAGCTCGACCGTTGTGTTCTCATATTTTTCATTAAGCGCGTGGATTTGAGCTTGTGCTGCGGGCGCAACATGAGGGACGTCTTCATTAGCGGTTGGGATGTTCATGGGTTGAAGTTGTTGGGATGTCCCGGCCTAAGCTGCGGCTGAAGAGCCGACCATTGCATTTTTGGTCGCTTTGCCATTGTGAGTGGACTCGGCGGCTGGTTAAGTAAGGAACCTCAAGCTCGTCGAAGGTCGAGATGACAATGTGCGACAAAGGCGCAAAATCCGAGTTTCTCAGTGAAAGCACCAAATTTTAACGGCAAAAAATGTCGAAAACACCAAAGATTCCTATTACTAGGAATTGTTATTACGGTCGCAAGACTAAGTAGAAGAAAGCAGTAAACGACGCAAAGGATTTATAGTGGTTCGGTCTCGGTAGAGGCCTACGTCCACTTTGAAAAGACGTTGGAATATTATTAATCATTAAAGAATTTCAAAGTAGAGGAATGCTCATGAAATTTCAGTACATCACATTCATAATGGTCATAGGATAGGTATTTGGGAAAAAGAATACTTAATTCTTCTTCTTCCTCAAATAGAAAATGCCATTAATGAGGCTTATGAAGCTCTATGAAGGTCCCAAGTGATCAAAATCCAACCCCTTTGAAGTGTGAGGCCATGGGCTATTTATAGGAGTGGGGGTAGGTAGGATTAGGTAGGAGTAGGTGAGAAAGGGGGAACACATGCATATTTTCGAACCTATCACCTGCACTAGCAAAATTTTCGCGCCCGGAGCTTGTTGTGAAATTTTACATCTGATGGGTGCGAAATTTCGCACCCGTTGGATGCGAAATTTCGCACCTGCAGGGTGCAAAATTTCGCAACTGCTAGGTGCGAAAATTTGCACCTAATAGGTGTGAAAATTCACACCTGCTAGGTGGAAAATTTCGCACCTGCTATGTGCAAAATTTCAGACCATGGCTGGATGCGAAATCTGCTTTTCGGGGTGCGCAAGGGCTGCAGATTCGGGTGTTTTTCAGGACTTGCGAATCCTACTGGATTTGAGGCCTCGGCTCGGAAATGGGTCTTGGGTGCTGCGAGGTTATGAGTGGGGCGATCCCTTCTCGATCCTATCTTTTTCGCTCCGAAGCGTCCCTCTCGGTCTTAGCTCCATGCGATGCGTTGAGTTGAGCATTTCTGATGTGCTCCTGGGAACCGGACCAAAAAACCGGTTAACAAACAAAGAAGGATGATTAAAGTTCATAAGTATGACCACAACATATAAAAAGAAAAGTAATGAAATATGAAAGTCATGAAACAACAAAAACCCAAAAAAAAGTGGCATTTTTATTACCCTCTCAAAGTTATGCTATGAAGCATTGAGAGTTTTCCAAAATTAAAGGGAGCACAAAAATATTGGAAGTCAGATTCAAATTGTTTGAGACAAAATGAAGAGGAATAACAATTAAACAATCTAAAGACAAATGAACTAGTTAAATGCTGCTACAATGTAACATTAAATATCATGTCCAGTATGATCTGTAGTTCGCTGACTAAATAAAAGACAACTATGAATCTGGTTTTTGAAAGAAGAACTTGAAAATTGCCATATATTACCCTTTTTATTGGTAAACTACAACATCCAAAGAAACAAAAAAATAACAGAATAGAAAAAACAAAAAACTTGGATGTTTTTAAACAAAAAATTACTAAAATTAGTTTTTTTTCTTATATCGCTACTACATAAACTACAAGCATAAAAATATTTCTAGTTCTGCACATGAACATAGTATCAATATTTTTTTTGCACTTGGATACTAAATTTATGTCAAATTAGTTACATTTTGATATAGTTTTCCTTTTACAAGCAAGTGGTAGTCAGAATTGGGGCACAATATCAGAATTTGACATCTCATTTTTGTTACTATAATTATTCTATTATCTACCAATTAGTTTGTATCCACATAGAGTTGCATTTTTTTATCAAGTGGTTGATAACATGTACTTTATTTAGAAGTAAAGATAGATGCCAATATTTTAGGAGTAGATTTAGATTATTGGTTTCACACAATTCTTTGTTTTGAAACATAAATTCAAAACAGTGATTTTTAACCTGCTAATGAAAATACACGTATATTTATTTGGCTCTATATGTGTGTGCACATATATCTACAGACACACACTATATACACATGCACACGTATATTATTAAATATTCTAACCTCTCCTTTATATTGCATTTACGGCAGATTATAACTTTGAAAACTAATTTGTACATGTTTTTTAGCTAATATATTACTTATATTGGAAAGGAGAAATCACATGTCTAATTTATCGCCACGTGTCGCTTAATCATGACGATCCACAAAATATATTACGGAGAAAATGATAATATGCACGAAACGGTTAGTTTCTTCTTACTCTCCTCTTCCTACTCTAATTTCTTTTTGAAAACCCAAAATCGCACTTAATGAGTCTTTTTTTTTCTCCCTTAATTGAGTCATTCCTTCCCTAACACAGAACCTTCGGCCATAAAACGAACGGCCATCATGGCACAGCACGACAACTTTCGATGTTCCCCGATTTTGTTGATGTACCCTGACATTTTCCAGATTTTACAACTTTTAAGCGTGGTTAGTTCAGTTAATTCATTTCTGAACTTAAGTTTTCATAAATTTTGATTTGATATTCACATGCACAATTTCTTTTTATTTGTTCCTCCGCTATAGGTGATATATTATAAGCATCTCTAGGCCTTGATGGTTCAAGGGTTCGCCGAATGTACGCTCTTCGATTTTTTCTTTCAAGTGAGTTAATATCATCTATTTTTTATTTAGGTCCCCAATTTTATACTTCGATGTTCTATTCGATGTCTATGTATGCAGTTTATAAGTAGAACTGATCTAAGATTTAATTCCCATGGTTTATTGTAATTGAAGTAGACAATCTCTATTTAATTTGCATTATGTGAATCTTAAAACAGTTTTCTTTTGACAAGTGGGCAACACAAGTTCACACTTAAGAAAGTAATATTAACACAAGGCCCAGCGATCTGAATAGAGATATTGTTTACTACATGCCTATTATACTAAAAAAATATATGAACATTATGTTTACTAACCATAACACACCTACCATTGTTTCCAGTAATTCAATTTTGATGTGTCCGACCGAAGCTGTCTTTTTGAACATATACATAAATAAATAACGTACCCACTCATTGGATATTTTTAATTGATTTCAATGAAAATTAAGCAAATAATTGATTTATTTTGATAAATTAGCGACTTAAATTTATTTAAAATGAAGTTGGGATGTATAAATTTATAATTTAATTAAAATGAGTTCATAGTGGCGCGATTGTCTGAAAAGTTAGTTTTGAACTTTAAATGACTATATACAATTCAGTATGAGTCAGAATTTGATAAAACAAGGAACGCTAGGATTTATTTAATAATATCATTCTAATAAATGTAAGAAATTGAGATTCCGTGTTATAAATTGTAAGTTATGTCCAAATTAAAATTTTAAATAGTCGCTATAGAATTTACTTATATTTTAATATTATATAAGCCCTTAAAAATTGTCATTTTGCAGGCGGCCTCCATTTTCGACGAAACCATTTTGTTGGATCCATAATATTAAATAATTTCTAGATTCCATATTTCATAATTTTCGAGCTAGTATGTGACGAGCCGCGATAAAACCGTTCGATGTAATAATAACGAGCAGTTTACAAAAAAATATTATTGAGACGACCTCGGAATTCAACAAACTTTTTTATTGAATCCGTGGCATCGAATAATGGAAGATGTAATGTCCCATATTTTTGGTAGTTAATATTTAATTTATTTTATTATTTTAAATATTAATATTTGGAATATTAATGAATTTAATATTGAATTCATTTATAAAACGAAAATTTTAACGTTATAATTTATGTTTAATATAAAACAAACTCGTAATGGCGCGGTAGGTCGTAATATTGAGTTTTGAAATTCAGTTGAGTATACAGGATTTGATATAAGTCGGATTTCTGTGAAACAAGAAACAATTGAATCTTGTTGATTATAATTTTCATATGTAAGAGAAAAATAGAGATTTCATGTAATAGGTTGGTAGCTATGTCCAATTCAAATTTTAAATTAGTCGCTATGGAAAATCATTTATAAATGATAACGTATATTTAATAAATTAACTATAGATTGTGCAAACAGCCTCGGTTTTGCGATGAAATTAGTTTTATTGGAACCATAATGTTAAATTATTGAACGAAACCAAATTTTGTGGCAAACTAATGTTGTATGTGACAACGATAGCCCAAAAAGATCAAACAATATGCATAGCGCGCAATTAAATTATTTTAATTAAATAGAGGAGTATTTGAGTATAACTTGAACAAACGATCGATTTAAGCTGTGAAACCAGTTCCGTTGAATTCGTATCAACGTTTAGAGTCAGGATAGATATATAATTTGTTATTTTTGGAGATCGTGTAAATGGGTGTCCTAAATAGCATTGTAGTGCATGTGAAGATAACATACTGGAAAACAGTCTCGGAATGGGATGAGATGTTTGCAGTTGGATTCGTATTAGTAAGTTATTGTAGTGTTTCAATTTTTATATCAATCGGACTTACCATTTGATCGTGACAACGATAAACGCCTAGATTTTTATTTAACCATTTATATCATTAGACAGAGGTAACTTTAGAGGAATAAACGACTGGCCAAATGAACTACGATTTTAACGAAACAAATTTCATTGGATCTGTAGGGAAAAGGACTAGTGTAATTTCAAAGTTTCAAGTTGATTAGAATTATTTTTTGATCGTAGGAAATTTAATTGCATGATTTTTGGCCTCTGAATTATAAAGGACTTTTCATAGACGACCTTGGAATTCGACGAAACCTGAAACACCCCACCTCCGTTAAGGTCACTCACAAAGGGAATGCCTTAACTTTGGTGGAGGGTTATAGGGACGAGACACAGAAAAATTTACAAGATAGATAAATTTAAGCAGCAGAAATTCAAATAAATATTGCATATGTAGCTCAATACAAAAGCATTACATCAAATTGTCTCAAAATAACTTCCAAAACATTACACCATAATTTCTGTCTTGATTATTTAAAATAAAGAAGCATAAAACATAGATAAAACTGCATAACTCCCCAAGTGTAGTATCCAAGAGCCATAGCCAATGCAAGAGAGTCCAAATCATACATCTACTTTCTTGAAGCTTGCAAAGAGTCTGATTAAGCTGGAGTATTCCCTCCCTGTGGACCTGAGAGGGGGGGACGGAAGAAAAGGAGACGAAAGAAAATGGGTCAGACAATAAGTCTGGTAAGTTCAGTGATTACTAGCATTTAAACAAGGAAAGGGACCATGACAGTAATAACGGAATATAGGACAACACCCTAATATAAGATAAGGTAAACATGTGATCGCACCCATTACTATAATCTCTGCACCTACTAACCATTGGCTCAACCAGCCCCACGTGTTTATACCGAACGATCCCCTTAATGATCGGCTCCTACTCACATGCCTTCATGTCCTGTGTCATTCGGCCCCGCTTGACTGTTTCTACCTGTGCTTGTCCCACCATGGGGTGTATCAGTCCCTCTGGTGGTAACCCGACACGATTCAAGATGCAAACTGTACACTACTGATGTCCAGTGCGTGATTTTTCCACTCCGGATTACGTGCACGCCCATACTCCGTTAGAACCTACACTGGCCCACCAACCGCCGACGTTTTGACCGCTTATAATTCAGCCCGGTAATCGTGCCCCACCCTGCCTAGTTTCAGGGTACCATGATACATCTATGTGGGTTACTGCTGAAATGGGTCCCCGTTACTAGGGTTTTCTAATCAACATGTTTATTTGGTTAAGTGTCCAAGTTTACCTAACCCCACCCACTCATTTAGTTAACATGATGAGTTGGTTAAGTGTTTTCCTGATTTACTTAACCCTACCAATCCTGACTTAGCTTTAATTTATTAAAGCACCAACCACTCACATTAGACAGGTCTTTTTGTGCTCACTGGATGTGCCGGTCGGTTCCGGGCAGATTTACACCACAACTCAGTCTAACCTCGGGTTCTTTTTGGGCTTGATGCACTAACCACCCACATTAGACAGGTCTTGTTGTGGTCACTGGATATGTCGGTCGGTTCCGGGCAGATTTACACCACAACTCAGTCTAACCTCGGGTTTGGCATATTCATCTTTTCTAAATTCATATTTTTCTATATATGTCAAATTTCTTTATGTGAATTAAATTTAATTTAATCACGCCATAATTATCCTTTGATTATGCTCAACCTAAACGGTATATCAAATATACCATTTAATGAACAAATCTATGTCATGAATTTTCATATTTCCCATCGCTACCCCCGTGGAACGTACGCATAAATCACATAAAATGTTGGCCTAGTAAGTTAGTCCAACCCATAAACAAGAAAAGGGGTAATAAACAAGAGACATGAAATAAACATGAAACAACATACATTTCAACTTGTCATGTGTAACTTGGCATAGAGGTATCATTAACTTTAATTAAATAGGTAAAGGTGAACTTGTGACTAAGTTGGGTCTGATGGTCATGTAAACTTGACAAAGGTCTAGCATGGAAGTTTAACATATAATCACAGTTTCAACCCACAACTTAGCACATAATCTTATGCATGTCAAAACATAAGAAAGCTATTATAATCATTTTTAATCACAATTTAGCATGATGTTAAAAACATAAGAGGACTATAATTCCACTTTTACAACATAATTAGATTCAGCCTAACATGAATATACATGAGTGTTGATCTAACATATAAGCATGTGTTTTAGATCACAAACTTGCAAATAACCACCAATTCGTAGCATGACATGTTTTACCGTTTAATTGGCAAAATAAATCCATTACCCAAATCATAATAGATTTTAATAACATACAATATGTTCATCACCACAAGCATATAGATATGATTAATATACAACATGTTCATCGCCAAAAGCATGTAGACATGAAATATACAACATGTTCATCACCATAAACATATAGACATGATGTGACAACAAGGAATTTCGCTCAATCCGAATCGATCGTTAAACCGACTAAGACCGTTCGAAACCCCTGATCGTTTTGAGAACATGACAAATTAGAACGAAGACAGAAAAACATTTCATTGCTTATTACAACAATTCCATCAGAATACATGAATATATAGAGCATGAATAAATATTACACAGAAAGATATCAGAGATTTAAATTACATTTAAATACATTGCAGCGGAAATAATACAAAACACAACTAGAAAAGATATACGGATACAGAGCTTTCTGGATATTGTTCCAGCCGTAAATCAGGATCCTGTGAATATAAATCTGCAAAACCAAAACTACTAGCTGCCCGTGTGGAAAATAGGGACACCCAGAGTTTAGGTTAAAACAATAAACACCAGGTCAGTCATGTGACTGGTGTGAGAACTAAAACAATTATTAATCTTTGTTTTTAAAGTTAGGTAAATCAAGGGACCACGCCGTATAACACGGAACGGGTTTCCTCCCGAGAATACCAGTGCATAAAACAAACAGTGCAATGCTAAATAAAGAACAATGAAGCTATTATAAGACCCAGGTCCCATCACACAATGCAACGCAAGCCGGAGGATAGGGTTTTCCCTTATAATAGCCAAATATGCTTGATACGCGAAATTTCATCTTATATTATTACTATAAGTGAAGAAAACAACTTCAAATATAAATATATCAATCATAGACGGCATGGGTACCATATATCATGTCGCCAATACTAGGCTCTACAATCAAAACTGCAAAATGTCATATTTGGTAATTGGATTTCCATCATGGTGGCTCCTGATTCGAAAGATCGATCGCGTAGTGCCATCTACAACGGCTTACGTCTCGGCTAGAGAAAACACCGTAATGCACATCCGCACTTTTATCGAAATCGAGTATCACTGCGGCATACGTCTCGGCGAGAGAAAACACCGCTTACCCTATCCCTCTGAGCACTAAGCTCAATCTCGGTCGACCGAATCAACGACACCACGAAGGTGCCCATCCTCTAAAAAGCATACTGATCAAACCATCAGTTTACCACCATACCGGGGTGTGAGGCTCGCGAATCAATGCTATACACAAAGCCGTGCTATTCTAAAGCTGCGCTTTGATCATCATCCACCAAACTTTGCTTTTCAACAAAAGTCTGGATCACTGCATCTCAGCATGCCACACTATCAATCCATATCGTACCACTGATTTCTGCCAATATATAACCTCTGAGCTCGTATGTCTCAGAGAAGGGCGTTAAGCAAGAGAATAAATTCTCCGCCGCCAAACAGATATATATTTAGCAGAGATCAACGAATACAATATAAAGGAATAGAATGTCAGACACACCATCCATTTACAAGTCCGTTCTAGGTCTGAACGAAACCGGAGGCACTTTCCTCGCATATCCGTCGACCCCCAAGCACGTCCGGACAGCTACTACTTTAGCCCCCTTCAAGGTAGCTACTCCCATCGTGAGCATCAGTAGCGCCCATCCATTCGATGTGAAGATCATCGGTCTTGCACCGTCTTCAATCTCTTCGATTCGTCGTCGAATCAGTTATTCAGAATGGGTTATATCCGGACTGTCTGAATAGCTCGCGTATCTTAATCAACAAGTGCTATAAAACACAATATACGCCTCATTCCAATTAAGAATATTCTTTTATTCAGATATTCACACTCCTAGGGGAAGGTTCCCATTAATTTTATCAAAGATAAATTCTTTTAAATTTATTCTTTAATCTTTCTTTGGATGTCATTTCAAACCATATTATGGTTTTCCAAACTAGTCGGGATTAGCGTACCACATCGAAGTAATTATTTATTTTATTTCCCAATCCCAACCTATTCATCCCATGGAGCAAAACTATTATCACCCCATAACTAACACCACGGTGTTATCGGTAAATTTAATTACCATTTCACGTTCAAATCTAATTAAAGATTTAACTATCGCTAGGAGTAAAACTGGTGATACTCCCCTTTCGATCATTTCCAATTTTGATAATTTAAATTGTCAATCCACATTTCAATCTAACTAAAGATTCATTAAACTCCTTTTACTGGGTTAAAGAACTAATGTCCTTTAAAACACAGTCCACGATAAACCCAAATCACATTCTATTTCAATTCCAATTAAATATATTAGAAATTCTGGTTATTTAAAACACATTTCAAATTTAATTTATTTATTTCAAAGATAAATTGATTTTTATTCTAGTTCAAATCTAGTTCATTTCGATAAAAATCTATTTTTATCATTTCTAATATGGAGTTTTTCATCCCAGTTTTTCCCAAATCATTTCTTACGATTTTACACAAATTATAGACATTTTTAATTATTTTATCAAGGCCCGTACAGTCGATTTCCATCTACGGCCATCGAACTGCACTTACAGCGACCTTTTCTGAAATTGATTTGGACATAATTCCAAATCCAACCGTTAGATTTCAAATATTCATGGGAAAGCCCTTTTCGATACGAACCCAACAGTTCCGGTTTTAGGAGAATCCGACGGTCGGATCTCCCGTAATGTCCGTTCGAAGTCAATGGTCGAAATTCGCGAACTGCCGCGGCGCGGCTTGTTCTATTCAGGCCATTATATTATATATATAATATATATAATATATATTTCGTCGATTCCTATTTAAATCGAATTTTATAAATCGTTTTAAATTCGTTTCAAAAACAATTTCAACTTCATTTCAAATTCAAATTAAATTGAATTTTTCCAATATAAATTCATTTTAAATTCATTTCAAATCAAATTCGATTCTATTCAATTTCAATTCGAATTCATTTCTATTCAATTTCAATTCGAATTCATTTCTATTCAATTTCAATTCGAATTCGTTTTATATTCAATTCAATTCGAATTCGTTATATATTCAATTCAATTCGAATTCGCTTTATATTCAATTCAATTCGAATTCACTTTATATTCAATTCAATTCGAATTCACTTTATATTCAATTCAATTCGAATTCATTTTCTATTCAATTCAATTTGAATTCATTTTCTATTCAATTCAATTCGAATTCATTTTATATTCAATTCAATTCGAATTCATTTTCTATTCAGTTAAATTCAAATTCATTTTCTATTCAATTCAAATTCATTTTCTATTCAATTCAATTCAAATTCATTTTCTATTTTATTCATTTCGAATCAATTCGAATTTATTTTCAATTCTATTCAATTCAAATTCATTTTAAAAACGAATATAATCGATATCAATATCGGTCGCGTCAAAATAGCGCATCTCTAATTAACACGGCTTTATATTATTCATTAACTTCGTTATTTTATTCAACAAATGAATATTCATTCTATTCAACACATGAATCTATATTTCTTTCACCACATGACTAATCTCAACAAATGAGTACTGTCAACACGTTAATCTTTATTTTAAAATATTCTTTATTTTCCCAATTGGAATGAGGCCCAATCAATTACCATATAATGTTAATTATATGGATTCAATAAAACACATGTATATAATAACAACGATAAACAATCAACCATCATCCAAAGTGCACCACACAACTGCATAAGCATTAAATATATATAATTAATGCTTACACAGTCTGTCGACCAATCGATCGACATACAATTAAATAATTGGGATTAGTGTACGCCAAATATCATCCAAACTCCCGTGTGGGGTTTCAAACAATCAAACACAGAATTTATTTGTGCAGTTGGGCGATGTGTAAAATTTATCGTCCCAATCAATATCAGTCAAATGTGTGTATATAAACAAATCGTTCGATTTGTTTATAAATATATATTTCATTTTATATACACGTTAAAAATTATATTTTTAACTATATAAATATTTTATTTCACTATATAAATATTTTATTTCATTCCACAACACACATTCAATTTTTCACATCAACATACAATCAAACAAACAAGCCGTCCATGGTCTGTGGACAACGGGTGTCGGGTGCTGCTAAGCACCGTCTGCATCCTAGTATATATTTTAAACTAGAAATTTAAAATAAAAGTGAGGAGTTCTCACCGAGAGCTAAACCAAATGCCGTGACTCTTCATATGTAGAACATCTTCATCGTTCTTCCACACAGTCTGTTCCACGAAGTATATGTTAAAAATTATATTTTTAATAACGCTACTTCTTATATAAAGGTCGAATTTTTATTATCATACCTATATAACAATCATATTTTTATTCTTTCTATAATATAAAAAATTATATTTTTATTCTTTCTATAATATAAAAATATCGCCTTTTCAACTATATTCATATATAATTCTAGAAAATATCGTCTTCCTATTTTTTTTTTTAAAACAACTTCTTTTTATATTTTTAAACAACTTCTTTAAACAATGTTAATTATATTTTAAAAAACTGAAATTTAAACAATGTTAATTATGTTTACAAACATAATGCTAATTTTTATATATATGAAAACAATTTTAATTTCATAAAAAAAACTGGGTTTAAACTATGTTTTTATATTTAAAAACTGCTTTAAAAACTAAGCATAAGTAAAATAAAACCAAAAAAAAAACCTTGGTCTGTAAGGTGATTTCCCGTATGCGACTGAAGCTCCTAGGCTAGGTTTTCACCTAGCGCCGCCACCGTTCGCCTTTGTCCAGATCGGACCCCCCCCCCCACTTGAAAGCCCTTCGAAAACCGCACCCACCCCCACCAACCGCTTCCAGATCGACAACCCCTCCTCACCGGAATTTGGCCTCGAACGTCGCTCGTTCGAGCCCTTGGATCTCCATAACCACGAACCCATTTACGATTAAACCTCCCAGGATCTGTAGCCCCCATTCCATACTTCAATTTGGGTTTTATAAATTTCGGTTATTATTGTTTAGATCGAACGAGAATTGTGGAGGAAGGTTCGAACGATTTCGTTCGTTCATGAAGAAGAGGGCGGCGCTGAGAGTAATGAGGGGCTAGGTATTTCTTATTATATATTTATATATTATTTTTATTTCCACTAATACCCTTGTATTGATATCAACACCAAATTAAACCCAACGAGTGTCGCCCACAACTAATTACCCCCATTCTGAACACAATGGGATATGCTGCGTAACCCAACTCGGCTGTTACGATTAGTTTTCGTTTAAATTAACATTTAAATCATTATATTGAATTTTAAACGTACATTTCAATTTACCAGGGCCACATACTAACTCTAAAAATTCCCGAAAAATATTTTCTAGCTTCGTATTGACGATACGGTCCTAACATAACTAGTTTCGTCGAATTCTGAGACCGTTTGAAAAATGGTCATTTTCCAGTCGATTAAAATCAACTAAAACTGGTCAAACGCGTTTTCCTTCGCCATGCTCACATATTGATTCGAAAAATTATGAAAATTGAAATCTAACAATAGCTTGACATCACGGATCCAACAAAAGTGGTTTCGTCGAAATCCGAGGTCGTTTGCAAAATGGCTATTTTTAAGGGCCGAAATTCCATAGCGACTATTCGGAATTTTCAACTGGACATATCTTTTGACCCCCGCTATGAAATTTGATTTTTCGTATTCGTTGGAAAGATATATTCAAATAGATCCTATTATTTTTGGTTTCAATAAAATCCGGTTTATTTTGCACCCGGTACATTCATTTGAAGTTTGAAATTGAATTATCGAACTACCGCGCCCTTTTCAATTCCTTTTATAATTAAAATAAAATTTTATATTCTAACGACGACGTATATAAATATATACGTTCTAATTCTATTCAAAATAAATTTCTCATCGATATTATTTAAAATAACCTATTTTATATATAGAAAATTCGCTAAAATTGCCAAAAAAAAAAAAAAAAAAAAAAAAACTGGCCTAGATTTTCGGGTTGTTACAATCTCCCCCACTTAAAACTTTTCATCCCCGAAAAGGAACAAAGTCGAAAGTGGTTTGATTAATCAACTCTACGTTCGATCTGGCTTCCATTATCCAACTTTTCAATTTCTGAGAATTTTCAAATTCTTCAAAAATTTGGCCAAAACCCGGATTTTTCGAAAAATTTCGCCATAACCTCCTTTGTACGGGGAGAGGTTTGGAAATTTATTAGGCCGTATTAGGTACCCAATAAATCCTAATAAGCATACACATATTTATAGTGATATATTCTGGTGTTTACAGGGGAGCGTGTATTGATAATAACTCCAGAGAATAAATTCTCGTCACCCTATCAAAGCCTGAGGGAGTGTGTATTTTAAATGATCCAGAGGATAAATCCTCGTCACCTCGTCCCGGGTGGGAAATAAATAGTCCATGTGCCGTATCTAATAACTAGAGAGACGTGATTATTGTCAACTCTAGACCCGTGTGGGGTTTTTATTAGTCTGGCAATTTTATCGTTACAATTTAAATAGTCCATATCAGTCATCAGTTCAACCTGTAAAATATAGTCATCGCCATACAAGCCTCTCGCTCGTATGGTAAATCTTCCACCTCGTCACACAAGCTCCAAATGCTTATGTGGTATATGATGAAGTATGTCTATCTTCCAGAAGTATGCCATGTAATGTAGTTCAAAATTAATTGTTGCTATCCTATGGCGATGTTTATTATTTCACACAGAATAACCAGCACTCCGAATCCAATGGCATTCATAGGAGTTGATATAATAATATTTCGCATCCAATTGTCGGGCACGCAAATAAAATCTTTACTCAACAGCTATCCAATTTCCTGTTCAAACATATATAATGCACAAGTATATATTTCTAACTATTTTCTAATCAGTTCAATGTGTGATTTAATTGAATAAATTTGTTCTGGTTTTTTTATTGTCTCTAAATCAAAGGTCGAAAAGGAACATAACAATGGAAGCCAAAAAGGAACGAAGCCGAAAGTTGTTTAACACATCAACTCAACTTCCATTGTTTTGATTACGGCTTAAGTTCTTCAAATTTTCAGTTTCTAAGAACTTTTCAAATTTTTCAAAAATTTGGCTAACACCCTAAATTTTCGAAAATTTTCGCCATAACCTCCCCTGCACCGGGAGCACTGGGAAAATCCCGAAATTGCCATATAGGCTTTCTGATCTCAAAAAGAAAAAGAAAAAGCCAATCGGCTCATAAAATCATCATCACCCAAACAAAACAGTAAATTATGGTAAACTTGTACCTATTTGTCGGGCAAACAATTTTTATTCTCTGCTCTAGCCTCCTTGCTATGACCTGTTCAATGTAAGTACATGTAGATGCAAGCAAATGCGACTAATTTTCAATACAATTCAATATTTGATTCTATTAGGCTAAATGGTTCAAAATTATCAAACAAACAACACAAACATCAATCAATTAGTGGATTAACGTTTCAAATTCATAATTTTACTACATATACAGAAAATCACGTTTTTGATGCCAAATCACAACAATAAATCTATCTAGTTTTGGTTCTCACACCAGCCTAATGGAAATATATAGATATCACACTTTCGAAACTCGAATATAATTACTGATGATGACGCATCAATCATCAGAATCAGGTCCGTGCGACTAGAATGTGATTCTATATCTATCCAGTATATTAAAACTTCGAATATACGTTCATGACGCGTATATGCAAAATCTTTATATACTAGATTGTCCAAATTTAAAATAAATAAATATTCAAATACGAATAAAACGATTTAAATTTAAAAACAAGGTTTGTTTTCAAATTTTTATTTTAAAAATATACTCTTCACACTCGTTCTAGGATACTACTGGTCCTATCTCTAATGAGTCATTCTAATTGGATACTACTAATCCAATATCTGATGGGTTCTTTCGTTCGGTTCTAATGTGTCATGTTCTCTAGCTCTGTAAACCAGAGCTCTGATACCAACGGTGACGACAAGGAATTTTGCTCAATCCGAATCGATCGTTAAACCGACTAAGACCGTTTGAAACCCCTGATCGTTTTGAGAAAATGACAAATTAGAACGCAGACAGAAGAACATTTCATTGCTTATTACAACAATTCCATCAGAATACAAGAATATACAGAGCATGAATAAATATTACACAGAAAGATATCAGAGATTTAAATTACATTTAAATACATCGCAGCGGAAATAATACAAAACACAATTAGAAAAGATATACGTATACAGAGCTTTCCCGATATCGTTCCACCTGTAAATCAGGATCATGTGAATATAAATCTGCAAAACCAAAACTACTAGCTGCCCGTGTGGAAAATAGGGACACCCAGAGTTTAGGTTAAAACAATAAACTCCAGGTCAGTCATGTGACTGGTGTGAGAACTAAAACAGTTATTAATCTTTGTTTTTAAAGTTAGGTAAATCAAGGGACCACGCCGTAGAACACAGAACGGGTTTCCTCCCAAGAATACCAGTGCATAAAACAAACAGCGCAATGCTAAATAAAGAACAATGAAGCTATTATAAGACCCAGGTCCCATCACATAATGCAACGCAAGCCGGAGGATAGGGTTTTCCCTTATAATAGCCAAATATGCTTGATACGCGAAATTTCATCTTATATTATTACTATAAGTGAAGAAAACAACTTCAAATATAAATATATCAATCATAGACGGCATGGGTACCATATATCATGTCGCCAATACTAGGCTCTATAATCAAAACCGCAAAATGTCATATTTGGAAATTTGATTTCCATCATGGTGGCTCCTAATTCGAATGATCGATCGCGTAGTGCCATCTACAACGACTTACGTCTCGGCTAGAGAAAACACCGTAATGCACATCCGCACTTTTGGGAAATCGAGTATCACTGCGGCTTACGTCTCGGTGAGAGAAAACACCGCTTACCCTATCCCTCTGAGCACTAAGCTCAATCTCGGTCGACCAAATCCACGACACCACGAAGGTGCCCATCCTCTAAAAAGCATACTGATCAAACCATCAGTTTACCACCATACCGGGGTGTGAGGCTCGCGAATCAACGCTATACACAAAGCCGTGCTATTTTAAAGCTGCGCTTTGATCATCATCCACCAAACTTTGCTTTTCAACAAAAGTCTGGATCATTGCATCTCAGCATGCTACACTATCAATCCATATCGTACCACTGATTTCTGCCAATATATAACCTCTGAGCTCGTATGTCTCAGGGAAGGGCGTTAAGCAAGAGAATAAATTCTCCGCCGCCAAACAGATATATATTTAGCAGAGATCAACGAATACAATATAAAGGAATACAATGTCAGATACACCATCCATTTACAAGTCCGTTCTAGGTCTGAACGAAACCGGAGGAACTTTCCTCGCATATCCGTCGACCTCCAAGCACATCCGTACAGCTACTAATTTAGCCCCCTTCAAGGTAGCTACTCCCATCGTGAGCATCAGTAGCGCCCATCCATTCGATGTGAAGATCGTCGGTCTTGCACCGTCTTCAATCTCTTCGACTCGTCGTCGAATCAGTTATTCAGAATGGGTTATACCCGGACCTTCTGAATAACTCGTGTATCTTAATCAACAAGTGCTATAAAACACAATATACGCCTCATTCCAATTCAGAATATTCTTTTATTCAGATATTCACACTCCTAGGGGAAGGTTCCCATTAATTTTATCAAAGATAAATTCTTTTAAATTTATTCTTTAATCTTTCTTTGGATGTCATTTCAAACCATATTATGGTTTTCCAAACTAGTCGGGATTAGCGAACCACACCGAAGTAATTATTTATTTTATTTCCCAATCTCAACCTATTCATCCCATGGAGCAAAACTGTTATCACCCCATAACTAGCACCACAGTGTTATCGGTAAATTTAATTACCATTTCACGTTCAAATCTAATTAAAGATTTAACTATCGCTAGGAGTAAAACTGGTGATACTCCCCTTTCGATCATTTCCAATTTTGATAATTTAAATTGTCAATCCACATTTCAATCTAACTAAAGATTCATTAAACTCCTTTTACTGGGTTAAAGAACTAATGTCCTTTAAAACACAGTCCACGATAAACCCAAATCACATTCTATTTCAATTCCAATTAAATATATTAGAAATTCTGGTTATTTAAAACACATTTCAAATTTAATTTATTTATTTCAAAGATAAATTGATTTTTATTCTAGTTCAAATCTAGTTCATTTCGATAAAAATCTATTTTTATCATTTCTAATATGGAGTTTTTCATCCCAGTTTTTCCCAAATCATTTCTTACGATTTTACACAAATTATAGACATTTTTAATTATTTTATCAAGGCCCGTACAGTCGATTTCCATCTGCGGCCATCGAACTGCACTTACAGCGACCTTTTCTGAAATTGATTTGGACATAATTCCAAATCCAACCGTTAGATTTCAAATATTCATGGGAAAGCCCTTTTCGATACGAACCCAACAGTTCCGGTTTTAGGAGAATCCGACGGTCGGATCTCCCGTAATGTCCGTTCGAAGTCAATGGTCGAAATTCGCGAACTGCCGCGGCGCGGCTTGTTCTATTCAGGCCATTATATTATATATATAATATATATAATATATATTTCGTCGATTCCTATTTAAATCGAATTTTATAAATCGTTTTAAATTCGTTTCAAAAACAATTTCAACTTCATTTCAAATTCAAATTAAATTGAATTTTTCCAATATAAATTCGTTTTAAATTCATTTCAAATCAAATTCGATTCTATTCAATTTCAATTCGAATTCATTTCTATTCAATTTCAATTCGAATTCATTTCTATTCAATTTCAATTCGAATTCGTTTTATATTCAATTCAATTCGAATTCGTTATATATTCAATTCAATTCGAATTCGCTTTATATTCAATTCAATTCGAATTCACTTTATATTCAATTCAATTCGAATTCACTTTATATTCAATTCAATTCGAATTCATTTTCTATTCAATTCAATTTGAATTCATTTTCTATTCAATTCAATTCGAATTCATTTTATATTCAATTCAATTCGAATTCATTTTCTATTCAGTTAAATTCAAATTCATTTTCTATTCAATTCAAATTCATTTTCTATTCAATTCAATTCAAATTCATTTTCTATTTTATTCATTTCGAATCAATTCGAATTTATTTTCAATTCTATTCAATTCAAATTCATTTTAAAAACGAATATAATCGATATCAATATCGGTCGCGTCAAAATAGCGCATCTCTAATTAACACGGCTTTATATTATTCATTAACTTCGTTATTTTATTCAACAAATGAATATTCATTCTATTCAACACATGAATCTATATTTCTTTCACCACATGACTAATCTCAACAAATGAGTACTGTCAACACGTTAATCTTTATTTTAAAATATTCTTTATTTTCCCAATTGGAATGAGGCCCAATCAATTACCATATAATGTTAATTATATGGATTCAATAAAACACATGTATATAATAACAACGATAAACAATCAACCATCATCCAAAGTGCACCACACAACTGCATAAGCATTAAATATATATAATTAATGCTTACACAGTCTGTCGACCAATCGATCGACATACAATTAAATAATTGGGATTAGTGTACGCCAAATATCATCCAAACTCCCGTGTGGGGTTTCAAACAATCAAACACAGAATTTATTTGTGCAGTTGGGCGATGTGTAAAATTTATCGTCCCAATCAATATCAGTCAAATGTGTGTATATAAACAAATCGTTCGATTTGTTTATAAATATATATTTCATTTTATATACACGTTAAAAATTATATTTTTAACTATATAAATATTTTATTTCACTATATAAATATTTTATTTCATTCCACAACACACATTCAATTTTTCACATCAACATACAATCAAACAAACAAGCCGTCCATGGTCTGTGGACAACGGGTGTCGGGTGCTGCTAAGCACCGTCTGCATCCTAGTATATATTTTAAACTAGAAATTTAAAATAAAAGTGAGGAGTTCTCACCGAGAGCTAAACCAAATGCCGCGACTCTTCACATGTAGAACATCTTCATCGTTCTTCCACGCAGTCTGTTCCACGAAGTATATGTTAAAAATTATATTTTTAATAACGCTACTTCTTATATAAAGGTCGAATTTTTATTATCATACATATATAAAAATCATATTTTTATTCTTTCTATAATATAAAAAATTATATTTTTATTCTTTCTATAATATAAAAATATCGCCTTTTCAACTATATTCATATATAATTCTAGAAAATATCGTCTTCCTATTTTTTTTTTAAAACAACTTCTTTTTATATTTTTAAACAACTTCTTTAAACAATGTTAATTATATTTTAAAAAACTGAAATTTAAACAATGTTAATTATGTTTACAAACATAATGCTAATTTTTATATATATGAAAACAATTTTAATTTCATAAAAAAAAACTGGGTTTAAACTATGTTTTTATATTTAAAAACTGCTTTAAAATCTAAGCATAAGTAAAATAAAACCAAAAAAAAAACCTTGGTCTGTAAGGTGATTTCCCGTATGCGACTGAAGCTCCTAGGCTAGGTTTTCACCTAGCACCGCCACCGTTCGCCTTTGTCCAGATCGGACCCCCCACTTGAAAGCCCTTCGAAAACCGCACCCACCCCCACCAACCGCTTCCAGATCAACAACCCCTCCTCGCCGGAATTTGGCCTCGAACGGCGCTCGTTCGAGCCCTTGGATCTCCACAACCACGAACCCATTTACGATCAAACCTCCCTGGATCTGTAGGCCCCATTCCATACTTCAATTTGGGTTTTATAAATTTCGGTTATTATTGTTTAGATCGAACGAGAATTGTGGAGGAAGGTTCGAACGATTTCGTTCGTTCATGAAGAAGAGGGCGGTGCTGAGAGTAATGAGGGGCTAGGGTTTTCTTATTTTATATTTATATATTATTTTTATTATTTTTATTTCCACTAATACCCTTGTATTGATATCAACACCAAATTAAACCCAACGAGTGTCGCCTCTAGCTAATTACCCCCATTCTGAACACAATGGGACATGCTGCGTAACCCAACTCGGCTGTTACGATCAGTTTTCATTTAAATTAACATTTAAATCATTATATTGAATTTTAAACGTACATTTCAATTTACTAGGGCCACATACTAACTCTAAAAATTCCCGAAAAATATTTTCTAGCTTCGTATTGACGATACGGTCCAAACAAAACTAGTTTCGTTGAATTCTGAGACCATTTGAAAAATGGTCATTTTCCAGTCGATTAAAATCAATTGAAACTGGTCAAACGCGTTTTCCTTCGCCACGCTCACATATTGATTCGAAAAATTATGAAAATTGAAATCTAACAATAACTTGACATCACAGATCCAACAAAAGTGGTTTCGTCGAAATCCGAGGTCGTTTGCAAAATGGCTATTTTTAAGGGCCGAAATTCCATAGCGACTATTCAGAATTTTCAACTGGACATATCTTTTGACCCCCGCTATGAAATTTTGATTTTTCGGATTCGTTGGAAAGGTATCCTCAAATAGATCATATTATTTTTGGTTTCACTAAAATCCGGTTTATTTTGCACCCGGTACATTCATTTGAAGTTTGAAATCAAATTATCGAACTACCGCGCCCTTTTCAATTCCTTTTATAATTAAAATAAAAATTTATATTCTAACGACGACGTATATAAATACATACGTTCTAATTCTATTCAAAATAAATTTCTCATCGATATTATTTAAAATAACCTATTTTAAATATACAAAATTCGCTAAAATTGCCACACAAAAAATTTAAACTGGCCCAGATTTTCGGGTTGTTACACATGATTAATTATAATGATACTTTAAGATAAACAAGAATCAAATCTTATACATGAGCATCATTCTATATCCCAATTACAACATGTCATGATTCAGCCGAAAGAATGTGTAAATCTACGTAAGAACCAACTTACAAACTAAAAGGAATTCTTGCATTCTGAAATCTGAATTCTGAAATTGGAGATGCGCGCCTTTGATGAAGATCGTTGAATTAGACTCGTTTTAATTTGATTTTAGATGTAAGCTTTTAACTCGTCTTTGAATTGAAAACGGTGACGGCTACTCCAAGTTCTCTACTGACGGCATTTCAGTTCTACGGTTATTTTTCTTTGTGTTTTTAGGTTGAGCATTGAGTTGTTTATATAGAATTTCAGTTTAATTATAGCCGTCGGATGAACCTAGGGATAATCATAGCCACTCAGATCAGGACCATCTAGAAACCCTAGTGACTCAGCAGCAAGTCATTAGTCGTTCAAAATTCAGATCTTGCCGGGGCCAGGTCGACCCCCAGGTCGACCTCTAGGGGGGAGGTCGACACTACGGTCGACCCCCTGGTCGACCTGCCTGGACGGGAATTTTCCCGCCTAGCCCGCTTCTGACTTCTGTTTGAATTTGAATTCATTTTCGAGCTGTTTAAAATTATTTGCATTTTCTGGAAACTTCTGACAGCCATAACTTCTTCGTATGAAGTCCAATTTACACAAACTCGGACTCTATCTCAACCAGGATTCTGAGACGAACACAATCGCGTAACCCGTTTCCCTTAATTCCCACATTTTAAATTAAGTATTCTAGGATTCGTTATTATAACTTTAATAGAAAGTACGGGGTATTACATTCTCCCCTCCTTTTAGGATTTTGTCCCCGAAATCTTCAAGTCGAGAAGAACTTATATCCTACCATCCAATCACCCATCTACTCAACCATCAAACATAGGCGTCCATTGTCCTTAAAAGATTTCTAATGCTTCATGATCACATGCATTGTGTGTGTACATGTCCTTATCTAATGCAAAATCAGGCGGTCTACTGATTCAGTTGACCTCCTTAATGCAAATTATGTCGGTGCCATGAGTCCATTATGAATGCAATTTTTCCTACTTAAAATTTCTTATATGAGTGCACAATCGTTCATACAAATGCAACATCCATATGATAACACATTAAGCTTTAATCCATAAACCAATACATATATGCATATGCAATATGGAAGTGACTGAGCCGATCTAATACCTAATGTGTGTGTATATGCATCCACTAGCAACCACTTGCAACCATCAATCATAACATGTTTCAATTACATGTTTACATCCAAATGGGTTCCTACCTAAGGGTAAAGGGTAGGATCGAGGAGATATACCTAAAAAAAGATAAATACAAGCATAAACTTGAGGAGAAAGAGATTAAAGACATACCCTCAAAAAGAAAAGGGTAGGTTGCGTGTATTCTGTCCTCATTTTCCCAAGTCGCGTCTTCCTCGGTGTCGCTCCATTGAACTTTGACGAGCTTAACTTCGCGGTTGCGTAGCTTTTTGACCTCTGTTCCCAAGATACGGGTTGGAACTCTCCTCACAGTTGCTTCTCGTTCAACTTCAACTTCTTCTAGCATACTTGGTTCTACCACTTCCGCAGATTCGTGTAAGCATTTCTTCAGGTGAGAGACATGAAAGACATTATGAACCCCGGCCAACCTTTCGGGGAGCTGTACCCTATAAGCCATCTTCCCAATCTTCTTGATGATAGGGAACGGCCCCACAAATATTGGTGCTAACTTCCCTGCGGATCCAAAGCGAACGACGTTCCTCAAAGGAGATATTTAAGGAACACCTTGTCTCCAACTTCGAACACAAGGTCAGTTCTTCTTTTGTCTGCGTAGGACTTCTGTCTGTCTTGGGCAGTCTTCATTCTTCTTCGTATTAAGTCTACTTTCTCTGAAGTCTCCCTAATCATGTCTGGTCCAAGTATGAGCTTGTCTGTGGACTCCAACCAGCAAGTTGGTGACATGCACCGTCTTCGATATAAAGCTTCGAAAGGTGTCATGCCTATGGTGGCTTGGTAGCTATTATTGTACGCGAATTCCACCAAGGGTAGATGATCCTCCCTTGTTCCTCCGAAGTCAATAATGCGTAACCTCAAGAGGTCTTCTAATACTCTGTTGACTCTTTCCATCTGGCCATCAGTTTGAGGGTGATAGGCTGTGCTTAAGCATAACTGTGTGCCTACAACCTCTTGTAAACTCTTCAAAACTCGCTCATGAAGATAGGGTCTCAATCACTCACTATGCTGGAGGGTATCCCATGGAGTCGAACTATCTCCTTAAGATATATGGATGTTAGAGATGAGGCAGTCCTTCTACTTTTGACGGGTATAAAGTGGGCGCTTTTTGTGAGCCTGTCCACTATTACCCAAATGCTGGCATTGCCCCTTCTTGACCTAGGCAACCCATCTATAAAGTCCATCGAGATGTTATCCCATTTCCACTATGGGACCTCTAGAGGATGGAGCAGACCACCAGGCTTCTTCTGCTCCGCCTTGACTTATTGGCATATTAAACACTTAGAAACAAATTCAGCTACGTCTCGCTTCATGCCATTCCAAAAGAAAACTCTTTTGATGTCTTTATACATTTTGTCTCCGCCTGGGTGTATGGTCAGTTTGGAATGGTGCGCCTCTTCTAGAACCGCCTTTACCAAGCCCCTTGCTTGTGGGACATATAGTCTTCCATCTCGTCTCAACCAGCCCTTGGCATCAATGGAGTGCCTATTGAGGTGACTAGAAGTCTCACCCCTAATTAACTTGTCCATCACTTCGGCTAGCTGAGGGTCTTCTCTTTGCACGGCTCTGATTGAGTCTAATAGAGTTGGTCGCACTTCTAACGTTGCTAGCAAGCCAGGTACAAAGTCAGCGGAGCGTCTGAAGTTAAAGCTTGCTATGAACTCCAAGCTTTGCCTTTCCACAAAGAGAGGGCTTAAGGTCAGTTTCTTTCTACTCAAGGCGTCTGCTACGGCATTGCCCTTGCCAGGAGTATAGGAAATCTCAAAATCATACGAAGCTAGAAACTCCATCCATCTTTGCTGCCTCAAATTGAGATCTTTCTACAAGAAAAGGTATTTCAACGATTTATGGTCAGTATACAGTTCAAATTTCTCACCTAGGAGATAATGGCGCTAAGACTTAAGCATAAAAACGATGGCTGCCAACTCTAGGTCGTGGGTTGGGTAGTTTTTCTCATGTACTTTCAACTGCCTTCCACCATAAGCCACTACCTTCCCTTCTTGCATCAGAACAGTGCCTAGTCCCGTTCTGCATGCATCTGTGTATATTGTAAACATCTTGCTTCCATCAGGCAATGTCAGAACTGGGGATGTTGTTAGAGCCCTTTTCAAACGTTGGAAAGCAAGATCGCAATCCAAATCCCAATTGAAAGCTAGGTTCTTCTTTGTCAGCCTTGTTTGTGAAGCTGAGATTTTTGCAAAATCTTTGATAAATTTTCGATAAAAGCCTGCTAGCTCGAGAAAGCTTCGGACTTCGGTTGCGTTTCGAGGAACCTTCCAATCTTGCGCAGCAACCACTTTCGTGGGGTTCACAACTAACCCCTCTTCGGACACTACATGTCCAAGGAACCTAACTTCTTCTCTCCAGAAATGGCATTTGGAAAATTTCGCCTTCAACTGATGTGCACGGAGAGTATCAATGACTTCCTTTAGATGCTGAACATGCTCTTCCTCATTCTTTGAGAAGATCAAAATATCGCCTACGAAGACCACCACAAACTTATTGAGGAACTCTCGGAACACCCTACTCATTAAATCAATGAAGTAAGCGGGTGCGTTTGTCAAGCCGAAGGGAATGACAAGCCACTCGAAGAAACCATCAGGAGTTCTGAACGCAGTCTTATCAATGCTGTCTTCAGCCACTCTTAGCTGGTGAAACCCGGTAGCTAAATCTAATTGGGAGAAAACTGATGTACCTACAAGCTGATCGAACAAATCATCTATTCTTGGGAGTGGGTGTCTATTCTTCTTGGTCAGCTTGTTTAGCTCCCTATAATAAACACACAGGCGAAGCGAACCATCAGCTTTGTTTGCAAACACTACCGGAGCAACCCATTCAGAAATACTCCGTCTTATGAACCCTTTTCAAGCAGCTCTTTGATTTGCTTGCTGAGCTCCTTTCTCTCCCTTGGGGCCATGTGCCTAACGGGTAAAGCAACAGGCTTTGCATTATCAACGAGGTATATGCGGAAGTCTATCTCCCGCTTCGGAGGTAAGCCCTTTACCTCTTCAAACACATCTGAGTATTCACAGACTACCCTTACAGACTGCAAGTTCTCAACAGACGCATCAAGTGACTCTAGATAACTAAGCATGACAGAGTTCATGGGATTACAAGAAATTTCGAGAGTGTTACCGAGGCGAGTCATGAGTCTAACCACTCTCTTTTCACAATCGAGGACGACACCATTACTGGATAGCCAGTCCATGCCTAGAATCAACCCATAGCCCGTGAAGCACAAAGCGAAGGCATTACATCTAAACCCAATGCTTAGTATAGATATTTTCAAATCCAAACAAACCATTGACAAATAGGCTGAGCCCCCAATTGGATTTGAAACAACCAAGGGATCCTCTACCGTACTAGTGTCTAGGTGCAGATATTCCACTAAAGCAGTAGACATAAAAGAGTGCGATGCACTAGAATCAAATAGTGTACGAACATGATGATCAAAATGATACACTAAACTTTCAAAAGAAATATTTCTACCTCGTTTTTGCGGAGGTGCTATGAGATCGTGAACTTGTCCTCCAGAAGAAGGTCCAGCTCCCTGCCCTTGCTTCCTTGGGCAGGCCCTAGCCATGTGTCCTATCTCACCACAGTGGAAACAGCCACCCATCTTCCTTTTCTTCTTCCTGCAGTCTTTGACCAGATGTCCAGGAATGCCACAGAAATTACACTTTCTCTTTTCACGGGGTTTGTTGTTCTTCCCGCCTTTCTTTGAATCAGCCTTCTTGTTCTACGACCCTTCCCCCTTCTTATCTAGAGGCACTTCCTCTTTTGCCTCATTCTTGCCCTTGTCTTCCTAATGTAAGAGTGCCATGTCCACTAACCTCTCGTAAGTGGCCCCCATAGGTATATGGGTCATAGCTAAGCTGTGAAGTGGCTCATTCAATCCCTTGACAAAACGGAGAGCCTTCTTATGAGGAGTATTCACTAAGTCCAGTCCAAATCGGGCCAGCTGATTGAATTGATTGACGTACCCCTTGACCGTCATACTTCCTTGCTTAAGAGATAAGAACTTTTCCAGCTGTAGACTTCGCTCCGCTTATGAAAGGAATTTCATCTCAAACCTTATTCTGAAATCCATCCACGTGTCAACTGGTCTTTCAGCGTTAGTGACTTCCCACCAATAGGAAGCTTCGTCTTTGAGCAACCATACAGCCAACTGTATCTTCTGCCTATCGTCCACCTCGAAGATAACGAACAGATCCTCGGTTTCTTTGAGCCAGTTCCTTGCTTCTACGAATGACTCAGTTCCCTTGAAATCCTTTCCACCCATGGACCTAAAGTCTCTACAAATCTTTGAGAAAGCATTTGCACGAGGAGGAGGAGGAGGGGGAGGAGGAACTGCTTCATCTGGAGGAGGAATATCTGCTGGGCCTGCGTCATTTGCCCTAGCCTCTAAGTACCTCCTGAACCAGCCAGGTATCGGTACACCCTCTAGAAGGTTAAGATTCCCAGACATGCTGAAACAAAAAAGGAAAGATTCAAAACAAAGGATAGAATGATAGGGCATATGGCTTTGGGGGATTACGCCTTTAAAATAAAATAACACTTTTTCTTGAAAAATGCTTCTGTATGTTTCTTTTGAAAATAGTTTTTCGAAAATTCTTATCTGACCTGGTAAACCTTTACTCTGATACCAAGTGAAACACCCCACCTCCGTTAAGGTCACTCACAAAGGGAATGCCTTAACTTTGGTGGAGGGTTATAGGTACAAGACACAGAAAATTTTAAAAGACAAATAAATATAAGCAGCGGAAATTCAAATATTTATTGCATACGTAGTTCAATACAAAAGCATTACATCAAATTGTCTCAAAATAACTTATAAAACATTACACCATAATTTCTGTCTTGATTATTTAAAATAAAGAAGCATAAAACATAGATAAAACTACATAAATCCCCAAGTATAGTATCCAAGAGCCACAGCCTATGCAAGAGAGTCCAAATCATACATCTACTTTGTTGAAGCTTGCAAAGAGTCTGATTAAGCTAGAGTATTCCCTCCCTGTGGACCTGAGGAGGAGGGGAATGGAAGAAAAGAAGACGAAAGAAAACGGGTCATACAATAAGTCTTGTAAGTTCAGTGATTACTAGCATTTAAACAAGGAAAGGGACCATGACAGTAATAACGGAATATAGGACAACACCCTAATATAAGATAAGGTAAACATGTGATCGCACCCATTACTATAATCTTTGCACCTACTAACCATTAGCTCAAACAGCCCCACGTGTTTATACCGAACGATCCCCTTAATGATCGGCTCCTAATCGCATGCCTTCATGTCCTATGTCATTCGGCCTCGTTTGACTGTAGCTAACTGTGCTGGTCCCACCATGGGGTGTATCAGTCCCTCTTGTGGCAACCCGACACGATTCAAGATGCACAGTGTACACTACTGATGTCCAGTGCCTGATTTTTCCACTCTGGAGTACGTGCACGCCCATACTCCGTCAGAACCTACACTGGCCCACCAACTGCCAACGTTTTGACCGCTTATAATTCAGTCCAGTAATCCTGCCCCACCCTGCCTAGTTTCAGGGTACCATGATACATCTATGTGGGTTACTACTGAAATGGGTCCCCGTTACTAGGGTTTTCTAATCAACATGTTTATTTGGTTAAGTGTCCAGGTTTACCTAACCCCACCCATTCGTTTAGTTAACATGTTGAATTGGTTAAGTGTTTTGCTGATTTACTTAACCCTACCAATCCTGACTTAGCTTTAATTTATTAAAGCACCAACCACTCACATTAGACAGGTCTTTTTGTGGTCACTGGATGTGCCGGTCGGTTCCGGGAAGATTTACACCACAACTCAGTCTAACCTCGGGTTCTTTTTGGGCTTGATGCACTAACCACCCACATTAGACAGGTCTTGTTGTGGTCACTGGATATGCCAGTCGGTTCCGGGCAGATTTACACCACAACTCAGTCTAACCTCGGGTTAGGTATATTCATCTTTTCTAAATTCATATTTTCCTATATATGTCAAATTTCGTTATGTGGATTAAATTTAATTTAATCACGCCATAATTATCCTTTGATTATGCTCAACCTAAATGGTATATCAAATATACCATTTAACGAACAAATCTATGCCATGAATTTTCATATTTCCCATCGCTACCCCCGTGGAACGTATGCATAAACAACATAAAATATTGGGCTAGTAAGTTAGCCCAACCCGTAAACAAGAAAAGGGGTAATAAACAAGAAACATGAAATAAACATGAAGCAACATACATTTCAACTTGTCATGTGTAACTTGGCATAGATGTATCATTAACTTTAATTAAATAGGTAAAGGTGGATTTGTGACTAAGTTGGGTCCAATGGTCATGTAAACTTGACAAAGGTCTAGCATGGAAGTTTAACATATAATCACAGTTTCAACCCACAACTTAGCATATAATCTTATGTATGTCAAAACACAAGAAAGCTATTATAATCATTTTTAATCACAATTTAGCATGATGTTAAAAACATAAGAGGACTATAATTCCACTTTTACAACATAATTAGATTCAACCTAACATGAATATACATGAGTGTTGATCTAACATATAAGCATGTGTTTTAGATCACAAACTTGCAAATAACCACCAATTCATAGCATGACATGTTTTACCGTTTAATTGGCAAAATAAATCCATTTCCCAAATCATAATAGATTTTAATAACATACAATATGTTCATCACCACAAGCATATAGATATGATTAATATACAACATGTTCATCGCCACAAGCATGTAGACATGAAATATACAACATGTTCATCACCATAAGCATATAGACATGATTAATTACAATGATACTTTAAGATAAACGAGAATCAAATCTTATACATAAGCATCATTCTATATCCCAATTACAACATGTCATGATTCAATCGAAAGAATGTTTAAATCTACATAATAACCAACTTACAAACTAAAAGGAATTCTTGCGTTCTGAAATCTGAATTCTGAAATTGGAGATGCGCGCCTTTGATGAAGATCGTTGAATAAGACTCGTTTTAATTTGATTTTAGATGTAAGCTTTTAACTCGTCTTTGAATTGAAAACGGTGATGGCTACTCCAAGTTCTCTACTAACGGCATTTCAGTTCTAGGATTATTTTTCTATGTGTTTTTAGGTTGAGCATTGAGTTGTTTATATAGAATTTCAGTTTAATTATAGCCATCGGATGAACCTAGGGTTAATCACAGTCACTCAGATCAGATCAGGACCATCCAGAAACCCTAGTGACTCAGCAGCAAGTCATCAGTCGTTCAAAATTCAGATCTGGCCGGGGGCCAGGTCGACCCCCAGGTCGACCCTAAGGTCGACCCCCAGGTCGACCTCTAGGGGGGAGGTCGACACTAGGGTCGACCCCCTGGTTGTCCTGCTTGGGCAGGAATTTTCCCGTCCTGCCCGCTTCTGACTTCTGTTTGAATTTGAATTTGTTTTCGAGCTGTTTGAGTTTATTTGAATTTTCTGGAAACTTCTAACAGCCATAACTTCTTCATATGAAGTCCAATTTACGCAAACTCGGACTTTATCTCAACCAGAATTCCGAGACGAACACAATGGCATAACCCGTTTCTCTTAATTCCACATTTTAAATTAAGTATTCTAGGATTCGTTATTATAACTTTAATAAAAAGTACGGGGTGTTACAAAACCTATCCCATCGTGTCCAGAATATTTTTCTATGCTAGGACTACAATTTTCAACTTAATTAGATGTCGTATGTAATGGTTTTAACAAGATACTTCACTCATGATTTTGGTTAAATTAAAATATTATTAAAATTTTCCCTATATATATTGTGTATACTAAAATCCTAACGTTTTCTACGGTCTAATAGCAAAGGATGGTCAACGCTCCAATTATCCGCCTTTACTGAAATGAACAACCAGAAATGGCCGTGATTCCTCCTCTATAACAAAAAATCAGATCATCGATTTCGAAAACCTTCAATTGGGAACTTGTTAAAGACGTTGAGGTCCATATACATAATGGTGGGGATCGTTGTTGGAGGGGGGTGGTGACCAGCAGGGCACCAGAAACATTGGCGGGTTCATGGGTTCGTGAAGGCAAATGATTTTATCGAGCACCTGAGGTTTTGAACGATAGATGAGAGGGCTGGCACGCTACTTCTAGCAATGGTGGATGACCCTCCGATCATTGGAGCAGGGCGAGGTGGCTTGACAAGGTTCTGGTGCATGAATTTTCTGTTTGACCGAAGAAAAAGAAATGAAGGGCTGAAAGGGGAAAACTTAAAGGGATTAACCAGCCCATTATTTTTGCAATGAACTGTCGGTCTGGGTAACCAACCTTTAACCTGCCAAATTAATGTAGTTAGTTAACTTAACTAGGATTAGAAGTTAATAATCTGAATTAAATTTTGGTCAATTAAAATGTGTATTTTACTTTAGGCTGTCTTTTGGGGTGTTTGCACAATAAGGAACTTAGAGGCTGTAACACCCCGTAATTTTATAACATTAAAATTCAAAAATTAATGTATACTTAATTTTTAGAAGAAGAATTAAATGATATGGGTTGCGCTATTATGTTCGTCTCAAAATTTTGGGTCAAGATATATATTTGGTTTGCATAAAACAGATAACTTGTGAAGAAGTTATTAAGCCTTGAAGTTTGTATGCATATGAGAGAAATATATATATATATAATATATATTCAAAAAAAGTTCAAAAGAGCGAATCGGGAGGGGGAATAGCCGAACCGCACCATTTTTGGAGTCGACCCAAGCTTCGCTGGGTCGACTAGGGGTTGATCCAGGGTGTTTGGTTGTCAACCCATGGCCTGATTCGCCCTAAGGGCTGATGTGGCATCTGAGTGGTCCTGATGGTTCTGGTTATCCTAGGTTAATCTGACGGCTCTTATTAAGTTAAACTTCTATAAAACACTCTTAAACCCCTAACCCTAATCACATTAATTCATAACAAGAGCCGCCATGCCGTCAATGGAGAACCTAGAGTAGCCGCCATACACTTTCAACCCTAAAGCAAGATAGAAGCTTGAATCAAAATCAAATCAAATCTAAATAATGATTAGTCTACATCAAAGGCGAGCAATTCAGTTTCAGAATACAGATCCCCGAAAGACAAGACTATTCTTTTTAATTGTGAGTATGATAGCTTTCACAAATTAATTAATTAATTTAATTATGATAAGATATAATTAGGATTATGAGAATATGATTTCGAATCATGTGATGTAAATTATATGTATGTTTGTGGTGTTGAATCATATGTTAGTCTTATGCAAGTTGGATCATATGTTAGTTCTTGTGTGAATCTTATGCAAGTTGAATCATATATCTTATGCAAGTTTGTGATGATTGGATCATATATTCATTTATGAATCTTATGCAAGTTTGGGTTGTTAAAATATATATGAGACATGTATATGCATATGCTAGTTTATGTGACATTAACCTTTATGTCTAGATCCATATGCAAGTTTACATCTTTATGTTTAGATCCGTATGCAAGTTTACATCTTTATGTTTAGATCCATATGCAAGTTCACACCTTTATGTTTGGGTCTATAGCAGTACATAAGTTATGCAAGTTTATGCCCATTACCTATGCTAGTTTTGTATCATATGCTATTTGAATGAAATTCATATGCAAGTTATTGGCTATGTAATCTTATGTCATGATCCTTAGATCTATTTTATGTGTTATGTGATGTTGTTTTTCTTTTTATAAGTTAGACTATTTTCGAGTCTAACATATGTCATATGAAAACGTACGAATAGCGTGGGGATGATGGGATAATACTGAATATACATAAATAGTGAATTGGCATAAAATGGCCTTAAGAGGCATATAATTAATTTGAGACATTAATTGGCAAAATAGGTATTTATGGACATAATTTTAAGAGACAATTATGGATATAAATAAATTTGGAATTTATTGACAACTTTGAATTGGGATATTAATCCAATTTGGAGTTAAATAAAGATGTGTAATAATTAACCGCTTAAGACACGAGGTTAGACCCTTTTGTGGTGTAAGACTGCCCGGACCCGCCCGGCAAATCCAGCAGCCACAAATGCCAGTCTAATGTGAGAGGTCAAAGGCACGAATTAAATGCGTAACAATTGCAAAGACACGAGGTTAGACTCGTTTGAGGTATAAGACTACCCGGACCTGCCCGGCAAATCCAGCAACCGCAAATGTCAGCCTAATATGGGAGGTCTTTACAAGGTTGCGGTTCTAATGAATTAAGTAACATTTAACCAGATAAACATGTGGTGGGACATGGGGGGTTAAGTGGGTGCCTTGGGTGGCATGTGAAATTAAGTGGGTGCCTTGGGTGGCATATGAAATGAGATTAGATGCACTTAACCAAGATTGAAACATGTAAGAAGACATGAATAAGAATGGGGTTAAGTGGGGAAACCTCAGTGGGGACCAAGCATAGGTGGAAGGCTTGTATCAAGCATGAGGGCCCTTTTCAAACCAATAACCCATTAAGTATCTTTGTGAGCTCGACCCAAGTCGAGGACGGGACACGCTTAATGGATTTTATTGTAAGAGGTCAAAACGGGTTAGCGGTGGCAACGCAAGTCCAACGGGGTCATGTGCGTGTGGTGGCCCGGGCTGGTAGGTAAGACGTTGATGCATCATGTAGATATAAGCAGTGCATCTTTGGTGGTATCGGGTTGCCACTTTGGGGAGTGATACACCCCACTGTGGGACTAGCACATGTATCTACGAGTTAGGGAGCCGATCGAATGGGGGTAGTGGGTACAACTAGTGGAGATAGGGGCAGACGACACCTATGCAGGCAGCTAGGGGTACACGAAACTACCATTATCATTATTAAGTTCTGTAGGCGGGATCAACTTTTAGGGTGATTGGTGGTGGTTCAGTATAGTAATTATCCTATAGTGATTAGGAACGAGATTAATGCCAGAATATTTCTCTTATTTGCTTTGTCATGCCCACTTGTTTCATGGTCATATCTTATCTTACCAATTTATGCCTTATCCTAGTTACTTTAATAATTTTATTGTTAAAGTTATTATACTCGCCAGACTTTATGTCTGACACCCTTGTTTTCGCCTCTTTTCTTCCTTTTCTCCCCCCAGGTTCTCAGGGTGGGACTAGTACTAGTGGAGCTTGATCTCGGATCTCTTTCTCTCTCTTTTGGAAGTGCTTGGATTGCTGAAAGTAAAGATCAGCTCATCTCTTTTATGGCTACTTGTGCTGGGGTTTATGTTTTTTATTTTATGTACTCTGAAACAATTTATCAAGATGGATATTAAGTGTAATTGGTTTATGAAGTTGTAATCAAACTATTTCTCTGCTGCAATAAAAGTTGTTTTAAAATTTTCAAGTACCATTATTTATATCTGTCTTGTTATATTCTGTTCTATACACTAAATACGCTCCATGGAAGTTAATGCATTCCCTTTGTGAGTGACATTAATGGACGTGGGGTGTTACAAAGACCATCGGAGTAGCAAATATAGGATTGCTGTTTACAAATCTTGAAATGTAATTTATTTAATTATGAAATGGATTAAAGAATTATTTAATTTGTTAAACCATGTTAATTTATAATGTGTAACACTCCCTCACATAGTTATAGAAGCTGACAAATAAACTGCCATTGGAATCACATTGATGAACACCACGTCATGGAACAGAATTGGACGGGATTGGAATCAGCTGTATTTTCAGTTAAATTACACGCTAGTTTTAATTTAACTGAAATGAACCATTTCAACGATAAATTAGATCAACGCGAGTTAAACTCACTCAGTTCTTCCCACTTATATTTTATATAAGTTGGGTTTATTTGTTTGTGTGTTATGGATGATTTTTATTGGATGATTGTTGAATTATACATTCATATATTGACTGAACAGTTAAGTTAAACATTCAACTTAATTAAAATAAAATCGTTATTTCTGACAATTGAATCCAATTGAGGTAACTTACCTCAACGGTTACGTTTATAATAATGTAAATGTTATAAATAAATAATTGGACGCTTGAATTGCTATTATTAGCCTATTGTTGGCTATTACATTCCATTATTGATTGTTACTTTTAAACTGTTATTTCATCTGTTTAGATGAAAAATGAATATTAATTATCCATATTGAACTGGATGATTTAAATTGAGGTAATCCATTGTTTTGTATGGAATAACAGGTTGAAGGGATCCAACTGGATTCCTCACCAGTATTTGTTAAATTTCATTATATTATAATATATTTTGAGACACTGACTTTGTGATGCAGGGATTGACAGGTTGGGGAATCCAACAGGATTCCTCCTAAACACTAATAATGTTTATCAATATGATTTGTTGTGTTCATTTGGATGTGAAATTAATTTATATTTCACGAATTGGTACTTCAGTGGATATTTACCTCTTTAGTACCGTCAGTAAAAGAAAGATTTTTAAATTGATATTAAAACGATTGTGAAACGTTTTCAAAGTTATATTTATATATTTGAAATACGATGTTTATTTAAACGTTGAAGATTTAAAACTATTTAAATTATAAATTAATGGAAACTCCAACATATTAGTAAATGAATAGTTAAATGATATAAACTTATAGTATTTATTAATAAATTGTGTAAAATGATATGTAAGGGCCTTAAAGGCCGTAATGGAAGTTTAAATTGATTTCGAAATATTGAAATGGAATAATTGAATCATGGATTTATGAGAATATATAAAAGAGATTGAGGAGTGATACTTTTGTAATAAATTATTGCTTTAAACAAATGTTGTTTTAAAATACACGAAATGTGGTTAAATAACATTTCGTGAATAAGATTAACAAGTCAATGGAATTGGAAATGAGTATTTATTTGGAAATGGGATTTCAGGTTTTTAAGTGAAGTTGAAGTTGGAAGTATGAATATAGATTTATAAATGGGTATTGAGATTTTTAAGTAGGATTTAGGTTGAAATGAAAAATAGGGATTTATAATTTAATTTAAACCCATTAGCTGGAATAGATTGTTAAATCAAGATTTTCCAAATATAGTATAACTGGATATACAAATTTGAGTTGATTTATAGGTAAAAGAGTGGTAAAATAAATCCCAAGTATAACGGAAATGAATAAGTATAAAGTGAGAAGTTGGGAAATGATGTGATATGGCTAAGATAAGTTTTATTCTGAGATTCAGAATGTTGTATCCAAAGTTCGGAATGTCTATTGAGTTAAGGTTTATTCTGAAGATCGGAATGTGATATTACGAAGTTCGTAATGTTAATTGAAGGTAAGAGCCGATAAATAAAATCTAATTATAAGTCGTCGCTAATGAATTGCAAATGGAATTTGTAAATGAAATTTAAGTTTTGGAAAGGGAATTTGTAACATTTGTTACAAATAATAAATTGAACTATTTGACTTAATAACTGATTTTTTTTTATAAAGGATCGTTATATGGTTTTTACATAACAAATAAGTTGTTAGAAATGATTTGAAAGAGTTGGTAAATGAAAGTAAAACGATTTGGAAATATAATCTGAAACGTTTGATATAGAAGTTAAATTATTTTGATTAATAAAATATAGGATCGGTAAAAGATAGCAAATTAAGATTTGAAAAGGTGTTTATATAAAATTGTGAAGATATTTATATGAGATTTACGAAGAATGTGCATATACGATTTTAATCAATAAATAATGATTATCACGAATGTTGGTAATATATATTTATAAAGAGATATTGAAGAAATTTATAAAGAATCCGAATTATAAATGAATTGAGACTCGTGTGTTACATCTTAAACGATTTTTGATGTAATAAAGACAGTTATGAATAAGAGTTTACTTAATCAATTAAGTAAACGTGTTGAGATTTTAAATAGAGTTTTTAAGAGGAAATAACAGTGCTAATAAACTTCTATCTATTATGAAGATATGAATATTTACTATTAAGGTCTGAGAGGTAAATAAAATACCCCAACTTGAACGACTTCATGATTATCCAAGGATGATTTTAGTTTATAAACGAGAGAAGCTAAGGGAAATATAAGTTATTATTTCCATGAATGTTTTTATAAACTACACAAGAAAAGCTTATAAGTTGAATAAATGGGTTTTAAGAATATTCTTATTCGATAGTAAGAAGTAAATGCGATATTCCAATTATTGGAAGATTTGTTAGAATTTAATTAACAAATGGTTAATTAAAGAGGTTAAATGATGCTGAGTACTGAACCGTGAATTCATTTTTATTTTTACAGATGAATGGTTGTTTGTTTAAGTTTATTTGATAGTTAAATAAGACTATCAAATATGGCCTATACGCTTGTTGGTAAGGAAAGACTGGGATCGAATATTATATTCGAAAACCATTCCGACCAACAAATACGTGAAGATATCAGAAGATAATTGAGATGGAGCATTGAAGACATAGATCTTCATAAACAAAAGAACTACTACTAATCTCTTGTTAGCTCACTTTGTGGTTCTATAGAAGTTGGAATCTATGGATTGAAAGGACTTCTTGCTACTGATTCATGGGGTGATTCCTATATTGGATGCAGTAGGAGAATGCTTTCGGTTCATCCTGTTCTTGGATGACTTGTATGGACGGACGTCTGATAGAGTATTTCCAAAAGAGTCACGTACATTGATTTCTTTAAACGTACCAAGTTGATGGCGGAGAAGTGCACATTCTCTTAACTTAACAACTAGAGTATTTTTGTGGACGTCAATTAGCGATATCTGGCGGATCTGACGATGTGACATTCAAAGTGGGTGGTGGCCAAATGTTCTCAAGGAAGATTTAAACCTCTAGCCTCATCAATCGGTAAATGACACAAAATCGGGTAGGTCGCATAGCCATTTGGGTCACACTCATCAAAAGGGTATATCATTACCTGATCCGGAGAAATCAAATGCCTTCGGTTGTCCCTTTTTATTTATGTATGTATGCTATCAGTTCAGTTGGCTGGCCCTCGACCGTGGTAGTGATATATTCAGTACTCTCAAGAGAAAGTGAGGGGCCAATCATGTTTTGTAAAAACCCGTAACTTCCCCGTATAGGAAAGCGTCGGATAGTTCGAGAACAAACCACAACAGAACGCATACAGAAGAACATTTCATTGCATATTACAACAACGCATCAGATTACAAGAATATACAGGGTATAAATGAATATTACACAGAAATATCAGAGATTTAAATTACATTTAAATACATCGCAGCGGAAAATAATAAAATACACAACTAGAAGAGATATACGGATACAAAGCTTTCCGGATATCATTCCAGCTGTAAACCAGGATCCTGTGAATATAAATCTGCAAAACCAAAACTACTAGCTGCCCGTGTCAAAATAAGGGCACCCAGAGTTTAGGTTAAAACAATAAACTCCAGGTCAGTCATGTGACTGGTGTGAGAACTAAAACAGTTATTAATCTTTATTTTAAATCATTAGGTAAATCAAGGGACCACGCCGTATAACACGGAACGGGTTTCCTCCCAAGAATACTAGTGCATAAAACAAACAGCGCAATGCTAAATAAAGAAAAATGAAGCTGTTATAAGACCCAGGCCCTATCACACAATGCAACGCAAGCCGGGGGATAGGGTTTTCCCTTATAACAGCCAAAGAATGCTTGATACGTTTTAAAACAAATCATTTGATACTATTATAAGTGCATAGTGTATAAAACAACTTCAAATCATAAGTATCAATCATAGGCGGCATGGGTACCATATATCATGTCGCCGTACTAGGCTCTACAAATAAAACCGCAAATGTCAATCATAGGCCGCATGGGTACCATATATCATGGGTACCATATATCATGTCGCCGTACTCGTCTCCTTCCAAGTTCCAAGTGCAGAAGCCTGACCTTCCATACAAAGAACGCTACTTCTCCTGTAGCTTTAGAACGCACCACACTCCCCTACTTAAATCCATGTATCCTTATATTTCACTCATTCAATCTTCAATGAGAACATCCACTTAGAAACGCAACTTCCCTGTACCCCACTTCCTGATTTCCTTCCTTCTCTTTACCATTTAAGTGCGCAACTCCCCTTCTTGTACGCTTCAGCTTTCATCTACCCTCCTTTACTTCGTACTCCCAGCCAGAAATACATCAACATCTCCTCACGTTCGCTCTACAGCAAACAGGCGACACCCAACTTCCGCATACTATGCTGCCATAGGGACAGCAGTGTCCTCTTTGTGTATCAGTTGCCCCCATCATTCCCTTGCACATGTAGCTTCCATCAACTCACAGATCCACACATGAACTCATGAAGACATCCACCAAGTACCCTTCACGGGTCCATACTTCACATCATCACGCACACGAGGCTTATGGGTTTTGTTTTCGTGATTTAAAATGAAGTATACGATTTTCTTGAGTTTTTATATGAATTGCGATGGGGCGTTAAAACCATGAATGGTTTTCTGGAAAAACAAAAACAAGTGGGGATGAGCAAACAGTTTGTGTTATTATATATATACCCACAGCTTCACTTAGGCGTTAAGTAATAGGATAAGTATAGGGTAGACGTCATTTCTTTATATATAGGTCATGGCATTGATTTAACTTCACACTGAGGAGGATAACTTACAATAGCTAGATTTATTTGCAATAGGAAGGCTATGCTGAAGTCTATACAAGCACGTTAAGGCCTTATTTGGGGTAGGTTGAATTTTGTGATATGAAAACGCAGAGTGATGGCAAAGACATTTATTTTGATAGGACTTTTCATAGGTAGCACGTCCTATGCGTGTAATCCTATTTCTTAACACAAAGGAAAGGTACACACGTTTTGTCATTTAGGGTAGGATAGGATTTGTTTTCATATACATTAGACATTGAAAGGATGTACCCACAACTTAGTAGGTAAGGAAAACAATTTTATATATGTATGTTATTTGAATATATTGCCTTGCTGAATGCACGTTGAATTATATACAAGATATTTGCTAAGCGTACCCATTTCGTAAAATTACGTTCATGTCCGAGTTGCTACGGACAGAAATAAGAATACAGTCGTGTCCAACGAGGTGTCACGATCCCAAAAATATAATAATATCGGTAGATTAACTCATATTGTGTAACAACCCGAAAATCTGGGCCAGTTTAAAATTTTTATTTTGGCAATTCTAACGAATTTTGAATATTTAAAATGAATTATTTTAAATAATATCGACGAGAAATTTATTTTGAATATAATTTGTAATAACCCGGAAATTCTGGGCCAGTTTAAAATTTTTATTTTGGCTATTTTAGCGAATTTTGATTATTTAAAATGAATTATTTTAAATAATATCGACGAAAATTTATTTTGAATATAATTCGAACGTATATATTTTTACGCGTCGTCGTTAGAATATAAATATTTATATATAATTATAAATAGAATTGAAAATGGCGCGGTAGTTCGATAATTCGATTTCAAACTTCAATTGAATGTACCGGGTGCAAAACAATCCGGATTTTAGTGAAACCAAAAATGATAGGATCTAATTGATAATATCTTTCCAACGAATCGAAAAATCGAAATTTCCTAACGGGAATCAAAAGATATGTCCAGTTGAAAATTCTGAATAGTCGCTATGGAATTCAGGCCCTTAAAAATGGACATTTTGCAAATGACCTCGGATTTCGACGAAACCAGTTTTGTTGGATCCGCAGTGTCAAATTATTGCTAGATTTCAAATTTCATAATTTTCCGAATCAATATGTGAGCGTGGCAAAGGAAAACGCGTTTGACTAGTTTTAGTTGATTTTAATCGACTGGAAATTGGCCATTTTTCATACGGTCTCAGAATTCGACGAAACTAGTTTTGTTAGGACCGTATCGTCAATACGAAGCTAGAAAATATTTTTCGGGAATTTTTAGAGTTAATATGTGGCTCCGGTAAATTGAAATGTACATTTAAAATTCAATATAAGGATTTAAATGTTAATTTGAATGGAAACTGATCGAAACGATGGAATTGGCTTACGAAACATATCCCATTGTGTTTGGAATGGGGGTAATTAGCTAGGGACGACAGTCGTTGGGCCTCGATTGGAGTTCGAAAATAAAAGTTGCTTTATGGAAAAAGGGAGAATAAATAAATTAAATATATAACCACCTCTTCCCGGTCAACCCTCTCCATTTCTCTTTCCTCCCTCTCCCGTTCAGATTTGAACTAAAGAAAATAAAAAAAAAAGAAATCGAAAAGGGGAAACCGCCGACGCCCTACGCCTGCATCCACCGCCGATGCCTCACGCCGCCCTCCTCCTACGAAAGCCGCCTCCGACGAGAAGCTCCGACCCCCTCAGCCCCTCCTCCTCTTCGCTCGCCTCCTCCTCTCTTTCCCAAAACCCCTGAAGCCCAAATCGACATCGTCAACGCCCTTGGGCCCGCCTGCAGCCAGACCGCCGCCACCTGGAAGGATGCCGCCACCTCCAGTGCCCCGCTGACCACCACCAACGTCCATCACGAACCCCAAACCCTTGAAACCGACGGGAACCGCTCCTCCTTCCACCTGAAGTCGCGCCCTACCTCCGATGAACCCCCGGCAGCCCATCTCCACCTCCCAAAACTCAGTAAGCTTCTTTTTATATATTTTATTTATTAGGTATATTTATTTATATAAGGAAATTAGTTTTAAAAGGATAAGAAAAATATGGATTCTTTCTTTTTATATATATATATATATATATATATATATATATATATATATATATATATATATATATAAACGGTATGGAGTGAAATTTTTTGATTTTTATGAATGGTAAAGATTTGATTTTCTTGTATGACCATTAGCTAAAAAGATTGATTTTTACTAAATGAAAGAAGAAATTTTCATAACATGAAAGGAATTTTTATATAAGAAAGATTGAATCTTTATATTAGAAAGATTGAATTTTATATGCAAGAAAAAGTTTGAACTTTTACTATAGAGGAGATTATATTTTTCATCGTGGAAAGATTATATTCTTAACTATAAAAAGATTATATTTTTAAATAGAAAAGAGGAGATTTTTATAGCAGAAAGATTATATTTTTATACAAGGAAAAATACGATTTTGTTGATATGAAAACAAAAACAACTTTGATTTGAAAAGAATATAAACAACTTTGATTTGAAAAGAATATAAACAACTTTGATTTTAAAATAGTATTGTTTTGAAAAGAGAATTTTGACATATATGGCTTGAAAATAGGGATATGATTTTACATAATATAAAAATTGAATTTTTATATGTATGTGAAGTTGAAGATTATATTTTTCATGAAACGAAGACTAGATTTTTCACGAAGTAAAAATATCATCGTGGCAAAATTGTGATTTTTATATATTGAACATCGGAATAAAAATGTGATTTTTATATATTGAACATCGGAATAAAAATGTGATTTTTATATATTGAACATCGGAATAAAAATGTGATTTTTATATATTGAACATCGGAATAAAAATGTGATTTTTATATATTGAACATCGAAATAAAAATATGATTTTTATATATTGAACATCGAAATAAAAATGTGATTTTTATATTTTGAACGTCGAAGTAAAAATTCGATTTTTATATATTGAATAACGAAGTAAAAATTCGATTTTTACATATGTAGTGGCTACAGCAACGAAGATGCGATAGCGATGAAGATTTCTATCAATGAAGTGCCGTGGAGCTAGGATAGCTATATGTGAGAATTTCTCACCTTTCAATTTCATTTTCTAGTTATATATATATACTAGGATGCAGACGGTGCTTAGTAGCACCCGACACAATCGTCCACAGACCATGGACTTGTTTGTTTGGTTGCATAGATTAGTTAGATGATTTGATTTGAAATTGAATTGTTTGGTGAAATGAATGAATTGATTGATGTGTGAATGGCGTGGGCCTTCACTAGACCGGGGATAAGGCTAGGCCTCGTCCCGTTTCTAGTATCGTGCCGTTATGCCGCCGAAATTTTCTAAAAATATGTTAGAAAATAAAAATATCATTTTATTGTGTAAATGAATAATAGAAATTCATGTGATGGAATAAAATTTTTAATCGTTAAAAATATAATTTTAACGTGAATATGAATAAATGAATATTTATAAACAAATCGGCCGATTTGTTTATATACACTAATTTGAATGATTGATTGGGTCGATAAATTTTACACATCGCCCAACTGCACAAATAAGATCCGTGTTTGATTGCTTGAAACCCCACACGGGTGTTGGGATGAAATTTGAAGTTCACTCATCCTGATTGATTAAATATGTCGATCGATGGATTGACAGGCTGTTTTAAGCGTTGAATATCTATATTTGATGCTTATACAGTGTAGTGCACTTTGGTTGATGGTTGATTATTTTTCAATGCTATGATATACATGTGTTGTATGAAAATCCATATAATTAACTTTATAAGGTAATTGATTGGGCCTCATTCCAATTTAGAAAATAAAGAACAATATAAAATAAAGGTTCATGTGTTGACAGTACTCATTCATTGAGATTGGTCATGTGTTGAACGAAATATTTTAGTAATAAAATTTACATCTTTATCAATATAAAATAAAGGTTCATGTGTTGACAGTACTCATTCATTGAGATTGGTCATGTGTTGAACGAAATATTTTAGTAATAAAATTTACATCTTTATCAATATAAAATAAAGGTTCATGTGTTGACAATACTCATTCATTGAGATTGGTCATGTGTTGAACGAAATATTTTAGTAATAAAATTTACATCTTTATCAATATAAAATAAAGGTTCATGTGTTGACAGTACTCATTCATTGAGATTGGTCATGTGTTGAACGAAATATTTTAGTAATAAAATTTACATCTTTATCAATATAAAATAAAGGTTCATGTGTTGACAGTACTCATCCATTGAGATTGGTCATGTGTTGAACGAAATATTTTGATAATAACAACTATTTTGAAAAAGAAATATTTGAAATAGAATATTTGAAAATAGAAATTTATGAAGCCGTGTTGATTAGTTTGACGCCATTTTGACGTGATCGATATTTATATCGATTTTATTCATTTTGAAATGAATTGAATTGAAAACGATTTCGAAATGAATTGAATTGAAAACGATTTCGAAATGAATTGAATTGAAAACGATTTCGAATTGAATTGAATTGAAAACGATTTCGAAATGAATTGAATTGAATTGAAAACGATTTCGAAATGAATTGAATTGAATTGAAAACGATTTCGAAATGAATTGAATTGAAAACGATTTCGGAATGAATTGAATTGAAAACGATTTCGAAATAAACTGAATTGAATTGAAAACGATTTCGAAATGAATTGAATTGAATTGAAAACGATTTCGAAATGAATTGAATTGAAAACGATTTCGAAATGAATTGAATTGAAAACGATTTCGAAATGAATTGAATTGAAAACGAATTCGAATTGAATTGAAAACGAATTGAAATGAATTCAAATTGAATTGAAATTTGAATTGAATAGAAATGAATTTTAAAAACGAATTTATAAAGAAGAATTCAATTTTGATTTGAATTGAAAAGGAAGCTGAAATTGCTTTTGAAACGAATTTAAAACTATTTATATAATTCGTTTTAAATATAAATCGACGAAGTATATATTATATATATATTATATATATAATATAATGGCCTGAATAGAACGCGCCGCGCCGCGGCAGTTCGTGAATTTCGACCATTTATTTCAAACGGACATTACGGGAGATCCGACCGTCGGATTCTCCTAAAACCGGAACCGTTGGGTTCGTATCGAAAAGAGCTTTCTAACGAATATTAGAAATTTGAAATCTAACGGTTGGATTTGGAATTATGTCCAAATCAAATTTGAAAAAGGTCGTTGTAAGTGCAGTTCGATGGCCATTGTTGGAAATCGACTGTACGGGCCTTGATAAAATTATTAAAAATAGTAATAATTTGTGTAAAATCATAAGAAATGATTTGTGAAGATTTGGGATGAAAAACTCCATATTTGAAAAGATAAAAATAGATTTTTATCGAAATGAACTAGTTTTGAACTAGAAATATAATTCTATTTATTTTTAAATAAATAAATTGAATTTAAAAAGGGTTTTAAAAATAACCAGAATTTCCAATGATTGCATTGGAGTGGATTTGAATCGAAATTTTCTTCGGAATATTTCGATGTTGGAATTCGTGATTATACAGGTGTTGTTATGGAAATTTGAAAGATATATATTTACATCGTTATTTCCAATACGACATTTGTTAGTCGTAGAATTCGATATTGAATATAAGCCGATATATTTTCTATTCAGAGCCTTGTATTGAATATCGAATGTGATTTGGGTTTGTCGTGAATGGTGTCTTCACTAACACTGTTCTTGAACCCAGTTGAGAAAAGATTAAATCTTTTTATTTAGATTTAATGAAGTGTACCAATTAAATAATATTTAATTGAAATTGAATTGATATTGATTTTTGGGTTTATCGCGAACAGTGTTTTAAATAACACTCGTTCTTTAACCCGATAATTAATGGAATGTGATTTTGGGTTTATCGTGAACCGTGTTTTAAATGACACTGATTCTTTAACCCAGTCGAAGATTAAAACTAAGTGGAGTTTTAACGACTCTTTAATTAGATTGAAATGATCGAGAATGGAGTATCACCAGTTTTGCTCCAGGCGATAGTTAAATCTTTAATTAGATTTGAACGTTAAATGGTAATTGAATTTACCGATAACACCGTGGTGTTAGATATGAAGTAGGACCAGTTTTACTTCATGGGATTAATAGGTTGGGGTTGGGAAATTAAAACAAATGATTACTTCGGTAAGGTTCGTGAATCCCGACTAGTTGAATCGAAATTCAAAGGAAGATTAGAGAATAAATTCAAGAAATTATCTTGGATAAAATTAATGGGAACCTTTCCCTATGACTGTGAAATCAAAAACTAACTGTCGGTTAGCTAAGCAGAATGGTTTTCTGGATATTGATCTGATGTTGGTTTCGGCCTTCGGGGTTAATATTTGGGGAATTATTCTCTTAATTAATTTACGGTTAGTGACTGATGAATTGGAATGAGGCGTATGTTGTATTTGTGTAACACTTATTTAAAATATACGCGAGTTATTCGGAAAGACCGGGTTTATCCCATTCTGAATAACTGATACGACGATAAGTCGAAGATGAAGACGATGGTCGAAGACCGGAGGTCTTCACATCGTTTGGGTAATTACTGATGATCTTGATTGGGCTGTACACCCAAGAAGATGGAAACAGTTAGTGATCGTCCAGACGTACTTGGAGATCGATGGATATGCGGGGTACTAGGTGCCTCCGGTTTCGTTCAGCCCCAGAACGGACTTGTAAATGGACTGTGTGTCTGACATTGGATTTTAGTCCGTGTGATTGATCTCTATTAAATATATATCTGTTTGGCGGCGGAGAATTTATTCTCTTGCTTAACGCCCTTCTCTGAGACGTACGAGCTCAGGGGTTATATATTGATGGATATCAAACGCATGGAGTGAATTGCCTGTGTGGCATGCCTAAGTGGCAATTGATCGAGGCTTCTGTTGAAAAGCAAAGTCTTGTGGTGATGATCAAAGCACGGCCTTTGTGGCGTAGCTTTGTGTAACGTTTACTTCGCGTGTTTCACACCCGGTATGAACCAAAAACGGGAGACGGACCTCAGGGAGGGCATGCGTTTCCTTCTAGCTAAAAAGTGGCGTCAGTGGTTTTACACGCCCTGACGAGTTTGACTTATGTGGTTGTTGCTGTTGCGAGGCGCCTCGGATTGATCGGTCGTTCTCGAACCGATGGAGTCATTTAGTTGGCACATTTACGCCCCAAAGGGCGGGGAAACGTAGTGTTCAGGCATTTTAATCCACATCGGTGGACCGGCCCTGTCGCTCCAAGGGTCACTCGAGCTCTGATCCTGAGACATGGGCTAGATTGTCTCGAATCGGTAGAGGACTATCTTTTGCCTCGGTTCATAGAAGGAAATCCAATTTCCAAATACGTGACATTTGCGGTTTTATTTGTAGAGCCTAGTATGGCGACATAGTGGGATGGGGCACTCATGCCGCCTATGATTGATACTTATGATTTGAAGTTGTTTTATACACTATGCACTTATAATAGTATCAAACGATTTGTTTTAACCGTATCAAGCATTCTTTGGCTGTTATAAGGGAAAACCCTATCCTCGGCTGCGTTGCATTGTGTGATGGGACCTGGGTCTTATAACAGCTTCATTTTTCTTTATTTAGCATTGCGCTGTTTGTTTTATGCACTGGTATTCTTGGGAGGAAACCCGTTCCGTGTTATACGGCGTGGTCCCTTGATTTACCTAACTTTTAAAATAAAGAATAATAACTGTTTTAGTTCTCACACCAGTCACATGACTGACCTGGAGTTTATTGTTTTAACCTAAACTCTGGGTGCCCTTATTTTGACACGGGCAGCTAGTAGTTTTGGTTTTGCAGATTTATATTCACAGGATCCTGGTTTACAGCTGGAACGATATCCGGAAAGCTTTGTATCCGTATATCTCCTCTAGTTGTGTATTGTATTATTTTCCGCTGCTATGTATTTAAATGTAATTTAAATCTCTGATATTTCTGTGTAATATTCATTTATACTCTGTATATTCTTGTATCTGGTGCATTGTTGTATAATAACAATGAAATGTTCTTTTGTATGCGTTCTATTTTGTCATGTTCTCAAACGATAAGGCGTTTCGAACGGCCTGGATCGGTTTAGCGACTGGTTCGGATCGAGCGAAATTCCATTGCCGTCACAGTTGGTATCAGAGCTTTGGTTTACAAAGCAGAGAACAAGACACATTAGAACCCTATGAAAGAATTCATCAGATATTGGATTAGTAATATCCAATTAGAATGACTCGTTAGAGATGGGATCAGTAGTATCCTAGAACGAGTGTAAAGAGTATATTTTTGAAAATGAAAACAATTTTTGTTTTGAAAATTTAAATCGACTATTCGTATTTGATTATCTATTTATATTGATGTGGACTATCCAGTATATATAGATTTTGCGTATACGTCTGATCCGCGTGTATTCGAAATTTTAATATACTGGATAGATATAGAATTACACTCTAATCGCCCGGAGATGATTTTGATGATGGAGCTCCATCATTAGAATTTATGTTCGAGTGACGAAAGTGGGCTTTCTATATATTTCCTATTGACTGGTGTGAGAACCAAAATTAGATAGGGCCTATTGTTGTGATTTGGCATCAAAAATCTGATTTTTGACTATATATCAAAATTATGAATTTGAAACTCTAATTCACTAATTGATTGATGTTTGTGTTGTTTGTTTATTTGTTTGCTAATTTTTAGCCATTTAGCCTAACTGAATCACATATTGAATTATATTGAAAATTGGTTGCATTTGCTTGCATATACATATATATCATTGAACATGTCATAGCAAGGAGGCTAGAGCAGAGAATAAAATTTGTTTGCCCGACAAATAGGTACATGTTTACTACATAATTTACTGTTTTGTTTGGGTGATGATGATTTTATGAGCCTATTGGCTAGCCGCTTGGCTTTTTCTTTTTCTTTTTGAGATCTGAAGGACCGGGGAAGCTATTTGAAATTCCCCGATGCTCCCGGTGCAGGGGAGGTTATGGCGAAATTTTTCGAAAATTTAGGGTGTTAGCCAAATTTTTGGAATTTTGAAAATTCTCAGAAACTAAAGAGTTGGAGAATGGAAGCCAGATCGAGCGTAGAGCTGATTAATCAAACCACTTTCGACTTTGTTCCTTTTCGGGGACGAAAAGTTTTAAGTGGGGGAGATTGTAATAACCCGGAAATTCTGGGCCAGTTTAAAATTTTTATTTTGGCTATTTTAGCGAATTTTGATTATTTAAAATGAATTATTTTAAATAATATCGACGAAAATTTATTTTGAATATAATTTGAACGTATATATTTTTACGCGTTGTCGTTAGAATATAAATATTTATATATAATTATAAATAGAATTGAAAATGGCGCGGTAGTTCGATAATTCGATTTCAAACTTCAATTGAATGTACCGGGTGCAAAACAATCCGGATTTTAGTGAAACCAAAAATGATAGGATCTAATTGATAATATCTTTCCAACGAATCCGAAAAATCGAAATTTCCTAACGGGAATCAAAAGATATGTCCAGTTGAAAATTCTGAATAGTCGCTATGGAATTCAGGCCCTTAAAAATGGACATTTTGCAAATGACCTCGGATTTCGACGAAACCAGTTTTGTTGGATCCGCAGTGTCAAATTATTGCTAGGTTTCAAATTTCATAATTTTCCGAATCAATATGTGAGCGTGGCAAAGGAAAACACGTTTGACCAGTTTCAGTTGATTTTAATCGACTGGAAATTGGCCATTTTTCATACGGTCTCAGAATTCGACGAAACTAGTTTTGTTAGGACCGTATCGTCAATACGAAGCTAGAAAATATTTTTCGGGAATTTTTAGAGTTAATATGTGGCTCCGGTAAATTGAAATGTACGTTTAAAATTCAATATAAGGATTTAAATGTTAATTTGAATGGAAACTGATCGAAACGATGGAATTGGCTTACGAAACATATCCCATTGTGTTTGGAATGGGGGTAATTAGCTAGGGACGACAATCGTTGGGCCTCGATTGGAGTTCGAAAATAAAAGTTGCTTTATGGAAAAAGGGAGAATAAATAAATTAAATATATAACCACCTCTTCCCGGTCAACCCTCTCCATTTCTCTTTCCTCCCTCTCCCGTTCAGATTTGAACTAAAGAAAATAAAAAAAAAAGAAATCGAAAAGGGGAAACCGCCGACGCCCTACGCCTGCATCCACCGCCGACGCCTCACGCCGCCCTCCTCCTACGAAAGCCGCCTCCGACGAGAAGCTCCGACCCCCTCAGCCCCTCCGACTCTTCGCTCGCCTCCTCTCTTTCCCAAAACCCCTGAAGCCCAAATCGACATCGTCAACGCCCTTGGGCCCGCCTACAGCCAGACCGCCGCCACCTGGAAGGATGCCGCCACCTCCAGCGCCCCGCTGACCACCACCAACGTCCATCACGAACCCCAAACCCTTGAAACCGACGGGAACCGCTCCTCCTTCCACCTGAAGTCGCGCCCTACCTCCGATGAACCCCCGGCAGCCCATCTCCACCTCCCAAAACTCAGTAAGCTTCTTTTTATATATTTTATTTATTAGGTATATTTATTTATATAAGGAAATTAGTTTTAAAAGGATAAGAAAAATATGGATTCTTTCTTTATATATATATATAAACGGTATGGAGTGAATTTTTTTGATTTTTATGAATGGTAAAGATTTGATTTTCTTGTATGACCATTAGCTAAAAAGATTGATTTTTACTAAATGAAAGAAGAAATTTTCATAACATGAAAGGAATTTTTATATAAGAAAGATTGAATCTTTATATTAGAAAGATTGAATTTTATATGCAAGAAAAAGTTTGAACTTTTACTATAGAGGAGATTATATTTTTCATCGTGGAAAGATTATATTCTTAACTATAAAAAGATTATATTTTTAAATAGAAAAGAGGAGATTTTTATAGCAGAAAGATTATATTTTTATACAAGGAAAAATACGATTTTGTTGATATGAAAACAAAAACAACTTTGATTTGAAAAGAATATAAACAACTTTGATTTGAAAAGAATATAAACAACTTTGATTTTAAAATAGTATTGTTTTGAAAAGAGAATTTTGACATATATGGCTTGAAAATAGGGATATGATTTTACATAATATAAAAATTGAATTTTTATATGTATGTGAAGTTGAAGATTATATTTTTCATGAAACGAAGACTAGATTTTTCACGAAGTAAAAATATCATCGTGGCAAAAATGTGATTTTTATATATTGAACATCGGAATAAAAATGTGATTTTTATATATTGAACATCGGAATAAAATTGTGATTTTTATATATTGAACATCGGAATAAAAATGTGATTTTTATATATTGAACATCGGAATAAAAATGTGATTTTTATATATTGAACATCGAAATAAAAATATGATTTTTATATATTGAACATCGAAATAAAAATGTGATTTTTATATTTTGAACGTCGAAGTAAAAATTCGATTTTTATATATTGAATAACGAAGTAAAAATTCGATTTTTACATATGTAGTGGCTACAGCAACGAAGATGCGATAGCGATGAAGATTTCTATCAATGAAGTGCCGTGGAGCTAGGAAAGCTATATGTGAGAATTTCTCACCTTTCAATTTCATTTTCTAGTTATATATATATACTAGGATGCAGACGGTGCTTAGTAGCACCCGACACAATCGTCCACAGACCATGGACTTGTTTGTTTGGTTGCATAGATTAGTTAGATGATTTGATTTGAAATTGAATTGTTTGGTGAAATGAATGAATTGATTGATGTGTGAATGGCGTGAGCCTTCACTAGACCGGGAATAAGGCTAGGCCTCGTCCCGTTTCTAGTATCGTGCCGTTATGCCGCCGAAATTTTCTAAAAATATGTTAGAAAATAAAAATATCATTTTATTGTGTAAATGAATAATAGAAATTCATGTGATGGAATAAAATTTTTAATCGTTAAAAATATAATTTTAACGTGAATATGAATAAATGAATATTTATAAACAAATCGGCCGATTTGTTTATATACACTAATTTGAATGATTGATTGGGTCGATAAATTTTACACATCGCCCAACTGCACAAATAAGATCCGTGTTTGATTGCTTGAAACCCCACACGGGTGTTGGGATGAAATTTGAAGTTCACTCATCCTGATTGATTAAATATGTCGATCGATGGATTGACAGGCTGTTATAAGCGTTGAATATCTATATTTGATGCTTATACAGTGTAGTGCACTTTGGTTGATGGTTGATTATTTTTCAATGCTATGATATACATGTGTTGTATGAAAATCCATATAATTAACTTTATATGGTAATTGATTGGGCCTCATTCCAATTTAGAAAATAAAGAACAATATAAAATAAAGGTTCATGTGTTGACAGTACTCATTCATTGAGATTGGTCATGTGTTGAACGAAATATTTTAGTAATAAAATTTACATCTTTATCAATATAAAATAAAGGTTCATGTGTTGACAGTACTCATTCATTGAGATTGGTCATGTGTTGAACGAAATATTTTAGTAATAAAATTTACATCTTTATCAATATAAAATAAAGGTTCATGTGTTGACAGTATTCATTCATTGAGATTGGTCATGTGTTGAACGAAATATTTTAGTAATAAAATTTACATCTTTATCAATATAAAATAAAGGTTCATGTGTTGACAGTACTCATTCATTGAGATTGGTCATGTGTTGAACGAAATATTTTAGTAATAAAATTTACATCTTTATCAATATAAAATAAAGGTTCATGTGTTGACAGTACTCATCCATTGAGATTGGTCATGTGTTGAACGAAATATTTTGATAATAACAACTATTTTGAAAAAGAAATATTTGAAATAGAATATTTGAAAATAGAAATTTATGAAGCCGTGTTGATTAGTTTGACGCCATTTTGACGTGATTGATATTTATATCGATTTTATTCATTTTGAAATGAATTGAATTGAAAACGATTTCGAAATGAATTGAATTGAAAACGATTTCGAAATGAATTGAATTGAAAACGATTTCGAATTGAATTGAATTGAAAACGATTTCGAAATGAATTGAATTGAATTGAAAACGATTTCGAAATGAATTGAATTGAATTGAAAACGATTTCGAAATGAATTGAATTGAAAACGATTTCGGAATGAATTGAATTGAAAACGATTTCGAAATAAATTGAATTGAATTGAAAACGATTTCGAAATGAATTGAATTGAATTGAAAACGATTTCGAAATGAATTGAATTGAAAACGATTTCGAAATGAATTGAATTGAAAACGATTTCGAAATGAATTGAATTGAAAACGAATTCGAATTGAATTGAAAACGAATTGAAATGAATTCAAATTGAATTGAAATTTGAATTGAATAGAAATGAATTTTAAAAACGAATTTATAAAGAAGAATTCAATTTTGATTTGAATTGAAAAGGAAGCTGAAATTGCTTTTGAAACGAATTTAAAACTATTTATATAATTCGTTTTAAATATAAATCGACGAAGTATATATTATATATATATTATATATATAATATAATGTCCTGAATAGAACGCGCCGCGCCGCGGTAGTTCGTGAATTTCGACCATTTATTTCAAACGGACATTACGGGAGATCCGACCGTCGGATTCTCCTAAAACCGGAACCGTTGGGTTCGTATCGAAAAGAGCTTTCTAACGAATATTAGAAATTTGAAATCTAACGGTTGGATTTGGAATTATGTCCAAATCAAATTTGAAAAAGGTCGCTGTAAGTGCAGTTCGATGGCCATTGTTGGAAATCGACTGTACGGGCCTTGATAAAATTATTAAAAATAGTAATAATTTGTGTAAAATCATAAGAAATGATTTGTAAAGATTTGGGATGAAAAACTCCATATTTGAAAAGATAAAAATAGATTTTTATCGAAATGAACTAGTTTTGAACTAGAAATATAATTCTATTTATTTTTAAATAAATAAATTGAATTTAAAAAGGGTTTTAAAAATAACCAGAATTTCCAATGATTGCATTGGAGTGGATTTGAATCGAAATTTTCTTCGGAATATTTCGATGTTGGAATTCGTGATTATACAGGTGTTGTTATGGAAATTTGAAAGATATATATTTACATCGTTATTTCCAATACGACATTTGTTAGTCGTAGAATTCGATATTGAATATAAGCCGATATATTTTCTATTCAGAGCCTTGTATTGAATATCGAATGTGATTTGGGTTTGTCGTGAATGGTGTCTTCACTAACACTGTTCTTGAACCCAGTTGAGAAAAGATTAAATCTTTTTATTTAGATTTAATGAAGTGTACCAATTAAATAATATTTAATTGAAATTGAATTGATATTGACTTTTGGGTTTATCGTGAACAGTGTTTTAAATAACACTCGTTCTTTAACCCGATAATTAATGGAATGTGATTTTGGGTTTATCGTGAACCGTGTTTTAAATGACACTGATTCTTTAACCCAGTCGAAGATTAAAACTAAGTGGAGTTTTAACGACTCTTTAATTAGATTGAAATGATCGAGAATGGAGTATCACCAGTTTTGCTCCAGGCGATAGTTAAATCTTTAATTAGATTTGAACGTTAAATGGTAATTGAATTTACCGATAACACCGTGGTGTTAGATATGAAGTAGGACCAGTTTTACTTCATGGGATTAATAGGTTGGGGTTGGGAAATTAAAACAAATGATTACTTCGGTAAGCTTCGTGAATCCCGACTAGTTGAATCGAAATTCAAAGGAAGATTAGAGAATAAATTCAAGAAATTATCTTGGATAAAATTAATGGGAACCTTTCCCTATGACTGTGAAATCAAAAACTAACTGTCGGTTAGCTAAGCAGAATGGTTTTCTGGATATTGATCTGATGTTGGTTTCGGCCTTCGGGGTTAATATTTGGGGAATTATTCTCTTAATTAATTTACGGTTAGTGACTGATGAATTGGAATGAGGCGTATGTTGTATTTGTGTAACACTTATTTAAAATATACGCGAGTTATTCGGAAAGACCGGGTTTATCCCATTCTGAATAACTGATACGACGATAAGTCGAAGATGAAGACGATGGTCGAAGACCGGAGGTCTTCACATCGTTTGGGTAATTACTGATGATCTTGATTGGGCTGTACACCCAAGAAGATGGAAACAGTTAGTGATCGTCCAGACGTACTTGGAGATCGATGGATATGCGGGGTACTAGGTGCCTCCGGTTTCGTTCAGCCCCAGAACGGACTTGTAAATGGACTGTGTGTCTGACATTGGATTTTAGTCCGTGTGATTGATCTCTATTAAATATATATCTGTTTGGCGGCGGAGAATTTATTCTCTTGCTTAACGCCCTTCTCTGAGACGTACGAGCTCAGGGGTTATATATTGATGGATATCAAACGCATGGAGTGAATTGCCTGTGTGGCATGCCTAAGTGGCAATTGATCGAGGCTTCTGTTGAAAAGCAAAGTCTTGTGGTGATGATCAAAGCACGGCCTTTGTGGCGTAGCTTTGTGTAACGTTTACTTCGCGTGTTTCACACCCGGCATGAACCAAAAACGGGAGACGGACCTCAGGGAGGGCATGCGTTTCCTTCTAGCTAAAAAGTGGCGTCAGTGGTTTTACACGCCCTGACGAGTTTGACTTATGTGGTTGTTGCTGTTGCGAGGCGCCTCGGATTGATCGGTCGTTCTCGAACCGATGGAGTCATTTAGTTGGCACATTTACGCCCCAAAGGGCGGGGAAACGTAGTGTTCAGGCATTTTAATCCACATCGGTGGACCGGCCCTGTCGCTCCAAGGGTCACTCGAGCTCTGATCCTGAGACATGGGCTAGATTGTCTCGAATCGGTAGAGGACTATCTTTTGCCTCGGTTCATAGAAGGAAATCCAATTTCCAAATACGTGACATTTGCGGTTTTATTTGTAGAGCCTAGTATGGCGACATAGTGGGATGGGGCACTCATGCCGCCTATGATTGATACTTATGATTTGAAGTTGTTTTATACACTATGCACTTATAATAGTATCAAACGATTTGTTTTAACCGTATCAAGCATTCTTTGGCTGTTATAAGGGAAAACCCTATCCTCGGCTGCGTTGCATTGTGTGATGGGACCTGGGTCTTATAACAGCTTCATTTTTCTTTATTTAGCATTGCGCTGTTTGTTTTATGCACTGGTATTCTTGGGAGGAAACCCGTTCCGTGTTATACGGCGTGGTCCCTTGATTTACCTAACTTTTAAAATAAAGAATAATAACTGTTTTAGTTCTCACACCAGTCACATGACTGACCTGGAGTTTATTGTTTTAACCTAAACTCTGGGTGCCCTTATTTTGACACGGGCAGCTAGTAGTTTTGGTTTTGCAGATTTATATTCACAGGATCCTGGTTTACAGCTGGAACGATATCCGGAAAGCTTTGTATCCGTATATCTCCTCTAGTTGTGTATTGTATTATTTTCCGCTGCTATGTATTTAAATGTAATTTAAATCTCTGATATTTCTGTGTAATATTCATTTATACTCTGTATATTCTTGTATCTGGTGCATTGTTGTATAATAACAATGAAATGTTCTTTTGTATGCATTCTGTTTTGTCATGTTCTCAAACGATAAGGCGTTTCGAACGGCCTGGATCGGTTTAGCGACTGGTTCGGATCGAGCGAAATTCCATTGCCGTCACAGTTGGTATCAGAGCTTTGGTTTACAAAGCAGAGAACAAGACACATTAGAACCCTATGAAAGAATTCATCAGATATTGGATTAGTAATATCCAATTAGAATGACTCGTTAGAGATGGGATCAGTAGTATCCTAGAACGAGTGTAAAGAGTATATTTTTGAAAATGAAAACAATTTTTGTTTTGAAAATTTAAATCGACTATTCGTATTTGATTATCTATTTATATTGATGTGGACTATCCAGTATATATAGATTTTGCGTATACGTCTGATCCGCGTGTATTCGAAATTTTAATATACTGGATAGATATAGAATTACACTCTAATCGCCCGGAGATGATTTTGATGATGGAGCTCCATCATTAGAATTTATGTTCGAGTGACGAAAGTGGGCTTTCTATATATTTCCTATTGACTGGTGTGAGAACCAAAATTAGATAGGGCCTATTGTTGTGATTTGGCATCAAAAATCTGATTTTTGACTATATATCAAAATTATGAATTTGAAACTCTAATTCACTAATTGATTGATGTTTGTGTTGTTTGTTTATTTGTTTGCTAATTTTTAGCCATTTAGCCTAACTGAATCACATATTGAATTATATTGAAAATTGGTTGCATTTGCTTGCATATACATATATATCATTGAACATGTCATAGCAAGGAGGCTAGAGCAGAGAATAAAATTTGTTTGCCCGACAAATAGGTACATGTTTACTACATAATTTACTGTTTTGTTTGGGTGATGATGATTTTATGAGCCTATTGGCTAGCCGCTTGGCTTTTTCTTTTTCTTTTTGAGATCTGAAGGACCGGGGAAGCTATTTGAAATTCCCCGATGCTCCCGGTGCAGGGGAGGTTATGGCGAAATTTTTCGAAAATTTAGGGTGTTAGCCAAATTTTTGGAATTTTGAAAATTCTCAGAAACTAAAGAGTTGGAGAATGGAAGCCAGATCGAGCGTAGAGCTGATTAATCAAACCACTTTCGACTTTGTTCCTTTTCGGGGACGAAAAGTTTTAAGTGGGGGAGATTGTAATAACCCGGAAATTCTGGGCCAGTTTAAAATTTTTATTTTGGCTATTTTAGCGAATTTTGATTATTTAAAATGAATTATTTTAAATAATATCGACGAAAATTTATTTTGAATATAATTCGAACGTATATATTTTTACGCGTCGTCGTTAGAATATAAATATTTATATATAATTATAAATAGAATTGAAAATGGCGCGGTAGTTCGATAATTCGATTTCAAACTTCAATTGAATGTACCGGGTGCAAAACAATCCGGATTTTAGTGAAACCAAAAATGATAGGATCTAATTGATAATATCTTTCCAACGAATCCGAAAAATCGAAATTTCCTAATGGGAATCAAAAGATATGTCCAGTTGAAAATTCTGAATAGTCGCTATGGAATTCAGGCCCTTAAAAATGGACATTTTGCAAATGACCTCGGATTTCGATGAAACCAGTTTTGTTGGATCCGCAGTGTCAAATTATTGCTAGGTTTCAAATTTCATAATTTTCCGAATCAATATGTGAGCGTGGCAAAGGAAAACACGTTTGACCAGTTTCAGTTGATTTTAATCGACTGGAAATTGGCCATTTTTCATACGGTCTCAGAATTCGACGAAACTAGTTTTGTTAGGACCGTATCGTCAATACGAAGCTAGAAAATATTTTTCAGGAATTTTTAGAGTTAATATGTGGCTCCGGTAAATTGAAATGTACGTTTAAAATTCAATATAAGGATTTAAATGTTAATTTGAATGGAAACTGATCGAAACGATGGAATTGGCTTACGAAACATATCCCATTGTGTTTGGAATGGGGGTAATTAGCTAGGGACGACAGTCGTTGGGCCTCGATTGGAGTTCGAAAATAAAAGTTGCTTTATGGAAAAAGGGAGAATAAATAAATTAAATATATAACCACCTCTTCCCGGTCAACCCTCTCCATTTCTCTTTCCTCCCTCTCCCGTTCAGATTTGAACTAAAGAAAATAAAAAAAAAAGAAATCGAAAAGGGGAAACCGCCGACGCCCTACGCCTGCATCCACCGCCGACGCCTCACGCCGCCCTCCTCCTACGAAAGCCGCCTCCGACGAGAAGCTCCGACCCCCTCAGCCCCTCCTCCTCTTCGCTCGCCTCCTCCTCTCTTTCCCAAAACCCCTGAAGCCCAAATCGACATCGTCAACGCCCTTGGGCCCGCCTACAGCCAGACCGCCGCCACCGGGAAGGATGCCGCCACCTCCAGCGCCCCGCTGACCACCACCAACGTCCATCACGAACCCCAAACCCTTGAAACCGACGGGAACCGCTCCTCCTTCCACCTGAAGTCGCGCCCTACCTCCGATGAACCCCCGGCAGCCCATCTCCACCTCCCAAAACTCAGTAAGCTTCTTTTTATATATTTTATTTATTAGGTATATTTATTTATATAAGGAAATTAGTTTTAAAAGGATAAGAAAAATATGGATTCTTTCTTTATATATATATATATAAACGGTATGGAGTGAATTTTTTTGATTTTTATGAATGGTAAAGATTTGATTTTCTTGTATGACCATTAGCTAAAAAGATTGATTTTTACTAAATGAAAGAAGAAATTTTCATAACATGAAAGGAATTTTTATATAAAAAAGATTGAATCTTTATATTAGAAAGATTGAATTTTATATGCAAGAAAAAGTTTGAACTTTTACTATAGAGGAGATTATATTTTTCATCGTGGAAA